>JAVTLE010000003.1:921154-2121154 GCA_033439295.1 Deuterostichococcus epilithicus | reverse complement strand
GTAAAAAGGTGGGGGTCTGGAAGTCCGGTTGAGTGGCACCTGCTGGCGGACAGCGCCAAATAAAGGTCATGTAATTGTGCGGCAGCAAAGCTCGCAGCACCAGAATGCTTCCCTCAGACACCACGTGCAACTAGCGAACGGGGCAATACCAGAGATTTAGCAGCAAACGGCTTCGGCCCCGCAGACTCTGTTCGACGATGGAGGTAGCTTCGCTATGATATCCATAACCAACTGATGAAACACGGTTTGGCTTGTAAATCAGCACCAGGCAACACATTGAATCAGCGATGGCGACGCCGCTGCGTAATGCAGGCGCGTGCTCGGAACCAATCGAGCCACGCGGTACTCTGCAAAGAACTACCCATAACCAAATGATTGAAAGCTGAGTTCGCCGCCGCAGGAACCGCTGCATCACCCGCACAAAACCCTGTGTCAGACAGTCAATGACTTGTCTCCTTCGAACAGGCAATTCATGCTGGCGAATCGCACTAGCATCATCATCAGCCTTGCTGCTTCTAGCCACTGGCTTCCCTGGAACCAGACTCTCATCCAGGAAGCGATATCTTTCTTTCATCCACGGTCGGGATCTGTGGCATCCGATCAAACTGCTTCGTAAGCCCTGCGACAGCCGTGCACGACGACGATGCAGTGGCTCAGCGAGAGCCTATCTTCCCTTCTGGGAAGCAGCCAGGAGGCGACAGCACCAGATGCCTCTCACAATGCCGCTGCGCCTGCCGAACCAGCGGTGTCTGACGCGCCACTGCAGTCCACTGGCATGCTGACAAAGGCGAGGCTGCTGCTCAAATCTTGCAACCACAAGGTGTACTCGTTTCTCCTTTCGCTGCATGTCAGTAGAATCGAGCCTTCTTCTTCTTCCCACAGGGCCAGCTGCTGCGGTTTTTTGACGTGGGCATGCAGCAGTTCAACGATCCAGGTGATCCGTTCTGGCCGCGCAGCCGTTCCGTGCGATTGCTGTCCGCGCTTTGATCAAGCCCTGAGCTGCCGTGCTGACAAACCTGTCTCACAGACATGTTTCATGTCTCGTGCAGAGGTGAAACAGCGGTTGAAGCAGGCCCATGAGGCAAAACAGGTGCGGCGCCAGAATTATCCGCAAACCCTCTTCCCTCGAAAAGTCGCGGCGGCATCCTGGCATAGAGCGCATCTCCCGTCCTGCTGCAGCAGTGAAATACTGTGAAGCACAGCATGTACCTCCACGAGCCTCCAAGCCTCACCTCAGCGGCGCCAGGACAGACGGAATCCAGCGCGCAACTGGCCCATTTCCCTCCTGCCCGCAGGATGTGGAGGAAGCGATCTCGGAGCTGCAGAAGGAGCTGTTTCGGAGGCAGGGCGTGCATGGCGACTGGGGGCTACTGTGCCTTGGGCGAATCAACACGGAGCACCGGGGGGACGCCGATTTCATGGCCGCTTTTTTCCAGTTTGTGATGCGGTGAGGGTTTTCCCAGTATGTCATGCGATGAGCTTGGGAGCACCAACACAAAGCACCAGGCGGACGCCGTTTCAAAGGCCAGCTCTTTCCAATTTGTGATGTAGTGAGCTTCCATCTTGTTGCAATGAGTTTTCAGTGAGTTCCCGGTGTATGACGCGGCAACGTCAACTTCACGGCGGCCTCCTTCCCAATTTTTTGTTCCGCAGGAAGTCTCCCAGTAGGCTGACCTGAAGTGGCACTTTTATCCAGACAAAATGTGTCTCGTTCCTCTGTAGGGAGGAGGCGGCTGTGGATGAGGCGGTCATGCCGGCGGATGCGTTCGCACAGAAGCAGGCGATGATGGGGCAGCTGCAGCAGCAGCAGGAGGAGTTCAAGTCGCGCATGGCGGGCCTGCCGCCGGAAAAGCGCCAGCACTTCCTGCAGCAGCAGCAACTGGTCATGGCGCAGATGCAGGAGCAGGTGGGGCTGTCCTGCTGCAGTGCGCATGTCAGATGTGCACAACCACCCTGCGCCTTGCACTAGGCAGGCGCGGCCGTGGCCGCAGGGTCGCGATGCCCATCGGCATTGCTGCGCACTCGGCGGTGCTGCACTGACGCGACGATCGCAGCACCAAGAAGGCTGCTCTGCACGAAGTCGTCTTTTTCTAGCAGTCAATCCCGTCCGGCCCCTTGGTCCAACATGCCAGCAGCAACACGGCTCATGAGCGCCACACTGCTCATGGCTGGACACGATTTGCCCGCAGCAAGCGGTGATGGCGGAGAAGATGACGAGCATGACACAGGAGCAGCGAGCGGACTTCGTCAAGCAGCAGATGGACGCGCTCGGACATGCCCTGCAGCAGGTGCCGCATGCCCACTGATCCGGATCCTGCCCTGTTCCCGAGCTGTCACTTGTTGCTGCCAAGGGGCTGGCGCTCCCAATCGTCGTGAACCCAGCCGTTGCCTCGTCTGTGCAGAATTTGTGCAGACATCCATGGGTTGGTTTTCATCATGATTGATGGACATATCGCGCTGAGAGCTTGCGGCAATGTGCACAGGCAGCCGAGGGCATCCCAGATGCAGCGGACACTGCAATGACGGAGCAGGAGCAAGCCGGGTTCCTGCAGCAGCTCGGCAAGTCTGGTAAAGATGCCTGATGGTGGCCAAGATGTTGAGCAGACTGTCGCTGTGATTTTAATTGTCAATTTGTACAAGCGATTTCAGCATCCATTCTGCACCAATGAAGCCTTTTTCATGGTCGAAATTACTCTGGAAGGCTGCGCGCTGAGGCTTCTGCATTCCGGCCCGAGGCTCGCTGTAACATCGGGCGATCAAACAGACCGTTTGACTTTGTGCCATCTCATCTTACGCGTTTGCGTGTACAAGCCCCAAGCTCTATCAGCACAATACAGCAGTGCCGCCCTGCCACCCGCCGGCAGCGGTGCGGCGCCTGCAGCGTAATGCTGCTCGGGTTCATGTGCGCATGGCTCCTCGGAATGGCCGCCGCCGTCACGCCGTTCGCTGTGCCTTGAAGCCAGCGGGGTTGCGTTTCTTTAGAACCATCATGTATGCGAGCGGCAAAATCTGCGCAGCATGGCAACCGATTTGAATGTCAGACATCAAGATCGTATTTGGGGAGGCTGCTTGAGAGCCAAATCGCCTTCGGTGCATCGCGACAGCCTGTGCATTCCAAATTTCGGCTGCGAGCGTCACAGGCAGGCAGGACGTGGTGCACGCTCACCACGCCAATGAGCATGAGGATTGAGCCTAGCAGGTAGCGCGCCGGCGATGGCGGCTCAACGCCAGCGGTCTTGACCATCTCAGCTCACATGTGATTTCCACCAAATGCTACCGCCTGGAGTTGGCCTAAGGTGAGTTGATGCCGGTCTGAAATATATATGGCAGGGGTGTGATTGCTCGATTGCTGCAGCATCTGTGAGGGGCCCAAGACACTGAGATACCTGAGAATTCTGGTATTGTGGCAAGCTGCAGCGACTTTGGCTGGAGGCCAAAGGCGTGTCGGAACTTCGTTTCGGAAAGTAGTTATCGACGTCTCGAGCGCTTGACGGTGCAGATCTTGTGATTTATCCTGCGGACACCGGACAGGAAATGCAGAAGCCAAAGATGTTGTCGGTTTTTGGATGCAAAGCTGAGCTGCGGGACCGCTTGGCAAAGCTTGCCCATCCTCTACCCGTACTATAGGTGCAGAAGGTGTTTGGTCCCAATCCCGACGTGTGTGTACCAGCTCACAGCAAACACCTCCACTGGCTTGCGCAGCAGCAAAGCAGCAACCGCGTGGGTCAGCTGCAGGCGATTTGACAATGCGCGGCAGCGCGGCACTGACAAAGGTCAAGACTCTGACCTTTTCCCGGGCATCGTGACAGCTTAGACTGCGGACGAATATAACAGGCGCGATCACACGCCAGCATGCCGACTTCAGCCGCCAGCGGCTCCGCCATCGGGCGTTCTGGCCGCGTCTCCGCATCGCGGGGGCCTGCCAGTGGCGGTCCTTACGGCCACCTCAAAGTCATCTCCACGAATCGTGACTACCTCAAATCTAATGCCACGAGCCACGTGTGGGCGTTCTCGGCCATCGCAGAACTGGTGCGCAGCTGCCCTGCCATGCACCGCCTGCTTGTGGGGTCAAACAATGGTCCTTCATGTTGTTCTGCAAATGCTATGCACGATCAAAACACGAGAAAGCAACCTCCTGGCGACCTCAGATTGACAACAGCTGCGACGCCGGCGCAAGCCAGTGCTCCATCGAGGTTCGAGAGCTGGAGTTTTTCGAGGGTGCGCATCTGGCACGCAGGAAGCCTTGTATGACTGCCGGAAGCATCGCTGTGCTGCGAGACCTGCCAAGCTCATCAGGAAAGAAAAAATAAACAGACCTTCGCGTGGCAGCTGCGAAGCTGACTGCTTTTGCGATTCCTTTTGTCACAGGGCCGCTGCTCATCCTGATGGACACGGGGTGTGGCATGAGCCCCGGCACGCTCGAGAAGGCCTTCGGCTTTGGGCACACGATCAAGGAGGTGTCGAGGCGCGTCCGACCCATCGGCTGGGCTGGTGAGTGGAGCTGTTGGGTCAGGAGGAGTGGCGTCTTAGGATCAGTGTGTGCTTCGGGTGGTTTTGCGCAACTGTTTTCGAGTGACCACGACACGCTTCTGAAACCATGCAGGCAACGGACTGAAGTCGGCGTCCATGGTGGGTGACCTGATTGCCCCAAGTCGCATCGATGTAGTGCTTGCATTCTGCTGGCGTGTTCCCATCTTGCCGTGTCGTCGCTGCACCTCTTGGGCATGTTGCTTGCCTTTCACATGCAGTAGCGGTGTGCATGCCGTTTCCAGCAGACTACTGCGGCGGCAGCAGGGGCCAGCCCGCAGCACATCAGAAAGCGACAAAGTCCATGCGTGCTGACTTCTGAGGCGTCACCCCACCCTGCTCCTTCCGCAGCGTCTGGGTAAGGACATGATCGTGTTCACGAAGACGCGGCACACGCAGTCGATTGGGCTGCTGAGCCAGACATTCCTGGAGGCCACCGACTCGCCCGACATCCGTGTGCCGCTGGTGCGCATTCATTGCTTCTTACATCTCCTGCGGCAACCCTCAGGCACAGCGGCTCCCGAGGTCAGCCACCGTCAGGCTTTGACCGTTGAGCGGCGCGGCGATACCCCAGCGCTCAACGCTGCCTTGCTGTCGTTAATTGCTGCACGACAGAGAGCGACCATTCTGTATTCCAAATTGTGCCTTTCCTGCCCTTTTGCCCTTCAGGTGACCTGGGACCTGAATGGCAACCCGATGGAGGAGTGCGCGGCACACACGCAGCAGAGCCTGGAGGCCATCACCGCCTGTGCGATTCCTCATTCACACACATTTTGATCGCCACAAGATCCCACCTACTCAAGTGCCAGCATGTCCTGCGCATTCCGAGCACCGTGCATTCCGCCTATTGTGTGCGGCGGCTGGGCCGTGCGGCGGCTGGGCCGGCGCACGAAGCACATGTCCCTTTCCTCTCGGCTCTCAGCTTGAGCCGTTGCTTTGGAATGTCACGAGACCGCACCAAGAGCTCACGTTCTCAGCCTGGACCGCCGCTGTGCCGCCTGCAGTCAGCCCGTACAAGGACCAGCGACTGTGTCTGGAGCAACTGGACCTCATCCCCGAGGTGCAAAGTCGATCAGGCTGCTGTGGTGGATGACACCATGTGCCGTTCTTTGTCTCGTCAGCAGCTGGTGACAAACTTGTGTGCCATGCGGCAGCCTGTGTGGCCTGACGGATGGCGGCGCTGACGCTGCCTGGGCGTGCTGCCTTGCAGACCGGCACCATCGTGATGATCAGCGGCCTGCGTCGGTTTGACACTGGCCGGTGTGCGGCGCCTCCCTGCAGCCTCCCTGCGTTGGCGCCGATGTGCAGCCCCGGCAGCTGCGCGCTGCAACCCTCCTTGCGCCTGCGTCTGTGCACAGCTGACAGCCCCTGAGCAGTCGCACCAGGCCAGGATGATCAGGACTGCGTGAATGAACGCGCTCAGGCCAGCACTCGACTCACTGCAAGTGCCTGCGGTTGACCATCACAATCTCACAATAATTTATGTCTGCTGTTGGGCAGTAGGCTGACCTGAACAAGATGTTGAGAACGCAAGAAAGGTTTGCAGGTACGAGCTGGATTGGCAGTCCGACCCCAACGACGTCCTGCTGCACGAGAACGAAGACGGCGCAGGTGTGTCGCGCCGAGCAAGCGGCATGAACTGACCCAGTCAAGCTGAGCACCGCCGAGCCTTTGGTGGCAGCGGCACACAAGCGTTTGTTGCCTGCTGCATGGTCGAACGGTGACTGCGGTGGTCTCCCTCCTGTCAGGACGACACTGCCGCAGGATAGTCGGGCTGGCAGGTGCTCGAAGGCGCTCTGTGTCTGCATGCACACTCGCTGGGCGCAAAACGGAATGCCGACATGCCTCCTGTGCGGCTCCCGGTCGGGACCCGGCCCGCAGCCGCGCTGCTGGCGGTGGGCGCGGCGCGGATCGCTCGCAGATCGCGCATGCGTCGCCGCGCGCCCGCAGCTGCCGTCCTTCGATCCAAATCCGCCTCAAACTTGCCTTGCTAGCGCATCCGAACCTGCCTTGCTGTTGCGCGCTGTCCAGGCGCGCCGCTGGTGGTGGGGGCGGCGCGGATGGCGCCGCGCACGGTGCGGACGTCGCTGCGCACATACAGCGCCCTGCTGTACCGGGACCCGAAGATGCAGATCCTGGTCGCCGGCGCCCGGGTGCGCCCTCCCTGGCCGGCCTCGCGCCTGCGGTCCTGGCCCTGTGGCCGCGCGCCCGACCCCCGCGCGCGGCCCTGCCCCCATGAACCAAGAGCAGGGAGCGCTGTCAGCTGTGCCTGCAACTGCTGTTGACGGGCTGCTGCGCTGCGGGGTTCCGCCATGCATGCCGGCAGGAAGACTCGCCGCAGCGGCTGGCATCTGGTTCTGCGCGCTGCCGTCACGGCCGGCACCTGGCCTCAGGCGGCACTCGCAGCGGCATGACGGCGCTGTATATGGTGTCACGCAGGTGCGCACGAAGCGCATCACGGCAGAGCTGAGCCACAAGATCTGTTACAAGTACCACCCGGCGATGCCCGCCGACTATGACGGCCCGTCGACGGTGCGCCAAACCCATGTCCAGACGGCCTTCCCGACAATTGACTCAAAGAGCGCCCTGCTGGGCAGGCAGGGTCTGCCTGCACAGCCCGACGCGGGCCTGCAGCCGTGAGCCTGTTGGTCGGCTGCGGCGCGGCGCAGCCTGCAGACAGCTTCTTTGAAGCGCTGCGCGGCAGCGCCCTCGCCAATGGGGCGTGCTCGAGTCGTCTGCAGTGCCCTTCACCAGTCGCGCCGGGTGGGGTGAGGTTGGGGACGCTTTGACGAGGAGGCTGCACACCCATTCGGGGGTGCAGCCTCCGCACGGCAGAGTGTCCCGACCTTGCTTGCACACACCAGGACAGCCAGTCATGCGACGCTCCATCGTGCCCGCATCCGCAGGCCAAGGCCGAGGTCGGCTCCGTCAAGGACAGGAACCCGGAGCACGCCACCCCCTGCCTGGTGTACCACCCTCTGCACCCATGCCTCCTGCTGGAGCGCCACGCTGCGCATGGCCCCTGGCATGCAGGTCAAGGTCGAGGTCGGCTTCATCAAGGACAGGGACCTGGAGCCGGACTTGGAGCACACCTACTCCTGCCTGATATTCTGGCGCAACCGCCTGATCGTCCCCTTCCACCGCTTCGGTGCGCCTCCCCCGGCCCTCTGCCGACGGCTGGCGCCTCCCGTGCTGACCCGCTGCCAGCGGCTCCGGGGGCTTTGGCAAGCCCCCCGGTGCGCGGCGCCGGCCCCGGCACAGCGAGGTGCATCCGCCGCCGGCGTGAGGCGGCACCCTGCCGGCGGCCCCGGCTCAGGACGGGCCCGCCTCTGGCGTCTGCGTCATCATGTCTAGCCAGCGTCCCAGCCGCACTGGGCAGTCGATCCTGTGTGCCAGCCATCCATGAGAAGAGGTGCCCACACCTGCGCTCGGTCTGACCCCTACACCCTCAACCCCGCAGGCACCCGAGCGCACATTCGGCCGGACGGCAGCGTGGACGAGCGCAAGGCGGTCGCGGTCGTGGACGCGGACTGGCTCCGCCCCACGCACAACAAGCAGGACTTTGACGATCCCGACGGCGCCTACAGGTGCGCCATGAGATGGCGAAAGGTCTCGAACCAGCAGTGCGCCTGCGGCACTGGAAGCGGAGAAATCTTGCCCGCCAAATATTCACAGGCCAGTATGTTCAGGCGCCGTGCCAGCGTCCCAGCAGCGGCGGCTGCTGCAGCGGCGGCTGCGCTGGGATCGAGTCCCAGCCGCTGTGGAGCGCAGCAAGTTCATGCGCGGCGCCAAGGCCAGTGCCGTCAACATCTTTTGATCAGTCTGTATGTCCAGGGTCCGGTGACCCGCCATCCGTGCAGCCTCACATCCCTGCTGCGCTGCTGCGCGCGTCCGCAAGCAGCTGCAGGGGCCGAATGCAGGGCATGCTGGTGCTCTCAGTCCCTGTTCTCAAAGGGTGTGCTGAAAACGATGTTGCGTGCACCTTGCAGGAGCCTGCCCGGCCGGTTTACAGCAAGCTGAAGGAGTTTGGGGGCTCTCTTTCTGACGGGATGTCGCGTGATCACTGAAGCACGATGTGTGCGCCCGCAGGAAGCTGCACGGGCCAGAGCCAGAGCAGGCTGAAGGAGTTCTGGGGTGTCCTGATGGAACGTTGCATGATCTTTGAAGATTGATCACTGAAGCACGATGTGTGCCCCCGCAGGAAGCTGCACGGGCAGATCCAGAGCAGGCTGAAGGAGTTCTGGGTGGCGCGCGTCGACGTGCCTGCACAGCACGAGCGCTCCATGCTTGGCTGCAGCGGCAGCTCCAACGCCCGCGGAGGTGCGCTCCCCGCTCCCCCGCCCTCCTCCCTGCCAGCTCCCCCCACTCCGCGGCGCCTGCCGCAGTCAATTCCCCAGGTTTCAAGGGCTTTAGCGGGCGCCTGCGCGTGTGGCGATCACCCGCACCCAGGCGCTCGATGCGGCGGGCGCTTGGCGCTGCTGCGTCGGTCTCTGCAGCATGGATGATGCCGATTTGGGCGCGTGCCGGAACCCGCTGGACACCCGCCGTGACACCCGCACAACCCTGCACTGCAGGCTCGCAGGACTGGGTGCGGACGGGCTGGGTCCAGTGCTGCGAGTCGAAGTGCCTCAAGTGGCGCCGCCTGCCGCCGGCCGAGTCCGTCAGCGACCCCAAGTACGATGATGCGTGGTACTGCGACATGAACGCCGACGCCGGCATGGCGGAGCGTGGGCATGATGCGCCGCAGGAAGTCGATGAGGTGGGCTGCGCTTCCTCAGGAAAGAAACCGCTCCTGATGCCCGACAGGCAGCATTTTCCCCTGCCTGGCGGCTCGTCAACGGCACCGCTCTGTCCTCAGCAGCGCGAGTCGTGGGGCCCGCCGGCAGCGTCCAGGCATGGGCAGGCAGGCAGAGGAACAGGGTGTACAGAGTCTCAGCCGGCCAGCGTGCCAGATGGCCAGGGCAGCCCTCTGGCACTGTGCATCAGGGCCGCGCCTGAGCCCCCGTAGCGCTCCCACCTGCGGAAGCTGGGGAGACATCCTCGCCGGATGCCTACGTCAAGGCCTGGGCCACCTGACAACCGTCCTACTGCCTTACATAAACCGCAGCGGCAGGACATCATTAACTACACCCTGAAACACCCTGTCACTTGTTCACCGCTGCAGGCGCAGCTGGAGGAGCAGCGGGAGCAGGAGGAGGCCCGGCGGCGGCAGGACATCATCATCTACACCCTGAAACACCCTGTCACTTGTTCACTGCTTCAGGCGGAGCTGGAGGAGCAGCGGGAGCAGGAAGAGGCCCGGCGGCGCGCGGCGGAGTACACCAAGCGCAAGAGCAGCGGCGGCGGCGGCGGCGACGCCAAGCGGCGGAAGCAGGAGGAGCGGGAGGAGGAGCGGCGGCGGAAGCAGCAAGAAAAGGAGGCTGCAAAGGCGGCGGAGGAGGCCCGCCGCGCCGCCGAGAAGCGAAAGGTGTGACCCTCTGAAAGCCTGGGGAGTGCGCCGCGCTGATGAAACATACACATGCTCCTCTGTGCTCGTTGGCGACACACGTCTGGGGCCCCTTCCGCATCGCGCTGCGTCTTCGCTGCTGCGTGACGGATCGAGGTCCCGGGGCTGCCGCCCGCTCCGGCCACCGAGGGTCCCGCACAGGGACGCAATTGCAATGGAGGGGGGGCGTATGCCGCCCGCCCTGGGGAAGCGCGCACCAGGCAGGGGCATGCTCCCGAGCGCCTGTGCCAAAACGAGGTCGAATCCCAGGGAAGCCTCGTCGCCGCCGCCGCCGCCGCCAACCCCAGAAACCGCTCCGTGTGCGCAGCGTGACGCGGAGCGCGCGCTGCGACTGGAGGAGGAACGGAGGCAGCGGGAGGCAGACAGGGCGGCGCGGGAGGCGGCCAAGCGGGCGGAGGCTGACAGGCTGCGCGAGAAGGCGCGCCTGCAGAAGGAGAAGCTGGAAAGGGTGGGTGTTCGTGAAAGGGGCTTTGAATCGGAGCCTTCGGTCTGAACCCTTTCGATGCAGGCCCACCCGGCAGCGCAGTCTGCCGCGCTCAACACTGCCGATCAACACCTTGGCGTGCTGCACAGCCCCTAATCTGTGGCACTGCACTGTCATCCCGGTTCACACAGTTGTGCTGCGCTCCTGCAGACGAGCAACAGAGGTTGCACAGGGGCGCAGGTTGCGGCACCAGAGAAGGACCAACTGCAGCGGAACTGAAGCTGCACACGACTCCTGTCCGCCTGATCCTGCAACGGCTGCAATGGTTTTGAGTACAACTCGTGCCACGACGCCTCTGCGCCAAGCGCTTCTTGACACTCGTTTCCTCATCTTCCATCCCTGCAGAAGAAGGCGAAGCTTGAGGCCAGATCGGATGCAGCCGCGCCACAGCGCGGAAGCCCTCCCCTCCTGTTCTAACCCCGACGCCTGTGCGCTGACGAGCTCTGCTTCACCTAAGGAACCGAAAAAAACCCTGTTCACTGCAGGAGCGGGAGGCCAAGCAGGCGGAAGCGGCGCGGCGGCGGGAAGCAGAAGCCCGGGTGCGCGAGCGTGAGCGGATCGTAGAGCTGGCGCGGCTTCAGGCAGAGGAACAGGCTCGCCTCCTTGCTAAGGTGCAGCGGCCGGACCGACTGGTGAAAAAATCTTCCAGCAGACGAAGTGACAGCGACTCGCTGGCTGCAATTCCAGGCGTGCAGCAACACGCGGGGGGACAGCGGGCGGCGGAGCAGGGTAGTCTCGCAGACACCCAAGGGAGCTGCATCGGCAACCAGGGCTGTTGTCCAGGCAGCCGGCAGCAAACTGAACTGGTGGGTGCACCAGGCAGCTGTCTCAGCGCAGACATCCGATCGTGTCTGGGTGCCAGGCATGGCACATGGTACTAGAGCGGCTGCCGCAGCCGCAGCCGCGGACCTGACAGTTCGACAGAGCAGCAGGCGAAGCTGACAAACGGCGTCTGCCGAGGACCACGACTGCATTTCATGCCTTGCAAAGCGCCCTTCTGCCTGCAGGCGGCAGGGCCAGGGGATAAGCACACGCATGCGGAGAGCAGCGTCAGTGCCAACGCCAGAAACCCAGCGCGAGACAGGACCACCGCTCGAAGGCTGAAGCCTAAACCCTGAAACCCGCAGGCGGCGGAGATGGAGCAGCGGCTGCGCCAGCGCGAAGAGCGGCGGGCGGAGGCGGTGCTGCAGGAGGTCCTGCGGCGCTCGGCTGAGGAAGCCGAGCGGGCGCGAGCAGAGGCGCTGGCGCAGCTCGAGGACTCTGGCGACGAGGGTGCGCCGCCGGATGGTGGGGCGGCGGCGGGAGACGCGCGGGACGGCGGAGCGGCGGCTGGCGGAGTGCCGSTGGCGGCGGCGGCGGGCGCCGCTGCCGCTCAGCAGCAGCAGCCACATGCTGACGGAAGCACGACAGGTGCATGGCACTGCCGGACGCTCAAGACACCTTGTAGACGGGAGCCGGCGACGATCATGAGCGGTGTCGCACTTGTGTGTCCCTGTTGCACTGGCAGAATGAATTCGGCAACAGAAGCTTGTGCATGGATCTCGATGAGACCTGCATTCGCATGACGAGTACCATTGCGCCTTGCACTGCAGGCGCTGAGCGGCGCGCATCAGACGTGTCGGAGCAGTTGCACGCTGAGGAGGCGCCAGACGGCAGCGGCGGCGGCGGCGCGCAGTCCGCCGTGCAGCCGGGCCTGGGCCCCAGCAGCGACCTCAAACCGCTGCTCGGCCAGGCGGGCGCGCTGTATCGTGGCGCAGCTGCGGCGCCAGCTGCGGCGGTCGAAGCGGAGCATGCGGCGGCGGCACAGGGACCAGCGGCGGCAGAGCCTCCAGCGCTCGCAGCAGTGGTGCAGGTGGCGGCGCAGCCGGCGCACTCCGATGCCCTCACGCGCGACGTCAACGAGGTGCTGGCTTCGCAGGCTGACACCGCGGCGGACGCCGGCGGCGCGAGCAGGGCGCCCTCTCACTCGGCGCTGCAGGTGGGTCACCGACAGCTGTGCCGACCTGAACAAGGAAACTGCATTCGAGGCCATCGCGGGAAAGCTGGGCAGCTTCTTGAGTAGGGCGCAGCCAGGCGGTTGCAGGTCGGCATTCTTTGGCAACATCTTGGATCCTCGGTGACCACTTAGCTCCTGCTGCCAAACCGCCAAACCGCCAAGCCATGGGCTTCAAACAGGTCTGTCCATATGCTTAGTCCCGCAGAACGTTTTGCCGCAGCATCAGGGACCTGTGGCCAGACCCGTCATGACACACATCGTGACGAACACTGGATGCCTGTCAACAGCCAAGGCTGCTGCGGGGGGCAGAGGGGGAGGTCTCCGATGCCGAGGCCGTGGCGGTGCTGCAGCAGTATGCTGCAGGCGTCCCGTGGGTGAGCGATGCCGAGGGTGCTTCCGTCCTCGCCGACGGCAGCGCTGCAGCGCACGGCGMCGCCGCCGCCGCAAGGGGCGGCGCGTGGCCAGSMGCCAGCGCCGGTGCGGTCGGTGCCGGCACGGCAACGCTGGGGCCCTCCTTCTCGACGCCTGCAGCCCGCTACCGGGGCAGCGCAGCAGGTGTGGCCTTTTTTCGTTGCAAACTCCACCAGTGGAGTTGCGCTGCACAGTGAAGCTGCGGAGCAGCTGGAGCATCGACCACTTGTTTGGCATCAGAGCTCAACTCACTTTGCTGCGTGATGACAAACTGCACTGTGCCCGGCTGGCTGGCTTCCAGATGGCACTCGTGAGGTCCCTGAGATTGGCAACACCCTGCTCTGCAGGCGCCGCCGACGGCGATGTGGCGGCGGAGGCGGCGGAGCTCGCAGGCGTGCTGCACAAGCTGAGGCGACAGCTGGCGCCCGATGCTCCCCGCACCGGCATGCCGGCAGCGCAAGGTGTCCTGTTCCTCCCCTGTAGAGCTACCCAGGTCCCAGTGTCCCAAAAGCGACCGCTGCTGCCATTGGTTCGTCATGCAGGCCCCTGCTCCTGACCTTGTCCTCTCAGGCTGCAGCTGGCAGCGAGTTCCCTCAGGCCGCCGTCAGCCTGACGGCTTACATTGGTGTGCCGTGCAGTCGAGGCGGGCCTCGCGCAGCTGTCGGTCGGGATTCAGTCGCTGGCCTCGAAGGCCGGCGCAGCGTCTGGCCAGCTGCGCACCATGCTGACGGTGTGGGCCCGCGCATCCGGCGACGCCGCTGAGGCCGACCGCCTGGTGCGCGATTGATGAACAACCCTGTCACAAAGTTTGATAGGGTTGTGGGGTGGCCGGCGGCAGGTCCAGCTGCCCCATCCCTGCCTCGCACCCCCTTCGCCGGTCGGCCTTTGGCGTCGGCGCCTCCGGCCGTGCGCACTCGTGCAGGAGGGGTGTGGCGCCGCAGCATGGCGCAGTGCTGACCCTGCAGCCGCAGGCCGTGCGAGGGCGCCTCCCCAACCCCCTCCCCCCACCCTAGTCGCCTCCACACAAACTGGCATGCCRTCGTGCTGCAGCATTCGCCTGGCTCGCATACCGCAAGGACAGCGGCGTGWKTTGKCTCCTGTTSSCCGGCCCTATGTCCTGATGCCCTACTCTTGTCAGGCGGCGCTGAGATCGAATTCCTCCTGCCCGACATGTCCTGAAGTCTTTTTCAAACCCTTCATGTACAGGCGGCGCTGGCACCGGACGAGCTGCTGCAGCTGGACGTTGAGGACATCGCACTGGGCATGGCCGCCTCTCCGCCGTGCACCGCCGGCATGAGCGCCCGCCGCCGCCGGCCGGCGTGAGGTCGGTTCAGACAGCCTGCACCCCGGCGTGAGCGCCCGCCGCCGGCGGCCGGTGTGAGACGCGGGACTGGCGACCGGCGCGAGGCCCCGGCATAAGCGCCCGCCGCCAGCAGCCAGTGTGAGGGCCGCCGGCCGACGCCAGGCGGCATGGGCGCCGGGCATGAGGTCGGGCCGTTCATCTGGGCCGCTGGCGGTCAGTCTGCCGCGCCCGTCCGCGCAGCCGTTGCAGGACGAACTCCGGGCTGGGGCCGCGACTGCGTCCGCCGCATGCCGACCTGTGCGCTGGCGGCCGTCAGCAGCTGCGCCGCCGGCAGCGGTGGGCGATGTGGCGGCCCTGCGCGGCCTGGCAGCAGCACTACCAGCGTCAGATGACGAGCGTTGTGCTCAGGCGGCGCAACGGACCCCGCCCTGGGCTGCGCCAAGCTGAACGTGCTAGCGGCAGCAAGCGGCAATGGCGGCCATTGTGATTGAGCACGTTTGGCACATGCGAGGAGAATAAGAACGAGGCCTTCTCTTTGTGATCTGCAGCAGTGTACGAAAAGTTTAGATCCGCGCACCAGTGGCGCATTATGTGACACTAGTCGCAGCTTATTGTGACACTCGTCGTGGGTATCATGTTCGCTTGACACAGGGAACATGTGCAGGTTGGTGTGATGGTGTATTGTATGTACCAAAGGGACCCTCCCGAACCAAGGAGCAATGAGAGGGTGTCAGCTGTTGCGTTGCTGGAATCGCAAGCATTTTGCCAGTGCCGCCGCGTGTGCTTTGAGATTTAGACTGAGAGTTGGCAGATGGTGACACAATCCCCGCAACAATGTCAGGGTGTTTGAACGTACATCCAACACCCCAAATGGGTGTAGAAATGTTGTGCCGTGCTGGTATCACGTGAATCTGTCTGACAATCGGACTTGTGATCTCGAAACGCTGCGATTTTGGGCAGTGTGCAGGCTAAACTGGGTGCACGCTGCGACTTTGACCGCCAGGCGGGCGTCTGAGGCCGACTGGCTGACCTACCGGCGCCTGCGATCGAGGCTTTCCGTGAGTACCTGAATCCGTACGCTTGCCGTTTCAATGAAAAAAACGCGACCACCTACACTTACCGTGTCGATTGTGTAGAACTTTCAGATCTCGCCTACTGGTGCACTTTGCATGGCCCAAGGGAAGGTGCACTGCACAGCAGCAGTGCGGAGATCTGATCAGATTGGGCTTCACCATCCTATTGCGGATCCTGATGGTTTTTCAAAGGCCGCATCTGCCGTGATTATCTGACCTATATTAATCATGTACTGCAGGCGGCTGTTGCCGTCGCCAGTCCCGCAGTTCAGCCTCTGCTCTCGTGACTGCCATACTGCCAGTCTGGCAGTTAGCTGCGTCAGCCTTCTCAGGGCCGCGATCACGCGATCGACTTCTGGATGCCTCCATGCAGGCTTGCGAGCTGAACTGCCCGCCATTGCACGTCAGCATGGCCGTCCACGCTGCAGCATGCACGCCCATCAACACGCCAGCCTGGCCGGGGGTGGGTGCGGCGCACCGCTCGGTGCAGCGGCCATCGACCGGCGGGATGACGACCAGGACCGCTTCGCAGCTGCAAGGCACGCAGCTTGAGGCAGTGCGAGCGCACCCTAAGCAGCGCCGCCGGCCGGCAGCACACACAGCCCTGCGGCAGACCCCCGTCATGGCTGTGGCGGGCAGCGCCACCGTGAGTCGCGATCGCGTCTCCTGCCCGGCGTTGCAGCTCAAAGGACCGCCTGGAGGATTGCGCAGGCACATAGCCTGTTCAAAGACCTGCTTGCCATGCCGTTGACAGCTGCCTCAAGAGGCACCAAACTCGGTGTTGTTCTATTGCATGCAGAGGGGTAGCAGCAGCAGCAGCACTTCTTCCACATGGTACGTTTCAGCATGCCAGAGCCGCAAGGTGCCAAGGCTGCATGGCGGGCATGGCGGCACCAATCGAAGTGCTTACTTGTGCAACATGCATGATCGTGCCGGGACGCAGGCCCAGCGCCAGCATTCCCCGAGAAAACACACAGAAGTATGGGGACACATCCTTCATTGTCGAGTTTCTGCCGCCCACAGGGGTGAGTCATGTCAGCCACTGCTGCTCAAGCCAGCCAGGCGCGGAGTTGCCATAACTGGACTGGCGTGCATGCTCTGTTGCATGATCTGTGTCACATCACCTCATCAAATGCGCCCTGTTCACACTACAGGGTGCGGGCTACAAGGGCGTCGTGCTTTTCATGCACGGCTTCGAACAGGTCCCCCAGGTGATGCTGCCTCCCACACCTGCCGTCGACGGATGCCCGCTGCCGCCTGCGCAGGCTGCCGACTTCTCTTGAGAAAGCCCCCGCAACCTGGTCTCGCGCTTGCCCAATGATGTCATCGCCTGCTGGCTCGTGCTGCTCATTCGACCTGCTGATTTTCCCCAAACCTGCCGTAGTAACCATGCTCGTCGGTGTCGTGATGTGATGCTGCTCTAACGACTTCGTGGCTTTTTCCCCAGGACTATGCGACGGTGCTGGAGCGCATTGCGGCCGACGGCATGTGGGTCGTCGCCCCCGTGCAGCCGCAGTTCGTCCCTTTGGATCCGGTGCTCGACGCGCTGGGCATCACCCAATCAGTGCTCCAGGTGAGACGTCATAGTGGCAGTGGGAGACGGTTGATTGTGTTCAGATGTTGAATATGCGCAGGACGTCTGTGCGCCATGGGAGAGCTGTCCGTCGCGATTGTGGGCGCGCTGCTGGACGCACTGAGGGCGTGGCTGCCAGAGGGAGGGGGGGGAGGTGGGGGGTTGTTGCTGTTCTTTTCGCAACCAACAAGAAAAGCATACTTCTTGACACATCGAGCCACACTGGGCCGCACTTGGCAGGCGCCACAGGACTGCGCCTCGGTCCGACACCCTTCATGACCTCCCACCATCTTGTGCTGCAGCATGTAGCGCACGGCGATTGGCGCAGCCTGCTGCTGTTCACTAGCTGGGGCAGCTGAGAACTCACCCGAAGGAGACCCTTGTGCTCTCTGTGCGGCAGGGTGTGGACCACCCTGACGCACCACAACGCAACACCAACAGCAGGTGGCGCAGTTGCGCTTCACCCCCGGATGCACATGGAAAACATGCAGAACAGAAATTTCTCTCCTCCTGCGCCGCAGGATGTGGTGCACGCCGACGCGCAGCAGGTGGCGCAGCTGCTTTTCACCCCGGGGCCGGACGGCAAGCCACAGCTGAACGAGGCGGCATCTGCGGCCGGCATTGACATCGGGCCCATCGACGGCAAGCAAATCGGAATCTCCGGCCACAGCCTTGGAGGTGCGGCCGACATAACCGCACGCTCTCGAGTTATGCTTGGCAAGCAGACCGGCATCACAGCCACAGCCACAGCCACAGCCTCGGAGGCACAACCGGCACGCTTGAAGCTGACGGCCGCAACAGGCTCACATACACTCCGAACGATTTGGGCGGGCAGCAGGCAGGCTTTTGCTTGGCCCTCGGAGGCCCAAACTCCTCAAGATGGCCGTGGTCAACCATGTGGCCACTGTGGCGCCTGGTGATGCACCCCGCTCACCCCCTGCGCAGGTGGCCTGACGTGGTCCATCGTCCAAGCCTATCCAAACAAGTTTGACAAGCTTGCGGTCATGGCGCCATTCCCATATATGGCCATAGACTCACTGTCGCCGGAGACTGTGATCACCGGGAAGGGCTTCCAGCCGCCGGGGGAGTCGCTCATCATCGAGGTGCGTGCGGGTGGTGCATCGAAATTTGGGTCCAGAGCTCCTGTTGTCATGCCACCAGTCATCAGCAGCTACTGCTTGACGCTGATGACAACGTGTTGAGATATTGTTACCCTGTCGGCCGGGTCACATCGCTAGGGGGGCCCTTGCAACTTCTGCACCAGACTTTGACCTTGATCGCATATCTGGATTGCGTCCGGCTGCTTATATGTGAAAACATCTTAGGCCTTGCATCTTGCTATTCGGCGATCTGGTGTGCCCGTGAGGCTGCGGGATGCGGCGTCAGCTGCCGCAGATGTGGCCCGTCCACCACTCTCCCCATCCACGTATGCGCTGCTGCAGGGCGGCTTCGACATCCTGGCGCCAGCGCCGACCATCAACAAGGACATTGTGACACCGCTGGAGGGCCTGAGCCCCGCGCCGGCCGTCACCAAGTTCGAGTTCCCCTTCGGCACGCACACAGGCTACCAGGTGCCGCATTTGCTCCTTTCCTTCCTGACTTCTCCCGTAGGGTGTTGGTTTCTGAGCGGTGTGTTCCTCAATGACGCTGGGGGCCGGCGGTGGTGCCGCAAATGCCGCCGTTCTGGAGGCGCTGCGTGTGGGGTACTGCAGCTGACCCTTAGTAATGATAGCGACTGTGAGTCGGTCCTGCATTGCATCGCCGCAAGGCATTGCAGCGCAGGACACCGATGGCACAGCAGTCCCGTCAAAACGTGCACCGGCGGGCCGCCAAGTACACCTCGGCCCTGCCTGCCAGTCCTGCCCCCGACCCTGCTCGTGAACCCTGCCCGCAGGACGTGACGGGCATCGGCACGGTGCTGCGCTTCCCTGCCGGCGTGCTGGTCACCATTCCCGACTCCCGGGCGGGGTTGCTGTCGGCGGGCACCGGCTCGGAGCCGCAGCCGCGCGTGGAGTTCATTGCCGGCGCGCTCACCAACACCAAGGCGCGGCTGTTCACCTCCTGCCACGATCCCCAAAGCTTCCGGATTGCTCTCTCTGGGCGTGCAGCGCACCACCATTCCACGGATGGCACAATGTACTGTGTGCGGCTGCGGCGCTGCTGCCACTCGAGCCACGCGCCGCAGGTCGCTTCGTCCACACCAACCTTGTACCTGGGCACTGCAAAGTGCTTGAAAAATCACATTGGGGCTCGGATGCCGTCACCCCCGTACGGCTGCTGCGTCGCGGCCGCTGACTGCGGGCTCGACTTTCGTGTCGAGATGTCCCCGCTGCCGCTCCGCACAGCGCTGCGCATGCTGCGGCTGCTGACGGCACCGCACGAAAATTTTGGCCCTCCAGGTGTTCACGCTGCCGAAGCCGCTGGAGGATGCGGTCCTAGCGCTGACGAGCATCAACGCCTACGCCATATATGTCATCCTGCTGGCGCTGCTCCTCGGCATCAGCTCCGTGAGTTCTTCACCAAAAAGTCAAGGTTTCGTGCCACCCGCTGTGCGGAACACAACTCGCACGACCTGCAACGGAGGGGTTCAGGGCACAGCCATTGAGGCGCACTTCCAACCAGTGGGGACGCCATGCACCCCGCTTTTCAACGGCAACTCGCAGACCCGAATACCGGCCAGCCTTCTGCAGCAGTGGTGTCGACCATCGTCTGACAGCGTCTGCGCAGCGCTTCACCCAAGCCCTGCTTTCTGAATGGCGCGCCCATTGCACACTAGCTCTGCAGTCTGCTCGACTGTGTGGTGCTGCCCCCAACAGGTCACTGGGCACTGGGCCGATGCCGGCGGCTGGCTGGGTCCCCTCTGGCGGACGCTGTCCATCGTGACGGCGCTGCTGGTGCCCGTCGAGCTGTTCGAGGTGAGCTGGCTAGAGGGAGCAGTTGGGAACGGTGCAGTCTGGACTGTCGACAGGCTGTCCTGGGGTCCTGACTGCAGATGCGGGTTTTCCGCTGACGCAGACACCTCCGAGCAAGCAGCTAAGAAAAACGCATCTGAGAAAAATGCATCTTTTAAACCGACTTTGGCTTGGTCCGCATCAGGTGCTCTACTACACGCCGTTTGTGCAGCGGCCGCAGACAACGGTAAGCGGATGGAATTATGCATGTCGCACATGATGGCCGCATCACGACAAGGCAGGCGCTCTTGAGAGTGTGGGACGCAGCAACAATGCGTTGAGCATCCAGGTGTTCCTGCTCGCAGGATATGATCGGCAAGTTCATGAGCACAGATCCGTAGAGATAGTGGAATTACGCACCTGTTTCAGTCAACGAATGGGCCTTAGAATACTGCGGCTGCACGCTGCGCCACTTGGGATTTCTCAGCTGTGCAAATTCTGGGCACAAATTGAAACTGCTACCTGCTACTGTGCAACCAATCGTGAGCTGGGATGTTGGTGATGTTGTATTGGCAATAATGGCGCGACGGTGTTGTGTGGTCTAGATTTGAGGCCTGCTGCTGATGCTGCACAATCTTGCTTTGCATTTGTTGATTGGGGTTCTACATTCATCTTTATCGTGCTGCGTGCACCGAAATTGGACATCACTGAACTTTCCACCAAAACTTGCGAGACGGTCTGTATAGTCATGTAGACTCACTACCTTTGAACATCCAAGGTGGCAGCAGCCCTGGTAGATGCGCCAGCAGGGATCGAATGCCGGCATGGTGCGTGACTGAACAACTAGGCTTGCAAACCACACAGTCACACACGAGGAGCACAGTTTGAATGCCAAGGCTGACATTGAGTGCTCGGCAATACCATCATTGTGACATTCTGATTTTTGCGACGGTGCCTTGACACCATGACCAGCTAAGTGACCAGAGTGTCGTGTTCCACTGCCCTGCTTGCTGCGGCACAATGGATGTGCCCGGATCACGAACGTTGAAAACACAAGCAGCTGTTGTCAAGACCACAATGGAAAAGAGTTTCTCCCCAACAAGTTCTCTTATTGCGCACCGCCTGCGAGAGGCTGCAGCTTGCAAGCTCGCCTCGCGCCTGGGCGGACGTGCTCAACCACAGCGGCGGCAGGTGCGGCAGGCCGCGACGCATCATCACCGGCAAGGCGTCGGCGGCCTCACGTCTGGGCAGACGTGCTCATATTCACTGGCATTGAGTCCAGCGGCGGCAGGTGCGGCAGTCGGTAGGGCTCAGACACCGGCGGCGCCACGAGGCTCGGGTCCTGTGCCTCGTCCTTACTGCAGAGACAGCGACAGCGCACGTACCTTGTGTTTTGCATGCTTTGCAAGAGTCCTTCAAGGTTCCCAACATCCGTCACAATGCACTGCAGGGATGCCGCCTGTGCAGTCATGCGCCTGCCACCCTGCTCCACCATCGGCGTCAGCATCAGCACCAGCGCCCGCAAACACCAATACATGGCCGGAACTCAGTCCGATACTTGACCATTTTCTGGCGCCGGGGGCACCTGCAGTAGTAGATGTCGCACTTGGAGGCTGCATGGATGACGTACGGCTCGCCAAATATGGCATGCCACATCTGCTCAAAAGTCGCCGCGATGGGCCACGACTGGCTCTCCGGCGCCGCCTGTGGGACAGTGCCGCAGCAGCCTTCACTGCAGGGTCCCAGTGCAGCGTGCAACGGCGCTCGCCCTGGCTTGCATGCAGTGCGAGACACTCGGCTGTAAGGCGCAGCCGAGAGGGCATAACGTCCAGCCGGCCATGCATGCAAGTGGTGGGCACATGACGTGCCTGCATCTGTTCCAGGGCGTTGGTGTAGAACCCGAGCGAGCGTGCCCGCACGCGTTCCCGCGACACCATGAACTCGGCGCTGCAGGCCGGTTCATTGACCGCCTCCGGCAGCTCTCCCAGCTCGGCCTGCGCAAGCACAGAAAGGATCCGCCTCATGGTGAGTGTTTGCTGCAGGTTCTGCCCAGTTTCGAGATTTGAGAAGGGCCCAACAGCGCTGGCGCAGTGGTCAAGAACTGTTGACGACGCGGGACGTCTGAGGCTGCTGCTGCTGCTGCCGCAACTGCCGCCACCGCTGCTGCCGCTGCCGCCGCTGCCGCTGCTGCCGCCGCTGCCGCCGCCGCTCGACCTCGGAGGACAACCCCCAGCACGAAATCCATGCCCTGGAACCCACCGAAGCACAACTTGCCTCAAAGAAGTCGGCCCACAGGTTGGCGAGGTGGCGCGAAAAGGTCACGCCATACCCCGCGCCCGTCGGCGGGTTTAGGTCGGGGCTGGAGGCCGCCTCCGGCGTCCGAGGCGTCAGGTAGCTGCCCAGCTGGTGGCAGGGGCGCGGCCCCTCTTGGCCCTTCGCCTCACAGTGCCTGCATGCACTAGGTTTCAGGGTTTTAGGGTTTGGGACATGCAGCCTGGCGGTGGTCCACTGGCGGTGTGGCGGGGGAGTGAACAGCCACGTGTGGGGGTTGCACATGGCAGGGGAGCAAGCCAGCTCCACGTCTTGCGGCGCACAGCTGGGTACGCCGCTGGTGGTTCTGCTGCATGCTTGGCGCCCTGTGGGGCTTGGACCCATGAGTTGCTGGGCAGCCCGCATCCGTGCAGCTTCGTTTCGTGCTCCAGATTGTCGCCACAGGCACAGGCTCGTGGCACGGCTGCACGACGTTCTGTGTGCGGTCGGCAGGGGAGCAGATGGCTGCATGCGATACACCCAGCACATCCTGGACCACTGGGAGGCGCCACCCGCCAGCATGCTCTTCCCGCACACGCACGAGTGTGTGCCACTTGTGCTGCTGACTCGATGTTTGTCTACGGCTGCCGCTTTCCGACCCACCAGTCCGTCATGCCCCAGTGCCGCACGTTGTAGAAGGGCCGCACGCCCCACCGCAGCTTGCGCAGCAGGTCCACGCCGTGGCGCCGGTGCCAGGAGTTCCTGCGAGTGGAACGCGAGCCAGAGATGTGGGCCATCAGCGGCGGCCCATGCAGGTGTGCATCACAATGCGACGGGGTGCGGCGGCGGCGGCGGCGCCGGCAATTGTCAACAAGCATGCATATGCAGGGGGCCGTCGGCGCACATCCGCAGGGCGGCACCGGTCGTCGCACCCGCTTTGCGAGTTGTGGGGTGCGAGCCACACCGCCTGCCCGAGTTAGCGTTCTGTCGGAAGCAAGGTTCGAGTCGGGATCATGAGTGGCACCAGTGCACCCACTCGTGTGCATGCAGGAAGAGCATGTTGGCGGGCAGCGCCTCCCAGTGGTCCACGATGTACTGGATGTAGGCGCTGGCCTCGCGGCCTTGCGTGTCGAATGCGTACACCGGGCAGTCCGTCGGCCACTCGTGCTCCCCGCCTGCATTGACCGCACACAGTGTCAAGGCGCGTAACAGCCCTGCCGCGGCTGCAGCGCGCTCCCAGACCTCGTCCTGTGTGGCGCCCATGGGGCTCCTCCAAATGCATGTGTTCCAGCTTGCAGAGGTTCAGCAGCGGCCACAGGCAAGTGCCGGGAGGTTCAGCGGCGCTCCCGCAGCATCTGGGCCCCCACGCAACAAGCACCGCAAGGGAGGCGGCTCACCCGGCCGGCAGTGCAGGCGATGCTCCGTTAGATTCGCCACCTGCTGGTACACTGCCGTGGGTATGGCGCCTAGGCGCAGCTGCAGCCAGGAGGTGTCCTCACCCCCCCGCGCCACCACAATGAGACGCTCCGGCGGTGCGGGGCTAAGCGCCGCGCCGTCCAGCGGCTGCTGCTGCAGCTGCCGCTGCACTGCGCCGTCGCCCGCGCCGCTGCCGCCAAGGCCCTGCCTCTGATTGATGCCAGCGCCGGCACCAGAGCGCATCGCTGCGGGTTGCGGGTTCCGCGACGGGTGAGTCATTTTCGCAGCCGGGACCTGGCCAAACGGTGCGTCATGGCAGAGCCGAGGAAGGGAGCAGCCCACGCGCAACGCTCGACAGAGCTCGAAAGGCCGTAATGCTGCTTGCTGCAGCACTCGGCGACGGCCATGCTCGGTTATATCATTCATTCTTACTCGCCGTGGGCACTCAATCCACAAATTGGCTTGATATAATATTCACCTGTGACGATCAAGACAACAAGCAGGCAGGCGCCGGCAAGGATGACAACCCTCCGTGCCGCGCGCCCATGACCTCCGGGATTCCCAGTCTGCCTCCGCTTGCGTCTGCCGTCGTGCTTCTGCAGAGCGTCGTAGCCGTGGACAGCCGACAATGGGTGCTCCCTGTCGAACATGCCGGGTCATGGCATGCGTTGCAGTGCGAGCCTGCGGGCCCACCTGCGGGGTTTGCTCGAAAGGCAAAAGTCTCGTCAGCAGTAATCGACTGTCAGCGCTGCGTGTCGCAGCCGCTCACAGAAGACATTGAAATATGCTGAGCGAATCGCGAAGTCAGTTTGGCTGGTGTCCGAGGTTGCTGGTACACGAGCAAGTAGATCCTTCGATGATGTCATCATCTTGCCTCCTCGCATGGCTTAATTCATGATAATGTGCTTCGGAGACTTTCAATCTGCTGATCGCTGAGCAGCTCAAGTTTCGCGATGCTGCAGAAGTACCAGAAGGAGGAGACCCATAGAAGGGCAGAGCCGGGGTTGCTTTCACTATAATGACGGCGCTGGATGTTATGATGTACTACATGTGGTCAGAGCATGGGATGTGAGGGCAGGAGATGCTCACAGAACGTTTGCAACGGCAGCAGAGCGTCCCAGCAGGGGGATCGCGGGTGCCATACATCAGCACGGCGGTCTTCGTGGCATCCATCTGCAGCATCTCCCCATGCCTAAGTGCCATGCTCTCGACCCTCTTCTGGCGCAATTCGAGACCCAGCTGGCATCGAGTCGCCCTCTGGCGCCGTTGGGGCCGACACCTCGATGGCCTGCCAGCAACAGATGCCTGATCCCGCGCCACAGCTTCAGTCGCCCTTTGGCGCCATTGCCGCCCGGTACACCGGCGGTCCGCCAGAGGCGTCGGGCTCCCAGCCGCCGCCTGGGGAGTCGTCGCCCACCACGTCGTCCACGAACTCCCGCAGCTTGTCGGAGCTGCCCGCCAGGGAGCTGACCGCCAGCACCAACCCCGCCAGCAGCGCTGTGCGCCAGCACATTGCGTTGGGCGTTAGAACGAGGAGCAGATGCGCCACTGGATGCAGCCTGCCATGCGAGCCGCCCGCCTCGCCAAGCATGCCGCCAGCATCAGCCTTGCCAGCAGCGCGGCACGGCAGCCAACAAGGGGTCTATGCTCGGGCCACGACAGATTGCCATGTGCCGTGCTGCGAGCCAGGTGTGTTCACGGACCAGTAGCCGCCATGCCAGGGAATTGACCACTAGCACCAAACAACCCCCCTCCCCACCCCCCCCCACCCCCGGCCCGCTTCACGCGCAATGCAGCGCTGCATGGCAGCACGGAGGCAATGCGGTCAGAATGAGGAATCACTGCTTTGACGGTCACAGGGCTGCAGCGAGGGGGTGTGAAATGGTGCGCTCAAGGCCAGGTTCCGATAGCTCCCTCTGCCACGTCAAGCAGTTGACAGCCAGAAACTGCCCGCCAGTACGCCACAGGTACGCAGCAGGGATGCCGCGACGCTGGGCGAGAACAAGGATGTGCAGGATCCAAAATAGTAAGCCAGGGGCGCAGAACATGACAACCTGGGTCCATCTCTAGCCTCCAGAGCAGCTTGCTGAGCGCATGCTCTGTGTCGACAGCCATATCGAAGTCGGTCTTTGAGGCTGACGGCTACGATGAAGGAACAGCGTATAGGCTGCGCGCCGGTGGCAAGACAGCACGCATATGCCAGGCTGGGCGCCCACCTCGTGCTATGAGATTTACTCTGCGTAAGTCGGAAGCCTTTCAGTCGAGTTGCAGTCTGCGCACCTGTCGCGAACAGCACGTACATGCCGGGCACCGCGTCCACCTCGTGTGCTGTGCGCCAGCGGTAGTCTATCAGCAGGTGCTTGGGCCACGCGGTCGCATTGCCCCACTCCGCTGTCAGTGCGGGGTGCCGGTCCAGATAGTGCTCCGGCACGTCCACCACCTGTCGACGAAAATGCTGAGCTGTTCGATGAGACCTGGCTCGTTCACAAGACAGGAAACCCAAAAGCCTTACCCAAACTCCGTCAGTGTGGGGTGCCGCTCCCAATGCCATGCTCCAGCACGTCCACGAGCTGTTAAAGTAATAATATCCACATTGTTCGTAAACTCTAACGATGAAAAGGCTGTTGCGCAACTCTGCCGTCAGTGTGGGGTGCTGCTCCAGGTGATGCTCCGGCACATCCTCCATCTGGACGCCGGTTGCAGCACGTCAGGTGCGCTTTGTCGATCATCGCTGGTTCGAGGTGTGGGTTCTGGGACAAGCAACGGAGCCGTGTCGGTGATGGAGAGGTTGCTCCGTCCGAAGGTCCGAAGGTCAATGCCCCGTCTTGCACCACAGACGTTCTGCACGCCTGTAAAACAATGAGAACATGCACACCTGCGCGGTGACGGACTTGATGTCGTTGCCCATGCGCGTGAGCGTGAGGTCCACCATTGGAACCGCTGGCGCTCGGCTGCCCACCACCGGCAGCCAGGCTGTGTACAACCGGTCGCCTACAGGGTTTTGGTACAGATGGGTTTGTTTGCTGTTTCAGTGTCGTGGTGTTGCTTGCTGTTAAGGTTGGTGTGTGTGATCCGGCTGCTGTTTATCCGAAGGTGTGCCTGCTGCCGGCCTGCGGTGGCGCTCCGCCGCACCCAGTCACTCAGTCAGGCGGCGTTAAGACGCCGTCCAGATGCAAGACACTTGCAGCGCATCCCGCATTGCGTGCGCAACTTCTGTAGGTATCGCATGACCATGCAGTATTGGACCCAAGCCAAACTTTCTTAGCCAGCCGCACCTGCCACCGAGAAGGAGATCTTGTAGCCATCTACTGCTTTGTAGCCTTGCGGCTGCGGGATGGGCACCGCGACCTGCGGTATGCCACAGCCGGCGGCTCAATGCTGGGCGTAGGATGCCAGGATGCACGCCGCATGCAGCAGCCGTTCGGCACATTCAGGGCACGCAGCTGTTCTACTGCCAGATGTCACTGCCTCAGGGTCGCACCACGCGGTCGCGCCCAAAGTGCGGGCAATGCCGGCCGAGGAGGTCATGCCAGTGTGTCCTAACCTGCGCATGTCAGCGACAGTACGTTGCCAGCATGGGTCGGACGAGAGCATGCCACAGCGTAATGCTGATCGGTGCGATCAGCATCTCGCAGAACTTGCCTCGTGGAACTGCCCACGCCGGGCAATGGGTACAAAGTCGCCATCCTGGAAGCCTGTGCTGAGGAGAGCGCTGCCGAGCGCACAGGCTGCCAGCAGCAACACAGCGGCTTGGACTCGAAGGCTGCCCATCTCTAAGTATTCGGTTAATTATTTGCTGCTTGGATGAGTACCTTCTGCTATGCCTCCTCTTTACAAACTGCAGAGCTCAACGTTGATCGGCAGACTTGTGATGATCAACCAAAAGGGGCTCAGCGGACGACCCCCGGGAGCCACGGCCCAAGAAAATCTGCTCGCACAAAGGCTGCAATTGTGAAGTGTGGCCACCTGGCCAGAGGTGAGGTCCCTGATGCTTGAAATCTGCCAGGCTCGAGAAGCAGGATGTTCAGGAAGCTGAAATGATGGGGGCCCGTTCACCGGGCACCGTGGCGCCATCTGCTCGGTATTCTCTTGCAATTTGGACGCTGAAATGGTGACTTTGGTGCAACTGTGTCAGCTATCAAATCATCTGTGGATATCGATTTCTCACACCGCTCCTGGTCGTCCAACATCTGGTACAGGCAGGTACTTCACGTTATGACACGTTATGTACGAGGTTTCGACGAGACACGTCGCCGGACCCTCCTTGCCTGAGGCCAGTTTGCCGATCCAGATTCCCTGGCCGGAACTGCCAACACGCTAATCAGCTTGTTGGCCGCCGCTTCAAAGAGCATTCGCTGATTCACATCATGCACCTGGCCTGAATTGCAGACATCCAAGACTCGCCGTGAGCAGCCATGAGCCCGGTGATGTCATGGGTGCTGAAGACTTGCGTCGTGCTGCTGGGCTTTCTGGCTGCAGAGGCAGTCAAGCGCCTGTACCGCACTTTGCGGCGCAACTTCATCCTCCGGCGCCAATTCCAAGGGCCAAAAACAACCAGCCTGATCCTCGGTGAGCGTGGTGCAGGTTCTCTGCTTTGTGCCACCTTCAATCCGTTCGCATCATAGGTATCGGCAGAAATGGTAGCGTCAGGTGTCCTCGCGGCCATGCGTGGGCGTGTGCGGCAGCGACCGCGCCAAGACCTCTGCGCCGGGTGCACCCGCAGGCAATCTCGCGGAGTGCTCATACACGCCTGGGAGGCACCGTGTCATCCTCGACTGGGCAAACTGCTTCGGGCTATTCTATCATATCAGGCTGGCATGGGTCGATGTCGTGGTCATCTCGGACCCGGCTGTGGTTTCTGAGGTGCTGCACTCACGGCAATTTGACAAAGGTGATCTTGTCCTAACCTGAAGGCCACGCCTGCATGAGTCATGCAGCTTGAGGTTGCATATGGCCGATGTTCATGGCCAATATCTAAGGCCTGATTCCGCAAGCTGTCTTCTGCAGTGCCGGAGGTGTACGTAAGCGTCTCAAAGGTGAGCCCGCAACACTGCTTTGCCACCAGCATTCTTCCGGCAGTGCCCTCTTTGCTGTTACAGAGCGGTATACCGTGTCCTGTGAGACTCCAAGGCAGTGCGAGATGTGCTGAACTCTCTGACAGATGATGACGAACAGCGGCCACCCGGACCTTGTGAGCGGCATGGTGAGTTGCGCAAGCAATGAACAGCTAGACCACTGCTGTATCCGCACCGATGGCTTCACTTCTGGGCAGAGATAGCACTTGCAGTTGCAGCATGCAACCCAGTAGGTGCTGTCTCAAGCGCAGACGGACGACTGGTGGCGCCTGTTCCGAAAAGGCCTGGCGCCGGCCTTCAACCCCGCCAACATCAGGTCTGACGGTCGCAGGTTTTGTTCAGTCGCCTGCGGGGCTGACCTGCTGCCTGTGAGAGATGGAACGCGTCAAACGTCCATGAACCAGGCGAAGCTTCCATGCGAAGCTTTCACTCAGCAGACAGCCTTTCACTCATTGGATAGCCGATACTCATGCGCGGCTGCGCCTCTGCCACAGGGCGGGTTTCAAGTTCACCGCCGAGGCGTGCGCAGAGCTCGTTGCCGTGCTGAACCAGCTCGGCCCGGAAGAGACAGTCGACATGGACCAGGCATGCCCCGGCGACGACGCTATTTTGCATATTAATCCTGGGTGGCATGATTTCTGTGCTTGTCCACCCCCACTTCTGAGACTGACTCTTGGCTGTCCCACTCCACACGCAGGCGTGCCTTTGTGAGACCATGGATGTCATCTCCCGCTTTGCCTTTGGCGCAGATTTTGGCGCCGTCAAGTGAGGATTTTGTACTGTGTGTGCTGTGAGCAGCATCTGTGACATCTCCTGCCCTGCCAGTGCAGCGGCCTGCCTCCCAGGGGCAAAATTCTTAAGCACTTAAACTGTCAGGGAGCGTGCACAGCGTTCCGCGCCGGCACCCTTGGATGGGGTGCGCCATGCCGCCTGCTCAGAGGCCGCCCGGTCTGCAGAAACCCTGGCGGCCAGACAGCATGGCGATGTAACCCCGACACCCATTTGTGACCCCGAGGGCTTTGCCCGCCGCCTAGGCGCTTTAGGCACGGCGAGATGTCGGAGCTCATGGACATCATGCATTCGGCTGAGCTGGAGGTAGAGCGGCGAATATCGGACCCGACACGGGAGTTCACCTGGTGGATGACTGCGGTGCGGAATTCTACTCACCTGTGGCTCGGGCTGGCTGAAGAGGCAGGGCTTGCCCCCAGAGGCCGGCAAATACTGCGGAATTCAATGCCGAGACAGGATGAGCTACTGCGAGATGTTGATCGCCTGTGCCGCTTTCCGGAGAGCATTTGCGGCTGCTACCCTCTGGATCCTCGTCAACGCGGGCAGGCGCTGCACCATGCATTGCAGCGGGGCTCCAGAGGTGCCCGAGGCAATCAGCGCCGCCGCATCATGCCCCTGCTCTGCAGGAGGCCTGCCCGCAGGAAGGCTGCTGGCGCACATGCAGCGGTGTCCGAGCCCTTGATTGAGCCTAAACCTTGGTCGCGCAGGAGGGCCGCGCCGCAGCCTCCCATTTCGGCCGCTTCCAGGCGGTCATGGCGGGGCTGCTGACGGACATGCGGCGGGGCAAGGGGAATGACCCTCCCGAGACGGACCAGAGCCTGGGCGCCCACATGCTGCGGCTGCGGGACCCTAAGACCAAGCAACCGCTGCCGGACGCACGGCTGCTGCCACACATTGGCATGATCTTCTTCGCGGGGCATGACACGACAGGCCACACGATGGCGTGGACCCTGTGCGCCGCCCCTGCGCTGTCTTATTTTCCTGTTTCTCTCTCCAGCGGCCATGTAATGTCGTGCACACAGTGACCCCAATCCAGCTGAACTGATCCTGGCATCGTGCTTCGTCAAGAGCCATTTGCTTCCCACTACCTATCCGGATCTTCTCAGGCCCTTCAAAGCTGGTGCTGCGTTACGGGCTCTGTGGGCTCCGGCAGTCAGTCACCCTGGATGTACGCGCAGGTTCTTCATCTCGACGCACCCCGAGGTGGAGGCGAAGGTCGTGGCGGAGCTGGCCGCCGCGGGGCTGCTGGCAACGCCGCAGCAGCCGCAGCCACGGCCGCTGCAGCATGACGACCTCGCAGGCCTGACCTACCTGGGCGCCGCCATCAAGGTGCTGCGGGAAATAGCCGACTGGAAACAGCGCAGAGAACAACCAGAAAAAGCAGCATTCCTGCTTGATGATGTTGCGGTTCACCTGCGCAGCTGCACCCCTCCGCCGCAGAGCACGGGGTAGCAGCACTGTGGGCCATGCGGTCGAGGTCCCTGCTTGAGGAGCACCGATTCCCGCTGCCTGATGTCTGGGCGTAACTTTACACGAGTCTAGCATGCAAACCACGCCGTGAGGAGGGCCGTGCACCCTTGCCCATCGCCGGTCCTCTGCTGCCTGCAGGAATCGATGCGCATGAACAGCGTCGTCGGCACCACCACCATCCGCGTGTGCAAGGAGGATTGCACCCTGGGCGGCGGCAAGTGCGCGCCCTCTTCACCCTTGCGCAGCTGCTGCACATTTTTGCACACCGGTTGATGGTCGACAACAAAGTTTGCAGCCACCTGACTGGGGGTGTTCTCTAGAACATGTGTTCTGTTGCGTGGGTCCTCAGAATATTATGGCGGGTGATGGTGATCTGCAAGGGGTATACAACATTTATGGTTGACGTTCAGCAGCCTGGTCTGTCGGTCAGACTGCATTTGTAGCCTGTCGCAAATGGCATGTGCAGCCTGCTGCGAATGGCGTGTCTAGCCTGCTGCGGATAGCGTGGCGGGACTGATGGAGTGTCCGCTTGTTGCAAGGTACCGCATCCCCGCCGGAACAGGCATGTGGACGCCGCTGTACACCATCCACAACGCCGATGCGGTGTGGCCGGATTCGGGCAAGTACATGCCGGAGCGGTGGCTGGAGCCGGGGGCGGATTATGTGCAGCAGCCCGCCGGCGCGGCGGGCACGGGGGGCCAGCAGCGGGCGGCCGGCGATCGTGGGGGCATGCAGCAGCAGGCGGCAGGCGGCGGCGTTGAAAATGGCGAGGCGGCCGTGTCGGGGCAGCAGACGGGGCAGGCCGGTGGCGGCAGGGCGCGCACCTTTGAGATGGGCATCAGCCGTGCCAAGGTCGGTGCTGTTAACCTGAATTGAAGCAAGTCCTTGACCCTCGCTTCCCTATACCTAAGGGCGTTGCTGTGCTGCGGTCTTCAACATGATGCTGGCAAGAGGTGCATAGATGGTGCACTCACCAGAGGAGCCGCCAACATGCCAGTCTCAGTGAAGCGCCTGCGGACCTTTCATCACGTCAGCCATGCCTCGCAGCTTGCTGTCGCCCCTCGACCCTGCGTCTTCTCATGCCTGCATGCTGCTGCTGATTGACAGCGTTTACCACGATCTCACCACAGGACAGCGCCAGGGTGAAGCGGTTCATCCCCTTCAGCGATGGCCGCCGTGACTGCATCGGGCAGGCACTGGTGCGACAATCTGCAAACCTGTAGTCGAACTGATTCATCCTCATCCAATGGCAACAGGATCTCCTGATCTTTCACAGTGCATCTGCCAGCAGCATGTCACGACACTATCTTGCACCTGCTGCAGGCCAAGATGAACTACACCGCACTGCTGGCCACGCTGCTTGGCCGGTTCCACTTCGAGCTTGCCCCGGAGATGGGTGGCTATGAGGGTGTGCGGGCGGCGGAGCACATGGCGATGACGCTGCAGCCGGGCGGCGGGCTGCGCATGCGCTGCAGGCCGAGGGCGTGAACCAAGGGGGAGGGCCAGATCATACAGATGACTCGTGGCCGCAGCGGTGCTCTGTCACTGTTGCGTTGTTTGGCAACCCCTTTCTACAGGCGGTGCTTCATTGGTGGAATTTTGTGGTGAACAGCGCATGATGCGGTGGAACAACGTTGCGTAGCTTGCTGGGCATCGAGCAGTGATCAGCCCATCATCGAAGCTGCTAGAAACCTTGCAGTCAAGTGAAGAGATTGATTGACCGGGGGCGCCATGCAGCAGGCGAAAGGTCGCCGCAAGTATTCAGCAACGTCCTCGTAAGGCGTCGAAGGAAGCGCTACTGAGATCGCACTGCGGCTGCATGCATTATTGCTGCATTGTCGCTGCCTTCTGTGAATGGCCACCATTTACATGACTGCGGCGGCGGCGGCGGCGGGCTTGAGGTGTCCGGCACAGTCCACGATGCAAGCGGGGGTAGTGTTCAGGCAGTCTCCAGAGGTGATCGACCGAATCCATGACGCCACAGAGTGGCGTTCTGTCGTCCGTCTGATTGGCATCACCATCATCAGGTGGTGCCACCGACACTGTCACTCCGCCACACATGCACGCTGGCTGGCGAAATTCGCTGGGCAGGCGGCTGATCGCTGCCGCCACACGTGCATCTGCTCATGCACTGCAGCCTTTCCCGGGTGTGTTTACGCAGCTGAAGACCGGTTGGCCACTCCGAGGCTGCCTGCCAGCAGAATGCCAGCTGGCGCCAGCGTGGTTTTCGCTTCACCTCATCCACCTGATGTCGGAGGTTCAAGTGTGTCGGCCTTCTTTCCGCGAATGTGTGGTGATCGAGCAAGGAAAGTGGCAAACAAAGTGCTCCTTGCGCTTTGCGACGTTATGCACCCCCAAGTTAGTTCCTCTAGCTTTCTTTAGCTTGTATGTCTCAATGAGTGCAGCTTTGTACGGGAATAGCGCTTTTCGGTGTCATGCAGTCCCTTGCTGCGATCCACAGCGTGTTGACCGCCTCAGTATGCATGATTGTCGTCTTGGCAGTCGCTGAGACCTCCAGGAGGCTCTACAGCATCCTGCGGCGCGGCGCCGCTCTGCGGCGACAGTTCAAAGGGCCCCCACCGTCAAACGTCCTGCTTGGTATGCTGGATCTTGGAAGAGACGCCATACGTAACAGTGCCACATGAACGCCGTCTTGTATTACTGCCTCGGAGTTCACATGCGTCTGCCGTGCATTGGGCCGCTCCTAGAGACGGCAATGCTGCAACAAAGCCTTCAACATAAAGACTTGCGGATGTCGCGCGTTGATTGCAGGCAACCTGCCAGAAACGTCTTGGGTGCCAAGCCGCCACCGAGTGGTCCTCGACTGGACAAATCGCTATGGCCAAATATTCCACATCCGCCTGGCATGGCTCGACGTGCGTGCATTGTTTCATCAACTTTGCTGAGCATGCATTGCCACGCTCGAATCTTCATTGCTGGACCATTGCTGCTGTTCCGCACATGCCAATCACCCTGCAGGCGCTGGTCATATCAGATCCAGCGGTCGTGGCTGAGGTGCTGCATGCGCGGGACTTCGACAAAGTGCCAGAAATTTACGGAGCAGTATCCCAGGTGATGCTTGGTGGCCATCAGATAATCAACTAGGTGCATCTCGTGACATGTGTAGTGCTATTTCAGTCTGAGTGTGTGCACCTGTTTCATAGATGATGTCAGAGGGCGGTAAATACCCCGACCTTGTGAGCGGCCTCACGGACGAATGGTGGCGCGTCTTTCGGAAAGGCCTCGCGCCTGCGTTCAGCCCTGCCAATATCAGGTGAGAATCGGTGCTTGTGTGCCACAGGAACGGGCGCAGGCGGTCATAGGCATCGATCATGGCGCCGCAGTCAAAGTGCCTGGCCCACGCTACCATCTCACATGTGGTTGAAAAACCCCGAGCCGGGCGCCTGCGCAGCAAATTGCAGCAGCACAACTGATCGATTGTTCATGCTAGTCCAAACCCAGTTCACTCGTGGCACAGAGCCGGCTTCAAGTACACTGCCGCCGCGTGCGCGGAGCTGATCAGCATCCTGCAGCAGCGGAGCCCGGACGAAGCAGTCGACCTAGATGAGGTTTGCGCCTTGGGCATCTGCTGTGCTGTATATTTTCCAGCTTTGCTGTGCTGACATAGCCAGCTCGTCTTGTCTTCTTGTCAGGCCTCAGCTCCCTGACGCAAACCTCACAAAACCCGTCCACACGTGACACAGGCGTGCCTGTGCGAGACGATGGACGTCATATCCGGCTTCGCCTTCGAAACCGACTTTGGCGCTGTGAAGTGAGACCCCTGACCGCCTCGCAGTTTATGCTTGTGCATGTGTCGATGCGCTGGCACATCAACAAAGGGCACTTCGCTATGACGCGAAGCTATGCGCTATGGGCTCCCTGTCTTACCTCTTCATCAGTCGTGTGCATGACAGCTGTGACCTCCAGGCTCCCACAAGGTCTCGATATGGAGTATCTTTGACCGCCACAGCTAATTTTGGCGCATGCGCAGGCGGTTTGGAGACGGCGAGCTGGCGCAGTTGACAACAGTCTTACAGGAGGCTGAGGCGGAGGTCGAGCGGCGGCTGAACGACCCCACACGGGAGTGGGTCTGGTGGCTGACCGCTGTGCGTTTCCCGACTCTGGGAACCCGGAACTTCGTCCTTTCATTGCGCCAGCCTCGGGGTTGCTCGTGTTGCGGCGAGTGCTACAGATCAGCAGGCGGGACAATGCAGGATGATGCAGGCGAAGCAGGTGACACCACGCAGGATCTGTTGTCCCGCAGGCGGCACCTGCTCCGTTGTGCCTTCGCAAACAGCATTCACTTGGTAGTTGATCTGGTGAATGCCGCAGGAGGGGCGGCGGGCGGCCAAGACGTTCAGCCGCTTCCAAGGTATCATGGCGGGGCTGCTGGCGGGCATGCGACAGCGGAAAGGCGACTCGCCGCCAGAGGGCGACCAGAGCGTGGGCGCATACATGCTGCGGCTGCAGGACCCCGCGACCGGGCAACGGCTGCCGGACGCTCGGCTGCTGCCGCACATCGGTGCGGTTCCGCCTGCCCATTGCACAAGGGCCCTGCGCGGCGTCAGAGGCCAGCCCGGTCTCGAGCGTGTCACCTGTACACATGAGGCATGCCCGCATGGTGTGCTTGCCTGTTGTCCCACACCGCGCAGCCGAAGTAGAGCATGTTGTGTGCAGTGACGTTCAGCTCATCGCCGGCTCGGCTTGCCAGTGAAAGCCTGCAGGTCCGCATGCACCGCAGGCATGTTTTTTTTGCCGGCAGCGATACGACTGCGCACACCATTTCGTGGGCCCTGTTCTTCATCTCGACGCACCCGGAGGTGGAGGCCAAGATCGCAGCGGAGCTCGCCGCCGTGGGTTTGCTGGCGACGCCGCAGCAGCCGCGTCCGCGGCCGCTGCAGCATGACGACCTGGCAGGCCTGACCTACCTGGGCGCCGCCATCAAGGCATGCACAGCGTCTTTTGACAGATCCCCTGCTTGACCATTAGCTGTTCGAGCACAGTACTCACACGAGTCATTTCCAGTTGTCCATTCCTGTTCCTCCAGCAGAGGCAAGCAGTCTGGATGCAGGTGCGATAGCGAGTCGAGCAGGAGTCATAGCAGATTGTGCAGACAACTGCACCTCGCAACAATTCCGCAGGTGTCCTTGTGGCCTCCGCAAGAGAGGATGTGCAAGAGTTGTATAAGTTGTTTATCATACACCCCCAGTTGTGGCCGCCGCAGGAGAGCATGCGGATGAACCCGGCTGTGGGCAGCGGCACAGTTCGCGTGTGCAGGAAGGACTGCACCCTGGGCGGCGGCAAGTGCGCGGTTCTTCCCATCTGCTTCTGCGACTCCAGCATTCCGCATCTCTGGACGGCTGTGTCGCACCTGCGACAGACTGCAGCCCCGGCATTCGAAGACACGAAGGGCTCCCGTCGCTCGCGCTTTTGAATCTCCTGACTCTGACCTGGCACGATTGTGCCTTGGCTCTCTGCGTCTCGGTCAGAACGGGATGTCCCCAGCATGCCATCTACAAACTCGGCCGCAGGTACCATATCCCGGCGGGCACGGCGCTGTGGACGCCGCTGATCACCATCCACAACAGTGACGCGGTGTGGCCCGATGCCAGCAGCTTCAAGCCGGACCGCTGGCTGGAGCCCGGGGCAGATTATAGCCAGTCTGCGGCGGCCGGCGACGAGCAGGCGGGCGGCGCCGGCAGCGAGCAGCAGGCAGTGGACGGCGGCGGCGGTGTTGGCGATGTGGGCGGCAAAGCACGCAGCTACGAGCTGAACATCAGCAGAAGCAAGGTGGGCACTCTGTCAGGGGCAGGTTGCTTTGGCTATGTGTGGCAGCTTGCTTCTCCGGCCAGTGGCGGGGAGCGTCATGCCTGACAATGCACGCATAGCAGCACAACAGGATATGAATCTCCAGTTCATCCTACGACTAGCATTCTTTTTCCTGCTTGCCAAAGCATATGCCCTCGTTCACCAACAGGACAGCGCAAAGCTGAAGCGCTTCATCCCCTTCAGCGACGGCCGCCGCGACTGCATCGGGCAGGCACTGGTGCGACCTGATCGCCTTGCACAGCTGCCATGGAGGGCTGCACGACCGGAGCACTGCACAGCTCGCAGCACACCTGTCTTGGCTGCGTAGCTGGACGAGTAATCTTGCACGGCATCAAACTACAGGGCTACGCAACCCGAGCGCTGCAGAGCCCATGGCAAGCGTGGTACTTGCAGGCCTTTACGTCGTATTGCGCCTTGCGCAGGCCAAGATGAACTACACGACAGTGGTCGCTACGCTGCTCGGCCACTTCCACTTCGACCTGGCGCCAGACGTGAGGACATGGCATCCAAACCATGCCGTTTGTTTCTGCAGCCTGCCTTGATGCCCCGATGTCAACGCTACGCTCCATAGCGCGTTGGTATATCTGACAGGCAGTGGGTGTGACATCGTTCGCCATGCTGCCGGGCATGCAGATGGGCGGCTACGAGGGCGTGCGGGCGGCGGAGCACATGGCCATAACACTGCAGCCAGGGCGCGGGCTGCGCATGCTGTGCCGGCCGCGGGCCTGAGACTTGAGTCGGCGGCACATTTGACCCAGAAAACATCTCATATGATGTAACTTTGAGTTTTCGTATGAATAGATGTATACCTTGAGCCAGTTGGAAGACGGTTGAGAATAGCAGAGCACGTGCCCACAGGTGCAGTGTAGTCATGCGTTAGTCATCAGCGTGAAGCAGCAGCCCCACTGTCAAAAGCTCCAGTCACTCGGTTGTCACCAGTGCCAGCCTGCCCCCTTTTGCCGCCATCATGTCCGTGCTGTATCCGTCGCAGTCGATCGCCAATCAGGTGGTGCTGATCACAGGTGGGTCCTTTCCTTCAACACGTGAGGGTGGTGCAGCGCGACCAGATACAGCGTCTGGCTTCAACGACGTTCGAGCAGCCTCAGAAGCACAATGCAATTGTGTGCGGCCTGACGTGCCCTGAAACGCCGTCATTCTGATGTAGTGTTCCTGGTGTTTGTGCCTGCGCACTACAAGCTGAGAGGACGATGTTCCCGAGCAGCAATCTGATAACCATCCTGATTACAAGCTCTTAGCTTTGAATCGTCGTGGAATGGCCTACTCGTGCACAAAGCTGAGGCTTATGCGCAAAGGGCTTGGGCAGCATGCACCGTCAACCCTCATGAGGTTTGTAGCGCCCGGCTCTGGGTGTGATAAGTCTAAAGTCCGAGTGTCCGTTCGCCGATAGAGGTTGAGGCTGCCCTTACTCCTGCATCAGGCGCCAGCAGTGGCATCGGCGAGGCGTGCGCGCGTCGCTTCGCGGAGGCGGGCTGCAAGCTGGTGCTGGTGGCGCGGCGGACGGAGCGGCTGCAGAGCCTCAAGGAGACGCTGGAGGCCAAGTACAAGGTGCATTCTAAGCCTATAAATGTGCTGACACCGTGCGGCCGCATCCTGCAGCATTCGGCAGCTTTGACGCGCGGAGAAGAGTAGGTTGGCGTCAAGCAGCGAGCGGTACAGCAGGAGGCTGTAGCGAAGCCAGTCATAGCAATCATTGTGCTTCACGCAGCGTGTGCTAGCACACTGGAAGCAGGAACCTTAAACAAGGTTGTGAACGTCCGTGCTTCCTACAGGTGCCGGTCTTCACCGAGACGCTAGATGTGCGGGACACGGAAGCCATAACCAGCCTGCCAGTGCGGCTGCCGGCAGAGTGGTCAGAGGTGGATATCCTGGTGAACAACGCGGGATTGGCTCTTGGCACAGCGCCCGTCACCGAGCTCAGCATCGAGGTGAGTCTGCCTTCGTTCGTCATGCATCGAGTATCGTAAACACATGGAAGCACTGAAAGCAGCATCAATGCGGGTCTGCAATCGTCCTGCAAGATGGTTCCAGGACGCGCTCCAGAGTCCTCCGTGGCAAGGCGTGATGTGCATGTGAGCGGCAGAGCGCAGGCTGCGAGTCGGCCGCAGGACCACCCGTGGCTGGCTGCAGATTATACAGATGCCAGATGCGCGGCAGGTGCTTGGGGGTGAGCGAGCCGTCTGTCGCGACTGCAGGACATGCACACCATGCTGCAGACCAACGTGGCGGGCGTCGCCGTGTTCACCCGCACTTTTGCGCCTGGAATGGTGGCCCGCAACCGGGGCCACATCGTGAACATCAGCTCCGTGGCCGGGCATGAGGCCTATGCAGGTTGGCGTTATCTCATGCGAGGATCCCTCATCGCATGAGATTGTGCAACACCTTCCCTTTGTCCTTCCAGGTAGATGAACTCGTGCAACCGGCTTTCGCCGCTCCAGTCCACATTTTGTGACGGGGTTTGATCTTGATAGTGTCTGTTCCCATCGCAGGCGGCGCGATGTACTGCGCCACGAAGGCAAGCCCCCTACTGCCAGCATCTGCTCCTCGGCTCCCACCTGCTGCCCTGCCTGGCTGATGTCGGACGCCCTGTCTGCTGATCTGCCTGTGCAAGCAGAGCCCACTCGGCCTGCCCGGCGGCAACTGTTCAGAACCTCTCTGCAGTTTGCGGTGGACGCGCTGACGACCGCCTCGCGGCATGATCTGATAGCCTCCAGCAATGTGCGGGTGACGGCCGTTTCGCCGGGTGCTGTGCGAACCGAGTTCAGCAACGTGCGATTCGGCGGCGATGCGGCAAAGGTGCGTGCGGGCAGGGGCTGTGACCCGCAATCTGAGCAGAAACCGAGGATGTCAAGTTGCCTTGTTATGCCTGCTGGTTGGCTGCAGCGGTGTGGGGCGCATGACACACACCAGTCTGCACAGCGCCCAGCTGAGCCAGCACAGGAGGGCCTTCAAAGCGGCAGAGGGAAGTGCACATTCGGACGCCGCTGTTGCCATATGCCTGAAGTTGCAGATCTCTTCATGCAGGCAGATGCGGTGTACCAGGGCATTGTTCCCCTGAACGGAGCAGACGTCGCCGACAATGTGCTGTACGCTGTCACACGGTGCGCACGCCAGCATCTTGATTCCACTCTCTCAGAGCGTGTCGTCGATGCTGTGTCTTATAGCAATGGACCGCTGTGCGATGAACTGCTTGTAAGAGCTTGAGGAGCATCATCTGGCCACAGTCAGCAGTTCCATGTCCTTGTGCCCTGAGGCGGCAGGTTGTGTGAATCCCTTCGTAAAGAGGTATTCACGTCCTGTGCTGCGCCACTGCAGGCCGGCGCACGTCCAGATCGGCGAGATCATCGTGTGGGCGACATTGCAAGCAAGTGCCAAGGGCATTGCTCGCGTGCTCAAGGACTAGATGACTGCACATGCCTGGTTCATGGGGACTCACTTGAAATCTGTCAAAGTCGGGGGGTTCACTTGTTGCAAAATATCAGTCGCCAGGTTCTGAGACCGATGCACTGTGGCCGTGCAACCTTGAAGACTGCTTCAGTGAGTGAAGATCTAACTCGTTGCACTGACGCCGACAGTTCTCGTTACATCCAAATGCCTCAGCATTGACACACGGTGAAGCCACTATCCCGGAGCAGCAAGGCATCACAGCGCCCTGACTGTGCACGAGCGTTTTGCAATCAGAGTGTGCCTTCGAGACGGCACTGACGCATCGACGTCCTCGGTTCACAGTGCGGCTCAATCATTTCTTGCCGTCATGTCATCCATGGCGCCTGGTCAGCAACTCCCTGCCGCTGGCAGCTACGTCCGGCAGGAGCACGCCTGCCATGCATGCCGGCCACATTGAAGCCTCCCGGCTGGTTTGGTTATGCTAAGTGCTGCAGGGCGGTTTCAGTCCTCCTGGATCTTGGGCTCGACAGTGTCCTCCTTTGCCTCCTCAGCGGCATCAATGCCTGCCTGCCGCGCATCCTCAATATCGTCTTTGTAGCTGCACATAGAATTCAAAGCCTTGGAGCCACGGGCAAAGTGTTTGAAGAAGCTGGAGCCTCTGCCTGACAGCTGATGCAACACACACGCACTGCCCGTCGACACTTCACAGCTGCCATTTTGCCGACACCAAAGAAACTTGGAGCACCGAGCGTTTGGTGTACAGAAGGCACCCGAGCCCGGGTTCAGCAGGAATCTGGTTGACTGACCCACCTCCCCCAGCCGCCCTTGCCGGCACCGCCCTTCTTCGGGGAGCCGCGCACACCGGCGCCTGCGCACAACAGAGTTCCGCCTCAGTGGGCTGCACCAGCTCCGACATGGAGATCACTGGAACCATGCGATCTTCCATCACTGTGATCTGGTTGCACGGCTCAAGGTTGCGACATTGCACCAGGACAGGCACGTCAGACGAGCAACACTTCGATCGATCAGTCAGCCTCCTCCTCCAATGCGATCTGGCGCAGCAGCAGGCTCACGGACTCCGAAAGAGGAGAAACAGCGCGACCGACACAGAGAGGCAGCCGGGACTTGCCTGAGTGGCGGTCTAGACGCTCATTCTTCGCTTTCGCAACAGCGTCTATGTGCGCCTGGGCTTTGTTGGCATTGGCCTCAGTGTCCATCCCCGCGAAAGGCAGCCTTTGAGAAGCTTTTAGAGCAGCTTTGATTGGGTTCTAGCACGTGGAAATCGCAAAATGCAGCCTGAAATCGGGGGAGGCGCAATCCAGCTGCTGATGTGGACAGTCCACGTGCGCGGGGAAGAGGTGATGAAAGAGCTCGGTTAAAGATTGTGTTCCGACCCCCCTCCATCATCGCTTCTTGAGCCCCACTGTGCCTGGCTCTGGGGCACTCCCGCATCCGCGTTATTAGGCACGTATCTTGATCAGATCTTCTCAAGATCACTCGGCCCTCCAGCGGCTGTACATACAGCCGCAAGTGCATCTTGGATCGGAAACATCAGTGCGATTGCAGGCGGGGTCTGTGCAACAGTGCAGCTGATTTGATTTGAAGTGCCATGGCCAAGAGACGGGCCGGAAACGGCTGGCAATCAGCTAGCAAGGTGGGAATCTGTTGTAAATCTGCGCACACTGCATGCTGCATGCATGTTATGAGGGCCGGAGCATGCTGCAATCCATACATAAATCCTCGAAATACGCAGAAGAAGGATAACCTGGATGCACGTCGGGTCGATTTTGCGCAAACGCTGCGGGCCCTCAATAGCCAATTCTGCAGGTATACTCATATGGCATGTCGTGTCGTTGTAATGAACGTTATATACGTCGTCATCAGCAGGGGGCCTTCAATGTCGTCAGCAACATGCACAGGCGTGCATGCGCTATGCTACCGCATCGCACGCGCAGACGCATGCTTGCATGCTTTCGTGTTGCGGCTCGGGCAGCGGGTTGCCATGCATCAGCCCTGCATGCGTGTGTCGAAACAAATTTCTGGCGCATGAAACGCACGCGACCGACCGCCCCTTTGCGCCTGCAGCTGGGTGGAGCAGCAAAACAGGGAAAAGCCGGCGGAGCTGTGGACAGAGGGCGTGGAGGACTACATCACACATGCACAGGTCTGCGCTTGAACTATCTCGGACGCTGACCTATGCCTGCGTGCATGCGTCGAGAATGTAATTGCAGCCACTGCGCACACGGCATGGATATGCACGCTTCAGCCAGGACGGGTGGGGCATGATGGTAACCTATCGGGGAAGTCACATCGAAGCCATCGCATTGGCGCCACAGGCACTGCTGGGGGAGTTCAGTGATGTGATCGACGAGGAGGAGGAGGGATCAGGCGGCCCGGATGCAGATGTCGCTGCTGCGTCGCGGCCAGCTGCACCGGTCGGCAGCGCCTTTGGAATTGGCGGCGGCGGTGGCTTTGGGCTTCCGGGGCAATCGAGCGGCGCAGTCTCCCTGCAGCCGCCATCCGGCTTTGGCATGCCTGCCAGCCAGCCGGCGGCAAAGCAGCAGCAGGCAGAGCAGCCGAGCTCGGGCCTGGCAGACTTTGTTGAATCGATCCCGCCGCCAGCATCCGGCGGCACCATCGACAAATCAACAGGGTTTGGCGGCGGCGGCGGCGGCGGCACGCTGCCCAAGCTGCCGAGCCTTGGCGGCAGTGCCAGTGTTGCACCAGCGGCACCAGACTTTGGCAGCGGCGGCGGCTTGGGTGGCGGCTCAGGCGGCTTTGGCAGCGGCGCCGCCAGCGCTGCCACTTCAGTCGGCGCCAAGCCACCAGTGTTTAACTTCGCCACCACATTCGCCGCCAGCGGGAACTCCCTGCCGGCTGTGCCAGCAGCTTCCGGCCCATCACTGGGTTTCGGCACCAGCGGCGGCGGCGGCAGCAGCCCGGCCGCCAGCAGGCCTGATGCCCCTCCCAGCAGCTTGCCGCCCTCCGGTTTCGGCAGCGTCGGCGGCGGCGGCCTCTTCGGCAGCACGTCCTCGGCCTTTGGCACCGGCGGCTTCAAGGCGGGCGGCTTTACCGCCGGAGACCCAGCTGCTGCGGCCTCAGGAGCAGCCGCCAGCCCGACCTCCGGTCCGCCAGTTGCGAGCGCGGTGCCAGGCGGCTTGTTTGGCGCGCCGCCGTCGCAGCCGCTGCCAACCCTGTTCTCCTTCAGCACTGGTGAGTGGACCGGACTCGCTGCCCAGTGTGAAACAGCCCGCCAAGTGCTGGACTGGCCTCCGGATTCCCCTGCAGCTTGCATGCTGTGCGCCGCGTCAAGTGGATTGGGGCTGATCCCATCAAGCAGCACTGCGCCGGACGCTCCGCTGAGATGGTCACCGTTTGGTGATCTGATGGCCTCAACGAAAGCTGCACACTCACCCATGGCTTTGCGTCTGTTGATTACGCCAGGCAACGCCGGCGGCTTTGAGGCTGCCGGCGCATTGCAGCCGGCGCAGAACGGCGCTACCGCGCGGCCAGCCGCCGCGGCTGACGACGATGCGCCGGACGAGAATCCCGAGGACAGGGTGAATGCTGTCAAAGACGAGTCGCATATCAAATTCCAACCCCAAAGTGCACTAGTTCAGCCGCGCTTCAAACAGGCGGTGCCGCAGCATGCTTCGGAAAGCCAGCCGGACAGCCAGCCATCTCCACCGTTTCGCAGGTGAAGGTCCAGCTGGACGAGTCGAGCGCAGACATCCTGTTCCGCGACAGCGCCAAGCTGTACTTCCAGGTGCGCTGCTGGGAAAATGTCTGTCTGCCAGAAGAGTCATCCACCCGCCCCCACCTGGCGGCGGCGGGAGTGGGCCCCCTGCCTCGTGCGCCACTCGTCATCCTGGACAGCACGCCCCCAGGCATCATGACAAACGCTGCGGAGCCTGGCAATCGGGTCGAAGATCTGTCGCTGGCATCGTGCCTGCAGGACAAGGCGACAAAGAAGTGGAACGACAGGGGGCGCGGCAACCTGACCCTGCGGCGCGCAAAGGCCGACTCCGGGGCTGCCACCCCCTTCCTGGTCTTCACAATGGAGTCCGGCAGGTGTGGCGCCTGTCACTGCATGCGCCTCTGCAAACGTCATGCTGCCGAGCCAGGTCTCCTTGTGCGGGGCTTTGGTGGGCAGCAGGACTTGGTCGCACACCTGCACCCCTGGCACGCCCTGCCGCTGGGCCGGGACACTAGCATTTCATGGGGGAGCTTTCGTCCGCACGCACTGTATGTTCTGAATCAGGCGCTTCAGGCCAAGCCTGTGCCGGCACCCTGCCCTGTCCAGAGCCGCACGCCATCAATGAGGCACTTTAGCCTCCGTGAACGTGCAGGGTGCTGCTGAATGCGAGCCTCTACAAGGGGCTGTCGATGCAGCAGCAGAAGGCCATGGTGCTCATGACGCTCGAGGTGTGGCACGTCGTTTGCAGTGCTTCCATGCATCTGGCGCGGTGCATGTACTGGCCGTTTGCCGCCGCCTTGGGTTTGCTGTGCGACGCACATGGACCATGTCTGCTAACAGCTGCCCCTGCCCAGGAATGCAGCTCGTTCCTGCTCTTGATGCCTGCCACACGACTCCAGTCAACCACCCGGCGGCTGCCTTCAATGCGCAGGTGGTGGACACGTTTGGCGGCAGCGAGGCCGCCGAGTCGCCGGCGCCGGCAATGACGCTCGTCAACTTCCGGATGCGATCGGCAGAGGACAGCCAGAAGTTTTACGACGCAGTGACGGAGCACAAGCCCAAGTGATTCAGCCTCCTTGTTTTGGGTGAAACTTGACATCAGAACGGAGGGGACGCATGCGTTGACACCGGTTGACGCACAATTAGTCAAGAGTCTATAATCTGGACACTGACACAGCCCTCCTAAGTCGCCAACACCGCGTGCCAGTCTGCATTCGCCAAGAACGTGCATATGCAAGGTGCACCTCTCACTACTTACGAGCAACTTGCCCCCTTGTGCGCGACACGTTGCATACGATCCAATCCGCTGTCTGTCTCAGCCTGCCCGTGCGGGCATGATGCCTTCTGGTACTAGCCCCAGCTCCTCGCCTGCCCTCGCGGCTGCTCCTTCTGATGAAGATTCTGTTGGGAGCCACAAGTGGTGCTGCCAATGGTGTTGTGCACCTGGCAACGAACCCACTCATGTACAGTAGCATTCTTGGCCAGAACCCCCCATCTAAATGGCGGCACAGAGCCTGATGGCGCGCATCTCCTTCCCATCGCAGGCTCGGCGAGCCCTGATGGCACTGGCCACTGCAGTGCTGCAGCCCATTTCGCAATGCTGCGACACGGATAACCTGTTGTCCTCTAATGCATCCCCGCATCAGAGCTTCTTTGCCTGCGCTTGTCGGATGGCCCTGCAAAGCATGGAAAGGCATTTGGCAAACATCAGTAAGGTTTGTCTCAAGGATACGTGAATAGCTCGCTTCGGCATGGCTCCAGCGGAGCGCAATAGCACGCAGGACAGGACCGAGTGCCACCTGTTCAGCCTCAGGGCAGCTGAGCAAGGAAGCGCCAGGTGCAGTCCAGGTTCAGTGGCCAGAGCAGATGCCGCAATGGGATGTGCAGAGGGAGCACAGAGGCCATAACGACAGCAGCCGAGCGAGGCGAGGTCAATGTCCACGCCAGCAGCGCAGCTGGTGGCTCTGTGACCATGAGCATTACTCCGGGCTGTCGTTACACAATTCCGACTCGCCCATGCGCCGGCCGAGTGCAGAGGGAAAAGCTCACCGCGCGACGATAGGCGTGAGGCCGATGGTCACGGGCGCGCGCACTGGCAGCAGCGCCTTGTTGCACAGAAAGGCCAGCACCACCGCTGAGCCGCCGCCAGCGAGCGTCTTTTGGAGCCAGCCCTCCGGCTCGGCGTCCGCCTCCCTCTCTGCGCCGTGGACGGGGCCGCCAGGACATCATGACCATCGAGCGTGATTGTGCCCCATGCATCATGCCGGCCCGACTGCAGCGGCGATGCAGTTGACTCAACTCCAGTGCCTAAGCGTGCTCGCGTGCTGGTGCGTGCTCACGGCCGCGCCGAAGTGCTTGTTAGAAGGGTGGCACAAAGGTGCCCTTGGCGCGGCTGTCTCACCTGACAGCAGGCCATACTTGACGAGCGTGGTTTCAACATCCACCTTGTTCTTGACGGCAAAGTACAGGCCTGCAGCAGATATAGGCTTATTCAGCTCGTTGATGCCATCGCGCCCTTCGATGCCGCAAGGGCGAGCTCCAGAGGCAGCGCCAGCAGCGGCGAATGGTCTCACCAGCAAACGTAGTGGCGTAAACGCCTAAGTGCACGCCCACAGCCGTCCTGCCGTACTTTCGAAACAACTCTTTCATTCGATCTGCCATATCGGGACCAAGCTCCGCCGGCCAAGCTGTCCGACGGTCAGGTGGTCAATCCTGGCGATGTCGCTTGGTCGAGGTGTTGATTTGACCGAATCAATTGCCACTGCAGCCTTCAACCGAATCTGGAAACAATCGAGGAATTGGACTAGCCACAGACAAGGCTTTCAGCAGCTTCCATCATGTGCGCAGACCATTCCGAAGAGGTTGACCAGCCAGCGATGTGCGCGAAACCGTTCGTGGCGCTAGGAAGACAGCAGTGCGATAATCAGTAATCAGGCATGTGATTGCGCGCGCAATCGGTGCGATGCTGCACCCGAATTGAATGCTCTGTGACGTCCACCTCAAAGCTGGCAGGGTTTTGGGGCCGCTGCGCATCTGTTTGCAATTCACTGCATTGCTGCCAGCTGCACCAGCCCAACGTCGGCCGGCAGGACGTCGAAAAGATCGTCTGCATCGAGCTTGTTTTCGCAACGAAATGAGAAACGTTGTTGCACGGGACAGCTGTGGGATGCTGATACGAGTTTGAGCACACAGCGCTGGACGGTGCGGCAGAAGCGCAGATGTGCTGGCTTGTAGATGGTTTGGCCCTTAACACCGATCGGCGACCTCGATCGTCTGATGCTCTCGTCCAGGCCTTGACTCATCGACTGACGCGCTGCAGGGGTCCACTCGGACGCGCCACACGGCGCAAGCACCAGCAAAAACATTGCGGCGCGGACATGTCACCAACACCACACCCTCGGGAACATTCCCGGACTCCTCTGTGCAGCTGCTGCCTATCTGTGCCGCAGCTGCGGGTCTACGGCATCTGGAGTCTACGCTACTCTTCGCATGTCCTGGGCGATGCCGGATTTTAGCGGCAGGCCCCGCCAGCCGGTGAGAGTTCCGGCATCTACCTCATCCACATCTCCAGATGCTCGTGCGATCCTGAAGATGCGCCACCGGCGTCCGCCGGAGCGTCGTCGCAGTGTCTGACACCGCCACCAAAGCCGTCTCACGGCTTCTCGCTGGCGCACATGGCGCAGCGCAGAAACTCTGCCTCGCGGCCGGTGTGGCTGTAGGTGCACACCGGGCACTGCCAGGCCGCCGCAACCACCGAGGCATGCGCGGATGTGGGGGCCGCGACGGGTGCCGCCGCCGCCTGCACGCCGGCACCCGAGTCGCCGGGCCACCCGTTCGCCTGCTGCAGCTGCTCCTGCGGTGGCGGCGGCGGTGCGGCGGAGGGCGCAGCGGCCGCTGCCGCCGCTGGCGCCGCCGCCGCCGCCACTTGCGGAGCATACCCATTGGGCCGCGGGCCGGCCGGTGAGGCGCGGTTTCCTGCCGTCACAGGCCCCCGCGAGCTCGCGAGCGATGACAGCGCGCTTGTCGCCAGCCGCCCCGGCACGTTGGAGGGGTTGGGGTTGGCAGGGTTTGGGTTGTACGGCGCCCGCACCGCAGGTTTGGGCGGCAGCGGCGGCGGCGGCGCCTGCACGGGGCCATTGGCTGCAGCGGCGCCAGCCGCCGCCGCCGGCCGCGCTGGCATGCCTGCCGCGGGGGCGGCGCCAGGGGGCTGATAGGCGGGCCGGTTGAGCGCCCGCTTCGCCACCTGCCGCGCCGCTGGTACAGCCGCCTGCAGTGAGAGAGGAGATTAACCGGTTGCTTAGGATGTGAGGAACCGTCTGTGCATGCCGCTGTGCAGGTGTGCCGGGCGGCACATTGGCTGTTCCAAGTCTTGGTCGGCAGACGTTGCCAACCACGTACCTGTCCAGCACGCTCGCCGATGCCGCCATGGCACACGAGGCAGAGTCCTCACCTGGTCGGTCTGCGCCGCCGGCTTGGCCTGCTGGGCCGGCTGTTGTTGCTGCTGCTGCTGCGACTGCTGCTGCTGCGGCTTCTGCTGCTGCTGCTGCTGCTGCTGCTGCTGCTGCTGCTGCTGCCGCCATTGCTGCTCCCGTAAGGAGGCCTGCGCCTGGTATGGCGGCGGCTGCTGCGGCTGCTGCTGGTAGGGCAGCTGCTGCCCGAAGGCCAGCTGCTGCTGCCCGAATGTCATCTGCTGGCCGAACACTGGCTGCAAGAAGGAATCCTGGTGCCCAAAGGCCGGCTGAGAGAATGGCGGCTGCTGCTGCGGCTGTTGCTGGTGAGGCTGCTGGATGAAGGACGCCTGCTGCTGGTGAGGCGGCTGCTGCAAGTAGGGCTGCTGCTGCTGGAATGCCGTCGACTGCGATGGCGACGGCTGCTGCAGTTGCTGGCGGCCGGGATCATAGCCAGAGTGTGATGCCTGCGCTGGCTGCGGCGCCGACTGCTGCGGCGGCTGCGGCGCCTGCCCGTGGGCATCTGCTGCAGCCGAAGCAGTAGAAATGATGACCCGAGCTGCTGTGGGCATCCGCGCTTGCATGCGGCAGTCACGCGGACCAATTGGTAATTATGCCAAATCCCTTGCAGCGCAATCGCAACCCTCTGTACAGGGGCGCTCTCCCTGGACAGCTACAAGGCCAAGCTGTTGGGCACACGCAGTGGCAGCGAACCTGCCCTGGGGAAGAACATCTGCAGGTCGAAGGCTGAGGCGCTGGCCGCGGACGCCGCCGGACTCGCCGCAGACGCCGTACGGCTCGGGGCGCGTCCGGCCGGGCTGGCCGGCGCTGCAGGGGAGAGGAGAAAAGCGAATGCAGCCGGGCGAAAGGCGTGCATGTGCTGCAGGAAAGCCATGGTGCAATGTGCAGACGGCCCGGCCCAGCCCAGCAAGGGGGCCGCAGAGCGGGCCAAATCGGAGTGAGCGAGGTGTCGCTTGTGTGGACTGTGTGAGAGACACGGAGCTATGCAACCTCTTTGTCTCCATGCACCACCAGCGCTGCGTGCACAAGAGCACGAGCGCCTTGCATCTGCACCATAAACCTAATGGCAGCAGACCGGTTGGCTGCTCCCCTGGGCCAGCAGACACACAGCGCGAGCAAAGGCGCAAGGTGCTGTGGGTCGCTCACCCGGAGGCTGCGCGGCAGGCTGGCTGGCGGGCGCGGCCTGCGGCGGCGGCGCGCCGCCGTCGGCGGGCGGCGAGATGGTGAGGCCGCCCATGCCGGCGTGCCCCACACCGTCTGAGGGGCCAGAGCTGCCGAAGCTGAGGCCCGACGAGAAGCCCGGCGGCGGCTGCGCACATGGACCACAGACAGGGAGCTGGGCTTGCAAGACGACGTGCGTGCCGCCATGGGTCTGCTGGTGTCTGGTGCCAGCGCCATGTGGAACATGAAACTCGTCAGTTTGGGTGGCATGTGCCACACATGACACACGAGAGCAGCTGGCAGTCAGGACGCCAGGCGCGCCACACATCAAACATTTTTATTGCCACATCTGACCAGCGTCTGTCAATAGCCGCAGTTGACGATCGGCTAAGCAGCTTACCTGCAAGCGAGCGGGCGATGCGGGCACGCTGACGGGCGTGCTGCGCCGCACCGGCGATTCCCCAGGCAGCAGCTGCTGCGGCGGCGGCGGCGGCTGCTGCTGCTGCTGCTGCTGCAGCAGCTGTTGCTGCGGCTGCAGCTGTGGCTGCGCCTGCGATGGCGGCGGCGGCGGCGGCGGCGGCGCCGTCGTGATATTGGGTTGCACGGCACAGCGCTGTTCGGGGGGCAGCGGCTGCTGTGGCGGGTACTTGCTGCGCTGGTGCCAGATCTTTTGCTCCGAGGGCCCCATCTCGCCTACCTGCAACCGGATGTGCTGCGGCAGGGAAAAGATTGGCAAAGTCAGCCAGTTGGTCGCAGATATTTGCACCGAAATCACATCAGCTTCTACTGCAGATGCCATGCATGGCCACAGTGTCAACCTGCAAAACTACTTTCTACCATGGCATCGCAACTGAGGAAGTCCCTTGGAGCTCAACTGGGTGACAAGTGTGCCTGGACAGGCAGCACCACTGGTCTGAGGCTCTAATGGGGTGTCCTGAAGCCTCGAAACCCCACCGAGATGTGCTGCTCCACAGCGGCGTCCTCTAGGATGGGCTGGCTGAGGCCGTGCAGCAGCGTTCCCCACCCCGGCGGGTGTCCCGACAGCCGCTTTGCCTGCACGTGGGCCACTGGCGCATGTCAGGTAGGGTTCAGGGTTCAAACCCTAAACCCCTGGCAGTCCAGCCACTGCCGCAATGGCCCGCACCCAGCCGGCAGCTGGGTCCCAATGCTGAGATGCACCGACAGCGGCGGCTGCCACCAATCCCGCAGAGCCTGGGCCTGTGCGCAGGTGTGCATGCTCACCGGCCCTCCGCAGGCACCTAGGAGGAGCCAGCTGACCGACTGCGAGTGAAGCTCTGAGTCATTTGCGCCGCCGCCTCGCAGCACAGCCGGCCGGACGGTCGCCCAAGAGGAGGCGCATTGGCGACATGGCAACCGCATGCGCAGCAGCGTCGCGCACCCTCAACCCTAGACCCTACTCCCCACCTGCACCGCCAGCTCGCAGCACAGCCAGCCGACCCAGTCCTCCTCGCCCTCCTCCGCCAGGCGGCTGATGAGGGTGCGCACCATGCGCGGCGCCTCCGCCCCCACCATCTGGGCACAAAAGGAGTTTTCAGTTGCTGATGTCACCGTCAACAGGATAATAATTTAAATATAATGCGGAGGGGCCACGGTGAGCGAAGGAGGCCACAAGATCACGCGGCAGCTGCCCCCCCCTCCCCCCTTCGAGCTGGCAGGCGCAGCGGCTGCCGGGCGGACGAGATGCTCGTGGACACGTCACAGCGCAGCGACTCACAGCCCCAGGGCCGCAGCGTTCAGGCGCAAGCCGGCATCAGATGTGCGACAGGATGCACGTGGTGTCATCGCACGCGGAGGGGGTTTGCGGCACGCGAGCACGCTGCAGGCAGTTGACGGACGGGCAGCAAAGATCAATCTGTACAGTAATCGCAAAATCTCAAGAAAGGACGACAGACAAGACCACCACGCACCGCCAGCTCAGCGTACGAGGCGCACAGGTTGCTGGCCGTCAGGCAGATGAGGTCCCGCACCGTATCCCGATGCCTGCAGCGCACGCGAGCCAGTCAGCACGAGCGCGCACTGTGTGTGTCGGTGACTGAGAGATGTCTCACCATCGCAATGGTGGTGGCACGGCGCGCGAATGCCGAGTGCAGAGGCTGCCTCGCAGGAGGGTGCGCCACATCCTCTGGCCGCATGCCATGCGAAGGGACGCACTCGGGGGCCGGCGCCCGCACGGTGAAGAGGAGCTCAAGCGCCTTGGCACCCTCCTTGCTGGCCGTCAGCCGTTTTGCGGACTCAGCGATGGCGCGTCCCAGCTGCAGTGCTCGAAGAAAGGCAGGGGATCAGCGCGCAGGCGACGCCAGGTGCATTGCTTTGAACCTGGGTAGCAGCAGCGGCAGCGCTGGCGTGTCTCAGTGGCAGGGCCCAGATGGCGCCGCCTCGGGAGGGGGCACGGAACGAGAGGTCAGCCTGCGAGCATAGAGCGCCTCTGTCACACGGACGCCGACGGCAGCTGGGAAAAATGGACAGGGTGTGTGCCCACCTGCAGAGAGGCCTGCTCCGGGACGCCAAACACAGCCTGAACCGGCAGCCGGTGGCCTGTGAAGCTGAAGAGCGTCGGCAGCAGCATATTCGGGTGGTCCAGGAATCCCTGAGCGATTGCCGCCAGGCCGGACGCCGCCTCCCGCCAGTGCGGCGTGCCCGCCGCTATCGCCTCTGACTGCGGGTGCAGCAATGTTGCAGGCGGGCTTTGCACCGGCATTCGAGAGCAATGGCACGACACTGCGGGCTCTCCAATGCACCTCCCTCTAGTACAGAGGCTTCACGTCACAGCTGCATCATGTCACGACCGCCACCGTCAGGAGTGACAGCCCGCATGCCTCAAAGCCTCAGAAGACTCTTCGCCAGGTTCGGACTCCAGCGCAAATGACATGGCGCACCAGCCGCCAGGCAGCCTTGTGGATCTGGCCGCCGCGCTTCTGGTCACGCAGCAGCGCCGGAAGGTGCGGCCGCATCGCCCTGCAGAAGGCCGCAATCTGGACGACCGCGCAGGCCACGTTCATGAGGCGGCACAGCACGAAGAAGCCCTTTGCGTCCTGCAGCATCGCCCACGCATCCGCGAGGACGGGCTTCATCAGCTTGGCTGCGAAGCAGGCGGTGCGTGGGTGTGGGGATGTGTGTCTTGCCGCAGGGCTGCCGGGCCACGAGCTACGAGTGTGCTGAACCAGAGGCCGATGGCTGCACATCACAGGCCGGGGCTTGCAGTTGTTGCCGACCGTGGCAAGCGGCGACGTCCCCAGCCATTCAGCACGGCACACGCCAGGGGGCCGGCAGAGAGCCTCCCAGGTGCTTGCGCGCCCTGTTCCGCCATGCAACAACCCTGAGGCAGGGCGGCGCTCGGGTGACGGCAGGTGCTGTGCAGCGTCTAGCGGGGGTGCGGTTCATGTGGAACAACTCGAAACATGACAAACGGCCGAACAACTGCGGCGCACCAAACATGTCATCCTGAGGGGGCATCCCTCCGAGCGCGCGCACCATCGCTTCCTCTGACACGATCCCCTGAATCGAAAATCGAGAAGGCTTTGTTGGTTCATGATGTAAAAACCTTGAAAATCAGTGATTTGTGTTGAAACACAAGTCACTTCCATCATGCAAGCCGAGAATGCAGCCTGCGTCGAACAAACTCTGCCTTGAAGGAGCACAAAGCAATGCAATTGAGGACAACATGGAAGGTCGAGTCGATGCCTGACGGGCGCGTACGGCCTGGATAGACATGCTGCAGCATCGAGAACCACTTGAAGACTGAAGACCGACAATTGCTCACAGGTTGCGCCCGGCTGCACCCAGCCGAAGCGCGCCCTGATCAACATGTCTACAGTGGGGAACTCGCCTCGGCATGCAAGTCCATGAGGTTGGTGCGCAGCTGCGAGGTGGCTGCCATGAGGTCCTGCATCGTGAAGCTGCCGAAGGTGTGCGTCATGATCTCCGGCCAGCGCCCCGCGTCTGCGCGGACACAGCGCCATCAGTGATGGGGACGCCGCTGTCATCCTCAGGTTCCTCCCACGCGTAAAGCCAATAAGCACGTCACTACCTGCAGCTGGCGGGGTGCATTCAGGCACGACGTGGAGCGCAGGCACACCAGCAAGTGGCGAGGTAAGAATCGGAGCTCCAAGCAGCCACGTCGGCAGATTGCTCTGATCAGGCACATTTCTTCCTGCAAACGACAGATGGTATAGAGCATCGAGCTGCAGTTCGCAGGGCCGCGCCTGAGATGGTTTTGATGAGGTAAACCATGCGGGCCTGGCCCTTCACCTTGACGGCCGCCAGCACCGCCTCCCGCGATTCGTCTGCGCCAGGGTGCACAGGGTCAGAGCCTCCGCCGCAGCCAACAGGCGCCGCTACCGACACTCCGATGACGCGACTTCCACATGCTTGTGCACCACGACTCGCCCCCGTCCCTGGGGCTGAACACTCGCTGAAGCGGTAGCAGCCGAACATTGGAGAACCCTCGACCGCGCCAAAGGTGCACAGCGCTAGCCATGGCGGATTGGGAAAATGTGGGGTTGCAAGGCCACGCCGTTTCCGGGCGGGCAGCGCGCCGATGATGCGAGGCGGCGCAGCGTCCCCCGTGTTCAGATTGGTTTGTGTTGTTGGACGGCGCAGCCTAACAGCGGGTGGCGCGCACCGACGATGCCGCCGCCCTCGAGGGAGGCGGTCCCCGCGGCGTGGAAAGCCTGGTTGAGCGCCGGGTGGTACCTCTCGTTGCACAGCTTGATGAGGTCCCCCGCGCGCGCGCCGAGCACCATCTCCTGTTTTAGACAGTCACGGCGCGGGGATTAGCCGGTTGCAGGCAGAGAAGCCACTTGGAGGCAGGAGAGGGGAAGGACAAGCACCGCTTCGCATCAGCAGTCGGATCGAAGGCCGGCCGAAGGAACGAAGAGGGGCTGGGTCTCCGGAAGCTGGCACAGCAGCGGCGCCCTCAGACACTCGGGCAGGCCGCCACGTGCAGAGGCCTCCGTGCTCCATGCCGGTAGCGCACTGGCCATCTGCCCCGCTACTGCTGCACAGGGCGGGCCCCCCCAGCTGCAGCAACGTCGTGCTCGGCCATTCCATGCGAAGTGCTAAACCCTTCCATGCGGCATGCGCACGCCCACCTTGCCGGCGACGATCTTTGCGGGGACGGCGAGCGTGCCCTGCACCGCGCTCAGGCCGCACTGATTGCACTCCCGCCGCTCCCGCGAATTGGTGATGCGGCAGCGCGGGCACTGCCAGCTGGACTGCCCGGCGGACTGGCCGCCATGCTGCTGTTGCTGCGTGTACTGCGGCTGCTGCGCCATCGGCGGCGGCTGCACAGCAGCAGTGCGGTGTTGAGACGGTCGGTCAAAGATATTTTTCCAATGCTTGGTGAGCAGGCTGTGGCTGCGCGAAGCGGCCAGCAGAGCTGCGGCTGAGCTGTCCGCGGGCGCTGAGAGGCGGCTGTGTCCAGCAGCGCTGCCCGGAAAAGACCACGGATGTTCGACCACGCTGGCTCTGGGTGCATTTGCAAAGCGCGGTACAGTGCGGATACAGAGGCGGAAACCCTCACCGCCCTAAGCGGCGCCTGCGCTTCGCGCGCCCTGGCGGCGTACGTGGCCGCCGTGTTCGCCTCCGACAGCGATATAGCATCCCCCTCACTGCAGAAGAAGTCGCCGCTCGGTCAACGAAAAGCCCTCATGTTCCCACAAAGTCAATCCGGAAACGGCGGCAGGGCGTCGCAGATGCTGCAAGGAGCAGGCGGCGCTGTCTGTCAGACCAGTGTGTCAGCGATCGCAGCTGAAAAGCTGCAGCACGACTCACTCTTTCGAGTCTCTGTAGCCTGAGACGAAGCCGCGGCAAAAGGGGCACGTGACACCGCTGTCTGCCTGCGCGACGCCATTTCGACGATTAGCAGTCCGTACATGGTTGCGGTGCGGGTTTGTGCTGCTGCAAACAATGCATGCAATGTGCAGACGGAGATCAGTTTGGCTATTGCGTCGGCAGATCGAAAGCCAAGTGACCGAGCTCAAACTGCTTGCCTTGGAGATCAGTTGGTAGCGCATGCGCTGCACGCATGCCTCGCAGATCTTGTGCTTGCATGGCTGCAGCGAGACTGCCTCCGGAGCGTTCAGGCAGATGCCGCACGCATCGTCGCCTTCGTAGTCTGCGTTGTCCCCCGCCTTTGCGGCAGGGTTGCCCCACACCGAGCCAGTCCATGCACTCTTGGCAGCCATGTTGCGCTATTGGCCGAATCAATGGCGGCCCAGTGGCTGCAACCCAGGCCGATGTGAGATGGTGCCTCCGATGCGCTGAGGGCCAGGTACTGTGGCGGCGTGCGTTATGATTTGCCGAAGGTCAAATTCATCTCCGAAGTTGACGGCCACGACAAAGCATGCGTTCCAGCTCTGGCTGCGCAGGAGGCGATATGGCAACATCACACGATCATCAGGGCGGCCCTCAGCATGTGCGCGATCGAGCGGGATCCCCGCAGCTTCAAAACACGCTACGCATAGAGGCAAACCAGGACCGACAGGACGACTGCAACGGTGCTGCCGACGCCCAGCTTTCGTAGCGGGTGCTGCTCTGATTGAGGATCGATTTGCGATCGCGGCAACCGAGGTGTTGTGCAGGGCCGATTTGCGCACACAGCAGATCGAGAGGCATGGGTTCCCTTTCTGGGCTTCAACCTGAGATGGCGCAAGCCATGAAGCTTCGCCTTTCCGACTTGGCAGCTCAGAGTCGGTTACTCCTTCTTCGGGGATAGCTAGCAGCGTTGCGCAGCGTTATCTGCGACGGCCTGGTGGCAGTACAGCAAGTGTGGTCAGTTGTGCACCTCGTTCGGAAGCACATCAGCCCAGTACTGCGCACCCCTGCAGATTGGCCTGCGGGCCTCGCCGCATGCCGTCAAGGTCGCGGTCCCCGCGCAGGCGGCACGCCAGCCGCAGCCCAGACGCCAGGCGACGGGACCGCCGGCATCGCAGCAGGAGCGCCTCCCCGCCACGGCAGGCGCGCGGCTCGCCTAGCTACAGGGAGGCCCGCCGCTCGCCGCCGCGTTTCGACAGCCCCCGCCGCGGCCGCGACGATAGGCACAGGTCCTGACGCTGACAGCTTGCACCTATGGCGGCGTCAGCATGTTGGCTAAGTTATGCATGTGCATGTCGCTGCACTGCAAGTTGCAGCAGAGTTCGACCGACACATCTGGTCACACGCAGAGGCGGCGGGAATGGCGCTCCTGACAGCTATAGCGGTAGGGGGCAGCAGCAGTACCCACCGCCGCCGCCGCGCTCCTTCACGGCACGCGGCAGCTACGGCGGCGGCGGCAGGGGCGGCGGCGGTGCCCCAAATGGGCATCCGAACGGCTACGACGATGACGATTTCGGCATCGTGGCCACCGACATGGCAGACTTGTGAGGCTTCACCCACATCCTGACTTCTGAACGTGTATCGATCTGGCCATATATTGCATGCCTCGCAAGGGAAACAGACAGCGCTGCCGCACGATCAGCAAGACCTGGTCGTGTCTGCATGACCCTGCAGTCTGCCGAACGCGGTAACGGTGACCAGGTCCTCCCGCAGTCCATGCATGAGGGCATGCCACTTCTGGGCGACGCCGACGAGCTTCGCGTGGCTTTCCGCAGCCGACGTCAGAAGCGGCAGAAGCTCAAGGAGGTCAATGCCAGCTGCATATGGCGCGTGACGCCTACGCCGTCGCCGTCGCCAGAGCGCAGTGCGTCGCCTGAGGCGGGCAGGAGGAAGGTCGAAGCGGGCGGCGCCGTGTCGCCCGCCGGGCTCGACGACAGGTAGCGTGCGCTTGCAGCAGCCGCAGTTCTCACAGAGGACCTCGTTCAAAGCCCTCTGATGCCTCGTTGCCATGCTCATCACCTTGCTTGCATTCCACTCTCAGGCTTGAGCAACTGTCCTGCATAACTTGTGGGCTCTGCAACCGGGAACAGTGGTCATCCAGCCACGGGGCTGTCCTGTCCTGCCCCGCCCGGCCCATCCCCCTTCAAAAGCAAGGACCGAACAGCTCTATAGGCACGCTGACAAGCTTTTATATGCGGCTTGGCAGGGAGGAGGGCGGCAGGCATCGCGGGATGGACGGCAGCGGCAGCGACAGTGACGCAGGTGGCGCCAAGGCGCGCAAGCGCAAGCGGCGCAAGCGGCCCAGCGCCAGCCCGTCGCCCGCGGCCGAGGCTGCGGCAGCGCCCCCGACAGAGGTGGGACCATCGGCAGCCATTTCACCTGCTGCGAACTTGGCTCGTTCGGGTAACGACATCCCATCGCATGTGGGAGGTTGTGCGGCAGATTGGTTTCAGGGCGCTGCATGCCTTTCAGCCTTTTGCGCACGCCTGCACGTTTGCAGAGATTGACCTGGACTCCGTGAAGGCATTGGCCGCCTGCTGTCTGTGCAGATGCTGCGCCTCGCCTTCGGCCATCAGACGTGGCTGTGCGACCCGTGTCGACGCCCCTCCAAACCTTGCCTTTCCTGTGACCCTGCTGCAGGCCGGCGCCGCGACCGACGCCGGCGAGCTGGCGGGCGGGCTGCTGGCGGAGGTGGCCGGCGCTGCCGCGGAGGTCGACCGCGCAGAGGTTTCCCTCTTCAAGTGAGTGCAAGGACAGAGAGCGAAAGAAGATCTTCACTCCATTTCATGCAAAATAGACTCATAGACTGTGAAGGTCGTCCTGGAATGGGCGGAAGCGGGCGGTGGGCCGCGGCAGTCCCCTCCCGTGCGGCCCCCTGCAGGTCACCTGTTCTTGCGTCCGCCTGGGAATCTTATTCAGCGACTGCTGCGGCACATCGCCTTGGCGCGGTAGGTGAGGCAGTCCAGCTTCTGTGCAGCGGATGGCTGGCACCGCCAAGACAAGGCTGCACGGCGGGCAGAGGTGGCCGCACCTCGAGACCAATGTCTGCATCCGCTGCAGGGGCTGCGCTCATTCGGCAGCCTGTGTGACAATCTCTGTGTGGTTCGCACCTGACCGGCTGGCGGCCTGGTCGGCCATGGCAAGCGAGGCGGCGGGGGCAATGGAGGCACTTGACGACGACCCCATGCAGGATCTGCCCATGCCGCAACCAGCATCGCCGATCCCTCGCAGCGAGTGGCTGGCGGCCAAGTCGGCGAAAGCGGACGAGGAGGCGCGGCAGGCAGAGCTGGCGGCCCTCGAGGAGGAGCAGTTCGTGGGCCCGGAGCCGCTGCCGCCGGAAGCGCGCGGCGGCGGCATCTCCGGCTTCGGCGGCGCCCTGCGGCCGGGTGCGTGTCTAGGGTTTGGGGTTTACTTGCTGGTGCGTCAACTTGCTCCTGCTCGAAACCAGCCTCACTGCATGGCTCTCCGAGCGGTGCCTGCTGACCAAAGCAGGCTCGTCGCCGGCTGCCCTGTCTGGCGGCTGCCGCTGTCCTACGATGCCGGCTGAGTGACGCCCATCCCTGAGGACCCCGAGCGAGGGCGCAGCCAGGATCAAAAGTCTGGATGTGGTCTTGTGCCCTCAGGCGATGGCAGCATATACGGCGTAGCGCTAGCGTGTCCTGCAGTTTGGCAAGGCCGTTAAAAACCCCAAAACAATTCATAACCCGTCCTCCCGTTCAGGGAGGGCGCGGCCACGGCGATGTGTGTGGCGCAGGGCAAGCGCATCCCGCGGAGGGGCGAGGTCTCAAGAACCCAGGAAGCTTGAATTGACTTGTTTTCGTGCTGTCCAGGCGAGGGCGCGGCCATGGCGGCGTACGTGGCGGAGGGCAAGCGCATCCCGCGGCGGGGAGAGGTGGGCCTGCAGGCGGAGGAGATCGAGCGCTTCGAGGGGCTGGGCTACGTGATGTCAGGCTCGCGGCACAACCGCATGAACGCCGTGCGCGTGCGCAAGGAGAACCAGGTGAGTTTGCGTCCTTTTCACACTCCACTACATCGATGAGTTGAATCAAATCATCCGAGGGCCAGCTGGCATGTGGGTCTCCTAGGGTCCGAGGAGCTTGTTGCATGGTGATCCAGACCCTGAGCAACTGTTCTGCACGAGAGCGGAGCCGTAACCCCTCCGAAGGCTTTGGCGCTGCCCGTTGGCAGGGCGCCGCCACGCTGGCTTGCCGCTGCAACGCGCATCCGTGCAGCAAGCCACTCGACCGGAGCAGCACCGTTGCCCCACCGCCGTGCTCATGCCGCGTGCTGTGACGCGTGCCCAGAACTCAGCACACTAGATGTATAGTAGGCGCTGGCACTCGTCAACTTTACGGCACCTTCCTTATCTGCGATGAGGATCCGCCAGTTTTGGTGTGCCGCAGATTTACACGGCGGAGGAGAAGCAGGCGCTGGCGTTGGTCAATTTTGCGGCACAAAAGGAGAAGGAGGCCAAGGTGCTGTCCGACCTACGGCAGCTGGTCGAGCGCTCATTGGAGGACCCAGACTCAGCGGCAGCCGCTGCGGCCGCTGCCGCCGCAGCGCCATGATGCATTCCAAGGGTTCATTCAGGGGCGGCAGTGCGGCGGGCGCCGAGGCTCGGGCTGCACGCAGGGCGCGGGGGCGGCAGGAGCCGGGCGCATGACAGTGTGCTGTTGCCTCCGCTGCGGGGGGCGCGGAACGCCAAGTGTGTGTGGCGCTGTAGCTCTGCTGTAGCTACATTGAGGGCCTCAGTCGGCTCGCGAACCGTCTCAAAACATGCTGCGCAGCCTTTTGTTCTGGAAATCTCTGATCCCCTGACTGTGCAGCACCCTTTGCTGCTCTGTGCTGTAGCGTTGAGAGCACGCATCATTTCGATCTCCAGCTGGCTCTTCTCTCACAACAATATCAGCGCCTGCTGGGTGAGAACATCTATGTGAGATTTTGAAGTGTCCCGACGCTCGTCTTGATCGCTATCTGAGGGCGTGATACCGCTCGACATGGCTGCGAGCGTGCCGATGCTCCAAGCTGGTGCTGGCTGCTCAGCTGCGGCACTTGTTGTCCACTGGAGTGGAGGGGCCTGTTCAGCAGTTCGGTGCATGTCATACTGGTGTAGATGGAAGGAGACCGCAAGTCATTGAAGACGTCAAACTAACATTGTCCGAGGTCGTGAGCCAACAAAGATATCACAAGATGTCACGTCACAAGCGCAAGCCTGGACATTCATGTTTAGAAAACCTTAGCAAAGCTGCGGTGATCCTGCTGTCAATACATTTCTGGCAATGAAGGCATTGGCGCGGCCAGCCCGCATCTGCTGCCTGCCAAAGCTCTCATCTGCCACAAGACAATTCAGCATGTCATTGTCAAAGCACGCCCCCCTGAAACCTAGCACCCGCTCCCGTCAGTGCGCTCACAGGCGCAGCCCCTGGTAGCGCCAGAAGGCCCCCAGCCCTTCCGCCTGCTCGCTCTGCCAGGACGCTGGACCGTCTGTGAAAGCTCCAGCAAGGGCCGCCACCTCCGGCGGGAGCTGTCTGTGCTGCCTGCTGCCTTGCGCCGGCACGGCTGCCTGCAAAGCCACAGGATGATGCTGAGCGATGACGGCCCCGGAACATGCGCGCCGGACGTCAAAGCACTCAGGTATGCCGTGATGATGTGTTCCATCGCTTGCGAGGGAGTTGCCCTCGCGAGAAAGGCATCACAAGGTGCAGTCAAGCAAGGATGTTGAGGCTGCCACCTGGGCTGTCTGGGTGAAGGCCGAGGACGTGGACGGCCTGAAGCGGGGCCAAATGCAGAACATTGCTCCTCCATTCGTCGCCGTGCCCGGGCCGTCTGCTTGCGACGACACCGACGCGCGCTGGTGGTGGTGCGACAGCGCTGCACGCGCTGGTGGCTCCGCGACAGCGCTGCACACGCTGGTGGCTCCGCTGCGGTTGCTGCGAACAGAACTGAATTGTGCCTGACCGGTCAGCGGCAGTGGGAAGGCTGCCATCGCGAGTGCAACGCACTACGTGGAGCCCCTTTGCGAGGCAGGCGTGTCGGCTTTCTCAAAAAGCTGTGCGTCGGGCGGCAGCGGACTAGGAGCCCCGTAGAAAGCTTGTTGTTAACTGAGCGCAGCCTATCGCAGCTTGGAGTTGCTGATGGTGGTGAGTGGAGAGGCAGAGGCTGGTCTGACGAGAAACAGGATGAGATCTCGACACGTGAAGGTGCTGACCAGGACACGGCAAAGGGCAATATTAGGAACCTTCTCTTCTTTTCTACACTTTACCCCCAGACGCAGGGGTGTGCTAATATACATTCAGGGCGGTCACATCGCACAACAAATCACGTTCACGCCCTTCAAGCTCAGCGCTTCTGCGTAACACCATTCTGCGATAAGTTGAGGCAAGGGCTTCAACAACATATGCTCGCGCGAAGTGCGGTCAGGATGGCAGCCAGCACAACGAAGAGAGTGGTGCCGATCAATATCGTGAGGTCAGTCATTCGCTGAGAGCAGAGTTTTGTTTGAGTTGCAGTTGTCGTAAATAGTCCATGTACATTCCATAAACTCGTAGGGTGACAACCACGCCTGAATATCACGAACAACTTGAATGAAAGCTTGGACGTCAGCATTATTACGAGATGCTCGTTTGTAACGGTTTCCTGTTTCCTGCGCAGCGACACCGTCTGCCCGTGGTGCGTGTTGCATCATGAGGGTTGGGGCGAGCTCCCACATACATACGTGCAAAATCAACTTGAGTGCATGGCGGCAGTGCGGCAGTTGCTTCTTCCATTGAACACCCAGTGCGTCCATCATCAGCCTGTGTTGCTGCATTGCGAAATGGCATTTGCATCACACCAGGTGCTTTGTGGGCAAGCGGCGCCTGGAAAAGGCCATCAAGCAGTTCCAGAGCCGCCCGGACGGCAAGGACGTGGAATTTGAGGTGGGCTTTTGAGCGGCTCGACTTGACACATGCGAGGTTCGGATGCGGAAAGATGCGTCGTGCGATCAAAAGCACCCGATGCAAATGCTTTGAGATGCACCCATACCATCGGGAGCATCGGGCTCGAGCGTGATCCGCAACTGGCTGGCTGCAACGGCAGGTGACGTGGAAGCCGTTCCAGCTGAACCCGCAGCTGCCTCAGGATGACGCGGGACGCAACAAGATGGAGGTTGGGGCACCATGGCCTCGGATCCTCAACCTCATCCGTGTTTCTGTATCGTTCTGAAGCTCTTGATCAGTTTTTGCCAGTGTCATATGCGCTGCACTGTGTCGCAGCCTGGCCTCCGAGTGCTGAACACTTGCACACGTGGGCGCGCAGAGTTACATCGAAAAGTTTGGCAAGGGCCGCGTCGAGTCGATGTTGCCGGCCATGACGGTGAGCGGCCTCTGCAGTGCCTGGCGCACATGCAAGCCTGCTAACCTGTCGCACACGCATGCCGTGCCGTCTCGTGGCACACTCGAAAGCAACTGACGCCTGATGAGTGACGGATTACGCTGGTGTCCTGCAGGAGACGTTCGAAAACGAAGGCCTGGTGGGCTGCACAGCAACCTACGAAAAATGCTGTGCCTCCACATGGTCGTCCTGGCTTTCATCGCAATGCGCTGCGGCATGTCAGCTGCTGATCTGCTGCTTCTTCCTCCCCCTCCTCGCAGGACTACAGCATGGGTGGCAAGACCGGATCCACCCTGGTGCGCAGCCAGTAGAGTTTTCAAAAACTTGCGACGAACCTGCAGAAGGGCTCGTTTGCCCTTTACATGACCTGCCAACCAGCCCGACCACAGGCGGCGCAGCACGCCTGCCGCCGCGTTGCCGTTTGTTGAGCCGCAGGCTCACCCTCCCTCGTTCTCCTTCATCCTTCTGTTGGTCGCGTGCAGAACTCGCACCGGCTCATCGCATGGTCGCACAGGCAGGGCGGCGCTGCGGCGCAGGACGCCCTTGTCGAGCAGCTGTTCAAGGTCTGCGCAGGTTTCGGGGGGTCCCAGCCTGACACCATTAACATGTTTCCTGTGGTTCTCGAGACCTGCGGCCCCACATGCTGGATGGCGCCTCAAATGCTGGCAGCCGTAAGCGCGGGCCTGGCGACCTGACGATGCACGATTCCTGAGATGCTCAGCCGATGCACTGAGATTGGCCATAACCCAGCCGGCAATGCACGGCTGCACAAGTGGTGTTTGCAGCGCTGTGACTCAGCATCCTTTTCGGTCTCCTGCAGGGCTACTTCACCGAGGAGCAGTACATCAATGGTGCGGACCTCTCATGCTTCTGCCTCCGCATTGCCGCGTGGCCTGCCGCCGCGGCAGGCCTGCAGCGCCCTGTCCCGCACGCGCGGTGCATGCAGGACTCCCTCGTGCTTTGCCAATCCCCCTCGGTTGGCAGTCCCTCCAGCAGGCTGCAGACTGGATCGAACTGCAGCACGCTGATGGCATCTCAGCGGCCACGTCACCTGCACCAAGTGCAGACAAGGAGTTTCTGCTGGGGGCGGTGGAGCGGGCGGGCCTGCCGACCGATGAGGCGCGCGCTGTGCTGGACGACCCCGCAGCGCTGCGTGACGAGGTGGGGCCATGCCTCGTGCGTTGACCGGAGCATTCTCTGGGCATTTCTCTGGGGCGGAGGGTGCATGGTTCGCCCAACCGATGCTAAGGGGCTGGCGCCAAGGCCAGTGGCGAGCAATGTCGCTGGGGAGTCGCCTGCTGGCGTGGGATCAGAGCAGTGATGCCTGCGCCGCATCGCAGTGGTTGATTGGCCTGGACACTGGTCCTCCGCGCCCCGCCAGCGCGCCAGACTGACCACTGAAGTTCGATCGATGTGCAGGTGAAGAAGGAGCTCGCGCTGGCGCGCATGCAGGCGAGTGACTGCTGCGGTCGTCCTGGCACCGCATGTCTGAAACGTCGTGTCTGAAGCAGCAGCCACGGCCCCCTCTGATCAGCTGCCTCGCCGGCTTCTGCATGTGTTACAAGAGGCGTGTGTCCAAGGCGACCCGTTCATGGTGCACAGGCAATCTCCGGGGTCCCAAACTTCGTCATCGACGACAAGTACCAGCTGTCAGGGGCGCAGGAGCCGGCCACCTTCGAGCAGGTGTTCGCCCGCATCGTCTGATGTGGGCGGTTTCTGGCCGGCAGTTTCGGTCGGGCTAGCTAGCAAGAAGGCGGCGGGACAGCAGCAGGAGTGGTTGCCTTGCCGATGAGCCAGTTGCTGCATCGTGAAATAGGCTCGTGACGTCGCAGCAGCCGTGCAGGCGTGATCGCTGCGTCTGGCACCCGAGCCGCTGGCGGAGCATAATCAAACAGTTATCGATTTATTTTCAGGCTCTAAAGCAGCACATTGTTGCACACAACATGAGCAAACGCAATTTCTAGTGTGCTAGTGGTTTCGATGTGCATTGTCGGTCGTCACCAGGTCGTAACAGCTTCTGCACGAAGCAGGTAGCACGGTGTGCGAGCAGACAACTCTGGAAACTTACAAGCTTCGAGGCTGTAACCCAAGAATTCCACAATTACTGTCGCAGTCTTCTTCAGATCTCTCCTCATCTGATCAAACATGAGCAGGTTGCCGCCCAACTGGACCAAGTCGCACTGCATCATCAACTGATTGCGTGCAAACTGCAACACAGCAAAGAATTGTACAAGCCGAACATAGCCAGGTGAGGGGCGGCCTCCCAACAAGATGGTACCCGCGGTGAACAAAACCATTAGGCATCAGTTGAAAACCTGAATCACGGCCACCCGTCCCGGGTCACGCCGCCTGCGCTGCAACGACCTGCTGCTGTCCCTGCTCCTGAGCATCCTCCGCATGCTGCTGCTGCCGCTGCTCCGGCGCATCCTTTGCCGCCTGCGCCGCCGCAGTGCCGCCCCGTGCGGCGTCCTGGGGCCACTGCAGATGGCAAGACACGTTCAGAGATGACAAGATCCCAGCCCTGGGCAATCTCAGGCAGTTTGATAGGAAGGGACACAGACAGCGACCTACGCTCATGCCAGCTCATGCCAGCTTGCGCAGTGCAGCCGAGCCAATGCTCGACAGGCATGCTTAGAAGCGGTGTTAGAGTCGATCGCGACCCTGCAACAGCAAGCACAGGCGTGACAGCAGAAGAGAATCTTGCAGCCGGGGGCGTGCAGCGCACCTGCAGCAGGCGCAGGGAGTTGAGCGCAACGAGCAGCGTGCTGCCCTCGTGCAGCGTGACCGCCACCCACAGCGGCAGCCAGCCCGCCAGCACCGGCAGCGCGAGCGCCGCTATGGAGCCCAGCGCCAGCGCCATGTTCTGCCTCAGCACGGTGCGCGTGCGGCGGGCGACCGCCAGCAGGAAGGGCAGCGCCGCGACGCCGCCGCCGGACAGCAGCACGATGTCGGCGGCGGAGCCCGCGGCGTCGCGCGCGGCGGTGGCGACMGCCACGCCCACGTCCGCGGCCGCGAGCGCGGGCGTGTCGTTGATGCCGTCGCCAACCATGATCACGCCGCCGCCTGCGCCGGGTGGGGGGAACAGACCGGGCCGATTATTCCAAGTCGCATTGCACTTCAGCAGAACGATTGTAGTCTGACATGGTGTCAGTTGTGCTGGCGCCCACCACGATCGCCGCTGTCTGCGGCGGGAGTGGGGCACGTTTGATTTGCACTGGCGCTCGGTGGTGAGTGAAGCACCTCACTGGCACAGGTTTGGCGCAGTCCATGGGACGATCGACCTACCGGCTGCGGTGCCAGGACGTGCGGGCCACAGCAGACTCCTGTCGCAAGCCTGCCGCTCGCAGGCAACAGCGTGGGTGGGACGGCGGTAGCGGCACAGCACAGCACAGCACAGCACTGCGCGCCTGGGCTGCCGGCAGGCGCGTCCGATCGCAGCGAGCGCACCGCGTCCAGCTTGTCCTCTGGCGCCAGCCCCGCGCGCACATCATCGATGTTCAGCTCCTGTGCGGTCAGGAAGGCAGCATCGCTCGCGCAGTGCGACGCCGCCAGGAGCGGTGCAAGCCCGCCCGCCGCATCGCCGTCTGCACAGTGCCGGGGATGTCAGGCCAGCCTCAGCCAGCTGGCCTGAGCGCCCGCACCCGGCACGAGCCGCGGCGCCCTGGCCCCCAGCGACGCCGGCGGGCCGACACCGCAGCCTCACTTCCATGCGGCGGCGCGCACCTCCGAGAAGTGGCGGGCGGAGGCTTCATTGTCCCCGGTCAGCATGGTGACCCGCACGGCGTGGCGCCTGCATTCGCGGCCGTTCCAGCGCCCCGCCTGCAGGTCCGTGACCGCCTGCAAGCTCTGCTCGTCCAGCGTGTCCTGCGGCGAGGGTAGGGTTTAGGGTGTAGGGTTTCGGCACGCATGCAGGATGCAGTCATCGTTTGTAGGGGCCATTGAAGGGTCCCTCGGATGACCCTGTCGTTTGGCAGCCCATTACATTAGGAGCCAACGTGCACGGTCCACATGTCTGGCTAGAAGGACAGATGTCCTGCGAACCAGCAGCAGGCATCCTCTCTGCAGATACTGTGCCGGCTTTAAATGTGCTGCAACCTGGCATGAGACTCCAGAGCTCCCACATCGCTCGTGTCCGCTACACTGCTCGATAAGCAGCAGCAACAGACATGTGCAGCCGTCTGTCCTATCTGCAGCACCCACTAGCAAAGCATCGTCCCTATCGTCGGTCAGCCGCTCATCTCCCCTGGTGTCACGGCATTGCATACTGCATCATGACCTCGCCCCTCACCTGGAAGGTCAGCAGCCGCACGAGGGCGCCCTCGCCGTACGCCTCCGCGCTGCCGTCGGCGGTGCTCTGAACCAACACCGACACGACGGCGTTGCGGGAGATGGCGCCGGCCTGGCGCGTCACGGCGGCCGCGGCGGCCTCCGGCAGCACCTCCGCCGCAAACTTGGCGGAGCCGAAGCGGACGTACCGCCGCCCCGAGCCGTTGGCCGCCCCGACGGTACCCTGCACGCCCGCGCCTGCAGCGGGAGACAGTCGCTGGCTCATGATAGTCAAATGCAACACAGTGTCCTGTGGTTGCAGTCGGGCTGAAAATGAGCCTGCAAACGCTGCTCGCCCGTGTTGAGTCAGCTGCGCTGCATGCCGCCAGGAGCGCCGTTTTGACGGGAAGGCCCTGCACCTGGCACGAGCTTGAAGTCGATGATGTCGACCTTGGGCAGCGCGCCACCGGCGGCGGTGCGCGCCGCGGCCACCGCCTTTGACACCGGGTGGTTAGATCGCAGCGACAGCTCAGCGGCCGCCGCCAGCGCCGCTGCGTCGTCCTCCCGTCCGCGCTGCAGGCACTGCTGCAGCCAGCCGCTGCCTGTGGGCGCACAGCAGAGGGGGCCTGTCAGCGCCTGCAGCTTTGCGGAGCTGCACAGCTGTGCCAAGCCCTTCGTCCAGGGTCGTCGAGAAACATCATCGCGCGCCTCCTGGTAACGTGCATCCCATTGCCTAGGGCCCGCTGCCTTGGGGTGTGGACAGGAAAGCAGCGCGCACGCTCACGTACGTACCTGACAATGCAGTGGAAGCGGCCGCCCGAGAAGCACCATCACCGGCGGCGCCGCCGCTGCTGCTGCTGGGGGCAGTCAGCCCGGTGCACGCCAGCGCGCCTGTCGTCAGCGTGCCCGTCTTGTCAAAGGCAATCGTCTCGCAGCTGGCCAGCGCGTCCAACACCTTTCCGCCCTTGATGAGCATGCCCCTGTGCGCAGGCGAGGGTGGAGACTGAAGGAAACTTTCCTTTCGAAATAACCAAATTTCCAAATGACAAGACTGAACGACCAGACAGGATGACAAGTGCATTGATGCCAAGCCGAGCACGACATGTGAGGTGACCGGCGCCGCATCAGCCTGCCGGCTCTGAGCACAGCTGTAGCTTCTGTGTGGCTGCGCTCCTCTCGCGTGCGTCCCGGAAGCTGCACCACCAGCGCGCAGTGGGCTGTCTGAGCGGCCAGGCACAGCCTGGGCGAGCCCTCCACAGCTCTGCACCGAACTGAAGTGCAGCAATACCACCGGCAGGCCAGCTGACGCTGCGTCACCACACCTGGAGGTGATCGCCGCGATGGCGGACACGTAGCTCAGCGGCACCAGCACGAGCGCGCATGGGGAGGCGGTCGTCAGCAGGCCCATGGCGCGATAGAAGGCGCCCCTTTGACCCGCCTGGCTGAGCATCGGCACCCCGCGCAGCGGCAGGATGATGAGCGCCGCAACCGTTGCCGCAATAACGAACTTTGCGTACACCTCGCCCACGTCGTCGATCCACCGCCGCAGCTGCGGCTTGGACGCCTGCCATACAAAACAGCATGGTAGGTGTGCGCCGGCAGGGTGCTGCTTGGTGAGAGGATCTGCCAAAGGGCGCCTGCGCGCAGCTCTGCAGCCGACAGAGCTTGCTGCCCGTCAGTGAGCGTCCTGCTTGAGCGCGCTTGTGCAGCCACAGGCCACGCATGGATGCGCGGCGGGGCGACACCTCAGATAGCATCCGGATCCAAGCGACCCAGCAACAAGCGACCCTGCAAACTCAGCTCAGCCCACACCTGGGCGTCGGCGGCCATCCTGGAGATGCGAGCGGGCGTGGAGTCGTCCGATGCGCTGGTGGCGCGTACCACCAGCACGCCGTCGTGGTTCTGGCTGCCGGCGGGCACGGAGGCGCCCACCGCCTGCCGCGTCGGCATCGCCTCCCCCGTGATGTGCTGCATGCTGACCTGGGCCTCCCCATATACGATGTCCCCATCCAGCGGCACCTGCACATGATGGTGACTTCGCATGAAATCAGGGTTTGCAGCAGGAGTGATGTGCTGCATCGACACCTGGGCCGTCCCGTATGCACCGGCCCGTCCAGCAGCATGTGCGGGAATTGGGTGTAGGGTGTAAGGCTCAGCAACATGTAGAGGATCTGAAGCCTGCGTGATGCGGTGCATCAACACCTGCTCCCCACCGAAAACGATGTCCAACTGTGCGTGCGTCCTGAAGGCTTGAACAGTGCAGAGCACGAGCTGGACTCTCAGGCTGTCCTCGCATGTAAATGGCCCGTCATGCTTTCGCCACATGGGTGTCACCGCAGCGGCTCCAGGTCTGTTCAAGCCGTCCAGCCTGCTGCAGTGCCCCACCGCTTCACGCTGGCCTCAGGCCTTGGGGACGACCTGCTGCAAGGCCCACAGGGCGCGAGTGCGGCAGCAGCCGCACCTGCTCGCCGGGCTTGACGAGCATCGTCGACCCGATGCGAACGTCCGCGGCCGCAACCTGCCGCTGGCTGTCCATGACGGGTTCGCCGTCCCCGTTCAGCTCCACGACCGTGGCGGACTCCGGGATGCTGTCGAACAGCGTCCGCAGGTTGCCCTGCGCCCGGTCCGTCAGCTTGTGCTCCACGGTGTGCGACACCTGGAATAGCACCAGCAGCAGCGCCCCCTGCGCGGCAGGGCGGAGGGAGCGCGTCAGAGGTGGTGTTCATTCTGGAATGATGCCCAGGAGTCGGGGTGCAGGACCATAGTGGCGAGGCGCCCAGCGCACGGGACCCCCCCGGAACAGCGCCAGCAGCGGCGTGCCCTGCGCGGCAGCGCGGAGGGACATCGTCACAGGCGAAACCCCAGGAGTCGGGGCAAGACCACGCTAGCAAGGCGCCCCACTCTGCCAGACCTGGAACAGCACCAGCAGCAACGCGGCCTGCACGGCCTGCATAGCGAGGCACCGTGTCAGTACCGGAGGGTACCCGTGTCAAGCGCACCCCAGCTGGCCGCCCAACATGGTGCCCTTGGAGCAAGTCTGGCACTAGAAATTTCAAGGGCGTTGCACAGGCTTGGTGCCAACGGGCATTACATGCTTTGCATTAATGATGCGCATGCGGATCCGCAGCAGAAGCAGGGCTCCGGCTGCTAGGGACGGTTGCAATGCAACACGATGCATTGCAACGCGTTGCAGGGAGGCTCCCACCTCAAGGGCGCCGCCGATGGCGAGCGTGCCGAGCACCGCCAGCGTCATCAGCACGTGCGTGTCGATGTGCAGCGAAGCCAGGTCAAAAGTGAGGTCCACGAAGGCTGGGACGCCGGCAATGAGGTACACCAGCGCCGTCGCCGCGTTGCTGATCCGCTCGCCTAGCGTGGCGGACAGCCAGGCGCCACCGGCCTGCCAGTGCGTCAGCGCGGCTGCCGCAAACAGCACGGAGATGGCGATGGAGCCGAGGGTGTTCTCCCGTAGCACATTGGCCAGCTGGAACAGCCCTGTAGCACAGGGTTTGCAGCGTGAGCAGGCGCAGACGCCATAATGATGATGCCATGCCGCCGTCTCTGATGCAGTTCGATGGGGTGCATCATGGTGCAGACCTGTCAATCCACTGGTGCAACTGGGCGGCAGCACCAGGTTGGGATATTCAGCACCTGTGTGGCTGTAGATCCAGAGTAGCACGCGGTGCACCGGGTTCTGCACGCTCGGTGACTGGTCGTGCGAGTGCGAGTGCGGGTGGCCGGCATCAGCTCCGTCAGCGCCGTCCTGGCTGCTGCGGCTGAGCACCGCGTCGGCGCTGACAGAGGCGGCGCCCTTGCGTTGGGAAACGCTGCCGAGAAGCTCCTCCGCCACCTCCTCGCTGTCGAGCGCCGTCGACTGCTGGCTGTCTGGCGGCTCTGCCGCCGCCCGCCACCGCCGCCGCCGCTGCTGCTGTTGGTGTCGAAGTCGCTGCTGCTGAAATTGCTGCGCGAGGCACGACGCGCTCCGCAGCTGCTGCCGGACGGTCGCAGGCTGCCTGAGCGGCGCATGCCGCTGTGCTGTGCACCGCTGCGGGCGCAGCAATGGGGCGGGACCTGGCTGGGAGTTATGCGGGCGCAGGCTGCCGCTGCCGCTGGAACGCTGGCAGCTCCCTACGCAGGCTGAAGTAAAGCTGCGATGCTGCAACCCGGCAGCATGGCGCTGCATGGTGCGTGCCTCCAGCGAGCCGTTATTGTCGGTAGTGTCGCAGTCCACGGACGACCTCCCCGACGCACCTGACTACGCACCTCCTCAGCTGCTTTCGCGGACGCGGACGGCGTTTAAGACGTGCAACTTCGAACATTGCGAAGCTGAGCGAGCGCTGTCGGGATGTCCTGCTTTTGCCGGGAAGAATCTGCAAGATTTGCTGAAGTGGCGCCATGTCACGGCAGGCAATGCAGAACGAATTAGTTCAGCATGATTTTCCTCATTATTTTGACGATCCGTTGTCGTGTGATTGCCTAAAAGTGAGATTGCTCCTCTTGTCAGACGCTGCCGCCGACTTTGCTCAGCGAAGCATTCAGACCAACCACGTCGCAATCGTCAAAAGACATCCGGCAACTGCGCAGCGATACAGGTCAAGATGCGAACGCACGCGCCGCAGACTGGACAGCAGATCCTCCTCCACAGCCTGCACACGCACAGCCGATGCAGGCCGCAGGCTGCGAGACCGCAGGCCTTGGCTGCCCGCCGCCGCGCCGGCGGTGAGCTTGCGCGCCAGCCGGCCGCGCAGCCATCGCTGACGGCGCGGAGGTCGAGCGCGCCGCTCGCGACGCCGCCGGCGGCCGTCGCTACAGAAGAGGCGCAGCAGGCAGTGACAGCCACGGGGGTGCCCGGCCTGGGGTTTTACACCGGCGAGGACGGCTATGTCTACTGTGACAGCCTGCGAGTGGAGGACATTCGGCAGCAGGTCCCGGAGAGCCCCTTCTACCTGTACAGCCGTGACCGCATCACGCACAGCTACACGGCGTACGCAAAGGTGTGTATATCGACTGGCGGACCTTGATGGCGCCTGCGGTGTGCCGGCGGCAATGCTGCGGGATTGTGCGCGCATCAGCAGCCACCACCGCTGCTCTCCTCAAGTGGCCTTCAGCTGGGTGGAGTGCAACGTCCGGCTTGCATCAAAATTGCATGGCAGCCCCTTCCTGCTGGAGTGCACCGCACAGACTGCGATACAAATGCTCGTGTTTTGGTCATCAAACAGGCGCTGGAGGGCCTGGAGAGCGTGCTGTGCTACGCGGTGAAGGCGAACAACAACCTGCACATCCTGAAGCACCTGCAGTCGCTGGGCTCTGGCGCAGTGCTGGTGTCAGGCAATGAGCTCCACCTGGCCATCGCCGCCGGCTTTGACCCCACCAGGTGACGCCCGCTGACGCGGCGCCACATGGTTGCCGGCCATCTGCTGGCGTGCAGTCACTGGTGCTGCCGGTTGCGTGTACGCACCCGCCGGGCGGGGGCCCGAATTCCTGTGATCCATGTTGCCATGTCCTGCAAAGACAGTGCTGACCGCAGCGGCCAGCTGCCACTCCCCTGGTGCAGCATGGCTTGGGAGTCACTCCTGGGAACCGAGGCAGGGCAGCACCCTTTGCGATGCACACTGCCGCCTCGCCCACGCCGCAGGACGGTGCTGAACGGCAGCGGCCACGTGGGACGGACTCCAGGAAGCGCAAAAACAGCAGCCTCGCTGACGATTCTCGCTGCTCTTGGGCCGAAGGAGGGCGCTGACTGGCAACGTCAGAGGTCATCATTAAGCTGCTGTGGGACTCACTCCTGCAAATACAAAAGCAGGCCTCCCTGACGCCGACTCCGCTCCCGCGCCCGCGCAGGACGGTCCTGAACGGCAACGGCAAGCTGCCCTGGGAGCTGGAGCTGGCCGCCAAGCACGGCGTGCTGGTCAACATCGACTCGGAGTTCGATCTAGAAAACATCGCAGCTGCGGGCCGCGCCGCCGGCAAGCCCGTGCGTGTGCTCATCCGCATCAACCCGGACGTCGACCCCCAGGTGACACTGAAATGTCCTTGTCTTCCTTCTATAACCTACGAAAGGCCCTTCGTGACCATAGGACAGCCTGCTGCGGTTCACCGAGTCTGCCTGGCGTGCTGACATCGTGTCCAGCAGGCACCACCACGAACGACTTTGTGCACCGCTGCCTGTGCCTGTAACCAGATTGGGGTCTCAACTGCTGACGTGGGCGCCTTGTCACGCTGCGCCTGCGCAGGTCCACAAGTATGTGTCCACCGGCCTGGCCAACTCCAAGTTCGGCATCCGCAACAGCAAGCTGCAGGTGCGATCCCTCGCCCAACAGCCGCATCCCGCAGCTGCCTCACCCCACCTGCACGCCTTGCACAGCCGAGCAGAGCCAACCTGATCCGCGGTCACACAGCGCCGCCATGCCCTGCACACCAGCCGCCAGCATCTGCCTTCGCTCTCCATTCCACTGTTTCCATCAGCCCCTCCGCGTCAGGGATCCTGGAACTGCGCCACAAGCCGCTTGCTGGCGCATTGGTTCCTGGACGCCATTGCCAACAGCAGCCCCTCACTGTCTTCATGCCACCTCCTGCAGTGGTTCCTGGACGCCATCAAAGCAGAGCCCAGCCTGGAGCTGGTGGGCGCCCACTGCCACCTGGGCTCCACTATCACCAAGGTGCGGACCCTTTATTTGTCAGGGCTGTTCTGCCGCTGCCCACAACCAGGCACGTACGAATGGAACCTCCTTTGACAACGATGGCGAGGCCGTTCTGGGGCCTCCCTTTACAGCGTTCCATCGGCGCTGCACCGCGCCAACCGCGCCAACCGCGCCCCGACCCCGGCCTGCTGTGTCCCTGACTCTCTGTGTCGCCGCTGGGGCGTGCAAGACTCGCCGCCCATCCTTTCGACCGTGCCATTCCATGCCGATGCCTGATTCGCGCCGCTGGGGCGCAGGTGAACATCTTCAGGGACGCGGCGGTACTCATGGTGGACTTCGTCAAGCACATCCGGGACCAGGGCTTCGACCTGCAGTACCTCAACATTGGCGGCGGCCTGGGCATCGACTACTACCACAGGCGGGTCCTGTCTGCGGCCACAAAAATCGTGGCTGCTTCGGTTGAGGATGTTACAACTCGTGTGGCCCCCTCAAAAGTGTCGGGGCCCTCTGCCACGCCCATGCGCCGCTGCTGGCTGCAGCCAGATGCCCTGCAGAGCGGCAAGCTCATCTTATTTAGGACGCCAGCCTCGCTGCCTCGCTGCCTGCCATGGCGTGTACGCCAGAGAAGCTGGAGCGCTCCGCCCGCCAGCGCCCGCGATCCATGAGGGGGGGCGCTGCCCCCGGGTCCGCCAATCCTGCAGTGTCGCAGGCTAGTCATCGTCGCATCGCCGGCGGCCCCTCTTTCTCGTGTTCTGAAGCGCCCGCCTCAGGTCCCGTGCTGCCTTGCAGGGGGGAGGTGCTGCCGTCGCCGCAGGACCTGATTGACACAGTGCGCGACCTGGTGGCCTCCACCGGGCTGACGCTCATCCTTGAGCCGGGGCGCTCCATGGTCGCCACCTCCTCCGCCCTTGTCAACACGGTGCTGCTTAATCACTCTGTGAAATCGTCTGTGTTGGATCTCCATGGTCACATCCTCCTCCGCCCTGCTGTGCACCTGGCAGTGTCAGCAGTGCCACCGGTGCCGCCTTGCACTGCCGTGGAAGGTTGCCGGCGCTGCAACTTGGTTGCGCTGAGTTGCCCCCAAAGCCGCTGCGGCCGCCGGCGGCGGCCCAGCGGAAGCGGTCTGCTCGCTGCTCCGCCCGTCATCAAGGCGGGAAAGGGGGGCCCTTGGTGAAGAGCACGCGCCGACAGTAATGCCCCCGTTCTTGCATCTCCTCAAACCTTTCTCGTTCGTCTGTGCAGGTGACGGGCACGAAGACCAACGGCACCAAGAATTTCATCGTGGTGGACGGCTCCATGTCAGCGCTCATCCGCCCCTCACTCTATGACGCCTACCAGCACATTGAGCTGACCAAGCCCACTGACGGCCCAACAGACACCTACGACATCGTTGGTGCGCCGCCTCTAGTAATGGCATGTCTGCACCTTCCCTCGTTGCCAGAGTGGAGTCGAGTGGCGGCAGACATACCTGACGCTCGAGGCTGGTGATAGCCTTCGAGCAGATGCATAGTGTTGCCATCGGCGTGCCGGCGCGGCTGCCGGCAGACAGGTGCTTGAGACGTGGTCCGAGAGACGAGACCAGACTGCTGTCGCCCTGAGACAGAAAGTTCTATGCGGTGCTGAACTGACTTTGCACAGCTGAGACTTCGAGTGGGCCAAGCCGGCAGGCGAGCATGCTCAGGTGTGGCCGCAGCCAGAGCCATCGTCTTCGCTGTCTCAGGAGCGCAGCTGTGCAGAAGTACAAGTTATAATACGAAAGTAAGAACTGAAAACATAGTTCTTGCATATTCGGCTCCTCAGTTAACTCGCTGTGCTTCTGCAGGCCCGGTGTGCGAGTCGGCGGACTTCCTGGGCAAGGAGCGGGAGCTGCCGGCGCCGGCGGCCGGCGACGGGCTGGTGGTGCATGACGCCGGGGCCTACTGCATGGCAATGGCCTCCACCTACAACCTGCAGGTGATTGCCGAATGCATCGAGACCCGTCTGTGACAGAGATCGGTCATTAACGGCGCCTGCTGTATGGCCATGGCCACCATCTGCAAAGCTGCAGGTGTTGACTGCTCCCCGGGTTCAGCGAGGGCGGGAACACTATGCGTGGATTGTCGATGCATCACTGGGGCCACATGCGGGTTTTGGGGTTCTAGGAGCCTGCCAGCCGTGCGCATGCCGCGGGGGCGACGCCGAGCATGGCGTCTCTCCGTCCCGTGTGCAACGTCATTGCTGCTCGAGTCTGCCGACGGTGCTCTTGACGACCGTACCTTGGCATTTGCGTGCAGATGAGGCCGGCGGAGTACTGGGTTGAGGACGGAGAGGTAAAGAAGATCCGGCGGGGGGAGACGCTGCAGGACCATCTGGACCTATTTGACGTCTAGAAAGCCGGCGCGGACTGGCCATGTGCGCACCTGGCTGCCCTGCATACATCCGGGCGTCTAGCCGCAGCCACTGCCATGACAGCCAGCGGCACCCGCAGTTGCATCACTTGTCATGCTTTATAATGACGGGGCATGTCGCGAAGCTTGCAAACGCTGTGTCCAGTTTTTCAAGTGGACCTCCGCGGCTGGGAGAGAGGGAGGGAGAGTCGCCCATGCGGCAGCCTCACTCAGGCTGGAGATGGGAGCTGGGAGAAGAATCTGTGCAGGGACAACATCCAGCTGTGCACACCAACGCTAGACTTTACAGGCAGCTATGTTTGGTGCATGAGCAGGAGTGGATTCTTTGAAAGCATACAAAACAGCAGTGCCTGCAAAGATCCCACATGCGAAGCCTGCCTAATTAGACATCTTGTGCCATGCTTGCACAATGATCCAGCTGCATTTCTGGGATGCACGACATTGTTCAACCATCACGACCAACACCATCACATCGAGATTCCGGCAGCATGCCGATGTGCAAACGAGCGCACGCTGTGACAACTACGTACTGAATATGTTCAAAAGAGACCAGAGTGCCGGCAGCACGACTGAAGTCTACAGCGGCTATCCTACCTACCCCCCCAAAGTATGGGCGGGCACAGCGACGGGAGCGCATCTGCGCCTCGTCATGACCGCCGCTGTCGACCCACCCCCCTTTTGCCGGCCCCCTTGGCGGAGTGCAATCTGAGCATGCCGCGTCGCGGCATGCTTCTGAAGTGTATGAGCAAATGGTACAAAATCCGCGTGTGCCCCCGGGTGCCTGGTGGCAGGGGAAGGGGTTCCCCGCCACCTTGAACTTATCTGGCGCCGCCGCCTTGCACTTATGTGGCGTTTATTTGCCGCTGTTGCCTGCGCCCATGTAGCACTTATTCGGCGCCTCCGCGATGCGCTCATTGGGCGCCGCCATTGGCCGTGATCGAGTAGTTGTTGCACTCCTCTACCAGGTTGAGGATCTCCTGTGCCGTCTGCTTGCACTGTCCATACCTGCAGGGCACGACGGCGGGCGGGTCTGAGCTAGAAGCCATGGGAAGGAGTCGTGGTCGACAGAGGCCCGATGTCACACCAGGTGCAGGGGCAGGCGCAGGGAGCATTGCAGCGAGTCAAGCAAACACACAGGGCACCAGGGCAGGTGCATGCAGCCACCCGAGCGCCAAGCGCATGGAAGGCGCTCCGCTCGAGTGTGCTGCACCACTCCACCATCTCTGCAGGTTGTAAAAACCACGCAAGGACTCGCCAAGTCTCACCGGACATTGTCCATGAGCTTGAGGCGGGAGTTGACCTCCAGCGCGCCGGCCGGCAGGTCCTGCAGGAACCAGGGGTGCGACTGCACCTGCGCCACCGTCAGCCGCCTGGCGGGGTCCGCCGTCAGCAGTCCCCGCAGCAGGTCCTTGCAGTCCTCCGACACATGCTGCGCACACGAACGTAAAGTTTGTTGCATGTTCCACATAGAGTGAGGGCGAGGTCAGACCGTCTGCATTTGCTGCACTGCTGCAGGGTGCCCGAAAAGCAAGCTGTTCAATTCAGTGCGAGGTCACACACACATGGGTGGCTGCCAGGCAGGTGGCGCGCCGCTTAGCGCCCCATGCCGCCGCGGCGCGTCTGCTGGCAGCCAGGAGGTCCTCCACATCTTCCAGCATGCATGACAGCGCCCATGCCTCAGCGGCCTCCGAGGAACCACTGGTGGCACCAAAAACACGGATGGGAGCAGACAGCTGTTGGCCCTCACCTGCGGCTCCTCGTAGTCGGCCTTGATGATGCGGCCGAACATCATCTGCAGCGCCTTGGCGTTCTTCATGTCCTCGTCGCCCTGGCGAGCAAAGGGGAAGGTGCCCACCAGCAGCACGTACAGCATCACGCCGCACGACCAGATGTCCGCCACCTTGCCGTCGTACAGCTCCGTCGTCAGCACCTGCGGAGAAAGAGTAGGGTTTTGGATGGCAGTTTTCGATGGTCTGTGCGCCCATCCCCCGATACCTTGAGGATCAAACGCCGTGCCAAGTCGACGCCATGACCGCTGCTGCTGCTGCCTCCGTGTCATGGCGACGTGCCGCGCCCGCCGCCCGCACGCTGCTGGCGGCTCGGCTCCGACATGCAGGCGCGCCGCTGATGCTGCATGGCGGCGTCTCGAAAACATTTTGCGTCGCTGTGGGGTTTGAGGTTGAGGGTTTCCGTCTCACCTCTGGCGCCATGTACTCGGGCGTGCCGCAGGCGGTCTTGCAAATGGAACCCGCCACCTCGTCTTTGGAGTAGCCAAAGTCGCAGATCTTGACGACCGGCCGCTCGCCACGGCCGTGCAGCAGCACATTGTCCAGCTGCGGCCGGGTGCAAGGTTTCCATTCGTTCCAGGGGTACAGTCGGTTTCGAGGAGGCCGTGGAGCGTCGAGGACGTGCAGCCTCGAGCAGCAGCTGCCTCGTCGGCTACGGGCATCATGCTAGGCAGGGGTGCCACGGTGCTGGCACCCTACAACTGGGGGAGGAGGTGTGCAACGTGAGCTGTCAAAGCGGCATGCAAGGCAACAGCAGACGAGCAACAGACCTTGATGTCGCGGTTTGCGATGCCCATGCGGTGGCAGTAGTCAAGCCCGATGATGAACTGCTGGAAGAACCACCTGGCCTCGTCCTCCGGGCAGCCCATCATCTGCAGTGCAGCAGCCCACCAATCAGCCGTGTTGTCACTCACCCTCCGGCTTTGACGCCGCTAGGAACGCTGCGCCCCTGTCAAACCGGACTGCCCGCTTCTCCACAATGGTGAGGGACGACCATGCTGCTGCTTCAACACAGAGGACAGGGGTCGCAAGGCAGAGGGCCAAGGCATTTCGGCACAAAACAGCAACAATTAAGGAGCACTCAAGGTCGACGCACCCCCTGCTGCGCATGGTTGTCGATGTACTCTGACAGGTCGCCGCCATCAGCATATTCCAGAGATATGCCCAGGTGGTGCTTGGTCAGGAAAACTTCCTGCAGCACGGTCGCAGCAGGCACGGTTCAAGTGATGGACGAAAGTCTCCGGAAGTCCACTGGTTGTCGCACTGTCATTTGCTGCGGTGCACAGCCGTTGCTGAGGCGGTCGCCGTGAGCATCTTCCAGCTGCACCGGTGGCAGCAGCACACGCATGTTGAGGGCCGCCACAGGCGGCTCCCCTCGCAGCAAACACGCCGGAGAAGCCAGCAAGCGCGCCTTGAGCTGCACGATGTTGGGGTGCAGCGCGCACTCCCGGTGGTTGAGCAGCTCTCGCGCGATGACGCGCTGGCTGGCGCCGCCGCCACGCTCCAGGAACTTGATGGCCACCTGCTCCTGCGTCTTGGCGTTCAGCGCCAGCTGCACGAAGCCTGAGGCGCCCCTGTTTTGTGGAATGGCAGGAGCGTGAGCGTCCCGCCGGGCCGTTTCTGGGCTTGCACATAGGTCAAGCGCGACGTCCTGCTGAGACGCGATGCAAGACGTTGCGTTGCATGCTTGCAGCAAGCAAGTCAAAGCATAACAAGATCCCATTGTCCGTACCTGTTGAGGTCCTGCAGCTTTTTATAGTGTGGGCAGTCCAGCAGCGGCTCGTTTTGCGAGTCCGCGCCGTCACTGTCATGCTCACTGTCGGAGGCTGCGTAGCTGTACTGGTCGCCCTCGCTCTGCATGCTGCCGGAGTGCCTCTGCTGCGGCGGCTGGAACTGCCTGCAGGCAGAAGGGTGCGTGGCTTCAGAAAGCCAGACGGAGACATCGTGGGGGTTGTCGAACTGAAACAGAGTACGTGGGGCCGGCAGCGGGCGGGAAAATGCCCCGTGCGACATGACACCGTGAATGGCCCAGACATCGGGTCCTCCGTCTATGCCCCGTGCACGTGCGCAGGCCGCAGCAAATGCCCGGAGCCCCTTGCGGCACGTTATGTCACAAGTGTCAGCCAGGCAAAGGCTCGCAACCGTTCCACCAAGCGCCCGGCAGACGAAATGCGTGCACCGCAGGACTAGCCAGAAAACGTAAGGGTGGCCCAGCGCGAGCAGCGGCGGGCAAGCTCTCAAGCACTGCCGGTACAACTCGCTGCGAAGGCCACATCAACGGATGCTGGAGTGGAGTACGCGCAGGACGCGCTGTAGGCTGTCTTCGGAGTGCGCATCAGGCCGTTTTGCGGCACCAGCAGCCCACGCCTAGGTAGGACCCCGCTGTGCGTCCCGGGTTCACGAATACCTCCTTGGGGCGTCGCACAGCGTCGCTTGACGGGCCAATCGAACCTCCAAACATCGCGCAACTGACCGCAGGAGGAGAACAGCGAGCACTTCTGACCACCAGTAGGTCCGCGGGCCACTCACTCGTCGGGCTGGGCGGTGTGATAGCCATTTCCAGCGTCCGGGAAGTGCCTGCCGCCCGCATCTGCGCCACCCGGGGCGGCAGCACCGCCATATCCATTGCTGTGTGCTGCCTCCTCGAAGCTTTGGTGCTGCTGCGCCTGCTGCTGCGCCTGCTGCTGCGCTGCCGCAGGGGCGTGGGCGGACTGCACTGGCACTTCCGCCTTCTTTTTGGATGACAGCGCCAGTTTGCCGAAAGCCTTTTTCATTTCTGACACCTCGCTGCCTCCGCTCGATGCCTTCGGATCGCGCGGCTGTGCGGGGCCCTCTTGAACGAGGTGTACTTGTCGAACAGCAAGGACCACGAAGATTCCAATGCCGTTTTGCTCGCTGCGCTGAGACTCTGCTAGCAGCCGAAACACACCCAAATGTTTCTGATTGTTTTGGCGACACCAGCAGGAGAGCAATGTTGGCCAGTCTCGAAGCGGTCAGTGACTAGATGTCCCCACGCGTCGTAATCGGACAGGAGTTGACGCAATGCACGACTGGGAAAACCCTTTGTGACAACGGGGGTGACGATGACGTTCTTCTGACTAGTGACTACCTCTGCGATGTTAGCAGATTAGCACACGAGGGACGCAGCAGGCGCTATCCAAGAGAAGATGTGCAGCACGGCCCTAGGCTATCCAGACAGCTAGTTGATTTCGTCTGCGTCCTCCGATCGGGCGCCAAGTGCATCTGCACAGCCCGCTGTCTATATTTCCGTTTGCCTCCTCCGATCGGGGCGGGCAAGTGCACCTGCACAGCCCACTGGCTGCTTTCCGTTTGCCTATTCAAATGGACGGGTGAGAAATCCATCTATGAAGAGCCGCCCGCGGATCTTGAAAGTCGCCATTGGCTACTTGTTCCTCTATCTCCGATCGGGGCCGGCAAAGAGTAGTGCACCTGCTGCTCAGCCCACCGGCTGCTTGCTCGTTTACCCCTTCCGATCGAGTGGTATGACCCAAGCGACGCGTCTACCGCGGATTTAGGCCCCAACGCCCTGGGCATACCCGGAGGCGTCTCAGCGGCCTATGACTCAGGCCCAAACACCAGAACGGTGATCAGGCCGGCACACTGCACACTCGCGGAGGAGGAGATGTTTACGAAGGAAGATACAACAGCAATATGCCCGTGCACGGCAGACCAAGCACAGAACGCTGCACCTGTGTGACGCGCTAATGCTTCAGAACAGTCACTGTCGTCGCGGCGCAGGCTGCTGGGCGGTGCGCACACACTCGCGTGCGGCTGAATGTACAAAACATATAGCTACTACCGACTTGCAGGCGGATTTGTATCGGCTGCAGAGAGAGTGCGCAGGTGTACAAGGCTGGCAGCTGGAAGCCGCGTCTGGGACCGTATGGCGTCTGGGAATACCTCGGCCGCAGCATCTCTAGATATCTCGTGCCCCTGGGGCTGATTTTACCATATTTGCAAGAATTGGTGACAACGGGTGCCGATGATGACGTTTCCTGACTATCTACACCAATAGCAGATTAGCACAAAGAAGGAGTGCATCCTTTGCACGACTTGCACGGAGCCCTTCGGATCTGGCACGCCGGAACAGTAGTTGAGTCCCGACGCTCGCCCGACTGTTGTGCTACCCCTTCAATGTGCCGCCTTGCGTTTGCGCTTGTTGCCGGCCGGCTTGTGCGCCTTGCTTGCTGCGGCACACGACCACAGGCTGCGCTCCACATCGCTCGCTGTCCACACATGATTTCCTGCACAGGCAGCATGTCAAGTTTACGCCGACGGTTGCCGCGAAACGTTGTTTCCGTCAAATCTTGTGTCCTGCTCAAGTCAGGCCCGCAAAAGTGGCAGACAGGAGGCCGAGATCGAACGTGGAATTTCACCATCACTTTCGTTCAGCTGTGAAGCTTTTGCTTGAAGAGCCTCGACTAGGTGCTCGTACTCCTTCAGCGTGTACTTGAGGGGGCCCTTTACAGCCGCCGCCATCGCCTCGTCCGACATGAATGGATATGCCGGTTGCGCTGCCGCCAACAATGCGGAAGCGGTGGCAGGCCCGATGCCCTGTGCAGAGTGTTAGGCATGTAACAGGAAGCCTCGGACAGCATGCATCCTGTCCCAAAGGTGCAAAGGTTCTGGTTCTTCATGCACGGCACAGCAGCAACAACTCGCCTTGAGCTTCGTCAGGGGCTCCAGGGCTGCAGAGACCTGCCCTGCATCGCCCGACGCCGCCCGGCGAAACGACTCGCTGCTGGCGGCGTGCACGGTCTCATCCGAGTGCGCCTTGGCATAATCCAGCAGCCGGGGCCGCCACTTGCCTCGTTTCAGCTTCCACTCCACCTGCTCTGCATGGCAAGGAAAGTCAGCGGCGACAGCGTCGCCGGCAGGATTGGTTCAAACTGCGTGCAGAGCAGCATATAAAGGCATGGCCATGCACTCACCATCCGCACGAGCTCGTCCGCCGTCACGAAAGGCTCCTCGCCGCGCTCTGCGATTTTGGCGGGCAGGTCCCGGTACCAGCTGCAAGCAGTGACCGCATGCATCAGAGGCCGATGCGGCGGTGTGCTCATGAAGCTACGCAGTGCAAGCAGGGGCTAATGGTGCTGCGTGTCGAAATGCAATGCTGACCTGTCAAGCTGCTCCAGGCCGTCCTTCCTCATCGCTACAATATTTGCTGAATAGGATTGCAGGCTATCCAACCACTCGGCGCAGCTGCCGCTCTCCATCAGCATCGCCGCCACCATGAGCTGTGGTGCAGCTTGCTGTATGACACGGAACGCCCAGTATCGTCGACAAGTGAGGCAGGAAATTTTTCCTACACCTCGACAAGGCTTGCTGCTTGTCAAAGGCCCTCTGCACACCGTCCTTTGCACACCGCCGCATGCATCATGGCAGACTGCTGATGGCTCTTCCGTCGTCAGCGAAGCGGAGCCAGGTCCGTCAGCCGCATGCCTCTGAGGTAGCACAGGAAGACGGGAAATGCGAATTTGAACGCTTGTGCGCGTTGTGCGACCCAGGCTGGTACATACCAAGGGGCGTTGCACAGCTGCTTTCCCTCGTTGCAACACAGGCAGGAAACGTCACAGATGCATCCCGTGTATGTCGTTCTCATGCACCGGGGTGGCCATGTTGGAACCTGCGATGGACGCTGCTGCAAGCTCGGCAGACGAGGCGGCCGCGGAGCTGCATGAAGATTTGACTGACAGCCAGACTTTTCACGCGGCGGAGGAGTCGCCAACGGTGCAGCCGAAGGCAGAGGCTGCAGCGCCCGCGGACCTCACCCTGCACTACGGAGGAGATGTGCACACCTTTGCTGCCGTTGTGCCGGCGAAGGCACGCGGCTCCTGCCCTGTCTTGTTTGGATGGCTTGCTGACCACTGGCTGTAACCCTCTTACTCACCCACTGACTCATGTAATTGCTTGGCGGCATGCGGGCTCCGCCATCTGCCTTAGCTTTGCTTTATATTCCGTGCAGGTGGCGCTGATCCTGCAGCTACTGCATGACAGCACGGATTTCGATGCCGCCCATGCGGAGGGTCTTTCGCCAGCAGACTACCGCCAGGTACATACCAGCTGCTTGCTGCTCAGTGCTCTGGACCACTGGCGAAAGATGGGCTCTGGCATTACCGGTTGGGGCCGGCACGCTGGGCAAACACCAAGTCCATGCAGTGGTGGGTCCGCAGATGCCGCTTGACTTGCTGCTCGCAGGCCAGCCTGCACCGCTTCAAGGAGAAGAAGCGGGAACGTCTATTGAGGGAACAGCATGAGGTGGGCATGTTCTGCCCCTCTCCTTGTCAACCTCACCTGCCTCATGATCGAGGGCTGCCGCCCGTTCCGCCTTCTGCGGCACCTTCAAGCCTGCCGGCGCTTTGCATGCATGCCGCTTTGAGTCGCAGACGCAAGCATCCACACAGGAATTGGACCCTTTTCCACCTGCGTCCTGTAGTCTCTTGCGCCCCGGAAGCGCGCGAACTCCCTCGGCGGTGTCCTCGGCGGCGCGCACCTGGCGCAGCACTCCAGCGACCCGCTGCCGGAGGACACGCTCGTCTACCCGGGCGGCCTGCTGGGCGAGGACGGCAAGCTGCTGTGCGTGAACTGCGGCACCAGCGCCCGCGACACGCCGATGATGCGGCGCGGGCCGCAGGGGCCGCGCACGCTGTGCAACGCCTGCGGGCTCATGTATGCGAACAAGGGCGTCATGCGACCGCCCGAGCGCAAAGTGCGCCGCCAGGTCAGTGCATCGAGGCGCCTGTCTCACGTGCATGCTGTCTCAGCAGCCTGCATGGCCGAAGGAAGCCCGTGCCATGCGATGCCGCGGTGCCTGATGCCGCACACTTGCACCGGCATCAGCATCTGCGGCACGGCCCTTCAGTCCCTTGCCACTGGCACCAATCACCAAGACAGAAGCAAGTCACATGTGCAGCTGGTTGCCACGTCCCAGCAGACCATTGTGTGTTGGCATGCGTCGCAGTCGCCGCAAACGCAGCAGCGGCGGGCCAGCCCCAAGGTGGCAGGCGACTCGACGCGGGTTCTGTCCCTGTCGTCCGGCTTCGGTGACCTGCCTCCGCGGGTTTGGACCTTTTTGCATCATTCGGAGGTGTTGTCTGTGTGCCGCTGCCATGTTGTATGGCCGTAGTGTGCCTGACAGCGGTGCGTGGACGAGACGCCTCGATCCCGCCACGAACCTGCCTGCATTCTACAGCCGTCGCTGCGCACAAGCAACCGCCTGATGCCCCTGGTGTGAAGACACTCCAGCTTCACCAAGTTGTTGACTTGACGCAGGCCTGCGACACTCAGGCAGGGGGTCCCCAGCAGCAGCAGGAGCCTTTGCAGCAGCATCTCCTGCTGCGGCAACAGCAGCAGGCGCAGCAGCAGCAGGTCAACTTGATGCCTCAGCAGATGCCAATGGGCTTCGTGCCGCAGCGCGCAATGTTCAACAGCTGGCCGCTGCCCGGCGCATTTGGCGGCATGCAGTCCCTCGTGGGCATGCAGGCCAGCATGCAGGCCGGCATGCAGGGCTTTGGCGGCATGCAGCCTGGCATGGCGCCACCGGGCACAGCGCCGGGCGGCGGCTCGCCGCCAAACAGCATGCAGTACAGCCCCTTCCAGCAATTGCTGGAGCAGCAGCCGCTGACGCAGCAGGCGATGCAGCAGGCGCAGCAGCGGCCGCAGCAACAACAGCACCCGCAGCAGTCGCTGTCACAGCAGCAGGCGCAGCCGTCAATGCCGCCGCAGTCGCAGCCGCAGCAGGCGGAGTCACAGCAGCAGGTGCAGCCGCAGCCGCAGCCGACCATGATGGAGTGCGCAGCGGGCTTCGCGCCCGAGGGCCTTCTGAGCAGGCTGGGGTCTGCTGACACCACCGCTGGGTGGAACGCCGCGACGCAGCAGTCTGCCTCGGCCGCCGCCGCCGAGATGCAGTCCGTGCTCGGCCGCTATGCGCAGGCGCACAGCGGGCCTCCACCGTCGGCGGCGCCAGCAGAGCAGCAGCAGCAGCAGCAGCAGCAGCAGCAGCAGCAGCAGCAGCAGCAGCAGCAGCAGCAGCAGCAGCAGCAGCAGCAACAGACGCCTGGCTTCCAGGCGACCATGCAGGCGCAGCCTCAGTACACGCAGCAGCAGGTCACAGGCCAGGCGCTGTTCCAGCAGCCGGAGGCGCAGCAGCAGCACCAGCTCGTGGGGCTGGGCGCGCCGTCGAATGACTCGGACCTGAGCCGCATGAGCGACCCGATGCCGATGTCGCTGTTCGGCGAGTTCGGCGACCTCGATGGCCCGACGGACCCCTCGGCGCCGGTCCTGTCCCTAGACAGCGCCCGGCAGCAGCTGCGGAAGCAGCAGCGGCCACAGAGCGGGCCGCCGGCGGTGGGGGCGGCGCCCCTGGCGCCGCTGCAGCAGCAGCAGCAGCAGCGGCAGCAGCGGCCGTTCAGCCTGCCGTCGGCGACGGCGACAGCGGCGCCGCTCGCGAGCGTCAGCTTCGAGTTTCAACGCCCGAGCGCATACCAGTCGCCGTTCGTGACGGCGGCGACGCCGCCGCCCGTAACCCAGGAGGCCATTCAGGTGGGCCAGTGCCTGCGCGTCGTGTACCTTGTGCATCCTGCATCCTCTGCCCTACCGGTGTCACCAAAAGAGGATCTTCATGGCGGCTTGGGAGCCGGGGGAGGGGGGGTGTGTTAGGGTTTAGGGTTTTGCGGAGCGCCTCTCCTGCCGTGGTTGCCTTGCCGCCCGCCATTGCGAGGGTGTCCCCGCTACCATCGAGCCTCAAAGCCCAGGCAGCCGTCTTGGATCGTACTGCTTATGTAAAGCCTCGCCTTGCGTCCTCCACCGCAGGAGCTGGTCGGACCACTGGACAGCAGCTTCTCGGGGGCGGCGCAGCAGCCATTGCCGCCGCCAGAGATCGGCAGCTTTGCGCAGCAGCTGCGGCAGTGCGCCCCGCCAACTGCCGTCTCGCAAACACCGATGAACAGCCTGCCGCTGGTGAGTCCTCTGGACTTCATTTTGGCATAGCCTGATGGGAAACCCCGATGGGAGACCCTGATGGAGACCCTGCCTGGTAGCCATGGCGGAGGTGTCATGCCCTGCGGCAAGGAGCTACGAGGACCATTGACAGGGGCATATTATAGCGCTCGTGCACTGCTACTGCAGGCACATTATCGAGGTCGTCTGCCCTGGCTTTGGACCGTGCGGAACCCCAGCAACCTACATATGCCAGGCTCGGGCTGATGGTCGGCGCTTCTGGTCACAGGTCATGATCGGCCTAGACATTGGCGGCGGCGGGCGGGCGCAGTTCTCTTCGCCGCCGCTGCCGGTGCCGCAGCCGTACGGCGCTGCCGAGCAGGCCGCTGCTCAGGGCTACTCGGCTGGCGGCGCAGCTGCAGCGGCACAGCACCAGATGGGAGCTGACCTCGACAGCATGTGGCGCCAGACGACCGTCTGAGGAGCCGGAGATGAAGTAACCAGACGGCCTCGATGACGGACCCAGACTGATCGTGGCGCGGTAAACCTACACCCGGTTGCACAGCCGCAGCAAGTGCAGCAACGTCCGACATGCTCGGGCAGCGGCAGCGCAACTGACACTTATTGGATAATTGGTCATTTGTTGGTTAGCGTACAGGCCTCCGAAATTCGTTCCTTCACTTCTGGAAGTCGACGATGAATTGACCGCTGCGGCATCGCGCGTTCTGAAGCATTGAGCAGATCCCTTGCGACATTATCAGGGCATATTTGCCTCTAGGTAGCGCGACAATTAGGTGTGAAGTAAGGTTTTGAGCGATTTGCGAGGGCGGCGCTGACGCAGTTTAGTTTTATCCGAGGGACTCTGAATGATCCATTCGGCAGCAGGGCTTCAGTGACCCCTGCCGGTATTTGCTGCAAGCTGCCGCCCTCTCGCCGCCCAGAGCCCACCTCCGGTCAGTCCGACCCTGCCTCAACTTAAACCTGCCTTTGTTGATCGTCTTCATGCCTGACCGACCCCAAATGAGTGCATCCTACCCGCCTGCGCTGTGGAGTTCTTCGTCATTGTTGTGGGGACAGTACCTATGGCAGAGTCCAAGTTGGACTTAGTATCCCGGGTTCAGGGTGATTCAATATTGCAACACACCAACCACGAAACTCCTGTTGCACTTTGGCCTTCTCCACCCGCTGTGTGAGCTGTTATCGGTCGCATGATCAAATATTGCAGTCAGCCAAAGGCTTGCTCTGATCCTCTCCGTGCGATAAGCAACGGCACCATGATCGATCTAAGATCGTGGAGGTGCACAAGGGACCAGGTCGAGGTGGTCAGGTGCGTAACTTGACTTCTGCTATCACTGTGCGAAGTGCATTGTAGGTTCTCCGTGTATGTTACAGCACGATTGCAGCCTTGGCAAGCATCCAGGTCCATAGTACAAGCGCCACCCGCAAGCAAACCTGCTCACACAGGGCACGGTGCCCGCAGGGATGCCGCGGCCCACCTGAACCTTCCGCCGCAGTCAGCGCCAATTTCGGGCTTGGACACAGGCGCCGCAAAGCCAGCGGGCGAGGCGTCGGCGCCGCTACATCTGTCGCTGTTTGGCGCCGTGCTGCAACAGTTCGAGACGGGCGCCCCAGGACTGCCAGCCGGCGCCGTCGGCAAGAAGCAGCGAGCCAGCGGCAGCGTCAGTAAGCGGCAGAGGGTTGACAACGACCCTGGCGGACAGCTTGGCGGAGATAACGGTGGCGCATTGCTGAACGTTGGCGGGCCGGTGTGGGCCTTGGACTGGAGCGTTCCGCTCCCGCCACTGCATCCTGTCGGCAACGCGGGCAGTGCCGGCGCCGGCAGCGACAGCACTGCCGGCGAAGCCTGCAGCTTGCGTCATCACAGCAGCCGCTGCCTTGCGGTGGGGTCCTGACCTGTCAGCCGGCCCCAACTTGCTCCTCGATCTGGAAGATCTCAGACCGTCTGCACATCCTGCCTGCTGCAGGTGAGCGAGCGTCTCTGCTGCTCCCGCATTCAGGAACACAGTCGTCGCCGTCTGAAGCATGTGACGACGTTTGACCGCGCCAAGCACCCTGTGCAGGTGGCGGCGCACCCGGTGGGTCGGGAGGGCAACGTTGTCGGGCGAGCCACCGCCGGCCCTGGCTGCCTGCAGCTGTGGGAGGTGCATACCGGCGGCGGCGGCGGCGGCAGGTCTGGTCCTTCTCGCTACTTTGCAGTCGTCGCTGCTCCACAAAGCTGGCACTGCCAGCCTCTCGCCTGTGCCTTGTCCCGCACCCCTATGTTGCAGGGACGGGGTATCTGGCACATGTTCGAGCGTGAATTCCTTGCGTGTCCTGCCCTCGGCGTGTCCTGCTTTGCCTTGCGTAGCTCATGCATCTGCTTGCTCCCGCAGACTGCTGGGACGGCCGCGCATGGCAATGGCCATCTGCCACGACGGCGGCATTGCCTGGGACGTCAAGTGGTGCCCGCTGCCGCCTGCCGCAGGTGCAGTCCCTACCGCTGACGGCGCTGGCGCAGCCCTGCCCAGGTGGAGCCTTTGACTGCAAGCTCATGCTCTTTTGCGCACATCTGCCTGCTCCTGACCCCTCCTCATCCCAATCCTGGTGCTGCTGACACCGTTCCTGTGTGTTTGGCCTGCTTTCATCACCCACCGTCGGCCTGCAGTGTGGGGCTGCTAGCGGTGGCGCTTGGCAGTGGCGATGTGCTGGTAATGTCGGTGCCACAGCCTTCTGCCGTGTCGCCGGCTGCATACGACCAGGTGCGGCTGGCCTCTGATGCAGACATGTGCGACGACCTTGTGTTGTGAACGAACTGTTGTGGTTTGTTCCCGGACTTCCTGCCATGGCAGCTTGGCTGTATCCTCTCCAAGCCAAGGCGCCGTCCGAATGCGCTTCGTCCAGCTGCGTGTCAGAAAGGCGAGGAACTCAGCTTCGGTCGTCAATGACACTGGGTGTCTCGACCAGGGTCTGGCCTGACATCCTGACACGAAGCCATCGCAACGACACCTGTGCAAGCGCAGGGCGGCATCGGCGGCACAGCTGCGCCCGCCGCCGCCGGGCCGCCGCCGCCGCTGGCCGTGCGGCTGTCCAGCGGCGCAATGCTGGCAAGCGCCCGCGTCGGCGGCAGCCTAGCGTCCACCCTGGAGTGGCTGCCGCGGCCGCCGCACGACCTGCTGCTAGTGGGCCACTGGGACGGCACAGTGGCGCTGTGGCGGCTGGCGCCAGCCGCAGCGGGCTCCGCCGGGAGGTAAGGCATTGCAGCGCGCCTCAAGGCACTAGAGTCACCTGAGGCGGTGCTGCGGGTCTGTTGCTGCGGCTGGAGGTTGAAAGGGGCGCCGTGTGATGCTTTGAGGGACTTCCAGCTGCCACGAAGCTTTGAGGGCCTAGGACCTTGCCGCGGCTTTTTATGTTTGGAGCTGTACCACTTCGAGGCTCAGGGTACTGCCTGGTGCATCGCGCGCTGGGCGGTCTCACTGCGGCCATCGCGGCCAGCGTGCATGGGCCCGGGCACCAACTCTCCCATCGCTCGCGTCTGCTCTCGACTGCTTCCCATGCTGGGACTGCGCCCACCCTGCAGCGTGCCCTTCGCCCCGGAGCTGCTGCTGCACGTGCCCACGGACGAGGGGCCGATCCGGTCCGTTGCCTGGGCGCCGGCGGCGCTGTCGGACGGCGGCGACGCACTCGCCGGCCGATCCGTCTTCGCTACCGCCGGGCACGATGGCAACCTCACCGTGTGGGACGCCAGGCGCGTGGGCGAAGGCCTGTGGGCACGTGATCGTGTGTGCATTGCCGTCTCCTCGGAGGGGAGGCGCGCCATGCAGCAGGGAGTGAGGCGGGGCAGGCCGCGACGCGGGTGGCTGGTTCCCAGGGGCTCGAGCGCGGCGGCCTTGCTGGTCCCGCCTGCGTCGCACAGCAGGCTTGCACCTCCTGTGTGAGTTCCAGCGCTGGCTGTGCGGCGGAGCGCAGGGAAGGCCCCAGTCTCAGCCGCCCGCGTGAGCTGCTGGCAAGGCCCCAGGCCCAACGAGCTGCCAGCAGGACCTGCGCACCTGCGCATGTGAGAGGAAGCAGCACCCGTCAGCGCGGCAATGGTCTTGGTTAGGGATTCCGCCTGCACTCGCAGGGACATCTACCACCCGGTGATGCAGCTGAGCCTGGGCGTGCAGTACGTTCTGTCAGCAGACTGGCCGGCGCCCAATCTGCCTGCGCTCGTCACCACCGACAACGGCTTCCTGCACGTGAGCCGAGGTCGCCTGAACCCTAAAGCGGTGGCCCAAAACGGGTCGCAGGCTGGGACGCCTTGAGTTGCATCGGCTGCGCCGGCTGCTGCCCCGACAGCGTGGAGCCAGCGAGGGCTTGCCTCGCACACCACAGGCCTGGGTGACATGTGAGGCATGGCATGCCCTCCGTGTAGAGGGCAAAAATCACCCGCCTGCCTGGACCCCTGCCGGCATGCGCTGCTGACACGGCGGTCGCCTCCTGGCTGCACAGGTCGTGTGGCTCTTCCCCCGCGACAACCGGCAGCAGCGGGACGCCTACTCCACCGTCCTGCGCGGCGGCGTCCAGGGTGAGTGCCGTCAGGGCGTTATATCTGCATTCTGGTCTGTAAGGTCTCGGCCGCCAGTCACAGCGTCGAGGCTCCTGTGCCTGCCAGCCTGCTGCCGGCCAGTCGGCAGCGCCAAACTCGGCCGTTCCGGCCCAGGTCCTGCGGGGTTCGCTTGGCAACGGTGGCACCGCCAGCTGCGCCGTGCGGGGACCGCACCTTCGAAGGATTTGAAGCATCGGCAAGTCCCATCTCACCCACAGCTGGTCTTAGGCGCTAAGCGCGGGCGCTGAGCGCAGGACCACATTCAAACGATCATGTAAGTCTCACCAACTGTTCAAGGGTTTATGAAACCCGCTAGTAAACGCTTTCGCATTTTGTTGCCTTCTTGCAGGCGCCATCTGGAACGTGCACACGTCGGAGGCCATGCGGCTGGCGTACGGCTGTGAGGATGGCACGGTCTTCGCCATCGAGCATGTGGCCATCGGCGATAAGCGCTCCTACCGCCCGCCGCACGTCGCCGTGTTCGGTGCGCTAGCCTTGCGGAGGCTTTCTGCAGGACTTGCACATTGTTGTCGTCCCCCATTGTGGCGCACCCTTTGCGCACTAAGACAAAAGCTCGTCCTTGGCTGGCTGCGGGCTGCCATGATACGCTCTTGAGGGCGCTGCGCCGGCCGGATGCACTCCATGCTTCCCATCACTTTTCGCACATGAATCGACTCAACTCGAACGAGGCCTTTCGTGCCGGAGATGCGACGCCGGCCCGGTCTCTGACGTGGCCCTGCTCCCTGCATTTGCAGGCTGGCAGCAGGAGGGTGGCGCGCTGCGCTGCCTCGACGGGCACGCGCTGACCAAGATCAGCGCCGCCGTCGCCGCGGCGCCGGGCGGCCCTGGCAAGGGCAAGGCCACAAAGGGCGCTGTGAGCGAGGGTACCTTCCCCAGCCCCCCGGCGCTGGCGGTGCACCGTGTGCGATGGAGCCGCGGCGACGGCGCGGGCGGCGGCGACGGCGGCGCCAGCTGGCTGGCGCATGGGGGCGCAGCAGGACTCGTCTGCATCCAGCATCTCCCCTGATGGGAGGCGAAGCCCGTGCAACTTGCGACCTGGCACCGGACCGGAGGCCGTCTCTCACGCCATCTGGCGCAAGCACCATGCACTGTGCATGTTCGAGGGTGCACGCGGGGATCACAGCTAGGCAGCTTTACAATTTATTTTAAGGCGGTCGTCGACCGACGAACAGAGTGCTACAGGCGCTCTGTTGCCTTTGGTCTTTGCTTGGCATGGCAGCAAGTACCTGTACCAATGTGAGTGGGGCGTTGATGTGATAAGTACGTCCGATCGTTACAATAAATTTATTGCTGATGTCGCCATCCCATCAGCAATCACTCGCACAAACGCACCCGACTGAAACAGAATTGAAAGGTTATCACACAGCTCTCGACAGGGTCAAAGCCAGAAGTGCGGCCGTGCACCAACTGCTGACGACCAATAGCATTGCATGCCGACAGGGCATGCAAGTCGCTGCAGGGTGCGCACCGCCACAGCATGCGGACATGCCACAGTGGCACCGGAGGCTGCAGGCCATGAAGCGCTACTGCAGCATTGCAGCAAGCCAATGCGGCAGGGCCGCCCCAAAACTGACGCAGTTCAAACTCATATAGCAGTCTTGTCGCCGCACCCTCATGAAGTGAACTCAGCTGCCCTGATTGGCCGCTCGAGCAAGCCAGCCCCAAATTCGAAAAGGCCCGCGTTTCCCTTATCGGATGTGCCAAGCAGCCCCAGCCGCTACTAAGTCTGAATACTGCCGCCTGCATCAATAGCCCGCGGACATACATATAGAATTTAAAAGATATAATTGAGTTTTGCTGCAAACGCGGCCCCCGTAGCCGGTCAGCGCACCCCCTCCCCGGCCGAAGACCCGCAATCAAAGGCACCTGCAATCCAATTCCGTGTTTTCCTCCAAAATTGCTGCCGGCGCAGCGGCGGTGTAGCACGGCGCCGACAAGCAGCGTCAGCGCTGCATGGTGGTGATACATGATGGCGGCCCCAACCGGCGTTGTCGGCACCGGCTGCGCCACTGGTCTCGGAGGCTGCTGCTGTTGGTCGTTTGCGGCAGCCGCCTCGGTGCTTGATATCTCAGTCTTGCAGCTTCGGTGGACGCTGCGGCCGTGCTGGGCGTTTGAGAAGCTCATCACGCCAGCGGGCGACCATTCTGGCCCGGCAGCTGTCCCGCCTTGTAGGCGTCGAGCTCCTCTGCCTTGACGAAGCGGCCCTTGATACCTGCAGCGCAGGTGGGAAGCAGAATTCGTCAGCTGGTTGGGCTGAGCGTGACGCGGCCCTCAATGCTGAGTCAGCAGCGGCAACCTTGGTAGCGCTCAGCTGCTGCTCTGCATCCCCTGACCGTCCCCTGCAGCTCGACAAGCAAACTGCAATGCATGTGTGAGTGCAGACGGATGCGCAGAACCTGCTCAGGCACCGCGTCGCAGGCACGCCCAGTAAGCAGCCGTCGAGTGCAGGTGATCGAGTGCAAGAGCAGGGGACGCACGGGGGCGGCGGTCGGCATTAATCTTGCGCTTCATGTAGCGGATGGTATTGACGTCCAGGCGGCGCAGCTTCTTCTCACGGTACCGCACCAGGCACTCCGCCCTGGTGATCAGGTGCGCCTCATCTGCACAATGCCAGAACCAGGAGCACATCAGCGGCAGGAGCGGGGGCATGCCACTATTCTCAAACAGCAGCGCCGTGACGACCCAACTTGCAGCTGCATGGAGCAATGCCAGGGTGCACAGGGTGTACAGAGCTGCTCAGGTCACGCAGAGCTGCACAGGTGTGCAGCGGTGTGAGGGCCTGCCTGCCAGCAGTGGTCACCAAGGAACGCAGCCAGCAAACCGGTTGCAACTGACATTGGAAGCATGCCTGTAGCAGCGCTGCCGCGGGCGGTACTCTTCTGCAGCGCAGCGATGGCCGCCTTAAGCTCCGCGTCGGAGGGCTTGGCGCTGAGGCGGCAGCGCCGCTGCGACGCGGCGGCGTCGTCGCCGCAGATGGCCGGCATCAGCGACGCGGCACAGCGCTGCGTCGCCGAGAGCGCGAGCGGCGTGCAGGCGCTGTCGCCCGAGGCGGTCGGTGAGCTGCCGCGGCTACAGCCGCGGCGCGTCCTGACACCGCCGTCGGAGCCGCCAGCATCGGCGCGGGTCGCCTCACTGGCGCCGCTGCCGTCGCTGCAGCCGCCGTTGCAGCCGGACGTCCTGGGGCGCAGCGGCGCCATGGCGCCTTCATCATCAGGGCTGCTCGATTGCGGCGCGCCCGCCAGCAGGCAGCAACCCTGCTCCAGGGCCGACACGTCGGTTTTCACCGTGCACACTGTCAGCACGTGGCCGGCAGCTGGACCGAAGAAGTCGCCGTTGCTCGCCGGCAGGCTGAAGCCGCCATTGTCTGCAGACCAGCTGCCGGCATCCAGCTCACTGCCAAACTGCACGTCCATGTCACCACCGTAGCTGCAGCCGCCCGCCGGCAGCGGCCCCATGAAGCTGTCGTAGACGGCCGCCCAGTCGGGCTGCGGCACCCAGGCGCCGCCGCCCGCGGCCGGCGACTGCGGCTCCGCCTTGCAGAAGGCCTTTGTGGCGTGCGTTGCAGCGGCGCCGAGCAGGCGGGGCTGGGCGACTGAGCTGCCGGTCTGGATCGCGGACAGGGCGTACGGGAGGCAGGGCTCCGTGCTGTCACCCTCGTAGGCGTCGCCCTCGCCGGAATCGTCGAAGCTGAGGAGGCCGCAGTCCCGGCCGACCACTGAATCGAAGTCGCGCATTGCGGGAAAGGCGCCCGCGAGCAGCGCGTGCGTGTCCTCCACGGTCAGCGCAGGGTCATGCTGTTGCTGATCCGTGGGCGCTGGTGGGACGGTTACATCCATGCTGAGCACGCCTGCAGGCAGAGCCGAGCAGATCAGGATCCGCAAGTCCGACGGAATGGTAAAGCTGCGCCTGCAGGCTGCCAGCTTGCGTAGGCTCGGAAGGCTGAGCCTTGCAAAACTCCCTGACGCATCGTTGTCGGTTGTGGGTTGCGCACATGTTCGCGCGGCCGTACGGCCCGTTCAAAAAGTGCATGAAAAGTGCTTATCCACTTTGTAAGCCTGGGAGGGCCTGATCACATTGGGGTTCAAGCCGTTTGAGGCAGGGGCAGTGGAACCATGCAGTAATTTGCCTGGGGGCCGGCCACACGTTTGCCCCTCCCCGCGCTGCCAAGGGGCGCCCAAGCATCCGCTGAGAGGCTGGGTGCTGACGTACGTGTGGCGGTAAAAAGGACCGAGCGCGCCGCGCACTTTTGACCTGGCGACCTTGTTGCATCCTCACAAGCGAGGAGGCTGGCTCAGTTCGCGCAGTATGCCGTAAGAAGGACTGCGCCAGCAGCGGCAAGCGTACTGACCTGGGTGGCGAGGCGGGGGCCAACAGCCACAGCGACGCTTGACGGTCCTCGATGGTCAGACCGCCGGCTTGTGTATGCCCGATGATGGTCCGCGTCCACGAGAGGTGCACTGCGGCGATTTCGTTCGCCGGGGTGTCAGTCGCTCGTCAAATTGCCTGCGTCGGTCCCGCGCGTTTCTACCAATGAGTGTCCATTTGAGAATCCGGATTAAAGAAATGGAAGTTTGCCGGGAGGGAATGCAGCAGGGGCCGACGGCGGCATGACGAGGAACTCCGAAACAGGCGTGCTGCCGCGCAGTGGCCGCGCCTGGATAAGTCGAGGGCCTGCGCCGGTGCACTGTCAGAAAGTGATCCAGGACTCAGCTGCCGCTGCCACCATGCAGACGACTGTGCTCAGGCAGCAGGTGTTCCGGCCCGCCTCCGGCCGCGCGCCGGCCCGCCGCGCGACTCCCAGCATCACTTGTGGTGAGGGCGCAGTCAAGTCCGCTGCTGGGCAGCTAGCGCCTATCGGCTGGGGGGTTGGCCAGCTGGTCTGGTGGATCAGCTGCCTCAGTGATCAAGGAACCGGCTGGATATGGTGGAAGGGGAGCAGGACGACCTTGCTGCTTGCCACTGCCAATCCACGGAATTAGCCTTCTAGGGCAGCCGCGAAATAGTGCTCAGCTACAGCCGTGCATCGGCGGGTGCACACTGTGCCATCTTGCCAGGCACTTCGGGTGCAGCACGTTGGGACTGGCAGGAACGGTCGTCAGACTCGGATGCGAGTCTCCCACAAACACCAGAACAGCACGCTGAGTGATGTTCGCGGCCGCTACTCATCAAGCCTAGGCGTTGTAGCAGTTCTGCTGCTGCTTTGTCTGCTGTACTAAATCCGGCTGAAATGTTGATGCATCTTTTGCACAGCGGCGGCACCAGAGCAGCAGCAGCGGGAGGTGCCAGGCCTCAAGCAGCTTGCCGTCGGCCTCGCGGCGGCGGTGCTCGTGCACAGCGCGCCGGCAAATGCTGGCGTTGTCATTCAGAAGTCGCAGCTCAAAAAGGTGGGGTGACGCCCAGAGGCGTGGGCTGCCGACCGGTTGCCGACCACTTGTGTTCTCGGACGTGGAGCCTGGGTTGGTGCGAGATCCTGGTGACTTGCCCTCGCCTGCAGCACGGCCCCTCGAGAAATGTACCCCTGACGGTGCCTAGCGGCTTGCCCTGCGCCACCAAACAAACACGTCCTGCCCTCCGATGTGGGCAGGTGTTCCAGTCGGACCCTGTTGAGGCCGTGAAGAAGGCCGGGCAGGAGGCAGTGCAGAAGGCGCCAGGCAACGACGGCGGCGCCCCCTCGCTGCCAAAGGTCAACCTGCCCTCCAGCGGCAGCCTCAACACCTCCCTGCTGACGCTGCCGCGTGAGTCCCGAGCTTTCGTCATATGTCGATCCCACTCTGCATCACATGGCTCCGTGCAGCTGTGTTCTGGAACAGGCAAGACTGCAGCATATACCTGTTTCGATGTATGCAGACAGTCTGTATGCCGCACGCAGTGGCCATTGGCGGCATCGCTGTTGGCGCGCTGGGGTGGAAGCAGATTGACCCGGGCTTCGACAACTTCTTCGACACCGCCTTGGCAAAGGTGAAGTCACGCAGCTCATTGCACTCGTCCTATGTGTCCTGCCAGGCAATGCTGCCCGCCTCCGAGGGCTGGCGAGTGCGGCTGCGCTTGAATTTCAACAAGATGACACTTATCCCGCGGTCCCTGCAGAACTCGAACAAGGACGGCGCCGGCTACGAGCAGCTGGTGAAAAGCGGCGCTAACATGCTCGGTGGCTCGAAGAAGGTAAGCATCTGATTGGCAGCCAGCAGCGGCAGACTGTCTGCTGTGGGATGCGGGAACGCTTTTGTGGACGGCCCAGCTGCGCTGCGTACTGTTTGCTGCTCTCGGATGAGGACCACTGTCGGCCATGCCCTCATCGCTTGGCTCCCTCTGCTTTCAGACGACCAAGGGCACCAAGAAGATTGGCAGCCGCTTCTTCGGCAAGAAGAAGTAGGTTTGCCGTGCATCGTGCATTTAATGCCTGGGCAGGCAGCCAACTGTGGGACAGCACCCGGCACACGAGAGCAAGCCCAGCACAGAGTCAAAAGGGGCTTTGTGCCGGGCTGTCGCTCTCTATCGAGCTGCTGTAGCATAGCTAGACCAGACCAGACCAGACTTGTCTTTCATGCGTGACGGCGCGTGCCCCAACGAGGGAATCACTGCTGTCGACAGAGTTCTGTCTGAGGAAACTGTTGCCAATGTGCTTGTAACACCACGAGAAGATAATGCGATGCCTTATTTTCCAGGACTTCTTCACTCTCCAGCAGTAGAGAAACATAAAGGAGCAGTTCGTTTGTATCGTTCCATTTCCTTGCGCACTACAGACAGAGACTACAGAACATCCGGCTGCAATGCCTTGTGAATGCGCAAAGTGCTCTGATGTAGAAGCTCAATCAAAAGGTGAGGCTGAGGATTGAGGGAAGTGGTTGGTAGGTAGGCGACCGCTCAACGTGCTTCCGCTTCACACACCAGCGCTGGCATGGTCATATGGTGGTGGCCAGCATCTCCTCTATGTCCTCCATGCCGTGCCCCGCCTCCTGCAGGTAGCCGACGATGCGTTGGATGTTCTCCCGCAGCGACAGCCCCAGCAGGCTGGGCCGCCGCACGATGATGGCCAGCGGGTCACGCACCCCCAGGCCGCCAAGGCCCTTGATGAAGGGCGCCAGCCGCTCCCGCGGGTCGTAGCTCAGCACCGGCGGGTGCTCCAGGACCACCTGCGGCGGCGCCGGTGTTGTGTGTCGTAAGCTCTGTCCTGGATGCTTCGTCAGCTGTTGCCGGAAAATTGCCAAGATGACTCCGCACCAGAATGCGCGTGGCTGACACGAGGGTTTCGGTGTGGCGGCCGGCCATGTGGGCGAGCGCTGCACCAGACCCTGCTGTCAGGCTGGGTCGCCTGACGGCGTTGGTGTCACAGACGCACGCATCACCAAAGGACCCGCCGAGACTGTTTGGGTTGGAAGGCGAGATCCGAGTCCAGGGACTGCATCTCAGATGCCTCGCAAGCAAGCAGACCGGTCTGTTGAGCGGCGTGGTGATTCCGCACCTGCTTCACCTGCGCCTTGTCAAGGCCCAGTGACTCCAGGTACTCTATGACAGGCTTGATGTCGTCCTCCACGCTCAGCAACCGCGCCTGCGACGCCGCCAGACACACAGTTGCCTCCTTACAATGGTGGTGCCAGATGCGGCCAGGGCTTGCAAGGCTACTATGCCAACACCATGCAGCACACCAGCACGGCACACAGCGAAGCCGACGCGGACTAGAGCAGAGCCGGTCCGACTCGAGCCGACGCCTGCGCAGTGAGGATGCAACCCACAGGAGGCGCCACTCACGCTTGCATTTGACGCCCGCAGCTTGTTCTGATGGTCCGCAAAGAGCGAGTTGGGATTCATGGCGATGTCGAGCACCCGCGTGAGCTCCGTTTGACTGGTGATATCCAGAGACCGCAGGAAGGCCGCGCCCTCCCTGTAGGCTGTGTCCCGCTTCTCGTCCCGCGTCTGCGCGATGGCTGCGGTATTGCAGGACATAGCACGGTCGCATCCGGTCGAAGACTGCAACTATCGGGGATTGCATGGAAGGCCGTATGCATGGAAGGTCGAAACTAGGGGTTGTTTGTTTGACGTCCCAGGACACGCAAATGTGCACTAGAATCGGTGCAGCACTCGGCGAGGCGGCGGCAACAAATGGAAAAGGGCACTTACCTTGCTCTATAATATTCGGCGCAGCGGCATGCACTCGTGCATCTCGTCGCCCCAGGGCTGCGTGTTGTTGCCGCTGCTGGTGCTGTTGCTGCCGGAAGGCGCAGAAAGGCACGGCGCTGCTGCCGCTATGTGAAGGACTGAGCCTGCCTGACGGCCGGCGGGACACGGCGAGGGCCCAACGTCTGCAGCTCAGGTCGCAGCTACACGGCTGCTGGCACGAGGGCCACGCCATCGCCATCGTGGCGAGTGACCCAGCTATCAAAACCGCAGGAGATGTGTAACCTTGCTGCCCAAGTGGAAAGTCGGCGGCGCAAAGAATGTGGCTGACACAAACGCTGGTAGCAGGTGTAGATGTCTGCCTGGTGCTGTGATGCTGTGTGCTGTTGCGAGTATAGGAACTGCGGGCATGCCATAAGTGCACAGGTGATCTTAAACCCTGAAATCTGCTCAGCTCTTGCGTTGTGCCCTGGCTCAGTCTACCCGTCTACCGTTTATGCTGCTCTCAAAAGACAGCTTTTGCACGCCCTCTGACATCTGCTCACAGAAATTAGTTGCGCTTCCGACACGCGGTGCAGCAGGCCACAGGCCCTGCAGCCAAACCCAGTTTGTTGAGTTGAGGATGTCCACGCGCAATGGTTGCTAAGCTCACGCTTGTGCTCGTCACCCTGTTTATAGGCACCACCTACGCGGACACCATGCTGGGTGCGCTTGCACGTCGTGCTCCACCGGACTGACTTTCTACCAAATGCCGTGACCAGGAAAGATTCTGCGTCCAGCCCCGCTGACAACTCCATCATCTTGTACTAGGTGGTTTCAAGCAGCACGACGATCCTTCGAACGATGCTGGAGTGCAGGAGGCCGCAAATTTTGCAGTGTCCGAGGTACTGGCGCAATCTCCGCAATGGCATCCGTATTTGCCGCATGTGATTCCAGAGGCCATTCACAGTGTTGAACTCTCTCTCTGAGCTTCGTAGTGTTTTCTGCTGCAGATCAGCAAGGAGCTGAAGCTGGAGAAGGTCTTGTCGGCGCACAAGCAGGTACTGCTGTCGGCGCTTTGCATCTTTTGGCTGGCATGTCGTATTGTTGGCACACAGCAACAGTCTTCGAAACTTCGCAGTACTTGGAATACTTCATTTATCCATGTCTGGTCACAGGTGGTCGCTGGCACCAACTACAAACTGGAGCTGCAAACGTCCGGCGGCAACTTTGAGGCCACCGTTTTCAGTGAGTCTGTTGACTCGTCTCCAATCCAAAATCGAGTCATACATTCGGAGCACCCTGTGCCACGGAACCCATCGCGTATCTGCTGCATGCCTGCCTGTCTGTTCCCTCAGCTGACATCGAAAGACGAGAAACACAAGTCCACCAGTGGGCTACTCCCTGTGTAGCGATGTGAACTCTGTTGACGCCTCACCTCCTCCCTGCCGTGCAGAGGGCCTCGGCAACGGGCCGCACGAGCTGAAGACATACAAAAGGATGGAAGGGGGGAGCAGCGGCGGCGGCGGCGAGGGCCAGCTGGGCGGCAGCAAGCAGCTGTCGGCGGATGATGAGGAGGTGCAAAAGGCGGCGAAGGGCGCCCTCGACACGCTGAGCTCGCGCTCCAACTCGCTGTACCCATACAAGCTGCAGAAGGTGGGACGATCGAGATATCACAACATGCAGGAGCATCGTCGATGGGCTGCTGATGTGGGCCTGGGAAGTGTGCGCAACAGGGGTGCAGGAGTAGATGCTGCATGTTGCAGCAGGTGCGCTTGTGTCTGCAAAGTCCATCTTCACATGCACCTTTGCGCGCCACTGAGCTGGCAGTCTCCCTAACATGCTGCAACGCTGGGCCCACTGGCATTCTCGGACGAGGCTGCCGCTGCCGGTCGGCCCGCGCCGCCTCACGCCGCCTGCGAGCCAGTCATGGCTTGGTGCACGACCTTTCAGCCCCGTGATTGCTCCCGTCATGCGCAGGCTCACTTTGCTCGATCTGCAACTGAACCGTGTCTGTCCCGCGCAGGTGCTGAAGGCGTCCAGCAAGGTGCACGGCGGCGGCACAGAGTACAAGCTGCAGCTGGAGGTGACCCAGGGCAACGACGCCGCCACCACCCTAGAGGTGCGGCTGTTTATGACTGTGTCAGCTTCGGTAGCTTCTTCGGTAGCTCCCCATGTGGCGGTCGTTTGCACAGCGTGAGCCTGGAGATACGCTCGTGTTGGGCATGCCTTGCTGCCCTTGGGTGCCCTGATCTGGGGCGCGCATGATGCATGCTGTGGCTTGGCAGCAGCGCCCTGACATGTTGGCGCAGACAGCGGCTAGGTACAACTTTTGGAGGCAACGAACCTCTGAACTTGCACAGCTACGCCTTGGCAAGCAAGCAGTGAATTCACGTCGTGACAAGCAATTGCGATGTTCGTGTGTGCAGGTGGACGTCACCCGCACCCTGGAGAATGCCCAGTACCGCCTGGGGGATGTCTCCAAGGTTGGCCCGGCATCGCAGTAGGCCAGGATAGAGAGTAGGGTTATTTCGGCGAGACACTCTGTTGTGACTTTGCAATGAGCCGATTCTTATGAACTGTGTCCCACTTCCCGGCTGTCCTGATTCCTGTGCAATGTGCTCCCCGTGCTAGTTTAGGTTGTCATCTTGTCGCCATCGCCATCGCATGTATCTGCCCAGTGCTTTCAAGGTCCTCCGTCAATCTTCAAATGCACTTTGCGATCGAGGTTTCAGGACATTTGGCATTAAAGCTCCTCATTCATGAGGTCCGCCAGGTCGAATTCGTCTTCCTCTGGCAGCGCGCCGTCACCGCCATCCCAGGCAGAAATCGACTTGAGCTGTGGCAGCGCATCGCCATTGATGGGCTGCACCCGCTCGGTTCCCTGTCATAACACATGCCTGGAAATTCAGCCACTGGTGTATGCAAAGTCATGCAACTACAAACAGCCAGGTGGGGGGGGGCAGAAAGTGCCGACTCGCCCTGTGGCCGCATGCACTTGAATGGGGAAGCCGGCATTGGCGATTCCCGCACTCATGAATTCGCGTGGGGCAGCCGGAGGGATGTCCCAAGGCATTCTTGCCAACGATCTTGCCAACGAAGCAACATGTGCGCAAGATAATTTCCACCTAAAGGCCTCAGGTGCCTCAAAAGCGCGCACCTGTCGCACGTGGTCCACAAAGGCCTTGACGGCGTCGAACTCATAAGCCGACCGCAAGGCAGCAAACTTGAGCTTGGCCGGGCTGAGCGCGACCAGCGCTGGGTACCCGTACCTGCGAAAGCGTGGGTTCCAGCTTGGATTCGTGCGGCGTCAGAAGCCTGAACAGGATGAGGAGGTACCAGGAAGCGCATGGCAAGAGGAAGTGCGTCGTGCACATGCAACCACCACATATGCTGTTGGGGCACAGACGTGGGTAGAGAGCCGGCGCGGGCGCGGGGGGAGGGTTGGCATCACGTGCACGGCTCGAGGCGCAGCGCAGGCGCCAGCCAAATGGGGAATATTACATGCATTGGGAGCGTGGCAGGGGAATCTGCGCACCCGCCGACGCCGACGGCGGCCTCCAGGGCGGGCTGCGAGCCGCCCTCGGCCCACAAGTAGGAGAAGGGCCGAGTCTTGTGCTGCTCCGCAAGCCTCCTCAACACCTGGCGCAGCAGCAAGACGGAAAGCGTTCGTGCGTGCTGCCCTGATGTGCGACCCTGGCTCCGCCAGCTTACTCGGAAAATGAAGCGACATTGGGCAGGTGCAGCGGGAGGCATGCCTTGCCCCTGAGTCGATAACTACGTTGCCTGGGAGCAAATATCGAGAGGACGCCCTCCTACAAGTACTTGCTGCGGCCAGCGGCCTGATCGTGTTGCACACGCACAGCGGGAAGCCCAACTCGCCTAGAACATCGGATCTGGGAGCATGCCGTCCAGGAGTACACTAACAAAGAGCGCACCTCCAGGTACTTGTTGCGGCCGGCGGCCTGGCTGTCCAGGATGTCGGGCACGAACAGCAGGAAGCACAGCTGCTTGGGCGCCACGCCCGCCAGGTCCAGGCCCTCGTCTGCGGCGGCGCCGCCGCAGTGCGCAATGAAACCCTCTTGGTCCGTCAGCTCCCTCACCTGTGGGGTTTCAACCGGGCAGCAGGGTTCAAACACAGTAACGCAGAAAACTTGTGCAGAAACATGCGTGCAGCACAAGGATGTCAGCCAGCTGGAGACCAGTTCTCAGGGGCCGCTGCACGCAAGTCAGTCAATTTGTGCATTGGTCCAGGACCTTCGCGGCAGCATGTCGAAATGCTGCCTGCGCCGCCTCCTGCGCGACACCCAGCTGCTGAGACGACGCGCCGCTGCCTCGCGCGACGGCTCGCAAAACAATTAAGAGGCACTGCGCAGGACATGGCAGAATGCATGTGCGCACCTCAGGCGGCGGTTGCTGCTGCTGCCACCGCTCGGTGGCGTAGCTCGTGAGCGAGGCCTCATCGCGGCCGCCGTTGAAGTCGACCGGGGACTCCTTGTCATCACCAAACCACTTGATGGTGGGATACCCTTGCACCTGTGGCCGTCCATATGCCTCTAAATGCTCCATCCTCCGGCACGACACACAGCCACAAGGACGCACAGCGAGATCGCCAGACTTGAAACCTGCCAGCTGCGCTGAGCTCACAAACAGCATGCTCCAGGACTGATTGACCGGCAGAGTCCCGTCAGCGCAGCACAGCCCCACGTATGGTCAGCGGCAACTCTTTGCGTGTTGAGGAAAGGCACTCTCAAAGGGACTCGCCTTGAACTCGGTGCAGGTGGCCTGGTGCTGCGTGCAGTCGACCGCGCCGGCTCGAACCTTGCCCTTCATCGAGGTCGCAAAGCGGTCATACTCCGGTGCCAGCCGCTGCAATGGAAACATAAGTGACTTGAAGCCCTTCGGACATTCGAGACTGTAACATTGCTGACCGCCAAACAGGAAACCCTGCTACTGCTTGCTCTCAGTCTGACACCTGAACACTCAAGCCGCACACCTTGCAGTGCCCACACCAGGGAGCGTAAAATTCCACCATCCAAAGGTCGTCACTGTTTGTAACCTGTGACACGCCAGCAAGGACTTTGACACACTGATGCCACAGCAGTGCGTCAATGCGGGACCTGCATCATGCACAGCATGCACATGCGCACATAGGCTTCTGTGCCATCTCAAAACAGTCACCTCTTCGTGGAAAGTTGCGTCAGTGAGCTTCACAATGTCGGTCGTGGCGCCATACAGGTCCTCGCCGCCGCCGCCGCCGCCGCCGCCGCCGCCGCCGCCGCCGCCGCCTGGCATCCACAGCCTGGTTGAGTCAGCTGCCCGTGTGATGCTCCTCACGCAGCCAGCGCTGAGGGGGGTGCTGACGTTTTGGAATCGCATGACGCTGGGGCAGCCAGCCAGCTGCCTTTCCCAGGCGCCGTCAGGACAGCAGCTCCGACTTACCGGCTGCGCCGCACCCAGCCTGACCGCCACCACCCTGGCTGCCGCCGCCGGATGCACGCCCGCTGCCACCTGAAGCCGAGGCGCCGATGCGACCGAGCGCCACCTTTGTGGCATGCGCCAGAGCGCCCTCGACAATGGCGGCAGCGGTACGACTGCCCTGATAGTCCGTCGCGCTGATCTTGCCGTTCTTCGCGTGCAGGAACTTGATGGTCGGGAAGCCTGCACAGCGACGCACGAGGACATAATCAACTTGGCATCCCACTGCCGGGTGATGCACACAGTCACTGAAATGGCCGATGGGAGGGATCATGGCGCCAGGAGCAACACCAGCAGCACAAATGCTAGGCAGGGGCCGCAGACAGAGTGTGGACTCACCCTTGATGCCGAAGCGGCTGCCCAGTTCGCGGTGTGCGTCCGCATCGACGGCACCCACCCTGATGACGCCCTTCAGGGCCGCGCCCGCCTTCTTCCAGTCTGCAGTCAGGGCCTTGCAGTGCCCTGGACGCAGCGGAACAGCGTTATCTGCACATGCTGTTGCTTCTGATGGGGTCTCAGGTGCGGCACACATATGCGCAGGTGACGACGGGCAAAGTGAGGAGTCACAGTCGCCTGCTCATCGTTTCAGGCGACGGTTGTATCTCGACGGGCACGCATGTGCCTTGTGAGCTTACCACACCAAGGGGCGTAGAACTCGATGGCCCAGATGCCGTCCTTCGTGGCGTCATCGAAATTTGCCGGTGTCAGCACCGTCACATCCTTGCCTCCTACGACATAAAACGCCGCTACGGGACTATGCAGTCCCAGCAGGACGCATGCAACAAGCAATGGAAGCGCGGCCAGCATCGCAGATGATCGCGTCAGGAGTCTTCTTGCCGTGAAAGATCTCGCCACGGCAGGATCGACTGTTCCGAACCAGCTGACTACCGACCTTTCCAACCAATGCTCCTGATCGAAGAGTGCCCCGTCACGGCGTGCACCTCCACGACGTGCACTGGTGCACCTCGTGAATGGCTGGATCCCCGTTGTGCCAGCTGGAGGCTGTTTCCCTGCCTGCCTGGTGTGAAACGCCTGCTGTGCCGGTTGAAGACGAATGCTGGAAGTTTGTGCGTTGTAGTGGCAAAGCCAGCTGCCGGACAATGACTCGCGGCTCTGGAAGTAAGAGGGCTGGCGCCCAGGACGCTGGCGCCGGTGCAAAGCGGCGGGGTCGCAGCACCAATACAAACGACGACGAGGCGGGCCCCTCGAACGCCGTAGTCGCTGCGCCGGCTGCAGCGGTGCCAGAGCAGTCATCTAACGAGCTGCTGGCACTCATGCAGGCCGCAGATGCCAGCAAGGCTGCTGCTATCGAGCCAGACGCCGCTGATGGCGCGCCTGCAAGGGCGCCTCGGGCACCTGCACGACGTACCGCCGCGCATGTAGCCGCGAGGAGGTGAAAGCTTCTATTTGTCACCCTCATCTGCGTTGCTGCTGGCTCATGCTGCCCGTGTCTTGGCGGGCAAACAACATGCGTTCTTGTGCGCTTTGCTTTCTGCCAACACATGCATGCGCGCTGAACGCATGCTCGTATGGGTGTGCATCGGGGTCTTGACCAAAGTTCCCTCCCACCTGCAGGCGAGCTGCACACTTTGCGCACTATGCGGACGCAGATGACGGCAACGGCGAGGGCAATGTGCACACCGGAGGCAACACGGTGAGCGCCAATCGCAACACATCAGCCTTTCTCCAGCTGGATTACTCGCACAGCAGACATGAGGTGCAGACACAAACTTTCTGGCGTCAACCTGATGTTTTCAACCGTCGGCCCAGGCACGAGGGCTGGGGCCATTTGCGAGCGCTCGGCAGCTGGTGGAGGGCCGCGCCGCCGCGATGGCGGCGCGCACCGACAAGATTCTTGGGGACGCAAAGGCCGCGCGGGAGAAGAACGAGGTGGGAATGCGAAGCTCTGAAGACACTGGGACAGACCTGTGCGGATGCCTGTCTGCCCGTTTTTGCCTGCTTGGCCAGGGCATGCTGGGTCATGATGACGGCCAGTAGGCTGGGGATGTGGTGCTCGTGATTGCCTATATGCGCAGACACCATCACAGTCGAATCCGGGATCTTCAAGGTTTTCATTTCATGAATAAGGTGCCGGCGTGGGTGCCGAGCCGGGGGCTGGGAGCGCCGCGGCGCGCTGCGCAGTGCGAGGTCAAGCCGCTGTTCGGCATCTGCGTGGAGCTGCTGGTGGAGTACATCGACGACGTGGAGACGCTGTGGGGCCTGCCAGATGCCATCAAGGTGCGATTCCGACCATTATTTCAGGTGCTGGACGACCAGGTGTGGCACCGTCGTCGTGCAGGGTACAAGCAGGCATGTGAAGATGAAGCCGGCAAACTCGCAACAGCTCACGTCTGTTATGGACTGAATTTCTGACACTTCGGATGCAACCTAGCCTACAGCGGCTTGAGAGGGTGTCTCGCCAGGCAGGCTTGTCGCCAACAGCAGTACGGTGGGTCGAGCCCGCGGCCAACCCAGGTCAATTGGTCTTGCACCAGGTGCGGCTGGCGGCTGCGGTGGCGGAGCGGCGCCGCATGTCGTCAGGCGCTGCGCGGCTGTTCACCGAGGGCGCGCCGGGCGAGGTCATCATACCGGACTGCACGCAGCTGGAGCCCGCGGCCCTTGCAGCCGCGCTGCAGGACTGCGCCACGCCCAGGTGCGCCGCTGCACCGAATGTGGCTTCGGCTGCAGGGGCCTGGTGCGTTCTTTGACAGCTCACAGCCGCACCCAATGCTCGCAGGAGATATGGGGCTCCTGTGTGGCCTGCCGCAGGACCGACCACACGCTGTGGAGAGCCCGAGGTTGAGCGTTGAACCGTCTTGTCGAAGGTTGAGCCCGCCAAACAATTTCTGTGCGGCATTCGTCTCCAAACCAGTCTGTCTCAGGGGGTGTACTGACGTCGACCACACGTCCGTGAACCAGGCTGGAGCGGCTGGAGCTGGGCTTTTGCGGACGGCCCTTCGGTGACGAGGCCGCCGCGGCGCTCGCAGCGGCTGCGCCGCTTGATGGCCTGCGGGTCCTCGTTCTTGGCGGCGCCTACCGCCTGACGGACGGCGCTTTGGGGCGCATCCTGAAGGCGGCGCCGAACCTGGTGGAGCTGCGCCTGCCGCAGGGCAACAAGCTCACCGGAGAGGCCCTGGAGCAGCTGCCGCAGCTGGTGCCGCACCTCGAGTGCGCGCCCTCACTTCTCACGCCCTCCATCACTTCATCGCATAAGTGTACTTGTCTGGAAGGCGCTCGCACGCGAACACGTTTGCAATGCTTGCGCATCAATCCAGCATCCACTGCCTGACCAATTCCGCTGCAAGCTCTGAGTAGCCCACGAGTCAGACGTTATGGGCTTTCCTTCAATCGCCAGACGCTCACGGCACTGAGCGCTGCAGTGCTGCAATCCTCCTGAGGCAGCTACCCAGTGCTCGTCTTTCCGTGACAGGGTGCTGATTCGCCTGGAGCAGAGTGCTCAATTCTCGCTTGCTTGTGCTGGTTCACGTGCTCGCCGGGCTGCTGCAAAGTGATGCTGCGCCAGCCTCTCCTAGGTGTCCTAAGCCACTGCTGCAAGCCCCTGTATACCAAACCATGTCTGTATCGCTACAGGGTGCTGGACCTGGAGGAGTGCCGTGGCATCGGCGCCGACAGCCTGGGCTACGCGCTCACCGGGCTGCCGCGGCTGCGGCTGATCAACCTGGGCGGTAACCCCGAGGTCTCGGACGCGCTGCTGGCAGAGGTCGCGCTGGCGGCGCCGCTGCGGGATGTGTGTCTGTCCCGGTGCGCCCTGCACCACCGCATCGCAGCCTGGGCCGGCGTCTGCCATGTGTTATCAGACATGCCGGCACTCGACGACCTGCTGCCCCGGACTGCTTCGCTGCATGAAGCACCTTTGCCCGCCCCTGGGGCGCTGAGGTGGCTTTCTTTCCAAACATTCGTTCCTTTCCTTTTTCTGGTCAGGTGCGCCGGCATCACGGACACGGGCGTGGCGGCGCTCGCGGCGGGCAACCCCGAGCTTGAGGTCCTGCGTCTGGACAGCTGCGGCCGCCTCACCGACATCGGCCTGGCAGCTGTCGCCGAGTCCTGCCGCCGCCTGCGGGTGCGGCTTTTTCCCGTCAACCTGGTTTAGGTCCTAATCGATCGTCACCATCACCTGTCTGCGAGTCTCGTCGGTTTTTCGATCGGGTCCTGCGAGTTTCTGCACCCGGGGCTTTGCCCTGCAGCAGTCTGCAGATCTCGAGCTGGTTTCTTCTTTTCAGGCGAGAAAGCGCTGAACCTGTGCACCATTGGCGCGCTCGTGCAGGTGCTCTCGCTGCGGGAGTGCGGCAGGGTGACCGACGAGGCGGTGGCAGCGGTTGCGCAGCATGGCAGCCTGGAGTCCTTGGACGTATCCGCCGTCACGGACGTGGGTCCGGCGACTGTCAGGGCTCTGGCAACCTGCTGCAAGTGAGTCTGTGACGCCAGCCGTGCTTCTGCTCGCACCCCTTCTGGACCTTTGTCATAACAGCTTGCGAACCTGCCCCTGCTGCATTGGGCCACACAGTGGCAGCAGGGCGGGCTGACGATTTGCGGGCACCGCGCCGCTCCGAGGCTCGCCTCCTGCTGCAGCATGAACTAGTTGCCGCAGGCGGCGCCCGATCAGCCCCAGACCTCTTTGGCACAGGGGGTGGATGATGATGTGCGTGTGTGATGATGAATGCAGCTGGAACAACTGGACGTGCGCTTCTGCTGCTGGCTGGACGCAAGGCTTCTGGAATGGCTCAAATTTCAAGAGAAATGTCACTTTGAAGATGCTCGGCAGCAGTCTCCTCGATACATGAATATTCCCGCATGCAGGGACCGGCTCGAGTCGCTGGACGTGTCGTTCTGCCGGCAGCTGGACGATGCGTCCCTTGGGCTGCTGGCGGACAGCTGCGCATCGCTTCGCCACCTGGCGCTCTTCGGCTGCTCCTCCGCGACGCGCACCTTCCTGGAGGGCCACTCCAACGACGGCCTAGCCGTTGCGGGCGCCGCCGACATCGTGTGCTGCGCCTGAGGAGGCGGGGCCCTTCCACCTTGCAATGCGTGGCTGCGGACTCAACGGCGGAACGGCGGAATGTGTGGAGGGTGGCAGCATACGTAGGTATGTGGAGTTGGAGGGGTGGTCATCGCTGCAGAGGGCTGCGGCATTTGAGGTATTCATTGCATGACAGGTAGGGCAGTACGTGGGTGTACATCGGTAGAGAACTGCACCGTAGTGAGGCTTGTACGTGCCTTCAAGTGTACGTGCCTGCATCGTGATGGGTGTAAAATGTGGGGCCAGTGACTCATCAACAACGCAGAACGGCATGTTGTGCAACCTTTGGCTAGTCCCCAACAACGGCACGCAGGTCATGGCCGAATGTTGTCAGCAGTTGCACGTCTGGTGCATCTGTTTCCGTTCATTGGCCGTGTTGGGAGGCCACGGTCTGGCCGCACGTCACACTTTCAACATAGAGAGGTACATCCTCGCAGGCCGCTGCAGGGATGCTCGGCCCCCTCCCGCACCCTCCGCCAGAAGGCCCATCATGAGTGCATTGCAGCAGGAATTCATCACTTGGCAATGCCTGCGGCGAGGCTTTCGGCGCGGTCCAGCAGCTCCTTGTTTGCCTGCGCAGGGGGGCACCGCTAGGGTTTTCGGTGTGGCCCCTGGCGGTTAAAACCCGGCTGCGGCGAGCTTGTCCTGCACCTGTGAGGGCGCAGCGACAGCGCGTGGGCATGCCGCGTCACTATGAACACTGGGCATGGTAGCGTGCCGAGCACGGGAGAAGTGCTCAGGTACCTCAGGGGTACGGGATGTAGGTGTGCACAGCACTGCAGACTGCAGGGCTGCGCAGTCGGCTGCGCCGCATCCAATGCAAATATGCAACAGCTGGACAAGAGCACAGCGCATGTCGGTGTTCAGACTCCTGTAGCACTCACCGCGGCCTTTGCCTCCTCCTTCGCCTCCTCAGGCGACAGCTTGGGAGCCACCGAGTCGCCCTGCGGAATCATGCAGCAGAAAATAATGAAACACCTCCTGCATGAGCACTCCAAAGCCGGCAAGTCGCAGGGAACGTCCGATGTTGACAGCGCGCCGCACTCACTTCAACGGCATTGTTTGTCCAGATGTTGTACGTCAGTGCCTGCAACGGAGTGTACAATCACATGAGAGCAGCGAACGGCAAGCCAGCTGCGCACAATGTCCCAGGTGGCGCAGAAGCGCAGCGGAAGCGCACACAGCATGCGGCAGGACGCCAGTCCAGGCGGTAAGCATGCAGCATCTGGTGCGAACCACGAGAATATGAGCTCAATGCCGAAACAGCTCACCGTTGCAAAGGTGGACCAGCCCAGGTAAGGCAGCAGCAGGTACGCCGCGGTGGGGTCAACCTGCAGCGTGCGGCAGGACAGTGAAGAGTACAATACGAGTTCTAGTCTTCCTTCTCGAGTATCCCGTGTTCATGCAGATTTCAAAGTAAGGGCACAGGAAAGCGAAATCTGACCTTTCGGAACTCTACAATTGTCGCCCCCAGCACACCGAGCAGGCCGACGATGTCAGCGAGCGCCAGCCCTGGGTCCTTCTTCGCGAAGAACAGCGGCGTCCTGCGTGCGCGACCATGTGCGCGTCGCAGCAGGTGCGGAGCATGCCACTGAGCGTAGCCGGAGTGTCCCTCCTGAGTCAGAGGCATGGCAGTTGGGGGAGGTACAGCGTCGGCTTGGGTTGAGGCGCTCACCAGGCGAAGTTGAGCGCCAGCTGCACGCCGTATAGCGTCAACGGTACCCACCCCGCGCCGTTTTTCCACGCCATCCACGACGACACACCCATCAGCGAGTATAGCACCGTCCACGCCGGGCCAAAGACCCAGTCGGGTGGCGTCCAGGACGGCTTTTTGAGCGACCGGTACCTGGGCAGAAGCAGATCGACGATCAGTGGCTGGCGTTTCCAGCATCTGATCAGCCTGCAACAGGTATCAGCTCGTCACTGTGGCAGTGGTGACGGCATGCCAGGATTCGTCGCGGGGACAGCTAACGCCATGTGGCCCCTTGCATGCTGCGCACCATGTCTTGTCGTGCCCTACGGACACGCCGATGCCAAACGAGATGCCTGCACGTCATGATGGATTCGATCAAGATTAGCGTGGAAGGAACCATGAGAGACAGGTCGACACTGGGTCGACACACTACAGGGCCAGACAGCGCGGTATGGACCGGACGTTCCGTTGCGCACCCAATGGCACGCCAATGGCCAGAGCCTGCAGAACAAGAAAGGGGGGTCAGCACTTCAGCCACAGCATTCAATATCAGGGGTTGGTGATGCGCATCTGACAACTCAGGGGCAGACGGCCGCACCACACTCAGTACGGCGCCCATTCTTGGTGTCTAAGGTAGGTCCTGAGGACACTGCAGTGGTGGCAAAGTGCGTCTCTGGCTCTCTGCCATTCGGATTTCGGAGGGCTAGGTTCGCCGAGACCTTGGTGAAGACGAACAGTGCAGGTAGTCCCACGCATAAAGGACGCTCTGTCAGCGGCGAAACGCGGCGGTAGACGCACTCGAATCTAGCATGGAATCACCTGAATAATACATTGCTAGCTTTCGCGGCCAAATTGAGCGGCGGGATGGACGCCCATGTGGACGCCGTTGCAGTTTTGGCATCCTCCGGCACAGAAGTGGCGCTGGAGACGCCGCCCATTGCAGACATCGGTCCAGTTCTTACATCGCAGCCGGCTGTGTCAGCAATTGATGTTATTTCTGAAGCCTTAGCGCCAGGTTCAGAGCCATCCACGGCCATTCGGCAAGATCACCTTGATGGGGAGACGCAGTGTCAACGGAGCACACTGCACGCTGCTGAAATGCTTCAAATGGCCAAGGAAAACGTGAAATTTTAAAGAGAGCAGCATCCAGACCGCAGGCCATCGTATACCCACGGTCACAGTGAGACTGGCTTGGAAATGCTCACAGTGCAGCTGCTGCGCGCCACGCAAGTGAGGAGTGCCAGCCTGCTAAAACGCGAGGCAAACATCAAAAGACTTATGAAATGAGTCGATTTAGAGTTTCAAAACTGAGTCTGTGCCGTAGGTGCCACTCGCCAGCCTGGCAGATGCAGATGTGCTGACCGCATTCGTTAGCACTTAATTGATTATCGTCCGTTGGCACAGCCGTACATGTTCCCTGGTCGCTTTCAGTCCGCGGCGGCAACGCTGGCCACACGCCAAAGCAGCTGCATTGACATGGCGCTGCTGCTGTCTCGCTGATCCTCGGCCAGGGGCTGGATGCCTTTGTGGTGATTGGGTATGTATATATATATGCGCCATTTGACATCGTCCTCAGTGTCCAGACCAGCCGGCAATGTACGGCGCCGACTGTACGACGGCATCTGGAGATCCAGCGGCTGGTGCAGAGGTTTCTGGCGTGCGAGCACAGCTGACACATTGGCAACTTAGCGGAGCGAGGTGAACAGCAGGCCCCGCGGAGGTCAAACGCCGAGGCTGATGCAGCAGTCGAGCAGTCAGCAGCAAAGGGCGCAGGCGCCGCAGCTGAGCAGCAGGGTCTGCAGGGTGGCTTGTGTGTGCGCCAACGATGCTGCCGAGCTGGATCTGTCTGCAGACGAGGATGGCGTGGCGGCAAGTCCTGATGACACATTCAGCATTCATCCAGCCGACGGTGACGTCGACAGCGAGGCAGGTGGGCACCAGGCGGACAGCGCCCCTGGAGCCATTACTGACGGTGCCGCAGCCGAGAAGCCGCCGACCCGCCGCCGGCGGCGATCCCTCCAAAGAATCCTGTCCATACCGCTGCACGCCTGGGTTCTCGTGGACCGGGTGCGGCATGGCGATATCGTCCTGCGCATCGAGCTGACTGAGGTCTCGCTGTGACGCTGTGATGCTGCCGTCAATCAAAGTTGCACGAGCACCCGCAGACGCGTGCCATCGATCCGATGGCCAACCTGGACGATGCCGCTGACGAAGCTGCTGGTATGCGCACAGGTGTTCATCGACGCTGTGAGCGGCAGCAGCTGGCAGGTGAGCGAGTGCCCCTTTTTGGGCATGGAGACCATCTTCAATGCCACCAACCAGTGGATATGCATGGACGCCGCCGCCGTGCGTCAAGATGCTGGCGCTGCAGCAACCCACAGCTTCGCCATCGACTTAGCAGACATGAGCCGTTGGGAGCCCATCTTCATGGCGCCGGGCAGGAAGCAGGTGCGTGGGTGGCTGTGATGGTGCTGTGCAGGCGAACGGCAGCTGCGTCAAGGCTGCTTCACTGAAGAAGCTCAAGTTTCCTGCGAAGTATGCGTATCTGTAGGCCGCTGTCTTGGAGGACGAATCAGCTGCGCAGTTTTCCTCAAACTCAGCCATTTTGCCACATGAACAGCACAGGGCCACCGAGATGGACACTTTCTCCTTGGCGGCAGCAGGCTCCCAGGGCAAATTGCGACAGTCTTTGCCACGAGGGACGGCGACGCACAGGCCACTGAGCTCAGCTGGCGGCTCCACCGGCCGTTTCTTCACAAACTCAAGGCTGACGGGCGTGGACCATGCCGGCGGCGGTAGCATCGGCGCTGCCGCCGGCCTGAGACCTCACAGCAGGGATGGTTATGCGGCGCATGGCAGCAGTTTCAGCCGCATCAGCCATGGTGCTGCCGTCTCTCTTCGATTTTGGCGACGTGAAATGTGCAGTCACACCCCGCAAAACTTCCTGCACCAGCGCCTCGAAGCTTACCTACAGGGCCCAGTGACTGGTAGAAGGCGTCTGCAGGTTTCGTCAAAATTTAGCGAGGCGTCGCTGTGCTGTGGTGCAGTTTCTAGGGCGCGGGCGACATCTGGCGATTCGAGCAGCAAGACCACGTACGAGCACGGAGCGTCGCTGCACAGTGTTTCGCTGCCGAGCCGCAGCATAGAGCGGCTGCCTTATGCGCTGCTGGTGTGGCAGCCGCCGCTGCAGATTGACGACTCCATGCTAGCGGCCTGCCGCAGCCGGGCGCAGGATTACAGCGACTGCCGCCTCACCTGGTTCCCACCCACGTCTGCTGAGCGGTTGGGGCAGGGCCTCGTGGAGTGCATCGAGATGCACGAGGTGACTTTCAGCATTCCACTTGCTGTCCCCGTCTGTGTGCCCCTGGAGGGTCGTCAGCTCCTGACAGTGGCAAACGGCTGCAGCCATGCGTCCATCACGCCCCGAACGAATGGCGCCGGCTGGCCAGCATGTGACTGGTATCTGTGTGATGCATGATAGGGGAACTACACGGAACTCAGGTCAGGAGCCTACCTGCTGACAAAACCTACACTTGCAGGCGAAGGCCACACTGGCAGGCGTGCACGAGGTCTTCGAGGGACGAGACGACGCGCTTGCAGAGGGCAGCAGCATTCCAACGACCGGCGTCAGTCTCAGGGGCTACAGCAGGGCGCAGACCAGCCACCTGCAGCATGTCGTTGCGCTGCCTCTGCCGTCCGGCACAACGCTGCCAGTGCTTTTTGACATACGCTTTCACGCCGGTGCACGGGTTGACGGCATGACAGCGCTGACGAGGCGATGCAGCGCAGATCTCCGTATAACCTACAGCGGCCGTCTTGACGGTCTGGTGCGGCGTGTGGCACGCGTGGCCAACAGCAGCAGCGGCATCGAAGTGACGATTAGGCAGCCAGCTGTCCTGCAGGTGGCGGGCTCCTTCGAAAGCCTGTCATCAGCGGAGAAGCAGCTGACCGGGGTCATCTACCATGGGTTCGACCAGCACGTCACCTCCATCGAGCACCACTGGCGGCTGCGGGACAGCATCGTGCCGCAGCTGGACATCATCAGCCACGACCACGAGCTGATGACCGTGGCGGCGACTGAAGGGGCATCCTTGCATGGACCTGAGGCGCAGCGCTTGTGCAAGCGGAGGCTCAAGCCAAAGAGGTGAAGCTACAACCGGCAGGCATCATTGCACATGACACTTGCTCGCATGTGCATGCTGAGAGAGGCTTCGCTCATGCTGCAGGTGGTCTCTAAAGATGCACACTGAAGCTTGCCAGCAACTGCAACCGGCACTGCTGGGTGATGCACCGCTGATGAGAGCCTAGATTCAGGGAGCGAACAAAGTGTGACAGAATGAGCACTGTCAACTCAAAAGAGTGGACTTGGCCTATCCGATCTGGTGCTGTGTCGTTCTTTTGGTAGCCACAGTGTCAGTAAACAGCCAAATCAGCCATTTTCTGGGACACATGGTGTAATTTGCTACTGGATGCGGCAGCATGGGTACGGGGTTTTCACTTGTGCCTGCATACGAAAGGAGGTGCGGCATCGGAAGAGACACGAGTCCCATTCCTGCTGCAACACCTCCACAGCACGGCCAGCTGCTGTCCACACCCCTATGAAAGAGATCATGCCCTGTGGCCCGACCCCCAACTTGTCACATCCATCCTCAAAGACGCTGAACCATCCCCTCGACTGCCTGCCACCTGCCGCTTGCCGCACGCCATGCGCCGCATCCACAACATCAGCCCTCCAGGATGTTGTAGGGCTTGAAAACGTGCACGCCGTCCGCCGCAGTGCTGGCGATCAGCCCCGGAATCTGACCGTGCCAGTGCGCCTCCTTCATGTCCGTCTGCCCCGCGTGCACGAACAGCAGCTGCGCCGGCAGGTCGGTCGGCACAGCCGCGTTCTCCGCCATCCCCAGAGCGAGCTCCTCCTAGAGCAAATGCACAAGAAGGCGCCAATCATGGTGTTTGTCTGGAATTGGCTTCTGCGCAGGCGGGTCTGCCGGCACTGCCGTATTTTCCGCCGCCTCCAGCGCCAGCGCGTTCTGCAGAGAAGGTATAAACCATTGCAGCTGTCGAATAGCCTTCTCACTCGCCTCTTGATGGCGCCGTTGCGTTCTCCGCCAGCCCAATACCAAACCCCAACCAAACCCAACAGGTCTGAGCTCCTGAATGCCCAGACCGTCATCATCAGGCTGCAATCTGCATGCGACCGCTGCCTGTTCTTGTCATGGCGTGAGATGCGGGCGGGTGGGATTGCGGACCGAATCCGGCCGGAGACAGGACCGTGCGGGTGCCTCAGGCCTGCATGGAGACATCTGCCCGAGTGATCTTTCCGCACCTCGGGGTCGCGCTCCAGCGCAAGGTCCCACACGCCGAGGGAGTTGTCCGCCGATGTCGTCATCAGCATCGCCGCCTCGTGCGGGCACCACTCCACCGATGTGACGGGCGCCCTGCGCCCAAGCGGTGTTCCGGGTTCAAAGGTCAGCCCAGGGGCCGCAGCCACTCCTATGCGCGTGCGCCAGCCGAGCCGCATCGTGCACGGGCGGACAGACCCGCTGCTGGTGCAAGGCGGCCGCATGCATGGCGCTATAGCGGCGCCATGGCAGCGTTGTAGCGGTGGCCGCCCGCTGAAACACCCTCCAGACCCGCCGACCGGCTTTGCTCGCTTGAACATGCCGTGGCGTCCGCTGGGAACACACTTAGTGCTGTGGTCTTTGTGCAGCGCTGAAGGACGCAGCCTCATCACGACACCCGCCTGTGGTGTTGGAAGTCCGCCACGGGAAGCTGGAAGGCGCGCAGGTCCCAGACCCGCAGACGGCCCTCGTCGCCGCCGCTCGCCAGCGTGTGCGGCGTCAGGCCGTTCCAGGCGATGACGTTGACGTCCGCCTCGTGTGCGTTGGCCACCGTGATTTGCGGCTTGGAGCGATCCCGCGTGTCCCAGATGCGGATGCTGCGGTCCACTGAAGCTGAGGCAAACACCTGCAGAGAGTGCGGCTCCCAGTTGTTAGTGCAGCGCATGGGACTCACTTGACTTGCTGCTGGTGGGCATGGCACAGCGGTCAGCTGACATACCAACCTGCCTGCAATATAAGTAATCGGACGACAGCAGTGCCAGAAGTCTTGACCATTGTCAGTGCAGCAACAGGAGCTGCGGGAGCGTGAGATCATGTCAGAGTAACTATGACAAGAGTCGGGTCATCTGCCGCCGGCGCCAGGAACTGACACCAGTTTCCGGCTCTACGACAACATGCTATCATCATCCATGAAACTCCACGCTCTAGCCAGCGCATGGCTGTGCCATGCGCTGACTGCGGCTGGCTTCCAAACCCAGCTGGCCAAGGCGAACACTCCTTCAGAATATGCCTTCCCTGCAGAGTGTGCTTCCCCGCAGACTGCACAACAGCGGCCTTGGCACACAATCCAACGTCGATGTGTCTCACCGTGGCCTCGGTGGGGCTCCACTGCAGGTCCTCGACGGAGGCGGTGTGGCCCTTGTAGGGCGCCGATATTGCCCAGCTGCCGCCGGGCGCTGGCTCCCACACATGGATGGCTTTGGCGCAGTCGCCGCTGGCCAGGCGGCCGGGGGTCGCACGGGACCAGTCCAGCGCAAAGCCTTCGTCCCGGTGCGCATGGCTGCACCGGCAGGCGGAAGGTTTGCTCACAAGAGAGGGCGTGGTGGAAACTCCATGTGAGTGGAGTCCCGATGCTGTTGACAGAAACTAATTGGAAAACTCGTGTGAAAGGCAACACGCAGCCGCCGGCGTGGAAAACTGATCCAATGCAAGCCGTGTCCCGATACCCAGCTCTGCGGTGTGCGACTGCATGGCTGGAGACACTGCTTGCAGACGCCTCACCTCTGCAGCGGCTTGACGTGCACGCGCTGCTGGCTGTCCTGAGCGTCTTCTGCGACATCTGTCAGCTGCTGCAGCTGCTGCCCCAGGTCCCACACCTGCAGCGCAGGAGCATATGACATCGAATGGCTGTGGATCTATCATGAGACTTAGCCCACTAGGTGAGGCCCCTCAGCGGCTTGCGCCAGCTGCAGCTGAATACGTTGTGGCTGCGCCGTGCTCAGCGGTCGCCAGCGCTCTGCGAGCTGCGCTGCCGCATCCAAGCACCGATGCAGAGGCTGCAACCAAGTCGCCTGTGACAGGCCGCCATGCTGTGCCGTGGCCTCGCGAAGCGCAGTCCACCATCCTGGACGCCGCCCCTCGAACGAAGCCCCTGAACAATCATGCATGTTCACACCCAGCGTGCCATCAGAGGGTTGAGCGCGCGTGCTGCCCACCTGCACCCGGCCGTTCTCGCCCCAGGCGGCAACGACGCCCGGCCGCTGCGGCATCCCGCGCACGCGGTTGAGCCCGCAGTCGGTCGGCACCTTCACGGTGTGCAGCCGCGCCGGATCCTCGTCCTCCGAGTCGCTGTCGGCGTCCATATCGGAATCGGAGTCCTCTGCCTTTTTCGCGTGCTCCCCCTGTGCATTCCAGAGGGTTGTTGGAGGGTGCGAGGGTCAGCCTCCGTGTGGGGCGCCGCTTGCAGCATGTGCGCATCCGACAGTGTGGCATTCAGGTCATTGCCCAGAACTGTTGTATGCGTGAGAGTGGCGGCCTCGTGCTGCAGTGCGTCCCCCACCCCGAGGCAGTGGCAGCTCACAGAGCTCGATCAAAGGTGTTACGCTGCGTCTGCCGGGCAGCGCAGCGCCATAATGGCCCGCAGAGTCACATCATGCACAATACGCCAGTGCGTGTGTCATCACAGAGCTGCATATATGGACATGCATGCAGGACACAGCCAAGCGGCAGTGTCACGCACCTGGCCCAGGTTGCTGAGGCGCATGAGCGCCAGGTAGTTGGCGCGAGCGGTGGCAGCCTGCGTGCCCGCCACCATCACCATACTGTGCGGAAATGCGCGCCGAGGGCCACCTAGCTGGTCCCGCACGATGTCAAAGCTGCAGCGCATGGTTGCTCTTCTTAGCTCGCTTGCTGCTGACCATGAGGTGCATCTGGGATATGCTTGATTTCGCTTGAGCACACATGACAGGAGACCAGGGGCATGCAGGTGCAGATGGCGGTTCTCGTCCACACAAGCGGCTCCGCCAAAACTGGAACCTCAGGCCCCCAGCGGACGTGGCATGCTCGGTCAGAAACGAGCAGCGCTTTTCGATGTGACCTGCGCCCGCTCTCGCCGCACCTGAGGCTGGGCCACTCGAATGTGAGCTGGTGCAGGCAGTCATAGGCCGTCGGGTCATATTGCAGCGTCTCGCCGTCGCCAATCTCGTCTGTGCCTGGCTGCCACACCTGCGTCCGCACGCGATAAAGGGTCCCAATGAGAATCTATGTGCGTCCAGCGCGGCTTTTGGGTGCCGTGATGGGAGTGAATATGCATGTGCATCTTGGGGTGCTCGCGGCATGCATGCATAATGTTTGTAAAAGCTCACCGCGGGCGGCGCGGCTTCCTGCGGCTCATCCTCCATGGCATCGTCTTCCTGCACCGTTATAGCATCATGTGACGTCAGTCTTGCCACAGCAACCTCGTTCTGCAGCCATCACGCAGGAAGTGCCCATGCGCAGGAAAAGGTCAGTCACCTCTTCTTCTTTGGCGGCCCTCCTCTTTGACTTCTTCTTTCCAGGCTTTCTCATTGTGCGTTTAGCACGTGCGCTGCTGTAAATACGGGATTGTGTTCAAATGTTGGCTGCCGTTGTGGGACACTTCGTCCAGGAGGCGTATGGCTTTGCACGAATGAGCACGGCAAGAGTACAAATCTTACGCTGCTAGGACTTGAGAAGTATTTGCTGCTGTTTTGATGGCTTTCAAGTGGTTGTGATGCCTGAGGATGAATTTGTCGGCCGTCGCTGCGCTCGGCGCACACTGACTGCACTGTGCCCTGAGATGCCCCGTCCCGCCCTGTAATGAAAGCAATGTATACAGCGACCGCTTCACGGCGCGCCTGGGTGTGTACGTTGTGCGTGTGTACACCAACAACAGGGATCAAATGCGGTATCGACCGGCGCCAGTGAGGGCATGTCAAGTGCACCCCTGCTGGCAATGTGGGTACTTCCACGATGTGAGTGGACGACGACCGCAGGCGGCTTGAATGACGTTGCATGCTTCGGGATTTCCTCTCCTCCTTCGAATCACATGAAATCAGATACCGAACTGACAATGTCCACGCGTGGTCACACTCGAGCATTACCACGCTGGCCGTCCTTCCTGAGTAAACTTGTTGTGAACGGCAGGGGCTCTGTGCTCAACGTCAGGCAGTCGTCTGAACCATCTGCATTGAGCTGCGCCGCGAAGCACGCCTCGCCCTGAGTGGCAGTACTGCGTGCTCTGCGTCGTGCCCAGCATGCCAGCGTGCCCGAGATGTGCCCGAAGAAGCCGAGCTCCTATGCCTGACCATCGCCTACAGCCCGCGAAGCTGGCCGGCGATGCCGGTGACGCTCGACCAGGACTGAAGCGCGGACGTTGCCGCCACGAACTTGCCCTTCGCGCCCGCCAGGTCGCCCCGAGCGGCGGCGGCCTTGAGGTCGGAGATCGCGCTGCTAACGCTGCTGAAGTCCTGCACCTCGCTGGCCACCTTTTGGACCTGGTCCACCCAGGAGCCGCTGCAGCACAACCGACAACAGTGGCATGGATGTGACTGTTTGGATCAACAGCTCACACAAGCATGCTTGGCGTGTTCATGCAAGGACCTGCTCGTGTGAGCACAGCCTGGCAGGGCAACAGCGTATCTGCTGCAGCACATGCTGACGAGCAGTACTCGTCACCGTCAGTTTGGAGGCACTTCAGCACAGGGACAGACCATTGCAAGCCCTGTGCCAGCAGACGTGAAGCGGCACACAGCCTGCGCTGGCGCGCACCCGAGAGTGCCGCTGGCTGCCGACACGTCACCCGAGGACAGCTGCGAGCCCACGCGGGCGAGCTGTGTAACCGCCTTTTGCACAGGCGCCAGGGAGGCGTCCTTGAAGCCCTCGGTCCGCGCAAACTGTTTCTCCGTGGTGATCTCCTCCTTCAGCTTTTGCCGCCGCCTGTCCTTCGCCTTGATGATCAGGTCCTCGTCGTCATCGTCGGGAATAAGCGCCAGCGCTGTGGCGGGGAGGGCGGCAGAGAGGTCAGGTGTCACGGCGGTACCAGCTCATGTCATAGGGCAGCGGAGTCAGCAACTATCTACCAAGCAAGCCCGATCTTGTTTTAGCTGAGCCGTGCTGACACAGCCTGCCACAGCACCACACGCATGCGCTGCAGCAGCTGCACCTTGTGAGGCCACCAGTGCTGCTGGGGCTGAGCCAAGTGCTGTCAGCAGCGCGCGCCGAGTGGTGGCGCCATCAGCTGCTGCCTGCTGTGCCACGCACACGACTGACGGGCGGCAGGTGGGGCGGGTCGACCGGAAGGGCCGAGCCTGTGTGCTGCATGCTGCCAAGCGAGTCTCTGCGAGTGCCGTGGCGAAGCTCATGGCTGCTGAGCTCGGAACTCAGGCTGATTGTCGAAATCTCTGCGTACGCTGTCAGGTTACAGCATCGGGTCTGCAGCGCGCACAGTGAAAGCAGATCGTGCCCCACTGTGCTCCTCAGGAACTCAGTAGCTTTGCGTAGGTCGCCAACACCCACCTAATCTTGACGACGGCATTCAAGATTCGAATCGCAACCAGCTGGCAACAGTGCCTGTGCTCAAAGGCAATCTCCGCCTGTGGCCGGGTTCCAGATTCGCGGCTTGCTCGCTTGGCCTTCAAAAGTGCAGCCGGGAGTTGTGCCGGGGCTGTCCGCTAACGAGTGGGTCTGCACCGGATTCAGCACTCCTTTGGGTCACATGCTACAAGCAGTCCCGTCCGGCTGTTGGCCTGCGCAAACCTTAGAATAGTGGTTGTTATCTGCGATGGACGATCCAATCGCACGCCTCGAGGCGCGGAGCCTGCATGAATTCGAGCTAGCTGAGCTTGCAGCGGCATCGCTGGAGGGCAGCCTGTTCAGCAGTCAGCATGTCGGAGCCTGCAGCACCGCCGCATCGGGCGCCAGCAGCCTCTCTTCCTCGCCAGACCGGCACTCAGCCTCCATTTCAGGCATTAGATCACCGCTGCGAACGCTCAGGAACGGCGCCTCAAATGACGCGTCGCCCTCGCGGCCACCACCCAGCAGGAAGCTTGGCTGGAATCCGAGACTGGATCCTGGGGCTGCCGATGGCATGACGCACCCAAGCCACCGCGCTGACAGGGACCTCCAGCGGCGGTCCGACCCGATGCTACAGGTAGGCAACACAAGCAACATGCGGGCGCTCTTCATCAGCAGTGAATCGTGCTGCGACATCACAGTGCGATGCCACCGCTCGGACTTATCCCTGATGACGACAGGTCCTTGCTCCTGGCCGCACATTATACATTTTTTCTTCCGTGTGTCTACAGGCGCCGCCGCCGCCGCTGCCGCCGCCGCCGCCGCCAGAGCCAGCAGCACTGCCCCCGGCGGAGCAGCGCGTGCGGGAGCTGGAGGGGCGCCTGCAGCAGCAGCAGCGGGCGTTCCAAGCCACTCTGCAGGAGGAGGTGGACATCCGCGTGGAGCTGCAGACGTGCGTCCATTCGCTCTAGAGCTGCCGCTGTTGCAGGGCCTCCGGTCCCTGCTGGATCTCCGCATCCTGTCTCCTGCTCTCAGCTGCCGCTGGACTGCACCTCCTGTGAGGGTGCGCCCTTCCGCCGCCCGGTGCCGCCAGGTGCACAAACCGATGCACTTCTGTGAGGATGATGCATCAAAAGCCGGTGTAGCGGGCTCAAGTCCGCCTACTGCGCCAGGAGATGCACACTGCATCCAGAGCTGACACAGGGGATGCATACACGCTGCAGGGCGGCGCTACAGGATGAGAACGATGTGCTTCGGGACCAGCTGGCCCGCGGCGGGGGGGCGCCGCAGATGCAGCGCAGCCTGAGCGCCGGCCAGCTCAGCGGCATGCTGTCCAGTCCTGCTGCTGCCTCTGCGGCGCCGCCTTCACTCTCTCGCAGCATGGCCAGCAGTCGCCGGTCCCGCCTGCCGTCCGCCGCCGCCCCTGTGCCAGGAGACGGGCAGGGGCAGGCGGCTGAAGACGCGGCACAGGCGCGCGAGGCAGCAGCGTCAGCGGCAGATACGGAGAGCCAGATGCAGCAGCTGACTGTGGAGCTGGCTTCGGCGCACCGCCGCATTGTGGAGCTTGAGCTGCAGCTCGACAGCGACGGCGGCAGCGGCAGTGGCAGAGGCTCGGACGGTGGCGGCGCCGAGGCTGAGGAACGACTTGGACAAGGCATGACCCAGGCGTCAGAGGCGCGGCAGGAGGCCGACTTGTACCGCAGGCATGCCACCAATGCCTGCGGCGGTAACAGCCGTGTCACAGCTCTGACCTCTGCGTACAGCGAGGTCCCGCCACTCCAGTGTTAAATTTCGATCTGAAGAAAGCAGCCCAGCACGGCGGCACGTGGCAGCGTCGGTCACAAGCTCCAAGTTCGTCGCTTAAGCTCGAGGAAGACATGCGGCTTGTGCTGCTTGCAGGCGGCTGGAGGCGGCCGCAGAGGACTGCCGATGCCTGGGCGAGGCGCTCAGGGGTGCGCAGGTCGAGGCGGCAGCGGCGTATGCGGCGGCACACACCGCCCAGATCGACGCGGATGACGCGCGGCAGCAGCGGGACGCCGCGCTGGCGGCCTGGGACGCGGACGCGTCGCGGCGGCAGGAAGCAGCAGATGCCCTCGGCTGCCGCTTGGCAGACGCCGAGGCGGCTGTCGAGGCTGCGGAGGCGGCGGCCGAAGCAGACAGGGCCGCTGCGGCCGTCGACAGGTCAGAGGCAGAGGCGGCAGCGGCGCGGGCGGGCGGCGCCGAAGCGCTGGCCGCTCAGCGGGTGCAGCTGGCGGGAGCGGCGGATGGGCTCCAGGGTTCGTCAGGCGAGGACGCGGAGTTCGCCCTGCCGGAGCGCAACGACCGCCTGGACTGGGTGGCGGCCGAGACTGCGGCGCCTTCTGCAGCCTCTCCCCCGGCAGCGGCGGCGGCGGCGGCGGAAACGTCGTCGCGATTGGCGGCAGCCGATTTGCAGCCGGCGGCGGTGGGAACAGCTACAGAGGCGACCGCGGCAGCCTGCGGTGGTGCAGCGGCTCATAGATTGGCAGAGCCGCTGGCAGCAGGCCATGTGTGCGCCGCTGCCGGTGAGGGTACTTCCACCGCTGGCGGTGTGGCGCAGCGGCAGGATGCGACCGTGACAGAGCTGCACATGCAGGTGCCCATTGGTACCCTACATTAAGCCATCCCAGATTTGCCTCTGAGCATGTGCGTAAATACTTACAGCGAGTTGCCACTGCATCATGGCTGTTGCCGTAGGACTAGACCAGTCGGGCATGCATGTGTGATGGGACCTTGTTCCGAACCTACCAAGGTGCACGGCAGCCACACCACAAGTGGCAGACCGCCGAGCGCCGCCTGATCGCAGGTGCAGCGGCTGACGCAGGAGCTGACGGCCATGCGCCGGGCTGCCGCAGCACAGACCGAGGACCTGCACACGGCGCTGGCGGCGGCGCAGGCCGGCGAGCGGACGTGCGCAGCGGCCGGTGAAACGGCCACGGCACGGGCGGCGCAGGCGGAGGCCCTTCTGGTCGATGTCCGGCACGAATTGGGTGACGCCCGAGAGCAGCTGGCGGCGGCGTGGGCGGCGGCTGCACCTGCTTCCGATCGGGCTTCCACACTGGAGGCGAGGCTGGCGGGCGCGCAGGAGCAGCTGGCGGATGCAGGGAGGCGCCAGGCGGCCGTGCAGCAGCGACTGGAGGAGGCGGCAGCAGAGCGCGACGCCGTTTCCGCGGAGCTGGATGCGACGCGCACCGCGGCGGCGCTCACCGGTGACGCCCGGAGCGCCGTGCCTGCGCCCACGAGGTTCCCGGTTGGCGGGCCGCCGCCGGAGGCTGCATTTGACGTGGCCGCAGAAGTGGCGCGCGCGCAGCAGACGCCGCCGCCGCTGAGCCCGGGGCTGCAGAACGCGCTGGCGGCGGCGGAGGCGCGCCKCACCGCCGGCGGGCGGGGCTGGGCCACTGCGCCGGCGGCGGCATGGGGCCCTCCCGCGTCGGTGGCCGGCAGCGGCGCGAGCACGCCGCTGGGCGCCTGCAGCGGCGCCGCGACACCGCAGGGTGGCGGCTCCGAGGACGAGGGCGAAGCGGCGTTTGCGCCCATGTCGGAAGGTGTGGCTTTCGGGATGGGATCTTCTCGCTGTGCTGGTCAAGATGCCTTGTTGGTGAAATTCAGTTGGGTTGCCCCTCTTGACAACACATGCCGCCGGGCCTGCAGGCCGCAGGACTCTCAGGGGCTGGGGGTGTCCGAAGAAGCTTCACTGAGCGCAGGCGCCCCTGCGCATGTCGAGCTGCGCTGATCCTGACCTCAGAATGATTGCTGTCGCAGTGCGCCGCAAGCGGCTGCGGCGCACTCTGGGCGACGAGGCCCGGGCGGCGGTTCCAAAGGCGCCGGTTCCGGAGGCAACAATTCCTGCGGCGGCGGTCCCGGCGGCGGCACAGGCGCCGCAGCCAGGCCGTGCTGTTAGTGTCGCCGCATCGCCGCTTCTCCACGACCAGCAGGGTGGGCGCGCTATACTTGCTCTGATCGATGTGCATCACTACACTGCAGGGCTGATTGCTGTGCATGCCTCCACGCCAGGTTGCTGGTTCTGACAGTCAGCCATGGCGCCGTGAGCAGCAGAGCAGGTGCAAGACCGGAGTGGACGCCCAGCACACATCTTTCGACTGCACGTGCGATGCCCGAGCATGCTGGCGGTGCTGATGCAGACGTTTCCCTCTCGCCGCTGCAGACGCGGAGTCCAGCGTGTGGTCGCAGTCCGATGACGAGGAGGCGTCTGCCGGCGCATGGCTGCCGTGCGGCACTGAGCCGCAACAGTCTGCTGGGCTGACGCCCGACCGGGAGCAGCCGACTGGCAAGGCGCAGCAGGAGGCCGAGCGGGATAGTCTGATGCAGCGCATGCAGGTGCCAGTTCCCTGGTTTTTGTGCATGTGCTATAGGCACAGGTCACTCACAGAAGTCGATCTCACCAGTACCCTGATACAACAGCCCTGGGCTTCAGCGCCTGGTCCAGCATCTCTGGGATGCTGTTAGTCGTCTTAGCCGAACTCCCCCTGACGAGGCCAGCTCCAACAAGCTCGTCGCGACCCACACCAGTCCATCCCCCCTCCGGTTCAGCTTTCAAATGCGGCGAGTTGCAGGTCGTCGAGGCAGACCGGCAGCAGCTCGCGGCACAGCAGGCGGGGCTCGTGGTGCGTCTCGAGGCCGCCGCGGCTACCGGCATGTCCAACTCAGTCGACGGCGCCATGGGAGTTGCGTCGTTGGCGGCGGCGGCGGCGGTGACAGCTCAGGGGAAGCTGGGCGCTGCGCTGGCGGACTGCTGCGCGCTGGCGGCGGCGGAGCAGCGCGACCTCGACGCCCGGCTGGCATCCCTGCAGCTGCAGGTGGCCACATCCCAGCTGGACACAACGTCTGCTGGCTGGATAGAGGGTTGAAGTATTGGGCTGAAGAGAGGCAAGAAGCTGACAAGCGATATTGAGCCCGATAGATGAAGCTTGCTAGGCTCTCTGCCCTCTCTTCAGCCCAAGTCCTGGCGTCGCAACAGCCTCCGAAGCTCTTATAGCCCCAGCGGATAATAAACCGGCAATCCGGCTGCCTCTCAATGTGCTGCACTCCGGCTGTGCGGCGACCGTCATGAGATGTAATGCAACAACCCCTCGCAGGCAGACGAGGCGGCTTCGCTGCAAGTGCAGCTCGCAGATGCACACCAGCGCCTGGCGGCAGAGCGTGCGCGGGTCACCGAGCTGCAGGCGGAGCGGACAGCGCTTCAGGAGGCGCTGGCAACCGCCGCGCCGGCGGCCACAGGGAGCGCAGCGGCGCAGCTCGCCGAGGTGCGAGTCCGGTGGCGAGTCGTGGTTGCACATGGGAACACGTGGTCACATCTGGGTCGCCTGCAAGGAGTGGGCTTTTGGTCCATCTTCTGTGTCCTTGGAAGAGGGTTGGCAAACCATGGCAACTGGATCACCGTCAAGTGTGACACGTCCAGCGTCTCTCTGCACATTGTCTTGTCGAGCTCTGCGTTGGAAACAAGCAGGAAGCAGTGAACCTGCCTGCCTGCACCGCCGGCCCGGCGGTGCAGGCGAGGCGGGAGCTCACGGATGCTTGGAGTCGCGTGGAGGCGCTGCTGCAGGGAAAGGCAGGGCTACAGTGTCAGGGTTGCGAGATGCCTTTTCACCCTCTGGCCTGTGGGCGCAGGCGAGGCGGAAGCTCCGGGATGCGCGCGGGCGGGTGGAGGGCCTGCTGCAGGAGAAGGCGGGACTGCAGGGCCGCCTGGCCGCGCTGGCGGAGGCCTCCGGCTCCAAGGTGTGTTGGCAGTCTGCAGCGCCAGCCGCGTCCGCAAGCCATGCCTTGGCAACCGCCTGGCCGTGCCGACAGAGGCCGCTGCAACCCCTGGCTCCAAGGGGCCTTGCGCGGCTCATTGCACTGCCGGCTGTTCCACACGGCCATCCCACACAACTGCCCAAACCCTGCACAAGAAAGAGCGAGTATCCAGCCTATTGTTAACGTGAACGTCCATCACCAGGTGCAGGTGTGTGACTGGGCAGGCAGAGGCATGTCACAGCCCTGGCGTTGGAGCCAGCCGTCCCGGCGGTCGAAAAACACGCGCATGCGGGCCCCAACCCCCTTACCCTAACCCCCACTGCAGGCGGACGCGGCGGCGGAGCGGGCGCGGCTGGAGGCGGCGCTGCAGGAGGCTGCCTTCCTGCGCGGTCGGGCCGCCGCTGCCGAGGCGGCCTGCGGACCCCAGCCCAGCCAGCAGCTGCAGGTGCGCTGCTGTCACCGCTGCGCCATCAGCAGATGTGCAGATGCAGCAGGGCTGCAGCTCATATACGTCCTGACACCTCGACATCTTGTGCCGCAGAAAGCGCCGTCGCTGCCCACTACCCCGCTGCCTTGTGGTGCAGTTCCCGCGGAGATCCTGTGTGTCACGTCCCGCATCATGCACAGTTAGGGTGGAGGCATGACAGCAGCGTGCATCGGCATGCAGGAGCAGCTGCGCCGTGAAAGGCAGCGCGCGGCACACCTGGAGGGTGAAACCGCCGCGGCGCAGGCGGCGCTGGCATCCGAGCGCGGCGCCGCTCACGACCTGGCCGCCGAGCTGCACAGGTTGCGGGCCGCCCACGAGGTATGCCTGCCTGCATACCTCGCCAAGGGCGAATTTGCACTGCAAAGCCATGCCCGTTACAGGAGACTGCACGAATGTGAGTTTCGCCGCATGCTGTCAAGGCCAAAACTACATGTCGCTCGCAGGGCCCGGCATATTGAAGGCGCTCCCTGACACAAAAGTAATTTTTTTTGATTGATACCAGTCCTTCGAAGGTTTGACCCTGAAATGCGCAGGCGCTGCAGGCGGCGCGCGGCGCGGCGGAGGCGCGCGTCCGAGCCCTCGAGGCTGTCGGCACCGAGCTCGAGGCGCAGTGCACGGCACTGCAGTCGCAGCAGCAGCAGCAGCAGCAGCAGCAGCAGCAGCAGCGGCAGCAGGAGCATCTGGCAGCAGCCAGCTCGGCGTCCGCTGGCGCAGCGCCGCCGGCGCTCGCCCCCGCAGCGGCCGCCGCCCAGGCGGCGCAGCTGCAGCGGCGGGTCGCGCAGCTGCAAGCGGCAAACGAGGCGACGGCGGCGGCGCTGCGGCGGTCTGAGGACGAGAGGGCAGCGGAGCGGCAGGCTCGGGCCGCCGAAGCTGCAGGGCGAGCCCGAGCCGAGGCGCGCCGGGATGCTGACGAGGCTGCCGACCGAGCTCGGCTTGCCGCGACGCCTGGGCAGGGGGCTTGGGCGTCTGGCGCCGGCGCGCTAACGCCGCTCCCTCCGCCCGGGGGCCTGGCCGCAGCGGCGACGCCCGGCAGCGGCGCACGGCTGGCGGCCGAGTGCGGCATGCTCTACGTGCGCCGCCTGGCTCTGCTGCCCGCAAAATGGCCTGACGGCACTGTCTGACAATTTTAGACAGCCTTCAGGCTGCAACCTGCCATGCCCTTCATGCAAGCCATAGATCACATGTACTGCATTGAACTCGTGACACAGCAACTGGCTTTGTGTAACCGCACTGCAACCTGAACAGTGTCCATCCTGTCCTCTAGCGGGCCGCTTTGTGTCGACAACAGGAGCGACTGGGCACAGTGATGGCAGAGCGAGACGAGCTGGCGCTGCGGCTGGCGGAGGCGGAGGGACTTGCCGCCGCCATCGGTGCCGAGTTCAGCCCTGCCGGCTCCGACTCGGGATCAGATGAGGACGACTGGCTGCACGATGCTTCCGGAGCCGGCAGCGGCCGCGGCAGCAACCGTGGAAGCGGCACGGCGACGCGCCTGTTCGTGCCGCAGGTCCTGCCGCTGACGCCGCTGCCGGCAGCAAAGCCCGGTCGCATCAGCGGGCAGTCGCCGCTGCGGCTGACACCGTTTGGGCTGACGCCGGCGGCGCGCCGCAGCAGCGGCGGCGGCAGCCTCAAGGGGCTGGAGCTGCACGAGCATGCGTTTGCTGTGCAGCAGGCCATCTCAGCGCTGCAGGTGCGAATCTGCATGGCAACGCCCCTGCCAAGGCGACGGTCATGATGTGCTTATCCTGGAAGCCTGGAAAGCCGATGTGTTGCCAGTGTCTGCTTCATCTTGCGATTTGCATCAAGGGGGGAGCTGCAAGGCTGGCGCGCCACATACATGCTGGCTGCACACAATGGCAATGTAGATCAGTCGACCAGTAAGTGCTGGCCCTGCATCCCTGACACCCTACACCCGCACACTGCAGGAGCGCCTGTCAGACCGCGAGGCTGCCGTCGAGCAGCTGTCTGGCGAGCTCGCTAACAGCCGCGCCAGCGACGCTGACGCCGCGCGGGCGCTGCAGGCAGCCGAGGCACGGCTGCGGTCGTTTTCGGCGGCCGCCCCCGACTCCAGGGCCTCGACGGCCAGCAGCCGCCTTCCCGCCGGCGGGGGCGCCGCCGGTGGCACCGCGCAATGGCCCGGCACGCCGCCGCAGTCCGCAGCGCTCCCGGCCCGCCGCCGCATGGCCGCAGCGCCGCCTGGGCCGGCTCGGCGGCCGGCAGCGCCGGCAGCAACAGCGACAACAGCAACAGCGGCAGCTTCGAGTTCTGCGCCGTGCCGGTGCATGGCGTCCAGATCCCAAGCCAGCAGCAGTCGCATCAGGAAGGCGGAGGCTCGCCAGAGCTGCTGCAGGCACGCCAGCAAGCGGAGACGCTGCTGTTCACGCTGCAGGTGCGTGAAATGCATAGGTGCATCTATTCACAGCCAGGCTCTTTGCAAGCAGCAAGGACGGGCTGGCAGCCTGTCCTCACAGGCAGGCCAAAGCAAAGCTGCACACCTTAAGCTGAGGATGGTCGGCAGCTCCCAGGCGACACGAGCAGCTTGCAAGCAGCTGCATGTCGCGCCACAGACGACTTGCAATACCCCTGAACGTTGTGCGCCGCAGCATGAGGCGGCGGCGCACCAGACGGCAGAGGCCGAGCTGGTGGCCGCGGCGGAGGCTGCCGGCGCGGAGCTCGCGACAGCGCGGGCGCGCATTGTGGAACTGGAGGCGCAGGTTGCAAATGCGAGGGAAGGAGGAGATTCTGATGCGGCCCCGGTGCTGCAGCAGCGGGCAGCCGCTGCCGAGCGCTGGGCCGAGGCGGCCCAGGTGGGAGCCATTCTGGCGGCAGTGGAGTCCGAACGGTTGAGTGGTAATACGTCCATGTTCCGTGGTGGCGAGCTGTTGCAGAGGTTGCAGAGGAAGCATGGCTGTGGGGCCGCTGGCCGGCGAAGTGTGCTCGTTGGGCCTCCTTGCGACTGTGTAGGTGGAGTGGAGCTTGCATTCGTGTTTCGCAAGAACACGCTCCGTGAAGACCGGCATTCCCACCGCATGACAGCCAATGCTGGGCAATGCAGGCGCAGGCGGACGCGCGGTCGGCGGAAACGGAGGAGGCTTTCGCACATGCAGAGGCGCTGGAGGCAGAGTTGGCGGCTGCAGAGTCTGACCGTGATGCCCTGGCGGAGCAGGTGAGAGCCCTGCGAGATGCCCGATACAAGCGGCACCCGGCGATTAGATGGTGCCAGGCGACTGTCGCCGGCTGTGTGCCAGCACTTGTCATTCTTCTCTTTTGATTGTTCAGCATGGTGCCGCGGCAGTGGCCTTGCAGCTGACGGCGACGGGCATGCATGGCCACAGCGTCAGCCTCCTGCCGACGGAGCGCACACAGCCACTTTCCTTCCGGCAGGTGGAGGCCATCATGGCTGAGGCGGCCGAGGTGAGCTCTGCCGTCGAGGCGGCGGCGCGGGCGGCGCAGCGCAGCGGCGCGCAAGAGGCCCTCGAGCGCGCAGTAGCTGCTGCCGATGCCGCTCGGGCCGGCGGCGGTCCCGCTGCCGCCAGCCCCGGCGCAGCCGTCGTTGGGCGCTGCGGCGTGAGGTCGGACGCCTCAGCTCCCGCCGAGGCTGCAGGCCCGGTCGCGGCCGGGATGCGGCGCGCCGAGTCGGCGGCCAGCCTCGACGGCGCCGAGGCGCGGCAGCTGGACTCGGGCGCTTGGCTCGGGGGCGGGCCCGAAGCCGACAGCAGCGGCAGCGTCCAGCGCCCACTGGGCGGCGGGCTCGACGACGCCAGCGACGCCGGCAGCTGCGGGTCGGCGGCCGACGCGGAGAGCGTTGAAGCCGATGCGCTGACGCCCGCGGCGCCGTGCCTGACGCTGGCGCTGTCGAGCCGGCGTCCATCTGCGGCGGCCGCCTGGCGCGCTCGCGCAGAGGTGCGCCCTGACCCCCTAAGTGCGTGTGCTTCATCCGCCCTCGATTCGGGCCGCGTCCAGCCTCGCAGCGGCCGCATCTGGGCCGCAATTGGACGCCGTTCAGAAACATGACGCGCAATCGCCCGCGGCAGCAACCCGCCATTCAACCGCCCAACACCTGCTGCAGGCTGCGGAGGACGGAGCCGAGGTGCTGCGGCAGCAGCTTGAGGAGGCGGCGGCGGCAGAAGGGCGCTGTCGGGTCCAGGCAGCGGCGGCCGCCAGAGAGGCGGCGCGCTACCAGCGGGAGGCCTGCCTCCTTGCCGGCCGGCTGGCCGACGCCGGCGCCGAGCGGTCGCAGCTGGCCGTGTGGCTCGCGGCTGCGCAGGTGGACGCTGTTACTGAAGGGCCGCGAATGGCATCGGCGAGGCTCTCGAGTGGCTGGCATGCAGGCGCTCGTGTAGGGGCAGGTGTCGTGCCGGCATGAGGCACGGTCGGGGACGCGAGAATTGGGGTATTGGCGGCACCACGGATGTGTCCACATCTCTGACAGCTGCACCAGTTTTTCTACTCCTCGGTTATCTAAGCAGGTTGTGTGCCGGACGCACAGGCGTCAGTGCAGGACCTGCAGCGGACGGTGTGCCGGCTGGACCGCCAGAACGCGGAGCTCGTAGCGGGGCTGGGCGGCAGCGACGGCGCCGCTACAGAGGCGGCCGCAATCGCGGCGGAGGCGCGGGCTGCGTCGGCGGCGGCGGAAGCGGACGGCCTGCGTTCACAGCTGCGCCTGCAGCAGGGTGTCGCGCAGCTCGCCGTGGCTGTCGCACTTGACCGCATCACGCCAGGTACGCATCTGTCCCCTGATCCAGAATGAAAGAGTGGTCGGCAGATTAATCTGATCGTGCAGGTTCTTTTGATGATGTGACTGCACGTCCTGAGGGTGGTGTTTCTGACTGTGACTCTTCTGTCTCTGGCACGGGCGGCATGACAGCAGATTTTGTGTCTACAGGCAGCGGCAGGGCGGCCGCAGTGGCGGCCCGCGTCACCGTGATGGTTGCGTCGCAGCCAGAGGCGGTCGCCGCCGCGGGCCTCCAGCCCATCTGGCTGACGCTGCAGGCGCTGGTGGCTGCCGGCGGCCGCACAGCAGCGAACACCTCTGGCACAGCAGAGGACAGCCGGCAAGCGGGCGGCGGTCCTTCAGGAGTCTTGACCAGCAGCGCTGTGGCGGAGGCCGCCTCGGCGGACAGCAGCCCTTCAGCCGGCAGCGGCGGCATGGGAGGCTACTCCGTGCCGGGCGCTACGGTAGTTTGCGGTAATGCAGCTGGTGGCGGTGCCGCGGCAGGCGCTGCACTGTGGGACGGTGGCTACTGCAGCGCTTACAGCTCGGACGGCAGCCGGGCACCGTGTGACAGTCCAGCAGCTGGTGCCTCCAGCCCGGCCGCTGGCGGCAGCGCCGCGGACGACCTTGCAGCATTCTTGCGGCGCAGCATCTCCGCCAGCAGCTGGGGCAGCGGCCTGCTGGCTGGCATTGACGTGAGGGGCGGTGCTGGTGTCCAGGGTGGCGCTGCAGGCGGTTCGGCCTGGCGATTGCGCCGCAGTGCATCTGGCAGCAGCGGCAGCGACGGCGACCAGGGTAGTTTGTGGGACGGCAGCACCTCGGACGGTCAGAAGCCCTGATGCCGCAGCTGCCGCAAGCCCGCGCCCCGCCGGGGCATGAACCGAAGCTGTGCAGGTACCGGCGGCCGCGGGCGGCAGAGTGATACTTCTGTTGGAAATGTACTTCTGGCAGGATGACGAGAACGTCTTATATGATAGTTTGCAGTGCAGCGCGCCATGTCTTTGGCAGCTGAATAATGACCTTGTTCTCTGTTTGCAACCAGGGATGACCTTCCTTGGCTGAACGCCATTCCCGCCGTGGTCCCAGTTTTTTTCTCAGCCCAATATGCTCATGGCAAATGGTGAAGTGCTATGGGCGCGTGTGATGCAGTCCACTGCTCAGGCCATGTTCTAGCAGGCGGGGTGCAGTTTGCGACCTCGTCAAGCCAATGTGCCCTCAAGAAGCTTCTCAATTCGATCCATTGATTTTGCCTAGTTCCTCTAGCAGCTTGTGGGCCTCCTTGAGGTTGACGCGCCGCTCCTCTGCCGCCGTGCTCTGGTCCACTGGCCCTTGCGGAGTGGACGGGCCTTCGTTGCCACTGGCGATGCCTTATGCTTCCTCTTGCTCCTCCTCTTCCTCAAAATTCTCGATCTCGCAGCCTGCAGCACGCATCTTGTGACTGTGCATGTGCTGTTTCGTGCATCGAAACACCTTGTGTGTTGTAGCTATGGCCCTTGCAGCAAAGCAGCAGCAGCTGGGCATGCAGGATGCAGTCTCACACCTTCTACTGCTGCCTCGTAGGTATCGTTTTCCTGCCACTTTGATGCGGCAGGCAGCAGCATCCGCCCTGTGGGCGCCTTTGGCTCCAACGGCGGCTCCTCTGGCACTGGTGCCGGTGCCGCCCCCGCCGTCTCTGGCTGCACCGCCTGCTGCGCCTGTGCCGTCTGCGCCTGCTGCTGAGGCACCGGTCGCTGCTGCTCTACCTCCACCGCCTGCCGCTGCTGCTGCTGCGCCTGGTGCAACAGGCTCAGGCGCTGCGTCGGGGGCGGGCTGCCCATCTGCAGGTGGCGCCTCCGCCGAATCCGCCGCCGCCGCCGCTGCCACTGCCGCCTTTGCCGTCCCTGCCGCCGCGAGCTCGGCTACCTCCGCAACACGTTCTCCGGCACACGGTACGCCGGCTGGTCGCCCGCCGCCTCCGCACCACGCACCGCCGACCAGGCATCCTCCTGCAGCAGCCTCGCCAGCTGCTCGAGCTGCTCGTCCTGCTCCCGCTCGATTGCCAACCGTGCCTCGTCTGCCTGCCATGTGGTGCAGGATCTGCATGTGTCACATCCTTGCAAGGACTGGCCTGATACCTGCTTTGGCAGTCTGCCTTCAATATCCCTGCTGTGCCAGATGCCTTGAGACGAAGCCGCTCTGTACTCCATCAACATGCCAGCACACCTTTTAGCAAGGCAGCGAGGCATGCTGAGGTGCTCTTGACCACCAATCGTGGACAAGTACTAACGACTCACCATTTCGATATGTCTTCGCAGTCCGAATGTCACCTGCAGCTCCTGAAAATTAGCTTCATGTTCCGGCAGCAGCTCCGAGGACGTTATGGGGTCCGGTGATGACGGTGACGAGTCCTCCAGCGGCTGGCATGAGTCGCCGCATCGGCAGCCCTCGTTCGGATGGGCACGTTCATCAGCGCCCTGCGCGGGAAGGGATCAAACAACATTTCGAACTGCATGAAATCAGCCTCAATCTCATGCACTTTGGCCTGTGCAGCTTCTCCCGTCCACACACCGATGGGCGTCGTGACACTGGCACAGCTTGGCTCCCTCGCTTTACGTACCTCGCTGTTTCCGTGATCTCCCGACTTGGCGAACTTGTGCATCTCGAAGAAGAAGTCGGTGTCGCCAGGCGGCAGGCCTAGCGATGCCCTCCGCTGCGGGGTGCAGGCAGCGGTGTCTCAGCGTGATGCACTCGAATGCAAGTTGACTGCCAGATGGACCGCTGCCGGGTTGGCATGCAACCACTACATGGTGCTCTTCGAGATGGAGGCGTAGACCAAGACATGAGCACTCCGACGCCTCAACCAGCGGGCGAGATCATGCCGCGCCCATAATGAGTCAGCAGCTGGGGCACACCTTGCGAAAGTCCTCACGCTGCTGCTGCATGACAAACTCGAAGTTGTTGGCGTTGGTTTGCTTGAGGTCCGCCCTGTAACGTTCACGCTCCGCGCGCTCCGCGTCCAGTCCGCCGCGCGCCCTGCCAATCGGCATGTACATTTACGCTGGTCGGCACACTGGCTTGCCTATAAGTTGCTGTCAGCTGCTGCAGCTCTGTATGGCGGAGCGGCGCCAATGTGTTAATCTTCCGCATCCACCCATTGGCGCGCAGCCTGAGCGGCCGGCAGGCTAACATCCAGGGGTTTCGAAAGGATGCCTCACTGCACTGCACGAAGAATGCACGGTCGCATTCTCAAATATCCCAGTGGAAGGCGCACCAGGTCGCTGAGGCTAGGCGTTCAAGCTCGAACACAGGGCGGTCGTCTAAGTAGGTTAGCCCTGGCAGCGCCGAGACCAGCGCCTTACGGTAGTTCGCATCTTGCGCACGAATGGGTTGCCGCTCAGGTACAGGCACCGCAGCGCCGGCATCTCCGTCCTGCGGTATAGCAAATTGACGACAGGTGTGCCGGCGGTTCCATTGGTTGTCCGAATAAGACCAATCTGGTCAAAGAAGCTGTCACGAACAGGACGTGTAGGAAGTGGAAGCCAAGACGTCAAGTGCATGCAGATTCTATGCATGGACTTTCCTCACGCCACAGCCAGCTAGACTGTGCACATCAGCTGACATTGCAGCCCCCGGTGAAGGCAAGCCAGGATGGAGCCGCCAATTCGATGGCGGTGGACAGGCCGCCAAGTCCTACCTGCAGCAGCTCGACGAGTCCCTCGTGCATCTGCAGTTTGTTGTTGCGCAGGTCCACGGTCGTCAGGAGGGGGCACAGCTTCAGGTTATCAGGTCTTTCATGTTGTAGATGCGGTTACCGGCAGCGTACAGGACGCCCAGCTGCGGCGCCGCCTCCAGCCCCTTTCACAGCACAATGTGTATCTCAGTTCCTACCTTCGAACCTGAGCACACCTTTGATCGTCGAGTTGCCTTGCTCAATTCTAGCGGCACATGGGCGACATAGCAGCGCAAGCATTGTGCATCACAAATGCAGCTAGCCCTGACATGTCAGCTCCACTCGTGCACGTAGGTCAATGCCGCACGCACCTCCAGCGTATCCAGGCAGTCGATGTCAATGTTGAGCGTCTCCGGGCCTGGCGCCGCATCGAGACCCTCCAGGGTGAACAGGCCGCTGGACTGCGCAAACCTGATGTAAAAGAGGTAAAACTAAACGCATAATAGGTGGGCGCAGCTGCATATTTACGGCATGCGTGCAACGGAACGCGACAGAGTGAGCAGCAACCTCTTCCAACTTGCTGCAGGAGTGGCAAACAGCAACAGCAACTCAGCACGCATTGACGGCTCATTGCAGTGGCGCACGTGCACTTGAGGCCTGGCATAGGCGGCAGGCCCTGCAGCGAGTCCAGGGCGTTGGAGTCGATGAATAACGCCTACAGGTTTACGTACTTCTCCAGGCCCCCGAGAGCCTTGAAGCCGCAGCAGTTGGCAAACAGCAAACGAGAAGCTGTTTGCCGCAGGTGTCAGAAACCGCTTGTGCTTTCTGCACGGCTGTTTCAACCTGGCCTCCGTCATTCCCGTCACTGTGGACTGAAAGAAAGATTCGATATGTATCTATGCTGACTGATTGCTATCTGTACCCATACATCGCGATATGTAGTGTGCGCACTGACGGAGGAGCGGGTCTGCATTCGCACAGTGTACTGATCCTGCAAATCTGGTCCGTCTATGTCACTCGAGTGGATCGAGAGGCTCCTGACGTTACTGCGCACATGAGGAAAGGCATCCGAAGCGGCGCACTGCGGAGCGCGGGCCCGTTGCAGGCAAGATGGGATCTCGCGCGGTTGCACATCTTCTCGGAAATAAGCATTTCCCGCGCTCAATAGGGTCTAGGCGCAGATCTGAACCGAGCAGAAGCAACACCTTATCGCGCGCACACTCGCCGTTCAGCCTGCCTCGCACCCCACCAATTGCTACTCGTGCTTGCAAAATGGCGTCAGCGACTGCAATGACCACCAAGCCGTTCCTGGGCAGCCGGTTGGCGACGTCCGCGCCGCGCGCGGCGCTGAAGGTAGGGCAGGATGGCCGCAGGGTACTCCGATGAGATTTACGCCGGCCAGGGCACCATGGGCAGCACGGGCGGGGGTTGAATCATCTGCGATCCGCTTAGCGGGCGCAGTGTAGATCGAGGCGATCAACAGCAGCGCGATGGCGTGATGCACAGCCGGGCATTTGCAGCATGCTGCGCGGCCGTCCGCGGGATGGCCTGTCACTGGCGAGCACCAACGACTTGCACAGTGCCGCTGGGAAGGAGACCAGCCGGGAGCAGCATTGCACCATCGCTTGGCACCCAGCACGGTGGTACTCGGCCAGAGTGCACGGGAAGGCGACCACCTTGTGCACTGCTGCCTGTGCAGGCAGCCGTCCCACGCAGCAGGCAGGCAGTCGTGACGCGGGCAGGCTACCTGGGTTCGCCCACGAATGTGGTGAGTATGTTTCTTACAGGAATGCGTCTGGAGCGCACTGGCGCCTGCCCGCAACAGATTGCACATGGTTCTTTGGCCGCCAGCTTTCAGTGCATCTCCAGATTGCATTGCACCTTGCGGTCTGTCAGACGAAGCAACCGCATACACACGCATCAATCTTCCGCTGCAGATCTTCGTTGTCTCGACAGCGCTGTTCCTGTCAGCGGGCCGCTTCGGCCTGGCGCCGACGGCCAAGAAGCACACCAAGGCCGGCCTCAAGCTGTACGACGAGGACAGCGAGGGCCTCACGACCAGCGACCCGGGAGGTGCGGGCTGCCCCACGCCCCTGCCCTGCTGCCTTGCCGCTCCCACGATTGTCCCTCGCGATGAGCCCCCCGCATCGCGCCCCCGCATTTCTCTGCCGCGGAGGCTGAGGTGTTTCACACGCGCGTCACATGCATGCCGCATGCAGGTGCTGCGGTGTTTTGACACCTGCGTCCGTTCAGACACGGCTGCCAACCTGAAAGATGTCTTGCCTTGAGATCTGCGAAGCATTGTCGGGCGCAGGCTACACTGCGGTGGATGTGCCAAAAGATTGGTTGTCAATCCCTCAACCCTAATCCCAAACCGCAGGCTACACCGCGGTGGATGTGCTGGTGGGCGGCTCTCAGGGCCATGTCGTCGCCGTCGGCATCGTGCTAGGCCTGCGCGCCATTGGCTACTTGGTACGCTGCCTTTGCAAGGAATCCTCCTAAATCGTGCATGCACAGTGTGTCAAACTGGATATGCTACGTCAGACTGGATGCAAACAGTACCTGTCGCATATCAGGGACTGCCAGGCTTCGTGTGTGAACGCTAGACTCGACACTGATGCGCCTTCAATGTGGATTGCGATTACCTTTTTGATATCGTCTGTTGGCGTCGGGCGCAGGCGTGAGCGCAGTGCGGACGGGTCTTACTGCGGCACTTGACTCGAGGATGCGTCCCACAATGGTCTCTAGTTCTGGTTGCAGAAATTCAAGCTGTGCCAATTCATGCGACACGCTCTGCTTGAAGAGGGATTGAGAGCAGCCTTTCACCTGGCTACATGTCCCTTTCAAGCTTGCAATTGAGCTGTCAAGGTTTTTGGTGTAGACAATTGACACGCGTCTGCAGCGCTGTAACACTGTATTGTACCTCCGTTCCACAAACAACAGAAGAGCCACATTCACTCCTGTACAACAAACGTGGCGACAAACGCCAATGCGCAGGCGGGTAGGCTGCAGTCAGGCCGGGTCGATTGCCATATGAAAACAAATTTGAAACAGGCAGCCGAAGTGAAGCAGGGTCGAGCTGCTGGGGTGTCGGCTCTGTGCAAAAGGGCGGCGACCCGCAGAGAACCGACATTCAGGGTCACAGCGGATTAGACTCAAGGAGGCGGTAAATTACACTTTCACCGTACGATTATTCTTGAGGATTGAGTTTCAGCCGCACTTGTGATGGTCATCACCTCCACAGCCGCTGAGTGCAGAGTGTGCCACGACATGCAGAGAAAGGAACATGCAGATCCAAGCAAGGTCATGCGGAACAGGCAGGACCCGACTACTTGATGTTTTGCGCTTAGACTAGGGGCGCCCACCAAAGAAGGGGGCCAGCTCCAGCACCACTTCTCCATACTCGACAGGCTTGCCGTCCTCCACCACAAACTGCACCACCTCACCCCCCTGCGGCGACTGCACAGGGGCACAGGAGAGTGCCTCAGCTGGGGAATGCAGCAGGGCAGGAGGAGGGCTGGCTTCTTCCCCCGGTGTGGCGGCTGTGGTTCCGTCCGTGCAGTAGCTCCGCAGCCTTGCCCTACCGGCAGCTCCTCTAAGCCGGCGATTGCAGCGAACGAGGCGCACAGCTGCCTGCCAACGCCTTCAGACAACAAGCAGGAGCACAGGATGCTCGGTGCAACCTGGAGAGCGCTGGCAACCACGAGACAGCATTTCACAGCTGGCGCACCTCAATGGGCACGAAGGTGCCCAGCTGCTCCACGTAGCCCACGTGCTGCCCCTTCTTGATGCTGTCGCCCTGTTCGTGAAACAGCGGCAAACCACCTGGTCCGGCGACCTTGTCGAGCTATGGCGCATAATTACACGCGCAGGGCTGGCCAGAAGACCAGGTCATGGCGGCGGCACCAGAATGCAGGGGTGTCAGAGGGAAGCAGTCGCAGGAGGATGCAAGATGCGGCAGCTGCAGCAGCATCAGCGGCAAGGGTGCAGACTGCCAGGTTTTAGGGGCGGGCGGGGGCACCTCCTCCACCAGGTTGCCCTTGCCGATCTTCTTGCCCTTGATGTACTTGCCGCGCCGCAGCACGCCCACCTGCATGGCGGCGTCACGCATTGGTCACGCTGTCACTGGTGTTGTGATTGGACGCCTAGAAGGCACTTGAGACGGGCCTCTTGACGCCTCGCTGCAGGCACGCTGGAGCCTGCAAGAACCAGCCAGTCGGCACGCCGGAGCGGCTCTGCTGCGGTGGCGGTGGCGGTGGCTGTGTCTCGGGCACGGCCCACATAATGTCGGCCGCTGCCGCTCGCAGGGCTGGGCAGGTTGACCTGTCTTTGCGCGGGACCATCGTGGCAGAAGTCACAACCTGAGCCGGCACACCTTGGGCGATTCGACCATGACGAGGCTCTCGGAGTCGTCCTCCTCGTCGAAGGAGCTGCTGAAGGACTGGGTGGCTGCCGGGCTGAGCGGCTGGAACTGCGCCATGTCCAGGGACTGGGTCGCCACCGGCGAGGGCGGCAGAGTGGTGGTCGCCGCAGCGCCGGCGCCGGCGCCGGCGCCGCCGTCGCCGCCCGACAGACTGCGTCGCACCTTCATGCTGAAGCTGCCCATCTGCGGGTCGCAACCAGTGAGCGATTTCGACCGATAGCTGCTACCGTTTCGGTCAGCAACTGTTGGCGCGCTGATGAGCACCTGTCACACTACAGGCCTGCTCTTCAGCGCCCGTGCATCATCTGAGACCCTCCCTGTGGCTTGTGGCTGCTGTCTCCAGGGTCAAGCATCTCATCTCAAGTTGATGCCAGGACAACAAAACACCTTCAGCTCGAGCTCGGCGATCTCGGTGTCCTGGCACAGCGTCTGCAGGAAAGACTCCACCTGCACGGATATTACCAGCGAAACCTTACGGGTGCGTCCGTGGCTTGCAATGGCTGATCTGCGCTTGATGCCAGCACTTGTGGCAGTGGCGAGCGGCCATGGCGAAACGCGCTGCATGCAAACTACCTGCTGAGTGGTCAGGCCCACGCCGTCATCCTCATCCTCAAACTCCTCAATCTCCTCCTCCGCATCTGCACATGTTGCACATTCAACAGGTTGAGATCAATGGAAGACAGGAGGCTGCCTGGCGCACGCATTGCTTAGACCTGACAGAGCCTGTCACACGCGCACCCCGTTGCGCCTCCGCTGCCTCTGCCTCGATGCCCGACGCTGCAGTGAAGACTGGTGGTGCGCAACATCTGCGCCTTGCGACTAGGGCACGACCGACGGGCTGGGAACGGCGGTGTGTGCACCATGCTGCGGACGGCTGTCGGCTGACCAGCAGGGATGCAGATGGCTTGAACAGCATGATAGCCATAGTAGCCAGACTGCGGATCAGCTTTGAAGTGGCCCCTCCGGCTTCCAACGGCTGCCGGACAGGTTGCTACTGGGGCCACACTGGTGGGGTGATCTGAGCCTCGCGATTGTGGCCAGCGCCTGTGCAGCTGCGTCTGACGATCAAGGATGGCTCTGAAGAACGCAATCAGCAAGCTTCGAGGTCGCGGAACGGCACCCGGTGCAGTCGGTGACCGAGATCACCGCTCGCGGTGCACAGTGATTTCCGGGACGGATTCTGCGGGACGCTACGGACCCAGCACCGCCGTAATCTCCGCCGTCTCAGTCGTCTGTCAGGTGCTCCCAGGTCGCCGCCATGCTGACCGTGGGAAGCCTCCAGCAAAGACAGGCGTAACTGAATTTCAAGGGACACCACAGTCCAAGGTCCCGGCTGGATTTTCAGATCTTCAGCAAAGTTGAACGGTGCGGTTGCGGCGGCGCTGAGCATCGAGAACACGGGTGCAGAAACCAAGGCAAAGCGGTTCCTCCCAAACAGCGGAGAGGTCTCATATACTGATACACATGAAATCACACAATATAAAATTGGCAATAAGCCTGCAACGGGCCACAAGAGGTCGTACTCAGCCAAGCAGCTGCTTGCATCAGCATACATTTGACGCTGCACATAAGGGGGCCCAGGCACGCCGTGCGTGCCGCTCTTGGTACCCGCCCGACGACAGCATCGTCCATCGCCCAGCTGGGCTTAGCAGCTCATCTTGCAGCGCAGGTCCAGGCCGGCGAAGGGCGCCGTCAGATGGTCGGCGCATGCCATGCGCAGCTTCTCCGGCGTCGCGGGGCTGTCCAGCTGGAAGTAGCCGGTCTCGCCCACCTCCGCACGCGCGGCGTATACCGCCTCCTGCGGTGAATTTCACCGTGCAGCGCTGCTCAGCCTGGCATGCTCAGGCACAGCCGAGGCAGCCGGCAGGCAGGCGTGCAGACGATCAGGTGGCATGGCATGGCCTGGCCTGGCCTGTCTGGCAGATAGTGGCTGTGCCGAGTCGAGGCACACAGCCACCCATGCAGCCCCTCAGCAGCTCAGCAAGCGGCAGACGGACGTGCCGTCGGGCCAGCGCTGCCCGCAGACGCTGAATGCGAGGCAGCCGGAGCCGGCCGGCCCTGCTTTTCTCCCCGCAGAGCAAGCGACCGCAGGGCCGTCGGGCACATGCCCGGCAGCAGGACATAGGATCGGACACAAGCCTGGCGGCAGGACACGGGATCGGGCACAAGCCTGGCGGCAGGACGGCGCACCTTGAGCGCGAAGAAGACGGACGCGCCCAGGAAGAAGGGCGGCTCGCCGATGGCTTTGGACGAGTGCGCCAGCGGCGTGCGGTGGCACGGCGCGTCCTTCAGCAGCGTCACCCGGAAGTCCATGGGTATGTCGTTGGCAGTGGGGATCTTGTAGGTGCCTGCGCGGGGAGGGGCGGCATCCTGAAGAGCTGATGCTCGAGCTGTCCTGGAGCACAGGCTGCCGAGGCGACGCCCCCGCAGGCGCCGCAGGCGGAGCTCGAGGCATCCTTGCTCCGTCCAGGTTTACTGTCGGATACCCACCATGCTGCTCAGGTATGCCTGCTGGCGGCGCCCTCGTGACCTGGGTGGGGCTCGTGCAGGTCGAGCGCGGCTCTCCCGCCCCGTCAAGAGGCTAAACCCAGTTGCGGCTGCTGTGGCAGGGCAGCAGCTTCGGAGGGCAAGTGTTAGGAGGAAAATCAAACCCTAAACCCTAAAACCGCACCTGGGCCGCGCGTGTGCAGGGTGCCGGGCCGCACCCATTGGTGCTCCTTGTCGCCCCACACCAGCTCCTCAATGCACGTCCAGCCCAGGCCCTGCACGAAGCCGCCCTCCACCTGTGCAGTGGCACCGAAATGCGCGTTCCCTGTGAAAGTAGTAGCATGAGCGACCGGCGCAACCGCCAGGCGCCTGACAACCGCAGCATGAGACGCACGAGCGGCGATTGTTCCCAATATGGCGCCAAGGAGGCGGCCGCGCTTTGTTTGTCAGCACAGGGTACACACGAAATGCACCAACTGAGGGAGCGAACGCATGCAGTAGGTAGCTCGTCGCGCATGTACCTGCCCAATGTCGATGGTGGGGTTGATGGACTTGCCCAGGTCCATGCAGATGTCGGTGCGCAGAATCTGTGAGCGCCACACGAGCGCGACTCACATGCAGGTGCCGACCTTTTCGGCCGAGGTGACTGACTGCTCATGTGAGGAGATCTGAGATTCGACCACGGTACACGATGCAGCTGCATCCAGCAGCACGGCGTCTGAAACAGGCAACTGCCCAGTACCTGGAAGTCTCCGGTGAGGCAGTCGAGCTCCACCTCCGCGACGGCAGCGCCAAATGTGAAATAGTTGAATGGCCGGTCGCCGCCGAACCTGCGCGTACCAGAAAACAGGTGTGACCTGTTGCGGCGACAACAGCCCTCGGCCAGGGCCGGCAGGTTATCCAGGACGTAACACGAGAATGATACTCAAGCCCGGGTGCGAGGGCCACAGGTTACATGCGCCCGTCGTCCACCCGCTCAAGAGGCCACAGGAGGCGCAGTCGCCAGAAAGGTATGCGAAAGCTGTGGCGTTGTGCGCTGTGCAGCTTTTTGGTGCCGAGAGAGGAGGCAGATAACGGAAAGGAGACGCACCCGGTGACATCAGGCGTCGTGTAGAAGCCGTGCGCCGATAAGTCCACCCGCTCCAAGTGCGCCGCCATGACTATCTCCTGCTTGGCGCACAGTTGCATTTGAGGACCAGACGAAATGCTCGCGGCAGGCGTGCAGGCTTGCTTGCACGCTCTGCAATGTCGCAAGGTGATGCACTCTCGATGAGTTTCACACGAACACGGGGGCACACACCGCTCGGAATCATAGTGCCAGACAGTGCCCTGGCGCCTTCTCCGCAAGTGCATGACTGCACCTGCGCCTGATGCGGGCGCCGCTGTTTTGGCGGAGCACTAGGTTTCACAGGGAGGACGAGCCACGAGTAACAAGCCAGCCCGGGCGCCGCACCGCGAAGCTCTTGCCGACCAGCTTCTCACGGAAGGGCGCCAGCCGGGCATTGAGCTGCGCGCAGGCATCCGCCGTCGCGCCGCCGTACATGTCGCTGGATGCGCTTGCCGCTGTCGGCGACGAATTGGGCACCTGCAGACGAAAGACGCAAGGCACGGGCTGGAAGATTCTCCTTTTGAAGTTGAGAGTTCAGTGAGCGGAAAGATAGCTCAGTGTTTGGCCTCAGCGAGCCGGCTACCCTGCTCGAACCGCGAGGCAGGGGCGGTGACTTGTCGCGCTTCGTGTGAGCACCGCGCCATGATTGAACGTCAACGCTGGCACGACTGCGAAGCTTAGCGCTCCCGCTGTGACATCCACTGACGACGACCCATGATGCGTCTGCTGCAAGGCTTCACCGCTGCATGCATTGTCGCGGCTTGCTCATCACGGCCTGGACTCATGGTTTCCATGCTGCAGACTTGGACGCTGCTTGCATTGACGCACCTTGTCGGTGGCCGTCTCGGCAATGTACACGCTGCTGAGCGGCACACACAGGTCGTGCGCCGCAATCTGCGCTTCGAGCAAAACCCGACTCAGTGTCAGCAGCCTCACTGTCGGCAGGATCAATTGTCAAAGCCACTCCACAAGTGCTGCAGTACACTCACATTGCAAAGGAGTGCTAGGCAGCAGTGGCGATGCTCTTGCTGGCAATGGTTGCAGCATCGCAGGCCGAGCAGGCAGGCCACGCAATCATACGAGCCCGACTTTCATGCTGGTCTCGAGGCTGTATTGGGGCAGTATTGAACAAGGTGCACACCTGCGCAATCTTGGTGTGCAGGCCCTGCCCCATCTCCACGCCGCCGTGGGTGACCAGCACCGTGCCGTCCGTGTAGACTGCAGTCGGCAATACAGCTTCCATCGACAGACAGCTTCCAGGAACAGTTGCCTGCACATGCGACGCCGCAGGATAGGGACAGTGACACTGGGTGCAGGCATCATGGACGCGCGCCGCGTCCGCCGCCGCTGCCGAGCTCAGTCACACTCCAGCATTGCAGCGCCACGGCGCCGTCAGGTGTGCGGCGCCAGCCGCGGCACCCCGAGGGACAGCCATGCCCCAGGGCTTGGAAGCAGGATCTGGAAGGAGGATCTGAGAGCAGTTTCTAGAAGGAGGATCCGAAAGCAAACAGCGCACTGTGCACGAGGGCGCCGGCCTGGTTGAGGAACTTTGTGGTGAAGGAGATGCCGAACTTGGTGGGCAGTGCCGCCAGGCCGCGCTTGCGCCACCGGTTCTTCGAGTTCCACTCGCCCGCCGCCGCGCGCCGCGCCTCGAAGGCCGAGCTCTCCAGCACCTGGCAGGACGCGGGCGGGCGTCACAGCATCAGTCCTGCTGTCCCTCGGTGTGCGTGGATCGAGTGCGGCCGTGCATGCAGGGGCGCTGCAGCTGCTCAGATGCGGGTCGAGCCTTCTCCCAAGTGCTGAATGCCTCCCCCAACCATGTGCATCCCTCCCTCACTGCTCTCACAATACCGCCTCATCCACAGGCACTCCGCCGGCCCTGCTGCAGGACGGACGTGCAATCTGTTAAAGATTGAGCAAGCAAGTCCGCACCTGCTTTCAGCAGGCCTGACTTGGGTCTAGGGCTCCAGCTCCTGGCTGTTGTGAGTCATATTGCGCTTCAAGAGAGTTTCGAACCGTTTGAACAGCTTCGACGAGGATCAAGGGGCCGCCCGCACACCTGCTCCCAGCAGGGCTTGACCTGGCAGGCCTCCAGCTCCTGGCCATAGTGCGTCCTGTCGCGCTCCGCGTACATGTTGGCGGTGCGCACAGCCTCAGGTGTCATGCCGAGCGTGCGCGCAATGCGGTCCACCCACATTTCCGTGAACATCATGCCCTGCGGCAGGGGGTGCAGGGCTCAGACCAAAGTGCACGACCTTTCTTGCAGACAAACTCATACGACGCTTCAGCGTTGCCATCCTTGGTTCCGCCAATGCCGCTGAAGATGTTGTCGGAGGCGACATGTCGATGCTGCTGCTCAGTCAGTGGACAGTCAGACGAGAGCATCACGAGCCAGATTGTTATTTGAATGTAAAAAGCCGCGCCTGCGGGCCGCCAAAGCCACGGAAGGCGGTGTTGGACGCCATGTTGGTCTTGCACAGATGCCCGACCGCGCGCACGGCGCCGAGGCGGTAGGCGTTGTCGGTGTGCAGCAGCGCCCGGTCCATGATGGAGCTGGACAGGTCCAGGCTGCAGCCAGCGTTGCAGTACAGGTCCACGTCCAGGCCCTTCAGGATGCCCTCCTTCGTGAAGCCCACCTGTTGCCGGCGTTGGCAGCAGTTTGGTGGCGCGTTTGCGAGTGTTTACGGGTGGCAACTCACGCAAGCTTCAAGCTTGATACAACGCACGCATGCCAAGCAGGCTGTGATTGCTCGCAATTCGAGGGCCACTCCAGCTGCAGGAGGCGTTCCGCCTCTGGGATGCTGCACCGTGTGCTGCGGCGCGGGGTCGAGAGGGCTGCCGGGATGCTGCGGATGGCCGGACTAGCGAAGAATGTTCAAGCGTTCGGGTCGCAGGAGCCGCCACCTTGTACTTGGCGTAAAAGGCGTGGCGCTGCCCGGTGATCTGCATGTCTTCGTCTCGGTCCAGCACGATGCGCACGGGCCGCCGCGTGTGGTACGCTGGCACTGCGATCGCCGCCTGCGCAGGGGGCGGCAACAGAGCTGTCATCCTGGAACCTTGCTGATGAAACCGTTTTAGTTGCCACAGACGCTCAGCGCGCAGGGGGGCGCCATGTGTGGCCTGCATCGCCACGCAGTGCACTTCAAGTGCACCATGCCGAAGTGAGTCGCTGGACAGTAGTGCTGGAAAGAAGTTATATTCAGCACAGGCCCCAGGTTTGAGAAATCAACACCTGGACGAAGGCTGAGCGGGTCTCCTTGCCGCCAAAGCCGCCGCCAATGCGCTTGGTGCGGGACACGATCTTGTGCATAGGCACGCCCAGCACGCCGTGCAGCGTGACCTGATGCTTGGTGGGTGCCTGCGGCAGCCAGCACAGGGTTCAACTCTCCAGAGCTACGGCGACAGCATGTGCTGTCACTGGGCGATCAGCAGCCGGCGGAGCTGACGATGACAGCCGCGTTTTGTGTTGGATACCCGGAACAGCACAGATCTCTGAGGACCATGTGGTGACTGTAGATCGTCTGTGCGGATGTGTGGCATCACCTGTGTTGACGCATATGCCTCGTACTCGTCGTGCTCCTGCAGAGATTCGACTAGCGAGTAAGTACAAGGTCGGCTGACATGCAGGAGCACCACTGCGACTACAATGCGCCGCTGACTTATGCCTCTCACTGGGAGCAGAGATGCGAATCATGCTCGGCAAAGAGCAGGATGCGCGACGCCGCTGCACAGGCGAGGATGGAAGGAAGAAGTGTGACCTTGGGGATGACGATGCTGCAGTGCGGTTCCAGGTAAAAGTGCTCCTGCAATCATAGCAGCAGTTTGAACTAAGCGACTGAGTAACTTCTTGGAACAGCTTGGAAGAGGCCCTGTGCTTCGTTTACCCAAGCTGAGGGCGGCCGCATCAGCGAACCACTGACAGACCTCTGCCAGACCGACTATGGTCGTCTCACGAAGGACGCACTCAGGAGGCCCTGGATGCGACGGGAAACGGTCGGTGTGAACCAGTTGTTGCTTGATGCAGTGCAAAAACCGTGCACCTGGCCGCCGACGCGGCCCTCGCCCTCCAGCACATGGTCGCAGCCACTGGCCAGCGCCGCCTCCACGTCGCCGCAGTCGATGCGGTGTCCCCAGCCCTGGCAGACACACAGGCAGAACACAGGTCAGCGATGGGGGCTGTGGGTCCTCCGGCTTGCTGCTGAACAATGAACAAGGTGTTGAAACCCGAGCTCAAGTCGCTGCAGCGGGAGGCACTGGGCTTTGGCTGGGCTAAGGGGATGGGGATTTTGTGGCGAAAAGGCAGGGAACACACGGGTGCCGTCCCCACGAACGGAAGGGAATGGGACAGAAGATAGGGTGTGTCGCACCTCGAAGTAGCTGTTGGCCTCGATGGCATCGGCGCAGCTGAGCACCGACGGCAGGTCCTCGTATTCGACCTCCACTAGCCTGCCGCAGGGTGTAGCAGGGCTTACGCTCCCAAGTCCAGGGCTTGAGGCTGCTTCTCCGATGTTCAGCTCATACACAAAGGTGTGAGAAGGCGTGCAGATTGAGCGGCGAGCTGTGCGTCCTCTGCAGGAGTGGGTGGCACATACCCACACCAGCCGCCCCCAGGGAGCGCGGTCAGATTGAGTCTGCATCGGGACGGCACTGAGTGCGATACCCTTGGAGCCAGTAGAGGGGGAATCACCTGACGGCGAGGCGGGCCTGCTGCTCCGTCTCTGCCACGATGACGCCGATGGGCTGCCCGACGCAGGTGACCTCCGACGTAATGAACACCTGCAGCCCAGCGGATGAAACTCCGTCAGTTGCCGTCCTGGGCACTGTGCTGCCCATGTCCAGGTTGATGAAGGCGATGCATTGCCCGGCTGCGCAATCCGGCAGGCCGCAGCACCCGAGCTGCGAGATTACTGTTTGATCGCTCCATGTGATTTGCTGGCCGTACAGGAAGCTGCAGAATTCTGTCTGTTCCAAGACCCGGAGAAAACAACAAGCAGCCGTGCTTGCCTCCTCATCATGGGCAACGGCTCCGATGTGGTTGTCGCCCGGCACATCGCGGTGGTCGAAGTATCCCATGATGCCCTCTGCCTGTGGCATATATCATGGAACCCTTCCATCAGAGGCCCAGCCACCATCGGCTTGTGTTGCCGCAAACTTGTAAGCACAACAAGCACAATGAAGGTTTGCGCAGCAGCAGCAGCTGCGGTGCAACAGCACAATGTAGCACAGACAGCAACACCAGCGCCAGCATCAGCAGCCATGGTAGCAGTGGCATCAGCTGCAACAGCAACGGCAGCCGCAACAGCAATGGCAGCGGCGGCTGATAGTACCTCGAGCGCCTTGGAGGCGTCCACCCGCAGCAGCTTGGCGTGCGGCCGCGTACTCAGCACCAGCACCGCATGCAGCGCATTTGCCGGCAGCGGCATATCGTCCACATACACCGCCTCGCCTGTCACCTGTGACCGACACGGCCTGGGCAGTCATAACTCGAGCGACTCTGTGGAGGACCCAGCTGGAGGGACCAGCTGAATGATGGTTGCCCCGGTTGCAGACAGCCGCCGGACACGCAGCCACCCTGCTGCTCGTGTGCATGAGCTGTCTAGCATCAGCGCTATGACAGGTGCCAGGTGCCTGCATCTGAGCAACCTGGTGGCGGTGGGGGTTGCTAATAACTTCGCCGACTCTGCAGGACTACCGTGAAACGCGAATGCAGGAGGGAGGAAAGCAGAGGAAAGGCGGGAGCTGGGGCCGGCTGTAAGTTTGCGGCCTGGCGGCAGTAGGGCTTGCAAACCACAACATGTCGGAGTTTCAAGAGCCTGACGAAAGTGGAGAGCAGGGCAAGGAAAGGTGGAGAAAGAGCGGCAGCAGGGGCATGCATCTGCATGTCACAGTAGGGCTTAGCAGCAAGGTTCTGATCAAGTCTACCGGGACCCATGAGCGAGGGCAGAAAGGACCAGAAAAGGAGAGGCGAGGCCGGGAGCAGGGAACACCTGCATGTCTGCGGCCTGGTGGCGGTAGGGCTTGCCGACGACGTCCTCGTCTGGCACCGCAGAGAAGTATTGCAAGCCGCGGCAGGGGGCGCGCTCGTATGTCACATTGGCCGACGCAAAGCTCTCCGGGAATGCCGGCGTGAAGCTCTCCTCGTCCGCCTGCCAAACCGTTCAACACGCATATGGATGAGGTTCCGGCTTACTCTATGCACTGAAGCTGCCATCAGCGACCCCCTTATCAGTCCTGTTAATGCGAGTGGCCACTGACTGTGCATGCAAGCCAATGCATACATGAAGGCGTGCACTTCACGCCGTATCCAGAGTGCCGATGCCACCAAAGGGCGACAGCGTCTCACCGCCAGTGCATAGTTGGCGTGCACCACGAAGCGGAACAGGAAGGACGCTGCCAGGCTGCGGCGGAACTCCACCATGCCGCCTGCGGTGCATGAGGGCAGCCCATTGCGCTGCATGCACAGCAGATGGGGGTTCGGGGCTGTTCAGGGCAGCGCAGTCTCAGAACCCCGAGCAGGGCGCTCCAGAGACATGACACATCATGCATTCGAGACACGAGTGCCACACGAGACTGGGGACAGTTGTTCTGAAGCCAAGTGGCCTGTAGGGCGGACGCACCGGGTGCATTGGGGGTGATGTTGACGTCAGTGGCAAGCGCCTCCAGCGCGGCGGTCAGCAGCCCCTGGTCCCAGCGCTTGCCCATCAGCGCCGCCTCCGTCTGCGGCGCCGTGATGGCCTTGGGCGCCACGCCGCCGAAGGCCAGCTCGACCTCCTCCGCCACCCAGGCACCTGGTTGGCCAAGCACAGATATAATTGCTGAAGTCCGCTGGGAAGCAAGCCCGACTCCACGCATTGGTGTCGCAGAGCAGGACTAGCGGGGCATGCACTGTAGCGCAATGCCTGTGTTCCTACCTGTTCCATGCGCCATATCTGAAATGCTTTTGTTGGAAGTCTGACACGCCGTAAGGGCTGCAGCGACATGCACCTGAGGAGTCTTGGCCCATGCGCACGCGCATTCCGGCGTTCACGATGGCGATGTCGTCATCCCGTCGGTGCGCCTGCACCGCATCATCAGACCATCTGCACTGTGCTTTACAATATTGCTGAGTGGCCTGACGTCAGGGAGCCAACAATGACAGGCTTTGACGGACGCTAGACACACACGTTATTGTTTGACATCACTTTGGAGGGTTGTTCAATGTCATGTTGCACGAGTCCACCTGCGGCGCACCTGCTTGAATTCTTTGACGTACTCGTTCTTGGCAGTGAAGGGGATGAACACGGACGTCAGCACCTCGTGCGGCTGCAGGTCCACCTTCCTGCAAGCGCGACAAGGGGATGAGGTCACTTATGGTGGGGTTCGGTGATTTCAAGCAGTTCCTGTGATCCTACGGCTCGAACGGACTCTTGACGGTGTTTTTGACAATGCTCGTCCTGAGCAGGGCAGGGAGGGTTGATGTATCAGCAGTGACTGTGGCCTGCAGGGGGATTCTGTGCACAAGCTCCAAATGCGCTGCAAGGAGGCTCAGTCGATGTGCGTGCCTGCAGTGTCAGAGTTGGGTTTCAGGGGTGAGCTCAGGGTTGAGGGTTTGCAGACGCGCCTGTAGCCGAGGAAGAAGGTGCGCGCCGGCAGCGTGCGCGACTCAGTGCCCTGCCCGGCCGTTGTGAAGGTGGCGCGCGCGACCATCCACAGCGGATTCAGGTCGCTGATGGGCGACCCCGTGACGATGTTGCCGCCCAGGCTCGCGGTGTTGCGGATCTGCGCAGGATGTATGTGAGGAGCATGGCACCCGAGCTGCTGGCTGAGGTCTGCTTCAGCACGGCATGTGAATGGCGCAGTGGCCCTGTTCTCTGGCATGCAGCCAGCTCCCAGCTGGCGGGCGGCCCAATGCAGCAGCCGTCATTCTAGGCACATGATGATGGGCAACGCAGGCATGATGCACTCAGAAGGCCGGCAACAACCGGCTTGGCGTGACAACAATTCTGCCAGAAAGGGAAGAGAGCGCGCCTGCACCCCGGCGAACCAGCGCAGCTGCTCCACAACCGCATGGAAGGTGGACGTCTTGTGGGTAGGTTGCGTCGCGATCTGGTCGCGCAGCGTCTTGAGCAGTGTCGTCAGCGGCACCGAGGCGCCCACGCGCAGCCCATCCTCCAGCACCTCGATCTGCACAATGGGGCGCGACATGGGATCAGTGACAGTTGTGCGAAATCTGTATGACACCGGTGTCGTTCCGACTCTTGAGTGCTTCCATCAGTGAGGTGGTCGGTGCTTCCTGCTCGTCCGCTGTCAGCGTCCAGGGCGCATGCTCGTCTCCACGGGCAGCAGGGCATGGTGACAGCCAGTACGCTGAAGTGGGAGAGGGAATAGACTGCTGGACAAGGTACCTGGTTGAGCTCCGGCACGTGGGTGGTGCCGATCAGGTGAGGGTACATCATGGCCTTGAACTTCATCTCTATCCCGACTTCTGTGTTGCCGACCACCAGTTTCGCCTCCGGGTGCTCCGCCTTGAGGGCCAGCAGCGACGCCAGGCTGGTAGGCCTGCAGTCGCATGACAGTATTGGCGTGAAACCTCGACAACCAGCTCAGCACAATGTGGCTTGGGCACACTCCTGCAGCCGGCTGGGTGGTGACCGGCCATTGGCACGGCTGCAGCAGAGCTGGTGCGTCAGGGCTGCAGCAGGGCCAAGGGCCGTTGCTGGCTGCGTCAGACTGGATGAGTGGCGCCCCCCCTACCTGTGCCAGGTGGCGTGCTTGCCGGGCAGGTGCAGCTCGGCCGCGACACGCTTGCGCAGCTCCGGCGGGAAGATCGGCTCCGCCTGCGCACATACACAGTATGCGTCATCATCCATGGACATGCCCACCTCAACGTTTTATTACAGAGAGCAGCTTGGAAACGGTGGTAAAGTGCAAGCTTATGTCTTGTGGCAGGCAGTATGTTTCACGATGGCCCGCAGGATGCACGGCCGACGCCGGCCGCAGCCGGCTGCAGGGGCCAGAGTGAAGGCGGCGCGGCAGCTCACCGTCGGGCGGTGCGGCATGCCAGAGCCGTACATCGCGTCCTTGTCGTCTGAGCTGGTGCCCTTCTCGGCGCCCGCACCGCAGTCGCAGGGCCGCCCCGTGCTCGGACACACCTGGCGGACGCAACAGCGGCGGAACCTTTTGTCTCTAATTCCAGTAAGTGTTCATCTGAGACTCGAAGCCTTTGAAAATGGTATGCAGGAGGTGCCGGGCGGGCAGCCCGGTGAGTGTGCAGTCAATTCATGGCGGACACTGATGGGTTTGCGGGGCCGTTTCCAGGGGAGACAAGTCGGCATGCCTTCTGGTCCTTCTTGAGTGGTGGGTTATTGGAGGAGGGGTTGTTGCCGTCCTTTCCCCGACCGGGGTTGCCGCGCGGCAGCGTCGGGTCCGCCCCATCCACCTGCAAACGATGCCATCAGGCTCAGAATCCTTGCGGCAAGACATGTTGATGGCGAAAGAATGATGCGACGGCAGAGAGCAGTGGTGTGCTGGCCGCACTGTCGGACGGCGTCTGGCTGCTTATATATGACGGCAGTCAGGGCCACAAAGGACGCTTCCCCAATAAGTCGTACTCAGGGTTGAAGCGCACCTTCAGACCGTGCGTCTCCACACCGTTTGGCGCCGCTGTGCCGTCCGTTTCGTGCCCGCAGTCGTCGCTGCAGCTGCTGCCATGGCCGCTGGCGGCGCCGTTGGACTCCCCCACCGCATTGTTTGCGTCTTCCGTCCGCAGGCTGGCCTCAATAGATTCCTCGGTGTAGGCACCGGCCTCCACCTTGGCGAACACCTTGAAGGCGTCCAGGATGGGGCGGTAGCCCGTACAGCGGCTGCACCAAAACAAAGACTGTTGAGTCCACTTGCGGGATGGCCTGAGAGGCGCCAGGATGGGGCAGCAGCCCATGCACCGGCTGCATTGCAGAGACGTCCTGCTCGCAGTCGAACGGCACATGCTGTCGCAAACACGTGCTTCGGGTGACACATCAGGCAGACGACCATGCCAGATGGGCAGCAGCGGCCAGTTCGGACATTTGAGAAGCGCTGTCGCTGTCTCTGAGCCCGGCATGGACCGTGCAGACGAAAGGATGCGATGTGACAGGGCCTCCAGAGCCAGGGACTAGCGCACCAGAGGTTGCCAGCCAGCGCCTCCTCGATGTCTTCCTCAGATGGCGCCTCCGGCTTGGAGCGCAGCAGGCTGTACATGCTCATTACGAAGCCTGCGGGCAGGCATGCGAGATCCTGAAGGGGAAGGTATGTTGGACTCGGGGGTTGACCCACGTCAGATGCATTGAGCAGGGGGCATTCCCACAGGCCACGCACTACCCTGTGCATCTCAGGTGCAGGTATGTCACGTGCAGGCAGGCTATTGCAATGGGGCCTGGGCTGCGGGACCGCTGACATCTGGGCGGGCGGGCTGGGCCGTCATCAGAGTGCAGCCATGCATGACATGCTGACCTGGGGTGCAGAATCCGCACTGGCTGCCGTGCGCGCGCGCCAGCCGCTCCTGGACCGGGTGCAGCCCAGCGCGCCCGCTGCCAATGCCTGCGCACAATGCAGACATGGCCATGTGGACCTGGTCGAGCGTGCTCTGCCATGGCTTCAATGCGACCCCGGGGTCAGCAACAGCAGAGGTGTTCGGGCGGATTTCAGGGAGCTCACAATGAGAGCATCGCCTAGCGAGGCAGGCTCCACGCAGTCCCGTTGCCCCCCGCAGCAAGCACGTGCTTGCCGCAGCCTGTGTGCAGTCCTTTGGCAGATGGAATGGGTTGCTGCCCACCTTCGACGGTCACGACGTGGCAGCCCTCCACCGCGTACAGCGGGCACAGGCATGCATTGACTGCCTTGTGTGTGAGCTGCCGCTCCGGCCCTTCCAGCCCCGAAACCATGACGGTGCATGCGCCGCAGCCGCCCTCGGCGCACCCGAGCTTGGTTCCTGTCAGGCCCAGCTCTGCGGCAATGCATGTGAGGTTGCTCAGCTTCTTGTTACGGACACTGCTGTTGATCAAATGGTATCTTTAGAGCTGCTCCAAACACAGTGTTTGGTAAATCAGCTTGGGGTGTAGCATGCAATGCAGAGGAGCGCTGTCAGGCGTGGCACATGCGCCTGCTCCAGCAGGTGCAGGACAAGAACCAGTGGGCTTCGGCCACGTTAGGCATCCTGACCATTCCAGGTGATCTAACGGCACCGCGTACAGCAGAAGAGGCGCGAGAAGCCATGCACGGCTAGTGACACGAGGGATGAGGGGAATTTCGCGACGTTCGCACTCGCAAAGCAGGCCTCAGCTGCGCGATATCCTGTGCATTCCGACGCACGAGACACTAATAACGAGGTCTTTGGGCATATCGCGGAGCGTGGCCGGACGCATCGGTTCCGGAGTGAGGCTCTGTCACAGAGGCTGACACCGCACAGCGACCTGTGAGTGCCGCCAGCAACCATCACAGCGCCCAAGTAGGCAGGCATGCAAACACATCTGGACTCAACTGCCCCCCACCCCGACAGCACAGAGGTCTGTGCACAATGTGCACTAGCAGTTTGTGGTTCTGACACACCTAGGTCTGAGCCGGCGTACCTCGTATCCATTGCAGGAGTGTCGCTTCTGCCCGGCCTAGCGGTAGAACATGTCTTTTGCCGTTGACGTACACGATTGGCACGCCCTCGATCGCGTCGCCAGAGGTGCCCGCAGCTGGGACGATCTGACTGGCTCCTCCAGCTCCCATGACTGCAACGCAGCTGCCTTGCTGCACGAGCCGCTGATCGACAACCCGGCATGAACTGAGCAAGCGACCTTCTGGGCTGCAGGAAATCGCAGCACACTGAGAAAGCTCGCCGTGACTACACCCATGTGACGCATGTGATGATGACAACCAATCCCCAGAGAGCACGCACAGTCCCAAAGCGTGCGCAATCCCAGCAGCTCATCAAATGAGCACGATGAACAGCACATTGGCCAGCCCGATGCGATTGCACCGCAGTGCTGGACAACAGAACATCTGAAGCTACATCGAACAGAGCGCAGAGGTCTGCACGTACATAAACGTCGACAAGTTCACTTGGGCATTCCATTGACGTGTCACGCACGATCGCGGTGCTCAGTCCCATCTGATACCAACAGCTGATACATCAATCAAAGCCGGCGACGGATTTCACATCGCAGTCGCAGCGACTGCGTGCTGTGACTAATTTTGCTGCATTTGCTGGTTGTCGGGCTGAAAGGGTGCATGCGAAATTTGTGAATGACAGCGGGGCTGCTGGCGCGCACGGCGCACAGACTCTGGCAGCCGGCATCCAAGCGCGTCATCTCTGGGCAGGCGACATGGCAGACACATCCCGAGGTGGGCTATGTTTGGCGACACGGCGCACGTCTACGCATGCTGTGAGCTCTGCGAAGCAAGATATCCAAACATCGGGCATGAGCTATACCACACGGTGCGATCTGCATCCACTCTCTCGTCAGCGCTCGACCCCCTCCTGACACCAAACGCTGTACATCGACAGTGTCACCGACGCATGTCGTGCGAGTTCGCCGCACGGTGTTCACTGCCGCTGCCTACTGACCTGCCGACGCACATCCGCAGCTGCTTCAGCACGGCGAACTGGCGCCGGGGCTGACGGTGGAGGAGTTCGTGGAGCGGCGGCAGCGACTGGCGGAAGCGCTGCCTCCGGACAGCGTGGCAATCCTGCCGGCGCCGCCGCCCAAGTACATGGCGGGCGTGGTCCCTTACCCCTACCGGCCGGTGAGTTTGCTCTTGCCGTCTAGCTTCACTTATTCTGAGCCGAACAGCGAGGTGGTCAACAAATGGGCTGGCTCTTGGGAAGATGGGAGGCTGGAGCATAGCATTTTGTAACATCTTCCTGACAGCTTGTCATCTCATGCGCAGGATACGGACCTGGTGTATCTGACGGGCCTGCGGCAGCCGGGGTCGGTGGCTGCCATCTCATCAGCGGAGGGCTCCGGCAAGGGCGCCTTCACGCTGTTTGTGCCGGACGCCAGCGCCTCGGCGGCGCAGTGGGAGGGGCTGTCCCTCAACGCCGCCGCCGCTGAGGAGGTGTTCGGCGCCAACGCCGCATTCCCTATGTCCCAGGTGCTTCCTTTAGGCGGCTGAATCCTGATCTGTGCACATTGAAGCGACGCCACAGCATGTCTGAACAGAGTCAGCCAGCACGCAGTCCACTGGACGGCTCCTTTTGGCAGTTCTCGATGGCGCCAGACTCGAATCGCGCCCGCCAACATGCACTCTCGTGCGCTTGCAGCTGAGGACGCGGCTGCCGGGCTTCCTGGCTGGCGCCAAGGTGGTCCTGTGCGACCTAAGCGCGGCGCGCGCACGGGAGCAGCCGGTGCTGTTGTCGGCGCTGCAGGTTGCCAAGCTGGACGACGCCGCCATCCGGCCGCTGCGGCCGCTCATGCACCGCCTCAGGCGAGACTGTAGCTGGGGGTTGCACGAAATAGTGCTGGGTGGCAGGGGCAGGGGGCGCCGAGCATGCGGCAACTGGTGACGCAGCTCGAGTCAGGTCTGCGGTGTTGGGCGCCAAGTCTCAGCCACCATCCGATAGGTCTCGCCGACCATGTGTTTCACCAGCACGAGATGCAACCGCTCGCTGAGTGTGTGAGCGCTGCGCCAGGTGGCAGAAGTCACCTGCGGAGCTCGCACTGATGCGGCAGTCGGCGGCGATCGCGGCGGCGGGCATCAAGCTTTGCATGCAGCGCACTCGGCCTGGCGTCTTCGAATTCCAGCTGGCAGCCACCTTCGGTCAGCCTCCACTCTGTGCATACTGTGGCGCCCGAACTGTTTCCGCTGTTCTCTTGTTTTGACGACAACAGTACCACGCCAGACGAGAGATGCGCTCGCAGTATTGCGATCGGATTTTTTCCAAAAAGAAAAAATGCCACCTGACGCAGAGCACCACTGCAAGATGCACGGGGCGGAGGGTGTGGCCTACCCGCCGATTGTGGCGTCTGGCGCCGACGCCTGCACCATTCACTACAGCAGGAATGACAAGGTAATGGGGCCACATTGCTCGTTGTGTGCACCCAGTCCCGGCTGCAGAGCAACGATGCTTTTGTGTCGTCAAGCAGGAGTTGTTGAAGGTGTGCCGTCTTCGACTGTGCAGAAGCTGAAGGCGGGCGCCCTGATCAAGTCGGACGCCGGCTGCGAGCTTCACGGTGCGTCGGATTGTGGATTTTGCACCCCATCTGCCGCACATGAGTACATTATGACGCACAGAACCTGCTACATTATCCACCGCATTGTCGAAGTGTGCAAAATGACAAGACTTCTCCGTGATAGAATATTTGTTTGACGTATTTCCTGCAAGGTCTCTGCAACTCACAAATTCCGCTGTTTCATGTCGTACCTGCGCATTTCAGCTGGTCTCGGCGCAATCGCAGGCTACAGTAGCGACATCACACGGTGCTGGCCTGTCAGCGGCTCGTTCTCGCCGCAGCAGCGTGCAATCTACGAGGCAGTCCTGGAGATCAACAGGCAAGCGCGGCAAACATTTGCATCAATGGCACCGTTTTGCATGAAGCGCAGTGCCCTTCTCGCCACTCCGGGCTGCTGTTGGTGAGCACAAGCTGCTTCAGGTTTACTGACGTGTTTGCCACTCTCACCCTCTGGCAAAGACGTGTGCTGCATCTGCATCAAAGCCTGTGACGCTGTCGACTGCAGGGAGTGCATCAAGCACATACGCCCCGGCACGCGGGTCTCCGAGCTGCACAGCTGGTCGTGCTCCCAGGTGCCGCCCGGCCAACTGGCTGCCTTGCACTCCATGTCATACGCAACTTCACCCTCAAAGTCCAAATTGTTCCACTGATGTGTGTCGCTGCACTGGCTACATGCGTCCGCTGTGCTCCCATTACTAAGCACATGCCAGCGTGGAACAATGCGTCTGCACTACTGCTACAGGTGTCGGACACGCTGTGCCGGCTGGGGCTGCTGGCTTGGTCACGCCGGGGCCTGGATGCGCACCGCCGCTTCTATCCGCACTCGTTGGGTGCGCACCAAGACGCCTCAGTGCCGGCGGTGCTGCCCCTGTGCTTGCAAAGCCTGTCGGAGGGTGGCCTGCCAGCGGCATCTGGCTGGAGCCTGCTCATTAGCTGTGCAGACCCCGTGCCGCATATGCACTGTCAGAGCATCATACACATACGCATTATGCACTCCTCTAAGCTGTCCGAACCACCTGGCTCAGATTGTCAGAACACAGATATCGAAAGATGACTGATGTCTCCATCCTCAACCCGCAGCGCACTGGTTGGGCATGGACGTGCATGACTGCGGCGACATCAAGATGGACAGCCTGGAGCTGGTGCCAGGGGTGGCGCTCACCATCGAGCCGGGCATCTACATCCCCGACGAGGACCGCTTTGGCGCCTTCGCTGGCATCGGGGTGTGTATTCTCTTGATGGCTGGCGGCGTCTCCCGATTCCCATGCAGCGTACGGTGGCGGGATCTTACGCATGTTTGGCGGCCCTGATGCAGCGCAATCAATTTGCATGCTTGATTGTACTGATACGCAGCAAGTGACGGGGAAGAATCACGTATATTCCCTGCCAATTTTCTCCTGACGGACTGCCCCCTGCCGTAGGTGCGCATTGAGGATGATGTGGTGTGCGGCACCGACGGCCCGGAGGTCATCTCCCATGGCGTGCCGCATTCGATACCCGATATCGAAGCTCTGGTCGGCAGCGACGCCCAGCCTTTGCTGGCCCCCTTATAAGGGACACAGTCTTGATCGCAGCTGCCGCTGTGCAATCCGCAGGGGCTGGTGACCTGGTAGCCTTTGCCGCTGCGCTTTGCCGCAATTGTTTGTGTCACTTTTCAAATATTCTTTGGCTGTGCCAGTGCCCGGTCAGGCGTTGGGTACACCCTCAGCCTGGTTTGAGTTGCTCTGACTAGCAGATCAGTTGTCCGGACTTCAGGAAGGTTGTTGCCACTGGCTCATCATGCGCCTGATGATTCTGCACGCCACCGCACGGAGTGTCGACCCTCATCAACTCGAGCACCCTCGCCCCATACCATAAAACCACGCTGTTGCCTGGTCGGGCATAGTCTGCAGGACACCTGTATGTTCAAGCGAGATTGTAAGCGGTGAATGGGTTGCTGCTTCCTTGTCAATTTCAGAAGCTTGGTCTGGGGATGCACCATTCGGGACGGAGAACCATGTGAGCGACCAAGACCACGAGGAACAACGCTGCGTGACCGCGAAAAGTGCGCAAGAATGCTCAGTTGTCCGACCCCTTTCCCGACCTTCGGTCTGCGATTGCATCCTCCGAGGCTTCTGCGACGGTGCAGGCCGCGGGTGCAGCTGCTGCTTGGCACCCAGGGTCTTGACTCGCCGTGCCTTCTGGAGCCATGCTCGCAGGCCGCGCCCTGCCCCCGTGGCCGTATCCTTGTCACAAAACTCCAGGACAGCAATTGGCGAGGGCGTATGCCCCGACACCGCTGCGGCAGACTCGACTTCGGGCGCGCGCGCCTTCCTGCACGCTTCAAACCAGACAACAATCAGCAGCCCCAGCGGCAGTCTCGCCAGCAGCAGGCAAATTCTCGTATCATCTTCCTGCAGCATGCGTTTTCTCACCGTTTGTGCCTGCTTGCTGGGAACTTGCCAGAATGCGCTGTCAGATGCCCTCGTCCCACGAAGCAGCATCGCGGTGAAGCACCAGACAGTCGACCGCACCGTTTCAAGCATCAAAATCAGGTCTCGAGACTACATATAGGTTGATAGATGCTAGCGGACGTCGCCTGCATGGTTCATTGCGCCCTTTTGCATCGCCCAGCGCAATGGATGCCCTGGGTGCAGGGTCATGGCGCAGCAACGTCGCGAGTGCAGCGCGCCCGATTGCAGCCTTCGGCAAGGCAGCGGTGCTAGCGGCGGCGTTCGCCAGCCTGCTCGCCTCACACCCGCAGCCGCTCTTGGCGGAACCCATGATCATCAGGTCGGTGTGTGTGCATGGAGGCCTGGTTCCTCTGATGACCATGCGACGCGGAGCCGCGAAGCTAGCAAGGGCATTGTCTCGGTCATCGTCACTCAGTCGAGCCCTGCACCAGCGCTAAGGGGAAGGTTTTCGCCCGACAGGATGCCGGCCAGCAGCGACCCCGGCGTCTTCAGTGCGCAGCGCACGCTGCTGGAGGCGTGGCAGATCGTCAGCGAGGCGTACGAGGACAGCAGCTTCAATGGCCGCAACTGGGTGCGTATGCCAGACATCTTCAGTCCACTCCTCCGAGGACCAGCCATCGAAATTGGCCACCTCTGGAATACCAGCCTTGGTCGTCCTCTCTGACGTCTGCTTGCCAGCTGCCGATGGTGATCGTGAAGGTAGGGCCCCGCCACCCGGCTGTGCCATGCGCAGTCGGTCTCGTCAGCAAGCATCCCACGAACAACGGCGTCGGTGCCTGGATGCCACTTCACAAGCACGATGCACTCCTGTAGGAGGGCGACCTTGCGGAGGGGCTGATGGCCACCTACGAGGCCGGCAGCGCAGAAGAGGCGTACGAGCAGGTGCAGGTCATGCTGGGGCGGCTGGGCGACCCGTACACACGCATCATCCCGCCGCAGGAGTTCCGGGACTTTCGCATCGGCTCCGACGGCGAGCTGCACGGCGTGGGCCTCATGATTGCGCAGGTGCGGTGCAGACCGGAGCATTTGTCCTGACGAACTACTCATTCTGTGTCGGCTGAACCGAGGGGCAGATGGCCTCCAGTACCCATTAACCTGCCCCTTATCTGCCCCTCCCGGCCCTGTGGCGAGCCTTGCAGATGGTCGAGGCCCCTGGGAACATGGGCTCCCTGGCACGCTGCCCACTCAACAGCGCTGTTCACACAACCTTCAGAACTAGATTAGACGATGGAGGCAATCTAACCGCGCAGGACCCTGACAGCCGCCGGCTCATGGTGCTGGCATCGCTGGAGGGCAGCCCCGCCGCCCGTGCTGGCATCCAGCCCGGCGATGAGGTGCGACTTTGTTGGCAGGCAGCTGAACAAATCATTGCCTGCTGAGCGCCGGCTCTGTGCCTCTGCTGTGGCCGTGCTGCCATATCAGGGTTGCACACAGGCTGGCAGTGCGGCGGTCGGTTCTGATTCTTTCGCCCCATGCCCATCCTGCAGCTGCTCTTCTCTCATGATGGCCAGGTGATCAGCATTGACGGCACGGCGACGGAGGGCTTCAATGGCGACCGTGCAGCGGCGCTGCTGCGCGGCAGCGTGGGCACAAACGTTACCGTGCGCTTTGCACGCCGCACCGTGCAGGTGCCTGGCGTCGCTGGCCGACCAGAGCTGCCGCCAAAGGTGGGTTTGCACGCCTGCCCGCCTCCTGGCACGGGATCGGGCAACCTCGGGCGCAGGCGACTGGTTCCTGTCGATGCGCAGCGCCACGCCGCCCCCAGAGCACATGCGTAGAACGGCCCATGTGCCCCTAGCCAGAGGAGAGTGCCCTCTCATGCCTTGCCCGCCCCGACACAGCCAGCGTGTCTGCACCACATTGGGAACGCATCGGGAGTGCAGGCCGCCTTCTTTGTTCATGCGGCAGGTCCAACTGGTGAAGGTGAACCTGCGTCGGGAGCGGCTGGAGGTCAACCCGGTGTTCTCCACCGCCTTTGCGCACCCGGGCCCGCGCGGGCGGCCCACGACCACCGGCTACATCCGGCTGGTCAACTTCAACAGCCACGCCGCGGAGGACGTGCAGCGCGCCATCCGCACCCTGAAGGTGTGTGTTGCACGCGGCTGGTTCTCGAGTTGCTGGATGGCTGGTGCCCTGCATGGCAGCACGCCATCCGCACCCTGAAGGTGCGTGCTTGTCTTGGTGGCTGCTGCGCGGAGCTTGGAAAGCTGAGCCCCTGCATAGTGCCATGCCGGGCTGTTCAGTCTCTGCACCTCCCTGCGAGTCAGTATGTCCCTGCAGCCGGGTGCGCCAACTTCTGAGTGCGCAATTCTGCTGCATTCGGAGCCTGCACCCATGCTGTGAGAGTCTACTGTTGGGCCTGACATCGCCTCCTCCATCGCCGCACAGGCACAGGGCGCCAGCAGCTACATCCTGGACCTGCGGCAGAACCCTGGCGGCTTGGTGCGCGCCGGCGTCGACGTGGCCCGCCTCTTCCTGGACGCCCCCGCCCCCGTGAGCCTTCTTCTCGGCTTGATGAAAGCTGCACGCTGCGGCTTGGTGCATCTCAGCAGCTGTGGCCTTTGTGAGGCGAACTACATGTGTTTTAAAGGATGGCATCAGTGCTTGCAGCCCGCGGCCGCCTGCCGATGCTGATGCTGCCCTGCTGCTGCAGGTCTTCAACGTCACTGGCCGCGCGCCGGCGGCGCTGCCGGCAAGCGCGCTGCCAGACAGCCTGACCGCCACGGCGGCGCCGCCGCCGAAGCGCATCATGCAGAAGGTGGTGCTGTCCAGCAGCCACGCGGTCACCAAGCAGCCGCTGGCGCTGCTTGTGGACGGTCAGTCGGCATCGGCATCTGAGATCCTGGCCGGCGCGCTGCGGGACAATGGCCACCGCGCTGTGCTGATCGGCGACCAGAAGACCTACGGCAAGGGCAAGGTGCAGGATTTCTGCTATACGCTTCTGGGAGTGCTGCCTCACCCTGGAGCTTTGGAGTGCTGCTGCTGAAGAGTTCTGAAGCTGGCACCAACATTCTTGGGGCTGTTGCATGCACTTACCTTTGGCTTCACACCTACTAGCAGCTGCGGTCTTAGATTGCGACCGCTGGCAGGAGCCTTGTGACAATCGCCGTCCACAGAGGAGCACGGCTAGACAGGATGTTAGTTGTGCTGCAGATTCAGAATGTGTTCGAGTTGGCTGACGGCTCGGCGCTTTTCGTCACCGTCGCCCGCTACAAAACGCCGGCCCTGGTGGACATCGACAAGGTGCGCTGCACTTACTACATTTGCCCTTTGCTCCAAGGACAGCGCGGCCAGCAATGTCTGGATCTTCCTCTTTTTTCAGCATGTCCCGTGGTTGTAATCTCCGCCTGTGAAGGAATTCAACCGCGGCCAGCAACGTCTGGATCTTCCTCTTTTTTCAGCATGTCCCGTGGTTGTAATTTCCGCCTGTGAAGGAATTCAACCGGCCCGAGCCCAACGTTCAGGCCCGCAGACTGCGCACGCATTGTGCAGGTGGGCATCGAGCCGGATCTGCGCTGCCAAGCGCCGGACGCGCCACCCGCGCTCGATCGCCACGGCCGGCTGCAGGTCGCCGGCCGGGATCTGCCGCCAGGTGCGCGACTTTCTACGGCAGCTGGCAATGCTCCTGCCGCTGCACCCACTTCACATCGCAATCTGACCTGTCCCGCTGCGCTGGCGGCAGTCACGATCAGCAAGGCTCCTTTGCAACAGCGATTCTACCTACTGACCTCGGGCGCCTTTGATAAGTTGCATGCATGGTTGTTTGATCACCCTCCAGAGGAGATGACGTTCAGCGTGCGTGTCCTTGTTGCACCAACCGCCCATCAGCGTGCTTGATGTGCGGGCTGCAGGGCTGCCGATGGGGCTGGCGATGCAGCTGCGCACCGCCAACTCGCTGCAGGACGACGCCTGCGTGCTGACGGCGGAGCGCTACCTGGACAGCATCGGCTCTAAGTGAGTCGGCCCCAGCCTCCTCGAGGCTCACTGTGTCAACCATCTGGCATGCGGTGCCGCCAGAGGGAGGACGATGTAGAGCGAGACTGGCGCTGGCTGCGCATGACCAACCCCATCTGAACCTGGATGGTCATGCCAGGATCTATCTTGTGCCAGTCCTTCGAACCATTCTTGTGAGGGTTGTACCATCGCCAGCTATAATTGATTTATGAACGATGCTCACCGCCAGCTTGTCTGCTGCGAGTGATGCCCACCTCTGGCATGTACCTTTTGATGATGTAGCTTTGCCAGCGGCTTTCGTTTGGTCTTTTGCTGGTTGTATTGGACGATTATATGTACTAGTTGATCGTGTGCGCTGCATCAGCGTTGTAGTGTTGAGTGAGAGCGCGGCCAAGTACTGCGGCAATGGCTTAACCGCACCATGTTGATCAACGGCATTGACTGCGCTGTCGAATGTGTTGTCCTACAAGCCGTCTGTAATAGATCGTTTGTTGATGCCCCACGCACCCTGCTGCCCTGCCGCAATAATGTGAGTATGGTGACGACCTCAGCCGCAGCAGCTGTCGCTTCAAAACCGTGCACCTGCTACTTAAAGGGATAGATTTCACCTGAGGCAGGTCAAATCATCCCGCAAGACTTGTTCCCGGGTCGTGTCAGCCGGCAACGACGCGCAACGTGAACGCTGCGGTGCATATTTGGGAGGGATGGTCACATTCGGGAGTTCCGGAGCTCCAACTCTTGACCGTCATAAGGCCAGGTCAGCGTCAGGTGAAGAATGGCGACCTGACCGCTCAGCAGCAAATTCACCGTCTGTCCCTTTCCATGTGTCTCTCACGTCGCACTTGTCGTCTGTGGTCAATGTGCGGTAGCAGACTGAGCGCATGCAGCGACACCTTTCCGGGCTGAATGCGCGTTGACTTTGCAGTTGACGCATCCCAAACCCAGGACCATGGGAAAGACCAAGTCTTCAGCCGATTCTGATGGCCTGCTCGTGCCGACCGAGCTGCCGCTCCTGGCACTGGAGGCGCAGGTTTGTTGGCTCGGCTTGACCATGTGGCAGGTTGGTCGACACCTCGAGAGTCCGTCGTTGCTGAAGCCGCTGATGTGGCCCGCAGGTACTGCTGCCGACGGCGTACGCACGCATATCAGTCTCCGCCAAATCGGATCGCAGGTATATTGCACACAGATTTGCTTGGAACATGCGCCGCAAATGCGCCCCACATGCGCACATTCATGTTCCTGAGGCAAATGTTCCAGCGCCTCGCAAGGATTGACCGCTGAGCTACTCCATGGCGCAGCATGGCGCTCGTCTCTCACCTGCTGCAGCAGCGAGGCGGGAACGTGCTCGTCGGGGTTGTGCCACTGGTCGCGACGGACGCGAGTGCGCACAAGGCGCTGCCGGGCCAGGCAGCGGATCGCAGACACTCTCGCGGGCAGCACGGCTCGCAGTCAGACGCGAAGCGGCGCGATGACGTGGACCTCGGCAGGCTGCACTCGCTCGGCACCGCCGCCCGCGTGCTGCAGCTCACCCGCTCCGCACAGGTGCCAGGCCACAGCAAGTCCAAAGCGGCTGGTTTCACCTGCTGTTGAGCAACAGTACAGCTACCAGCAGCCCCTGATGTGCTCGCTGTAAGGTGGCGACAGCTTGCAGGGTCCAATGTTCGTAACGCTAATCCAGTGATGCAGCGCCAGCGCATGGCAGTCGTGTGCCGTGCGGCTTTTTCACTGCGTCTTCGCCGCGGTTGACGGCCTCGCCATGTGCGTGCAGAGCGGCAACTGGGTGCTGGTGCTGGAGGGATGCTGCCGGATTCGCATCGACGCCACCAGCGGCGAGCGGGAATACTACACCACCACCCTGCAGCAGCTGGAGCTCTTTCCGGCCTCTGACCCCAGGTAGCACTTTTCTTGGGCCGCCAATACCCTGCATCCAGACAGCCAAGAGATGACACAACCTGCAGGGTGTGAACCCCGGGCTCCTGGCTGAAGCATAAGAAATTCGAGGTGTCCTTGCAGATGCCACGCTGCGCAACAGTGGGAAGAGGCATTGAGGGGCGCGCCTCGCAGATGCCGCACGGAACAGTTATTCAGGAATCGGACTCGAAACCGAACTCATTCTCGCCTGCGCATGACCGCAGGCATCATGCGGAGGAGCTGGGGCAGGAGGCGGCGGAGGCACTGGCGCAGCTGCGACGGGCGGCGCGGCAGCTGCTGGGCATGGTCTCGCTCACGACCGGGGCCGCAGCGGCAGCGCGCCTGGCGGATGTGAGTAAATGCGGCTGCGCTTTTGAAATATGTGTATTCCCCTTGTTGCGTCAATGCTGGGCCAGGCGGCTAGATGCACGATGGAGGCCGGCAAGCTGCTGGCATGGGGTTGCTGACCAGCGGCGCCCTGGCGGCGGTGTGCCTGGCAGGCGTGAGCGGCTGCTTCAGCAGGCTGGGAGGCGCGCCAGGGGGAACTGACCACTCTTGCCGGCGAAGTCGATGGTGGTCTGGTCACGCATTGGTAGCGTCAGCCCCGGCAATATGCGGCAGAGTCGGCCTGGCTGCAAGGTTCTTCAGTGCTGAGCAACCCTGCAGCACCGTCGCGCCGGCAGGTGCTGGCCTGCTCGCTGCCTCGCCAAACCCTGCTTTGATTCCTCACCAAACCCTGCTTAGGTGCTGACAGGTGCTGGAGTCGTCGCCGCCGGGCAGGTGCGCGGACCTGCTGGCGGCGGTGCTGACGCCGCCGCCGCCCGCGCGGCAGGCCGTGCTGGAGGCGGTGGACGTCGGCGCCCGGCTGCAGATTGTGCTGGCCCTCGTCAAGGTGCGCCCTGCGCTTGCGAGGGTGATGGTCCCTGAGGGACCGTGCACGTGCTCAAGGCCGATTGTGCTCAAGGCGGACGAGGATATGCCGGTCGCTACGCTCCGGCCACTCCATGCAAGCTGCCGCAAAGGCGGCGCACCTCGGCTGTCTGCACCAGTCGGCTCAGCAGCCAGGTGAAGAGGCGCCGTTCGGACCGTCCGCGTCCAGGACGCGCTGAAAGCGGCGGGGCAGGCGGTGGGCGCGCTGGGAGACAGCGCGACCGCGCTCAGCGGCGCCGGCGGCGACGACCGGGCCTCAGCCGCCGCCCGCATCGCGGCGCTGCGACGCCTGCAGGCCGCCCAGAAGGGCCTGCCGAGTGTGTTGCTGCCCTAAACTCCTGTTCTGATTGCGCACAGTCATCAGCCATGGCAGCTGTGCGAATGCCTGTACGCATACGGGATGAGAACGCGGCGCGGCCCCGACACCATGCGTCGCCAGGGTCCTGAGGGCCGCTGTCCGCGCAGGCGGCTCCTTCTTCTCGGGTGGCGGCCCGCGGCGCCGCAGCGGCAGCGGCGACGGCGGCGAGGAGGAGGACGAGCTCGCAGAGCTTGCGCAGCGCATCGAGAGCGCTGCGATGCCGCCCGATGTGCACAAGGTTTGGCGGCGCCAGCAAATCCTGCCTGACGCTGTGATCCAATTTTCATGAGGTGCAATGGGGACATTGTGGTGAAATGGCCCTCGAGCCATCATTCAGCCTGACTCCGAAAGGATTGTGGTCAAAGGACAGCGGCTGAGGTGTGTGCCAGTGTGCGTGCAGGTGGCGTTGCGGGAGCTCAAGCGGCTGCAGCGCTCGAACGAGCAGCACCCAGGTGACCTGCCAGCCCGACAAATGCGCGGTGCCCGCCGGTCTGCTGTGGCATCGGCCTTCGGCAGGGTCCCCTGTCCTGATCACCCTGCACTTCAGCATGGCAAGCAGCCCGGTGCCACTCTGAGAATCAGGGGATTAGGCAAAGCGTGTACCACTCACTGCCCTGGTCCGCGTTAACCTCACCGCCTGTCATGTTGCAGGCCACGCCATATCTCGCACCTACCTGGAAACGCTGGCGGACCTGCCCTGGAACGCATTTGCCGCCCGGCCGCCGCCAGCTGCCGCCCGGCCGCCGCCAGCTGCCGCCGCAGCCAAAGTCGCAGCGGATGCGACACCGGCGGACACCAAGGCGGCAGCCCAGCACAGCGGCTCGGACAGCCAGTCGGAGCAGGCGGCGGCGCCGGGCGATGCCCGCCAGGCGGGTGGCGGTGCGGGGGAGGCAGGCGCCAGCGGTGCCGCCGGGGCGGGTCCGGACGCCGGCCAGGAATTCAAAGGTGCGAACGGCGGCGCTGTGCCTCCCCCATGCCACCCATTGCAGCGCGTGGTTGTGACTGCCGGCATTGCAAGAGCTGAGCTCCTCGGTTGCGGGATGCACACAAGGCGTTTGATCGGCAAAATGAGGCCGAGCGCTGGCTAAGGCCGTTCGTTGGATATTTTCCACTGCCTGAGCAGGACCAGTCCGCCGCATTAGCATCGCAGGAATCGCCTCGACCCTGTCTGTGGCACCTATCCACGTTCTGCGCAGCTGCGTCTGGGTGAGGCCCTGCTGTCAGACGAGTGCTTCGTCGGTTTGTCCTGCCCGCCGGCGCCATGCTACGATCGACTTCCAAGGAGAATGTGTCGTCTGTACAAGCTCAAAGACCGCCCTCACTCATCGGACGCGGCACTAAGCCTGGACGTGACGAACCCGCTGCCGGACCAGGGCACACAGAAGTTTCTGACCTTGGCAACTGCCGCTCCGCTGAGTCCAGCCTGGCTGCCTTCATGTCGCAGAGCTGTCCCTGTGCAGCTCGCGGGCGCTGCTGGACGAGCAGCATTGGAAGCCTGGACGAGGTGGATGACGTGCATTACACAATACCCCAAAAACACACACTATACAGCATCAGTCGTTTGGCGCCGCAGAGCTGAGCCTGAGCGGCGCGCGGGTGCTGCTAGATGCGCGCATTGCATCACACTGTGCAGGAAAACTTTAGCGTCAGTGTTTTGGTGCCGCAGAGCTGAGCCTGGGCGAGGCGCGAGCACTGCTGGACGAGCACCACCATGGCCTGGACAAGGCCAAGACGCGCATCATACAGTACCTGGCGGTGCGGCGGCTGCGGGGCCCGGAGGCGCGTGCGCCCATCCTCGCCTTCGTCGGCCCGCCCGGCGTCGGCAAGACCAGCCTCGCGCGCTCCGTCGCGGGTACAGCCCCTTCTCGCCTACATGACCCACCGGCCCGCCGGCTGGAAACAAGGGTGACCAGCGACCTGTGGCTCTGGGCTGACAGCATCCATCCTGGACACACAACCTCGATTCCTTCCTGTTGCACGCTTGCCAACATCACGATGCGCAGGTTTGACGGCCGCCCTTGTTCATTATCACACGCGCAGGCCTGCATCTGCCTGACGGCATCGCACAGGCGTGCACCCGTGTGCCTTTCTGTGGTTCTGCAATCGTTCGCAATCGTTCATTGCAACCAATGACCCGACAGTGAGCCTCTGCTGTTGCTGTAGAGGCCCTTCCAGCGGCCCTTCCAGCGCATCAGCTTGGGCGGCGTGCATGAACGAGGACAGGCTCCGCCTGCTGGGAACACCCTGACATTCGGTGATGTTGCCGCAGCGGCCCTGGGGCGGCCCTTCCAGCGCATCAGCCTGGGCGGCGTGCGGGACGAGGCGGAGGTGCGCGGCCATCGCCGCACCTACATCGGCGCCATGCCCGGCCGCATCATTCAGGTCGGCCTCGTCTCCTCGTTTTCAGCTGCCTTGAGGGCGATCAGGGTTCCAGCATGCAGTGCAGCGCCGGTCCCCTAGCCACACTCTGTTACTTGTTAGGTCACCAAAGGCACACGCCCAAGCGTGGGTGAGGCATCCTGGGTGAGAGGCGCCACGTCCATAGGAAAGCTTGCGAGCAGGTCGGAGCTGGCTGGCTGGCTCCCTGTTGGTCGGTTTGATGCTCGTTGTCATAACGAAAAGCAACATTTCCGTCATTGAAGAGGGGGTCAGAGCAAAAGATTTGCATGATGCATCAGCAATGTGCCTAAGCTGCAAAGTGTCACAGTGCGCCCGCACCAAGCGCTCGGCACTGCCGAAAGTGTGTGCTAGGCGCAATGCTGACGTTTTGAACAGGCTGGCTGCTCTGCAGCAGGGCAACCGCGTCAGCGAGTACACATCTGCAAGTCCATCTATGCATTCATACATGCAGAGTCACACGCCCAGGTCCACGTGCGTAGTCCTGCGCTAGCGGCGAGGTGGTGGCTTGCGCAGCTGGTGAAGCGGCGCCAGTGTATAGGGCGAGCTGCAGAGGCGGGCTGCTCAGCGCTGGGTCAGAGGCAGCTCCCAATGCCATCGTCCAATGCCTCGAGCAGGCAGTGATGCTGACGTCACATCACCCCTTCCGTAAACCCTACACCCTTGCGCAGGCGGTGAAGCGGGCAGGCGTGCGGGACGGGCTGTTGCTGCTGGACGAGGTGGACAAGATGGGGCGCGATGCCCGCGGTGACCCCGCCGCCGCACTGCTCGAGGTGCGCCCATGCCTCCGGCACGGTCCACACACTACCACGCTCCCCTCAACACCACAGGCAGAGGCGCCCTTGCTCGCCTGCCGCCTGCGGCATGCGCAGCTGAGGCACCCGCACCAGCGCACCCGCCGGCTGCAGCCGCTGGACGGCTTGTCACTCAACTCCCGTCAGCAGCTGAAACCAATGATTGCAGACGGGGTACTTCCTGTCGCCTGCTGTAGATTGCTGCTGCTCCCCTCGAGTCCTTGGCTCATATCAATGCAATCCACACTGCAGGTGCTGGACCCGGAGCAGAACGCTGCTTTCGTGGACACCTACCTGGGCGTCCCTTTCGACCTGTCAAAGGTGCGACGCCTCATCTGAGTGGGACTGGGTTCCAGGGTCGAAAGCCACCAGGAAGACTCGCTTGCTGGTGGCATCGGCTCTGCAGCGAGTGTCGGCTGCAGGCGGTGCTGTCCTGTGTGCTGTCCTGCAGCCCGAAGCGCATGTTGCTTCTCCGCTGCAGGCTGCAAGGCGATCTGCACATGCCACATCAAACTCTCCTGCACTTCGAAGTGTCGAGCCGCAAGCTGCAGTCGAGACGGAGCTGAACCAATCTCAGCATGTGGTCCTGGCGATGGGCAGCCAGCTGGGTGCCGTCACATTGATGCTGCCTGGAATGTTGAGTCGCGAGGTGCTGCTGAGATCGTGCTGGACCTTCCCCAAACCAAGGTGGTGTTGCTGGCAACCGGCGACCAGCTGGGTGCCATCCAGCGCCGCTGCTGGACTGGCATGTATGTCCCAACTTGAGCTCTGAGAGTGCAATGCAGGTGGTGTCCTGGCAACAGGCAACCACCTGGGCGCCATCCCAGCGCCGCTGCTGGACCGCCGGTGTGCGAGGTGCAGCTGAGATCGAGCCAAGTCATGTATTCTGCCAACTCGAGCTCGAACGTCCAATGCAGGTGGTGTTCCTGGCGACGGGCAACCAGCTGGGCGCCATCCCAGCGCCGCTGCTGGACCGGCTGGAGGTCATCCACCTGTCCGGCTACACCCTCGACGAAAAGGTGTGCACACCGGTGGTCTCGCTGTTTAATCTTGGTGCTGTGCGAGCTCGACAGTTATGCTGTGAGACTGGCTGGAGGCTCATCCGCCTGTCCGGCTACACCCGCAAATGAAAGGCATGCAGGTTTGCGCCCGATTGGGGAGTCCCCAAGGCATCGAACGCAAGCAGCGGGACCGTGTTGCTGCTGATGTCTGACACATGTGATTCCAGTTCCAGGACCTGGGTTTGCACCATCAAAACTCCACAAGCCACAAAGCCCTGCACACGCAGTCGAAGTCCTGTGATGTTCACAAGCTCCTGGATGGATGTGACGCCTGCGTCGCCGCTGCCGCAGGTGCACATCGCGGCCAAGCACCTCATCCCCAGCCTGCTGGAGGAGCACGGGCTGACGTCGCAGCAGCTGGCCTTCCCGCCCGCCGCACTGGAGGTGGTGGCCTGCGGCTACACGCGCGAGGCCGGGGTCCGGTCCCTGTCCAGGTGCCTCTGGGTTTACCGAGATTTGTACATCGTTATTGCAGCCATGGATGCTGTCATTACATGCATGGAGATGTGCAAGGCAACAGGCGCCCCGCGGTATGCTCGAGCACCGCTGCTGCAATGCTCGAGCGGCGTCAGAGCGGTGCTGGCTGTCCTGCACGCAGGGCGCTCGCCGCGATCTGCCGCCATGTGGCCGTCAATGTGGTGGAGGCGACGGATGGCGCAGGCGGCGGCGACCCCGCGCCGCAGCCGCCGGCCGCCGAGGCGGACCCGACGGGTTATGACTGCCCGCAGCATGCCTCGCACGCGGTGGCGGCAGGCAGCTCGGCCGCCGCGGTGTCGCGTGCGCAGTGTTCGGCAGAGGCAACAGCGCCGGGGCTGCTCGCGGCAAGCGCCAATGGCCACACCTTTGCCGAATACACCCAGCAGGTGACTGCAGACTTGCAACAGCATGAGCCGGCCACCGACATAGTTCCGCATAACGCATTGTCGTGGGGCACCCATGCTGTGTCAAACCACACACGTGTTTCCTTTCAACCCCAGCCAGGCAATGCGTGCACACTGCCAGGTCGCAGCCTGCGCGCACGCCAAACAACCCACCGCGAGGAGGGTTTGGGATTCTGCATGCAGGTGATTGTGGACGAGGCGCTGATCGAGGAGGTGCTGGGGCCCCGCCGCTTTGGCGAGAACGACGTCGCGCAGCGCATCGCGGGCGCTGGCAGCGCCGCGGGCCTCGTCTGGACCGAGGCGGGTGGCCAGGTGACCGCTCAACAGCACCCAGAAATCCTTTTCTGGGGCGAGGCGACACTGGAAGAGGGGTTCAGTTGAATGCCTGCGCAGGAACCTGTTGCACAGTGCGCTGCTTCGGTCGCGCTCAAGGAGAGCGCTGCAGCCTGAAGCTCCTGTCGTCATGTGTCCGGCAGGTGCAGTATGTGGAGTGCATCGCCACGGGCCACGGCACCGCCGGCCGGCCCGGCAGCCTCACGCTCACAGGCCAGGTACGGCAGGCCCTGGCACCTACCCCGATCGTTCGCCTCAACTGCAGCCATGCGCCTCATGGGCCAAAACCGTTCCGTCTTGCACATGCGCCTCGCCAGACGTCTCGGCCGGGGTTGTGGAGTGCTTGTTGCTGTCCCCTGGCTGTGGGGCGTCGTTAATAGTGCACCAATATCCCCCCCCTAAACCCGCTCATTTACTGTTTCGAGATGCCTTTCCCCTTCCTGAACTCCCTTCTGCAACGAACATAGATGGGGGAGGTGCTGGAGGAGTCTGCACGCATTGCGCTGTCCTGGATCCGCGCGCACGCCGCGCGGCTGCCGCTGCTGCCGCCCGAACCCCCCTGCGGCGGCGAGGGCGGCCGAGGCAGCGCGCCGGCGCCGCCGCCGGCGACGGGGCGGCAGCCGGGGCGGAGGCGCTGCGCGCGGCGGGGATGCCGCCGCAGAGTTCTGCAGCGACGGGGCCTAACTGCTGGGATGTGCACGTGCACCTGCCGGCCGGCGCCGTGCCCAAGGTCGGCAGACCCCAATCAGATCGATGTGTCTCTCTGGACGTCGTGGCAATTCGCTGTGCTGCTGGGATGTGCTCGTGCACCTGTTCGCCGGCGCCGTGCCCAAGGTTTGCTCGGCCCCAAGCACCTTGTTGAGCCTCCTCGAGTCGCTTCTACAAGACGGCACCAGCCCCAGCGCCATGTTGCATCAGCAACCTGATCTTGCTGCTGCAAGGCGACCGCGGACCGCCTTGTTCTCGTGAACGTCTGCCAGCCTGCATCTGCCAGCCGTCTGCCAGCCTACGTCCGGCAGCTTGCCCGCGGCCTGCAGCATAGCCGCCTTGGAACAGGCGCATCCCTCCCCATCCCCCCCCACCACGCACACACCTCCCGCCTTCACCCCCCAGGCGCCCTGAGCGCCTCTCCTGCTCCCCGCAGGACGGTCCCTCGGCGGGCGTGACGCTGGCTGTCGCGCTGACAAGCCTGTACACGGGCCGGCCGGCGCGCGGCGACACCGCCATGACGGGCGAGCTGACGCTGAGGGGGCTGGTGCTGCCCGTCGGCGGCGTCAAGGACAAGCTGCTTGCCGCGCATCAGGCTGGTGAACCTCAGACATGATGACACTTGCTGCTCCCATGCTTGCTTGTAAAGTCGGAAGCTTGCTTTTGGGTATAGCTCAGCTCGCCCGCACCCAGGTCGACGGTCGGCAGGGTTGCTGCATCAAGACATCAGATGATATCAGCAATGTTGCTTCTGCCGGTGCTGGGCCCACGGGCCCGCCCATCAAGCGGCTGGCCGACAGTTCAGTGGCCAGCTGCCCTGCAAAACAGAAGCCACAGCGACAGCGCCCACAAAGGCGTGCAGGTGGCAGAACAGCCTGTGCGTAAAGGCCGGCCCGAAATCTCTTCCGTACCTACCCAGACTCAGGTCGACCGGACTTCCGGCTTGCCTGCGCAAGAGCAGCACATGTTTGCTGCAGCATTCGGCTTGCGACCTCTGTTCGCCTCGCACTGCAGGCATGACGCGGGTCATCATTCCAGCGCGCAATGTGCGCGATGTCAAGGCAGACCTGCCGGCGGCGGTGCGCGACGCCCTGGAGATCATTCCCGCAGAGCGCCTCGAACAGGTGAGAGGTTCTGAAAGTTTCTGGGATGAAATTGTGGCAGGAGGAAGGAACTCGTGACACGTGTCGCGTGTGCAGCTGGGAGATCGTGCACTACTAGGGTGATGTAGATGGGTCGTGTCCTGTCCTGGCGCCGCCTCAGACACGCTGCAGGTTGGGGTCAGAGGTCAGACGCCCTTTGTGGCCTTGCACAGGTGCTGGCGCACGCCTTCGACCCGCCGCTGGTGCTGCAGGCCTGGGCCAAGCTGTGACCATGTTCAGCAGCATGATGGCTGCTGTGCGGCCCATGCATCTCACTTGACGTCAATCTTGCGCACCTGCTGGGCTTGAGGCGTGCGCACAGTAGGAAACCGTGAACAGCAACAATGAGGAACGTGTGAAGTCAATGTTTCTAGGTAGAGGGTCAGGGTTTGGTCTAGGACACCGCAGTTGCAAGTGCTGCTGTACCTACACCCCAGTCGTTGGTCTGCCATGCAACATGTACAGTAAACTAATCGAAACTGCAACGCTGTGCGACTGAGCTGTGACAGGAACCACTTGTGACGACTGGCTTGAGGGCGAGAACGAACAGCAAGTTGGAGGTGCCCAGTAGGATCCAGGCTGCATGGCTGGAATGCTGCAGCCTCCAAGCAGTTTTCCAAACGAGCAAGCTGCGACGTCATCATCAGCATGGCTGAGCACGCTCAGCTGCCTGCGGCGCATCACCACGTGCCTTCCCTCCGCCTCCGCCTCATTTCTTGTAGCCGCCCGGCGCCAGGACCTTGCGGCCCCTGTTGCGGCGGTTTTTCAGGACGTGGCGGCCGCCGGGCGTGAGCCGCCGGGTGCGGAAGCCCGATGTACGTGTGCGGGCCCTGCCAGCATCATTGCGGTCCAAGTCAGCAGTTGGCAAGTGGACATTGAGTCGAACACAGAAAAAGCGCAGAGCACCCTGCAGCCGAAAGTGCGGATCCGATTCGGCCGGCGACCATGCAGCCAGACGTCTCTGGTGACAAACCGTCATGCCGCAGCTAAGATGCCACAAACTAAGAGCTGCGTGGCGGAGGCGCCTTGCGGCGTCCGCAAATCTCACGTCACGATCTCCAGCAGCGCAGTTGCACCCACCTGCGTGTGCCGCCCTTTGTGTTACCGATGGAGTTGCCGCCCATGGCAACAATCATGGCGCCTCGCCTGCTGGGCGGCGCGACCGCCAGGCTGGGGCTGAGGCTGGTGCTGAGGCGCATGCCTGCACAGAACGATGCGCAACAGTCTCACCAGGCTGGTCAACCACTCCAGCGCAATGCGCGCACCAGGCGGTGTCTGACTCCAATTGTTCGGACGGCACGCCCAGCTGCAGCTTGTGCTTGAACAAAAATCGCTGGAGGTGGAGAACTGCCGCTGCCTGTTCCGGGATCGCCTGCACTGGCCCGCACGACACCGGCCAGACAGACAACTGGCCCTGAGCAGCCCCACCTCCGAAGGAAGAGCACAGGCTGTGCAGGCTGCATGCTGGCCGCAGGAACGACGTCTGCAGGGCAGCTGGGCGGACGGCGCTGCATCTGAGCGGCCGGGCCGCTGCTGTCGTCACCATCCGGCGGCAGCTCAGCATTCCCAGGGTCGCAGCCATTCTAGCAGGCTGTGGCCGTCCGCGAGACCGCAACCCAGACAGATCTAGTCTCTTAGCGACGATGCCCTTGCAACCTCTCTCTGCTGTGCGGACCGAGCAGGCCGCTCGATAACTTGCACGTGATCCAGCGGAGCAAGGGCGACGAAACATGGCCAGACACCAACCAGCACAGCTCGAGATGAGCCAGCAAAATGATTTCGGATTGTCCACACACGCGTCGGGAGGCTTGCAAAGCGCTGCGAGATGCTCCGCGTCATCGCCAGCTCCGCCCAGTGCACCGCCATCACTGGTGAGGCGCTCCGAGCGCGAGGTCGTCTGAAAACGACAGGAACGGGACTTGCACGCTCTGAGCCCGTGCGGCGTTTGTGTCTGTGGGCTGCAAAGGATGTGAACCTCTTCAATGTGTAATTTGAGCTGCGAGTGATGCCAGACTCCCTTGACCATGCCCGCAGGCATCGAATCTCGGGCGACTGCTGCAGCAAGCCGCCTGCAGGCTGGTCGGCTCCTTTGCCCCGTGCAACCTCAGGTGCGTGTGCTTGGAAGTGCATTGTAAATATTAAAATGCTCAGTACTTGCAGACGTCCCATGCTGAAGCGCATGCTGGCGCAGGGCGCGTCCCTCTGCCGGTCGCCATTCCCGCGCAGCGGCCGCGCCGGCGTTGCCACAAAGGGCATTGAGCACGAAGGGGTGCGTCCGCAAGGAAGAAACAACACAACTCATGAACTTGCAGTCAAGACTGCAACATATGCTCCTGTGGCCTGTCGGAATCTCAGCTGCCATCCGCTGAGGGAGCTGGCCCGCGTCACACAGGATTTTGGTGCGCGGGACCCTTTCGCCGGAGAAATTGTCACCGACTGGGGGGTCAGGCCACTGGGCAATTCTGACACGGACCATGTGAGACGGTGAGATCACTGCTTACCACTTCTGGGTCGAGCTTGCACTGCGCTCCCCCCACACAGGCTCTCATCATCAGGATCATCAGCGGCTGCGCAGTGCACTGGAGCAGTGGGCGCTGCCCCTCGTGCACGAAGCATCTGACGCTCGACAGACGGCACGTCAACTTTCAAGCGCTTCCGGCATTGCTGTGCATGAGCGCATGGCACCGTGCGCCGGCAGGCCGCCGAAGGGCATGGGTGACATCCTGGGGCTGAAGGCGAAGCACTGCGCCCCCTGCGAGGGCGGCAATGTGCCCAAGCTATCGGACGTGGAGGCGGAGGCACTCCGCAACCAGGTCCAATGGAAGCTGATAACCAACGCCGCAGGGCAGCAGGCCATCCGCCACGACTACAAGGTGAGCACGCTCGTGGGGGCCAGCTGTTGATCTTCGAAATTCCTTTATTTTTACAACAGCCAAAACCTCGCATGTGCGGCATGCGGTTCCGTGGGCAGCAGCAGGGCCGAGCTGGCGAGACACTTGAAAGTGTTGTTGCTGCCAGAGCATCATGCGAGGCCTGTGGGCGGATCACGAGCGCCGCCGCCAGAGGACGGCTGAACCACACACACCGCGCCTTGCCTTCATTTCGCACCCAGCAGCAAACATGTTCATCAGCCCACGTCAGGCTTCAGAGCCATTGTGCGCAAATGGCATGTCGGTGCGCCCAGTCGCATGCTTGCTTAGATAGCAGGCGCCGAGCTGTGAGGCGGCGGTCGGCATGTTCGGCTGCCTAGCGGAGGTTGCAAAGGCCTCGTCCGCGACAGACACAGCACCCCCTGCTCACCTGCTTGCGCCGCGCTGCAAGCAGGTGCGGAACTTCAAGGCGGCGATCGACATGTTCGGCCGCGTGGCTGAGGTCGCAGAGGCTGAGGGTCACCACCCGGACCTCCACCTGACCGGCTACAACAGCGTGTCGATCGAGCTGACCACTCACGCCGTCGGTGCGGCCTCCATCCTCGGTTTCTTGGCTTTAACACCTTGGAAACCTGTCGTCTTTGACCCCGACCTGCACCCCCTCAGCTGCAACGGTGTGCAAATTGAGCTGACCACGCACGCCATCAGCGCGGCCCTCGTCTCCTGCCTGCCGCGATGTCGTCTGCTGTCGATCGATGCCCGCCGCCTCTCGTGCCGCAATGCGCCAGCGGCGCGGCGGCAGCAGCAGAGTCTGGCGGCGCCTGACCAAGACCCTGCCTGGTGCTTTGTGTGGTGAACGAGCAGCAGGCGCCGTGTCTTGTGCATCTGTGCAGCATGACGCTGACATGGCTTCACTTGCATGGCATGCAGGCGGGCTGACGCTCAATGACTTCATCCTGGCTGACAAGATCAACGACCTGGAGCTCAGCGACTTGATGCCCAAGCGCAAGCCCCGCTACTGGGCTTAAATGATTGCCTGCACAGCGTGAGGCAACTCCAGATATTTGGAAAATTTTTGGAACACAAGGCTGCGTCGCACGATGTGTTCGGGCTTGCCTCAAGCGCAAACATGTCAGTGCGGCGTCGTTGGTGCAATGTTGTCGTCATATCGTCTGTCAGTCAGTCGTTCGTTGTATGTCAAATTGTCATTCACTCCCATTTGAATTGTTGGAATGTGAGCTCGGATCAATGGTGGAGTCCACCGCGGCAACCTCACCCTCTCCAGGTTGGGCCGCCGCAGAGGGGTGCCAGAGACAGGGCTGTTGAACGTCAGGACCACTAATTGAAGCATTACAGAGACCGTGTCGTTGCAACGACACGGAGACTTTCTAGAGCACACGGGTAAACAAACCTTCTTGCAACTAGATACGAGGTTCAAACGTAGAAGAAAGCGTAATGCTAATGGCGGTGAATGCCAGATCAAGATGGCAGGCCCACTGCCACAGAGGGCACCGCGGCAACCTCACCCTCTCCAGGTTGGGCCGCCGCAGAGGGGTGCCAGAGACAGGGCTGTTGAACGTCAGGACCACTAATTGAAGCATTACAGAGACCGTGTCGTTGCAACGACACGGAGACTTTCTAGAGCACACGGGTAAACAAACCTTCTTGCAACTAGATACGAGGTTCAAACGTAGAAGAAAGCGTAATGCTAATGGCGGTGAATGCCAGATCAAGATGGCAGGCCCACTGCCACAGAGGGCACCGCGGCAACCTCACCCTCTCCAGGTTGGGCCGCCGCAGAGGGGTGCCAGAGACAGGGCTGTTGAACGTCAGGACCACTAATTGAAGCATTACAGAGACCGTGTCGTTGCAACGACACGGAGACTTTCTAGAGCACACGGGTAAACAAACCTTCTTGCAACTAGATACGAGGTTCAAACGTAGAAGAAAGCGTAATGCTAATGGCGGTGAATGCCAGATCAAGATGGCAGGCCCACTGCCACAGAGGGCACCGCGGCAACCTCACCCTCTCCAGGTTGGGCCGCCGCAGAGGGGTGCCAGAGACAGGGCTGTTGAACGTCAGGACCACTAATTGAAGCATTACAGAGACCGTGTCGTTGCAACAACACGGAGACTTTCTAGAGCACACGGGTAAACAAACCTTCTTGCAACTAGATACGAGGTTCAAACGTAGAAGAAAGCGTAATGCTAATGGCGGTGAATGCCAGATCAAGATGGCAGGCCCACTGCCACAGAGGGCAACGGGCGTGGTTTTTGCTGTGTGCACAACGAACAACGAGAGCGAGCGATGCAGCTGGCACCCACACCGCTCGTCCTGAATGTGGGATCAAGATTGAAAGGCGCTGCAGCCATGCACAAATGGCCGCTGCAAACAGGAACCTGGCGGCCGCCACCTGCCTGCCCCCTCAGCCCGCATCACAGAGCTGTGGTGTCCAGCTCTCCCGACCCGCCAGACACAATCGAGGACAGGCCAGATACGCCGCATGCCAGGATGGGTGGCGCCGCCGAGCAGGCGCCGGCGGCAATGGCAGCGGAAGTTGACAGGTGCAGGTCTGTCATGACCTGCCCAAAGAGGGATGTGCTCGTGAAGTACAGTGTCTGGACACAGCAGGGATGATGCAGTCGCCGGATGCGCAGGATATCATGCACTTTGGGCTGGGTAGAACATATATGTGGAATGCTGCATCTCCCGCAGCCTTGATGCAATTGATATTCATCCACGAGTTTACGGACTACAACGCCACGTTGCTGGCATGCTGCTCCAAAGCAAGGCGTCGAGACTTCGAGGCACTCAGACACAGAAGAACTGACCTGACTGATGGTGCTGTCGGACGTGTGCTGCCAGGCCGTCGTGTCCAGCAGGTCGGACAACGCCGGGTTGCGCTTCACCGCCGCCGCCATCTGCATGGGGTGGTTTTGGTGGGAGAAATGATCTCGGACTGGAAAGTGCATACTTTGGAAGAGCTTGTGGATGCATGGCTTATGCACGAGACATCCACGCAAAGACAGCAGCGACCCCATCCACCAGCGCCGACCTGCTCCGTGCCGGTCCTGTATGCAACAATGCGGCCGCGCGCCCGGTGCACGATGGTGCGGCCCCTGCTAGCGGCGTCCCTTTGCACAGCGCCGTTCAGCCCTGCAATATAGCGGTCCACCTTATGGGCGACACAAGGCGGCTGCGCATTGCCATATCGAAAGCAACCCATGGTAGGCGGCAATGTTGTGACTCTGGACGGCCGGGAGCGGCAAGAACAGAGCGCACAGGGGCTTCACAAAAGGCGCCCAGGGAAAGGGGGGGCAGGTGGATATGGGCCCGCATGCGGCCGTAGAGCGCACCAAAGAACAGCTCGCCGGGGCCACGGGATTGCAGCAGAATGTGGCCGGCGCCCAGGTCGGTAGGCCGCGGCATGTCGCCCAGCATGCTGGTGATTGACCCTAGCGACATCGGGCCTGTGGTAATCCAGAGATTGCCACCAAAAATCGTCAGAGTCCAGGAGAATGCTAGGGAGCGATTTGCCCCTGGGGGTCCCCTCCTGCCGCATTGATTTGCAAGTATCAAGTCAAACAGGCAGCAGCCCAGCGGGTCCTCCTCGTCCTGTACTACCGCTGCAATGCCCCACCCAATCCCCGCAATATGTTCACCTATAGCCTCGCCGTCGAACGAAAAGTCGTCGCCGCCGCTGCTGCCGGCGCCAGAGGCGGCGCCCGGCAGCTTCGCGGCTGCCGTCACGAGCACCGTGTCAATGTGACCTGTGACCACCAGAAGGATGGCGGAATCTTCCGCTGCATCGCTGCATTGCAGCTCCTCGCCAGCCTCAAATTCCACCTCCTGCTCCGAGCGAGGAGAGTTCCGCTTGACTTTTTGTGCCATTGTTGGTATCTGACGTCAATGTATGACAGGACACTTTACAGCATCAGATGCCCCATGTTCATGCAAAGCGGGCTGGACAATGCGGCAGGAACGGAGCATGCGGCGGTGCATCCGCTGAGAGCAAGAACCGAGCATGCAGAAGTTGGTCGGGTGCGCGAGTGGCACCTGGAAGATGGACAGCAGCTCCGTCATCATATGACCGTTGTCGTGGTGACTGATGGCACTTGTCACCTCCGCCTCTGTGACCGTCAGCGCCTGGCGGCAGCAACCACAACACTTAGCGTCAGAGCTTCCCGGTGATTCAGAGCGACAGATTTGCAAAATTTGCCATCGCACTGACTGCGCACACCAGTCGCACACCTTGCTGGGTGCTGGCAGACGCGCCGGCTGCACGGACGACTGCATCCAGGGGTGGCCGAGCAGCGCATCGAGTGATGGGCGGGCGTCCGGCTCCTTTGTCAGAATCTGTAAGCAGACAAGAATCCACATGTGCTGTGTGCCAAGTTGATGCCAGCACTGTTGCTTCTCAATGTTGCTGCCGCCACTGGAATGCAATCAGTTGGCGCAGGCCATGCAGGCGCCCAGCCATGGCCGCTTACAACAGCCGAGGGTCATCAACCCCTTCGATCAGCCGTCCCCGCTTCATCGTTGCTCATGTGCTCAGGAGACGCACCAAGGCGACGAGGTCGGCGAGCTGCGCGCTGCACTGCCCGCCTGGCGGCAGCGTCAGTGGCTGGCTGCAGATGGACTCGAACACTTCAGCGGTGGTGCTGCCGGTGAAAGGCAGACTGCCAAAGGTCCACTGGTAGATGCACACTCCCAGCGCCCAGATATCCACCTGCGCAGCAAAGCAATTTTTTTTGTCTATTGAGTGCGCGTGCTGGTGCATCCAGCTTCACCATTCAGGACAGGAGTGCATGAGGGCAGGGCTGTCCTTGGTTGGAGTGCAGCCAACGAAGACTCCGGGGCAGATCGTGAGAACAAAATCAATGATGCGCACGACGTGGAGGGCTTTCACCTTGCTGGTGAGCCTGCCCGACTGCAGGGACTCGGGTGCACGGAAGGCCGGCGTGCCGCTGACCTGCAGCAGCGTACAAGCTGTCTCCTCATGCAGCATCCTGGATGGACGTGCTCGAATCAGTGCAAAGCATGGTGCGACGCATCCCAGGGGCCGCAAAGATGCCCAATGCATTTTGGTCCAGACCTATTCTGCCCTACCCCATCCAGTCCAGCCCAGCCCCGGCCCCGCGACGCTGCACATGCGTTGTGGAAGGCACCCTGCTCCCGGAGGCACTGCTCCGCCATGCAAGATATTGGCTGCGTGCTCGCCTGGCCGTCCCAGGCGCCAAGGTTCTCTGAGTACTCCAGGGAGGAGCCAAAGTCCACGATCTTGATGCGGCTGTCGCCGCCCCGCAGCAGGTTGGCGGGCTTCAAGTCGCCGTGCACCACGTGATTGGTGTGCAGGTACGCCAGGCCCTGCAGTGAAAGCTAGTGGAAGTCAAAGTAGAATCATGGCGCATGATGTGTTAGGATCTGAAGCGCAGGCGCGCACTGCCTGGTCTGTACGGAGATGGCAGCAGGCTATAAGTCAAGTCGGGGAGAGCACCGGGAGTGGGCCATGCGTTGCCATTGGTGTGTGCAGCTGCGCAACCTGCATTCGAAACGGTCGCCAATGCTGGCGATGCTTGTATGGAAGCATCAGCACACCTGGCAGATCTCGTGAACATAGCGCAGGGTGGTGGCCTCCGGCACCCGCGCCCAGCGGCGCGCCGGCGCTGGCCCCGCCGGCGGCTGCTCCAGGGAGCCCCCCGCAACATGCTCCATCACCAGCAGCAGGCTGTTGCTGCACGGGTCGTCGATGACCTGCGTGACGACCGGCACAGCAGGATGGTTGAGCACCCCGATGGAAATCAGAAAGGAGAACGGGACAGAGAATGCTGTTGGATGAGCTGCAGCCTGCAGCCCGACAGCCTCGCATTGGGGCTCACAGCTGGTGCAGCACAAGGTGCTCTGCAGCAGGCGACATGGAAGTGCAGAAACAGTACCTCCACCAGCTTGACGATGTTGGGGTGGTCCAATTTCTTCAACACCGCGATCTCGCGCACGACGTAGCGGGGGGCACTGCCGCTGGTCGACATCACAGTCGACAGTTGCGCCGTCGGCGCCGACATTCCAGGGCTGGCGGACCGCCGCTTGAGCAGCTGCATTGAATCATACGATCGAGTGAAACACCGATGTGCTCGTCGAACCCAGGCCGTCTACTCGAAGTAGCAGATATGCTGTTGCTGGCTAGCCCGTGCAAGCACTTTCGATTGATGCCAATGACAGCACACCATACCTCTGCCCTGGCCGCCTGGGTCGGAGCCGACGCCATGGGATGGCTGAAGGCGGGCAGCGCCGCATCCGCCGTGCTGGGCCGCATCAGCCATGCCATGGCCTCGTCGCTAGCGCCCGGCGCTACCATGTCCGGCTGGCCATCAGAGACCGCGCCTGTGAACTCGAGGCGGCTGCTGTCGCCACTCCGGCCGCTCTGCAGCTGTTGGGCATGCTCCGTACTGCGGCTGGCCTCCAGCTCCGGCACGCGGAAGGCAGCGCTGCTGTCCAGACGGGGCAGCCAGCTGGGCATCAAGCGGCGGGTCTGCATGAAGGGCGCGGGTATGACATCCGGCTGGAGGTGCGCTCGACCGAGCGCCGACGGCGGGGCCCTCGCACCGCCGGCAGCACACCTACCAGAGGGAGCTCCGGCCGCTGCCGCCTCCGGAAGGGGCTCGCTGTCCTGGCGGCCCGCGGCAAAGTCTTCCGTGAGGGCAGACAGCTTCCGGGACAGCCTGCTGCCGCTGCTGCAGGTGCTGCCGAGAAGCGATGCTGACGCCGCCAGCGGTTGGGCGGCTGGCACACACGGTACAGGCGCCGACCCAGCCTCAGTCAGCGCCGGCTCAGAGGAGCCATCGCTGAGCAGAGTCGCCTGCACTTCTGCAGCTGCAAATGGCGACACTGTGGCGCCAGCTGTCCACACTGAAGGTGTCACCCTGTTAGCGGCCAGCTGCTGATCTGCCAGCTTGTTGCTGCCACCCGAGCTGCCGGTCGTCGGCTGCAGAGAAAACTGCAGTGCATACGGCGGCGGCACCTGCGCTGCAAGTGGGAGAGTGGCGCATACGCCGCTGCCCCGTGCAACCGGGACATCTGCTGCGCTGTTGCCTGCCGGCAATCGCGCTAGCAATGCCTTAGCCTGCTCTGCACCATGCTGCTCGCTCGCATGCTGCTCCGTTGCATCGCCTGCGTCTTCCTGCTGTGCAAACGGCGAATGCACTGGGCAGCGCCGCTGTGCAGACACGCACGGCGCCGACAGCGTCTTCACGCTGCAGACCGCGGCCTGGGCGGCTGAGGCGCTGCTGGAGACCCGCAGCACCGCCAGCAGCTCTCCGAGCTTCGGACACGATGCTATTGATAGCGTACCGGCACCACCTGCCTCTGCGGTGTCGCCGGTAATGGCGCCGTGGGATTGCGACCGCCTCCGCTGGCGCCGCTCGTCGGCCAGGGCGTCTGCCGCGCATGCCGCTGCTGCATCACCGGAAGTGGCTCCCGTGCTCCCATAGTAGGTGGAGCCATGCGAAACGGACCGCTGTCGGCCACGCGGCTTGGCTTGCAGCTTGCTGTCCGAGGCGATTGGCAGCCGCTGGCCAGGGGGAAGCCGCATGACGGCGCTGAATATCTGCAAGACAGGCTGGCCGCTTCTGGCAGCGTCTGCGGCCCGCCGCGCCGCAGCAGCCTCCTCTATGTCCGTCTGATGTACTGGATTGCGCTGATGCAGTCTGGACGCTGTGTTCTCGAGGCTGTCACTGCTGGATCCCGCTGCAGTCGAGATGCATTGCATACTGCCAATAGGAACTGGACGCGCTGCCCGGCTGCTGTCCATGGGCAATGCAAGCAAGGCTGCCACGGCAGCCGGCGAGGCTCGCTTCCTGGCGCCTTGCTGCTTCAGGCGCGAGCCTGCATGCGCAAGACTGGTGCCACTGCGGCCGCTGACATTGCTGACTGACTTGCTGCGCACCCTCGCTCGACTGCCGCCGGTTGCCGGCGTGGCTGCGAGCTGCTGCACATGCTGAGCTGGCGGGAAGGTCCGTGCGTGCGGCGGCGGCCGGCGCGCCAGCCCTGACGACTGCCTGTGCTGCAGCTGCGACTGGATCCTCGACAGCTGCTGCATCTGCAAAAGGCTGCTGATCATGGCGTCAGCACTGCCTCCAGAGCCGCCACTGGAGGTAGCTGCATGCGCCGAGTGTGGCAGGGACACAGTGCGCTGCATGTGGCTCCTGCAGGCCAGCTGGCCAGCGCCGCTGCTGGACTTGCCGCTCGCCGTGCTGGCCGATGTGCTGGAGCACTGCAGCTGCGTCAGGGGCGCCGAGTTTGTGCGCATCGGCTGCAGCACAGACGCGCGAGCAAGGCTTACGGCGGCGGACTTGAGAGCCATCGACATGCTGCTGGACCGCCTGGATGACTTGGACATGCGCCTGCACAGTTGCAGAACAGAATATTGCCCATATTGCAAAATTAATTGCGAATTCGCGCAATTGAAGCCCGAACACAGAGGACCTGTCAAATTCTGGGTCAATTTTCTGCTGAGCGGTGGTCTGCCCACTCAACGGCGGCCGCACTCAGACTCGTGCAACGTCTCCAACAGAGCGTGCTTGATGGGTACACTCTGCTACATTGCCTGACAGACGATCGCAGGTGACTCTTCCTGATGAACTTGATGGCATACAGGCCCATGTCCTGCAGGTTGAGCACCAGCCGCACGGTGCCGAAGGCGCCCGCCCCCAGCCGCTTCACCAGCATATACTGCTTGTTTACCACTGGCATGCCGCTGGCGGTACGCTGGATCGTCAGTGAAACCCTGGTGCGTGGCTCCTGGGCACAAGAGTCAGCGGGCTCAGGGCCATTAGCGAGGGAACTTTAGAAGCCAGTGACGACATGTCAGCGCCCCGAGCTGGCGAGGTTGTGGGAGACGCATGTCGCACTGGTGCTGCGGTGTGAGCGCGCGTGCGCGAGACCTGCAAGCCACCAGATCTGCACGTAATCGTCTGTGCAGGCTTGGAATTGTCGAGGATCATGCTTTCATTCGCACCTCTCGGCAGCTGGCGGACTCCGAGTCGCTACCGATCGTGTCAGAGCTGTCATTATTAGCATCATAGTTGCAGCTACCGACACTGCGCAGGCTGCTACTGCCAGTGTGCACCGGGCTGTTGGAGATTTCTCGCAACGTGCACCTGCACCGTATCGAAAGGTTCACATTCCACGGGAAGCAGAGGACGCTACATCAGACGGCCTCTTGTGGTGTCGGGATGCTGGCAGCATGCTGCGCCAACATGAGGCATTATGCAGCAGTGCACGCCTGACATCGTGTGTCACTGGCTGCTTGCACGATAGTTAAGCTCCCGAAATTTTGTTGTTGCGATTGTGAGGAGATCGTGCATATGCAGCCTTCTGCACACCGAGATGTGGCAGCAGCCAGCAGCAGGCGCAGCCGAGTGGCATTCGGCAGCTCCGAATCGGGCGGTGTGCATTTTCGCAGGTCCGAACTGCATTTGAAAATACAAGGCTTGAAGCCGTTGCTGTGACCGGCAGTCGAGAGGCAAGTGCGACAGTCCGCAATTGCTCATCAATATGGTTCAAATGGACAATTTTCACAGACGACCGGACGCAGACGGTGCGGTTCAGGCTTGCTGAGCTGTATAAGTTCGAATTGAGCTAACCGGGCTAACCGGAGACGACGACACCTGACAGAGTGGAAGATGCTGACGCATGCTGTATGTGTGTGTGGATCTGCACTAACCTGGTCTTGGCTGTGAGCAGCACCCGCCGCGCCGACAGCCTCGCAGCACGCCGGTGGCCCGCGGATTTGTCCTTGGATGCAGTGACGAACCCGATGGCAACACTCGCTTGGGCATCGCAAGGTTTCTGCGCACTACCCTCCGAAAGCGTCGCCCGCCGAGTCTTTTCCTCAGGGGCCTTCTGCCGCTTTTTGCCTTCCGACCGTTTCAGAAATTTAAAAAACCTGCACAAAGATCGTGCTCTACGTTTCTCGTGTCAGTGCGAAACCGCATCGTCATGCACTTTTGGCCACGTTCTGCCGGAAAGCTGTTTGCGCGAGAACGTCCAGCTTTTCACCGCAGCAGGAGTGGTCAACCGTCTCACCCGCATAAAGTCATTCCGGTGAACCAATATAGGTTTTCCCGGGTGCCGTGTCTCGCTGCAGCCGTATGATATCGCTAATGTCAGGGACACTGTCTAGGTCGGCTTGGCAAACTTCTAAAGCAGGACGCAAAAGCAGTTCGTCAGGAAAGCAGCAGCTAAAAATTGACTGCGTTGGTAACAGCAGCAATATGTGCCGTCACTGGCCAATACACAGCTCAAATGCCTGGCCGTGACTAAATTCGCAACAGGCAGCAGGAAGCAACAGGAAGCAGGTTTTGCAGTCAGCACAGCACAGTCTGAGCAAAGGAGCAAGCAAAGGTGAGCAAATTTTGCATTCCTGCGCAGTTTGTTCGTCGCAGTGGGTCTGGAGTCATCCATAGCGGTGTAGGGCGCGACTGCACAGCGTTAGAGTCTCATCCCATGTCAACGACCAGTCTTTGAAGAGGTCCAAGAGGATTTTCTTGCAGGGTCAGAGCAGCAGATGTTCTCGGGCAAGTCTTCCCTGAGAGGTGCAGACACCAAGGCGACTCCGCCTGTGAACAAGGCCCTGCAGGACTATTTGTCAAAGTACACCTCTGACGGCGACGGCAAAAAGAAAAAGAAGAAGAAAAAGCCGAAGCCGGCCGCAGCCGGCGTGCGCATTCTGGATGAGGATGTTTCCGGATTCGCAGCACCCTCGGCAGCACTTGACCCAGACGACGACGACGAGTGTGAGTTCCTGGTGCCGCCCGATGCTTGCGTCAGCGTCTGCCAGCTCTCATCACCGATTTGCCTGCCATCAGGATCAGCTGCTGACCCTCAAAGCTTGAGGACTTTTGCTGCAGTGGCGCCGATAATTGCCAACGAGGAGGAAGCCGAGAATATCAAGCGCCAGCTGGAGACGGTGGGACTGCGCAGCCTGCTGCCCCCTTCTGCAACTTCTATTGATTAAATGACGTTCTTGCACCTTACGTGGCAACTCGACAAGATGTAAAATTAAAAGGCCTGCTCCTGATCGTATTTGCAGGCACAGCGCGGTTTTTACGAGCGGGGGGACGGCAGCGGCTGGGTAGCGGCGGAGCCTGACGCAGGGCGCAGCGGGCAGCAGCGGCACGACTCGGATGCCTCGCCGCACCGGCGACGCCATGACTCTGATGATGATGCCTCGCCGCCGCGGCGGCGCCATGACTCTGATGATGACGCCTCGCCGCCGCGGCAACGGCATGACTCCGACGATGATGCTTCGCCGCCGCGGCGGCGGCAGCGGCATGACTCTGACAACGATGATGCGTCTCCGCCCCGGCGGGGCGACGCTGCGGCAGCGGGCCGCCACGACTCTGACGCCAGCGATGCATCGCCGTCCAGGCGGCGAGCCGCCGCAGATTCAGACGCAGACGCCTCGCCGCCGCGGCGGGGCGTGCAGCCACGCGACCGCAGCGCATCAGCAGACCTGAGCCCGCCGCGCAAGCGGGCCGCGGCTGGCTCGCCAGACGCCTCGCCACCCCGCAGGTGTGAAACCAACTTTGCTTTGGTCAACTGATTGCAGTTTTACCTGCATCAAAGGTGGGGACACTTGCGCCCAGATTCGAATCAGACTCCCGTTCGACCAGAACGGGTGCCTGAAGATGTATCCTGGCACAACACGGCCTCGCTGGCTGCACCCAGTGAGCAGATGTGCCTGCCGGCCGAGCGCAGGACAAAGGCGGAAGGACGCGTGCTGAACGGCACGGCCGCCGGCACGACAACCGGAAAGCAGCTGCTGGAGGCGTTGACCCGGCTTTCTCACAACAAAACATGTCAAGACCACTTGACCAATTGTTCGCAGGACGAAGGTGGTGAAGCGTGTGCTGGATGGCACGGTCGCGGGCATGGTGACCGGCAAGCAGCTGCAGGAGAAGCTGGCCTAGCACTCTCAGGAGAAAGCGTGTCAAATCCACTGAACCGAATGCGCAGGACAAAGGCGGAGAAGCGCATGCTGGACGGCACGGCGGCCGGCATGGTGACCGGGAAGCAGCTACAGGAGGAGCTGATCCGCAAAAAGGAGGCAGACCGCAAGCGGCTCGCCTCCCTGGACGCCTCCGTCACGGGGCGCTATGCCAAGACGGTGAGCGCAACGCTGAAACGGACGACTTTGATATGGTGGAGGCCGAGAGACAGACTGGAAGGTGTGCAAGCGGCTTGCTTCCTGGAGGCCTCTGTCACCGGGTCTGAGCTTCATGAGGCTAGGTGCCAGCAGGCGGGTGGGGTTGCAGTCCCTGTCACCTTCACACGAGCCTGGCAGGCGGCAGCGAGCGACAGTTTACACCCAGCGGGTGGAAGATGGCTCCAGTCTCCTCGTTCTGCGCAGAGGGCGGCCAGCCAATGTGACGGCAGTCTGTGAAGATGGTTCCTCGAGGCACGTGCAGCCGTTTGAGCCGCTGAGACATGTTGCATCTTTCCCGCACGGCAACCCTGGGTGCACCGCGACAGGGGCGGCAAGGAGGTGTCGGAGGGCCTGAAAGCCGCAAGAGCCGCAGCCCAAGAGGTTCGAGCTGCTGATGCATGACATGCCTCCCCTCACTGCAGGTGCACCGCGACAAGAGCGGCAAGGAGGTGTCGGAAGAGGAGCTGAAAGCCGCGAAGGATGCCGAGAAGAAGGCGAAGGAGTGGGTGGCGCCCGAGTGGGCGGGCGGCGTCAAGCAGCAGCGCGACGCGGAGGCGCGGCGTGCGGAGCAGGCCGCCCAGGCCGCGCAGCCCTTTGCCCGCAGCAGGTGCGCTGTCGGTCCGACCAGGAAGCAGAGGCAACAGGAAGCAGAATGAACTGACGAGACAGGTGTGTAGCATGACGTGCGGCACGCTTCAGCAGAGCTGGCGGTGCGGCAGTGTCCGAAGGCTGCGCGGCAGCGAGCAGTGTGCCGGGCAATGTGCCATCACCCGGATGTGTCAGGGCCGGCAATTATGTTGTCCTAGCTGCCGGTTCTGGCGTGCAGCTCATGGGTCGTCGGGGACCGAGGGGCGCCGAGCCCCGCAGCACATCATTGATGGATGCTGCAGAGCCCGACTTGTCGGGCTTTACAATGCTCCAGAGTGAACATGCTGCAGAGTGCCGCTTCGTAAGCCCTGCAGAGCCTCACTGCGAGGTTGTGCAGAGCTCCACTGCTGGACTCTGCGCTGTTGGAGCCTGCAGAGCGCGATGTGCTGTAACGTCACACTCTGTAGGGCTGAGCTGGTGGGTTTTGGGTTGTTGGGGCAGAAGTAACACCATGTCCTAAACTCTTGGTTTCATGAACTGTGCAGGGCGGACCTGGACGCGGACTCCAGCTTCAAGGAGCGTGTGCGGTGGGGGGACCCCATGGCGCATCTGGCGCGGAAAAAGCTGGCGGAGGCCGGGCCGCCGCCGCCCGTGCTGCCAGCCGCGCTGCAGAAGAAGACTGGTGAGTGGCGGCTGTAAGCGTGCCTGTGCGCAAGCACCATTGCGCAGCTGCCGTCTCAAGCATGCTGCTTTGCACATGCATGTTGCTGCCCCGACGGCAGCGGCGTCGGGCCGGCGGTGTTCGGCCCTTCGGCCGGCCGCTTGCCCTGTGTTGACACGAGGAGAAGGAGCTTACCGACAGCACGATGTGCCGCTGCATCCTGCAGGCTTCTGTGGTGTTGCACTCCTGTGCTGTGCATCTGCTGCCTTTGCCGGTCCCGGCACGCACCCCTGTCAGTGCACACTGCACCCTTCAGCCTCCGTCTGAGCATGCCGCCGGCGCCGCCCCCGCAGGCTTCCAGGTGCCGCAGCAGGGGCCGAGCTACAGCTGTTTGAAGCGCAGCCTCACACCTGGCGGCTGCGCTGATCGAGACTGCTGCCGGTGCTGCCCGCAGGCTTCCTGGTGCCGCAGCAGGTGCCGGGCCACAGCTGGCTGAAGCGCAACCTAGGTGCGCCGCCAAATCGCTACGGCATCAAGCCGGGGCGCCACTGGGACGGAGTCGACCGCTCCAACGGCTTCGAGCGGGAGCTTTTCAAATCGCAGAACGCTGCCACTGCTCTGCAGGCGGAGGCGCGCGCATGGGGTGAGCGTCCAGTCTTCCGTCGCTGCCCTGTCAGTGCCTGTCGCATGCCGTCACGCGGCCGCAGTGCATGGCAGCTGGACATGGCTGTGGCATGTATACCTGAGCATCCCGCCCGCACAACCTTGAGAGCAGCAGAACCAGCTGCTGCTTATGTGCCCAATTCATGCCATGCAGGTCAGTCTGACATGTAGAAATGGCACGGTGCCGCGCCCTGCAGCATTTCGCCGTGATGTCATCTGCCGGGACTTGGGCCGCGGCGCTCGTTGTCGGTCGCGCTGTGAGCGCTATGTGTTGCGGATTCTCAGAAGGCCATTGCCGCCGGGTTACTTGCTGGTTGCGTGACGCTGACATCTGCCGTAAGCTGTCAGACAAACAGTCAATTCCACACGGGTCCAGTACATTACAAGACGTGTTCGGGCTGGTGGTCTTGAACGACTGCTTGCAACAGAGCCGCAAGTTGTACACGGACGCCACACCGTCGGTACCATCTGGGGCAGTCAAGTGTCGGCATCTGCTTGGTACGGCGCCGTCGGGGGTTGACTCTGCTGCACCAGGCCCGACTGCGGGACAACGGCGTGGCTGAGGCGATCTGCGAGCACTGCTCGCTGACGGCATGGGGTCAGGCGGGCAGATGGAGGCCAGGCCGCTGTTCCCGACAATCCCAGGCAAGCTCGGCTCTGCAGCTCGCTGCACTTGCCCGGGTTGAGTCGCAGCCACCGGGGTCGGGCCTGCCGCAGAGAGGCTTCTCATGGCAGGCCCCTTTGTCTCAACACTACTGCAACGCGCTCTTCGATCGCTTTCATACCACTCGGCGGCGTCGGAAATGTCCTGCCGACAACACGGCCGACAACACGGCCCAATCCGCACCTGGTGCCTGCTGGTTTGAACCTGCCTGCACGATCTGACGTGCCGACGGTGGAGCAACAATTCTGCATGGCATTCAAGAGACTGTACGGCGTGGCGTGCGATTTGCCCAGCGCCTAAGTCGCACAGGATGCATGTTATGCATGTGTCCGACAGCTCGTGGTCATGACTGCTGCGCAACACCCTACCGCCAGTCCAGCTCTACCTCTGTCCGTGCTGAAGGACCACAAATGTTTCGTCGCAGACTTCCGGCGAGGCGACGTCGCCCTGAAATACGTCAAGCGGTGCGCAGAAGTGCTGTGCTGATGCTCCATGCCGGCCGAACCTGCGCGGATTGAACTGCGAGACCTGTCCAGTCACTTCATTAGCGGTCTTGACTGCTCAATTGGTGTGCAGGGGCTACCATGTGCTGGTCACGCACTTCCTCACGTTGCTGCTGGTGCCGGTTGCCATCACCACAGCGGTGCGCATTCCAGGCTGCAACCTTCATGGCTGTCCGACTGTGGACCAGCTCTTGGCTGCAAGAATGGTGCAGCATGAACCTCCAGTGAGAGTACTGCTGCTTGCTGAACTGCGTTGTGACACCTAGTTGTGCTTCCGCCCCCGCAGCTCGAGCTACTCAACATGGGCAAGAGTGGCGAGCTCAAAAGCATCTGGCAATCGGCGTCGAACACGAATGTGCAGTTCAACCTGGTGAGTGGAATGGTTTGGCATGTCTCGGCCGCAGCAACGGCGCGCAGTGGCGGCAGCCAGCCCGTGCTGAAGCTCTGTCGAAGCAGTCTGGCATGGCCACCAACCGAGTGCAATGCGGAAGGCAGACTGTGCCGCAGCTGGCCAGCAGCAGCAGGCCGACAGCATTGTGGAGGCAACTTGCCGAGACCAACATTTGCTGCATATGCCAACGTGCATGTGTGCACCCTGCAGATCACGTTCTGCCTGTGCAGCCTGCTGCTGACCTGTCTGGCACTAACCTACATCCTGACGCGCGCCAAGCCGGTCTACTTGCGCGACTTCCACGTCTTCAAGCCGCCAGCTGAGTGAGTGCTCCCTTGTCAAAAATCGTTCTCAATGCCTGCGGCCTGCTCATCTGACGAGCATATAAGCTGAAAGATTCTTCGCCACCTATGTGGGGCTTTCATAGGTTTTGAGCTATTGCTGCTGCAGGCTCAAAATTACGCGCGACCGCTTCAAGGAGCTCAGCAAAGCATCCGGGGTGCGCACATGCCTCACTCACGCTGTCGCCCTTTGTGGCCCTCCTGCAAGTCTGCCGGTCGCAGCGCAGACGCAACCAGTGAGGCGGTCCCAGCAGCTGGCACAGCACACAACATCGGAACAGTTCGGATTCGCCTGCTGTGCCTTATGCAACCCTGCGAAACCGCACACAGGTGTTCAGCGAGAGGGCCATGGACTTCCAGGAGCGGATCATGGACAAGTCGGGACTGGGCGACGAGACATACCTGCCGCCAGGTGGGTTGCCGCTGCCGATGTGTGCAGCATGTGCGACGGCGGGCGGCCATTCGCGCGTTCCGCCTCCTGCTGGCGAGCTGAGACTGGGGGCACGACCTTTCCAGCGAGGGGAAGGGTGCAGGTTGGCGGGGCTTCGGAACAGTTGGCGCATGGGCGGCCGGCGCTGGGGCGGCGGCAGGCGGGCTGCTGCGGAGTCAAGCAGCTGCTGCTGGTGCCGGGGGTGCGTGCGGCGCAGCTGGGCAGAGAACCCAACTGGGGCACCCCACTCCCCCCCTCCCGGGCTACAGGAGGTCGCACCCTGCAAGCGGGGTAGTCAGTAGTGTCTGCACTCTGCGTACAGGTGTGCGGGTGTGGCCGCCCAACATCAACATGCGCACCGCCCGGGAGGAGGCAGAGATGGTGATCTTTGAGAGCGTCGCGGAGGTGCTGAAGAAGTGCAAGCTCCGTGCGTCCCAGGTGCGCAAGGAGTGCCGTGCGTGTGTCGGGTCCAGATCGATTTGAGGCTGTGCAGCATGCCGTGCAGCACACAGATGGGTGTCGGGCATTGTGCTCCGTGACCGTGGCCGCAGGATAAGGGCCTAGTTGCGGGCCTGATTGCATTCAGGAGTCACATGTTGCGAAGGCTGCACCCAGGGTCGTGATGAGGATGGTCTTTCATCATCGGCTTCCCGCATGCACAGACATCCTGATAGTCACCTGCTCGCTGTTCAGCGCCAGCGGTCCATTTCATTGCTCATCCGCGCAGATCGACATCTTGGTGGTCAACTGCTCGCTGTTCAACCCGACCCCCAGCCTGTCCGCGATGATCGTGAATCATTTCAAGATGCGCTCCGACACCATCACGTACAACCTGGGCGGCATGGGCTGCTCCGCCGGCGTCATCGCCATCGGCCTCGCACGCGAGCAGCTGCAGGTGCACAGCTGCAGGCCATGGCTGCTGCAAGCCAGCTGCCATAAGAGTTGGGACCTGGCCTGACCTTATGAATCGGGCAGCGAATCGGGCAGCAATGCGTCGTCGTCGTTGGCCTCGCCCGCGGGAAGCTGCAGGCATGCAAAGTGCAACATGCTAGGTGACGCATGAGAAATCCTGTGGGGCAGTACCTCACTGGGCAGCCCGTCTGGGCGCCACCGCTGCTGGAGCGGCACGATCAGCCAGCTCGCCCTGAGCATCAGAGCCGCCAAACATGTCTGCGCAATGCGGGCATCCGCTCAGGAGAAGCTTGCGAGCATGGCCCGATCGGCAGCCCCAGCAGGTTTATGCGATGTCCAAACCATCTAATTTCCAGTCATACCACCAGACCTCTGGCTAGGGCTGCTGTCGCCACTGGCTGCCCTGCGGATGTGGTCCTGACACCACGATGCTGGTGGTGTCCAACAAGAATCATTCACATCTCTTTGGAGAAGTTTTCTTCCATGTCTTCACATCTGCACGTCTTCACATCTTCCGCAAACTGCTATATGGCTGATAACCCCAATGTTCTTGGTCGACTTCTGATAGCTGCTGTCCGCAGGTGTACCCCAACGCCACTGCGCTGGTGGTGTCCACCGAGAACATCACGCAGAACTGGTACTTCGGCGAGGAGCGCTCCATGCTCATCCCCAACTGCCTGTTCCGCATCGGCGGTGCCGCAATGGTGCTGTCCAACAAGTGAGTCCCGCCCTTGCCTCCCGCCTCCGCCTCCCCTCCGTCTCGCTCCTCCTCAAAAGTTTGCCAGGCTCCCCGATCCCCTTGTGCACGCGCACATCACGCCGTGTGAGGCCTGGCTTTGCTGGCTTAGACCATGGGCGGCTGCCAGCATCTCAGAGACACGGAGCACGCGGCGACGCTAGCCAGCGAGCCTGCCAGCGCCTGCGCAGTGCATCACACAGCAATGGGCGAGGATTCTCTCCCTTCATTATTTCGGATTTGTAGCAGCAGCAGAGTCTGATGATTGAAGGCCGGCTGTGAGTAGCAACGTGTGGGACCCAAGTCGATTGGCAGACCGGGTTTGGAATTGATATTTTGGTCCAACTCGGCACAACCTGCCCCGCACGCAGGCGGCGGGACAGGTGGACTGCCAAGGATGAGCTGTTGCACACAGACACGCATTCACGGATCACCTTTGGATCCAAAACTTGATCCGAGTTGGCCACTGTCCTCTTGTGCAGGCGCCGGTATAGGCCGGCAGCACAGCACGAGCTGCGGACAGCAAAACACCCATTGAACGCCTTCTGATTCTGTTTCACCGCAGGCGGCGGGACAGGTGGACGGCAAAGTACGAGCTGCTGCACACGGTGCGCACGCACATGGGCGCCTCCGATGCCAACTTCGGCTGCGTCGTGCAGCGTGAGGACGAGGACGGCAAGGTGTGCTTGTTCTTTTAGGTGTGATTGTTTTGTGTACAGTGGATGTACGCTGCACAACGACTCGGAGCTGGCCTTCCCATCTACTGATCGGCCACGATGGCCGCCATCACCATGGTTCCTGAGCGTGGATCTCGAGCAGAACGTCGTCGTGTGCCGCGATCAACTGTTGCCTGTTATGGTTTGCGGACAACATTCTGACCCCGTGATGACGTTCGTCTGGCTGTCTGCTGCTTTGCTGGCTCGGGTCGCTGGCCCCGGCTGCCCCCGGCGCTGCAGGGAGTGCCTGTGTGCCGTCAGCCTGTGTGCCGGGTCGGGCGTCAGCCCTGAGCCCATCCTGGCAGCTTCATGCCGGGTTCGAGAGCCCTGAGCCAGCCCCGTCCGCACGTGCAATGGCAGGTGGGCGTGCACCTGTCACGGGACCTGATGGCCATTGCGGGCGGCAGCCTCAAGGCCAACATCACGACGCTAGGCCCCATGGTGCTGCCCCTCAGCGAGCAGGTGGGTCCGTCTGGCGCCTTCATACTGCATATCATGTGCAGCCCCAGACCTGTGCTGCTCCGTCTCTGCGTCGACCTGACCTGGCGCTCTGATCCTCTGTTGACGCTTCAAGAGCAGACCCACTGCACCCTCATTGTGGCATGGCATTGACACCTGATGTGTTTGTTGTGCGGCACCTGCAGCTGCTCTTCTTCGTGAACCTCATCTGCAGGAAGGTGCGATGAACTCCGCCATACACCCACACCTTGTGCGTCATCGTGCACTGCATCATCAAGCCACGACAGCTGCTGAGGGTGCACAAACCTGCTGACAGTGCACAACAATCACTGATTTTCACTGATTTGCGTCGCCCACCATGCCGCAGGGCCTGCGAATGAAGCACATCAGGCCATACATCCCAGACTTCAAACTGGCCTTCGAGCACTTCTGCATACACACCGGTGGGTGGGCGCTGGACCTGCCACGTCCCTTGAATTTCCTCAAATCTTGCACAAGCTGTGGTTGCCAGTCCGCCACAGTCCGAAGAAGCTGGTGTGCCGTGTCTGTCTGTTGACTGATGCATGCTCGTTTTGCTTTTGCGATGCCCTGCCTCAGAACACGTCGAGCCTCCCCCAACTGCGGCCAGGCGGCGCCGGCGTGATTGCGGAGATCGAGAAGCAGCTGCTGCTGTCGCCGGAGCACGTGCAGCCGTCCAAGGACGCGCTGTTCCGCTGGGGCAACGTGTCATCGTCCTCCATCTGGTGCGCTTTTATATGAAAGTGGGTCTTACTCTTGTGCTTTACAGGTTTATTGTGGAATTGTTGCTCGTTATGCAATTGCTTGTTGCCTCACATGTGTTGGTGCTCTGCACCCTCACCGGCTCGAGGGTGCGTTGCGCCCCGCACGGGCTCGCGGTCTCGTGACTGGGAGCTGCAGCGGGCTGAGTGGCGCAGGGCTTGATGACGCGGCGGCGGGGCTGGTACGGGCTGTCAGAACACAAGAATACAGTGGCGGTGGCCCTGGCATCCAGCTCTCGCGATCTGCAAACGTGCTGTCCTGCCTACTTCAAGCCGTTGAGCCTTCAAATGCCGGCCGCAGGTACGTGCTGTCCAACATCGAAAGCAAGAAGACGGTGCACCGCGGCGACCGCGTGTGGCAGATCGCCTTCGGCTCGGGCTTCAAGTGCAACTCCGCCGTGTGGCGCGCGCTGCGTACCATCCACGACGAGCATCCCGCCTGGGAGGACTCGATGCCGGAGGCCTGAAGCTGCCCGGCGAGTTGGAGCCGTCACTGGTCCGTTTCTTCTGCGGGGCGGCTGAACGCTGCAATTGCTCTGCGTACTTAAGTACCTCTCTAGGCAGCAATCAGACCCTCCAGCATTGTACCCTTGATATTACCAGCGCAGGGCGCAAGCTTCACCATGATCCGAGCAGCATCGGTTTGGGACTGTAGAGGACGATCTGATGAGAGAATGGGCAGAGCAGAGAGCGAAGAGGGCGGTGGCAGCACCTTTGACTATTATGTGAACTGGGGGGAGCGATGTGCGGCAGCGGCGGCTGTGTCTGCTGCAGACTGGACAGCACTGCAACTCTGCCTTGGGCAGCGCGAGGGTAGAACAGTTGCGCGACCTATTTTTTGGTCTAATGGTCTGCAAGTTTTGGCGATCGCCATTTAACCGCCCCTGGATGTATGAATTTGAATTTCCTGGCGCCAGCCGCGGCCCAACTCACATTGCCACTTGCAACATCTCAACAACCCATTCCCGTTGCGCAAAAGCCACCTTGGTCTGTTTTCAACCCCCTTTGGTTAAGAAATCATCGCACCTTGCGTGCAGAAGACTCGCTTTCGTTGTCATGTATCGAGTTGATATGCGATCGCCAATATACCTGTTGTTGGGCTGCATAGTCCTTGCAGCACGTCTGTGCTCGGCTGTCTCGTTTGCAAGCATCGCGCAGATCTTCAATAAAGACGCACAGCTGCCCAGACCCAGCGACACGGGGTACCTCCCAGTTCACGGCAATGGCAGCCTCTTTTTTGTGTACTATGAATGCCGAGACTGCCGCCAGCTCACAAAGGACACTCCCCTGGTGCTGTGGCTGCAAGTAAGTCAGAATGACTTGTGTGCATCGCTGCTCGAAAAGGCATCTTCGTCCCACAACCTGCAGTTGACCGCGTGACGCCGCAGCGGCCGTGCCGAAAATAGATTCGAATCTACAGTAGCCACTTTGCGGGTTGGCACGCTTCACAGAAGCCTGGTATTGTGGCAAAGCCACAAAACTCGGAAGTCCTTACCGATCCACGCAAAACGCAACTTTCCTTCTCGCAGGGCGGTCCTGGCTGCGCCAGTCTCTTCGGGAACTTCTTCGAGTTGGGACCGCATGTGCTGGATGAAAGCTCCTCAGGCGCAACCCTCAGGCGCAACCCGCACAGCTGGAACGCCGAGGCGGGCCTGCTGTTCGTTGACCAACCCGTGGGCACTGGCTTCTCGCGCTCGGGCAAGCAGCGTTTCGCAGAATTCTCAGCAAACTTTCGATTGCAGAAGGCTGCTGCTCAAGAAGGGTCCAAGTGCTCCAGGGCTCCTGCCGCGGGGTTAGTGGGTCACAACCAATCCACTGACACCATCATGGTGACATTTCGCTCTCAGGAAAGCACGGCATCATTCCCACCGACGAGATGGAGGTGGCGGAGGACCTGTACGAGGGGCTGCAGGAATTCTTCCGACAGCGCCCCGAGCTGCGGCGGCGGCCGCTTTTCATCACCGGCGAGTCCTATGCTGGCAAATATGTGCCGTCCATAGGTGCGGCGCCTCCTGATCCTGACTCCGTGCAGAACACTGGCTCCCGTCACTACGAGTCACCACGAGTATGCCGTCACAACGATGAAGCCGGGAGCTCAGCTTGTGCCGGCCCGGCGCTGCACAGCAGTGCACCCAGGAGCATAGGAGGCCCATCCAGAGCGCCCTGCATGGTATACGGTACCATATGCGTGCAGGCCACATAGCAGTGGGTAGAAAGTCTGCTGTCAGCAAACGTTGCTTGCGCTGCAGGCCACTTAATTCTGCAGGTGGAGCAGCGCGCCGGCAGGCGGCCGCGGCACGCGCCGCCGCTGCGGTTCGAGCGGGGCACGTCAGGGCGGCCGCTGCAGCCGCCTGTGTTCCGGCTGGCCGGCTTGGCCGTCGGCGATGGCCTCACGGACCCGATCACGCAGGCAAGCCGCCGGCTTGGCAGAGAGCAGTGCTAAATCACGCATCAGGGTGGGAACCGCCCAACAGCACGTGAGCCGCAACCGCACGGGCAGCAATGTGCACGAGATGAGGAAGCAAGCGGGGGACGTCATCGCAACAGATAGGCGACCAGTCGCTGTTGCGGGCGCTCGCTGCAGGCGCGCCCGGCCGTTTCTGTTTCCAAAGGACAACTGTCTTTGGAAGAACCCAGAGCCGAGCAGGTTTCCTGCTGCGCCCGCAGGTCCGCACGCATGCGGACACGGCCTACTTCATGGGCGTCATCGACCAGCGCCAGCGGGGCCACGCACAGGACCGGGAGCGGAAGGTTGCAGAACTGATCCGGGTGCGGCGGTGGGCGGCTGCGCACGAGGCTCGGGAAGCCCTGCTGACCTACATACAAGACTGCAGTGGCGTCGCGACTTTGTACGACGTGCGGCGGTGGCGGGGCTACGATGCGGCAGACAACGTGGACAAGTTCGTTAACCGTCCAGACGTCAAGGTGCGGCTGCATCTGCGAAGGTGTCTCTGGCTGTCCTTTCGAACCGGTATGTCGTTGTCCAACCAGCATCGCAGGGCAGGACCTGTAGGGCAGCTGCGCTGTGTGCGACATGCGTGTGGACCTCATTCCAACCTGCTGCATCCAAGCGATCTGCATGCTTCCAGAAGGGGTGCCCAGCTGGCGCGGGTCTCATGGGTCGCCCTGCGGCCAGTACCTGGGCCTGAACGCGGCCGTCGGGCACAGGCCCTGGCAGCGCAGCAGCGCGAGCATCACAAGCCTTCATCAATCCTGTGCGCCTCTGGCTGCAGGCGGTGCTATGCGCATGTGGCAGCGCGATGACTGAGCACAGGAATGATACAACAAATCCACCAGGTTGAACACACTGTATGTGCTTACGACTGTGCAGGCGGCGCTTGGGGCGGACCCGGACCACACCTTCGTGGGCTGCAGCCCGGTGGTGGCGGCCACCCTGGGGCCGGACGTGATGAAGAGCGTGAAGCGCCTCCTTCCCGACATCCTTTTGCGGCTGCCGCTGCTGCTGTACCAAGGGTGCTCAGTCCTCACCATGAGTCACCAGGCTGCCACTCCTGTGCTGGATTGAGCGGCTGCGGCAGGCGGGTTGCCTTCGTGCACCGAGCATGCCGACCAGGCGGCCTCATGCATGGGTGGCCCTGGCGCGACGCAGGCTGTTGTCCGCAGCAGCAGACGCACGGTTATCCATATGGGAGCGGCTCCAGGCCACGCCCTACACCATAAAGTCTGATGACCAGCGCATTGACGGCAGCACTCCCCTTCGCATCTCATGGCGGCATCTCGTGACGCCAGATGGGCTTCCTCCTGCAGGCAAGTTGACATACAGGATGGGGTGGCCACCAGCCAGGCGTGGATCTCTACACTGCAGTGGCCAGGCAGCAGAGCCTTTGAGGAAGCCGAGCGCCGCATCATGCGCCTGCCCGTTAGGGTGAGCACGCCGTGCCGGCAGGGGTCAGGCCGCTGCCTCAGGCTTGCAACAGCAATGATGTCGGTCTCATGCCCTGGTGCTGTCGCAGGAGGCCGCTGGCTGGAGACAGGCAAATGCAACACGCGTCGCCGGCTACATTAAAGCCGCTGGCCCGCTCACACAGGCACGCACATGCCTCTGCTTTCCTGTACAGCACTGTGTGAGGTCTGAAGTTCTCACGACATCAGTTGTCTTGGTGCCTGTCAGCATGCCGACGAGGTGCTCAACAAGTGCTGACGGTGCGGCTTGAATCATCAGGTGGTCATTACAAATGCCGGCCACATGCTCCCACACGATCAAGTGGGCACCAGAGCCTCTGCCCCTGCCTTTTGCAGCTGAACATGTCCCACAAGACCTCTCGATTTCGCACTGGCGCCTTGTCACACGTTTGATCTGGTGTGACATCTCATGTGGCCATCCCCACCGCAGGGTGAAGCGGCACAGATGATGCTTCAGACCTGGATAGCATCTGTCGTTGAACGCCTCCAGCCTAGCTAAGAGACGTTCCTGTCAGCCTGACGGTCCTTTCGCAGTCAGCGATGCTGACTCTGCACATATACTTCTGTCTAACCCACACAAAACGTCTCCTCCGCATTCCTTACGGACTGAAGCGGCGTCCAATCGTCCCTACCCTCGGATGCTGCAATCAATCACAACCATCAGGCACTTTCAGAAAAAGCACCTAGCAGCGACATCCTGTCTGCTTGAAGCTTCACCTGAAGACAGTTCTCCTGATCAATAATCAGCATACCATGGGTTCAGGGGTGTCCGGCATGCCAAGCTGCGAAAGTGCGGCAATAGCTGCAGCAACCATGCTGCTCAATCTCCTGCGCAAGGAAGACAAGACAGCTCGAGCGTCCTTCTTGAAAAGAACTCCTATTAGTACAGGATGTCAGTTTGCCTTGATGGACAGATCAACGCATTACCTGATGACTCAGTGGCGCGACCTGGTCTACTCGTATGTCATTCAACAGTCTGGATTCGAAAGGTTCAGCCGCCTGCCAGCAGTCCCAGGCTATGCGTCACCGGCCTCTGCCGACGTCCCAGCATTTCCTAGGCATCGGCAAACACAGCGTGAGCGTGAGCCTGCTGCGTGCAAGTCAACATGCAATGATGTCTGGTGAGACGATGCTCAGCAGCTGAGGCCGTGTGCTCGCATCAGCTACCAAGAGGAGAGGCTGTAGCAATGAGCTCGCCTTGGGGGCTGTACCCAACTCGCACAGCGCGGCCGAATAGGCGCACCGTGCCCTGGAACAACTCATGGGCGTACTTTGCGCTCTCCTGCATGTGGGCTGTGTTCCATCAGCATCGGTTGCCAAACCGCTGCACCGGCGCTGCGGCAGCATCTGCGTGTGCGGAAGGCTCTGCTCTGCAACTGCAGCCTTGCGCTGTCGGTCAGTCGACCCGAGTCAGTGGCAGTGCTCACCAGCGACGTGTATTGCGCGAATCCGTAGCCGCGATGCTGGCTGCTGTCTGGTTCTACTGCTGGCAGCGTGACGCGTGCAACAGGTCCAGCCTGCGTGTTAGCACAGCATAAGTGGGTCTGTGATGGCGCCTACTTACAAGGACAGGATGCCATGGCAGTGCTGCGCGCCCGCACGAAGCGCTGTGTGCCGCATGCGGCACCTAGGAGGGTGAAGAGGTATGCGGTGCAGGGGAACCAGACTTGAAAAATACAATCTACCGTCAGCTTGAAGTGTTTTGACAAGGCAGCCACCTGCATGCTGAGTTCCAGCAGTAGCTTCTTGTTGACGCGCTGATCTAGGCCACCGAAAAACAAGGTGTCAGTGGGCTGCTGCATTGAATCTCCCTTTGTGCGGGCAGCCATTCCCTTTCAATTGTTAAGGATTGTCAAGGACGGGACCGCCAGCAGAGTTCGTCAAGTGTGATTGGGCAGCATACGGTCGTCGACTTGGTGTGTCGTGGACTTGTGTGCAAACTACATCGGCACGCAACACTGAATGAGGTGCAGCAGCAGGATGTCATTGCATAGTCGGTCGAGGTAAATGCTGTTTCTGGTGCTCCTGTGTGAGGGGTCGGGCTGGAGTTTGGCCCGTCGTCTGGAGTGCCATCGACCCCCTGTGTTCTGAACGAGCTCTTGTCACGACCCCCAGTTGATCATTTAGGGTTTAGGATTGGTGTCTGAACCGGCCCAGCGCCCTGCTGGCAGCAATTGCCTGCCCTTGAACAGTGCTTTCCCCAGGCCTGACAGCAGCAGGCACAATGGCGGGCCCTGTGGACCGCGAGGAGTGTGTGTACATGGCCAAGCTGGCCGAGCAGGCCGAGCGATATGACGAAATGGTTGAGGAGATGAAGAAGGTTGCCCAGATGGTCCACGACCAGGAGCTCAGCGTGGAGGAGCGCAACCTGCTCAGTGTGGCCTACAAGAACGTGATCGGGGCGCGGCGTGCTTCCTGGCGGATTATCTCCTCCATCGAGCAGAAGGAGGAGTCGAAGGGCAACGATGAGCACGTCAAGCGCATCAAGAAATACCGCGAAGTGGTGGGTGGCTCTGACCCGCAGCAGCGATCTCTCATACGACTGATTGTCTGCAGCTGAGGCAGCTTTGGTTTGCCCAAGCAGCCCTGGCCCAGCCGGTCTCCCTCTGCTGCCACTGGAAGTTCGACACAGTTGTTGCCCCTGACTAGACTGCCACTGGGCGACTGGGACCCTGTGCCAAATCGGTCCCCACGCAGCTGGGCTCGAGTCTGGACCCTTCCTGTGCGGTGCAGACAGCCAACCGGCTTTTGGGGCAGGTTGAGCTTCACAAGCCTGTGCACAAAGTGCGATCTCAGGCTCGGGGTCAGCCAGGCGCCCGGCACCGGCCGCGGCCGTCCCAGATACAGCCTGATCCTTCCGCTGTATCCATTCAGTGGTGCAGGGGCGGTCAAGCGGCCGGCAGGCGGGCGTCCTGCCCCGCGTAGCGATATCACCACTGGCTTGTTTCCCACGCTGACCGGGGCCAGCTGCGGGCACTGGGAAGCGCCCTGGCGGTGCTTGCCCGGCCCCGCGGCGCCGTGTGTGCCGCACGCAAGGTCCAAGTCCCCCAATCAGACGTGGATCGGGGCGCGGAGCCGGGTGCTCCCGAGAGTCGCAAGTGTCAGCCGGAGCAGCGGTACACGCTCGCGCCTCACGGCCGGACTGCCCAGCCGGCACAGCCAGCGGACGGCTGAGCCTGCTCTTGTGTCGCGGCACGCAGGTGGAGAAGGAGCTGTCTGACATTTGCAGCAGCATCCTGTCGCTGCTGGACGACCACCTGATCCCCACCGCCTCGTCTGGCGAGTCCAAGGTCTTCTACCTGAAGGTAGGCTGCCGTTCCGTTGCCAGCAAGCTAAGCTGAGGCGTGAAGGCGAGCTGTTTTCGGGGCCCACAGCTCAGCTGCATTTGGTCGTGCGGTGATGCTGCGGCGCCGGAAGCGGTTTCAAATGGGGTCCACTGTTTGCCTTCACAGATGAAGGGCGACTACCACCGCTACCTGGCGGAGTTCAAGACCAGTTCCGACCGCAAGGACGCCGCAGAGCACACCCTGCTGGCGTACAAGGCGGCGCAGGTGACTGCAGTGTTTGACCTGGCTCGAATGTTTTCTGTGTGCATTTGCCGATTCGACCCCACGCTTGTGAACTCTGTCTGAACTCTGTTTGCGCGACCAGCTTGCCACTTCGGGTCATAAGCTCACCAAGCAAGCAGGCGTATGACCCGGCCATTGCTGCCTCGACCCTGACACCCATGACACCCATGACAGGACATCGCCCTGGTCGACCTGGCGCCGACGCACCCAATCCGCCTGGGCCTGGCACTCAACTTCTCGGTGTTTTACTACGAGATCCTCAATTCGCCCGAGAGGGCCTGCCACTTGGCGAAGCAGGTGGGCGCTGATGCCTGTGACACTCTCTCAGGAACCGTGCTTGTCAGCACACCGTGCCCGTCGAGCAGGGTCGCCAGCTGGCGGGGGCTCATCTTCTTGCACATGCGCTCCTGGCTATGCAGTGCTAGACTACATCCAGCTGTGCCCTATACGTGCTTCTGGTCCGCCAGGCCGGCACCTCATGAACCTCAGCACTCTGTGGATGCGCATCATCCTGCCAGCTGATGATGCATGCTGTGCATGGGGGTTTTCGTCTGCCTTCCAAGACCGAGGCTGGCCTTTGCGAAGGTTTTCCCTCGTGTTGCCACATGTGATTGTCGTGCGGCGCCGGCAACCTGAATGAAACACCTGATGATGTGCGCCTCTGTGCGCACGCAGGCGTTCGACGAGGCGATTGCCGAGCTGGACACCCTGGGCGAGGAGTCGTACAAGGACAGCACCCTCATCATGCAGCTGCTGCGCGACAACTTGACGCTCTGGACGTCAGACATGCATGTGCGCATCCTGCCGCGCAGCCGCGCCTCTCTCGGGGTCCATGTCGCCGACTGCTGCCCGTCGCCGTGCTTGTGCGTCCGTGCAGCACGTGACGTATGGGGTGTGGCAGATTTTGAGTCGCAGCAGGCGGTGCTTGGAGGACGCCCGGAGCGGTGCCGCCATTCTCAGCAGCCCCAACACAAGGGCTTCAGCGACAGTCAGGCAGACAGCTGCAACAGCGCAGTGAAGTGGCGTCTGAGGATTCAGCACAGCTGACCAGCGAGCAGACGCAGCCAGCAAGCATGGACAGCGCGGCCATGCAGCACGGCTGCAGTTTGCGTGCATGCGCTGTCAGCGGAGTGCTGTCCAGCTGCTCTCTTCATGCCACCCATCCACTGGCAGCTCTGTTCCTTAAAGGGGCTGCAGGCATGCTGTTGTCCCCTAGCTCCCAGGTTTCTCACGCATCAACGCGTGCTGCCATGCAGGACCAGGACGCTGACCAACGCGATGCTGGCGGTGACGCAAAGGTGGAGGACGCCGCCTCGCAGGAGGTCTGAACTGCTGACGACACGGATGCTGACATCACCTAGAGGAGGAGGGAAGCGGGAGTTGCACATGGCGCAGTCTCTAGTCCGACCATGCTTCGCAGTGCAGATGGTGTAGCGGGCAGTGGCCGGCGGCCCTCCACATGAGACCAGATTTTTTTCTCCAGTGACCTGCCGGCACGTCTGCAATAACCTACCATCGGGTCAAACACCAAGCCTCCCCCCTGGAGAGCACCTTGCGCGCATGCCCCTTGGCGGGCAGCAGCCTGGGCAGCACATGCCCGGCGCTGTAATGATGTCTGCGTACTAAAGAGTATTGGTCGATTCGTTTTGGCTCACCGAGAGCGGCAGGCCTTGTTGTCCAGTGCTTTTTAAGGGTTTGCACCATCACCTCTTTCTCTGGTGCTGCAGTGCAACTTTCCCTTAGGCGCCCGCTCATTTCCTAACCCATCCACGTTTTGCCGTCTCCCTGTATATTTCTGTTATCTGGCTTCATCTGGCGAAGTTTGTTTCATGCCTGCTTTGCTCCCTCTTGTGCTGCTGTTAAACAGCTGCAGCCGCTCATTCTCCTAGGAGGTGGCATGCTTTCAGCACCAGAGAGTGCAATAGCTGGCACCCAAATTGAGTCAAACCTCTCATTGGGGTAATACCGCTCCAAATTGCAGTTTCAGCATGCTACCTATTCTTCACCTAGCAATGCTGCAGCAGGATCGACCATGCCGCATCGAGCCGGTCCTTGTGCAGCCCCGCCAGGGCGACCCTGACGCATTAGGTCTGACCACCAATCGCATCCGGGTTGGGCTTCCCGAAGTTTTTGCACCACTTCTGTGATGGAATCGGCCTTGTTGGGGCCACTGGGCGTTGCTGCAGAACAATGCATAGGGTGTCAGCCAGTGCTCCCAAGCCGACTTCAATACTGCAAGTGACGTGCGTCCTTGCGTGCAGCTTTGCATTCTTCAGTTCCACAGCAAGACTCACCTCCAGCTCTGCAGACTTGAAGAAGACAGGAACTGCGATGGCCGCGATGCCTCTGCAGTCAGAAGGCGCTGCGGCGCTCAGCAGGGCGGTAGCAACAGCCAGCGCAGTGCATCTCATAAAATCTCTGCCTGAGGCAACGCTCTCAGCATGTGGGTCACGGCACAGTCCCGACGTGCGCACATTGGCACAAGTTTGCATTGCTGGGGACTTACATGAAGGCCAATGCAGTGTTGCGCCGCCAGTGCTTGGGGTCGGCCCACCACCCGCCCGCAGGCGACCAGACACCTGCACTTCCCCAACAAGGCCAGTGTCTAGAGATACCTGTCTTGCACACGACTGCGCTGCACAATAGAGCCCTGACGATGCAACGCCGATAGCGTACAGCAGGCATGGCAGTGCCACCTTTGGGGTACGAAAAGTGGCTGTCTCCCCCCATTGCTGCTGTCTGGCGCGCTGGTGCTGCGTCAGACTAGACGTGAGCAGGTGCACGCACTCTTGCGTGTGCACTGCTGTGCCAATGCCCGTCAGAGGCAGTGCCTGTGCTGTTTGCTGCTCGCACGGCAGCTGTAATGCTAGAACAGACGAGGATCAAGCCGAAGTGGGCTGCGATTCGCCTGCGACCGCTGCTGCACCTGCTGGCAGTGTGTGCGTGGATGTGTGTGAAGCGTAAGCCGGACGCAGCCCGGACAAGGAGCGTAACCAGCCTGGTTGCTGCAAAGCGCGATTAATCCTGGGCTCAAGGCAAACGAACTTTGGTGCTGCACTGCCGCATCTCCAAGCGCAAACCCCAGCATGCTAAACCCGCTCTGAGCTCTCGCAAAGCACGACGATGCAAACGACTGAAGCGTTGTTTGCTCCAGCCTTGTGCAGAGTCGATCAATCGCAGGAGGGTGAAGACAGCCGCGAGACAGCTGCAGCGCGCTGTTTGGTGCGGGGAATAAGGGGCTCCTGAGTTGCTGCTGGAAAACATCAGCAAGAAGAGCGCCTGCTGGGCGCTGCGCTGCAGCCTGACCCCCCCTTGTAACGCTCAGCAAACCTTTCAGAGGTGTCTGCGACTCACAAGGGGTTCACCATGGCGGCTGCGCAGCTGCCTCGCCGCATAGTCAAGGTGCGCCCAGAGTACACATCCCCACCCACGCTCGCGTGCATGCGTGTCGGTGGCACATGAGTTGCCAGGCATGCAGCACTGTGCGTCGCATACCTGCACGCTCCGCTGCATCGCACCCGGGGGCCTGTGGCTTTGGAAGGCCGTACAGGCAGTTGGGCTCGTGCAAGCCACAACCAGCTGCGGCCTTCAACAAAGAGATATACGTCCGGCTATATATATATATACGTCCGGCTTGTTTCAAGCATCTTCGTTTGCAGAGCCTCGAGGCTCCCACCCATGCACCTCAGCATCGAGACGAAGTTGGGTGCCAGGCAACGCAGCGCTGACAGTCTTGACTGTGTCATTGTGCAGGAGACTCAGCGGCTCATGTCAGAACCAGGTGTGCGAACACCTCATCGATCGGCCGCCCAACTGGTCAGGAGCAGCAAACAAGCCAGTCGCCTGCTCGCGCGTGCACAAGGCGTCCGCATCTCTGACCCTTCCTCACCCTTCACCCTGCAGCACCCGGCATCAGCGCGGAGCCGAATGAGGAGAACCTGCGGTATTTTAAAGTTATGATAATGGGGCCAAAGGAGTCGCCCTACGAGGGTGCGCCGCTGTTGTGGGGCACGGCATGCGCCGCCCACTGGCAACGCATTGAAACCCTGGAGCCTTGCTTGGGAAGCAGCAGCCTTCGCCCAGATGCAATGAATCAACGAAACGTGCAAATCGGTCGCCTGTCTCACCACAGGCGGTGTCTTCAGGCTGGAGCTCTTCCTGCCTGAGGATTATCCGATGGCGTCCCCCAAGGTGCGCCTGCGGCCGCCTTGTACCATATGACGCCCCCTACATGTCGCTGAAACCAGCGAGGTGGATGGTGCCACCCCAGCACTGTGCGGGTGCATGGGTCGTCGAACGGACTGCATGTGTGGCAGCGGTTCCAGGTCGCAACCTCCGCCTTCTGTGCTGCAGGTCCGCTTTTTGACGAAGATCTACCACCCCAACATTGACAAACTGGGGCGCATATGCCTCGACATTCTGAAGGACAAATGGAGCCCCGCATTACAGATTCGGACGGTTTTGCTCAGGTGCGAATCCGCAATGCGAAAGGCTGACTGCCGCGCATCTCAGCATGTGCCCGTCGTCATCCCCACCTGCAAAGCCCCAATCTGGGTGGTTTGAAAGAACAGTGTTGACGCGCCAGTTGTTGCCAGTGGTGGAACGATTTCGCCCAATGCTCGGTGTGCGACAAATTGGACGGCACGACTGATGCGTGTGCCTTCGCATGTGCCGAGCAGCATCCAGGCGCTGCTCAGCGCGCCCAACCCTGACGACCCCCTTGCCGAGAATGTTGCAAAGCACTGGAAAGAGAACGAGAAGGACGCCATTGCCACTGGTGAGCCCGTGGCGGCATCATTCCTGGCGCGCTCGTCGGCCGGGTCTGCCCATTTGGTGCTTGGGCACAGCTCGAGGGCACAAGAGCCGAGCCGTCGTCCCCTTCCGCACCGCATGTTTCGCTCAGCAGAGCCTTGGTGATGCGGCCCTGCGGGCCAGCCCCAGAGCGACTGTCTCGAGCTTGCCCTGCTGACGTGCTGATACATGTGCGCCCCTGCAGCCAAGGAGTGGACCAGGCAATGGGCACAGGGTTGACGGCGCCACTGTCGCCAGGAACACATGGCAGCACGGATGTGCCGCTTGCACAGCTGCGCTGTCTGTACCGCCGGGCCTGCTCATGTTCAACAGTGGGTCATGTGTGGCCTCGGCATTAGGTTTCAGGCTCAGGATATGGCTTCGATTTGGCAGAGGCTTTTTCCGCTCGGGGTTTCCTTCGGGAATCTGACTAGGAAGCTGTTTTGAGCGTCTGTATAGTGAATGAATGCTGCACCGCGACTGTGCTTCTCGCCGCACTGGAAGGGAACTCACATGCCGCTCTGAACCGCAAGAGCTGCTGCATGCAATATTCCACATGATTCTGAGACCCCTCTCACAGCGCAATGTGAGCACACCGAGTGGCTGGCTTCCTAGCCTAGCGTATAGCAGCATCTGCACAACCTTACAGGGGCAGCACTGCACTGAATTGCGGTTGTGAACCTGCGCGATAAACGCAGAGGTATGTGCTTACAAGGGACAGGTAGCTAAAGATAGCCTGCACTGGAGACATACAGGCACTCTCGAAGGCACAATTGGACCCTTGCCCAATCGATTCCACTGCCCGTTGTGCATGTCCCCCACCGCCGTTGAGCCAACCAACTTCTGTTGAACCGCCTGCACAAGCTGCCGCTGCCTTGCTACGCCCTGCGACGCGCAGCGGCATCAGCGGCCGTGGCCACGGCAGTGAGCCTTGTTTCACGCGCCTGGCCAGCAGGCATCCTGCTGGCCATTGCTGAGTGGGCGAGTGATGCTGCCCCCTGTTCCGGCCTGGCAAGAGCGAGGTGCCAGGCGGGCAGCTGCAAAACGTCCTTCCTCATGGCCAAGCCGGCTCCGCTACGGCTTTGGCATCCTGCGCGACGTTGCACTCAGCATGCCGACGAGAGGCGGCGGCAGCACAGCCTGGCACTTGGAAGCCATCTGCCAGCTTCGGCGCCGGACAGCCGGCTGCACTAACGTCACCGGTGGCCGTCCTGCTGGGGAGGGCCGCCGCCAACGTCCTGCGGGGGGCCCCCCCCGCCGCTGGGCGGGCCCCCTGGCGGCGGGCCGCCAAAGCTGGACGAGCGGCTGTGGCCGTGGCCGCCCGGGTGCTGCTGCATGTGATGGCCCTGCCAGCAAGCAGCGGCGTTTGGTCAGTGGGTGCGCATAGCCGGCGCAGCGTGGCAGGAAGGCGGGCGTTCAGTCAGAAGCCCCTAACCTGAAAACCGACCCCTGCCGCCTGACTGTCTGCCAGAGTACAACCAGTGATTCGGCAGGATTCCCACAGCAAGTGCTGTGCACCTGGGGCGGGCCCATCTGCTGGCTGGGGTGGCCCATCATGCCGGGCGGCGGCATGCCGGGGTGCGGCCCCGGGAATGGCGCCGGCCCGCCCTGGTACATCTGCGGCCGCATGCCTGCGAGGTTCAGGCACCCATTCATCAGCGTCTTGCCTGTGAGCGACATCGATCGATGGACTGGGGCGCAGGCTCAAGTTGCCGGCAGGACTGACACTGGCAGGCCAGTTGAAAAATTAACAATATAAAATTGTTGATAGAACAGAAGGACACCCATTGCAGGTGAATGCCATGCGTCCGTCAGCAACACGTCTCGACATGCGCTGGCGGCACCTGCTGGGGGAGGGCCCCCGGGGGAGCCGGGTGGGCCGCCAGGGTATGCCACCACATGGCCGAATGCCGGCATGACATTGACGAACTGCGGCCGCGGCCCGCCTGGGTACATCATGAATTGCCCGGGCGACCCTGCGCACAGGGGATGGAATGTTGGTGGCGTTCTGGCGGCCAAACGAGGCAGGACATGCCATGCTGCCCGGATGCTGTACGACCTTGTCCCGAGCACACCAATGGCTGTGTGCATCATGTGGCCGGCAGGCCCTGATGGCAGCAAGACAGGCCATAGGAGCCTGTGCACTCCCACAACACTGCACGGCCCCCTGGCCAACCATGCTGAGTTAGGGGAATTTCAGGTGGTTGAAAGAGAATGGGAGTGAGTCTGGGGAAACAAAAGAAGGGCCGCTCACCGGGCATCATGACGGGCGGACCGTACATCGGCTGCCCTGGCGGCATGTACATGCCCTGCGGCATCTGCACCGGCGCGCCACCCTGCATTGGCAGCGGCATCGGACCCATGCCTGTGTGGAAAGCAGTGCGGCGCTGTCAGACGACATGCTCGTGTGCACGCTGCGGCGGCGCTGGCCGTGCCAGCACCGCCCGGCAGCGGATTCTCGACTTGCAGTCACACGAAATGCAGGTGAGGCACACCCCGTCGGCAAAATGCATGCAGCGAAGCTGATTTCCCCGGACACTGGTCTGGAGAAAGGTCACAACATCCCTGCAGAGCGTGATCCCAGTCTCACACAGCACACCCCGACTCGTGACCCACCGGGGCCGGACGGGCGGGGGCCGCTGCTGGCACGCTCCATGTGGGGCGGGCCGCCCATGCCGCCGGGTTCGCCACCGGGGAAGGGGCCGAGCATGCCGGGGTGGTGCCCGGGCGGCCCCATCGGCAGCCCGCCGCCGCCGGACCCCATGCGCTGGTGCAGCCCGCCCGGCAGCATGCCGCCCGCCGGCAGCGCCAGCCCCGAGCCTGCGACGCAGGCGAGGCGGTCCCCTCAGGGACCAGCTCGCACAAAGCCCTGCCTGTACCAGATGGAGCGCATGCGCCCTTGCGCTGCAAAGCGCCGCCCCTGAGACTGGGGGCTGAGACTGGGGGCGCCTGCGAAGTCCTGTCCCATGCACGTGGCTTTGGCAGAAAAGGAAGTTGAGCCTGACCCCGCACACCCGAGCTGGAGCGCGAGTGCCCGCCGCGCTGCAGCGGCGCGCTCTGCCTGCTGATGGAGTTGTTGTTGCCGTGCGGCGGGCGGCCGCCGCCCGGCAGGCCGCTGGGGTGGATGCCGTTTCGGGGTCGCCCCCGGCGGAACCGTCGGAACGCTGGCGCTGCTGAGGCTGCCGCCGCCGCCGCCGCCGCCGCCGCTACTGGTGACTGCAGGAATTAGCACCAGCGTCTCCATCTGAGTACTCCTCGATGCGAGTAGGGCTTTGTACTTCCGTGCATGTTGCCGCCCTGCGGACTGTGCACTGATTCCAGACATGTGCCTGCTGCACCATGCCTCCGCACGTACCTGATCCGGCTGTCACACTGGCAGATGGTTCCACGACAGCCGAGTGGGCCTGGGGAGCTACCTGGCCTGAACTCCTTTGCGCCAGGGTTGAAGGAGAAGCTCTTGGCGAAGGGGTTGAGCTTCGAGGCGGCGGACGTTGCCGAGCCCGGCGTCGGCGGCTGTCCTTCCGCCGCCGCACCGCCCTTGCCAGCGTCGCCGCCGTTTCCGCCGCCCGTCGCCAATGCCGGGGTCGCAGGGCGGCCGGCCTTGCCGTTGGTCGGCGGCGTGCCGCTGGCCACGGAGCCGGCGGCAGACGGCGGCGGCGACGGCGCCGCGGCGGCATCCGCCAGCGGCGTCGCGTGCTCCGAGGGCGACAGCGCCGACTCGGAGGCGGAGGCGGAGGAGGGCCCCTTGCCGCCATCGGAGCTAAAAGTGCGCAGCCGCTCTCGCAGCTCGTCCCGTCTGCAGTGCGTATCACAGTGCTGTGGTCATGCGCCTGTGGTCATGCGCCTGAGGGCCTGTGCGCGGCGTCTGAGGCGCCTGGACATGTTTTGTGCAGGCAGCAGAAACCACGTGGTGTCCTGGTGAGAGGTGCGCAGCCCCGCAGCAGCTCGTCCCGGCTGCGACAACGCAGGTTTCAATGGCATCTCGACAGGCCGAACGGAACTTCCAAGGCACACTCGAGGCTGTGGCAGCCGGAGACGAGTTGAACGTCTCCGGGTCTTGGGCAAGGCCCCGTACCGAGCCCTCACTTGTTGGAGACCTAGCACTTGGCACGGCACGAGATGAGGACAAGATGCATGGGCGCTCACTCGCGCTTTGCTTTGTCGGCAGCCTCACGGGCCTTGAACTCCTCAAAGGCGGCGCGGGCGCGGACGTCCACGCGCGGCACCCCCGGGTTCAAGTTCAGCGCCTCCATCGCCGCGGCATCGTGCACCAGCGGGCTGCTGCGTGCATGCACAGTGCGCAGGGACGTCAGCTGGGCTCCCGCCGCAAGTGCTTGGGCAGGCGCCGTGGCAGCCAACAAGGACGCTGCAGGACGGAGGTGTCGCCAGCGGCACTTCAGCACACTGTACCCGTGTGAGGTTTGTTCTATGGCCCCTCGGCATTCCTTGCATTGCTTGCTCGTTCAGTCTGGGTGGAGGTAAGCTGTCCAGGGCATCAACGAGGAAGCAGTGCGGCACCTTGACAGCGGGCTGCGGGCGCCCTTGGGGGTGCCGTACGGGCTGGTAGCCACGCAGTCCTTCTTCCTGAGCGGCGCCCCCATCTGCATCGCCACCTGCGTGGCGCAGCAGCGGCGCTGACCCCCGCAGACGACTTCTGCTGGCCAGCTGTTCATCAGAAGCTTGTACATCACGCCGACCACGCAGGGCCCCCGGGCCCGACCTGTTGCACTTGCCAGACGCGTTGGCAGGGGACCTCGCAGCGGGTTCACAAGGCGGCCTCGTAGACTATCCCGCATAGCCAGAAAGCCTAAACCCTTGAAGTGGCATACCTTGTTGTATTCGCGCCGCGTGTCGACGGGGCTGGACGGCATGTCGATGGCGGGGCTGCGGCCGGGGATCGGCCGCGGGCCGCTGGAGGAGGCAGCCGCTGCACCTGCCGAGCTCCTGCGGCAGGCGGGTTTCGAGGGCCGAGTAATGATCCGGAGCCACGCATGACGGCGTTTGGATCGAGCAACAGAAGCTTGTGAGGCCGTTGCGTGCACGAGCACAATGCTGTGGCCGGTCAGCCACCCGGCAGGGGCTCCTGCTGTCGAGGCCCGCACCGGCCGGAGATGGCCGCAAGGCTGCTGCCCGCGTTGCGCCAGGCGCCGGCGACAGGGGCGCCGTTGGCGATCGGGATCGGCCTCGCAGACCCCTGGCCGGCCGGCTGCCGCAGCACCGAAGAATACCGGTCCTCCTCATCCATCTGTTAGGATAAAAAGAGAAACGTAACGATTCATTCACTGGTAGAACTCCACCAAATCATCGCAGCCAGGCAGCCGAAGCAGCTGCCTGCCTGGCTGCGGGTGGTCTCAGCTGGTCAAGGTGGCTTTGCGAGCCTCCTGCAGCCTTGGAGGGCGTGCAATGGGCTTCAAGGAGCAAAGCCAGGAGGCATGGCGCCTCCCAGGCATCGCTTCCTGCGACATGCATTGCCCTCCAGGCTGGGTAAGAATGGCACAAATGATATGTTTTGGGTTTCATGTCCACACTGCAGCTCAATGACGACAGCACCAGCCGCCAAAAATGCCCATCCAAAAGTCATCGATCTCCATGCCGCGCCGTCGAGGCTCAGTTGAGGAGTCAAGGGGACGACAGAAGCCCTGCTATTTCTGCTGTGCAGCAGATGCCACGAGGACAACAGGCCTCACCCCGGAGTCGTCGACCTCCATGCCGCGCTCCTCTGCCACATGCGCATTGGCGGTGGCAGAAGCGGTCCCCAACCGCGCATCGCTCATAATCTCCCCCGCCAGACGAGTCGCCTCTGCCTCGCTGATACGCGACTTGCCCTTATCCAGCTTCGTTGTGTACAGGTCCTCCTGTGTCATCAGCGCCAGAATCAGTGAGTCAAGATAAGCATTCAAGAGAAAGGGTTGTGGCGAGTCGGGCAGCCGCGAAGCAAAGTGTCTAGCCGTGTGCTCCGTGATAGCTTGATGTGAAGAGCGCTGCAAGGCCTTGTGCATCGGCAAGTGCCGACGTCGTCGATGCCAGCTGTGCTGGAAACTGGCACCTGCTTGCAGACGGGCGCCCTGCGAGCTGGCCGCCAATGCGTGCACATCAACAGGTGGCAGATGGTTGTCAGAGCCCCATATCCTCACGAAGGGGCACCTGGAAGGTAGTCTGGACGCCGAACTTGCCGCGGTTGACGGCAAACTGGTCCCAGGCTCCCGAGCTGCTGGCGCGTGCATCCTCCAGACCCTCCAACGGCGCGTCATCCGCAGACGGTTGCCAGCGCTTCAGCTCCCGGCCGACCATCCTGCATGCGGCCCAGGTCCCTTCGATTCATGGGAGGCATGGGAGTGTGCCGCAACAAAGAGGTCTTGAAGCAGGCGTATCCTCGCATTCGAACTCAGATCGCTGGGGTCACGCCGCGAGGCGGTGCCGCCAACATGTTTGGATGCATTTTTATGTCCAGCTGCACTCGGGGTACGCACCAGGGTCCTGTGTTGCGATTGGACGCGTTCCCAAGAGATCGCCGAAGCGGCGCATCAGTAGCGAGTGCTGGAGCACGCGGGCCTGCCAGGGAACACGTTACGATGACAACAACAGTCGGGGCCTCACCCGCCCCGACCCCGCGAGATGGCCGCGTCCGTGCCAAAGCCGGCCAGCTCGTCGCTCGCCGCCAGTCCGCCGAGGTCTTCAGCACCCAGGCGCACGTCGCTGGCGGTGAGCTGCGCAATGTCCGCCACAGCCAGGTGCAGCGTCCGGTGCCAGCCAGCGGGCAGGCCCTGCTCCGCAAGGCGGTGCGCCGCCGGCTTGCCCTCCACCAGGCGGGCCATCCGCAGGCTGAAGCCCGCCTGCGGCCCGTCCAGCTGCGCGCCGTGGAAGACACCCTCGTACACGGCGCCGTGCCTGACCTGCACGTGCAGCGCCTGCTTCGTCAGCACACCAGCGCGCACAGTGCCGAAGGCTGTGAGCATGGGCCGTCGCGCGCCACACCGACGGTCAGTTGAGAGCGCGATGCCGGCCGCACCTCGATCCCTTGACACGAAACACACGCGCCTTCAACTAGTCATCACACCGAGCAAAGCCTGCTGCAGCCTCCGGTGCCCGCGCTGAAAGCCACGTATTCACTGCAGCGCTACACCAGGCTGCCTGATTATCCCTCGGACGCTGCCAAGGGTGTTCGGCAGCCTCCAACCTTGACTGAGATCGGGTGTCAAAAGGCAGGCCGAGGCGTAGCTGGGTCGACTGAGCACGCTGCAAGAGGCGTCTGCGTGCCCATAGAGGCAGTGCATGCGTCGTCGTCGGCCGAGACGTGCCACTGCGCCGGCGATGAATGCCTTGCGCCACTCCAGAGTGTCGATCCTACTCCTCGGAGCTGACATCGAGCAGAGCTCACTCTACTCCTACTACCAGGACCGCGTGTCCAAATGCACAGAGGAGAGTGTCAGGCAGCAGTACCTGGGCCCGCACTGTGTAGCCCTGCAGCGCCTGCAGGGTCCAACGCTGCCTCGCGTCTGCCGTGGTGTCTTTCATCAGCACGTTGCCGTCCCTTGCATCGCGCTTCTGACCACTGCGCGGTCCCCGCGCCACGGCGGGGGCCATGCCTGCGAGATGCTGCCTCTCGCCTGAGTCACACACTCGCTGCAGGCATGCTTGCTCTGATGCTCGACTCGAGGACCCCCACAGCAGGAGGATCAGCGGCTGACTTCAACCCCAAAGGCAGCAGTCGAGATGCAGACCAATCAGGATCGTGCTGACAGTATCGTGTTGCAGGCTGTGCAAGACTTGGGGGCTCGTGGCCCGAGTCGACAGAGAGAATTACGCCTTTCCACTCAGGCTGATTAGGTCTTCATTGGGAAGGGGGCAGAAGGACACCGCCCTCGTAGATGACCTTGGACAGTGCACTATAGCAAATGAGCAGGTTGACCTGCACTGCTTGCAACGCCCCGCCGCATGACGTTTCGTCTTGGAAGGAACTTCTCGCCCAGTTTCCAGGTCAGTGACCGGTACAGAGACCGAAACCGCCATCTGCCAGCTCTGAAGTTCGGCCATCCTGCCGTTCAGGAGTGGCGTGTTGATATGTGAGGTCATTGTCAACGACGACGTTGCTTTCACAGCCTAGTGATATAATACAAGAAAGGATCAGAATGCACTCGGACCTTTTGTGGTCGCACGCCCCGGTAAGCACTGGCCATGTCCCTGCGTCTGACTGCTGTCGCGTGCAGGAGAGTTTGTGATGTATGATTCTATAGTTTGACTCCCGGACTGATTGTTGGCACTACCTCAGAACGGAGCTGCGTCTGGTTCGACGTGCAGCGATGTTGCCTTCCGGGCAGGTGCGCCCCCACCGTCCTGCACCGCAGGCCGCTGTGCCATACAGAGAGCGCATGGAAAGCAACATCTGTGGACAGAGCAGCACCTGCACTTGCGCTGCATGCAGACGGGGAGCAGCTAGCCGCCGCGCTGGAACGCTTCGTGCTGGTCCACGACGCCTACAGCGGCCGCCTGCAGCAGACCCTCAGTGGCCACGAGGTGCAACTCGGCGCGCCACCTAGGACGTGCACAAGGGCTGCAACAGTCATGGTTCTTACTCTACACTTCATGCTCGCCTCAACTTGAGGTTTGAAACTGCGGTGTGTCACACGTTCATGCTGTTTGCACCGCACTGGTGGCACAAGAGTGCCAGCCTGGCTTTGCAGGCGCCGGTCCTCACGGTGTCCTGGTCGCACGACGGGCAGCACATCGCTGCGGGCGCCGCAGACGGCATCGTCATCGTGTGGTTCGCACACGATGGCGCCATCCTGGTCAGCTATGCGCACGACGGCGGTGTCGCGGCTGTGGCATTCAGCCCCGCCGGCCCGCAGCTGGCGAGCATTGCGGCCGGCGAGCTGGCACTGTGGTCGCCAGACACCCACATGGTCTTCAAAGACGCGGTGAGGAGAGCTGAGCCACCGCCTGGCTCGCCTGGGAGGAGCCGCCCTGCCGCGAGAGGGCAGCGGATGTCCGATCAACTTCTTGTATCTGTGGGCGTGCGACATGCACGGCAGCACTCATATGATCTATCATGAAGCGTGCCTGCCGCTGATGCGCTCTGCAGATGGCGACGGTGGTGATATCCTTGGGCTGGTCGTCCGACGGCAGCATGCTGGCCCTGGGCCAGGCAGACGGCCGGGTCGCGCTTCGAGACACCTGGGGCGTGCCGCTCAGCACCCTGGACGGCATCCCAGGCGTGCCGCTGACCTCCCTGTCATGGGCGCCATGTAGGCGAGTGTGTCCCGCGCCGTCCTGCCGACTGTTTCAGAGCTGCCTGGCGTGCTCAGGATCGAGGCGGTCTCGCTGACCTGCAGCCCGACATGTGCACAATATTGACAGCATGGCTTTGCGCAATTCGCTTCGGCTGGGTCGCATTGTAGATTTGCGCACACAGTTGCCGAACCACCGCTGCATGTGGTGCAGTAATGGCAAACCGCCAAAGAGCATCGCCCTGTGCGGGGGTGACGGCAGCCTGGCTTTCCTGCGGACCTCTGGTGGCGGCTGCAAGTGCTCGCGCTTGGGCTTTGCGCCCCGAAGCATCTGCTACTCTGGCAGAGGTGACCTCCACTGCCCCTAAACCCCTCGCTCATGCACGAATATTGATGCCTGTTCTCTGCAAGAAGAGCGCCAGGAGCAGGTGCCGAGACGGATTCCTCAAGCACATCGGCCGGGATGAACGTGCAGCCAAAACCCTCAACGCGGCTTTGGCTTGTAGGGGACACTATACTCATCTGCAGCAGCAGTGGCCAGGTGCTGCTGCATTCTCGAGATGGCCTGCTTCTGGGAGTGGCTGCGTCCAATTCGACCGGTTTTGCCTGTGCGGTGAGGACCCTTAATGATGCCCTGATCCTCTGACAGGGCTTGCTGCCTGCCGCGGCTGCGAAAGCTGCTGGTTGCATGTGGTGACAGTTCAAAGCTCTGTTAAAAGGATCAGGGCATGGCGAGGTTGATGGTGAGGATGACGTGCCGTGCGTCCACGCCGCCTCACTGCAGGTGTACAGTGGAGACGGCTCAAGAATTGGCGTGGCCGGCGAAGATGGCTCGGTGGCTGTGTACACTGTTGGCTTTGCACCGATGCAGTGCGTCTTCCAGGACAGATTTTCACAGCGGTGCGCTTCGCTTTGCTTGCGTGAAACCATGCCTGCTGTACCTTGCTGTCACTGCATATTGGCACAGGCCTCTGCAAGAGCCAAAGCCAGAGGCGTGTCTCGGGGTCCGTGCAGAATGTCAAAATGGTCGTCAGCGGCACCATAACCGGTGTGCAGGGAGTCACCGACCGATGTCGTGGTCCAGCATTTGGAGACGGGCGAGCGGGTGCGGCTTCGCTGCCGCGACCACGTCCTCCACCTGGCCCTGCACGACAGGTGTTAAAGCCAGCACAGGACGATGCGCCGATGCTGTGCACCATCTGATGCTTGTGACATCAATGGGCACATCAAATCGACGGCGCATCCACGGCCATCTGGAGCCTGTCGCTGGAACACAAACTGCGATTCAATCACGATATCAGAGCCCTGCTGTCGGCACAGAGACGTGAATGCCCGAATGACAGGCGCCTGGCGGTGGCGCTGCCAGAACGTGTCGCCCTGTACGAGCTGCCAAATGGCGCACCAGACACGGACATGCGGTACCGTCTGGCGGCGTCGGTGCCATGCGGCGCAGCTTGCGAAGGCCTGCTACTGATGTGCGACCACCTGATCACATACCAGGTGAGTGATTCATGCCTTCCACCGGTGTGAGGCGTTATGCTAGCAGCAGCTGGTCTGCATCTGTTTGCACAGTGCCACCACGCCACTGCACACACGTCTGCTGCCCGACAGCATGCAGATGCTTGGGCGGTCAGGATCATGGTTTGCAGCGAAACCAGGGAATTGTGGCAGGCCATGATCAATCACAGGAGTGGAGACTCTGCAGAGACAATATTGATGCCCCCGGCTGTGCCTGCGCGCCGCAGGACGCCACAGTGTCGATGCACAGCCTTGACGGCATCATCGTGCAGGAATGGCGAATGAGCCGTCCAGTCCAGACGCTTGCCTCCACTGCTGGCGCAAATCGACAGGACGCATTTCTCGTCGGCCAGCAAGGGGGCCAGGTCCTGAAAGTCGACGTGAACAATGAGGCGGCCACGCCGCTTCTCTGCCATCCGTCAAAGATCGAGTGCGCGATGAATCGGCATGCTTGCTGTAAAAGAGTGAGCACACGCCTGCTGCGGCAGCCAATCGGCAGTCAGCACCTGCATGCCAACTGACCTACCCGGCGCTTGCTTGACGAGCCCAGACCGCTGCGAGTGTTGTCAACCTGCTTCACAGGCACATGGAGGTTAATCTGGACGGCTCCAGCCTGGCGGTGCTGGACACCGCGTGCGTCATGATGGTGTACGACTTAAGTTCTGGGCACGCTGTGTTTGAGGAGCACGATGTGACCAGCCTGGCCGTCAACGGCAGCCATGCCGAGGTGCGCTCGCAAAGAGCGCGCGCGCGCCGCGCTGCCGGCAAGCATTCATGCGGACTTGCAGCACAACACATCGACTTGATGCTTGCTCAGCGGCACCAGCGCACCGTCCAAGTCTGTTTTCTGAGCTGGCATTCAAAGTGCCTGTGGGTCAGGGCACAGCATGACATTGTGGCGATATCATGGCAATCTGGCGACATCATGGCACCGTCGAGTAGCCAGCTTGTGCAACATTGCACCGCAGGTGCTGTGCTGGACCAGAGGCGGTCAGCTGCACATCCGCACCGCCGACTTTCCAGTCCAATGCACCAACTTCCGAGCAAGTCGCACGGCCCGATGCGTGCAGCAAACCTGTCGCTATGGAGAACTTCGTCTGACGCAGACCACACATTGGTATGGGACTGTGATGGTCAGATGACGATGCCGCAGGAGGGTCCGGTGGTGCGGTTCAAGGGCTGCAGGGTGGGCTGCCTGGTGGATGGTATCGTGTTGGGCCTGGACGTGCCGCTGTCCGCCGGCCTGCAGTCGTACCTGGCCACCGGCAGCCTGCAGCAGGCTCTGGGGGCAAGTCCCGACATCGCATAGGCTGGATGTCATTGCCTGTATCCCCGCGTGAATCGTCGGTCCTCCTGCAACATGCTGGCAAAGCTCAGCATGCCGACCGCCTGCAGCTTGGTGCAAGGACCGACGTTCTGCACCACAACCTGCATTTGCATCATCACCTGCATCTGCTGTGCAGCCGAACAGACCTCCCTATCAATCAGAGGTTCGGGACGCCATTGCGCAGTCATCGCCGAAAGGCGCCGCGGCTTTGCCTCCGCAGATTGCCGAGCTTGGTGTCACAGAGAACGACTGGCGGGCGCTCGGCAGTGCGGCAGCGGCAGCGCTGCAGCTGCCGGTCGCGCGGGCGGCCTTCCGCCACCTCAACGACGAGCCCGCGCTGGATCTGCTGGCTCGCGTCGAGCGGCTGTGGCACGATGGCTGCTCGCGTGACCTGTGCACCGCAGAGGTGCTAGCGTATCAGGTGTGGGTGTTTACAGTCCCTTCAACAGAAGCACGAGCTCATGGCCGCTTGGCCCAAGGGTGGAGTTTGTGGACCGACAGCGGCCAGCAGGCGTCGTGTGTTGTCGTGCCTGCGGCAAACCAGCTGTGCTGACTTCGCCCACTTCCGGGCAATTATGCCGGACATGTGTCGTACTTTCAGCCGCCAGAGAGCATTGAGAGCTGCACTTCCAGACAGGTGCTCACATTCCTTGACAACTCTCGCCACTCGTATGGCAGCCACTGGCCAGGCAGCAGAAAAGGACGAAAGTCAACACTCCCAACCAAAGCGCAGCTCTCTGTTACACAGGGCAAGCTGCAGGAAGCGGTGGCGATGTACGCCCGCGCCGGCGCACACGAGCGGGCGGTCTCCATGTTCCGAGGTCTACGCATGTTTGCAGAGGCAGAGGCGTTTGAGAGGAAGCACGCAGTGGATGCACAGCAGCAGGAGGACGGCCGCCTGCTCGCCGACCTGAGTGCGCACATGCAGGCGAGGCTGCAGGAGGCCTGCGGGCTCATCTTTCCCTGCAATGCCACTTGGGCTGCGCCTTGTGCCCCAGCCTTGCCGGTTGCTTCATGTGCCGCAACGCAGCATGCAGGCGCTGCCACAGGCATGACTGGCATGGCTCGGAAGCAGACGGCAGGACCTCATTCCGCCTGCTTCGCCTCTTCTGCCCAGATGCTCATCGAAATTTGAGCGACGACTCTGCCTGTGGCAGATGGCAGAACACCTTCAACGCCACCGCCCGCCCATGCCCGCAGGCCGGCGAACACGAGCAGGTGGTGGCCATCATGGAGGCTCAGGGCTGGTGGGAGCGGCTGGCCGCCTTTGCGCGTGGCCTGGAGCCCGGCGGCAGCGGCGGCGTCGGCCTCGAGGCAGCCGCCGGGGCGTTCGTGAGGGCGCAGCGGCATCGGGACGCCGAGGACTGCTTGCAGCGACTTGGCAACAAGAAGGTTGGAAAGCGGTATCGCAATTTGTTACTGAGCATTGGCCGGGGGCGCCAGCCTGCACCTGGAGCTCAAACACCGGTTGACAGTCGGTGCATCCTCCCCACGCTCTGCATCAGGCAAGGTGCAAGCGCTCGGTTAGGGCATCTACAGGAGCGGTACAGGCTGGGATTAGGGCTCGCAAAAAGTTCCCGATCTCGGCCTCGACTCTGTCTCGATGCCCTGAGGGAGACTTGCCGGCATGTCAATCCACGGCTGTGATGTATTGCGCAAGCAGCGTGTGCATTCCATCCACTACCGAGCCCTTGACAAACTTGCAGGCCCTTGTGGAGATGCTGAGCCAGGAGGAGCGGTGGGGCGAGGCGCTCGCGACGGCGCGGGGGCTTTCAGGCCTCGTGCAGCTGGCCAGCCTGCCGCACGCGCGCTGGCTCGAGCGCCGGGGCAGCATTGACGACGCACGCCAGGCATTCAGGTCAGCACGGCTGCAATGCTGCGTGTGTCTTCTGCAAACTGCACTGACATTGGTGCCTGGTCTGCCGATGTGGACGGTCGCCGGCGCCGACGCGGCTGCACGTGTTGCGGCTGCAACTCATGCGGTGCAGACGGCGGGCAAACCCGAGCATGTAGGCATTGTGTGAAGGGCAGACTCGAGGCTGCGTCCCCTGAAGGGCAGACCCTACTTGCAGGGATGCGCGGCGGCCGGAGGAGGGAGAGGCGATGCTGCTGTCGCGCATTGAAGCGGCGCTCAAGCGTCGGTGCTTCGCTCTGGCGGCCAGCCTGCACCAGGACCTGGCCATGGACGCGCTTGCGGAGGTACGGCATTGTTTGTTTTTTTCTGGGTACAGGGCTGCATTGCAGGATCAAAATGTTGGTTCTGAGATGATACTAGGAGAGGCTGGGCGTACACTGCTGGCCTGTCTCCTGCACACCCGTGCCACACCCGCTGATGCACACTTCGGCTGCGATTGTGTGCAACAGCAGTGCAAAGGGCGGCAGCCTCATGGCGCACCATCCATGGCCCACAAGATCTCCCTGACGTGCTTCACCTCCCTGCTGCAGGCCGCGCTGCCGGCGGGCGCGCCGCACTCGGAGCAGGGCGCGCAGGATTGGCACAGCTTCTGGATGACGCGCTTCGCGCAGCACTACAGGGCCGCCGAGGACTTCACCGCGTTCGCGCTGGTGGTGCAAGCTGCGGAGGGCGGCGCCTCGGGAGAGGTGTTCCCGCACACCCTGTTTGGCGCCGCCCGCTTCCTGCTGCTGCGCCTGCTGCAGGTGCCCGGTCTGTTTTGGAACACAAGCAGGTTTTGAGCTTCGATGGGAAGGATTATGCCCCCCCCCCGGGCGCGGTGGCCAAGCGCCAGTGCAGCCTGCAGTTCACGGTGATGCAAACCTCTATGGCCCGCGTCGTTGAGCTGGCAGCAGATGGCCACAAGGTGATGATGCAGCATAGAGCCTCCGAGACCTGTTCAGATAGGATTGCTCCTGTCCTGCCGCAGGCGGAGTACGAGGGGGATGCACCGCAGCCAGGCGTCACCTGGCCGCTGGTGGTGCGCACAGCGGCGGAGGCGGCGCAGCGGCTGGGCGCCTCCCGCCTGGCGCGCTTCGCCTGGACCAGGCTGCGCGGCATGGGCTTCCCGCCGGAGTGGCGGGTGCAAGCAGCAGCTGGCTGGCTGGGCTGCTGCTGGGGAACCTGCATACATGACTACTGCGGGTTGACGGCTGGTGTTGGAAAGCCACCAATGGTTCACAAGAAATGGTTAGGACAGGCGGCCACGTGGCCGGCGTGGCGGCACCCTGGGCGCTCTAGCACATGGCGACAGCATGACCACGGAAGACTGCAATTCCGAGCAGTTTTCGGTGGTCTGCTCGCACAGTCGGATGTGGACCTGGCGACGCTGAAGGCCAAGGGGCTGCCGATGGCGGACGCGGAGGAGCTGCTCCCTGTCTGTTTCCGCTGCGGCGCAACGAACAATCTGGCCGGCTACCAGGCGAGTAAGGTCGCGGCACTAACGCGCCAGACTGATGCAGCCGTAGAGTCGCAGGTTACTGGTTGCGGGCCTGCTTTAAGTGGGCCTCGTACGGTCAGCAATGTCTGTCTTCGGCGCACGCGGCGGCGCCTCTGCAAGTTGGCATGCTACATTTCTGAGTGCCAGCATTGCACTGAATAGCATGAAAGCCATGTTTCCTGTGCATGAAAGCCATGTTTCCTGACCTGATACTTTCTGCAGGGAGACGCGTGCTCCAGTTGCCACACTGTGTTCTTGCGGTCTTTCGTGACCTACGACCACCTGCCGGCGGTGCTGTTTGAGCTGGCGCCGGGTATCGGCCATGAAGCGGCACTGCGCCTGCTGTCAGAGCGGCCGCCTGCCGTCCAGGTGACCTCCTTTATGGTGTGTGCACTTAAGTTCGCCATTGCGGCACATGGCGATGGACTCTGCGCATGTGTCTGCAGAGCTTGCCGCATGCCGTTCTCTCTGTACAGCAGCTGGTGTGACGCATTGGTGCCACGTCTCCATGCTGTGGTGTGCAGGTGGCTGGAGGTCCCTTTGGCCGGGCCCTGCACGAGCAGCAGGGGCCGATCATTGCAGACAGGTGGGCGCCCCGCATTGGATCCAGACCTGCAATCCGCAGAAGGCTGCCTTGACGGAGCTCGTGACCGGAAGCTGACCGGCCGCATTGTTGAAGCCCCTTGTGGTGCCTGCCAGGCTGTCCGCAGCATCAATCCGGACCCTGCAGAGAGTTGCACACCAAGTTGCAGAATAAACGAAAATCGAAACACAGGGAGGCGCTGCAGCGGCTGCGGCGTGAGGAGGTGCTGGTGCGTCGATGGCCGCACGACGGCATTCCGCCGGAGTACTTCTACCTTGTGGACCCCTCCCTGCCACTGATCTTCGGCGCTTGCGGCCATGCCTTCGAGCAGGACGAGCTGGATCTGGTGAGCCACACCCCATGATCATTGCATTAGCATGAGTGTCCGGCTCATCGTCTGGTGTGAACAGCCCCGTCACACTTGTGCGCATCATGTGACCACTAGTCTCGTTGGCCATATTCCGCCAGAACTCGTGCCGCTGAAAATTAGGCTTGTTTGATAGGGCGCCAGCGCAAATGCGTCCTCACACGTGTCATGTGCTGTTTGTACGCCAAGCAAGGCGTCCTCACAATATCATGTGCTGTTTGTACGCAGTGGCACAAGAGGTCCAAGTATCAGCCGTTCTGCTGCCCGCCGGAGGACGAGGCCCTGCGCAGCAGCGGTGCGTCAAGTGCAGCATGCGGGCTGATCGTCTTTCGCTCCCAGACCCAGATGCAACCACTACTGCCTCAGGTGCTGAACCCTGTGCATTATCGCTTCCGTCCTGAAACTCGCTTGTGTGCCTCTGCAGGGAGCCCTGGCAGCAGCAGCATCATTTCCGCCAACTCAGCCGCTCCGCCGGTGCCACACGCCCGGACGCTGACATACTCTGCCACAATGCAGCGCAGCAACATCGACTTCCAGGCCCGCGACGTCATTGACGTGCAGTGAACAACAACTGACTTGCAATCAAAATCTGACTTGAGACAACCATCCAGAACCACCAAGTTGGTAGCTATATTCAAGAATGGCGTAAATGGCCTTTCCAAACGCATGGAACTCTGCCCCTTTCAATTCAGGCGCCTTCCTGTCCTTCCTGCCACCAATCTCGTGCCTTCGCTTCGCAATACTGTGCATTTCAGGTTCTGTGAAGTCTTGTTGATGCCAGCTTTGTTTCCAGGATCCCGCAGAGATACTTCATCTGCCACGGCGGCGACAGCGCGGCCCTAGAGTGACTACTGGGAGACATCTGAAAGCTCATCAGGTGTCGTAGACTGTCAGCTACGGCGATATGTGCTGTCAGAGTAACTTTGTGCTGCCAGAGTAACACGGAGTGGTCAGTAGTTCTAGATGACATGCCAAGCAATGCCGTGGCGAGGCTGCACATGGCATCTGGACACTCGCATTCACAATGCAAGTTTTGCGTTCAACGTGCAATGGCGTGAAGCCTCACACAAATCTTACAAATTAATGGTGTAGGTTCCTGAGGAAACACAACACGCAGTATGTCAGTTTGCTCATGCGACCTTTCATTGGTGCGGGCACCAGCGCTTTGGCTGTTCAACTGCATCACACAAATGCTACAGGTGCCGTGCCGAGGCGATTGGGCGGCGAGGACAGCACTAACACCAGGCGCCTGCGCACCTCGTCGCTGCTTGGCGCAACCCTACCTCAGACGCCAGCGAACCTGGTTGACACGCCGCACCCGCTGCGGCAGCGCCTCTGCGCCTGACCGCCCACCTCTCACAGCAGCCGTCATGGACTATCTCATGGGGATCCGCGGCAAGGACTTCGTGATGGTCGTGGCGGACACGACGGCGGTGCAGCAGATCATTACCATCAAGCACGACGAGGAGAAGATCGTGCCGGTGGACGCGGATGTCGATGCAAACAGCCAGAAGCTCATCGCCATGTCTGGCGAGCCTGGCGACCGCGTGCAGGTGAGGCATTTGTCCTCAGTCATGGACCCCTACGCGTTCCCGAACATCTCAGGCCAGGACTCCCATGCGTGTCAGGCGTGGACTGTCGTGCGCCAGGCGATGTGCCACCCGCGGAAGGACTTCCTTGCCCGCAGCTTTGGCGCAGCAGCTCTGTGCGCCTGTCCCCGTACGTCTGCAGCTGGCATAAGACTCAGCACGCCTGTGGCCCCCTGCAGTTCTCGGAGTTTGTCATCGCAAACGTGCGGCTGTACGCTCTGCGCAATGACCGGCGACTTAGCACGCATGCAGTCGCGCACTTCACGCGGCGAGAGCTGGCCACCGCGCTGCGCAGGGTGAGCTCTTTCAGCATGAGATTTGTCTCACGCGACGCAATGCGACACAATGCACCTGCTGGCATGCTGTCATCGAGCATGACCGGCTCCGAGCCAGATCTCTCGATGGTGGAGCACCGCAGGCCCGTTGCACGTTGTACCTTCAGCAATTGTTGCCTGTGAGGACGCTGTGTTTCGTGTCTGCACCTAAACAACGTGCTGTCTGCAGCACAGCAGCATTGTTACTTGGACATCGCTTGACAACCAGGCAAAAGTGTCACCTTGCCTTGTGAAATGTGCTTGCTGGCTCACCTGTTCACGCCGCCCTGCAGAATCCCTACCAGACGAACCTCTTGATAGCGGGTTATGACGAGGAGGAGGGCCCGGCACTGTACTGGCTGGACTACCTGGCCACGATGCACAAGATGAACATCGCCGGCACCGGCTACGGTGTGTTTTCCCCTGCCCACCCCAGCCTCTCCTGTGCCCAGTACACCACTGGTACCGGCCAAGGTGCCAGTTCGTGCCTGCCGACTGCCTTCGGCTTGTCCAGCATTCGAGTGGAGCTGTGATTGTGTCAGTACTTGGCCAGTTGTTGGCACAGGCTACCGAGACTGTCAAGCTGTCCATGTCGCCTCACCTCGCCACATGTCAGGCGATGTTGTGCCGCAGGCTCCTACTTTGTGCTGTCGCTGTGCGACCGGCTGTGGCACCCCGACATGAGCGAGGCGGAGGCCCTGGAGCTGATGGAGAAGGTGCCGCTTTTTCCGTCTTGGCCTCGAATATTGCTGTGACGGTGGGGCCAGCCGTGTATTTGAGCATGCGCCCCAGTCTTTTGTGCACCGCACCGCACCGCGCTAAGATCTGCATGGACTCACCATGCAGACCTGCACTGCACTGCACTGCACTGCTGACTCCACCGTGGAGCCTGACACGACACTGAGCTGGGCTTTCACTGGCAAATGCGCAGGGTATTGCAGAGGTCAAGGCGCGGCTGGTGATTGCGCCACCCAGCTATGTCATAAAGGTCGTCGACAAGAATGGCGTGCGGGAGGTCAAGCGGGTGTAGCCTCTTTGCCTGTGCCATTACCGCCGAGCCATGTGGAAGCTTTGTATCAGGCCGAAGGTGCAGCAGTGCAGCTGTATAAACCAGAATGTGGTGGGACAGCAGCTGTGCCTCAGCAAATGAGCAGCCATCTATGTGGCAGGAAGGCTGCGTGGCGCGCAGCGGCCATGCTCGCTGCCACTTGATTCTTATCAGACATTGCCGGCTTTTGAAATGCAAGCACACGCTAAAGGTAAATTGCGATGGTCATGACAGCAACGTGCAATGCTCCTGTGCAATTGACCCTGAATGCTGATGCGCCGCACTTAAGTACAGCAGCGGCGCTGTCAAGCCACCGCAAATCCCACGAGGAGAGCTAAGCGTTGATTATTACCAGGCTTCCGCACCCACACAGCAGACCCATTAAACTGACAGCCAGACCCACCAGATCAATATATGGCGGGAGCGAAATCCGAGTAAACCGGCAGCTGGAAGGCGACAACTCATTCTGCGCTGATTCCGCGCTGCCTGCTACAAGTGGCCAACCTTGGGCCCTCCTACCACATTCTGCGGCTTACGCGCCCCGTCTTGACCCTGGCTTGACGATGCATTAATGCGTGAAAGCGCTAGCTGAGCAGCGAGGCTCGCGGCCTGCTGCTGTACCGCCGAAGAAGCCCCGGCTTGGTGCAAGCTTCGCGTGACACAACACGGCCGTGCGCTCGGAAGACTGCCTCCCCAGCAACGCCACAGCCATCTTGCTTCCAAGGTGAGTCGCTCGAGGCTCTCGGCAAGGCGATGGCATCAACGGCTGGCCGTGCGCCGCTGAGATGACCCTCAAAGGCCGGGGGGTCGAGTCCCAGGGCAGGAGTCGCACAACAGTTCAGGCGCTGCAAGCCTGAGGCGGCTCGCTTCGTGGCTCTTCACGGATGACAAGGGCATGCCGCATGCAAATCTGTGCCTCTGGGCAGTCGTCACTTGCACAGCGGTGACATACTTTCGCGAGTGGCAGCCATCGAACGCCGCCAGCAGAAAGCTCACAATGCCAATCCAATGCGGCTCACGAGCGCGCAGATGTTTCGCTTCTCGATCGAGGGAAAGGCGTGGATGCTGGTCTTGCCTAGAGTCGTGGGGTCTCCCTCCCTCATTTGATGCCGGCCAGCTTGGTGCTGTACAGCTGGGCCTAGGCAAGCTTGGAACTCCAGCACCCGCTGCGTGCCTCTTGCTGCGACGATGCTGTCGCCGTACTTTGAGTGCTGGTGATTCAGTGACCGGCGTTCAGCACAGCTCATCGTATGCATTTTTCGATGGTAGTGTCGACAAGAAGCTTTGCGCTCAGAGCGATCAAGCGTGCGCCATCAGATCGCATGAGCAACATGATTTGCGCTGTTGTTTTTGCGTTGCTAGTCGTTCCAAATTGACGGCGGAATATCTGGCGGAGTTTTGCACTAGTGCAGATCGACCGGTTCGGCAAGTTTGAGCTCCCGTTGTTTTGCCCCAGGAGGCTCGAGATTTGTCGCATGGGCGCCACCGCGGTCGCCTTCCCCGCTTTCGACAAGCACAGACACCGGCACGTCCCGTTTGGGGGCGCTACTCGCTTTGCAAGCAGCATCGGCGACCCCTCTTTGCCTTTCGCCCAGTCGGCACCCTCGATTGGCAGCCCGATCGGCAGCAGTCAGCAGCTGGGCGCGATGGCTGCCAGCAGCTTCCTGGGCAGCGTGCGGCGGCCTCCAGCCAACGACATGAAGAGGTGATTTCTTGCACCACTATGTGTCAGCTTGCAACCATTATGCACAGCCGATGTGGCAAGCAGTGACGGAGATCCGCGCCTTGACTAGCCAGCGAACTCTAGTCTAATCATTCACTGCCTTGTCGATTGATCTTTCCTTTGGTGACTTGCTGCAGTCTGGCGGCAGCGCTGTATGCTTGCCGGGACGGCACCGGCGAGATCCGCGAGATCCTCACCTCCGCCACCTTCAGCCCCCGCCTGCCCGGTACGCTCCACCTGCAGAGTATGCAGCATCTCATCAGCTCTTAAGGAGCCACAGATGAGCAGAGCATGTGGGCCGACGGGCCGGCAGCGCGTCTAACACCCCCCTGGCGAGAGCATGCTGCATCAGTGCCCTGTGGCCTAGTGAATGGGCGGGCTGCTCGCAGCGGCGTCGAAAGCTGGACTTGCAGATCTGGTCTCTCATCCCGCTTGCTCGTGATCGAATTTTGATGGTGCATCAGGCCTGACCAAGATGGTGGCCAAGCTGAGCCGGGAGAACGCGTACCGCAAGGGGCTGGAGGTGTACGATGCGCTGCCCGCCATCGGCCTCATGGCCGACACCGCCATCACGAACGCTGCCATCTCCGCCTGCGACAAAGGTGCGGTGGTACAGAGTCCTTCCTCGAGAGGGAAGTGTATTAAGAGTCCTGAAGAGCGCGGTCTGCCATGATGCGCCTTACGGAAAAGCAAAGCCTGCCATCGAGCACTTGGCCGAAACCGCCATCACCAATGCCGCAGCCTCTGCCTGCGACAAGGGTGCGGCATTATTCATTCCATCCTCCGGAAGAGATGATGGCCTGATTCATGACATCAGGCTGTCAGTGGCAGCGAAAGATGGATGTTTTCGGGTCCATGGGGGCGAGCAGGCTGAAGCGCAATGCCATATCTAATGCGAATCTTCTGTGGCACAGCCCTGAACCTGCTGTGCCACCGTTTTGGTCCGCAGGTGGCCAGTGGCAGCGGGCGATGGAGATCTTCGGGTCCATGGAGGCGAGTGGGCTGCGCCGTGACGCCATCACCTACTCGTCCACCATCTCGGCGCTGGCCAAGGGCAAGCAGTGGAGCCTCGCGCTGCAGGTGCATTGCTGTTTGCACTCCTATGTAGGTTGTTGTCGCGCTGCCAGGACAGATTTCGCATGGTGCTATGTCCGAGGTGCAACTGTGCAATTGCTGAGGCCACAAGAGGTGGTCGGCTATGCCCTGGGCTCTGCCCAACATGCGCTGCTGTGAGGGTGGCGACTAACATGCACCAAGCATCACGACGTCATTTGAGGGATCACACCCTCCCGAGCATCTCTCCATCCATGCCTCGAATGTCGCCGTTGCATCCTGCATGCATTTGGCATGGCACAAAACCCCAAGCAAGGTCCACCGCCGCCACCGCCGCCTTGCAGGTGTTCGGCCACATGCAGACGCGGGGCGTGGACGCTGACGTCGTGACCTGCTGCAGCCTGATCAGCGCCCTGGAGCGCGGCGGCCAGTGGCACCTGGCGCAGCAGCTGTTCCTGGACATGTGCCGCGCCGCCGCCGCCGCTGGCAGCCCGCACGTGCGCGCGCCTCTGATGCTTCTCCTCGACACAGCGAGGAGTTAGTGGTCAGGAGTTAGTGGTCAGGAGTTAGTGTTCTCTGTGTCGAACCGCGGTTGTCGTACTCCCTTGCCGGTGCTGAGCACCGCAGGACTCGATGGCCGCTCTTGCATGTACGGCCAGCGAGAACGTGCTGAGATGATGCCCAGCGCACGAGTCCATCAGAGTCCGGCGTGCTCGGCTGTGGGCATCCACTGCAGTGTCCATTTCTTGCTGCAGGCCGCACTGCTGCTGCAGCGCATGGAGGCTGCGCAGGCCGCAGAGACGGAGGCCGAGAACGCTTTGCGCCGCACTTCTGGTGCGCCAAATCTCCCCTGCCGGCTTTTGCCATGCAGATATTGGATGGGCATGGCATCGGAGTTTTATGTCGTTGATGAGATCACGCTTGTGCAGATCATGCTTGTGCAGACTCAAAACACACTCTGGTGGCATTTGGGTGTCAGCTCTGCAGCTGTGCATTCTCGGGTATGTTGGCACGGGTCCGGCATGAGCTGATGGATGGCCGTTGGTATGGCGCCAGACGAGTCGGACAACCTGACGCCACTGACGCCACATCACAGCGGCGAGGCAATCACCAGCGCCCGAGGTTCGCGTTGCTGTCTTCAGGCACTTCAGATGCGAGATTCACCTGTACTTCGCACTTCCATCTGTATCTGAAACCGCCTGATCGTCCGTCCTTGCCCTGGCCGTGACTGTTCGTGGCAGCCGGCGAGGGCCCAGCACTCTGCCTGGCAGCCTGCAACCCGATGTGGACAATCCCTTGCAGTCGCACTGACTGCCTTTGCCACATTGACCGAAGCTATTCTCATACCGGTGCGCAGGCCTGCGCCCGTCGACGTCCTCGTCGCCGGAGAACTCCGTCATGGAGGGAGATGACATGTCACGCTGGCTGGCGTCGCTGACCATGACTGCTGCGACCGCCGGCATGGCACCCATTGATGAAAAGGTGCTGTTGGCTGAGGGGCCCCTTGCCGCACTTTCAGTCGAGCTGGCGCATCTCGTTGGAGCAACCTTATGGGGCCAAGCCTAGCCTACCTCGCAGCCGGAGTGTCAAATTGCACATGATCTCTGGTTGGCAGCTTCACAATTCAGCTCAGTCGCAGTGTCCCAGCTGGCAACACCATCTTGGCTGAAACATGTCATCCCCACGGCAGACCAAGGCTGCCTGGCCTGCAGGCAGACGGCGTCGAAACTCACAGGCAGCAACTCAGCTTTCGTTCTTGCGAACGAACGATGATGCGCCATTGGACTGCAAAACATCTGTTTGCATGGCCGCAAGCCGGCTGCTCCCGCCTGCGGCGTCATTGCTGACAGGCCTTCATGCCAGTCAGCGCTTACTCCTCGTCTGCTGGCGGGCAGCCGGTGGCTGACAACGCGATGCCCCATGTCCAAACACCTGATAAAAAAAACTTTTGCATGAAACCTCAAACCCTGAGCTGCCCGTGATGCAGGCGACGGCATCGATGTTGACGGGCAGCAGCTGCTCCTTCATGCTGGTTGACACCGTAACAATGGCGCATGAGCCACGTCCAGACACCTGATGTGTGCAACCTTAAGAGCCTGAGCTGCCCGCGACGCAGGCGACGGAGACGGCATCGATGCTGACGGGCAGCAGCTCCGCCCTCATGCTGGCCGACACCGCGATGAGCCGCGACCAGTCCGCAGCAGCGGCGCACCTTGCGACGCCCTCCAAGTCTGCTGGCAGCCTACAGCCCACCGCCTCAGGCGCCGCAGGCAGCCCCGGCCGCCTCGACCACATGGCCGTCCTGTGGCAGCCGGAGGCCGGCTCCCCCGATGGTAGCGACTCGAAATACTGGCTTGAATATCTATCGGTCTCGCATGACATGTCTATCGTCATCAGTTGGCTTACTAAGCAGTGTTCCAGGGCGGTTGTCAACTGGGCAAAGATCACCACTAGCTGTCGCTTGTTCGTCCTGGTTTCCGTGCACACGCTGCAGTCGTCCCAAACCACAGCCGAGGCTCAGCAGCAGGCGCGGGCCTCATGCAGATGCACAGTTGACTAGGCCCCGCCATCAGCTGTGCCACTGGGACTTGAGACCGTGCTCCCGCTGCCTGCCTGGCCTCGAGTAAACGTAACGACCTTGCCATGCACCTCGAGTCTGCAGCCAGCAGATAGACACCAACACTGATTCTGTCGCCTGTCAGCAGAGCCGCCGGCGCGCACATGGGCGGGCTTCACACCCGACTCCGTTCTTGGCGGCCTCCCCAAGTCCGGCGCCAAGCGCCCGCTGTGGCAGCCGGCCGGCCGCGACGGTCAGCAGCAGCCCCTGTCATCGTGCGCCACGCCCGCCAACAGCCCGGCGACCTCGTCCCTTGCGCTCCTGGGTCAGCAGGCCGGCGGCGGCGGCGGCGGCCACAACGGCGGGGACAACAGCTTCTGGACGGCATCAGACCAGCCGGTGCCGCCGCCGCCAGCGCTGCACCGCTTGTCCGCCACACCCTTCGAGCTCGGCTCAGCCTGCCCTCAGCAACAGGTTGTCCGAAACCTCTGAAGAAAACCCCTGGCAGCCTCGCTCCCCTCAAACGCAAGGCCTTTAATTTGAGAGCACGAAGACTGGCGCCACGAGCTGTATGGACGATACCGTGATGTATGTCTTGACGGCCATGCGGACAATCTCAAAGAGTCCTGTTGTGACCTGCAGGCGCCGCCGTCCAACCCCTTCGCGTCGCTGCAGCACCAGGACTTTGGGGGCGGCTACGGCGGCGGCCCGCACCTCGGGCCGGCGGTGTCGGACGTGCCGCAGCCCAGCCTGCTGCCCAGCCGCTCGGTCGACTCGCTGCAGGTGCGCTTCGGCAGCTTCCCAGTGGTTGTGCATCTAGCTACTGCGATGAACAGCGTGTGCCCAAGCTCCTGACGCTAGGAGCCTTCACTTGGCCACAGACGGAGGGTGAGCGCTCATGGCGGCCCTTGGGCCGAACCCAGGACATGCAGCTGCAGTCGCAGCCAGCTCGCAGAAATGGCATTGCCTTTGGGGTAGCAGGGCGGAGGTCGCGGCTTGCGACAGTGCAATCGGATCAATTGAACGGCGTTGCCCACATGTATTAGCAGGAGGCGGCGCCGCCAGCGGGGCTGACCATCCGGCTGCGGCGCACGCTGCGGGTCGCGCCCAACCGTGTGTGCTGCAACGCGCTGCTGGCCGCCTACGCTCGCGCCCGACACCCCCAGTGGGCCAAGGTGTGCCCCAGCAGCAGCCCCACACTGTGCACATCATGATGTGGTCAGCAGCAGTATTGCGACACGTTGAACATCAAGGCCAGCAGGCGCAGCAGCCAAAGGAGCTGCTCCACACATCAAATAAGCGCAAAGTGGTAGTCCCTCCGAGTCAGCCGGTCTGCAAGCAACAGTAAGCAGTCCATTCGAAGCAGCTTCCACATATTGTTTTACTCTGGCCGCAGGCGCTGGTGCTGCTGGGCGCGATGTGGGAGGCGGGCGGCGAGCTGGCACCTGACACTGTGTCCTACAACGCCGCCCTCAAGGCCTGCGGCTCCGCCGGCCAGATCGCCACTGCGCTGCAGGTAACTACCAGAAAACAAAAATGCCCTTTCCCTGCGTGTGCGCTCCGAGGTGCCTGCCCATGAACCACGACGGGTGCCCTGGTGGCATGTCTGCATCGTTCCGGTACTCTGGACCGCCCAGGCGCAGCGCTTCAGCACTGCGCCTGGGCGCCAGGACCTTTCTGAGTCTCGGGACAGGGCCGAATCAGCTCTGTGAGTGTGCGTTCGTCTGGCCTTGCCTCCAATGCTCACACCCCGACGTTGTGGCACTTGTGAGGGCACGCCAGCTGCTGGCTAACAGAAGCAAGTCTGTTGTGGCTGCCGTTTACTCAGCAGCAGCTAAGAAATGCGCTGCAGGTGTATCAGGCGATGGTGCACCGGGGTGTGCGGCCCAGCATCGCCACCTTCGGCACCCTCATCACCGCTGCCAGCGACGCCGGCGACCTCGACGCTGTCCAGATCGTGCGCTTCTCATCACCTCCTGTTCGCCTGTTGTTGGTTTCTGTGGCCAGTCGAGTCGTCACCCCTGCCAGTGGCGCAAGCAGCTGCCGCCCGCCATGCTGCTTGTGCTTGTGCGTGTGGGAGTGCCATGCAGCGCATGCAGCTTCACAGGAAGGTGCCTACTCATCTGTCCAGGCCAACTCCTCAAGCATCGAGCTCGATAGGCTGACTTGGGTTACCAGTTATTGCTGCGGGCGCGCACCCACAGTGGCTTAGCACTAATCAAACAGAAAAGTGACCCATGACGAAAGCTCGTATCATCACAGGCATGGGGCTGGCTGGAGGGCAGTGGCCTGGAAGCCAACTCCACATGCATGAATGCGGTCGTTGGCGCACTGGCCCGCGGCAACGCCTGGCGCCCGCCGCGCGGCTTTGGCGGCGGCCCCGACGGTGGCGGCCCTGGCGGGGGCGACGACTTCGTCGCCGGCGGCGGCGCGTTCGCCGGGGGCGGTCTTATGGCGGCGCGCGGCGGCGGCGGCAGCGGCGGCGAGATCGGGGCGGCCGGCGGCTCGCAGCACCCGTCACTGGCGGCGGTCAATGCGCTGATGTCCAACCACCTGCACGCAGGCCAGTATCACAAGGTATTCAAACTCTCGAAACCCCAGCTTTGGAGTTTGCTTCTTGTTCTACTTTTTTTGGTACTACTCGAGTGCTGGCTCCGTCCTTGGCTCCAAGCTGGAAAGCATGCATGTAAACTTGAAAGGAAATCTGCGGTCATGCGCAGGTTCATTCGATTCAATTGTGCCCTTCAGACGTTAGTTGCACCACGGCTCGAATGCGAGACAGGAAGACGCAAGATACGAAACACAACAGACATCATTCTGGCTGCCCCACAGGTGCGGGAGGTGTTTGAGGAGGTGGTCGGCCGCGGGCTGGCGCCGAACCTGGCAACCTGGAACACGCTGCTGGCCAGCCTGGCAGCGCAGGGCGCCTGGCTGGATGCGCTGTCGGCGCTGCGCCAGGTGTGATGTCGGGGATCGCGCCACCACCGTGTTACTTCTCACTTTTACTCAGGGTGGTTCGAAGGAGCAGTGCATATGGGGCAAATGTCGAAGTTGCTCGCTCCCTGCAGCCCGACTGGGCTGGGCGCCTGAGGTCATAGGCATGTTGTTGAGAGTTCATCAAGCTTCCCGATGAAAGACACTTTCTGCCTGTCAATGTCTGGGCTTCCGCAAAGCGGCCAGCTTCATGTGCGTGCTGAAGTCAGCAAGGTAGCTCGAACACTGAATTGCTGGCGGCAAGACATGCACACCTGAAATGAACTTTTGGCCCCTGCTACCTCTGCAGATGACTGGCGGGCGCAACGCGGCCAGCTTCCGCTGCGTGCTGGAAGCCATCTCCCTGGCGTCGACTGCCCCCACCGTGCCGGCGGCCGACCGCGCCGCAATGGCGGCAGAGGCGGTCGCCGTCTTCCGCGCCGCGCTGGCGGCCCCCGGCCCGGGCCTTGACGCTTCCGCCTTCCGCGCCCTCGCGGGCGTCCTGGAGCGCGCAGGCGACTGGCAGCAAGCCATCAGCATCTTCGAGGTCATGGCCGCCCGGGTGAGGGACAAAAAAGTTTTAACGCGTTTCGCGATGTGTATCAACCTGCACATCGCAGCAAATGGCAGCAGGTCCTCAGCATCTTTTGAGGCTACGGCCGCCCGAAACATATGACTATGGAGGATTGAGTCGTTCAAAGCATGTAAAGGCAAAACACGACCTTGCTGGAAGGCCTGCAAGGTCGTCTTGCACACCTTTTGTATCCTTTGAACACACCAGGTGACAAGCATGTCACGAACCACATGTGCGACCTGGGTCCCTCTCAGCGACTTGTGCATACATTGCCACTGTGCACCCGCAACAAACCGCAGGGCTTTGCGACTGACGCTGCCGTTGCCTCGGCGGCGGTGCGCGCCTGCGCGGCGGCTGGGCAGATGGGCCGCGGCTGCGCGGTGCTAACTGCCGCCCGCGCCGCGATCGAGCCGGACGCAGCCAACGCCCTGGTCGTGGCCGCGGCGGGCGCAGGCGCCTGCGACACCGCCGTGCAGGCCTTCAACAACATGCGCGCCTTCCAGGTGCACTTTTGCAGCATTGCCGGCTCAAGTTTCAAGTACTATCATCTGATAACAAATATGAAAACATCCTCCGGCAGGCCCTTGCAATGCCGTTGTGCAGGCCTGCCTTCCAATGGCATGTGCGCCTGCGCCTGTGCATGGAGGCTCGGTACCGAGTCGTTGGAAGGCAAGTCAGTCAGGGGAGCTTCCGACACCAGCATATGCCCTTGGGCGTGCCAAATCAGGACTCGGTGCTGACTGCCTGCAAATCATCCGCGTGGACAATTGCACAGACAGGCAGAATGGCTGCCCTGCCAGCGGGCGCGTCAGGAGGGATGGGTCAGGCTGTCAGCTGGTGCATGCTCGTGTGCAAGGGTGTTGAGCATCAACCCTACATATGACCTCCTGCCCAGGTGGAGGTGGAGGCTCCGACTGCCGCGGCGCTGCTGAGCGCGCTGCGGGGCGGCAGCCACGCCGAGGCAGCGCGCGCAGTCGTCGACGCGCTAGCCGCCCCGCCGCCGGCGGGCGGGTGTCGCCGCCGGCGCTGTGGCACGTGCTGGTGTCCGCCTGCGAGGCCGCCGGCGACTGGCGCCGCGCCGTGGAGCTCGCTTTGGTGGGTGTTTTCGAGCCTCCTGGATCCGTGTTTCATGTACGCTGGCTGAGTCTTCTGATGGTGTGAAAACGATGTGTGTCAACATTGATAATCATACTGCAGCTCTGACCTTGGAAGAGTGTTGCCAAGGCTGGCAGCGAGTCGCAGCAGTCCACTGGCATGAGTGGGATACAAGCAGCTGCACGTTCCTCATGCATGTATAACCACCATCATGGATCTTGCTCAGGCACGGCACTCCGGTTCCGATAGGATTCATCACTAGCCCTACAAACTTATTCAAAAGTTTCAAGTTTGGAGGGGAGTCACGAACCGCATCCGACATGAAGTGCCGTGGAGGCCACGCACTGCTCGGAGCGCTATTGAGTGCCGTGGAGTGCCGTGATGCGATGCACTGCTACATATCTGCTGCAGCGCATGGAGGAGTGTGGCGTGGCGCCAGACACCGGGATGCTGAACAGTGTGGTGACCGCGCTCCGCGCCGGCAGCCAGCCCGACCTCATCCTGTCCTTCGTCCAGCACATGAAGACGGTGCGACATCAGAAATGGCATATCATGGGTGTGCTGTGGCCCGCCTCCTGTGCGTCTCCTGCTCGACTGCCCAGGTTCTGCTCCTGCTGCGCTCGCCGGAGCTCACAGGCCTGAATTGCAGAACTACAAATGCTGGCATGATGCTGCCGAAATATATAGGCAACATTATTCCGGCATGCAACACCTCCGTAGCTCAACAGCAAGGACGTGCTTGCACACTGGACGGCGGCTCTGTGACATCTCTACCTCCGAGGTCCTGGTACTGCAGCAGCTTCGGGTGCTATTGCCAGACGATCCAGCTTTTCTGCACCGAACTGGTGGCTTCACTCCTTGGCCTTCCAGGGCCACTCCGCAAGGACAAACGGCAGCAAGCAACGTAATTTCAATTGACATGGCGTTGATCAGGGCCACTCCGCGGCGCCGGACGCCCTGACCTACCGCACCGCGGTGGATGCCATGATAGACGGCGGCGCCTACGCCGCGGCCGCTGTCCTGTGCGGCGACGCACACGACGCCGGCATCTTCCGTCACTACTCGCTGCCGCCTGCGCCGGAGCTGGAAGGTCCGCCTTGCATTCCGGTTTGCCCTTCCTGCCGATCTCTTCGGCAGGCACAGTCGACAGTGAGACGGCATTTCAGGAAAGGCTTCGTGCATCTGCAGACGCTCCACGGTCGTACCCATGGCATGCTCCTCTGCGCGGCCTCATAATGCACTTCACATCTGCTGTGCGCTGCCCCCGGCATGACCCCCTCCTTGGCTACATCGTCTGTCGACTGCGCAGCCTGTAGCATTTATGTGACCATTGTTGCGATCCGCAATTAGTTGACAACCCCTGCTGATGCGGTTCCACAGGCCAAAAAAAATTGCTTTCTATGCAGGCGGCCTGACGGTGGACCTGCAGGGGTGCAGCCTGCAGCGAGCGCTGGTTATTCTGGTGGCCTGGCTGTCGCGCGCTGCGCTGCTGCCGCCCGGCCAACTGAAGCCCGGCCGCATCGTCACAGGTGCACCTCGCCTTCCAACGGCAGATGTGCATGGCCTGGTTCTTTGCCGAGATAGCCGAACAGGCTGCAGCTTGAACATCTAGATCCTTCCAGCGTCCCCTGCTAGGGTTGCTGGCATTTGCTGGCAACCTTGCAGGGGACGCTGAAAGGACCTAGATGTTGGGCTTCCCAAGCCGAACTTCTGCACATGCAGAACCGTCCCATTGCTGGCTAGCTGACTGGTATCGTGATGCAGGGTTTCTGGCATGTAGGCGGGTGCGAAGATCTGCACCCTTTTTCGTTGCAGGCTGGAACGCTGCGGACGGGGTGCAGGTGGCGGTCAAGGCCCTGCTGTCGGGCGACGCTGCCGCGCTGCCGTCAGGCATGGCGGGCGCGATGCCGCCCCACGTGCCGCCGCTGGCCTTCCGCGCCGCGGCGGCAGAGGGGGACGGCGCCGCGCTGCTGCTGCCGGCGGCGGAGCTGGCCGCCTGGCTGCCGGCGTGGGCGGCAGAGGCCAACGGTGGCGGCGGTGGCGACTCTGGTATGACCCAAACAAGTCCGCCTCGTGTCTCCCTTCGCACATGTTTCGCAGCACTGCTACCTCGAATCCGGGGACTGGGCACTGTTTGAAACTGCAGGGTGCACAATTCCAGAGGTCCCAGCTCCTGTACAATCGCCTGGTGTGTGTGGAGGGAGTGGGTCAGGTGCAAGTGCCATGCATTCCCACACACCGCACAGGGTTTTTGGCACCAGCAGTTGCTCCAGATGATGCGAAGCATCCTTAGGGCGCTGTGCCCTGATTGCTCTTCCTCTCGCAACCGCAGTGGCGACTTCGACAGCAAGCGTGACGCAGCTGGGGGCCGCTGCCACGCCGTCTCTGCCGCAGTGATGCAAGCTCGATGAAGGGAACCTTCGGTGATTGGGTGAGTGAACACCTGATCGAGCCACAACAGCTTAATGCATGAATGACATCGCTTTCCTGAATGCATACAGCACTCCTGCTCAGTGCGAGCAGGAGAAAAGAAGCCATTTACATGCCAACTACGCACTTGGTCTAAACTGACACCACCCTGTCTACAGGGCGGCCATGCCTGACGCAGCCGTCGTTCGCGCTCCACCCTAGTGGCCAGACCTGCCCGCGCATCAACACCAAGCAATGCGACATCGCCCGTGAAGCCACACCAGCAGTTGCTTTCGGAGGCGGTCAATTTGATGGACATCCCATGGAAGAATAATGCAGCGGCCGCTACTCCCGTGCCGCGGCGCATTCCAGTTCCTTGTCATTCCAGCGAGATCGTTGACGCTGGAGCGACACCGCAATCCTCAAGCTCGAAATAAGAAATGAAGCAGTGGGGGAGCAGTTGGGTCGGCAGTGCCTGCTGGCGGCAGAATTCTAGGTTACTTGGGCGAAATCAGCGCGGCAGTGGTGGGGTGCATCCGGCGAATGAAGAGACTGCATTTGATTCAGTGCTACTGGCAGCGCTATGCAGCACCCCAGCTTGCAGAGCTTTGGTTTGGTGATCTGCATGGTGGCTGTGGCGGCCAGGCACTTGCCTGGAGGTATTGCCGCCAGTTGGTTGCGGTCGCATGATTTAGCAGCAAATATGGGCATCAACATCAGTTTGATCGGATGTGTAGCCAGGACTAGAAGGTAGGTGTCGGCTCTGTTTGCTGGTGTCTTTCGTTGAACAACTACACGCAGCAGGCAGCAAGGGGACACTCCTGGTGTTTCTTCCTGTTGGCGTGCGATCTTCGTGCGTTTGAGGGAATCATGTTGTCTCCAGCATATGTTTGAGCATCGGTTGCGGCATACACGTGAGCAGGAATTTGATCAGGAAAAGGTCGTTGCATGCATCGCATCGCATTGGGCCTGCTGATGGTTCAGATCTGTAAATACAATGTAGTCGACCTCGGACATAAAACCTCTGCACCTTTGCACACACCCACTTCAATTCAGTATCTGGGTTTCCCTCTTACGGCCTCACCCTGCTACCTCCGCGCCCTCCCCCTTCCCCGACTCCCACCCTTCTTCGTGCCGTGCAAGCGGGCCAGCACTCGCTTCTTGGCCTTTCCCACCGCTGCCTTCGCCACCGCGGCAGTCTCCAGCCGCATCGCCGCCTGCCGCTCGTCCACTGCCGCTTCCGCCGCCTGCAATTGCAGGTTTGTCGTCGGTGAACCTTGGGAGATCAGCTCTTTTCCTCTACTCCTTCCCTTTTCCAGCTCCTTCCTGCCACATCCACTCCCAGTGCAGCACTTCCTCGAGAACCCTGCAGCTAATGAACGTGGGGTTGTCCCAGCAAGAGGAGAGCCGCCAACGTCCCGTCGGATCCCCACCTGGAAAGCGTGCGACCAGCCTTGGCGCGGGGCGGCGCTGCCGCCGCCGAGTACACGCTGCCGCAACGCCGCGGTTGACACCGACGGTCGATTGGCCGCCCAAGCAGCGTTCTCAGGCCACTGCGCTTCCTACACACGCCAAGCAACAGCGTCTGGTCAATCTATCGGAGCAATGACTGTATGGTCGCAAAGATTCCTCCAGCAAGCCCTTGCACGTTGCGCAGTTTATACCCCGTGTTACACTGGCACTGCTGGAGCCCTGTCATCAGCAGGCCCTGACAACACATCGACTGGGCCTGACATGCGCACGCATCTGGAAGGGTCGCCTCGCCTGCTGAAGCGCCGCGGCGGGCGCGCCGGCGGCCGCGTCCTCTGGCGACGGGTCTGGCACCTCGCCGTCGCTGTCAGACTCCAGCGCCAGCACCCGCTTCCGCCGCCGCCGGGGCGCGTCTGGGCTGCTGCTGCCGCTGCCCCCGGGTCGGCGGCCTGCCGTGGCCGCGGMACCTGCAGTGGAGCTGTCTCCACCGCCGGCGCCCGTGAGCCAGCTGCCGCCGCGCGGGAAGGCGGCCGGCACCGCTCGCTGCCTCGGGCCCTCGGCCCACCTTCAGAGAATTCAAAACTGAAATTGAAGATGGGCGAAGCCGCTGACTCAGAGTGACATCCAGTCGGGCAGGCTGACATGTAATCTAACAGCCGCTTGTTGCAGCACAGCAATTCAGTAACCTATTCCAGGTCCACCTATGCTGGCACAGGGTTCGCATGCCTGGCTCTGCTGGCGGCGGGGCTGGCCGGCCACAGCTGCGAACAGCTGCTCCTTCGGTCTTCTGGCATCGCCGCCGCGTGCCGCCAATCGTCAACGTCGCCGCCGTCGCTGCTGCGCACTGGGCTGAGGCTGCGTCGCAGCGGCTGCTGCCGCGGGCCAGTTGGCTCGTAAAGAGTCACCGTGTAGTGCACGCTGCACCGCAGAAGGGCCCGGTGCCTTGAGTCGCAGTGACATGATGTTCTGAATCGGACAACCTTGTCAGGGGCCAGTCTTAGATCACCTAGACAGGTTCAGATGCCTGCTGCAAGATTGAATCCCGACATCGGCCGATCCGATAGCGGTGCAGCAGCCAGCCTTGTGGGAACTGGCTCACAAGATTCGAGAATTGAGACGCACTGCTGATGCTCGTCGGTGAGCCAGCCCGCCCGGCCATTTGGTGCCCGCCCACCAGCGCTGCTGTCTGCGAGGCTGTCCCGTCGCCGCGGTGCTGACGCGTCACTGACGCTGCTTCGCCGCCGCCGGCCCAGCCGGCCGCCTCGCACATGCGTCGGCTCCGCCTGCTGCGATGCCGCCGGCAGCGGCGGCTGCGACAACGAGCTGCGCGCCTGGCTAGCCCAGTGAAACTCTGCCAGTGGCGCCTCGTCTTCATCCGTGGTGAAGTGCGCCGTCAGCTCGCCGGCTGGCCGCTCGCCCTTGGAGTTGCTCCCGCTCAGCATGACCGCCGCATACACATTCCTGTCGCCGCGCATGACAGGCCCTCGACTGTTCCGCACGCCGCCATCGCTGATGGGGCTCCAGGTCTGGGAGTCGCCTGGCGGGCTGCACAGGATGGGGCTGCAGGGCGCGTCGCTGGCGGCATCGGAAAATGCATGGCCTCCAGTTGCTGGAGGCAGGCGCCGCGCCCGCGGCGGCGGCAGCCAGCCCTCCGGCGGTCGCCGTTCTGTTGCCGCCGCCGCCGCCGTATCGACGCCGTGGCGATGCACAGGCGACCAAGTGCCACGGAGACCGCCTGCGGGTGGGTCCTGACTGCTCAGGGAGCCACAGTGCGCATCAGGTGGCGACGGCGGAATGGCCTCCGTCCAGCTGCCGAGGCGGTCCGCTGCTGCGGGCCAAACGTCCGACTCGGCATCTGCCTGCGGCGCCGACAAACTACCATGCCGGCGCGGCAGTCCGCCGGAGCCGCCGCTGCGGGCCCGCGTCGCATCTACTGGCAGGCTGGCCGTCGCCGGGTGCGAGCCGCTGCCGCCGGCGCCAGGCAGGCTGCCGGCGGTTGCGCGCGGCGCTAGCAGCTGGGAAGCGCGCCGGCGCTGCCCGCGTGGTGCTGGGTTCCATGACAGCCGGGGGTCTGCTTTCCGTGCAGACAGCGGCATCGATGGCGATGACTCCTCCAGCCCGCAGTCCCCGCGCTCATCGCCGCTGCTGCTGTCGCTGTGCTGCGGCGCCGATGCGGTGAGTGGTGGCTGCTTCGGCACTGCAGCTTGTGCCGCGGCGTGCCTCTGGGCGGCGGCAGCATGCTGCACGGCAGGAGCTGCAAAAGCCCACGCCGCTCTCGTTGCTGCTGCTGCAGGCGGCGGCGCTTGTGGCCTCACTGCCCGTGCCGCCGCCTCCAACCCGCCTGCGCCGCTGGCTGCACTGCCCGCCGTGCCATTTGCCGCTGGCGCTTGGGGCGGCGCCGCCGCCTGCGCCGGCCGGTCGGCTGTGAAGTGCGCCCACATGCTGCCCTGGCTGCGCGGCCGCGCGGCGTCGCCGCCAAACCCTTTCTCAAGTTGATCCTTTGCATGGCTGCAGGCGGGGCAGGAGTCTGTCAGGCTGACGAATCGTGCGTGCTGTGCTGCTCGCAACCTGCAAGCCTTCAGGCTGGTCAAGCATCACAGGGACAAGCATTGTGCTATCTGGCATAGCCAAGGTTTTTTCCAGGCTCAGCGTGTGGCTCTGTTGAGGTGGTCTCCTTCAACAGCCCCAAAAATGCACGCCTGACGAGCCAGCACCTGCACAGCGCACCTGCACCGCTGGAAGGCCTCGGCGGCGGTTGCAGAACGGTTCTTGTCCGGGTGCAGGCACATGGCCAGGCGTTTGTACGCGGCTCGGGCGCGGTCTAGCGTTGCATCACGCTCCAGTAACAGCACGGCAGTCGGCACCCGCGCGTCCGCCGCCAGCACACGGCGAGCCAGCTGCTCCGCGGCCTCCTCTGACATGGCGGCCGCCTGCGCCGTTGCTGATGCAGGGTGTGCTATCGAGGCTGCTCGAGCGTGTGTGAACCCGCGGCGCGGTTTGGGAGAATGTCAGCGGCGCCTCCAACTCTGCATCTCGGCGCCCCTTGCCGCAGGACCATTGAGGTACCCTGCAAGGTTGAGAAAGCGTTGCTAGAGAGACTGACGGATCACCTGATCATGAAGGCCCATCTTGAATCACGTCAATGGCACACATGTTACCTTGATGCAGCAGCTTTGACCTGCAGACCGAGTACCTGGGCTACTCAGAGCAGTAAAGAGTCCCCAGAGTGTCTCTTGCTGTCTAGTGATGGACAGCAAATGGACGAATCTGTGAGAAGCTGGGCTTGCAAGGCGGATGCCGGAAACCACTGACAGGAATTTGAGGCAACGGCAGATCGTTAGCGTCTTGTAGTTGCTTCGGTCACGCGTGTCAGACGAGCTCTGCTGCATTGCTCTTGTGCTGCTTCATGATGTGCAACCTGGTCAGATGTTTTGTTGCGGGCTGCATGATTTGAAAACCGTACTGAGCAACAGAAGGGCTTTGACCCGGCCCACTGCCGAGGACCTTTAGATGCACCGCATTTGCATAGAACAGACAAGCTTGCTTCTTGGTGCTCCAGTGCACGCCTGTCCCCTCCTCCAAAACGATCACGCCTGCTTCTGCCACCCGCATGTTGCACCCAGTACGACAGTCATTTCCACCACTTCGACACCTTGTCCGCCTTATGACGTAGCGCAATGCAGCTCAGCCTTTACGCTCCGGCCTGCGTGCTCGCGCTGGTCGTCGCAGTGGGTGGCGTGGTGAGTTCTGCTGCTTGACACAGACGCTGTCATACGCCGCCGCACCAATCCCATCATCCCATCTTGGACTACGTGCGTCTGCGCAGGATTTGCTGTTCCGCACGCTCGTCTGGACTGTGATACTGGTTTACACATCGCTCGTATTGCTGCGTGTTTGGCTTTGGACAGTGCTGCCAAAGCGGACCAAGGTGCGGCGTTGCGGCAGCAATAGTGGTGTTATTTACGAGCAATTGCATAAAACCGTCAGACTGAACATGCTGGATGTCCTCTCGAGCTCCACGCTGGACATGTTTGATGTCCTCTCAAGCTCCAACCAATCACGTCGTAACGTGCGCAGGGGAGCATTGCGTTTTTCCATCCATATGCAAATGCTGGCGGCGGCGGCGAGCGTGTCCTCTGGTGAGCGCTGCCTGCATTGGCTTTTGCACTAGGTGCTGACCACCATAAGCGTTTTCGGCAACCAGCAGCAGAGTAACTGTACCTACGACATGCCAAGGCATCTGTTTCATGAGTTGCAGGTGCGCAGTGGCAGCGGTGCAGGAGGCGTGGCCAACACGGCAGGTGGAACAGCTTTGCATTACGGAGCAGCTTTGCATGCCGCACGGCGTTCAGATGCCCGGAACGCCGTAGTCATCCTGACGCGTCCAGCCTTGACACCGTTCATATCTGCACAGGTCGTGATATACTCCGGCGACGGCCTGACAGCAGCGCAGCTGGCAGACAACGTGTTCCAGGCATTCAGCATCATGCTGAAACACGACTTCAAGGTGACTTGAACAGCCAAGTCCTGTTCGTGCAGCATCTGTATCCCCCAGGGACTAGAGTAAGGCACTGACGATCGAGCCATCCAATCCACCAAGGACCTCCGCTCTCCTCACGCCGGCCGTGGTGGTGTCCTGTCCCCCCGCCAATGCACATGACACATTACTGCTGCAGGTAGTGGACCTGAAGCGGCGGTCGCTGCTGGAGGCAGCCAACTACCCCAGCTGGACGTTGGTGCGGCAGGCGGTGGGCTCGGTGCGCCTCGGCTTCGAGGCGCTGCAGCAGTTTGTGCCGGCGGTGCGTGGTCTGCCTCAGTGCATGCTCGCTGCATGCGTTCGCCTGGACAGGACCCTTCCATCGGCGACATTGCGTCCGTATGACGCTGGGCCAGGCAAGGCAGGGGCCGCTCTGCCAGGTGCTGGGTTGCACCATGGCAGCTGCGAACGGCGGCGTCAGTCCTCAGTGATGAATGCTGACGGCGCTCGGAGCTCGCACAGACGTTCGTGGACACTACTGGGTGGGCCTTTACGTACCCGCTGGCCAGGCTGGCCGGCACGCGCGTGGCGGCGTACACACATTACCCCACCATCTCAGCGGACATGCTGCAGCGGGTGCAGGCGAGTCCTCGTCTTGGGGACGAGCCCTGCTGCCAGACAGCGGCTAACTCTGTGATGCACAGCCTGGCGCCGCATTGCACCCCTGGACCCCTCTAAACACTGCGTGCAGACGTGGCATGGTTGACGTTTCTGCTCCCATGAGATCTAGATTCCCGGTCTCTCGTCCCAGATTGGTGTGTGTTCCCTTTCGCTCGCAGTCGGGCGCGGCGTCATACAACAACAGCGCCATCATCGCTGGCAGCACCCTGCGCTCTGCCGTCAAACTGGCCTACTACCACGTGTTTGCCGCTGCCTACGGCATCGCTGGCGGCTTCGCAAACGTGAGTAGATTAGACACCAGCTGCGATTCAACGTGGGTCTCGTGCGAATGGTAGAGCACAAGGTGGATGGCACGGATGCAGACTCTCGAACGAGATGCAGGCAGCCAGGACGTCTGTCCGGTGTCGCGGCTCGGGCAGCTCGCAGCAACGGGCGGCGCCGCCACAGCTCTGTGCAGTTGCTCGTGGCCGCTGCGCGATGGCCATGCATGCGTCGCCCGCCAGCAGGGTTCTCCCACTGATGCGCCTAGGCGGTGCACATGTCATTCACGGAGGCTGGCAGGAGCCGTTCGCCTGATGCGGCTGCTGCCCCTCGCCCCCGCAGGCGTCCATGGCCAACAGCAGCTGGACAGCGGAGCACGTGCGGCAGCTGTTCCTGGCGTGGGCGCCGCCGATGCGCGTGTTTCCGCCATGCGACACGGCAGATCTAGCAGCGCTGCCGCTCGAGCGCAAGCTCAAGCGCCTCTACCTGGTTTCCCTGGCCCAGGTCGGGGAGCTCAGCAGGAATGCAAACCATTTTCTGAAGTCTGAAGCTCCGCAGCACTGCAGCGGACTTGGCCATCTAGTGGCAGGCAGGCGTCTGCACTTCAGCCGCCAACTGGGATGCAGGAGTGCTGAACGTGACTGCGACTTCATATGCGCCTGAAGCACTCGGGGCTTCACAGGGGCAACAGATACAACGTGTCGAGAACGATACGCGATATGTGTAAATCCTGAGGCCAACATGCATCTGTTTCAATGAGGCAGTTCCGGCCGGAGAAGGACCATGGACTGCAGCTGAGCGCCTTTGCGCGGGCGCGGCGGCGGGCGCTCGCCTTCTCCTCCACCAGCACCACCAGTGAGCCTGTCTACCCTCCTGTGTCTGCACGTCCTCGCTCTTCCTCCTTGCAGAGGAAGGGTGGATGCAAGCTGCAGGCGCGGCTGCCGCCGCGCTTCACACCCGCCAGGCGGCTGGCAGCGCCTTGCACATGTGGCCGGGAGTGGGAGCGGCAGCAGACGGCACATGCATCGTCCTCTGCCTTCGAGGATTACAGCCACAAGCCCCCGGCCGTCCCAACACCAGATTCGGCGCTGCATGACTGCTTGTACACGGCACTGCAGGCGGTGCACTCGCGAGTGGACTTGCCCTACCCTGCCTGCGCAGGCGGGGCGGTGCTGTCGGCGCGGCTGAAGCTCATAGGCAGCTGCCGCAACGCGGGTGACGCCGCACGCATCGACGCACTGCGGCGGCAGGCCGAGGAGCTGCAGATACAGGACCACGTCGACTTTCATGTCAATGCCCCCTGGGACGAGGTGGGCCGGCATGCTGCTGCGGCAACACTCCCATCGGAAGCCGTAGCACACCTCGGAGCAGCGCGAGCGTCGGCATGCGACACTGATCTGCCACCCGGCGCGGCTGGATGCTCCTTGGACGCTTGGGTTGCCGCATCACGACCGACAGTGCGTTGACTAGACAGGAATGGGGCGGATGGGGCGCAGTCATTCGCAATTCTGGCGGCCTTGCGAGTCTGAAGGCTGGCGAGTGCGGGGCGCGCCCCACTGTCTGGAGGACCGACTGGAATTTCAGCACCCATCCAGCGAGTGCCTATGAGTTCTGAGCCTGGAATCATAGCTATCGGTGCTGCAGGTGTAGCTGCTGCTGGGCAGGCCCGACAGACCAGAGTTGCATTTCTTTTGGAAGATGTAAGAGAGGAGGCCGGGTCGACTTTGCTTGGTTTTGAGTGTGGGCCCATGACTGTGCGCGCTGCAGGTGAAGCTGCTGCTGGGCGGCGCAGTGGGCGGCCTGCACACCATGGTAGACGAGCACTTCGGCATCTCCATCGTGCAGTACATGGCGGCAGGTGCCAAATTCGCACCCTTGCTGCCCACGCTTGTGTGTCCTCTGTAAGCCAGGCCCGACCAGTTGCAGAATCCTCACCAGTGGCATCATCCTCTCCGTATTCGCCGCCGGACAGATCCGCCACCGACTTGCCGGGGAACCCAGGAACGTCATGGTTGGCGAGTGCAGATCGGATGTCAAGCAGATGCGGTCGTCACCATGGCAAATCACAGGCCCAACATCATAGTTCCGGCCGTCAGCAGTCGAACAGTTCCACGCCCGCCCAGTCGTCAGCAGCCATCCAACCAGCTGGTGCACCACAGGCGTGGTGCCCATCGTCAACGACTCGGGCGGCCCGCGGGAGGACATCCTCGCTGCCATGGACGGCTTGGATGCCTTTGGCCAGCCGCGCCGTGCAGGTACACTTTGCGGTTTGCAGGGGCCGCCCGAGGGTCTGCTATTGCTTCGCCGTGATGCTCGTGGACTGGTTGTTGCTGCACCGCTGTCCAGTCTGGGGGGATCCGCTTGAGGTCAGCAGCGTGTAGGCTGTCCCGAGCGGTTGTCGCTACACTCCACCGGGTCCAGACCTCTCTGTGCGCTGCTGCAGGCTATCTTTGCCGGACGGAGGCGGAGTATGCGGAGGCCATCACGGAGGTGCTGGGCATGGACGGCGGCGCCCGGCGGCAGCTGGCAGCGGCGGCTCGTGCGAGTGCCGCCCGGTTCTCCGATGCCGCCTTCAAGGCGGCGTTCCTGGACGGCATGCTGCCGGCGCTGCCGCGGTGACGGCAGCACAGGAACATCGGCGTCTGCAGGCGTAGTGACGGCAGCGTTGACGGCGCTGGCGCTGCGACGGCGGTGGCAGCGGCGGCGGCGGCGGCGGCGCATCGCCACCAGTGCCACCTGGTGAACAGAAGCCACACAGCGCCATGTAACGCGCAGTGTGAACAATCAGCGGCCGTAACGCGGCGGTAGCAGGCCACGACTTGCAGGGAGCGCGCCGTGGTGGCTGCGTCAGGCCTGCACAGAGTGCTCCAAGCGTCTCGTGGTGTAGCAGCTGTGTGAAAGTTTTGGTTGTAGCCCCAAGCGCCAGTGTTTTGATACGATTCCATGGTGTACGCCTAATTACTGACTTCTCCAGGTGCCAGGTTTACAGGAGAGTGTTTGCAATCAGATTCGTGCCATCCAGCTCGTGTGCTCTCGTCTCCAGAGCGACTCTGTCAAGGTAGGTACTCGATGCTGTCGATCTGGCTGTGATCTCAGCTTGCGGCTGAGATCAAATGCCTACTACATACCCGGATTCGCGTCAATGCACTTGCAAACTGACGCCTGCAACATGTCATTGCTCAATCCCAAGCCAGCAGGACGCTCCGTTTGTCGCTCCTATAACACGGTCAACCTTGTCATGCCTCCTGCATCGCTGTTCTATGACACAAACGCTACGCACTTGCACATGGCCAGGCCCGCCACAGCATGCTCGCTCCTCCCAAGTCACTCTGCCGCTTTGAGAGACCTTCCTGCAACGTCCTCCAATCACGTGCCCATCCAGGTCGGCGTCTCGCCGGCCCGGGCGTGTGCATTTACCCCAGGCGGTGCCAGTGAAGCTCAGCGGTTTAGATCGGGCATCGCGCCGCTTGGCAGCCGGCCAGAGGGCGTCAAACCCAGCATCGAGTTGGGCCGCGGCTTGTACATGAGCGTGACCTGTGCACCAGCACAGCGGCAGGGATGGCAAATCTGCGCTGAGCTTTCGAAATCCTGAAAAAACATGTACATGCAATCTGGAGCGCAGGATGCGTTGAGCGGCGGATTGCAGACCAGCGCTCGTACCACATGCTTCGAGCGGTAGCGGATGGTGGCGCCAACTATGAGCGGCTCCTGCAAAGAAGCAGCCTGCCCGGTCATGCTCTCAGCAGGCTGCTCTCTATCGCCACAGGCTGGCAGACCGAGCCCTCTCGTCATGCTATACTGTTCTGCAACTCTGATTACGGAACGGGGTATAGGGTTTAGGGCACGCCCAGCTCAGTGGCGCCTCCAGGCTGTGCACCTTCGGGAGCTCGGACTCGTGGGCGGAGCTGCGGTGCGCCGAGCGCGCCACATACACGTGGTTCAGCACCGCATGCTCCGCAGGGTGCAGCGGCCGCGGCTCCCCGGCCTGCGTGGCGGCACGAGCTCTGGTGCGCGGAAGCACGCGTGACGATGCGGACCACATGTTGTGCAAGCTGTTGTGCAGCTGTGTCAACACCAGGCTCGTCATCGAGCGTGGCAGTCGGACCCGAAGCAGAGGCAGCAGTGCACTCGGGTGCACTGGGTGTCATGCTGCAGCGCGTGGAGGCGTCTCGCCATGGGTGACCCATTCCGCCCTGGTTTGTGCATGCAACCAATGCGACGATGCAGCGTTGCGACCGCCCTGGCGCCTCCAAGCTCACCCCACGCGGCCAGTGAGGATGCGATGCAGCAAAGGCCAGCAGAGCAGACGCTGTTTCCCCTCCACTTGCTGGGCGCACCTCGGGCCAGGCGACGGCGCCGGCAGCCATGTCCAGGTCCAGCGGCGTGAGCGTCGCCTGCGGCGGCATCAGCGGCGGCTCCGTCGCCAGGTCCCCCGCCGCCGGCATGTCCTGGGCGTAGCTGCGGGTGCAGGACGATGGATGTGTGTCAGGCGGATGCAGGGTCCAATGGGTTGTCGTTGGAGAGCTGGCGGCGGCGCACGCCAACTGAGGCGGGTGGTGCGTGAGGCGTCGGAATCGCATGTGCAGTAACAGGTCTGACGGCTGCTCCGCCGCCTGCCAGCAAGCAGGCAGGAAGCATGCAAGGAAGGCGGGGCGGCAGCGGGCGAGCCGCGGCCACCGTGCAACTCAAACGCCGCAGCCCCTGGCAATGCCAACTCAGATCCAGCTGCAGCACCTCTGTCCCCGGGCAGAGCTGTCGGGGCTCGGTCACCAAACAGACCGCCGTCCGCACCTGGAGGGTGGCGAGGGCGGCGAGTCGAAGTCGACGGGGATGTCAAAGGAGGTGCACGGGTCGATGACCTCCAGCACGTTGTTCAGGTTGCCGTCCTCGTCGCGAACGACCGGCGCCCAGGGGTCGTACCGCCACACGCCGTCCACTACATACTTGTACTGCAGGGGAGGGAGGAAATATTGTGGGGTGAAAAGGAGGCCGACATTGGCGGGGCTGGAGGAATGGTCATCGAGCACTGCACGAGCCACCTGCTGCAGAAGCCACATCACCGCCTTGGCGACACAGCCGCATCCTAAGCAGCATGGGCGGGGTGCTGCCAGCAGAGCCTGACGAGCGCAGTGCAGATGCGCAGGGAAGCCGGTGGGCGGCGCCTGTCACTGTTTAGGCTGCAAGTAGCACAGCCGGGCACACGACGCCGCCGGGCATAACGACCTGACGCTTTCAGGCGAATCCTCACTATTTGACCAGGTGTTGGCCCGCCAGTGACAAATTTTCGCGAGGTCACCACTGTCAGGCCGCCGACGCCGCGCAGCACCCCACCAACCACACATCGCTGGACTGGACATCGTGACCCAAAGCCCCCGGCGAGACCCTGATGCAAGACCCCGAAGCAGAACCCTGCCGCTGAGCCCTGCTCACCTGGTACACGCCGGGCGCGAGGTATGCCGCGATGGCCCAGCTGCCGTCCGGCTGCTGCTGCAGCCGCCGCGCGGGGCCCCACTCGTCGTAGGAGCCCTTGACCTCGACGCTGGCGGCGGATCCGGCACCCCAGGCCAGCACCGCCTTCACGAGCGTTGCCTCGGTGGGGACCACGGGGAACTCGGAGCGGCCGCCCGACACCGCCAGGCCTGCAAGCCCCGTCGCCAGGCTGCCGCGCGGGCTCTGGGGACGCAGGGGAGGCAGGGTGAGGAGCCGTTGAGGGGCCGCCAGCAGGCGCCGGGACAGGGGCACGCTCCCTGCTGCCTGGGCGGTCCTGTGCAAAGCAACAAACTGCTGCGGCAGGGGGACGCCACGTCCGCAGTCAACAACACATGCCACACACCTGGGTCGTCACGTTCAGCGGCTGCCGCCGCTCGCTCGCCGCCCTGTGCTCGGGCTGCGCCTGGTTGCAGCGACAAGCGCTGTGTCAGCTCGGCTGCGCAGCTCGCTGTGCATGCGCGGCAGCGGCGCGCTCAACAGTGACTGCTCAGGACGGCAGGATGCATGACGACAAAGCACAGCCGAGGCCTCCACGTACCTCCCTTGCGACACCTCCGGGAACAGCCGGCAGCTCCGAGGCATAGTGTCCCGAGTACACTAGCACCTGCGGCAGCACCGGCCAGGGTTCAGCCCGGCATGCCACATCTCCAATGCCTGCATGGAGGATGTCAAACGACGCTCCATGCCGGCATCCTCCTGAGCCTGAGCGGCCGCATGCTGCATGCTTGATACAGGGCCAAGGACCGGCTGTGCAGACAGCATGCATGCGGCGCTGCCGGCAGGGCCAGCGAGAGGAGGACTCCAGTGGCGAGCGGGCACCTCCTGAAGGCCCTGCGACGCGTTCCGCTGCGCCTGCCGCTGCGACTGCCGCCAGAAGTCGGAGCTCGGCGACAGCGACCGCTTTGGGACCTGCCGCGTGTCCTGCCGCCGGCCCGGCGGCTGCCCCGCCGGCAAGGCCTGACCCTGCTGCGCCTGCCCCTGCCCCTGCCCCTGCCCCTGCTGCTGCTTCAGGGCGTCCAGCTTGGCCGCCACGCTGGCGCTGTGCCTCGCGTTCAGCTCCTGCATGACGTGCTCCTGCAGGCCAATTGCAGCGCGCGCCTCAGTGGCGATCAGGGGCCCTGGTTTACCGCTACAAGCCCTGCATTGCCTCGTGTCGAGGTGTGCAGCACCAGCATGCCGACACAGTCTCGCCGCTGCCGACGTGCAGAGGCCGAGTCCGCAGCAAGGTCGGCATAAGCACCTGAGACAGGTCCAGCTGATAGCCGCTGGACCCCGCCGTCGTAGGTCCAGCATCCTGCAGATGTATCAGTACGCTGTCGGAGAACCGCTGCAGAGAAGCTGTCGCAAGGTCGTGGCACTGTCGAGCACTCCTGTACTGCCAGTCCTTCCAGGCGTCACCTGAGACCGCTGGCCGTGCGGCGGCGATCGCTTAGCGATGCCAGGGATGGCGACTGGGGTCGTCGGACCTGAACCAATGCCTTTGTTCGTTCAGCATTGACGTTGTTATAGCAGCCAGCTCTGTCAGGGCGTCTTGGTCAGCATACGCAAGGCAGGATGCTTCGGGGTACTGCCACCGCAGCCGCACCTTGCATCATCGCTGTCGCTGCGCTGCCTGCGCGTGGCGAGGGCGCCTGGCCCTTGAACGGCGACCACCAGCGACTCAGCGTGTGTTCTTGCCGCTGCAGTGGCAGCCGGCCTGCTTCAACGCATGTTGCTGAGCTGGCTCTGGCTGGCAGACCAAGGCTCGGTGCCTGCCTGATGGCAAACTGCCACCCGCTCGAGGCGCACACAGCTATTCCCCCTTCGCTGGTAAGAGAGCTGCGCCGTTTATGTTGCCGCCGAGGGCGAAGCGCTCAGTGCAAGGACCTGCAGATTGCTGTGCTGAGTGCCAGCACCAAGCCGGACCGACGGATTGGCGATCGGTCCTGTCAGAAGCGTGCGGCTGATAACCCCTGCAACAAGAGCAAGTTGATACGAACGCTGAAGAATGGGGCTCCGGCACTTTCTGCTGCACACGACCTTCCGGACGTGAGGCTTATCCTCCGACAAGTCCACGGTTCGGCTGCCGGCGGTACGGATGCTGCAGAGCCCAGGGTGAGTGGTGCAATCCTGGGTCAGCAGCCGGTTCGGATACATCAGATGAGACCGCAGGCGCAGCGCGCTCTATTCCTCTCCTCGACCAAGAGCCTCGTCAGCACACCAAATCCTTCCGTCACAGGGCGGTTTGACGCATTTTGCGGCGGTGCACAGATAGCAACTCATCGGGAACCCCTGTTGACAACTCCCCTTACTGTGATGTCATCCAAGAAGCACAGACAACCGAGATCTTGTGCCGGAATCGTTGCGAACCTGCACCAGCGAGAGTGATGAGCCTTGACTGCCGGTCAACAGCCGTGTGCAATGCTGCGGGTTCAGATGTACCCACCTTGCAGAGCAACATTCGTCACCGGACACTTTTTTGCAAGCGATTTGCGGTTGTCAGCTGCAGAATCGTATACAATCCACCGGTTCATGCGTGGCGTGCGTGCTTGCTGACGGTCTTCTGAGAGTCTGACCACTTCCATGGGCTGATACCTACAGACCATGTGACTGCAGACCGCGAACATGGTTCCACTGCATTTTGAAGCAAAGCAATTTAAATTCACCAGCGCGCCCAGGCGCGCATTGAGAGGCGCCGGGCGCCAAAGACTGGGAGTGAGTACTCCGGCCGCACGGCACAGCTGTGCATGGCCGCAACCATGTACTATGGTCGGGAATTCTGCTGGTTGCCGATCCACTGCTTGAGCGCGCGGCCGCTTTCCGACATGTGCGGCACGAGCTCCTCGTACAGAGTCCACAGTAGCGCCGTCTGCAGCGTGCGCTTGACGATCCTCGGCGCAACGCCGGCCATAAGCGCCCGAGCGCCGCCCTGTGCTGCCGCCTGCAGCATCCCAAACAACGTATGCTTCTTATGTCTTCCCTGGGTCAATTGCTGCTCGAAGACCTTTCAAGAGCGGTCCGACCTGCAGTTCAACACTGCATTCAAGCTCACCTCAAGACGCCACATGCAGCAGTTTCAGTGCCTACCCACAATACTGCTACACACAGTACTGCTTGAAGCTTGCCCACAGCGCCAACGAGTCAGCCAAACGCTGGTCGCAAGGCAATGCACGCCTGAGCTTCGAAGCCAGGGTGACAGCACTAGAATGCACGAAGGGGCCAAACCTGTCGCATCAGGGCGGCGACGCCGACGCCACGCGCCGAGAGCCCCAGCTGCATCCGCGTTCGCAGACCGTCCGTCGGCTGCGTCAGCACCGTCGCCGCGACCGCCGCGACGACGCCCGATGTGGAGTTGACCGCCCAGCTGCTGCGGCCCTCCTGTTGGCAGCCAGCAGTTGAGCCGTCAGCCTGTGCGTTGGCCTGTGCATCGACAGACTCCTGTCCATCAAGGCTGCTTCTCTCCCACGCAAAGACAGCTGAGGATCCGGCCACAGCCCGCAGCACAGTATGGCAGCTTGGGAGAGGGGGGGCGGCAGCCATGCGTAACAAAAGCGAAGCCGGCGGCGAACCGAATTGGGGGGGTTGTGAGCACCCGCCTGTGTGAGCCGTGACTGCAGCCCCTTGTAGAACATGTAGTACAGCGCAGAGAAGGGAGCATTGGTCGCCACTGTGGGCACCACCCCCCGAAACAGTCCCCGCGGCCCCTCGGTCCGCATGATCGTCAACAGCGCGCTCCACGTGTTCTGCAGGCCGTCGAGTTAGGGATAGGGGTCGGGCTGGATCAGGGTGTGTTTGCAAGCAGCAGTTCGAGTGGTTGTTGCTGGGTGCTGCGTCCTTGTGTGCACAACACCTTCAACATGCAGTCGCAACGTGTGACACCTGCAAGTCAATGCATTGCGGCTGGATGCTGAAGTTGTTGCCGTTCGAGGCGCACCAGGTATTGCACGTTGCCTGGGCCGCCATACTCCATGCGCGTCTTCACCTGGAGACGGCAAGTTGGCAACATGCGTCAGCTTCGACAGACTCAGCGCCCAAATTCGTCATGCATGTCCCTCACAGGCGCACTGACATGCATGTCCCTCACAGGCGCACTAACTGGCAGGGCAAGTTGTCACATTCGCGGACTCTGTGCCTGAAGACCTGGAGCCGCACCAGTGTCACAGGGCACAGCGCCGTGGCCGCCACCGCCCGCGACAGGCCGCCGACAAGGAAAGCGTCCGTCGCCGTCATCTTGCCGTCCGGCCTCCGCGCCTCCGCCGCGCCCTTCAGCGCATCGAGTGCAGTGAAGTGCAACCCCGCACCCAGGCTCAGGCGCCACACCGTCGGGCCTGTCCCCCGCCACATGCCCCTGCGCCGGCGGCGGCATTGATGTTGGCGCGCTGCTGAGAGCCCAGATCCATTTGAGGGTGAAAAGGAGGGGATCATGGTTTTCTTTCGATTGTGCAGTGCAGCACACCAATGCATTCACGAGCCATGACGCGAAGGGCGCTGTGTGCAATCATTCTGAGAGACATTTGGTTGAGGGGTCCGGCTGATGCGATGCAAACGTGTGACTGCTCCAGCTCACCGTGCGCCAGCGTCTCGAAGCAGCATCCGGAGCGTGGGGATCGAGCCCTGCAGCCTGCCCGCCGCGGCGTCCGCCTGCATGCGCGTCCGCAGCACATCCAGCGGCTGCACGCAGGCGCTGACGACGGCGCCCGCCATTGCGCCTGTGGGTGTCAGCATTAACGGTTATCGACACTGGTGCGGTATTGCAAGGCGTGGAAGAAAACAGAACCGTGTGCGACCCCCTTACCGGATAGTGCCGAGGCGACCTTGTGAGGCTTGGGTTTTGCCTGCAAGTCAGCGTGTGCATGGCCGCCGCTGCCGCCGCTACCTGCCATGCCTCCTACACAGATCGTTGCGCAAAAGCTGATCCACTCAAAGGATTTTGATCCGTGTCTGTGTCTTTGCACGAGTGTGCTGGTTGCGCTGCGTTGCTTTAAATGACAGGCAGCCGCGCCTCGGCGGCAGATAGCGACGCCTGTTGTGCAGCGACTGTTTTGCGTGCTGTATCGCTTTATTTCGTATCAATATCTCACGCGATTTCAAGAACACACCAGACAACCGCTACACTGACGGGCTGAAGGTTGTCGACGGGTGATTGCTCGACGATGCTTCACGGCACCAGTGTCGCCAGTAAACGGAATTATGTATGTTTGCAAACGTAGCTCAAAGAACGCTGCAAAGTGTAGTGCAAAGTCCTGAGCATGACTATAGGATCAAGATGAAGTTGTAGTTGTGTTGCAGGTTGCGCTCGTCACTGACGACGACAATTATGGGTACCGTGCGGGGGGCAGCTGCGCAGACATTTGCAGGAAATGCGTACCAACAGCGACTGAGCTGAAGGCAGATCGCATCGGTGAACAGATCGCATCTGGCGTTCACAAACTCGATTGTTCTTGCACGCGCACGCGCACCGCGCAAGCATTAGCCACTAGCGGCCAACCAGGTTGTGGAGCAACTGCCAAAACACACGATGAGTGCAAACAAGCTGAGAGCATGAGTCCCAGCGACTACAGCTGGGGAAGCCGTCCCCTCATGCCTTGCCCCAGAACCGCCAAGGCACCTCATTGGCACCGCGCAAACACGCTGCACATGAACCCCCTCGACCACCATCCATATGTGGATAAAATGCATGCCACCGTTTCAGCAGCATTGCCAGCAGGTGCAAGCCACCCTCACGAATCTTATGCCGCTGCGCGGCACCCTGCCACCCACTGCATCCGGCGCTGCTTCACAGAACCGCAGCGACCGCCCCGCCAGCTGCGCTCCAAGCTGAAATTGCATCACATAGCGACATGGCGCAGCTGTCAGCGGTCGAGGCGCAGCGCGCAGGCTGCCGCCTGAGCCGCTGGCCCTTGCAGCATCGTTCATCCGCCGGTGTACTGCAGCGCGTCCGCGCCTTCCACAGGAGCGTCCTCCAGGCACCCATCCACGAAAGCCACCAAGAACTTGAGCAGTGCCTGCGGTTGCACGCAAGCCGCATCAAACGCTGGCCATCACGGCGAAGATTGCCGGCTTCACGGGAGCGTCGACTGTGCAGCACATTTCCCAGAGCAGCACAGCCATCTCCGCCCGTCAGCGGCAGCTTGCCGCCTCGTGGCGCATCGAGATGCGCCGCTGCGGCTCGCCGATCGCACAGGGCGACCGACAGCACAGGACGACCAACAGCACGACTGCGCCGCCAGCGGGACCCACCTCGGGGGCCTCCTCGTGGCTCAGGTGGCCGCACGCCGGCAGCACTGCGGGCGGCGCAGCACCCAGGTCCGCCGCCAGCGTAGATGCGCGAGCTGCGGGCGACACCCGGTCGAAGGCGCCGGTGGCGACAGCAGTAGGAAGTCGCGCCGCGGCGCCGCACAGCCCGGCCAGCTGCCGCTCAGTGACCTCCCGCGGCAGGCGGCTCACCTGGCAGGAGCAGGTGTGCAGACGCTTCAGAGATGCAATACTGCGAAATGCGTCTGTGCACAATTGGTGAACCAGCCAGCTGCTGCTCCGTCACCCCTCCCGTGACAGCCGGTGTGAGTGAGGCATGGCGTCAGTCGTCAGACATGTTGGTGCATGTCAAGATACCCTGAGCATGGGAAGCAGCCAGCAATACGCTCAACATGAGGCGTCAAATTGAACGACGGTTTGATGTCGCCCTGCCTCGTGCAAGGGTGCCGGAGTGCATTGGGCATGCGTGCAGGCTGCAGCGCCTGCTGCTGAGGGCGGCGCCTGGGCGGGAACAGGGGCAGGACATCATGGGCCGCACCTCCACGAGGGCGGTGTCCCAGTTGCGGGCGCACAGGGGGCGCTTGTAGTGCTCCAGCACCTCCGCCGTGAGCTTAGCCGGCTCATGCCAGGCGCGCCGGTTGGACACCTCCCCAACCTCACTGCGCAACAGCGGCCGTAGCATGCGCCGCCCCAGCCTGCGAGTTGCACAGGGAGCGAGTCCGAGTGAGGTGTCGAGGATTCAAAAGGGCACCAGGGTCTGCCGCCGCCATGCACGCTGGGTGTGGGGCCGGTGCCAGGTGATGGGCACTGAAAACCCTGGCTCAGCGAGCTGACGCATAATCCTGCAGTCTGCAAGATGGCCTGCCGCCTCCCTTTGTGGCGCTGAGGGTTTGAGCGTGGCTGGAGCCTCGGATTCAGAGGATAGTCTGGAGGTATGTCTGAAAGGGCTGTCGCACTGACGCACCACTCGCTCTTGGCGGACAGGCGCATGGTGGACGGATCCAGCACGCCCGCCATGAGGAGCGGGCTGCACTAGCGCCAGGCCTGATCCGAGTGGAGGGAACGGATTGCAAAGCGGCGCACTTGCTCTTGGCGAGCAGGCGCGTGAAGGACGGCCCCAGCACGCCCGCCATGGAGGGGTGCAGCAGCGCCAGGCCCAGCGCCTCGGGCCGGGGGGCATCGGTATCGAAGTAGTGGCCACCGCCGCCGCCCGCGTCCGTCAGCAGTCCCCGCCACTCGTCCGCCGGGCCTCCTGGTCCACAACATGATACCCTCGACAGTGAGGACTCAGATGAGAGGACGAAAAGACATTTGAACGAGACCAAACAATCTTCCGCTGCCCGCATCAGCCAGCAGCCCTCGCAACTCCCCCACTGGGGCGCCCGTGCGCCAATGCGCTCTTGACAGTGACCCAAGCGTGAGCATCACATCAGGTGGTTGCATTGGCTTCATGTGTCAATCTGCAAAGAGCACTGCTGCCAGTGATGGTGTATGTGCGCGCGATTGCCCCTGACAGGGGACAGGGGCACGACAGCAGTGGGTGGGGATGGAACAGCGGTATCCTGCAGCTTCTACAAAAGAGGCGAACGGCAACACAAACCTGACGAGGGCGCAGGCGACAGGGTGTGCTGCAGGGCCGGCGGCGCAAAGAGGTCGGCGGAGCGGGCGGTCGGCGACGTCAGCTCGATGGTCAGGTCTTCAGCGCTTGAAGACCCGCGCGAGGCCGCATCCCCTCGCTGCCGCGGGCTGAGCATCGGGCTGTACAGCCCGCAGTCGTCCGCGAAATCGTCCGACACAGTGGCGCTGTCCGAGGACGGCTCCCCCGGCACCACGAGCACCTGTGGGAGCACGCACGCAAAGGGGGGTTCAGCAGCCGCGCCATTGTTGCAGAGGCGCACCGGGCAGGCGGTCGGTTGCCGGCCCTGGCAGAGTGCGGCAAGCAAATTCCAGGCATGTCGCTAGCCAGCAAAAGTTCAGGCAGGAAGCGCTGCACGCACCGAGCTACTCTGCCTCATTGACCTGCTATGCTGCCAGGCACGCCTCTGATCCAGGTTTCCCTGTGGGCCATCTGAGCTGGAGACGGATTAATCACAGCGCCACCTGCACCATGTAGGGCCAGCGAAACGAAGGACACTGACGCACCGTGAGGGGGCTGCCCGCCGTGCCGGCGCCGCTGCTCTTGTCGCCGCCGCTGGCCGCGACGCTCGACATGCTGGCCGTGCGCGAGTGCAGGGTGACGGCGGCGGCCGCCGCCCGCATGCCGCTGCCGCCGCTGCCGCCAGAGGTCAGCAGCACCGCGCCGCCCGGCACCGCGCCCCGCATCTTGAGGTTCGCGGCCGACACGCTGGGCGCCAGCGTCGACGGCGGCGCCGCCGCCGAGGTACGCTGGAGCGGCTCTGCCGCCTCGCGGTGCGCGGACTGCGGCGCCTGCGCGGCGCCGCCGCTGCCCTGCCGCGATGGCGCCGGCAGCAGCAGCCCGGACTCGACGTCCCGCTCCGCATGCTCCGCCAGCGGCGCGAGCTGCGCGCCGCGCCAGGCGCCGCTGCCGCCGCGCTTGAGCACCGACTCCGTCWGCCGCCGCGAAGMCGCCAGGTCGGCGCCGCCGGTTGCGCTCGGCCGCTGGTCGCCGCTGCCGCCCCAGGAGCCGAGGGCCGACGACCCCGAGGAGCGGTCCCCGTCGTCGTCGCTATCCGCAGGCGGCTCAGCGACGGACGCAGGCCAGTCGACCGGCGCGCCAGCGGCCATTGCCGTCGCCAGCAGCGCGACGAGGGCGCCGTCAGCATGGCCCACGAACACCACCCGCTTGAGGCCCAGCTGGCTGGACAGCGCAAGCGCCAGCCGCGCCGCCGAGCGCAGGCTGTAGGGGCTGTCGCCGCGCGCTGGAGGGCGCGGCCGCGACGTCAGGCCTGCATTTTCAGGAGACGAAAGCGCTGACAGGGCAGGGGGTGCAGACGAAGTCTACATCATGCCAGAAGGACATCACAAACCAGTTTGGCACGAGCCAAGCTGGCACAGAGAGTTAGAAGACCACCCCCACAACCAAGCACCAAAAAAACTTGCGAGGCTGCCTGCCGACGAGTCAAGCCAGAAGGGGAGGCGCGCGCACCGAACGCCGGTCGGTCGAACGCAATGACGCGGCAGCGGCACTGGCGCGCCAGTGGCCACATGATGTGACGCCAGGCAAAGACGCCGCTGCCATAGCCGTGTATGAGCACCACGCCGGTATCGGCACGCCCCTCACCGGGCTGCGCCAGACAACACGACGACAAAACATCAGGGTTTTTGTGTTGTGACTGCCAGCAGAAACAAACCGCGATTGCTGCCTCATTGCACAGAGCGTCACAGCGTATTGCTGCAAAGGCCTCGATAAGGACGCAGTCGTCAACGCCTCATTCACTGACGGTTCGCGAGCCGCCCCTGTCAGGAACTTCTGAGGGTGCTCAGCAGTCGCTGCCCCGAATTTGGATCTCACCGGCAGCGACGCCTCCTTGACGTGCACGCTGAGCGCGCCGCACTCGATGAAATGCGAGTCGGTGTCCGCAAGCGAGCGGGGCGACACGTCCTGGGCCCAGTCGTCGCCGCCGCCGGACGGCCCCAGCCCGCCGGTGCGCCCCAGCATCACCCATGCCTCCTCCCCTTCCTGCGGGAGCTGATGCACGGCGTCATGCACGGCGCACAGGGCCCTTGGTTAGGCCCCGGGTACTGGCTCGAGGGACGACACGCTGGTGAAGCGTCCAGTGGCAAGCAGGCTCAGTAAGGTCGAGGGTCATGTCACAGCTGGCCTGCGCCCTGCACACAGCGCCCTGCCGCCATTGGCATGCTGAAGCTCTCGCGAGCGCTGAGGTGCTTGTTGCAGTTCTGATTGCAGTTCTGACTGTGGGTGAGAACCCACCTCCCAGGGGTAGCCAAAGCCGTCGAGGCCCATGTCAGAACGATGCCGCGCCCAGCGGACTACATTGTGCGCAGCGGTGAGGTGCAGGCCGCTGAAGGCCAGGCTGACGAGCAGCACGAGCACCACCGCCGCAGAGTGCACCGGGTACCGGAATGCCAGCAGCTTTGCCAGCACGAAGGGGGCGCCGACCGCCGCAAAGGCATACGCCGTCCACATGTAGGGCCTGAAGAAACGGGTTGCAAAATGTGAATTGTTGCGCACACGACGCAACTTGACCTTCATCAGAGGGCCAACCGCAGCATGTGGTTGGCCCTCAAGCACGATCGCGTCGCCGCTCGCCATTGCCTATCGATTGGACTGCCAGGAATGCAGTTTTCCAGAGCCACGCTTGGGTGGTTGCGCGCCCAGTCGCTCCGCCCGCCCACCTGTGGTGCTTGGCGCCGGCGCCGGAGAAGTACGCCACCGTGACCGCCAGTGCGCGTGTGAGCGACAGCGCCACTACATCCTCCAGCGAGCGGTCAAATGCGTAGCGGTAGCCGTCAGCGGGGCGCCGCACCAGCAGCGCCCCGGGGACCACCACGAAGTACAGCAGCAGCATGGCCGCCACCTCTGCCATCGCCAGGCCCCACGGCGCCTGTCAAAGTGTAGGATGTTACACAACTGGATGAGACCGTCAGCTCTCTCAAGTTCATGACACATGCCGGCAGGGCTGCAGTACAGCAAATGTGAGGGAACGGGGTCGACAGAGCTGTTCTGTGAGGTTACAAGGGGAATTTTGGTGGCAGGTATCAGCGCAAAAAGACAGCAGCAGTGCATGGCTGCCAGAGACACATGGACAATCGTGGGCCTGAAAGCGCACCACCGCGCGAACGAGGGACGCCGAGCAGACGAGGCAGTAGCGCATGAAGCGCACGCTGCGCACCAGCGTCTCCGAGCTGTACACCGCCGAGCGCTTCCGCTTGCGCTCCTTCATTGACGGCAGCTGCGCATGCAGCGGCGGCCGACCCATGTTGTGTTAAAAGAGGGCAGCTGAATGCGTTCATGGCCGACGTAGAGGGCCAGGATCGGTTGCAGAGGGGCGTGGCTGTCGTGTCTGAGATGATTTGGATCGCAGCACAATTGCAATCCGTCCATGGGTGCGCACGGAAGCGGCCGCTGAATGCGCAGCGCATTGCCCAGAGAAAGATCAGCAGGCCCAGATCTTTTGAGTCCGTGCTGAACAGCAGACAGCAGCGGCTTGTGGCAAGGCGCAGCCTGCCAGGGGAGCCCGCTTGGGTGCACAATAGGATGCACGAGAGGATGGTGCTAGGGCCTCACCTTGAACTTGATGATGCGAGCTCTGGGCGTCGCTGCGCCCGGCGCTGCATTGCTGCTCATCGCTGCAGAGTCGTGGCGGGCTGCAAGCTGAGGCACCGACGGCAGCTGGCTGTCAGGGTCCGCCGGCTGTCTGGTTCAATTCAGCTGTGGCCACGGACGACCGGCGCCCGCGGCGCGGGCGGCGCCAACGTGGCTGGATTGGGGTGGTCGCTGCGGTGGCGGTGGTGGAGGCTGGCCCAGACGGGCTGCTTGGAAGCCGACACGCACCGTTTCACAAGAAGCACGTGCGCCTCTTTTTGACCGGATGGCCGGCTTCAGCTGAAGCCCAAAGGATGCTGCATCCGTGCAATCGACAGGCTCTGCTACGCGCTGTGACTGCTGCCGGTTCGTCTGCTGACAGAGCTCGCGTAACGCAGCTGCTAAGGGTGCCCTCTTTGTAGGCCGGCAGGTGGGGCTGCGCTGCACGCTCTCGCCGATAAAACAGGCCAATCGTATCGTATTCGACCACCGAGCCCGAGGCTGCTCCTGCCGAAGGCCGGCCGTGCAGGGTACCCCACTGGGGGTCCGTTCGTGGAGGGGCTGACGCCACTAAATGAGCACAGCGACAAACGGAGAGGCGTTAGCTAGCGGGACGGAAGGAAGCTCAGCGCAGTCGTGCCCCGCGATAGCAAGCTCAAGGTGTCCGACTGAGCCTGCTACACAGCGACCCAGATGGGGCGCGCGAGCGAAAACCCTGAGCGAGACATGACTTGATCATGTCGAGACTGTGCCGTCACCCGAGGAAAATTCGAATTTAGGAAACAAGAGAGCGAATTTGGGGCTACTGTGTGGCTTGTTGAAGCTTCTTACGGATATCACAGGTGCAGCGGACCAGGATGAAGGAGGAATGTCATGGCGGTAAGCGGCGCAAGGGGACTGCAACCTTTCTCTTACACACTTCTCCGTCTGGAAGGGGTGGTACACGAGAGTGGAACGGTTGGACACTGGGCTGGGCTGGGATGGCGGTGTTTACATGGTCTTGAGCCATCTTCTCGTCGAGGCGTTGCTCATGCGGCAACAAAGCTGAAAAATTGCACCGCTGCAGCGCAGCGGCGCAAGCAACGTGAAAAGTCACACTCCAAACCGATCACTTTGTATCTGAACTCTACAAACTGGTTTCTGCGGCACAATCGAGACCTTGCAGCAAGTTTGCATGGTACAGGCTGAACAATCTGCCACCACCGAGCCTCTTAAAACTCGGCCCACGGGTTAGCGCTTCTGGTGGCGGCTTCTTGTGGTACACAGGGCGGTCAATATGTCTTGGTGGCGCCGTACTGTGTCAGCAAATCAATACCGATTCGAACTGACTACAACAAACCAAAAGCTCATCATGGAGCCTGCACGCTCCCCTCCCATGCCTGCGTCGTGGGTGCTTGTCTTGCGGGGAGCGCGCTGGCTGTCCGCCATGCTGCTTTGCGGCACGAGGCCAAACGTCCCCATCCCCTCCCAGCTGAATCTGTCAATGCTTGTTTGTCAAAAATTGAGATGCCTTGTCGCAGCGCGAGTGCCGCTGTTGTGGTTTTGGTGCCGCCGCCCTGGGGCAGTCTTGATTGCGCCGCCGCGAACGGCCGCAGCAGCGAAGGGATGGGGTCTGCCATCTGGCAGGAGCGGCACGCGACTTATGTCGAGAGATCCTGGACGGATCGGTTGCACGCCTGCGTGACGAAAGGTGCAAGGCGTCAGAACACAGGGACACCAGCCACTTGACCTAGCTCAACGTACCACAACTACACAATCACAGACATGGACACCACGAGCAGTACAGACTGTCAGGCTCGCCCGACTGGCAGCGCACAGTAAGTGGAAACAGAGCTTTCAGGCGACGCTTCAGCAACTTGACATACCTTGATCCAGAAGGTGCCGCCGGAGGGGTCTGCCACACGGGCGACGATGTCGACGGCAAAGGCGCCGGTCCAGGCCGGCGCCTCCGGCAGAGTGGTGCCCTCGAAGGGACCGCCCACCCAGTGTGCGGCCAACAGGCGGTGCCCCTCGCCGCGCCGCAGGCTCCGCTTCAGCAGCCACACCTCCTGTTGTGATAGCAATGCGTGTAGAATTTAGCAAATTTCCTTAGGCACCCTGGACGGAGGAGTGCACAAGCTGCGGCGTCCGTGCACAGCAGGAGCAGCAGGCAGCCCGCTGGGGCACAGCCCAGACGCAGAAGTAGCAGCGGTAACAGGCGCCGAGGGGGGCCCAAAGCGCGCACAGCACAGCACGATGGCAAGTCAAAATGTGCCAAAGCGCCAACTCATGCAGGCTGTGCGCATCAAGCAAAGCAGATAAGACCGGGCTGCCCACGACAAAAGGGAGACCAGGAGGTTGCCTGCAGGGCGCAGGCGTCGCGCTCGGCGCCCTTCTCCCGCCGCAGCGCAGACCCCAGGTCGCCGGACGAGGCGCCACGCTCGGCGGCGCCGCCGTGCGCACGGGTGGCGCGGGTGACGGGCGGCGGCGGCGCGGCCTCGGGGCGGCCGGGGCGTGCGCGGCCGAGGCGCCTGTGCGGCTGCCCGGTGGTGATGATGCGCGGGTGGATGGCGGCAAAGAGCGTCACTGGCGCCTCCACGCCCGGGGCGCGCATCGAGTGCAGCCCCGCGTTGACCTGCGCACGACAGGCGGGGTGGGGTCAGCCAGCAGGTCGCAATTAGGCAGGCTTGCGGCGCGACGCCTTGTCAGGGCGATGCCCCAATGTTGGGTGAAACCACTGCGACCAAAGGCATTTTCTGCACGGAGCAGAAAGATGAAAGGCAGGACAGGTCACGCACGTGTATCCTGAAGGGCGGGTGCGCGTCGCGGCGGGCGTCCCGCCACAGGGTGGGGCTCAAGCTGACGATCTCGCCGCACGCCGTCTGCTGCGAGGTCGGCATGCCTGGCAGCGCCGATTCCACCTGCAGTGGTTGGGGAAAGTGACAATCAGGACTTTGATGTCATCTGAGGCTGCTCATCCACTAGTCATAGCGCAGGACTTGACGCAGGCCAGACAGGGCACAGCAGCTGCTCATGTGTGAGGCTGAGGGTTGGTGGCACAGTCAGAATGGGGGTAACAATGCAGTACGATGCAACAATGCAGTACAACAACGACGCAGTATATCAGCAGCCGAGCGGTTCACACACCTGCTCCTGGCTGGTGAACGGCACGGCGGAGAGCACCGGCATGATATCCTCCACCTCCAGGGAGGCGGCGGTGACGTCGGAGTCGTCGGAGTCGTCATCATCAGAGGCCAGCGCCCGGCTGCGCTGGCGCACCGCCCGGGGGTGGTCCTCGGCCTCGTCGGCGGCGCGCTTGGGTACGCGCGGCGTGCACACGACCAGCACGTCGAGCTCGCCGGTGGAGGCATACGAGGTGGGGATGGCCACGACGGGGACGGAGGTCACGACGGGAACGGGGGCCGCGGCCGGCACGTCGGCGGGCGGGGCCGGGGAGCTGTCAGCAGCCGCGGCGGGTGCCGGCTCAGCGACGGCGGGCGTCGGCACCTCGGCGGCGGGCGAGCCGGGGGCGCGCAGCGGCGAGCCGAAGGGGGAGATGAAGGCGGGGGCGCCGCCAGCCTTGGACGGCGAGCCGGGCAGGCTGCCTGGCATGGTGAACAGCGCATCGAGGGCCACGGGAGCGAAGGGCGGCATCTCCCGGTCCCACAGGGTGGGGTCGTCGTAGGTGTAGTCGAAGAACGACAGGTCGCCGAGGGCCTCGCCGCCGGGCGGCAGCTGCGGCAGGTCAGGCAGCGCGCTGGCATCGAAGCCTGCGTGTAAAATGTGGAGCCAGGGTTAATCGACACAACAGCTTAAGGTGGGTTGTGGCTTTGGCACATCTTGCTCACGGGCTGCAGATGAGCCAGCGACCAACACGGGTCACTGCAAGTCACGAGTGCAGGGCGTGTTGCACTGCAGATGCTAAAAGGCAGAAGAGTGCAAGCGGCACGGAGTGTGAAAGGAGGGTGCACACCATAGTCGGGTGTGAAGGCCGCCTTTTCCACCGCCCTCCGCTGGGCAGCCTTCTGCGCCGCAAGGGTGGCCTTGTTGCTGATGGCGGCGTAGCCGCCCGACCCCATGGCTGCGGGGTACGGGCGACAAGGCTGGGGTGGGAGTCAGGCGCGGTTGGGGTGTGCCCCGCCGCAGGCGGGGACTCCTGCGTTGCAGGGCACAAAACAGGTCAGTAGGAGGCTTTCAGGTCCCACGTCAGGGACCGGGCGACTTTGCCACAAGGGCACATGAAAGCATGCAAGAAGGTATTCTGGGGAATTCACACCCTCAGCGGTGACACCCTGGCGTTGCCGCCTTGGCAAGGCTGCAAGCCGCGCTCTGGCTTGAAGCAGGCTAGCTTCCAGCCAGCAAGAGCCCTGTCCGTGGGCCTTGCGCTCAGGCTGGCGCCTGAGTAACTAAAGTGCTGGCGGGAATCCCAATACCCGTGCTGCACGCTCGCCAGCTGTGCACCAGGCGGGCGGAGTCACGACGGGCTGACAGTGCGGCAGCGAACACAGATTTTGCGGGGACTGGAAAGACCGGGCAGCGAGGCACGGCCGCACGGGGCACGACTCTGTTGCCTACTAGAGTCCCAAAGTGGCTAGAGTCTAAGAGTATGTCATCAGCATGCATAGCATTCATCTGCAGTGCGCCACCTGGCGCGGGTGCCCCACACCATGCAAGCTGTCCGCTCGAAGGACTACTGACGTTTGTGGAACACCTCAAGATCGACAGGCGCGTTTGCTGGCCGAACGCGGCGCGCTCCACCGATCAGCTCGATGCAGACCTGCCTCGCCGACAACAGCAGGCGGTCTTGTCACACCGGGTAGGGATTATATCGTGCGCAACACACACTCCCGGCTTTGTGTTTCTTAAGGAAGAGGAGAGCGAGGCGCTGAGGTGGCACGGTACCGCAAAATGGCCGAACTCCTGCAGCTGCACCAGTGTCGGAACCTGCCACTTCGGCCAGCCGCCATGATCGGCTGGCGCAGCGCGCATCCCAAACTGGATCAGGATGTTCTGAACGGTGGCATGGTGTGCTATGCAGCGGCTCGGCATGTCTACTGCCCAGAACCGGGCGGGCGGCTTGAACGCGCGCGCAATGCAATGCAATGTGCTCTGAAGCCCGCGGCGGCATAGAGCATCGCAAGGATCGATGCAGAGACTGTGGAAACCCCAGGGCAGGTCGCTGCTAGCTGGACGGGCCAGACTGACCATAGCAGACGCAGCACGGGTCAAGCATCGCCAGATCACTCTCGACGTTCACAACCTAGCCCATCTCTCCTCCACCCGTCGCGAACAAGGAACAGTTCGATGTGAGTACAGGAAAAAGCGTTAGGAGGAAAGGAGTTGTCAGCACCAACCTCTTGGGCGTCCTCTGCTGTGTGTGTGCTGTCCTCCGCCCTGCGCCTGGTGGATCCTGCGGCGGCGGCTCTTTGATGCCGCGCTCTTGGAGCTTTGGTCGCCTCGACGGCGCGGATCGGACCGGCAAGCGGTCGGGAATGTTGTGGAATGTGCAGCTGCCCAGGGCCGGAGACCTGTGTAAACATGATGAGAAGCAATACAGGGCAGTGAACATGGCGGCTACTTCCTACAATGCAGCAGGAAGCAGCGCCCTGAATTTCACCCAATTTTTGCAGCAGAGAACAGCGCCGGGATCGCCAGCGGTCCACCAAACAAGAGCGCGACCCTGTTGCTGATGAGACACTGAACACGCAGCGGCAGCGGCAGGATGGCGCGGCGCGGCGCAGCGACAGCGCTTCTGCTATGTTTTGTCGTGCACAGCGTCGCGGGCTTCTACCTGCCTGGAGTTGCGCCACAGGATTTTGCGAAGGTGATGCGGTCTGGCTGTGCATTCACCCTGAGCCTGTCCGCGTGCGATCTGCCCGGGCTGGCGAACATCCGCTGGCAAACTGCTGTCATCGGACCTGGCGTTGCTCCCCCAACCATTTTGCAAAAATAGGATGCTGCTGCTGCAAGCGGCGTGTCGCGTCTTCGCCGGGGAGCACATTGGCAAAGGTACACACACCCGGTGCTCACACGGTGTGATCTCACTGACCGGTGCAGGGAGACAGGGTGCTGCTCAAGGTCAACAAACTGACGTCCACCAGGACGCAGCTGCCCTACGAGTACTTTTCCCTACCGTACTGCCAGCCGCGCAAGATCGTCAGCAGCGCGGAAAACCTGGGGGAGGTCCTCCGTGGCGACAGGATCGAGACCTCGCCATATGAGGTGAGCGATGCGTACAAGTGCCGCTGTCGCAGCTGCTGCTCACACTGGTCCCATGCGTTGGCTGCGCATTGCTGCATCGTGAAGCGTGGGCTGCAGTCGATTCGAACGAACCCCAGCAGGGGGACTCTGCGAGCATGCTGACGCCGTGCCTTCAACACTGCACAGATCGCGATCCGCATGGACCAGCAGTGCAAGGTGCTGTGCATCATCAAGAGCCTGAACAAAGGCCAGGCGAAAGCATTCCGGAAGAAGATCGATGACGAGTACCGTGTGAACATGTGAGTGGCGCCAACAATTGCACACGTGCAGTGTGGTGAGCAAATGCAGCTCACCGTAGGCCGCTCGTCTCTTCTAGGTACCATGCGCACGGGCAGATGCTCTTGAGTACTGCGCCGTTCAAGAGTGATTTCGGATTACCCATCGAACCTGTTTGCCCAGGATCCTGGACAACCTCCCGGTTGCGATGGTGCGCATGCGCGAGGGCCAGGGCGAGGCCATCAAAACCTACGAACGCGGTTTCCCTGTCGGCCGCATCGACGTGAGCGTGCTGCCGGGCGGTCCAACCCTTGCTTGACAGTCACATGCATTACCTGGTTGCCTGCAGAGCGAATGCGGCATGGCAAGGCATGGCATGCAATGCGGGCCACTTTCTGACATGGGCGCACAACGTCGAATCGGACATGCAACCTGATATGGATGCGCACGCGTTTTCGGCCGCAGGACGCGGGCAAGTACCTACTGAACAATCACCTGCGGTTCAACGTCCTGTTCCACCGCGATGTAGAGACGGACCTGTCCCGCATCGTTGGCTTCGAGGTGGGCAATTCGTACTGCGAGGGGAGTCTTGGGACCCTGCACGTCCTCGAGAGGCAAAACTGGTGTTGCCGGCACCGCTTGTGGCGCTGCCAGTGGCGCCACCATCACGGCGGAATGCCACAAGCGTGCTCCCCCAGAGCGGTGCAGGTCAAAGCTCCAGACCGCATCAATCGCAGCAGCAGCAGCAGCAGCAGCAGCAGCAGCAGCAGCAGCAGCAACATATATACAGCTGCGGAGTCAGGTATACGGCATTCGACACCGAGCAACACCGACTGCCAAACCACAAGCGACACCTGCGATTTCATGCGGCAGCAAGAGTCATACCGCGTGGCGCACGCGTACGACGGCGCCCTCAACAGGGCGGCCCCCGGGGCTGGCCACACCGCAGCGCCTGCACTGACAGCGGCAACGACGACGGCAGCGAGCGCCAACGTGTGTGATCGATGCACCACTCCAGGTGGAGCCGTTCAGCGTGGCGCATGCGTATGACGGCGCCTTCAAGGAGGAGTCTCCGGAGCTGACCACCTGCAACCCGGGCTCCATGAAGTTCGTGACCAGCAAGGAGAAGAAGCAGGAGGTGGCGGAGGGCAAGGAGGTCATCTTCACCTACGATGTGCTCTTCCTGGTGAGTGTTGGTCAGGCTGGCGGGAGGGAGCATGGATTTCTCTTTCATCGAGGTTGGATCCACCTACAGCATGCTTGTCAAGGTGAGCCCGTGCGATTGCTACAGGCGTTTTGGGGAGAGAGCTAGTCCGGAAGCCAAAGGCAAGGATGCAATCTTCACCTGCGGCGTCCCCTTCCTGATGGCTTTGACGTGTGCCTCCTGCCTGCCGCTGCAGCCGAGCCCCATCCGCTGGGCCAGCCGGTGGGACACCTACCTCACCATGGCCGACGACCAGATCCACTGGTTCTCCATCGTCAATAGCCTCATGATCGTGCTGTTCCTGAGCGGCATGGTGGCCATGATCATGATGCGCACGCTGCACCGCGACATCAGCGCCTACAACCAGCTGGAGACGGCTGAGGAGGCTCAGGAGGAGACCGGCTGGAAGCTGGTGCGCTTTCGTGTCGTGCAAGAAGCCTGTGTAATGTTCAAAACCCCAGACTCGCAGACGTCCCGGTGTGACTGCGGGCCGTCATTATGTTGTGTAACCACTGATGGGTCGAGCCGCGGCGACGGCGGCAGCGGCGGCGCCCGCCCCCGCACCTGTGCGCACAAGCAAGCGTCCCTCGGCCCCTTCGGCCGCTGCCGGCGTGCTGCATCCGAGCAATGTCACTTGTGCGGCGTGTCCTGATGACTGCGGTCGAAAGCCGCGTGCGGGTGTGCACCTGGTGCATGCCTGGTCTCACTCATTCAGGGCAGCCGCGTCAGGGCAGCAGGCAGCGCTGGCAGGGGCTTGTCCGTGGGCGCCTACAGCGCCGCGGAACCCTAGACCCTCGGCACAGACACACCCGTGGCAGCAGGACCATTGCGTGCTGTCCTGCCCTGAGTTCTGGCCCGCCAAGCCCTGGTCTTGGCCCCGTCCCAATTAAATCCGGACTCTGCATGCAATCTGCAGGTGCACGGCGACGTGTTCCGGCCGCCGCAAAAGGCGGGCCTGCTGTCCGTGTACGTGGGCACGGGCGTGCAGCTGATCGGCATGTCGCTGGTGACGATGATGTTTGCGGCGCTGGGCTTCCTGAGCCCCGCCAACCGCGGCGGCCTCATGACCGCAATGCTGCTGCTGTTCGTCTTCATGGGCATTGTGGGCGGTTACGCCTCGGCGCGCCTCTACAAGACCTTCAAGGTGTGTCTTGGTAGATTTGTTATTGTTATCATCATTATGTGGTAAGGTGGATACAGCCGCTTGTCATGTCAGGGCCCCGCGTCGCCCGAGGTATAGTGTTGAAAGCTGTGCCCGGCACTTCAGGCTAAGGGAACGTCGCCGCGCTTGTCGAGGGTCTGCCCCCCGCGTCAGTCGCCTGCAGTGCAGTCGACCAGGCAGTCACCCAGGTCTGCCCCTTCGCGCCGCGCAGGGGGAGCACTGGAAGCAGACGACGCTGCAGGCGGCGCTGCTCTTCCCAGGCGTCGTGTTCGTCATCTTCTTCAGCCTCAACCTGCTGGTGTGGGGCCAGAAGTCGAGCGGGGCGGTGCCCTTCAGCACGCTGTTCGCGCTGTGCTTCCTGTGGTTCGGCATCAGCGTGCCGCTTGTCTTCATCGGCTCATACTTCGGCTACAAGAAGCCGGCGCCCGAGGTGCTTGCCTTGCATTTTGTGTTATCGTGTTGCTGATCTGATTGTCTTTGTGTGGCAGCATCTTGTGCCGCCACTTGCATCCGCTACCTGCCACCTGCCACCTGCCATACCATGTGTCTCAGCCTGCGCTGCCCGCTGCTGCCTGAGCAATGCAGCACATTGCTGTCCATGGCTGACAGCAAGTCGCCTCGCCGTGCTTCCGCATATCTGCAACCGCACTGCCCGCGGTGCCACGACATGAGAAGTGCCTGTTTTCGCCAAGTCGCGGCTGCAGCTCGCAGCCTGGTCCTGCAGAGCGAAGCTGCATGCGGGCACAGCATGTTTGCAAACCCTACCTCTTCAAACCTTAAACCCTGCATGCAGCCGCAGGAGCCAGGGCGCAGGTGCTGAAGCACATGTGGCACATCTACACCAACCCCCCCTTACAGCATTCAGAAAACTCAAGTCTAACCCTGGACACCTGCCTGTCCCCACACAGGAGCCGGTGCGCACCAACAAGATCCCGCGGCAGGTGCCGGAGCAGGCGTGGTACATGCACCCCGCCTTCAGCATCCTCATCGGCGGCATCCTGCCCTTCGGCGCCGTCTTCATCGAGCTGTTCTTCATCCTCACAAGCATGTGGCTGCATCAGGCGCGAGGCTTTCTCGTGCGACCTGGGTGGAAGGACACCGGATCGCAGCTGCGCGGCACGCTGCGGGTGTCGAGACTGCTGCCGGGTGCCAGACGCATGCACCCCCAAAGATTCCTCGGCCGCCGAGCTGATGCGGCTCTCATGCCAGTTGCCTCGCACCCCTGAAGCGCTCCACCCGAGCCAAGGGACTGCTGTTGCACCTCGGCGACCGGCTTTGCCACCTGCTGCACTGCACAAGGGGTTTCGTCTGTTGTACACCTTTGCCGAGTGTCCATCCTGCTACTGCTGCAGTTCTACTACCTGTTCGGCTTCCTGTGCCTGGTCGCGGTCATCCTCACGATTACGTGCGCGGAGATCACCATCGTGCTGTGCTACTTCCAGCTGTGCTCTGAGGACTACCACTGGTGGTGCGCCTTCCCGCGGCTTGCTGTGTGCCACTCAAAAACTTGATGTCCTCATTCCCCCCTGCTGCTTCCAGCTTTGCTCCGAGACCCGCCACTGGTGGTGCCCCCTGTGCATGTGGCGCAAGACTTTCATGCTGCAGAGGCGCACCAAATGATGCCCACCAACTCGCATGATCGTCCACCATGCCGCCGCCAGCACCAACTGTGCCAAGTCTGCTGGCGTGGAGCTGCCCGTGCTGTAGGATGTTCACATGTTCTCGGAGACCTCGAAGCAGCGCTGAAGCGCTGCTGTGATGCACCTTGTTTCTGATGCATGGTTCGTTTCCCGGCTGCAGGTGGAGGGCATACTTCACCAGCGGCTCCTCGGCACTGTACCTGTTTGCCTACAGTGCGTCTCTTCTGCACCCTAGCAGCACTCTTGTACACTCCCGCCTTCCACAGGCATGCACTCTGCAGCTTGCATGTCGAGTAGGTGCTGGCTGCCGCTGCTGCTTGTGGACTCTGTCCGGCTTTTCTGACTGGCGCTGCGTGCATGTCTGCTGCAGGCGCATTCTACTTCGCGACGAAGGTAAGAGGACGAAGGGTTTTTTGGGGGGTTTTGTTTGGCTGCTTTTGGTTAATTAGTCGATTTTCTTTTCTATTTCAATTTTCGATCCTGACCTTCTGTCCCTGCATCTATGTAGCTGGACATCACGAAGAAGGTGCCCATGCTCATGTACTTTGGGTACATGTTCATCATATCATACGGTGAGCGCCAAACCACGGCGCACTTCGACCAATCATCCTCAATGATTATCGTGCATGCCTCCTGCGCTCTCGGTCCTGCCTCTCTTGCAGTTGTTGCTGGCAGAGATGGAAGCCTGCTGCTGCTCTTTGCTGATGTCTGCTGATTGTTCCTGTAGATGATGGCTGTCTTGAGTTACACTGAACAGTTGGTGTGCCTGCGAAGCCCCGCTGGGTTGCGCACTCTTGTGTCTTAAAACTCTCCCTGGCTCTTCTGCAGGCTTCTTCTGTCTCACGGGAACAATAGGCTTCTACGCGACCTACCTTTTCGTCAGAACAATCTACGCAGCCGTCAAGATCGATTGACTCTAGCAGTCGCTTCCTGGAGTTTGGCGGGCCAGGGAGCGCTTCTTGCAGCACAGCATTGCGCGGGCAGTTGGCAGATACCTGCAGCGTGGACGGTACAAGCACAGAGCTACCTGCAAGTCGTGCAACATGCATGAGCTGGAAAGGGGGAAGTTGCTGCTGCTACTGTGCATCCGACCATCTGCCTCATTCTGCAAGAGGGACCACCTGGCGAGACGTCTGTTCGTTTGTGGGGGCTTCGACATAGAGACTGACTGTTGTGTAGAGAACCGACACGCGCAACACTTCTGTAAAGTTGATGTGGGCAACTTCAACCCACCTGCCTGAATGAACATCTGGTAAAAGGCAACAGAAATGCCTGATCTGCTTGGTCGTCACTGAGCCGCTGTGGAATACCCTTGTTCAGCACCATTACACTTGGTGTACGCAGGAGTTGTCGTACAGTTCAACAACTTCTGCCAGAGAGTTCCCCCGTCCAAGTGCTTCGGGTCACAGCCATTCTATGCAGTGCGGCTTCGCTGCAGCGGCGGCCGCCGCGGCAGCGCCGCGCCGCCGCCGCCGCCGCCCGCCAGCAGCGCCTTTCGCGACAGCTTTACGTTGCCACGCGCGTCGCGACCCGTGACCAGCACATCAACCACGTCTCCCTCGTTAACAACGTCTTCCACGCTGCGCACCTGCGATAATTATGACCCTGCATCAGGAAGCCTGTGTCGAAGCTCTGCAACATGATCACATATCCACTATGACACCCTCGCTGACGGCATCATCCCATGCTGCACACCTGCATTACGCACACAAAGTTTGATTTGTAAAGCCTGCAGCTTGATTGCCGAGGAGGCCAGACCAGCACAGAGCAGCTGGACAGGTGATGCGCAGTCCGGAGCTGTTTCGCGCCTTCGGCGGCGCCTCTCACGGCACGCACCATCTCGGAGACAGGCCTCTCCGGCGCTGCAACCTTGCAGATTGAAGGTTGCAGCTCAAGGCGCATTCCAGACTGCAGCAGCGGCGCAGGCGCGCGCTCGCTCGGCGGCCAGCTCCGATATGCGGAGCAGGGCCTGCGCGCCTCCGCAGCCCTCCAAAGACACCCCGAAGCACCTCGGGCATCGCAGATCGCGGCAGCGCGCACCCGCTCTGCTGCCAGCTCCGAGATGTGGAGCAGGGCCTGCGCGCCACCGCAGCCCTCCAGCTCCACGAAGGCGCCGTAGTCCATGAGCCGCACCACCGTCGCCCTGTACGCCCGCCCCACCTGTGCAAGCCAACACGCACCGGATTGTCAGCTGCGGTGGGGCGGAGACGCGGGCACCAGGACCATGGCCGCACAGCAGGCCGCCTTACACGCCCGCCCCACCTGTGCCTCCAGAGTTGATGAACCAACCACAGTTTGGACTGGACAGATCTCTCAGACACGCGGTGACTCAGTCCAAAGCCCTAATCCCTACACTGAGACCTTGGCCGTGAGCCGCGCCGCCGCCGCCTTCTCATGACGAATGGAGGTTACTGCAATGCTCGAGACGTGCCCAAGCCGTCAGAAGGCCTGCCAGAGGGTGCGCCAGGCGCCAGCAAAAGGGTGCATGCAATGTGCCCCCATCCTCACAAAGCGTGCATGCTGCCCTGGATCCTGAACCAAACCTGTGCACGTCATGCTCCGCCAGCTGCAGATTGCCTACACCACCACACAGCTGAGGCACGGTGCCAGCCACGACGGCCCCCTCATGCACCTCTCCGACAGCTGCCAACGGCACGAGCGTGCACGCCGTCGGGCTGGCTGCCTGCGCTGGGCGCAGCAGCAGCGCAGGCCGAGGGAGGAGCATTTGGCTTGAAGGCAACTCGGTTGGGGGGCAGACCAGACAATCTGGACTCAACTGGACCGGCGGCATGCTCATGACATGAATTTGAATAAAAACTGCTATGAGCATGTCAGAAACCTGGATGTTGCCGCCGGTGGCGGCTAGGACCGCGTCCTCTGCCGCGGCCAGGTCGCCGGGCGCGTAGATGTGCACCACGCCACTGTCCTGGATGGCGAAGCGCGCCCCCGTGGCCGCCTCGGTGGCCTTGATCGTCGTGCCGCCCGTGCCTGCGCGCCGCAGGGCACCCCTCAAGCGTCGGACACAAGGCGGGAAGACGCACCGGACGGGACAGAGTCTAGGGTTCCGCGCAGTCTGCGCCGGGCGTGCATGCTGCAGTCGTGCCCTGAGAGCCGCGGCTGGCCCCGGCGGGCTGACACGACCAGGCGCCGCAGCGGACGCAGCCACGCGGAGCTGCTGTTCACACCCCACACGGCCAGCGCCCGGCTGTGCCCTCGAACCCTGTGCCCTCGAAATCCAGGACAGGCAGCGCAGGGGGCCTCAGTGGGGCGGAGAGCATGGGGACAAACTCCTAACCCTGAGTGGCAGCGGACCGATGAGGCGCCCGTACTGTGCTGGGAGGTTGATTGCGGCAGATCCTGGCCAGAACTGACAGACCTATGAGGCGCCCGATCTTGCTGGAGTCTATGGTGACGGTGCTGAAGCGGGCCTTTGCATCTTCGCCGGCGGCCGCCACCGTTTCCATTGCTGTCAAAATGTCGCCGTGCGCATGCCGCGCCGCGGACAGCGCCTGCAGCACGACGTCGGCACCCACGCCTGCGTGCACGGGGTTAGCCGCTGTGTGACTCTTGCGTCGGCGGTGCCGCAGCGCTTGATCGCGCCGGAAGCCACACCGCCTCTGCTGCTGCGGGCTGCGAGCACCGCCTGTGTGGTTGAAGCCAAGCGATGCGGCAGGCAACATCGTGGCCATGCAGAAAGAGGGCGTAAGCTCGCAATCCTGCTCTGCCGCAATCAACTTCATGGGCTCGAAGCCACCGAAATGCTGTGCTGTCTCCACCTGTGTTCATCCTGATCACTCAATGCACCAAATGGTTTGCAGCGGTGACGCCGGGCAATGCAGGACACGAAGCGGTGGGCAGACAGAAGTGCAGCCTCTCTTGCACCTCCCCATGCACCATTCGCAGAAGTAGTCTTACAGATGTCTCAGGCACCTGCCGACTTCACGCCCAGCTGCGCAGCGGTGATCCCGCCACGCGTGCCTGCCACCTTAAAGTCCATATCGCCAACGGCATCCTCCAGGCCCTGTCGTGAAACAGGCAGCCGGTGCTCTACTCGGTGACGTACAAGGAAGTCATGTGAAGGTGCGCTCGTCCGGATGGCGCCTGGTGCAGCCCGTCACTGCTGCGCATGACATGCAGGCAATGCAAGCGCACGGCCTATGCTGCATTACAAAGCCCCGCGTTGCATGGCCGCACTGCAACCTCCAACCCAGGTGACAGGCATCACACTCTCTGGATGGTCAGCAGCACGGTTTGGGCCCGACGCTACCAGGCATTGCAAACAATGCCAGGCAAACGCAGCCAGTCTGATGGCTCTCACCTGAAGATCCACGACAAGCTCCTGTCGGGCGCCGTCGCCTTCGCCGCCGCTGCCGCTGCTGCTGCCAAACCACCCAGAGGCGCCGTGTGCACCGCCGCCGCCGCCGTCTGCCGTCTGAGCTGGTGTGACAGCAGACGAGGCCGATGCCGCCGCCGCCGCCTGGTCGAAGTGCGGCCGCGCCGTGAGCAGGCCGACGGCCACGCCGGCGGTCTGCCCGCCAACCGACGGCAGCCCCGCGGCCGCCAGCGCCAGGCTGCCGGCGCACACGGCCGCCATGCTGGAGGAGCCGTTGGCTGCTAGCGTGTCTGCGTTCAGCCGCACCTGTGGCCGCAGGACCTTGAGTTCGACCCTTTGGCAGACACACTGGCGATGATGGATTTGCAGCAATGCAAGGCAGCACTCGATTTCGGCGTCAGGGGCAAGGGTGCAAGCAACCGCAGGGTCGCAACAAGCGTCCAGCCAGGCACCTGGCAAGCAGCCGGACGTGCTGAGCTGCTCACGTGGCGACTCTTGGACCCTCAGCAAGGCGGGGGAAAAGCGAAGGGCGCACCGCCCAGGGGAAGTCGGGCGAGCCGAGCGGCAGGGAGGGCGCCAGCGCGCGCCGGACCAGCTCCGAGTGACCCACCTCCCGCTTTGTGGGGCCGCTGCCGCCACGCCTCGACACCTGCCGGGCAGTGCAGGGCTGCAGCTGAAGTCTGCCATGTGAAAATTGCAGGGGTGCGGGATTGTGCCTCATTTCCCGCTTGGGGGGCCGCCGCCCCTGCGCCCTGGCACCCGCCGCGCGGCCACCATCTCTGCTTGATGGGTAGCCAGGATGCGTCATGCCACATCTTCTGCAGGGGCCTTGTGGGATAATACGCTCCCTCACACAGGACCACGACCTTTCAGACGCTGAGCCCCTCAGCTGGGTTTGCTGCTCTGCGCGCGCCACACAACACACAGGGCGCCGCCTGCGGCCGCCCGATGGTGCTGGCGGCCGCCAGCAGGCCGCAGAGCTGGCACGTGAGCTGGATGTCAGACCCGGCGAGGGGCTAGGAGGGCAGAAGCCACACAAGCGGTGACGGCAGCGGGACGCTGCGGCCCCGGGACAGTGCAGCGTGACCGCTGCTCTGTCGGGCGGGCACCTCGTTGTTGGCGAAGGGTGGCGAGGTGTAGTGCACGACGAGCGGCGAGGAGCCCTCCCCGGCATCTGACAGCGTCGCCACGGTGGCCGTCGCCAGGCTCTGCGTCTCGCCGCACTGGAACAGCGCGCTGCCGTGCACCACAGGCACGCCGCCCACCTGCATGCATGTAGCGGCAACAGCTGGGTGCGCTGTCCGACACCGATGGCTGCAGCACTGAATGGTCGCTGGCTGAACCCTTGCGCAGCAGCACAACTTGCTCCTGCTGAAGCGCCATTGGCACACCGCCGTCACCCATGGCCCAGACCAGGCCTCGCAGCTGCTGCTCAGATGACTCCACACAGAAGTTGTTGGCAGTTGCTCTGCGTGCCGGATGGTCTTCTTGTGTGTCCTGCCTGCCGTGCCGCAGCCGTAAATTGCATCGTATCAGAGAGTGCCACCTCGCAGTGCAGGGGGCGCAGGTCGCTGGGCCCGCGCCCGTCTGGGCGCAGACCCTCGGCCACCACCATGTCTCGGACAGCCTCGCCGACGAGCGCGGCGATGCCGGCATCGAAGTCTGCCGGTGATGCGCAGCCGCTGCCGCGTATCCGGCTGTTCTCGAACCTGAAGCCGCCTGCGGCAGAAACATATGAGGTGCGTAACGGATGGGTTGATAGACTGCCTGACGCTGTCCAAATGGAATACTGCCCGTGATGAACGGTGAGCGACCGCTTGACACCACAGCAGCGTGCCTTCAATGTGAGCCCTCTGTGGCCGAGAGGCAGTCACAGCCGCTGTCAGCATGCAGCGCAGGGCGACGCCCACCTATGCTGCGCAACTTCTCGGTCACGGTATGCTTCACCGCGTGCAGCCGCGCCGCCCGCGCGGCCTTGCCGCCCTCTGTGTGCCTGTGGCAGCCGGGCAGGCTGTCAGCGGGAGTTGTGAAACCCTAAACCCTACACCCTGTGGGAAACCATGGCACAGCTCGTGCAGCCCCAGGCTTTGGGCCCACAGCGCATCGCGCGCCAGGTGGCGAGGCACACGCTTCGCCCCTGGAGGCCTGTGCACGCAGACCTGGTGATGGATACAGCATGGTCGTTCCGACACTGCAGGCGTGCATGCATGCAGGCGAGGCAGGCATGCAAGTGGGTGAGCGCACCGCATAGCAGCCTGCACCAGCGACCGAGCATGCTTTGCCACTGTGCGCATGCCTATTGGGTCGGGCCCCGAGTCGGCAGCCAGCTCCAGCTTGGCTACCTGCGGTTTCGAGTGGAATTACCATGAACGCAGCCAGCATCGTGTCGTTTCAAAGATATGATGTTTGCCACCAGTGATCTCGTCGGCAACCTTCAGCCAGATTTTACAGCGAGACACCTTCTCCTGCGGGGCGCCAGCGGCATGTGCGGGCACTGAACCAAGCGAGGCTTGCGCAAAAGATTGGCAGACTGAGCAAGCACGCGCGTGGGGAAGTGTCGTCTTTTCCGAAACGACAGCTGATGCGTGCCTGGGCCGCGGCGGCGAGTCGCTCCTGGGCCGCGATGAGCGCCGCGACTGCGGGCTCCGCTGCCGCGAGCGCCGCCGCGAAGTCCTCCTCAGTGGCCTCATGGCCCTGCAGTAAGCCATGGTGTAGATCAGCACGGCAGCTCGAAGACGTGCTGCATATGCTGGGGACCGAGATGCTTTGCCGAGGCTCAACGTCAAGAGAAGGCACAGGTGAAGGGCAGCCACATGTCTGCAGGACGGTGTCTGTGTGCAGAAGGAGGCCGGTGGCCCTGGCCAGCTCAGCCTTGAAACGAGCCCTAGCAGCCGCGCCCTGGCAGGGACTCCACCATCTTGGATCTGCCTTCATCATGTTGACGCCGTTTCGCGTGCTGAGTCCCAGAAAACCTGAAGCACAATCTCCGGGGAGAGTTCGACGACACATCAGCCCTGAAGATGGCCGACCTCCGCCTCCAGCATGACGATGCGGTCGCGTGTGCCCGCCACCAGCAGCCGCAGCGCCGGCGGGGCGCCGTCCACACCGCCCGGCGCCTCCGGCTCGACCGCCGCCCTGCCGCCTGCGACCGCCACTCGCACCGCGCCCACGGGGCCGGCCCAGGACACGGGCGACGCCGCCAGCGCGGCCGATGCGGCATTGATTGCCAGCACGTCAGCGGAGTGCACACCGTCCGCGCTCAGCACGTTCGCCGTGACCTGCATGAGGCGACACGCAACTATGTCCCAAAGCTGCGGACAGTGTCGACCTGGCAGCGTGCCAGCGCATGTGCGAGCATGTGCAAGACCCAACAGGCATGGGCCGTTGCTGTGGAACGACGACCAGGTCTGCACTGCCGACATGCAGACCCGGAGCACTTGTCCCCGTTCAAGCTTCGTTCAGGCTGAGCGAGCACCTGGACGTCAAAGGTGAAGCCGGGCGGGAACAGCGGCCGCAGCGCGCGATCGATGGCGCAGCCCGCCAGCACCTCCCGCGGCACCGGCGGACCCTCCGCGCGGGTGAACGACCCCGGCATCTTGCCGACCGTGTATTGCCGCTCCCTGAAGTCCACCTGCAGCAGGGGGGTCCAGCCGGCGAATCGTCTGTGGGTGGTGCGTGTTGGGTGTCTCTGTGTCCTTAACCTGAGACGGTTCCCAGAAGTCTGCAAGCCTCCCAGAGCGGACCGTCTGTCGGTGCGCAGGTGCGGGCGCCTCACCTCGAGGGGGATGCCATCGTGGTCACGCTTGAAGGATGTGCGCGCCGCGTTGCACGCCAGCGCAGCTAGCACCTGGTTTCACACACTTCAACATACTAGGAGGTGAACCGTTCCAACTGATTTGAAGTTTTGATGGTTTGCTGGCACATGTGCCGCATCAAGCACCTGACAACGGAAGGTGGACGAGAACAGGCTGTGCAGGAGCCGGCATTGGCACTCTGCACTACCAATCCTCTGCCACCTACCTCAGCGCCGCAGACCGTCACGCAAGCCGCCTAGCAGACTCAATCTTGCAAACATTACGACATTACGACGTTATGACATGCCAATGGTTTTGGGAGAAGCAAGCTCAGATGTGCATGTGGAGTCGCACCTGTGTGTTGCCCTGCCGAACAATGCAGGAGCCGTTAGCCAGCCGCGCCAGGCGTCCCACCTCGAAACTGGTCTCCGGGACGCCGGCCAGCGCCGAGGTCGACGCCCGTATGCTGCCGCCTGTGGCAGGGCGGCACGTTCGACTCCCACGCAAGGGCTGCGCACTGCTTGCAAGCTGTTTGTCTGGCTCTGGACAATTCTGTTACCTCCTGCCTCCTTACGGGGAGAGAGCCTGTTTTGTGTGGATGCACAGCGTCCAATCAACTGGGCATACTTAGAAACAGGTTGCAGACACATGAAGACGTGTCCATTGCAATCGAGGCTGAGACCTGCAAGCGACATCGCGCACCCAGTGGGAGCTCGCGCAGCGCATTCCGCAGCTCACTAGCCGCATTCACCATGCCGTCACCCTCTGCTGCGTCTGCATCTGACAGCTCGCTCGCAGCAGCCTCAGCCGACGGCTCGCTGTCATCATCCGATGCGTCCAGCGCTGCTGCTGCCGCTGCGTCGAGCCTGTCCAGGTCTGGACCAGCGGCCGCTGCCCTGATGCAGGCTGTCCCATACTTCCGCAGGGGAGGCGCACCGCTACACTGGCCCGGCCACTGCGGGGGAAGGTGAAGGCGTGGGGGACGGCGCGGTCACAAGGCCAGACGCACACACTGCATGCATACAGCTCATGCTTCACTGCATGTGCATGCCAGCAGCCGCACCTGCAGTAGCTGAGCCGCGATCAGCTGGGGCTCGCGGGAACCTGCGACCAATCGATAGATCGAACCTCTCCATTGCTCAATGGGAGAGGTTCCTAATTCAATGCGAGTCGCATGCACAACAGGGTCGGATTAGAGTGCGGCGCCGTCTGGAGCGGCGCCTGATGGCGCACCTGCAAGTCTTGCCTCCTGTGCTGCCAAGCTGCGAGCGAAGATTTTGCATGCATGCTTGCATCGATGCATGTCGCAATCAGCGAGGCAAAGCCTTGCTGGCACGTTCCGAAACCGCCAGTCGTCACGAGTGCATGTCTTGCAAAACGGTTGCTGGCCAACGTGTCGCGAGCGAGTGCCAAAGAAGATGTCAGCAACAATCTTATCGTGTTTTTAAATAACGGCCCAAGCGCCGCGCAGATGATCGACTACGGCGATGAAAGTGCCAACAGGGCGTGTTGCGTGTCGGGCAGGGCCAAAAACCCTCTGCTGCACTTCGCCGGGGCGATGGAATCTTGGTTCACAGTTGCCCTTACAATAAGCTTTGTGAGCAGTGCAGTTAATCTCACTCAAGGCCTACCCTCGGGCCGCACTCCCAATCCGCAAGCAAGAATCGCAACCTCGGATCCGACTTCGATTCCGCTGACCTCAGCCCGACGGCGTCATGCTGGGCGATTTTTTATGCAAGATTCTACTGTGAGTACGCACCACGCGCGATCTTGGATGGTTGCCCTCCGAAAAAATGGTTCAAAACTGATGACCCGCTCCTCACCGGGAACGAGGATACTCCATGTGATGTTTGCAGGAATCTCCTTGGGTACGTATGGCCGGCCTACCAGTGCTTCAAGGCGGTGGAGTCGCAGAACACAGAACACATCCGCGAGTGGGCCGTATACTGGCTGACGCTGGCGCTGTTCACCGGCGCAGAGCGGTTACTGGACATCTTTGTCTCCTGGTGCGTGGTGCCTTTAGAGGTTTTGTCGACGTCGCACACGCGCCGTAGTGGAGGGTGCAATCAGACTGACCGTCAGAGTCGTGCATGTTGCAAGGTTTTACATATGCGATGGCACTACGCGGCCATGCAAGATTGTGTTTGAGGAATCTGTCATGCATGCGCAGGATGCCGCTGTACTACGAAGCTAAGCTGTTGTTCGTCATCTGGCTGTGGCACCCGAAATCGCGCGGCGCAGTGTATCTCTACACCCACACACTGCAGGTGGGCAGTGGCATTACAGCATGACGCTGCATTGCAGTCCAGCACTGGCGTGCTGCTGGCCGCTGACCCATTCTGCAAGCTGGTTGAGGCTGCATCAACCTGCAGTTTTGCATGTGGCCTTGTGGTCAGATTGCTGACGGGAAGGTTCCAACTGCTGTTTTTACCACATGCAGCCATTACTGCTGGCGCATGAGGCCACCATCGATCAGAAGCTGGAAGAATTCAAGGCTATGGGGGGTGATTTTGTGTCGGGCAATTTCAGCAAGTGCGTTCCTGATACTCACCTGCTGGAGCCTCAACCTGCGTCTCGAAAGGCTGGTCTCAGGCGTTGGCTGAACTTGCACATGGTTCTGCATATGGTTGGTTGCCGTTAGCGCCTCGTGCCAGCCGCGATGTTTGCCAGCCCCATTTCCCGAATGCGCACCTCTGCATCGACTGCAGGGCCATGCAGTTCATCCAGGCGAACGCGTACGGCGCCGTGAATCAGCTCCAGAATCTGCAGTCCAGGGTGAGCTCTGCAGAAGCTGCATGCCGCACAGGGCCGACTGGCGCTGACGACTTGGTGACTGCACGCTGCTGGACACAAGCAACACGCCTGTCGCACCGCGGTTGCAGCCCTGTACTCGACACAAAGCTACTTGCACCTGCGGCTGGCCGGCCAGACGCAGGGCGGCGGCAGGCACAGCAGTGCAGGCGGCAATGGCAGGCAGAGCGACGCAGGCGGCGGCTACACATGGCCGTCGCCCCGCAACGCGGCGCAGGCGGCCATGAACGCCTTTGGCACGCAGCGTGCCGGCAGCGGCGACGGCAGCGGCGAGGCACGCAAGCAGCGCTGAACCAACCTCAATCGGTGAACTGTGGCCAAGGCGATGGCGGGGCGCGGTACGGGAAGACGTGCTGCTCGCCTTCGGCACTGACCGATGACTCGAGGCAGATATTTCATGCGAGCGGAGCGAGTAATTCGACATGTTCGAGTGTCCGATGCTCCTGTCAAAGGGTCTCCTGTACACCTAGATGGCTTGAGCCGCATTGGGTCGCCTGTATGTGTGTGTCCTTGTGCACCTGCTAGGACTGAAATCTAGGTATAGGAAGGCTTCACAATGCATTCTTCCGCATGCCACCCATCTGCAAGCATGCGCCTCGCACAAGGCTTTAGATGCCACGTTGTGTGTGGGCACTGATCAACCCATGGTAACAAGTCAACCAGTCAACGTGCGCAATTTTACAACTCCAGTCGACCTCTGACGGCAAAGCAACTGTTGACAGTTCACATGTGCACTTGGTGTGTGCTTGTGCTCTGTGTAACCTCCAGGCTCTGACTGTCATGAAGCTCTGACCATCGTTCAAAACGAGATGTCTTACACGCATGCACTGTCATTCCTCCACACGTCCATGCTCGCCAGGCCCCCGCAGCCCGTGGTTGCGCCGGCTCGGTGCCCCGCGCAGCCTGGCGGCCACAGCCCCGTCAGCGTGCCACGGGCGCCAGGCCTCGTGCTGCTTGGCCCCCTTCTTGTCGAGAGGCGTGATGCGCAGCGCCACGACACCATGAGCCTCGACTGCCGCCGTGAAGCTGCCTGCACATGTGCAGCCGCCGCAGGTGGCTCAGCCACTGCGGCTGAATCCGGATGGAATGGGACCACTGGATTGCTCAGCGGCAGAGCCGTCATCTGCCTGACGCGCCATGCGGCAGCGCTCGATGCACTGAGACCCCGCTGCAGCCCTGAAATGCTGCGGCACTTGTGCACGCTGCCGCGCGCGCCTGGACACGGCGATGCATTAGGTTGGCCCCAAAGCGGCTGCCGTCAACTCAGTGCAGCAGAAGTGAGCATTCCGGAATATTCACCGGAGTGCGTGCCCAGGTCAGCTTCCTTGTACAGGTCCCGCACCGTCGCCGCCTCGTCGTCCCTGTACCCTAGCATGCCCCAGTCCACTGTGACGTTATTGAGCGGGTACTCGGGGTGGTGGCGGTTAAACAGCACAACTGCGCGCCCGCCGCCCGCCAACGGCGCCGCATACACCTGGTTCCAGGAATAGGGTCCATCGCTCAGGCCTTCCGACAAACCAGCCTGGCAGCAGCCGAAGGGCTGCAGACGAGGCGGTTACTGGAAGGCTCAGCAGAGTAGCGCCTTGCAGAACCTGGGCTCAGAACTCGACAATGCCACAGGGCACGGCAGTGTTTGGCCGCAAGACCGCGCGGCCTGGCCACAGGCGGCCACGGCACCCTCGCACCTCAGCCGCTGCTGAGGACCGTCGGAACTCGAGGCTCCAGCAGACCATCAACAGCTCCGCACCTCATTGGGGCCCTGCTTCCAGATGAGGTCGCCCGCGACGCCAAGCGCGTCCTGGTTGATGGCAATGACCTCCTCCGCCAACAAGATGCGCTTGACGCATTGCGAAGCAGCCCGCAGGTCGGTGCCGATGAGCAGCGGCGCCTTCATGAGCGCCCACAGCGCAAAGTGCGCCCGCTGCTCCGGCAGCGACAGCTTCCCGTTGCCCACCTGCGCAGCGCGGCGCGGGAGAGCTGATTGTGCCGATGAGCAGCGGCGCCGCCACGAGTGCCGAAAGCGCAAAGCGCGCCTGTTGCGACAGCTTCCCGTTGCCCACCTGAATGAGGCGTGCGCAGCCCGAGGTTTGTGGCACCAGACTGCTTCCAGCCTCCGAGTGTCGACCATTTCTAGCACTTCGGGGTCCTTATGAACCGACTCGCCTCTCAGTCACACGCCTGGTGGGGAGGTCCACATCACCGAGCAAAGTGTACGAGGTTCAGGCCGCAGGGCACCTCCAGCATGTCGGGGTCGTTCCAGGCGCCAGGTCCCGCAAAGCGCGCCAGGCCCACGTTGTTGTCCAGGGACAGCAGGACGCTGTCCCAGTTGGGCGAAATATCTGCCGTCGTGCGCCAGCTGTTGCCCACCTGCGGCGCATTTGCCCGATGCGGCTGGCGACTGCACGCAATGCGGTGATGCCGTGCAACTCGTGCAACACGCAGCCAGGGGTCGTGCTGTGTTGTGTTGCAGGGATGCGCCCTGGCGCGGGGTCTCAGACTGCTCAGAGGCCGAGTCCGCTTCACATCGCCAGACCTGCCGCTGCAACCGCCGGAGCCCTCGCCCAACGCGCACGCACCTTGGGCGCCCACAGCCAGGGGTCCGCAACGCCCCACTCGCACATGGAGAACAGGATGGGGCGGTCCGTAGCACTGAGCGCGTCGCGCATCGCTGTGTACCGGTCCACCACCCAGTCGTCTTTTGCCGCCCTGCGGGACCCCCGCAGACATGGCCAGCTTTGAGCCGAAGCTGTTCAGTAAAACCCTGATACGAGTGCAAAGCCTTTATCGTGAGCGTGCCAACAGAGCTTGAGCTCGGACTTGCACAGAGGTCCTGGACGACGAAAGGCATGGACGGGCGGAGGAGCTGAGAAGCCTGCAGCGAGCAGGGCGACTGGTGCCATTGAAATCATGCAAACGAGGCGGACATGGCGGTTCCCTGCCGCTGTTACCCACCAGCAGTTGTCGTATTTGAGGTAGTCAATGCCCCAGGTGGCAAAAGTTTCCGCGTCCACCCTCTCGGAGCCGCGACTGCCGGGGAAGCCGGCGCAGGTGAGGTAGCCGGCGTCGGCGTATATCCCCAGCTTCAACCCTAGCCGTATAAGTCGAATACAATATTGGTGAGCTCTCGTGCTGGAAAAGGGCCGCCTCTCGCATACACATGGACTGTGTGTGGCCTGCCAGAACTTGTGCCTGCACTGCAGCCAAGCTTCCTCTCGACCAAGTTACAGCAGGAGCCACCAAACCAGGCGGCCTACCTCTCTCGTGCACGTGCTCAGCAAGCGCAGCAATGCCGGAGACGAAGCGGCGTGGGTGCGGCTGCAGCCGACCGTCCTCGCCCCTTTGGTTGTTCGACCAGGCGTCTACGGAAGGTTCAGCGCAGTCAGACGCCACACGCGCATGCACACACACATACTGAATGCAAGATGCCAGATGGAGCGAGAGCGAGGAGTACCGACGGCAGCATTATTCAGGCGCACCATCCAGGTTAAGGTAGGTGTACCCTGCTTTCAGATAGCCATCGTTGACCATGTGGTCCGCCATGTCACGGATATCTGATTCGTTTACTGCAGCGGCACAGGTCCCGGCATTCAGCTACAGTTGCGAGCGTCATGGCTGGCCTTGTCTACTGGCATACTGCCGACTAGAGGGCTTGGTTGCGCACTCGCGGTGTTGAACGCGTTCCAGGTGTTGAAGCCCATCGCGGGAGTCAGCCCGACTCCGTTCTCTAGCGCGACGCATGATTTGATTGCGGCTGCAACCAGCACAGCGCCAACCAGAGCGGTCGCTCTCCACATGGCGCTCATTCTAGGCGCCAATGTCTTGCCGCGCCGGTCACAAAAATATGAGCATGTTGGCCTGCTCGAAGCCGACTTCGGTGTGACAACGTGTCACAAAGATCTTTTGTGCTGCTCTTGTTGAAGCTTCGTCATGTGTGCTCACTGCCCAAAGTGTTGTGTGATGTGATCCAGTGATCTAGCTAGAGAAGTGGCGCATCTTGCCGAATCGCTGCGAGCGATAATAGAACAAAACACAGTAGAGAGAGCTAATTGATATTTCCAGGTTCGTCTTGTTCCACGAGATGCAGGACCTCGACGATTGGGGAGCCCGCCATGCTGACGTGTTTCGCTTCAGCCGACCTTCCGACAGCGAGCCACTATCTTTGGCGAATCGGTACTCGCAATGAAGCACTATTAATACATGGTACCCGGTTTATCCAACTGCAGTGCGAAAAGACCACGGCTTGACGCTTTGCAAGGAATTTGCTCTGGAAAACTGGACCTCCCCGTGACAACGATCCCGGCACTGCGGTTCAGCAGTGCCCTCTCGCGAGTGGGTGCTGCATTGCCGGTCGCAGATTTTCCGAGATCATCAGGCTGCCGGGGAGGTGAGGCGCGGCACCGTTTTGTGCACCTGCACCGCCTTTCCGGCTCGTCAGCGGATTACTCACATGATCTCCGGGTCATCGCGCCGCAGCCTGATGCTGTCCCGCCATTCAGCCATCAACACAACAGCATTGTTGCCCCATCCACTCTTCTGATCACACGTGCCGAACTCTCCAAACACCTCCCCGCCTTACGTTCTGCAGTGCATGCAGTCCGACTAGACAACTCAGCTGGCAAATCCTGCGGCTTTTGGCCGACCTAATTGAGGTATAGAACCGTACCACCAAGGCAGCGCATGTTTCAGAGAGTGCTGACCGGCAGGCTGCCTGCGCCTGCTGCAGGAGTCAGGTTGCCAGTCAGCGCGGCGCACACCCGCCTTAGCCCCGCGCACCCCGCGAGGAAGCACAGCATGGGGTCCGACGAGCTGCAGGGCTTCAAGAAGACCGACGAGAAGACCTACCAGGTACAATGCCCTGCTTGACACAAGGTTCGCATCTGCGTGCGCACATTACTGCTGGCCCTTTTCCTGGCCATCCTTGCCCAACTTGCGTGCAGTGCCAAGTTTGGTGCACAAAGGCTGCTCGTGAGCCACAGATGCACCACCCGCGCGGTGGGCAGCATATTGCTGTTGCCGCCTGGCGGCTGTGTCAGCCGCCTGTCAGGCAACGTGAGACCTGCAGGTCTCTAGGGCCCTTGCCGCCCTTCCACGACAGCAATTTCACAAGACAGCAAGACAACAACACAGCAATCCAACAGAGGCTGATCGAGTTTCATCGTCCGCGCAGCGGCATGCGGCCGTGCCGCCATACACGGCGCCCGAGGAGTTCCGCAAGGAGTGCCATGTCAGCTCAAGGGAGCAGTACGACAGGATGTACAAGCGCTCTATCGAGGACCCGGAGGGCTTCTGGGGCGACATCGCCGAGGAGTTCCACTGGGAGAAGAAGGCGCGGGCTTCGACCCACGACCCTGCTGAGGGGCTAGATGCTGCGCCGTGTGAGAGGGCAGCACAGATGATGTGCCGCAGTGGAAGCACAGCAGCCACGTGCGCTGTGGGCCAGCAACTGGCACGGCATGTGCCAGGCTGTGCCAAATCGCGAGTGCGCTGGGCTGGGGCTTCGCATTGGAGTACGCAATCCGGCTCTGGAGCTGACATTGACGTGTCCGAGCGCCAAGCTTGTTGCTGACGCGGGCCTTGTGCCGGCGCCTGCAGTGGGAGCCCGGGCACTTCAGCTACAACTTCGACGTGCGCAAGGGCAAGATTTTCACCAGCTGGTTCAAGGGCGCCACCACGAACATGTGAGTCTTCTGGCAGCTCCCCATACTTTGTCTGCCGTGGTGCTGTCTTCACTGCATGCCAGAATTGGTGCTGGCATCTGGCATGCCGCCTCGCTGGCGACGGTCGAGATGCAGAGCATGCCACCAAGGCCTTTTACTTTACTATGTGCATCAAAATTGGGTCAAGCAGCGCTTCTGGAGTTCAGTTGCGCGCAGCCTCTACAACTGCCTGGGCAAGCACGGGAGAAGGGGGGAGGNTGAATGGCGGGACATATGCAACCCGAACTCGGTCAAATCACATCCTATATTCCTCATCAACAGCATGACATCACAGTAACGACCTCGTTGTGAATTGCGCGCAGCTCCTACAACTGCCTGGACAAGCACGTGAAGGAGGGGCGCGGCGACCAGACGTGTATCCTGTGGGAGGGCAACGAAATCGGGCGCGACAAGGAGATGACCTACAGGGAGGTCCTGGAGGAGACGTGCCGGCTGGTGCGCTGCTACCGTTCCTGCCGGCCGCGTCTGAAACCCCATGCCTGGACATCATCGTCACGTCTTGCCGTCAGCATGACTCTCCACATCATGCTCTTGCAATGTACCGCTGCCTCGCGCAACAGCAGCTGCTCAGCAGCAGCCAGTGACTCGTGCACGCTTGAGGGTTGGCCTCCGGCCGGCAGTTCGAGCTGTGCGCTGAATCACAGGGACCAGGCGGCCTGCCGCACGAGGGCCGGCACTTACCTGCTGTGCGATCACCTCCCTCATGGGGTCCTCCCACAGGTCAGCTCCCTGTTGCCCTCCCGCAGGCCAACTGGCTGCGCTCGGTGGGCGTCAAGAAGGGCGATGCGGTGTGCATCTACATGCCCATGCTGCCGGAGCTGCCGGTCGCAATGCTGGCGTGTGCACGCATCGGAGCCGTGCACTCCGTCGTGTTTGCCGGCTTTTCTTCGGAGTCGCTGGCGCAGCGCATCGAGGACTGCAAGTCCAATGTCGTCATCACCTGTAACGGTGAACATGAACCAACGTCCTACAGGTCATGCTGGGATGAAGAACAAGCTACTGGCTTGCGCCAGCACTGCTGCTGCGACCAGGCTGTGCTCAGGGTGCTGCCCAGCTTGTTTGACTGCGCCCGCAGCAGTGAGCCGGGGGAGCCTGCACCACAGCATTCTCATCAGGCTGTGCTCAGACAAGAATTGACGTCAACAAAGCACCTATTCGGGAATCTGACGTGCGCCTGCAGCGGTAATGCGGGGCGCCAAGCGCATCGACCTTAAGAAGATCGTGGACAAGGGCCTCGGCCTCGCCAAGCGTACCGCCGAGGCAAGTGTCGCACATGTGCCATGCCCCTGAACCTGCCACATCTGAACCTCTCTGCCAGATGTTTTTGTGCTATGCCTGATCGTGGAGAAGGCCCCTCGCTAGATGGCAGCCCTGCCTGCCTCTCTGCCTGCACCAGGGGCAGGTAGGGCGCAGCTGCTGGTGCAGCAGCCCTCCGGATCTGGCGGCCAGGGCAAGCGAGGGTGTGCATCCGCTGCGACGACCTGGTGCCGCAGGCATGTGGTAGCCGAGGGAAGCCCGGCGGCCAACCGGGGAGGGTGTGGCCTTGGTCGGGGGCCAAGCTGTCAGGTCGCAGGCCCGGCTGAACCCGCCATGACTCTGAAGAGTCATATAATCGCACGGAGGCCAGGCAGCTAATACATCAAATTCTAGGGTGCATAACGACATATCATAAACCTGAGGATGTATCATGAATACCCCTGTCAAACCTCCCGCAGGTGGAGCACGTGCTGGTGTACGAGAACACCGATGCGCTGGCAGCCAAGGACACGGCTTGGGAGGAGGGCCGCGACAAGTGGTACGGCAAGGAGGTGCCGAGGCAGGCGGCGGAGGCGGAGGTCGAGTGGGTGGACGCCGAGGACCCGCTGTTCCTCCTGTGCGCCGCTGCCCACAATTTCATACTACACATGCTTAATTTTCTTCTGCCTAGCTTGCATTCCTTCTGTGGTTGGGTTGGTAAACGAAGGCGGAGGCGGAGGCGGAGGTCGATGCCGAGGACCCGCTGTTTGCCTGTGCGCCACTTCCTAAGTCCTCTGTCTGAAGTGGATTGGGCTCCTTTCGCGTCTTGGCTCGACAGTTTCCTCCATGATGCATAAGCCCTTGAAGCACTGCACCGCTCTGCCGGTGCATTGAGGTAAGTGCCAACAGGCGGTCGGGGGAAGGGCTGCCACGTTGGGTCAGCACCGCAGGAAAGTATCGCCCTGCCTCGGCTACCGGCAACGGGCACCCACAATTGCATGGGCTGTCCTCGCTGTCTTGCCAGTTTGCCAGCTGTCAGGACGTGGCGCGCTCACGCCACGACCGTCTGCCTGTCCGCAGGTACACTTCCGGGTCCACCGGCCGCCCCAAGGGCGTGCTGCATACCACGGGTAAGCCGTCCTCGGTGCACTCGCGTCGCTTCCGGCAGCTCGCAGGCCTGGCAAGCTCCTGCCGTACTGCCGCGGCGGTGTGCAGCAGCCTGCGCTTGCATCACAGCCGCTGGCCTCCACCCTGTCCACCTCGTGGGTTAGGGGTTAGGGGTTAGGTTTTGTTAGGGCGTGCAAGATCAGGTCGCGCTCAGGAGCTTGTCAGGTTGTCGTGAATCAGCAGCCTCGATTGCGTCATATGCACCTCGTTACGATGGCTGCAGGTGGGTACATGCTGGCGGCGGCAACGACCACGAAATACGCCTTCGACCTGCGTCCTGGCGACATCTACTGGTGCGTCATCCGTTCTTGAGAATGGCAAGCCTGCCCCTTTTGTGGCTATGATAGAAACGCTCCTGCAAGTCGAGGCCCAATGCTGACAACCTCCTGCTGAGCTGCAAGTTAGACCAGTGAAATGCTGGCTTGAGTCGACTGCTGACAGCCGGCTGCGTTGCTCCCCGACCACGAAGCGACGCAGGTGTGAAGACCCGTTCTGCCGCCGCCTTGCCGCAGGTGCACCGCGGACTGCGGCTGGATCACGGGGCACACCTACCTGACCTATGGGCCGCTGCTGAACGGCGCAATCAACGTGGTCTTCGAGGGCGTGCCCACCTACCCGTCGCCCTCCCGCTGCTGGGAGATCGTGGAGAAGTATAAGGTGTGGGGGCCCTTTCAGTCGGCCCATGATCCAATTGGCTTCCTCCAATCGGTCCTTTTCAACTTTCCTTCTTGGATGTGTTCAACTGACTCGACCCTCCAAATGCGTGCCTGCTAGCGTGCACATGGATAAGGTCTTGGGGCCCGGCTCCGCCTGGCCATGGCCGGCTGACCCTGGCGGTCCCCGTCAGCGGCAGCATTGTGGCAATTGCAGCCAGGATGCACCGCCGCCACAGAGCTGGACACGGCACAAGACTATCTGTGACACAGGCCGACAACAAACCCCAATCTTCGCACATCAAGTGGAACACTGCTCGACAGCTCTTGCGCCCCACTGCCGCAGGTCAAGCAGTTCTACACGGCGCCGACGCTCATTCGCAGCCTCATGGGCGCCGGCGCGCAGCACGTGACCAAGCACGACCGCTCCTCGCTGCGGGTGCTGGGCACCGTCGGCGAGCCCATCAACCCGGAAGCCTGGCGCTGGTATTTTGATGTGAGCCTTGTCCCCTCCTGCAATGACACACACCAGAGCTGCTGTGTGCTGCGAAGGTCAGGTTGCCCTAGTTCAAGTCACCACCACAATGAGGTAGCTGTGGGGAAGAAAGCATCAGCTAGGAATTCGGTCTTGTCAACGTAGCACTGCACAGGCAAGCAGCATGCCTCCAGGTCGTCAGTGATGCGCACCATCTGGCCATGAGCGCTGCCCGCATGCGCGGCACCCTCACCTCACACATAGGACTTGTGCTTCGAGGCTCTGGCGACACTGTCTCCGCAACCAAGTGACGCTTGGCGCACCCACCGCGGTGCAGGTGGTGGGCGAGAAACGATGCCCTATCGTCGACACATGGTGGCAGACGGAGACGGGCGCGCACATGATCATGCCGCTGCCGGGCGGCTGGACGCAGAAGCCAGGTGAGCCCCTCGGACAAGCGGCGGCGCACCCCGTCTGCTGACAAATTGTACTGCTCTCGAAGTTTAAGCCTCCTGGGCATCGGGTGCAAGAGAGGCTGAACCATTAACGCTTGTGCTCGTGACGCAAGGTGCTGCGAGGTGGTGCTCGTGCGAGGTGCTCGACAGCTGGTCCGCAAGGCTAGACCCAGGATAACAGGCCCGCACCCCTGGCACGCAGGCTCCGCGACGCTGCCGTTCTTCGGCGTCGTGCCGGTCGTCGTGGACGAGAAGGGCACCGAGCTGGAGGGCGCCTGCGAGGGCTACCTGTGCGTCAAGCAGGTGGGATCAAGTGGGGTTGAGCAGAACGAGTTACAGCAGAACGAAGTACGTGGTTCTGATGAGCTCGCAGTCTCTCGGCTTGAGTTTCACAAGCCGGCGCTGCCTTGCGCCGCTGCGGGGACAGAGTTAGGACGGTGATTTTGAGCCGCCGCATTTGCGCCGCCGCATGTGGCGGAGTGGTTGATGGGGCAGAAGAGGCGCTGTGTTGCAGCCGTGTTTGGGTGGATCCTGCCACAGAACGAGCTGAAGGAGCCAAGCTCGTCCACATTGTCGCTTGCAGGCATGGCCATCCACAATCCGGACAGTCTACGGTGCGCTGCATTATGCAGAAGCATTCTGAAGTGTCTCATGTGTGTGAGGATTACCAGACCAATCAATGTACACCAATGCTGACTGGTGCCGCTTGCAGGCGACCAGGACCGCTACGAGACGACCTACTTTGCGCCATTCAAGGTACGTTGCAAATCACACACTTCGCCAAAGTTGTGTACAAAGCGATTTGTGACTTGTTTTGTTTGCAGCGCTGTGGCATGCCTAACTTGGGAAATCCTTATTAAGTTATGCTCCTGGCTGCTGTGTATCGTGCTGCAGGGCTTCTATTTCAGCGGCGACGGCTGCCGTCGCGATGAGGACGGCTACTACTGGATCACCGGTCGCGTGGATGATGTGAGCCATTCCAAGTGGCTTCAAGCACCTTGACTTGGCACCCGACTTCAAGTGTCGGGTCGGAGGTCAATCCCCTCCATGTGTCTGTCCCTGACACCGAGACGTGGCCGGCGGGTCAGTGTGCCGAAACTTGTTTACAATGACCCCACCTGCGATGCTGCGCAGGTTATCAACGTGTCGGGCCACCGCATCGGCACCGCCGAGGTGGAGTCTGCGCTCGTGGGACATTCGCACTGCTCCGAGGCGGCCGTCGTCGGGTGCGCATGAGCAAAAAATGCGTGGTTGTGCCGAGTAGTGAGACCGCGCAGCGGGCCTGTCATGCTGGCTGCAGTGTCTTCTGTGTGTCTGCCTCGAGAGGACTGGGTCACAGCCCACGCTGACTGCTTTCTCCTGCTCTGGTGGCCTACAGGTTCGAGGTGAGGAGTGCGTGAGTGCTGCTGCTGCTGCTGCTGCTGCTGCTGCTGCTGCTGCTGCTCTGCATTCAACAGCGCGTCTGCATCACCTGTGTCAAGCAATAAGCGTCAAAGCAGTTATGACATGACATCACATCGCGAGCTGACCCGCTGGCTCTTGCTCTGCTGCCAAACAGCACCCCGTCAAGGGACAGGTGAGCCCTCCGCCACCTCAGCTCAGTAGCCGTGTCCTCATGCCGTGTCCTCATCTCCTGCATGACCGCTGGGGCTGCCTGCCGCATCACTCACATCCGCCCGTCCTCACACAATCAGGACTTGCCGCGCTGTGGGCACACGCGGCGTCGCGACCGCCCGAAATGCACCCCTCCTGAACCCTGAACGTCGCCCGTTGCAGGGCATCTACGCCTACGTGACGCTGGACGAGGGTGTGGAGGCGACCGAGGAGCTCCGCAAGGAGCTGGTCATGGCGGTGCGGGAGGAGATCGGTGCCTTTGGTGAGCGGGCCCCCCCGCAGCAAACTGCAAGCAAACGATCGTAAGAGAAAAGTGACTGCTTCTTGCTGGTGTTGCGCCGCCGGGCAGCCCGGAGGGTGTTCAGACCCGGGAAGGGGACGTGGGTACGATGCTGCGGTGCAGTGTGCAGCAGATCTCTCCTGTAGCAGCGCAGTGCTGAGGGCGCTGACGTGCAACATCGGCCTATGCAATCCCACCGCTCACACTGCCTTTCCTCTCAACCTGTTGCCATGGAGGCAGGTTTCTGACATGCGATTTCACCCCTGTGTGCAGCCGCGCCTGATGTGATCCATTGGGCCCCAGGTGAGGACCCTTCTGGCCCGCATGTCTGGATCTCTGTTTGCCGCCAGCGGCAGCGGTCATGGTGTTGTAATCTGATCAATCTTGACGGCAGCCACGTCCCGACATGCGGCAGCTTTTTGGCTTTGCCAGCGTGACGCACCCGCCAGGCTCCTGGCCCGCGACTCCCAGCCCTTCCGGTGACGAGGGTGTGCGCACGGAGCGGTGCTGCACCGATGCGACGCAGGCTTGCCCAAGACCCGGTCGGGCAAGATCATGCGGCGGGTGCTGCGCAAGATCGCCGCGCACGAGGAGAGCGAGCTTGGCGACACCTCCACCCTCGCGGTGCGCCTCTCGCCGTGCCGTGCACGATTGCTCGAGCGGTCTTTCACTCTTTCATGAGAGCGCAGCAGAAGTTGAGTAGTGGAAGTCGAGGTAGCCCGCGGATCGGCTGCACCGTGTGCAAGCTCCGCCTTGAACCGCTGGGTGCAGCCCCTGCACCCCAAAGGCGCAGTGTTAGGGGTGCCTTGCGCGGCCGGGCGGGGGCCTCCATATTGGGAACGCTGCCGGCAGCAAGAGTTGAGACGAGCCTCAACCCTGCAAACCCTGCTGCCGTGCAGGACCCCTCCATCGTTGACCAGCTCCTGGAGAACCGGCCGCCGAAGAAGACCTAGGAGGGCATGAACCCCGCCGGCACAGCGGCGAAGGGCATGAGGCCTGGATGACCAGGCAGGATGCCGCCAGCACGCAATTCGGCACAGGTGTCACGCGGAGCGCCGGCAGCAAGAACAATGACTAAGCAGAAGCACTGGCGCAACTGTCAATGGAACAAGTGGGGGATTTGTGGGTGCCCACCCTCGTGGTGCTGACCGGCGCGCCGCTGCAGCGGCGGGCAACAGGAAGCACCGCCATCTTCGGCTTAGGTCCCGCGTGCCGAAGATGCGACGGCCTGGCCAGCAGCTGGTGGCACTGGGTGGTGCTTCACCGTAGCCGCACCAGACCGCCGCTAGGATTTTGACACTGTCGCAATCGCTACTCACCGTTCCTGCAAATTCTGGAAGTTGCACTGGTCTGCAGTTTTGGGAGCATCTCTATCAACTCGAAGTATTCCTGTTCGTGAATCTCATTAGTTGCTTTGTGCCGCCTCTTAACACGTTGGCCTGTCAGACGTTTCCGCAATGCTTTCGTGAGCATGAGAGACGATTGTCGACGAAGGAACCGGCAGGGGCGGAAAAAACATCTTACACACAGCAAGTGTACAGAAGCACTTGGAGCTGCGGCCGGCTCAGGAGGCTATATGCAGCCTGCTTGAGGCGGCACTCCAGCTGGGTGACCCTATGCTGATGTTGGCTCTCAGATTTCCGTTAACAATGATGCGCCGCTGCCGCCACCGTCAAAGCCGCACGATTATCATGCAGACGCCCTTCTTGACCAAAGCACGTAAAGGTCGTGTCAGGCGTGCAGCCTTGCGCGAAGGTGAAGTGGCTGACAACGGTGTCAGAGCAGTTGCCAAGGGCGGAAGGCCGTGGGGCAGGTCGGCTGACATCCGGCATCGTCCCTAGCTGCTTGCGGCGGCGTCACTGAAAGGCCGGCGACGCCGTTGGCATCACGGTCGGCGTCTCCGCTGGCACGAGGCTTGGCCAAAAATTGCAATCAGTGACTGCGTCGATCGGCATGGATTGGCGGGCGGTGCTGACGGCATGCCGGACGGCAACCGCATCATTGTGGTTGTGGCAGTTGCCAAACACATGCGGTGCTAAGTTTTTAGCATTTCTGTAGCAGGCGGCGCTGCAGCTTGAAAAGGACGACAACGTGTCAGCCCACTCGAGCAGTGGGAGCAGTACGAGTCGCGCCGAGCAACCGCACTTGCCTAGCCCCACAAGCTGCCGACAAAAGCAGAATTTGAAAATTCGAAATTGACATGGATAGCCATAGCCATAGCCCACAGGGCGAGTCGAACGAGTCTTTCAACTTGCTCAAGGACAGCACAAGACGGCTAACACGATTCAAAGGCTCAAAGGTGCTTCATACTTCGAGGCTTTCATTCCCTGTAGGCTGGCGCGCATGGATTGACCATCAGTCACCTCATTTTGGAGTGTTCGCCTCGTCCTAGGGGACATTGAGTCATGGGACGGCACATGCTGCGTTACCTCGACATGCAATATTCTGTCAACCATTGCAGGTCTGGCACTCCTTTGTTCAGCTTGCCGCTCAAGCATCGCAATGGCACTTGCGATGCCGCTGCAGGCATGACAGTGCAGGGGCATGACCTCAGTGTGGCTGCCACCACCCACTGGCTGTCAAGGGCCAACTGCACTAATGTCGAAACGGGTCAGTCAACATCGCGACTGCTTCTGCAAGCACTGTCAACCTCGGGGTCTTTCATTACCACGCCGTCGTGGGCCTGAGTTTGATAGGCAGCAGCGGGCCGTTCAGCTATCCGGCACCGGCTGGCACCGCCGCCGCCCAGTGTCAACGCCACATGGAAATGGCCGTCATTGACAGCGGCGCATGCGCCGGAGATGCGCCACGCGTCGCTGTGTGTCCCGAGCGCGCCTGCTGGCGCCGGCCACCAGCCGTCGCGATCTGCTGTTTGCGTGTCGACAGCAATGGCTGCCACCATTGCTGCGGCCTCCTCAAGCCTTGGGTGGCGCCGTGTAGACGTAGAGGCTGTTTGATGCTGCAGCATGTCAGGTTCACCAAGGATTCAGCAGCAGCGAGCCTAGCGACTTGCTGGAACGACAGGCGCACTGCCCATCCCGCTTGACCATATCTGCTGCACGCTGCATGGCAGCATGCGTGCAGGAGCAGCCTGCAGTGCAGCAAGCTCAAGCAAGCTCAAACGGCGATGTCCCTCCTCACCTGCGGCCGCTATGAGCGGGGCCTGGGGGTGCCACGCGAGGTGCAGCAGCTTTGCCGAAAAGTCGGGCGTCGACGGCTCCGCATCGGCCGAGTTTGCGGCCGCCTTTTTTGCGTCCTTCCCCCTCGACAGCCCGAAGCGGTTTGCCTGCCGAGACGACACGTGCAGGCTGGGGCCACATGAGATGGTGCTTCCCTGCTCGTCTGTCGACCTCTCAGTGGCGCTCGCATTCCGCAGGGATCAGACTGTCCAGGGAGTCGGCGGCCTTGCAGCCAGACGTCCAGCTGCAGCAGCATGCAATGCCCGGCGACTGCAAATCAGCGAGCGTGCAGCTTGCTGGGCAGCACGCGGGTGCCCCACCTTTGCAGAGGGCTGCTGTAGCCGCTTGCGCAGCGGATCCCGCGACGCCTCCAGGAGGCTGTCCGGCCCAGGCGACGTGGGCGTCACCTTCGCGATGGTGTGCGGAAGCTTCACTCGAGACCTTAACAGTACGAATCATTGGGACACTCGCACAGACACTCGCATAGCACGACTTGCGCCGTGCTGATAAGGTGGCAAAGCAGCAGTGGCAGCAGCAAGGGTTGGGGCGATTCCATGCGTGGCATCAGATGGGACATCGTAGGACACAAAAAGGGGCACAAAAAAGGGGGGCGACTCAGGCTGTCGGGGCAGCTGCACCTTGAACAGGTTGCTGTAGGAGCCGGTGGCCATGCGGGTGCTGTCGCCGTTGACGCAGCAGTCGAACTTGTCGAAGATGCAGTCGTTCTCGTACAGGTCGCACAGCTGCATCGCAGAGTAGGAGTCAGGACTTGTGAACACGCCCAGGCGTCCCTTGGCAGGTTCGTGCTGGCCTGCTCCAGACGCTCCGCATGGATCTGCCAGTGAGCGGTTCCAGGCGGATACCTCGCGCGCGGGGGCCAACCGGTGCTCGACCGGACCAACCCTGGCAGGCAGCCCCTCGCAGCAGGCTCGGGGGCGCCGCTTCCCAGCTCCACCTCATCAGCACCTCATCAGCCCATCCCACACACACCTGGCTGCGGAGGGTCTCGTGGATGGGGTAGGTGGCCACCGGCTTGGACTCCATGTTGAGGTCCCACAGCTTGAGCGTCATGTAGTCGCGCGCCAGGATGTGGCGGCCGTCGCGCGTGAACTTTATGTCCGACACGCTGGAGATGATCTCGCTGAAGAAGGACCGGGCGCCCTGAGCGCCGCGGACGGATTCGCCAGGTCAGCTGACTCCAGTGCAGACATGGCCGGCAGCGGGCGCGGCAGGCGTGAGGTGCGACGGGGAGCCTTGCGCAGCCTGAGAGTGCAGACGCATGCTGCGAGGTGCCTGCAGCAGCAAGGTGGTTGCAGCCGTGCTGTGTGCGTGACCGGAGCGCACGACAGGTGCGCAGTGCTTACCTGCGGCTCTGTGGCCTCGAAGGCCTTTGCGTGCGTGTCGCACAGCGCCGCCGACCGCATGTCCGCCAGCCGGATGCAGCCCTTGCTGCTGCTGAAGGCAAACACGCTGCAGTGGATCGGGTGGAACTCCGCCGCCGTGATCACCTGCGCGCCGCGCAGGTGGTCTCTGATGAGACACAAGTGCTGCCGCACCGCACCCCATGTTTACTGCCCCCTCAATGCTCCATCAATCCAGTGCGGCTCGCCACTCGCAAAGGGCGACAACAGGCCAGACGAGACATCGCCTCCGCTCTTCCCTTTCCTCCCCTTTCCTTTTCCAATGGGCTCCTCGTGCTGCCGCGCTTCGCAACAGAGAACGCAGCTAACGAGGCGCCATGTGAGACTACGCTCATCCCCCATACCTCTGTCAGGTCCTCCATGTTGGAGGGCTTGATGTCCACGATGTTGAAGCTCTGGTCGTTGATGCCCAGGTGCCAGAGGTTGACGCGCAGGTCGTCGGCAGAAATGAAGGTCTCCTGGTCCGAGTTTGCGGATATGGAGTTGATGTGGTAGGTGTGCGCCGCCGCATAGGTGCGCTGACAGCGGGCCTTCCAAAACACCTCCGTCACCGACATCTGCGTGGCGCAAGCAGGGGCGGTTGTGGGCGGTGGCATCGCGGCGTCAGGACCCAGTAGAAAACCTCTGGACATGGCCTGCGGTGCTGCAGCCGCCCGCACGCCCTTAGGACAAGCCCCGCCATGCCCCCCCATGCCTGTCTCCGCCACCACCGCCGCCACCTCATGTGACTGCGGCTTGTCATCGTGAGGACTCCGAGTCCGTCTCGTGTCCTTGCCGCCTCAACATGAGGCGCTATCCGAATGTGGCACAAGCCCCAGACAGCACTGGCTCGACCTCTCGCACGCACACGACGAGCCCACCTTCGGCAGCCTGAGCGGCAGGTGGTACTGCTGCGAGGTTGCAGCCCGCTCCATGCCTGGCAGGCTGCCATTCGGCGCCGCAGCTGCATCCCTCCTGCAGTGCGATGCATGCATGTGTTTGTAGACTGTAGGTCCCATGGTGGGTGCTGCAGCAGTGCAACATCAGTGCACCGTCAAGTAAAGTCGACTGCAGCAGTGTCAAACTTGAGGAGCCAGCCACGCACCCTGCGCCCACTGACCACAAGCTGTCTGCGTCGCTGATGTTGAAATCTGACAAGCTGACCACCTTCTTCTCATACACCTGCGGCGACACGAAGCAGATTGAGACTACTGCCGGCGGCTGGGACTGCCCCTGAAAATCGTAGATGCAAGTCCTGACGACAAAGCATGAATGAGCGGCATGAAGACCGCAGGTGGAGACTAGAGTTGCCCACGCACCTTCCAGAGCTTGATGGTCTTGTCGTTGGTGGACAGCAGCAGCGAGGCGCTGCCGGAGTGGCACCACCGCACTTGGTTGATCTTCTCCTCGATCTCCAGGCTCTTAAGATAGTCGAATTCTGGCTCATGCGACTGGAACTCCGTCAGGTATCGGTACTCAAAGGCCGACAGCCGCGGCGGCGGCGCCCGCTGGTCCGCCCCTATTCGCGGCTGCGCGTCACGGATTGAGCGACAGGAGTCAAACTTCTTGGTGCCCAGGGTGGGGCGACCCCAATTAGCTGGCTTCTGGTAAGCACGGCCGCACATATGTAAGGGGCTTGGGAGGCCATGCATCTGCCTGTGAGGCGACCCATTCTGCCACCACATCCCTCAGCAACCCCGTTCACTGTCCTCAGCTTCTGCTGGGGAGCGAATGGCCCTGACTGATCACATGCTAGTGCGCGCATCCCCTTCTGAAAGTACCGCTCGACAGAAATACAGTCCATGTTCAAAGACACGCATCGACTCGAAGCTCCGCGGGTGTGGTGAGTTTTGTGGCATCACGAGGGTGAACCCCATCAACCCACCAAACTCACCGGCTGCGAGGGTATCTGGTCGAACAGGACTACACGCCCACCGCGGTCGCCGGTTGCGAGGTGCTGGCCGTCCCAGTCGAACTCCACCGCAGAGATGATGTCCGCTGCGACACAGCAGAGCACTGTGACATCAGCGAGCCGACAGCCGTGCAGAAAATGGGGCATGCCAGTCAGCACTGAAGGCTGTACTGCTGGTCGATCCTTTGCCCAGCACGCCGAACGCGAGGCGCATGCTGCCTGCGTGCGGAGCTGCCGAAGGGATGCACCAGCTCCACGACAGGATCGTGCAAGGTTAAGCCGGTTACAAGGTCTGTGTGCTGTCCAGACAGGGCAACGATCGATGAATACGGACGATGGCGCGGAAGGCGCACACGGCGTCGATCCCATTCGATGCAGCTGCTGAGGTGCAAGATGCTCCACAAGGCAGCCGTCCTCACCTTCCTGGATCTCCTCGCCGGGAGTGCGTTCACCGAAGCATTGCAAGAACTGCCAATCAAGAGCTTCAGTCGGTCCATCAATCCCCATCGCAGCTCAGGTGGTGCTGGTCCACTCCAAGCCTCCGATCCAATCGTCCGCAGCGCTGTGGCCGCTCCGTGCTGAAGTCGAAGCTGCCCAGCCCGTCCAAGTACCTCTGGAGGTTGAATAACTTCTCGGCGATCCTAGGTGCCAGCCGGCCGGGGCATCCTGGATGAGAGCAGCCTCTGACGTTCGTTGCTCTGGCCGGTAGTGAGGCAGCGACAGGCAGACTATCAGCACCTCGGACTGTGCACCGTCCTCGAACAAGTCTGACTTGTAGACCGCCAGGCTGCCGCCGGGAGTGCACGATCGAGAACAGCTGTGAAATTGCCCTGGAGTGGCAACACGTGCAAGCAATGGAAGTGTGCCAAGACGCCGTTGCGCCAGGCGCGTTCGCTGACAGGGAAAGGCGAAAATCCCGAAGGAGGCCTCCTTCTATCACAGGACTGGCGTCCGCATCGCGCATTTCTTGACTATGATTAATAAATAAACTAAAAGTCTGATAAACTACTTAGAAATCAACTAATCGTCAGGCGATTTGCAAATATCACGTCAGGTCCACTTGTTTTTTCGCCAGGCTGCTAGCTTAGACGGTCCTTCAGGTCGTAGATAATCACAGCGACCGGCCGGCAGCCCAGCGTCGCTCGTGCTGCGCGTGGCGTTGGTTGCCACCAAAGGCACAACTGGCCACGTGAAGCCGGCAGGCGACCAGGCCACGGGCTCCGCAGCTGAATCAGCCGACTTCTGGGCTTCACTGAGCTGACAGCGGCCCCCACGGCGGCAGATGATCCCCGCCATTGCCTCAGCCCACCTTCTGCCCAGCTGCTAGCACTTGGATGTCTGGCCAGCGAGACGAGAGGGTGGTCATAGCAGCCACCGCCGCGGCGACAGCCACAGTCATCGGCGTCGGGGCGCTCCTATGGTATCGCACACGTGCCGCGGAAGCGAGCCATGCACCCGCTGCGGCGCCGCCCGCCGCCAAGGATTTGGCGGCGCGCAGCGAGCTGCGAGGCAGACAGCATGTCAGCGCAGCCGACGGGCAGTCCGCTGCGAAGCAGCCGGCGGCCCAGCGGCAACGGCAGCCGCCCAGCCAGCCGCAGCGGCAGCTGGCGGCTGGGCAGACGGCAGCGCAGCTTCGGCTGAGCGGCGCGGCGGCCGCCATGTTGTCCATGGTGGAGGAAGACGATGAGGAAGGCGAGGAGGAGAGCCAGCCGCAGACGCCTCCGGTCGCTGTCATACCACAGCCGTTGCCACAGGAGACAATCGCCCCTGCGCGGCCGCTACCGCGCGCGGTCATTGAACTGGCACAGGCGGACCCGCCGATGCACTCCAACTCGGCGCCGGCGGGATCGACGGCGGCTGCGGCTCCGCCGCCGGCGCAGCGGTCGCTGCCGCAGGGCAGCGCCAACCCCGCGGCACTGGCGCAGGCGTCCAACGCGCTGTCTGCCATCTACAGCTCCATCGGCACCGGGGGCGGCCGGCGGAAGATGCCGCCGGCTGCCCGCGCCGAGCGGCTGGCCGCCAGCAGCCAGAGCCCCAGCACCAGCGCGGCGCCGGCGCGGCCGCCGCTGCCTGGCCGCTCGGGTTCCAGCCTGCGCGTCGGCAGCACCACCTCCAACAGCGGCAGCCTGGAGTCGCGGCCCGAGGCCGGGGCGGGGCCGGACACGACGATGCCGGCGTGGCAGCGGCAGCAGCAGCAGCAGCCAACGCCCGAGCTGACCGCCGGCGCAAAGGCCATTGCGGCGGCTGCGGCAGCCAGCTCGCTACACGCGATGGGCGATGCAGCGGGCGCGACGGCGTGGCCCGTCGGCGGCCTGCCGATGGTGCGGATGCCGACCGGCAAGGCGGTGGCCCCGGCGTTGCGGGCGTCCTCCAGCACCACCAGCAGCAGCATCACCTCAGCGTCAGCGGACGTGCGGTCCAGCAGCAGCAGCGCCCCCGGCAGCAGCTCCGCGGGCGCATTGAAGTTCGATGGCAACACGGTGCCCGTTTTTTTGGGGTTTCGCACTTTCCTGGGGTTGTCAGGCTCTTTGACTGGCTGCCATGAGCTGGTCATCCGGCATCGCAGGGCAAGGCAGCGCAGAAAACGATCCCTGCACATTTTCTGTGCTGGCAGAACATGGTCTAGTCGAATGCTACTTCTGCTTTCTGTGTCTGCTCTGCTCTGTGTTTTCCTGGAAGCGGAGACGCATGCATGGATGCAGCTGCCAACCGCTTCACGAGTCCCTCAGCCTTCTGCATCTGCACACCTGCAGTCCCTGGAACCCCTTTTGCTGCTTGCAGTCGCTGCCGCTGGGCAGCTTCAGCACGCTGCTGGAGCCTGCGGCCGGCGGCGATGCCTCGCTGCGCTCGGCGAGCGGCGGCGCCGGCGCCGGCGGCAACCCGCTGCCGCCCGAGCTGGACTGGGAGCTGGATGGCGCCAACCTGGAGCTGTGCCGCCGCGAGGACGGCACCCCCTGGCAGCTGGGCCAGGGCTCCTTTGGCACGGTGGGTTCGCTGTGTAGGTGGCGAGGGTGTGTTGAGTTTTTATTTTGAAAGAGGGAGAGAGCGGGAAGTTGCTGCCTAGATGCGATGGTGCCAAGCTTGGAGCTGCGCCGTCGGGAGAACCTCAACCCCTGGCAGCTGCGGCATGGTGGGTTTTCCTCGGCAACCCCGAGAAGCTTCGAACAAGGTTCGGATTTTAGAGGCCAAGGCAGGCCTGGCGCTGTGGCGGCGGCAATGCTGGGGCTGTGCTGCCAGCGAGCTGCGGCCCTGGCTCTGTGTTGGACGGACCAGAGACAATTGCAGATCGCATTATCGACTCCATCCTCATCGTCGTGTGCATGCCAGCTCTGTCCTCCGACAAATTCCGAGTCCCCTTCATGCACGTTGGCAGGTGTACAAGGCTCTGAGCCACGGGGTGCAGCCGGTGGCGGTCAAAATCTTCCCCACGCATGCGACGCCGCATCAGCACGCTGAGTTCCAGCGGGAGGTGGTGCTCCTCAAGTCCTGCCGCGATGGCAACATCGTCCAGTTTCTTGGCGCCAGCCAGACAGAGCACCAGACGCTCATGATCACCGAGTGCGCCGCTTTCTTCCTGCGGAATCGGCTGCACTGGCTGCGCCAGTGTCAGGCCCCTGATGGTGCTCTGGTCCGGTCTCGTCCCTGTGTTTCGGGCGCGCTTTGGTCATCTGTACGGTGCACCGAGCAGCAGGGTGCTGCTCGTCAGCGGCATGCGTACGTGACACTTACAGTTAGCCATCTTCTGTTTCTCGGCGTCGGGCACGTCTCAATATAAGATTAAATGTCTGCTGACGTTCGAAGTCTGATTTCTCGTCCATAGGTACATGGAGAATGGCGACCTGTTCACTGCCATTCGGAACGACAACAGCGGCAGCCTGCTATGGTACCGCAGGTGGGCACAGGTAGCAGAAAGTACGAGCCAGCAGGGCACCGTCCTGCCATGTTTGATTGTCATCGGTTCACAGCCTTAGGTTTTCTGAAGGCGTTGTGCGTGACACAGAGCGAAAGCACCTTCGCCTGAGGGGCGTTGTCCGTGAATGGGAGGTGGTTGGTGCCCGCCAAGAGGAGAGCACTCTGAACAAGCCCTAACACCCATGTCGCTGCGTCTGCGCAGGGACGGCAGTGCGCATAAGGGTGGCGCCGAGCCGGGCCTCGGCCGCCAGATCGCGCTAGACATCGCGCGGGGGCTGCACTTCCTGCACCGCCACTCCGTGGTGCACTTCGACCTGAAGTCCCCCAATGTGCTGCTGGGGCGGCAGCACGTGGCCAAGATCGCCGACGTGGGGCTGGCCAAGATCCTGCAGAAGGACTATGTGTCGTCTCTGCAGTCCTTCGGCACCTTCGCCTGGTCGGTGAGAGCGCTCATCGAACACTGCGCGCCTCCCACGAAGCGAGGGTGTTGCTGCTCCAGTCGGAATGCTGTATACACCAGTCGGCCGCTTGCAGGGGAGCTGCTGCCGAACCAACAGCCTGTGCGCGCCCGCACAGCACTCGTTGCAGGAGCGGTCCCAGATCTCAGATGGGTTCTGCCTTGCCAGGCGCGCAGTTTTCTTGACTGCGCTGTTCAAGGAATAACCTGCTGTCGCCAGGCGCCGGAGGTGCTGCTGGGGGCACGCTGCTCCGAGAAAGTGGACATCTACGGCCTGGGCGTCATCCTGTGGGAGCTGGTCACCGGCGAGTCGCCTGCCCGCGGCCGCCTGCGCGCAGTCAGGTGCCACCTCCTGTGTGACTCCGGCCTGCCGTCATCGTGCTGCCCCGCCTCACCAAGCCGCTGGTGCACCACCGTGCTCTGCTCAGCAGCGCACCCGCACGCAGGCTGCTGCAATGTCCAGCAGACCCTGCCTCCAAGCCCCCTCGGGGCTATCCCCACCAGTGTAGGGGACGCTTCCAATTCAGCGCTCGTGCGAACAGGTAAAGAGCTCGCCCAGATGGCGGCTTGACGTCTTGGGCCCATGTGTGTTGGACACGCGTGAGGCGGAGCCGCTTTGCCCACCCTGTAGGGTGCCAGAGGAGTGCCCAGTCGCGATCGCGGAGCTCATCACGAGGTGCATGGACAGCAAGCCCGCCAACCGACCCAGCGCCAAGGACGTGGTCGTCGTCCTTAGCGACCAGGTGCCATCGGGGATTCACTGATTTGCTTGCACAGACCTATTCCCTGGCCATTCCAGTGGTAAAGTGAATACCCTGCTTACTCCGGCAACTCCAGCGTATGCCTTACTGTGTGCATGGCATGGCACCGTGGCACCGTGCACACACTCCTCCTCGTGCAGCCCGCAGTAGACCCAGACATGCTGTCAAATGCTGTATTGATTCCAGCATCCTGCCGCCCCCCGCAAAACATACACAACACACAGCCAAACAGGACTGCGAGTGCGAGACCGACGGTCGCAATACTTTTACTCGTCGTAGGCAAAGGTCATGGACCGGGCACGGGGAAAGCGCACCGCCAGCGGCGTTGCGGAGACTGCCTCCAAGGTGCCCGTTCGCCTTTCCCGGTGTTGCGCTTCCTTCCCATTTGTGCCGCCTCAGTACGTCGCCCCAGTCGTTCATGCTGGCGTCCCCCAGGCGCCGGACACTGCACCCTGTGGGAGGCTATAATGTGGGTTGGCGGAATCTCAGCCGGACGGGCTCGAATGCCTCCACCACATTCCTGGCAACGGCGGTGACGTGAGAGCCCCAGGGTGCAATCAGTGGCTGACGTGCGCCGTCACATGCCCGGCAGCAGAAGGCGCCAGACGCGGAATGCTCCGAGGAGCTCATCTCCGCGATCGTCAACATGTGCCATGTGGTCGGGGGCCCCGCCAGCGGCATCACCCGCGAGGAGGCCATCGCCGCCGCCACCTTCAGGGACGAGCTGCACACCTACAAGTGCGCCATTTTCCGGGTCACTTCACTGCATTCGATTTGAAAGCATCACCGCAGCACCAACGGGAGCCAAGACGATGGCTGACCGCACGGTGTGCAGCCGCGCACGAGGACCTGCCTGGCAGCGCCAAGAGTGCTTCAGAGTTCTGCGCTGCTCGCCTGGGTCCCCGCAAGTTTGCCACCTCCCAATGGGAGACCCCTCCCTGCTGCCGCGCCCGAAAAGAACCTGAAAACCTGTTGGCGGCCACAGGATGTACGTGCGGGAGGTGCAGAAGACGCTGGCGGTGCCCGGCGTTGAGACCGAGGGCAGCCCCGCACACCAGCGGCTGGTGGAGCTGGTGGAGTCACACCGCGCGGTCATGGTCATCTTCATGCAGGCAAGACGGTTTTCGTGGCGACAGAAACCTTCAGCTCAGAGTGAATTATCAAAGACCAGCGACAGTGCACCTGGTGGGATCGCACCGCGCGGTCATGGTCGTCCTCATGCAAGTGAGGTATCGCTTTGCAGACTGGAAGGACACCGGATGACAATGAATCTGAGGTTCACCGCCTGGTGGAGTCGCATTGCGCCGTCATAGTCATCTTCATGCAGGCGCGGAGGGGTTCTGTGATTGAGGCCGCCCGGATGCACTTGTTGCCCTGGAGGGCGCTGCCCCGCCAGAGAAGGGTTCTGAGGCGGCCAGAGAAGGGTTCTGAGGCGGCAGCTTGGGAGGAGTACTCCGGGCAAGCTTTTGCATCACCGGCCTGCGGCATGCACCGCCGACGCCCACTCCTGCGGCTCAGCTTGGGCAAAGGCACCGGGACCTGGTCTGCCAGCATTAGGCCCACTGCGGCATGATTTGAACCTGTATGCCAGATGCCCTGAGATGCACCTTCCCCATGGCCGCTGCGCAGCCCCGCAGAAGCACACCAGCACCAGCCGCCGCTTCCAGCCTGACAAAGCTCCTGTCGCTGCCGCGGCGGCGCCACATCTCTGTGCGACGCAGGAGCGACCCCAACACCGCCCCCCGCTTCCGGCTCGTCAGCCCGCTGGGCGGCAGCCTCTAAAGCCCTCTACGGGAGCTCCCACGTCCCGGGCACATCACGACTCACCGTGTTATTCATTTTAGTCAAATTTACTTCCGCCGGCCTGCAGGAGCACACCAACACCATCCGCCGCTTCCAATTCGTCAGCCTGCAGGAGGCGGCCGCCTACGTTGCAAAGGCCGAGAAGCCCGGCGACCGCGGCCAGCCGGCGCCGGAGGGCGTCATTGCGCAACCGTCCCTGGATTGGCCCCTCATCCTGGACTCGCTGGAACTCACAGAGCAGCAGCGCAAGGTGCGTGCCCGCTCCCCTGACATCCTGGAGGTTGACGTCAGGTTTGCAGAGATGCTGTACCTTCGGTCACCCCTCATCCTGGACACGAGCTGGGCACCGGTGACCTCCTGCCGCATGTCCCCCCCTGCTGCAGTCGCTGGCGGCGGCGCGGGGCGTGGTGATACAGCGCCTGCGCGCCATCACCGACGAGCGCAAGCGCCTCATGGCGGCCCTGCACAGCTTCGTGCTGCAGACGCCGCAGTCCGGCGGCTTTGTGTCCGCGGTGGACCACTCGGAGGGTCTGAAGGTCAACCTGGAGGAAGAGGGCGCGCTGCTGCAGGACTTTCACATCGTGTTCACCTGCAAGGTAGGGCTGTTTGTGTGTTTTTTCCTTTACTTTCCCTTTCCTTACTGCCTTTCGTTTCAAGACGTGAGGCCAACTGCCCCAGAGGAGGAGGGCGGGCTGCTGCAGGACTTCCACATCGTGTGCACCTGCAATGTATGGTGTGGCATGCCGTGGCTTTCCCTAGCAAAAATAGGATTAGGAGAGGATCGGGCTGGCCTCTTGGAGGTGGAGCCAGGACTGCTGCAGTACGACTAACATCGGGATGACCTGCAACGTTGCAAAGCCGCCCGCATGAGTGTGCTCTCTCCTTCGTAAACATCGTGGCGAATGAACGTGTGAAACATACCATATGTAGCTTGCCCTCCATCATGCTCATCAATGCTCAAGGACAGCAGCCTGGGCCACAGGCTAAGCGTTTGCTTTGTCTGCACCCACTGGCAACCTAACTGTGCATCAACGGTGATGCAGCCCTCTTGGCTGCACAGCGACGACTCAGGCGGGGTGTGAAGCCTACAGTGCCTCCGCTTGCCACGTTCCATTGCCCGATCAAGTATGTTGGCATACAGCGACCCGGCGGACAGCCCCTGTAACATGTTTCTCCACGCCGGCCCGCAGACACTGACGGCGCTGCAGCAGGCACGGCTGGAGGTGGGGGCCTTCCCCTGCCTGCCAGACGCAATGACAGTGTGCGGCTTGATCGCGGCGGACATGGTGGGGCGGCGCATCGCCGAGGCGTCCCCCGCTGCCGCCGCTGACGATGCGTCGCAAGAGCGCTCTGGACATGTCGCCGAGAAAACGGTCCGCGCCCGCAGCCTGTGAGCCGGCGCCGCTGGGACATCGCTGGCCGAGGCTCGCTCGCCTCCGGCCCCCGCGGAGGGTGGCAGCGCCGGGTTCTGAACCGGAGGGCCTTGCGTCGTCCGTCGGCGGCCAAGCGCCCAGGCGCTCGCACCATTGCCGGGTGGCCGCAGCTGGGCGCGGCGCCGTCGTTGCTGGCGGCAGCCCCTGGCCCCTGGATCCTGTCTGATTAGCACTGCGTTGCGCCGGCGGCAGCCAGGTCTTCAGAAACGTGCCACCCCTGATAGACGCACCTAGGTTTCGAGAGTCTGTTCCTGCGTTTATTCCGCTTCTGTGCTTGCAGCAGGCAGTGAAGCATCTGTGCTGCTCGGTCGATGGAGTCGGCCCTGTTTCCTACTTCTGGATTTGACTTCCGCTTACGGCAGGAAGGCTGGCTGACACGCATTTACGCAGAATCACATCGGACGCTGATTGGCTTGGGGCACTGTCGAAGCACACCTCTCTAGATATCGTTTTGTTGACCGACTTTTTGGCTTTTCCGGTAGGTAGCAAGCTGCTTTTTTCAACTCCGAGTGCTGACGCACGGATGAACTCCTGGGCGTGACCAAAACGTGACATGCAGCGAGCCAGATCCCGAGCCCCAACCCTTGCGGCGGACCTCTCGGATCCAGGGCCACCTGCAAAATGACACCTGCCTGTCCTGAGTCCACAATGCATTTGAAGGCGGCCTTCTCATCCCCGTCACCCTCATGCACACAGAGACGGCAGCAGATTTTGCCTGTGTGTTGAAAATTGCGACGCGCGATGCGGCTGCTCACCCCAGGCCAGAGGTGCCCACCAGCTCGCTTATGCACCGCGGGGCAAGCCGCGTCGGCGGCTGCGGCTGTCACGTCTCCTCCCAGGCGAGCAGTTGCACGGCTCTGGCGTGCACCTCCGGGTCGCCGGCAGCCAGCACCTCCCCTGCAGCAGGCCATCGCCGGCAGCTCAGCTGGCTTTAGCACCCGACCCACCGAGCGCCGCATTTGGCGGCGGCCGCATTGACCAGCACACGAGCACTGGTTATACGACAACTCCTGATGCGCAGGCATAGTGCAAGCCGCTTACTACCGTTTTGCCTTTGCCAACTTGAGGAGATGCTGCAGAGCGGCAGGGCAGTTTGGCCGCACTGTGGAGAGCTCACCAGCAAGTGCGTCTAGAGCGTACGTGTGTGACGGCGTGGCCGTCCACCTAATCGCCTCCCCCTGTACATGTGCCGCAATGCAGCATCAGACTTCTCACTGCCAGTGTATTTTCAGGAATCGCTGCTCTGCCCTTTGCCATATGCACACAAGTACCTCTGAGAGTGTGACTGGAAGGATGTGACCCGCTGCTGTCAGTCATGCGAGCATGAGAAGGAGGTTTCCAGCGCACCCGCCAGTTGGTGATCTTCCCGCCGGCGCCCTCGATGATGGGCACCATGGCCAGAAAGTCGTACGGTTTCATGTCTGCTTCCACTACCTGGAAGCAAGCGGAAGTAATGGGTGAAAGTGGGTGCAAACTGTCATGAGGCTGCGCTGTGCAATGTGTAGCCTTGGGCAACTCATTATTTGCGCCGGCGCCGGCGCTCAAGTCTGGCCCCCCTGTCGTTAGCAGCCAAAGCAGACGAGCTGCTGCGACCTGTGAATCTGGCGACTGCTGAGAGCCGGGCCGGCAGCAGCCACTGCCAGCTGTCACAAATGTGGCTGAGGGCCTTCCTCGGCACGAGAGTCCCTTCCCGAAAGGGTTTCGCTGGGACCTAGCCTCACCAGATCCACAAAGCCCGCCGCCAGCAGGCCGTACGCATAGCAGTCGCAGCCGTACAGCGGCAGCCGCGAGGCGTCGCGCACGCGGGCAAAGGCGGCTTCTGTTGCGCCGGCAAACATGTCCGGCGAGGTGGCGTATAGGTAGGCCGCACTTATGCTGCCGCACTTGCGGGTCTCGATTGGCTCGCCTGAATGCAAGTCGCACACATACGATCCCTTTCTTGAGCCCCCAGGTTTGAGAACATGAAGGCTTGCAGTCGTGTCTGTCCGATGCACAGCGATGCGGCATGTGTCTATGATGCTTGAGTCTGCTGCTGCAAAGGGCACATTCGCTGCCTTGAGTGCAAGTGGCAGATGGCCAATGACATGCAGCAAGAGTAATGGCCGACACGGGGGTCCTGCCTCGCTGATCCGCCTCACAGTCCGTCTCGACAGCCGAGCGGCTGGGCAGGGGCAGCTGAGGCCGCACCATTCAGGGTGGTGGGCTTGCCAGCGACGCCCAGCCAGCGCTCCTTCGTGATCGGCTGGTCGATTACTCCCAGCACCGGCCGCCCGTTGTGCAGCAGCGCGACCAGCGTGCCCCACACCGGCTTGCCTAAGGCGCGACGGTGCGCAAACTGGTTTGAGAGGTCGCTGCAACGACCGAGGTATATGCTGCAGACCAACACCGGCGTTGGTGCCCGATCAGCAGCTGCCGCAGATCGTGAGCAGAAGTGGCATTCATGCGACCAGCTGATTCTGAATCTGCTTCCACGGGGCTGCTGCAGTCAGTCAGTGCCAACGCAATTGCGCTGCACGACCCACAAACTGCTGTCCAGCCTGCTCGTCATCAACGCGCAATTGAGATGGAACTGAGAATCCGACAAACACGCCTGTGATGAAGCTCTTGGTGCCGTCGATGGGGTCCAGCACCCACAGCCACTTGGAGCCGCCGCCGCCGCCCATGCCCTCCTCCTCGCCGAAGATGCCGTGCTCCGGAAACCGCTCCGCCAGCTTGGCCCGCATGACTGACTCCGCTTCCCGGTCCGCTTTCGTGACGGGGCTCTCGTCCGCCTTGCTGTCCACTGCCAGCTTGGACCTGGCGCCCGAGGAGGAGCATCACCGACTGGGAGTTGGCAGGAGCGGGTTTTGGGTACGAACAAGCACGGCGCAGATGCCGCTCGCGCGGCGCCCTCAAGCATGCCGGCAAAGTCTTGACAGTGCTTTCCTATGGCCGATCTCACGTCTGCAAACTGGTTCTGCATCGCCTTTGCTGTTTGTGAAGCCTTGCCTGAAGTACGGTGTGGTGACTGCTGCCGCCGTGTCCGCCAGCTCATGCGCAAATGCCTCAAAGTTGCTGTAATCGGGAGCGCTCTGCTGGCCCTGGCTGGCGGCCATTGCAATCCGGTTCCGCCTCGAGATCACAAGCTGATTCGGCCGTGATCCAGGGCAGCGACCGCGGTGGATCACACCGCCGCAGCTGAGCGGCAGCTGCTGCTGCACAGATTTGCCGCCGCTGCTTGCCGTTTGAAGCGCGAGGGCTGGACTCAATTTAAGAGGCGCAGGCTGTGCAACAGTGCTGCAAGCAGGTTTGCCCTGCGCCACGGGGCAGGCGTGGCTTGCAGTCCTCATAGCCACCCAGGCAGCACCAGATGCGCTGTTGATGCTGGCAGACGCAGTGGCTTTGCAGGCGTTCTGTGCGGCCGCCGCTCTCTTCAGAAGCTTGCAAAGCTGCAGCGCAGCGATCACGATGTTTGGCAACGCTTGAAATGTGCTAATGCTTCATCAAGTCGAGATCATTTCGAAACAGGTTGAGCCATGCAAACTCAAATTTCAACGTCGCACTACACGTTCAATGCAGGAGCCTAGAGTTTGGCATTGCCTAGCAGCTCAGACAGAAAGCACGGCTGGTCGCAGCTCGCTCTTGCGTCAAGCAGCTCTCATTGAACCTCAGATCGTTTCTTGCAAACCTCGGCCATTGCTGCATCGCGATTTCGAGCAAGCAGCGGAGAAGACGGCCCGGGGAGCCTGAAGGCGCCTGAAGCGGCATGTAGGGCATGGGGCTCGGCACAGTCCCACATCTGACGCGGAGCGCTGACGCCGCGTGGGAGCATGCGACCAAGCCGCAGCGGGTATTGATGCAGCACAATCCACAGTAATACAGACCCACACTACTTCAAAACCTTACGTCGGTCACTCTTCCAGCAGGATGAAAGTCTTTTGCATGCGTGCCTGCAGGTCAGTCACCAGAGGCCCAATGCAGGCGCGTGGGCTGCGGGTGATGCTGTCGCGTTTCGCCTGGCCGCTGCTGTTCCTTGCGGTTCTGGTGACGCTCGCAATGATACTGCCGGGACACCACCGGCATGCCGATCTGCAGCCCGGAAGCTCTCCCGCCAGCGGCGGCAGCGGCCCTGCCGGCATGCTCGTAGCCCGCCGCCAGCTGGAACGACAACAGTTTGGCAGAGCGCAGCGGACCTACGTCAAAGGTGATGCATGGTGCCTGACACGTGTGGTCCCTGGCCTGCCAGCTGCACCAACACTCGCGACACCAGGCACAGTGCCATGCAGCGACAAGATCGAGCCAATGGCTTGGTGCAACAAAGCGGCAACTGCCATGCACAACACGCAGGCAGCACAGGCGTGCACGTCGCCGCGGTCTCCAGCGGAAACAACCACCCATACCCCGGCGTCAACAACACGGAGCGGTGGACGGCGCTAGCAGACAGCTGCCCCTACCCTTTCACCATCCTGGGACAAAACGAGACGTGGGCCGGCGACAAGGGCGTCACCAACAACAAGCTTTTCTTCTACATGAAGTGCGCTTCAATGCGCATTGCAGCGGATGAGGCAGCAGGTTTAAATGTGGCAGCGCCGCCTGCGAGCACCGGCTCTGTGGCCCATACCGTCAACCTTCTATGCTCTGATTTGCTTGATCCCAGATCAATGATGTAGATGTGCAGCCAACAGGAACCGGCTCTGTGTTGCATCTGAGACCTGCCGGCAATGCACTCTTGCAGGTGGCTCAAGTCCCTGCCGCCTGAGGATGTGGTCATCATCGTGGATGCGCACGACGTTCTGTTCTTCCCCTGTCAAAGAGACATAGTGGAGGAGTACCACAAAGCCGGCGCTGACATCCTGTTCAGCGCCGACTACAATCCGTTCCCGGATGCGGGCATGGCGCAGCACTACCCGGAGAGTCCTAAACTGCGGCATCACGGCGATATGCAGAGGTGGGCCCGGTATCCTCACATTGTTGTGCAGGTTGAGGTGGTTTTAGATACACACAAACCTGGGCTGGGCATTGCTGATACCGCTGCGCAGCTGCCATTGGGGCGTCAGCTTTGCGCTGGGCTGTAGGCCTGCCCGAGCCCCAACTTTTCACAACAAGTCCAGGGTCATGCGCGGGCGCTCCGACAGCCAGTCTGCTCCGGGCTTGGCGGAGAGCAGAGCCTCCCACTCCGAAACTGTCTCAGGCTCACACACATCCCTTTGCGCCAAGCAGGTACCTCAACTGCGGTGGCATCATCGGTCACACGGAGGACATTCTGTACTACATTGCGCGGCACTTCATACAGACAGGCCGCTCGCACGAGGCCTTCAAGGATCAGCGGTTTTGGACGGACATGTTCCTCGCCCAGGTCGGTTTGGCAGCGGGACAATCCCTCCGTGTGGGGTGGACGAACCCTGCGCTGCTGCTGCAGCTGCTGCTGCTGCCTGCATGCAATCTTCGAGCCGATGTGCCCCATACGAGTTTCGCATCATCCAAGACAACGTAATTGCCACCCACAGGTGCACAAGGTGGGGGCATTCCGGGGGGAGGAGCCGACCATAGGGCTGGACTATGAGGGTCGTGTCTTCCAGATGTTCCGCAACACCGACAGGTGCGCCAAAACACACACTTCGGCAGCCTAGCCCTCGATCAGCTGTCTTCAGGAACTTTCCCAGTATCCCACAAGGATCCAGGAATTGTGCGCTGCACATCACCCTTGTGTCCGCGGAGGCTTGCCGTTCTGAGATGCAGCAATCCGGTGTCACAGGGGCTGCTGGCGGACGGATCTGAAGACACACAGCGCCAGTGCGGCGCAGCAATGTCCAGACCTATATGACAGCGAGGCGTGCATCTTGCACGGGCCGGGATTCAACAAGAAGACCTTTTGGTTTGAGATGGTGCCCAGATGGCGAGCCGCAAATGACACGGTGCTATATTAAAACCCATAGAATGCATGTATCCAAACATGATTGGTCAAAGGCCGAAGTTGGCATCTGAGACCGCCCTGCATAGGTGTAGGTGGAAGCATCGCAAGCCGAATTGCCAAAAACACCAGCTGTACTGTACACAGACTCTTGAGGCCCTGCCCCTGGACGGGGGTATAGCGCCGTCACGACAGCCAGTCCCGCGCATTCGAGGATGCCTGCGCGGTGGCCCGCTCATTCTGCATTGGCTTCTGTTTCACCTCCCGCACCGCCTTGGTGGCTGCCTTGCCCACTGCCGAGGATTCAAATGCTGCTTGCCGTGCTGATGCCTGCAAGGGAAACCATTTCCGAGGATAGCATGCGCAAACGCATCTGAATCAGTTGTGACCCGCAAGCGTTGGAGGAGGCTCGCACGTTCATGCAGTTTATGCAAGCCATGGCTCACCGCCTCTGCTGCTCGTGCGCGTGCATCCGCATCTGCGGGTGTGTCCCTGCGCTGAGCTGGCCGCGGGGGTTGCTGTGCTGCGGCTGCAGGTCGAGCACTGCGGATGACAAGGCGTGAGAGTCACGAAACCTTTCAGGTAGTTCAGCAGTCTGACTCGGGTGATGCAAAGCGGTCATCATGTCGTCACAGAGCATGGCGCATCAGCCTTGTGAAGATGCAAGCTTACAATGAATGAACGGCTTCGTCGTACTTGGTTCCCGCCTCGTGTTTCAGGAGACCGCAGCAGTTCCCCATCCTTGCCACCAAACCTAACTGCACCTGCCAAGTTTGCAGATCGAAGAAGGGGGGTTCGTATTGAGGGACAGAGGCAAGATGGTGTTCGCGGCAGATCAGAACTTCAACCACAGGTAATCTATCAATTTTTGCAGTGCAGAACCATATTGCAACGCATTTGCAGCCCGCCCTGCTGTTTCGGAACAAGAGCTCCGAAACAGTACACGTGCCAATTCTGCAGGTCCGTGTGCAGCAGAAGCTCGGCAGAGCACACACCGAATGGTTTCGCGAGTAGTGGTTCAGCTGCACAAACATGCCGATCGGGGAGAGCCGTGCGACATCACGAACTCATCAGCGATCTCAATGATCTGACGGTGCGCAGAGCACGGCGGCATGGGCAAACGCAAAAAGCAACGCAAGGCGATAAGTGGAGAGGGTCAGGAGGAGGCTCAGGATGAACTGATAGCGCTTGAAGCCATCTACGCCGAAGATCTGATTGTCGACGATGACCGCCACGGCTTCAGCTTGCGTGTGCTGCCGCACCCGGCAGAGCTGCAGCAGAACTTCGTCTCGACAGTCCTATCGATCAGGTAACAAAGGTTCACCGGCTCTCCAGCAGCATGCGTTATATATGTAGAGGGGATTTGGCCATCCCTGGCGCAGCGCCTCATGCAGGACGCACATCATCTCGCAGACCCTCAACCTTCTCTACAATGCAGGTTTCCGGCCGCTTACCCGCAGACGGAGGCAATGCTTCGGGTGCGGGACCACCAGGGCCTGGCGCTGACCGACCAGCGGGCGCTGTCAAAGCAACTGCACGCAGCGGCGGCGGGCTTTGCGGGGGAAGGCGCCGTGTGCGCGTTCGACCTGGTCAACGTGTGCCAGGCTTTCTTGCAGGAGCGGAATGCGGCCGCCGCCGCACGCCCGGACGAGGATGCGGTGAGCACTGCGACCCGTTGACGATGCAACCACGTCCTCGCCTACCCCCAAGTCATTATGTGCTTGCCCCGAACTCAGACACGACCCACCGGCTGTCGAAGGGAACACCTGCCGCAAGCCCTATGAAGCCGTGCCATTGACGGCTGCTGCAGGCGCCGTCTCTGTGGCATGAGATGCAGCAACGGGAGGCGGACACAGCCGATGACGAGGAGCAGCAGGGGGAGGACTCCTCGCAGGCTGTGCTCTTCCAGACCGCTGGCGGCCTGTTTGCGGATGAGCCGGCTGCACCATCATGGCACGGCGCCGCGGCGCCGCATCATCAAGCGGACGCGTCCATGACGCTGAGGGCGGGAACAGCACACGGGCGAAGCGACGAGCGCGTTGCATCAGGCGACAGCAGCAAGGCCGAGGTGGCAGCATGGCCAGCGGAGGGGACCGCAGCGGGGGACAAAACCAAACTCCGTGCGCCTGGCGGCAGGGTGCCAGACAGCACGCCGAAGGCGGCGGCCGCTGCCCAGCTCAAGACCCGGGTGTCTGATGCCGGCACCGGTGCGCTGCGGCGCGGCAGCAGCGGCGAGGCCAGCGGCAGCATAATGCAGTCAGTTTTCGGAGCGGTTCGGAGCCTCGGCCGCGCCCTGCTGCCGCCGTCGCTGCACAGGCTGCTCGACGGTGCGACCGGCGGCACCGTGCCTGCTCAACCCTTATGTTCGGCCCTTCAAGTGAGACAGCAGGGCCATGCTCAGTGAGGCTCCTGCCCTGACAGCAGAGCGTGTCATCAATGGCGCCTGGCTTGGTCCACCAGACCCGCTTCCTTTCCGATTGAAACAGTGTCGTGTTCATGCCTGTAGGCGCCAGCGAGCCGGGCAGCGAGGCGTCAGACGCCACGGCACCGGTCGAGCCCGACGCCGAGGCGCTCAGACGAGACGTCCTGATGGGCCACCTGCTTGCGCTGGCCACGGAAGACGGCCTGCCGCGGCACGCGCTGCCGGCGCTGGCCGCCAGCCTGCAGGTGCTTCCCTTGCCAGCTGTGCTGGAGGTCGAGGCTCGTGTCGACATGGTGACGCCCATGGGGCACCTCTGCAGCATCTGTGCTCAAAATGTGTGTTGGACGTGAGTCGTGCTCGAGTCGGTCGGGTGATGCGGTGCGTGGCTGCTGCTTTGACGCAGGCCAAGGGGCTCCTTCCAAAGTGGGTTGTCTGGGCGCTCACCCAGCAGCCGGCGCTGTTCGATCGCGCCTTCCGCCGTCTGTTCGCCCAGGCCTGCTGCGCCCCATCCCAAGATTGGACTGTGCAATCACCTGGCCTTTCACTTTGCCTGGTGCCAGCGCAACACAGTGTGTTGTACAGGCGGCTTCGTTGCAGTTGCCTTGGCATGTGATCAACGCGTGAAGGCGTGATGGAGGCAGCGCACCCAGCTGTGACCCTACACCCGGCAAATGAACAGGAAGTCGCGGCGGCCGGCGAGGCTGCGCCATCCGCAGACCCGCTCTCGGCATGGGCCCTGGAACGGTTCTGGCAGCCGGTGTCCACATCGCTGCCGCCGCCCCAGGCGCCGCCGCTCTTCCCCGGCCTGGCGACGGCCGCCGCCAGCGCCTCCCGCTACCATTCCGACTTTCAGGCGAGAAGCTTCTGGCGGTCATTGCTTGCGCCAAAGAAAAGCAGGCAGCCTGCATGGCCTTCAAGGTCATCTGTCAGGAAAATGATATGACCCTGCTCCCTGGCTCCACGGACGCAAATCGGTGAGCGCAGCCCACAGGCGCGGTTGAGTTAGCGTGAGGCTGCTTTGGCAACGACAGGAAGTCAGGACGCTGGGAAGGGGAGCGTACGGCGTCGTGGTGGCAGCCGTCAACCGGCTGGACGGCCGCCAGTACGCAGTCAAACGCATTCGGCTGGACTCCGCTTCGCCAAGCGCCTTCGCGCGGCTGCTGCGCGAGGTTGCAACGCTGTCACGTTTGCAGCACCCGCACATTGTGCGCTACTTCCAGGTGAGGCCGTGGGCCTGCGGCTCGTTTGCTGGACTCGACATCATGCATTGCTGTTGCTGTTCAGTTTAAATTCGACGTCGCCTGAGCACTCATAAGCCGCACCCACTTGCAGGCCTGGTTCGAGACGGACGCGGATGGCGGCCAGACGGCGGCATTCGCGACCGACACTGAGGACGGCGATGACGACTGGCTGGCGACTGATTCAACGCGCACGCCGGGGGCGGGCCCGGCGGCCGGCCGGGTGGTGTCCTTCGCACAGCCGCGGCGCGGTGGCGGCGCACCCGAGCTGCAGCCGGTGGCGGAGGAGTCGCAGCACGGCGCGGAGTCGGGACAGACGAGGGGATCCGGTTCCCAGGAGGACATCGGGTCGGCGGAGGTATCGTGCGCGGCGAAGCCGGCGACCGAGGAGGCGACGGAGTCGCTGCCCAGGGACGCGGCTCCATTGCCGCAGGCTTCGACAGCTTCGGGAGCGCCTGCAGCAGAAGCATCTGACGTTGCCGCGTCATTGGGCCCGGTGCAGGGGGCGGCGTCCCAGGGAGCCTCCTCCGCCACCACGTCCACGACGGCGATGACAGACAGCAGCGGCAGCGGGGCCGGCTTCTGGCAGCCTCGAGTGGGTTCCCAGGCGAGCGCCGCCGGCTCTGTCTCGGCTGCGAACGCGGCCACGGCGTCAGAGTTCTCCTCCGGCGACTTTTCCGCCGGGGGCCCGTCACTTGGCGGCTTCGACGCCGCGGGTGTCCCAGCTGCCGGCAGCGCCAGGCGCTCGGCAAATGGCAGGGCGTCGCAATGGGCATCGACAGAGGCGGGCGACTCGGTGGCCGGCGGTGTTGCCGGCCGGAGAGCGGCGCACAAGCCTGCACGGCAGCTGCTGTTCATCCAGATGGAGTTTTGCCCGCGCACGCTGCGGCAGGTGCGCATTTTCTTACAGCATTCCGGGTGTGCAGGTGTCCCGCAAGCGAGTTTAGGTCTCATGTGCACTTCGCCTGTGAATTTGTGGCCGCCCTGCAGCCCAGTGTCTTCAGTACACAGGGACTGAGCGAGATTTTGGCATGCTGCATGCAGGCACTGGACAGTGGGGCGCTGCTGGATGAGGGGGGCGGTGTCGATGAAACTGCCGCCTGGCAGGTAGGGCGCTGCCGCCTGACGCACAGCTGCGCTCTGTCTGCAACCTTGGGATTGCAGGCTTAAGGAACTGATGAGACCTTGAATCTACACATCAGTGATGAGAAACTTCCTGCCGAACAGTGCGTCAGCATTGGTGCAGTTGTTCCTTTGCAGGTGGTCAGGCAAACGCTGTCGGGGCTGGCGCACATTCATGCACAGGTGCCGCCCTCCTCCTTCTTGTTCTCGCACACATGCAAGGCACAAGCGCCACTTAGCTAGCACTGCCCACTTGCCAGCTCGACTTTCAGGGACCCTCGGCATGCATGCTGCCGTGATCCAGTGCAGAGCTCTGCCGCTCCTGCGGCTTCACTGCAGCGTGCTGCCATGCAGAAGCCTGACATGGCCTAGAAGTTTTGCTGTAGGCTTTCAGATCACTGTGACACACATAATATCGATGGCCATTGCACGCTTGCAGGGCATCATCCACCGTGACCTGAAGCCCGACAACATCTTCTACGACGCGCGCGGCGACATTCGCCTGGGCGACTTCGGCCTGGCCAAGTTCACCGCCGCCGGCGCCGATGAGGACGCCGACGAGCAGGTCAGATCACCATGATGTCAGTCTGCAACTGTTGCAGCTTGTCTCTGACCGCATCGTGCTGCGAACCCCTGTTGTGGAAAGGTCAGCAGCAGCGGCTTCTGCCCCTGCCTTCTGGCAGCTGCCGGTGTCATGGAGACTGCCAGGCAGTCTGCTGAGCGAGCTCGCACAACGGGCTGGAGCCAGCGAGATGCTGGTATCATGTCCCACCCTAGGCGCTTGACGCTGAGAGGGCGGCTAGAGGCAGCTGGAATGGACCTGTGCCGGAACCGTTCTGAGCCGTCGACTGGGTCGCAGGCGGCGGCCATGGGGGCGCGCCGGCCGGGCGGCAGCGGCATGCCGTCTGAGGCGTCTGGCGTGATGGGCACCTCCTTTTACATCAGCCCCGAAATCGAGCAGGTCTGCCCATGTGTTGCATCGTGCAGTCGATGGGTTGGATGTTCGTTTGTGTACAATACCTTTTGATCAGGTGCAGCAGCTGAGGTGAACGATATTCTTAAGTGCGCCATTTTTGGGGGACCCGGGGGTAAGCGGCTCGCCTCAGGCTTGTCCAGGATTAGATGGTCACATTGCGACACGGCTGCGGGGTTGTCGGCAATGAGCTGTCGAATATACTGGTGTCTGCATTGCATTGCAGGGGTGGGCTAGCTACGATGACCGGGTGAGCCCCTACCTGGCATCTGTGCGATTGCTACGTGGTCCCCCCTGCTGCAACTCACCTGTGGTGCAGGAATGGCCAGCTTGCACTCCACGGAAAGACATACAGCCACGGCGCCGCCAACTTTGAACTGAGGTCACCCCGCAGGTGGACGTTTTCAGCTGCGGCGTAACAGTGTTCGAGCTGTTCCACCCGTTCTCCACCGGCATGGAGCGTGTCATCACGCTGCGCGAGCTGCGGGAAACGGGAGCGCGTCCGCCCGACTTTGCCGCCGCGCATCCGCAGGCAAGCACGTAGCCCTGTTGGCATTCTGCAGCAACTCTTGCGTTGCTATCCTCTGGCAGGGACCCTCCCCACGCCCAGTCGTTGATGAGGGCTGACAGTGTTTTGGCACCCTATCAGTGACCATCCTGATGCGGCCGGCAATATGCCCATTCCATGCCTGCACTCACAAAGTCCATGCCACGAATCAACCAAGCTTACCAACCTTTTACCAAGCCCGCTGCTGACGTCAGTGTCTGCCAACGGATCCATCTGGTACCGCAGGCAGCAGAGCTGGTAAGCTGGCTGATGGCGGCCAACCCTGCAGACCGCCCGACCGCCCGCGAGGTGTGCACCTGCCCAGAGGCGTGAAAGATCGCGGCACCGCCTGGAACCACTGGCGATCATGCTGTTSGTTCTGCGTACTGCGTACGAATCATCCCCCCCCACGTGAACGCCGCAATGGTTCCGACCTGAGAGGCGTGCGACGCGTGCTTGCATGAGGCGCTTCCACATGTGAATCAGTGAGCGCTGAGCGCTTCGAATACAAGGCCGACCCCTGCGCAGGTGCTGGCCAGCGAGCTGCTGCCGCCGACAGTGGGGGACCAGGCGCTGACGGACATGCTGCGCTCGCTGCCGGATTCCCCAGAGACTCTGGACCGAGTGGTGGCGGCCGTCTTCGCCTCCAGCCCGCCGGCGGCGGCGGGCAGCGCCGCGGCCGGCGACGCTGCTGCCGGCGCGCCGCTGCCACTCCAGGTGCATTCGAAAGGCGCTGCTGCGTGCTGCCTGTCTGACCGCAGGGCTGTAAACCTATTCCGATGTCGGATGGCTTCCAGCCAACGCACCGCAGTCATGTGTCGCATGCTGCTTTCTGCCTGCCGCTCCTATGCTCCTGCGCCCTCTTGATATTTCTTGCTGTGCCGCCAGCCCTGTGACCCTCTGGTGCGACTGGGATGCAGATGGGGGCGCGCGACCGGGTGACTGAGACGCTGCGAGCGGTGTTCAGCCGCCATGGGGCTGTCGCCGCCACCTCCGCAGCAATCGGCCTCGCCTCTGAGGAGGTGCGCAGGCTTCCCAGCTTGTGAAGCGACGTGTTCATGGCGTCACCAGCGCCGCAGCGGTCACGCATGCCGACACACAGACTTAGGGACTCCTCCAGCATGACACCGGTTCTCCACTCCAAATGTCCCAGCGCTCCGCCACAGGACGCACCTCTCTGCTCACTCGGACTACAGTCCCTGCTGTTGGCAGTGCATCAGTGCAGCATCTGACGGTCTCTCTCGAACAACAGGACGACACGGCGGGCGCGCCGCTGCTGCTGGCGCCGTCGGGGGCGCGGCTTGTGCTGCGGCACGAGATGCGGCGGCCTTTCGCCGCCTGGCTGGCCCACCAGGCCGCCGCTGCCGTGCAGGGTGACTCTCCACTCCCTTTTCCTGCAGCTCAATGCCACGTTTCGCTCCAGCGGCACAGTGCAATGCTGCTGTCGTGTTCGCCTGCATCCGTGCCATCCGTGCCATCCGTGCCATGTGCCTTTCTGTCGGGCCAACACCAGTTCCCAGACACATAATGCACAAACACTGAGATGGCGCTGAGCCGAGGTTCAGACCCAGAAACCAAAATCAGAAACTCGATCGGCACCCAACTTGTGTATCATGCACTGCACCTCGCAGCCGGCGAGGCCATAGAGGCGCTGCGCCGGTACGAGATCGCTACTGTGCGGCGGCGTGGCGGCGGGCGCGGCCCCCCAGCGGCTCACCTGGCGGCAGACCTGGACTTCATATCCCCGCGCGCCGCCACGCCTGCCGAGGCCGCGCTGCCGGAGGCGGAAGCCATCCTGGTGAGGCGCTTGGTGTGAAGGCTGCATCCGTTTCCACCAGAAAATACCCGTCCTTGAGAAGCCTTTCAGCTTGTTTGACAGCAGCAGCGCCGGCGAAGCCGCAGCGGCAGGAGCTGGCTGCCGTGACATGACGCAGCCGCGAGCGCAAGTCTCTCCCGCGCGCAAGTCACACTGCTTCCCTCGTCTCATGCTGCCCACGCAGCGGAGTGGTCAGGAAAGGAACAAGGTCGGCCCCCCCGCCTGGGCTGCTCAAGTAGAGTATTTGCTGAATGTCTTCCCCCGAGGGTGGCCCCCGAACCTTCAGGCAGCGATGGAGGTGGCGGCAGCGCTCCCAGAGGCGGGCCCCTGCGAGGTGCGCCTGGGGCATCGGGCGCTGCTGGACGCCGCCCTGGCGTTCGCGGCCCTCCNCGGGGGGGCCGMCGCGCGTGCCGMCGCGCAGCAGCTGCTGGCGACGGCCGCCGGGGCCAGCCCGTCAGACTCTGCCGCACGCTCCAAGCGCTGGCCCGCCATCAGGTACGCGCTTGTGGTCCCGAGGCTACCGATTTCAGAATCTGCAGTCAGCGCGCATGCCTTTTGTGCATAGTTGCCCACAATCAAATACAGCTTCAACTTCGATCACCTCCTCAGGGGTTGATCGTCGTGTGGATTCGCTATCCGCACTCTGCTTTCTCTGGCGGCAAAACCCATCGAAGGTCTGGATGCTCTTCTGCAGAGTGGGGCTCGAAGGCCTCGGGCTCGACGGCCCCGCAATCGGCCGCTGCCGAGCGCTCGTGCTGCAGCTGCCCGGCGAGGCGGCGGCGTCGCTGCACCGGCTGCGGCAGCGCCTGGCGCCGGCAGGCGGCGGGCCGCTGCCGCCTGGATTGGCCGCCGCTCTCGACCATCTGCAGGTGGCTTTTCTTGGGGTGCTCGAGGCGTGCGGCAGGATGTGGGCCTTGCAGAGCTGGACGTGTGGAATCGCACTCACCGAGCCGGATGCCTCTGTCCTGCTGAACCTCACCGCTGGTGTCCAGCCAGGGAGGGAGGCCAGCAAAACCTTGCCCGCCAGCAGCCGGCTGCCAGGTCTACCGGTGCCCACCACGACAGCGCTGTCATGCTGCCTGTCATTCATTCGAGCCTCGGAACGAGATGGACCGGCACAGCGGCCGGCCCCCCGGGGAGGCAAGCCTTCCAGCCCCTGGGAGGGGGGCATACACAAAGCCCTGTGGCCACCGCAACCAAGTGCGCACATGTGACGCTGAAGCTCCCACATCCGACTCGGAAACGCGACATATTCTTTGATTCTTGGAGCTGGCTCGTCACAGGAGCTGGTGGGCCACCTGGCGGCGTGGGGCGTGACGCCAGGCGCAATCGCGGTTGACCCGCTGCTGCCGCCGCATGCCGACTACTTCACCGGCGCGCTGTGGCAGCTGCACCTGGGCCAGCCTGCTGGTGGTGCCACCTCCCTACTGGCCGTGGGTGCGTGGGGCTGTATCGCTGCTGCCGGTGGTGGTTGCTCGTGTGGAACGTCACAGAACCGTTTGGGAGGGCCTGAGCTTTGGTGCACGTCGCCTGCGAGGCACCCACCGCCGCAAGCCTCCCAAACAGCTCCCTGCACTGCCGCCCGACCCTCGCATGCCAGGAGCCCTGAGGCCCTGCACCATTGCCGCACGCGCAGGCGGGCGGTATGACACGCTGCTGACGCGGCTGTGGCCTGCGGCCGCCGCGGCGGTCGCGCCACCGCCGSGCGCCGTGGGCGTCACCGTCAACGCCGACCGCCTGGTCGCGGCGGTGGCAGGCGAGACGGCGCGTGCCCGGCCTGGGCCGCCGCTGCGCCCCTCCCAGGTGCGACACCACAACAGCGACGAATCTTTGCAGTGATTGTCCAGCACTGTTGAAGAATCTTGTCATGCGGCTGCGCCCCGGCTTGGCACGTCACTTTGCCCCGATATTGAAGCACGCTGTCCGCCAACGTGCTTCAAAATGTGGCGGCCCGTGATTGGGTCGGTGACACTGTGTGATGTGTCTTGCGCTTGGGCCGCCGACTGCAGTAGAACTCCAGGTGTGCCATCCCTGCGCCTGCCGCTCGCGTGGCTGGCGGGCATGCCACCAGTCCCCGAGGAGTAGCTTGTCGGCGCCTTGCTGCACAGGCGGAGGCACTGGTGTGCGCCCGCGGCGGCGGCGGCCTGCTGCGGGAGCGCATGGCCCTGGTAGCATCCCTCTGGGCGGCGGGCATCCGTGCCGAGGTGCTTCCTGCCGCCGCGCCCAGCTCCACGGCGCAGTACGAGTATGCGCGAGCCGCCGGCATCCCCTGGATGGTCACCATATCGGCCGCCGCCTTCTCGGCCGCCGACACTGTCGTGGTACGTGTGCACAGTGCCCCAGGATGGACAGAAGAGGCGTGGCGAATGAGTGGTGTTTGGTGTAGCTGCAGCTCGTTGCTGCACAGAGTTCTTTGCAGCCTGCTGTTCTCGTGCCGGATCATTGGGGGCATGGTCAGTGCATTGGCCGCGACGGCATGATGCCGCGTCCTGTTGATGTGCGGCCTCCGCTGCCATGTACAGCATGAGCTTGCTCATCCACCATCATGTCACAACCTTGCGACCTGCTGGCTGTGCGGCTCGCAGGTGAAGAACCTGGAGCGGAAAGGCGCAGAGGAAGAGTCCGTGCCTTATGCGGACGTGGCCCGCTTCCTGCAGGTGGTTACTTTTTGTTATCATCTGATCCCGCCACGCTGTGCGGTTTTCAGTCCCTTTCAGCGCGTCCCTGGGCCAAGCCCCGTGCCGAGCCTCCCAAGCTGGCACCTCACGGCGGTGAAACCGCCGCACCTGGCGTGCAATCTGCTGTGACCTGTACTTGAACGAGTGTGGCTGCGGGCCTGCCTGCATCCCACTCGCATTGCGTTTTGCACTGCCTCTGGTACTGCCTGTCGCCTATCCGCAGCGTCTCTGCTGAGCACGCCGGCGCCCCGTACCGAAGCCCTGCGCGCTGTCACAGCCCTCGCGACGCGGCGCTTTGCCCTTTGCTGGTGCAGGAGGCGATGAGCGCGGGACACACCTGGCCGGCACGTCACGCCGGCTCGCGGGTCGACATTGCGCGCTCACTGTCGCTGGCGGCTGACTCCTCGGAGCACGCGGCGCCGACAGCGGCGCCAGGCCCCGGGGAGGCGACTGACCATCACGAGGCGCTGTCCTGGCGAGAGGGCCGCCGCAAGGGCCGCCGCTGATGCAAGCGCGCGTCAGCATGCACCTCCCGCAGTCGTCCCAGCTCGGGACGCAGTTGCCGCCTTGGGGTTGCGATTTGCCAACACCGCGTTGTTTGCACAGACAAAAAGCCAGCTGCATGGCTGGCCGTTCTTGCACGTCCCTGCTGGGCGGTGGCTGGGCAGCCGCACATCACTCAAGGGAACATTTGGTGCGACAGAAGCCAGCTGCAGACTTGAGAGATAGCAGCGGTTGCAAATCGAAGGACGGTTATTAGAGCTGGAATCCAGTTTGTCGGCAGAAGTCTGCAGGTTGTCAGCAGTGGTATTGACGCAGCACATATTCCAGCATCAGGCAGGACAGGGTCTAGGAATAGGTTTCAAAGAACGAGAAAGGTTTGAAACAGAGGTGCTTGTTGAGTGGACACACAATTTCAGATGGACGTGGCTCCAAATGACATGCTGAAGCGAAACCACATCCCAGTTCAGTCGTAACCACACTGCCTGATCAATTAGATTTACAACAGGTTTGTTGGCCAAATGCTCACAACTGATCGACAGCACTGCAAATTCATTTGCCAAAAGGCGCAAACTCGCCATGGTCTCGCTGGCCGGGCGCCCATGCACCAGACGGCTTTGTGGCTGCTGCGGCAGCAAGGACGAATAGGAACCACTCACTCGGAGCACTTGCATGCGGCGGCAGCTTCAAGGCGGCAACGGCAGGGGCGCATAGTCGATGATGTGCCGGAAGCTCTCTTCGGCATCGTCAAACAGCATCGACACGACGCCGTCTCCCTCGTACACGATGAACTGCGAAGTCAACGAAATCTCCGCTCGTCAACATCCACTTGCTTGGCGCCGCATTGCTTTCGGGGTGCATCCGAATGCATTAGCTTCGTCGGCACCGCAAGCCGGTCGTCGGAGCTCGACTTGGGGCGGCACGTGCCAACTGTCTGGCCGCTAGCTGCACTGGAAATGCGCACGCAGCAAGAGCGTGCCGGGCCGCTGCCAAGCAGGCGCTCGTCACTCAGGGGCCGCCGCTCGCATGCCGGCCGAGCAGCTGGTGTGACGAGTCAGTCGCGACACGGCATTGTCGCGGGCCCCATGCGCACCTGGCCGTACGACCAGATGGGGTCCCAGATGCCGGGGATGTAGCTCATCTGCCCCGCCGCCTGGAAGCGCGCCAACACCTCCCTCTCGCCCAGGTCCACAAACGCCATGCCGTCCTCCTGGAACGCCACTGCGGTGGTGACATACACACGCATAGCGTGAGGACTGGTGGTGGGCGTCAAGCTTGAACTTTGCCAGGTTTGCGAAGGCCCAGCCGCCCTCCTGGAGCGCAGCTGCGACGGGGCGGGCGGACGAAGATGAGCCAGAGGAGCCAGTGCCAGCCGCTCGCCGCAACAGGAAGGGACTTTGAACCAGAACCGAGCTGGGGAGGCTTCGGCGGATGCTCCGGCTGGGGCGGGGCGGGCCAGTGCAGCAGAGCAGGCGCAGCGACACAGGAATCACCACAGCTTGACACGAAAGGGTGACAGCTGTCGATGATCAGGTCCAAGCGAGCTCGGGCAGGTGTGCGGCGGTCACGGCTTTGCGCGAAAGTCTTGTGTCCCCCAGGCGGCTGCGGGGCCTCGTACCGTCCGGCCGGCCCCATCATACTTCTTGTCGATTCAGGGATCATGTGCTGAAAGGGCAGCCTGCCCAACGCTGTCGGGCTGCGGCGTGCCGTCGGGGCCGCCCCATCGTGCAGCTTGGCAACGGTGGGATCAGGTGCCGGAAGGACGGCGCACCTGTCAACGCGGCGGCCGGGCTGCATCACGGCCCTCGGCGCCCCGCTCTGCCTTGCATCTAGCCGGTCCACGTTCGGGGTGGTGAGGGTGGCTGTAACGGCGAGCGCACCGATGGGGCGATCGGGCTGCGGCGCGCCGTCGGGGCCGTGCTCGAAGCCGTCGTAGCGGCCGACCGTCGGCAGCCCTTCCAGCGTGAACAGCGTCACCTTGCCCGCCGGCACGTTCTGGTCGCCAGTCACCTGGTGAACATCAAGTGTGTTTTGAAACAAAAGCTAAACAAAGATCGTTTTCAAATCGCGAAACGATATCAACCCTCCAGGGTGGATAGCGTCAGATTTTGGCGCAATCTGGCAGCGCGCAAGCTGTCTCTGGACCGACAGGCGCATCGGAGGTTGTGCCAGACCCCGCCTCACAAGTCCCCACAAGCAGCCAACCGTCAGCCGCCGCCTGTGCATCGGGGCATCACCCCTTGGCAGCGGCACCTCGATGACACGCTGCAGCCGGGACACACCCGGGAAGCCACCTGGCTGCATCCCAATCGAGGCCCACGGATGCGACACAGAAGCGAATCCCCCACCCACGCAGCTGGTCCTCGGCGCTCGCGACAACCGGGCCAGCTGCCTGCCTACAGGACCCCTGGGGCGTGCACCTTCAGGGCGACGAGCCGCGGCGACGGCGCGCAGGGGCAGTGGGCCTCGCCAGGCTCGCTGCCTGCCGCCAGCCGCAGATGGACGATCTCCAGGCCGTGCGGTCCATAGCAGGCGCTCCAGTAGCCCTGCGCACCGGAGCAGCACCCAGGCGTTGCGCCGGTGCCCGCAGCATCGCGGTGGGCATGCAGGCGCCGGAATGTTGGCCCATGGAGGGGAGCTCGCGTCGCAGAGCCTCTGGACCGAGACAGACACGACACTGGCTGCCGTTGTTCACATGCTGCAGTTTCGCCTTCGAACCGAGGCTGCATGGCACGCGGATGTGATACCGCCGCGCGGCCGCCGCCAACCACGGCCCCCATCAGCATGCGGCGGGCACGGGGGTCTACAAGACGCTCTGCTTGCACTGTTCTCGCTGGTCAGAAGAGCCTGTTTCTGCCGTTGAAATCCTCTTCCTGCCAGTTGGAAAAACTTGGTCACCTCCAGGCGGCGCAGGGTCGCAAGGGTGGGAAAGGCGCCACCCCGCTGCGGCTGCGGCAGCGGCGGCAGCGCGCCCCCGCTGTGCAGCGGCGTCGGCGCCGGCAGCCGCTGGAACCGCAGCACCTGCAGCGCGGCAGGGGTCGTAGTCAAACGCCTCGAGCCGCTGACAGGTCGCGAACTGCAGGCCGGCTTGCCAGTCAAGCAGCTGCAGCTTTGGCCCGCTGGCAGGCTGCGGCCAATGGCAAGCGACCGACCTGGACAACGGTTGCACAGCCCGCCGCGCGCACGAGCTCAGGAGCCGCCGTGGACGCTCTGGCCTCGCCGCAGCACCGGCTTCGGAGCGACAGCGCGGCCGCCTCATGGGCAGCTGGTCTGGTGGGGCGATCCCGTTCCCGGCAGCGGTGTTCAAACCCACCTGGTGCGCCGAGTCCAGGGGCTGGAACATGCGCGTCCACTGCTGCCGGGTGTGGTCCCACGCGAGCGGCCCCAGCCCCAGCGGGTGGTGCGGCGACCCCGCGCCCGGCTGCCGCTGCCCCGGCTGCTGCGCGCCGCCGGCCGGCTGCTGCTGCCCCTGGTGCTGCGGCGCCGGCGCCTCCTGCTGCAGGTACTGCAGCGGCTGCTGCGGCAGCGGCAGCGGCGCGCCGTTCTGCTCTGGTGGCGGGCCGCCGCCCGCCTGGTGCTGGGCAATGCCGTCGTGGAGCCTGCGGCGCAAGCCGCACATGCATGCGTCAGCCAGGACGGAGTGGCAGAAGGGATGACCATCAAGAGGGATCACAGCAGATTCTGAGATGCTGAGCTGGCTCCCAGTGAGCAGGAAGGGGCAAACCCAACAGCAGGCTTGCCAGCCAGGTTTGCCGACCCATGCTTTCAGGAGGTCCTGTACACCGGCGTCGGCAATTGCAGCTGTCACGGGCTCATGGCACTCTCTCGCAAGCGGCAGAGCAGCATCGTTTCCATGATGCTGGCATGCCACCCACCTGTGCACCAAAGGGCCGTTCCCATGGATGAAGCCTGGCGGCGCGTGCCCTGTCGTCAGCGTCATCAGCTGGCCATTGTCCGCCAGCCGCAGTCGCGCAGCGGAGCCCGCATAGTCCCTCGTCGAGATGTGCACCTGCGCAGGAGACAGCATCACGGCCGTGCCGACCGGAGCTGCTTGAGCGAGACGGGGAGGCGCCCGGCAGTTGTTGACACGACAGCGATGTGCACCCGCCCCTGAGGGGACATGCATTGCCAGCCCTGCCAGCCAGCATTCGCAGCCACTGCTGAACTCATTGCCGCATGAAGCCACTACACCTACCAGCGAGCTATCTTTGCCGAGGGGTACCGCGGATGTCGTGAAGAGGGTCTCCTTGGGGGCGCCCGTGGGAATGACCGACCGCGCGACCAGACGCCCCCGCTGTGGCCGCACCTGCAGCAGTTGCACACGAGCTGGTTGGTGCACCTGGTGTGTACAGCAAGCGCACATGGGCTGCTCAGCGAGCGTGTCGGCGAGCATACAGCACATCTGGCGGGCGACGTGGCATGGATGCGAGCCGTTAGCGCCAGCGCTCCTTCAGTTCTTTCCTCCATGCGAAGATGCGGCTGCAGCTGGAATAGACTCTCACCTGTAGCAGCTCACCATAGGGTTCGGCGCCATCGTCCACCCGCTGCCACAGGCCTGCCGGCCAGCCGCCGACCTGGTGCAGCACCTGGACGGGCGGATCGTGCTGCTGGATCCTGGCTGTTTCGTCGTCAAGCCTCGTCGCATGGCCCAAAGTGACCACCAAGCGTCAATGCTGAGCGCTGACGGCCTCACTGAAATGCATCACCCCCCCGCACCACCCCGACACCGCTGCCGCCGCACAACCGCACAGGTAGGTCTTGCATCTGCTGAGACAGGTCACAGCCTGGCATGTGGTTGACTGCTGTGCATGGCAGCAAGACTGCTCTGGAGGGAGCGACTGACCTGGTACAGCGCTCGGAAGCTGCGCAGCCCCAGCTGCCGCCGCAGCGTTTCTGGTGTGTCAAAGTTGGGCAGGTCGCCTGGCGAGTGCTGATCCTGAGCCTCCAGGCTTCGTGCGCAGAAGCCCTGCCATGCCGCCTCGTCCTGTGGATGGGAAGCGATCGAAAAGATTTCACACCTCGGCACCGGCAAGGTGCATTGACTGCGCTGGGTGCTCTCACCGCAGGCATGAGGGAGGACCGCAGGGGCGCATGTGCGGCGGCATGACTGCTGTTGTTGACTTGTCAACATCGCGGTGAGAGGTGAGTAGTCTATCAGCTGATGATCATACGGGACGGATCGCGAGGGTCCACCTCACCTCTACAGCGAGTGCAGCGAGCCTCGAGCACACCAGCGAGACGGTGCACACATCTCGCGGACTCAGCAGCCGCAGGATGATGCGCAAGCAGTCGGAGGACAGCTCCAAGAGATGAGGCTGCGGCTGGAGACGTTTGTCGGGAGGGCTGTTGGCCATCGGCCTGTGGACCAGCCTCTCTGGTTGGATGTGCGAGGGAGATTATGTCGTGCAACCGCGTGCCCTTTCAGCAGGTGGGCAGGCAAGGCGGCCTGACGGTCATCTAACGGTCTGTCCTGCTCTTCCCAGATGCACTGATGGATGCGAAACTTGGTATCGTGCTGAGCTGGCGATGCACACAACCCGGTGCGAACGTGCGTCGATTGTGATCAGTCCCTACCAGCATTCGCGCTTTCAAGGAGAAACCGAAAGCTGCTGCTGCAGGCCTGCAGGGCAGACGATCTGTGCGACTCGCTGTCCAGCAAAACCTGGTCTGACCTAGACTTATGTAATTGTGTCATCAAATTCAATTTTTGTTGCAGACGACCGCATTTCGGAGCCACCAATCCATGTGTTCGCAGAGCACATCTGTATCGGTAACGAACTGGAAAATGCTGTTGCACTGAAGACGCATCCGCTGGCTTCATACAGTATCCGCGGCAGCTCGTCGGATACAAGTCGCATACAAGTTGCATACAAGTTGGATACAAGTTGCTGCCCACCCCAAAAAAATTGACAGTACGGGACATGCTGCGCAAGAATTGGTGTTGATGTGTGTCCCCAACCTGTGACATCTGCATCAAGACTGATCTTCAATCCATCCTCGTGCGCCTATCTCTAGTGATGCGCCACTGCACCCAGGTGCAGCCAGCTCACGGATGTCGCATGGCAGTTGTGGTTTGTATGCGTCATGATAACAAGCGATAGCGAGCGACAGACGAGACCTGCGGCGCCACACGCATATGCACCCGTCACCGCTGCTGCAGCAGTCCGCAGCTCATGGCGCAGCCAAGCGCGCCACTGTACTTTGATCGCTTCCAGTTCAGGTATGTAAGTTATTGCTTCTGGCAGCCTTGCTGCAGTGCTGTGAGAGCTGCAAGTCCGCATGTGCATGGCGTAAAGTACGCGCCAGCTCGATGTGTATGCCATCAGGCTAGTGTAGCCATTTCTCCACAACCATCATGCAATGCAGTGACCGTGCCACACTGCCTGCAGGGGCACCAGCGCGCCCGATCCTGTGGCGGGGCAACCGCCAGGCTCCGGCCATGCAGCTGCCGAGCTGCTCGGTCCAGCCGCTGTTTCCGCTGGCGCGGCAACCGACAGGGTGCCTACCAGGACAGCTGCCGCACCCAGATGGGGCCAGTCACAGCCGAAATATTGCTTCACCACGCTTTCGCGGCAAGCAGTCACGGGCGGCGCCGTGGCGCAGGCTGCGCAGGCACAACCAGTCGCGCTACCGCGCTTTGTGCCAGCGGGCACAGCGGCGCAAGCGGCAGGAGACCAGGCAGCAGCGCCGCAGCCTGGATTTCTGTGTGGCGGGGCGGCGGCGGCGGCGGCGGCACTGCCGGTCTGGGCTGCAGGCGCTGCCCCAGATGCGGCGGCCCAATTGGCAACGGCAAGGGCGGCGCTGCCCATCTGGGCGGGAGGCGCTGGCCGACATGGGCGGGACGCGGCGGCCGACATGGCAGCGGCGGACGCGCCGGCGGTGGCAGAAAGTTTCGTGTGGCCGTTGGGTTGGACGCTCGCGCGCGCAAAGGCTGCAGCGCAGCCAGCATCCATACCAGGGCAGGGGCCCTCGCCAACCTCCATCCCGGGTCTGGGGGCCTCAACGGAGGCTGGCGGGCCGGCTGGCCACCCAGTCAGCAGCGCTCCAGAGACCGCCGGCGAGCGCAACTCCAGCCTCTATGGCAAGGGCTATCACCTGCTAAAGGTCCGGTCCTTGTGTCGACTGCCCAACAGCCTGTTAGACACATGTCTATACACAGCTCAGCAGCTGGATCCAGCAGCTGTCTTGAGCGCTGGCCTCGCCTCCGGCCGACTCAGAAGATGTGCCTCAGAAGCTGTACCGGGCCGCAGGGGCATTGGGGTTCGTCTCAGAGTAGTAGTTTCCGCCTCTTCGGCCTCTCAACAGTATCACGGATTGCAGGGCATGGGGTATCAGGACGGCATGGGCTTGGGCAGGAACCGCGACGGCATCTCGGCGCCTGTACTGCCGACTCCCGCGCTCGGCCGCTGCGGCGTGTGCAGCGCCGAGGAGCAGCAGGCTATCGCAGAGGCGAGTGCAGGTGCGCTTACACCCAGCGAATCCTCAGAGAACAGACCTGGCAGCTGCGCAACTTGATGTCTTGCGGCATGTGCAATGCCGAGGAGCAGCAGGCGATCTGCGAATGCTGCAAACCCTACAACCCCCACGGAAACGCCCCGGCAGATGCAGGTTTTACTTTCTGGATCATGAAGGCGAGGCACTGTGTGGTCGCCACGCTTAGCAGCTGTTGCGTTTAGCAGCTGTTGCGCCTGCACTGCAGTGGGAGTGCACAACGAAATGCATTTTTTCTCGCCTGCGCAGTCAGAAAGGCGCTGGCGCTGCAGCGGACGGCTCAGGCGTGTCAGCCGTGCAAGAAGGGGAAGAAGGGCAGAAAGGAGGAGAAGGGAAAGAGGAAGGCACTGCAGGCCCCAAACGGCATCAGCAAGCCGGCTGCCGGCGCTGGCGCCGCAGCCAATGCCGGCGGCAAGCGCGCCGGCTGCACTGGTGCCAAGGCCAGCGAGAAGCGGCGGCGCAAGCGGCAGAGGGCGGAGGCCCGCCTGGGGCTGGCCCAGGGGTCGCTTGCGCAATTCACGCTGGACGAGCTCACGCAGGGTGGGTCCACCTGCCTTTGCGTGCAAACCCAGCTGCAACTGTCACTGTGCAGCTGTCACTGTGCAGCCGAGAAGGCGAGATTAGTGTTACTGTCTGGCCACATTTGGCCCCACTGTTGCTCTTGGAACCGAGCCTTGAGTGGAATTTTGTGTCGCTGCAGCTGATGCGGTAGGTGTGTGTCGCTGCAGCTGACGCAGCATGCGACCCGTTTCTGCATGCGATCACGCAGGTGACGACCATGTCCTAGCCCTCTACAAGCGGCGCGCAGGCACATGGGAACGCTGTGAGGTGGCGATGCTGTGAGAATAGCCATGCGGTACTCGTAGTGTAGGTATGAATTGCACAAGCAGCAGGGAGCAGAGCCACTTGGATACATAGTGAGTGTAGAGACTGTGTAAAGACATTGGGCTTCTGTCTTCGGTGCCTCAATCTGTGAATGGGACGAAAGCTTCCAATGGCGGCAAGATCGTATGACACAGCAAACCCATCATGTTATTCATGCATGCCGACCATTGAAACTTCACGCATGCGATGCGAGGCCAAATGACTGCGACACACGGCGACCTGACAAGCCTCATTCACACGGTGTATGTCTTTTTGGACACCTGCTGCACGTCGCCGTAGCTTTCCAGCTCCTCGATGTCCTCTGGCGAGCCGAGGAACAGCGGCAGTCGCTGGTGCGTCTCTGCCGGCTGGATGTCTAATATCCGCCGCTTGCCGTCCGAGCCCTGCACGAGCACCGACACTCCTACTTCACAAGCCAACGGACGCAGCAGCGGGAGACCTTGAGCGCTGTCTCGAGCATTGCGGACGAGCACTGCCGACAAAGCCTCCCGCCAGGACTGTGAGCAAGCATGCTGCCTCCTGCGCAAAGGAGCATCCCCACGCGACAAGGGCATTCCCTCGATCTTCGCCTGACCTCGGACATGAACAGCATCACGTTCAATGCGGTCATCATCCAAGCCCCGACTTGCAGCAGCGATTTGCAGGCAAGACACCCTGCTAGCGGCACAGCCCCTCGAGTCTGACGCACATGCAGGCAGTGCCTCGCACAACTGCAGGTTCAGACTCGAGCCCCTCCAACAAGTCCCCATCACCTTGCCGCCGGCGGCCTCCACCAGGAAAGCAAGCGGGTTGGCCTCATACACCAGGCGCAGGTGCGGTCGCGGGTTGGCCGCCCAGCCGCCATATATGAGCGTGCGGTGAAAGTCTGCCACCTGCGCACCATGGCATTGTTGTGTTGTTGGTGTTTGTTGTGTGGGAGTCGTGTGGAAGAAATGGCTGTCCGCGGGCCGCGCGACCACTGTTGAGCCTACAACAGGGCGGCAGCCACTCGTACAGCCTGCTAGCTGCAACCCCAGGATCCTGGGGATCTGAGAGCATCAGCGGTCTACCTGTGCCTGCCATCGCCCTGCCACAGTCGGCTGCTTTTTGGGGGCGCACCAGTGAGCACACATAGCGGGCGCTGTACTGCTTGGGGTTCTGGCCCCTGCCCTGCCGGATGTCGTCCACGTATCGCTGCAGCCCCGCCGGCCAGTCGTGGTACCGCGCATCGTTGAGCGAGTAGATCTGGCCTGTGTGTGCCAGAAAGGACAGCAGAGCATTGAAGCCAGCGGCGGCTTGAGCCGATGGCGGGCGGTACAGCCTCTTGAGGCGGCCCTTGGGGCGGCAATCAGTGCCGCAGGGCGCTGCGCAGCCTCAATGCAGATGTAGCGGCTCGCGCCAGAGCGGCAGCCAAGGCTGCACACGGTGTGCTCGGCGGCGCCACCCCTCTGGCGTGCCCTGCCTGCTGCAGTGATGTGGCATCACAGACGAAGTCAGACATAAAGAAGGCGTTTTCCGTGATCACCTCAGGCTTGACTGTCGTGCTGCAGCGCACACGGGCATGCACCTCTCGAGGGGATGCGCAGCTCAGGGTGCGTCGCCACAAACTCGCCGATGGTGGCGTCCAGCGCGAACCCTGTCACCCCCCGGCCTCGGAACGTCGCCACCAGCATCGTGGCGCCAGAGTACAGTGCGTACCTGCCGCGGCACAGAAGCAGATGAGTCGAATTGCGAAGTTTGGCAACCAGGTGCGCTGTCATAGACAACTTGCGATTGTCACTGGCTGGATGCAGCCAGCCTTGCCATGGTGTGGCTGCTCCACTGCGGATCCTACTGATTCGCTGCTGACCCGTTACTCGTTCGCGGCCCTCAAGGGTGCGACATTGTGGTAAATTCGAGCCGTTGGGCGGGGCAGATGGGCCAGCGTGCACAGGTGCCTGCGCAGAAGCGCCAGTGCGCATGAGCGCCTGCACTAAACAGATGGGTGCCGTGGGACTAGCTGCTCACCCCGAGGCGAGGAGCGCGGACCCTGGCTGCAGCGCCGCGCTGCCTGCCGCCTTCCCTGCGCCATGCGAGTCCAGCTCGGGGTTCGGCATGGGCTCACAAATGCAATGCAGAGTGGGTACAGGGCCCCATGCTCTCAGGTTTTGTATGCAGGCTCAGCCAGAAGGCTTTAGGTTTGAGGGCACCTGCTTGCTGCGGCGGCACGCTGTAGATGCCAAAGATGGTGCCGGTGGGGATCCCGCACTCGATGTTGCGGGAGCCGTCCAGCGGGTCGAAGACCACCACATATCGGCCGCCTGCATCCAGGACCACCTGCGCTGCGGAATCGAGACTGAGTGAGGGCCGTCGTGGTCCACTTCCTAGAAACTTTGGCTGCTGACCACACCCAGCCATATAAGCACCGACCGCAGCTGGCGGGGACCACAGGGAGGGGCTTGCACAAATTTGACAATCCTGCATGGCTGCCGGCCTGCAGTGCAATTTTTGGCTGGCCTCCAGAGGACAGGTCCTCCCTTCCTGGTGCCCTTCATCATTCATTTGGATTCTCTGCCGATGCCCTGCGGACTTGCGCAGATGTCTGGCGGAAATGACTATTATCATAATCACCGGTTCGTCATCCTCCTCTGATGCGAGGACCGCGACAAGGCCGCCGTCTGATCCCAGCTGGCGCGGCGCCGCGAGCGACGCCTTCAGGATGTCGTTCTGCGAGGCAAAGCGAGGCCGCCAGTGACTGGGCGGGCCGGCATGTCATCTGCGCTGCTGCAGCCTGATCGGCGGTGACCGCAGGGTCTAGTGGGTGTAGCAGTCCGGCTGTACAATGTGCCACATGCAGGGCAGCCTGCACACTAAGGCAGAGTGTTCGAGCTGCTCGTATCTGGTGCCTGCTGCTGCAGACAATACAGCAATAGCACTGCTCGCGGTATTGTCTGGTACCGTGCAGAAGCATGGTGAAACACATGCCAGAGAATTACATGCAGGTGCCAGTCACAGGCTCAAGTATGGCGTGATGGGGATAGGCATTTCTGTCGTGGCTGTGGCCGCCACGGTTTCCAGTGCTCCCCTGGTGGAACTCACCGCCACGATGTCGAGCTTCTTGGGGGCGTCGCGCGCATCGCTGTGGCCGGGGGCGTCGCCGTCAGCAAATGCGCCGCCCAGTTGATGTATGGCAGCCTGCACCGTGAAACCTGCATCTAAAACAGGTGCAAAAGCAATAACAACATCCAGCAGTTTGCATTTGCCAACCCGAAGTCAGCTTTCGCGCCTGCTCCTTAGACACGAGGAGCGCATGAATGCACCTGTGACACTGCGAACGCAATCTGCTTGACGCCGGTCTGCAACGCGGCAAACAGCAGCGTCATGTCTCCCGCATGTTGGGCGTTGTCGGCGCTCATGCTCGCATTGCCGGCCTCCTGAGCGACCCAGCCAGCCAGCGTCTGCCGCGCCCTGCAGGAGGCGGCTCCCGTCGGAATCCAGACCAAGATTATCCTCCAGGCACACATGTGATGCGTCAAAACGCCTCTGCTATTACTACCATGCATCAATGGAATGGATGTCAGTTCCTGCCATGCTGCACACCTGGGCTCGCCGTTGCTTGCTGCTGCGAGGACTGAGCGTCTGCTCGGCTGCGCTGCCATGGCCGTGGTGCTGAAGGCTGCTGTAAGACTAAGCTTGCTGTGAAACCTGTGCGACCGCTGCGGCCGAGCGCTGCCGACTGCAGGTGGGCCACCGCTGGAGCACCGCCGGGCTGTGATCTCGAATGTTCTCGACAACTGAGAGCACCTGGAAGGCAGACTGACTCTGGAGGCGTGCTGAAAGGCCCGAAGGCCTGTCATGAGCCGGTCACGCAGGTTGCAAACTTTCCGCAGCCCTGAGAGATCAACACACGGGGGTCAGATGCACGAGGACTTGTATACAAACTTTACGCGCTGTCAATGTTGCTTTGCGAGGCCAAGACACAGGCAACCGGTGAAGCTTGAGATCGCCTGCCAGGTCAATTCCTCTGTGCAAGTCAGCGCCACGCATGCTAAGCTTCACCGACCGCTTTAACGTGCAAACGAATATTCATTGTACAAGTGTACAAGGTGGCCAGCTGGATCTTCTTCGTGCCCAGACATGCAGCCAGGGGCAGAAGCGGCGGCGGCACTGTAATGACACGGGTTCATGTCGAGGATGTTTCAAGGTGCATCAGCGCTGGCATCATCAAGACGCAAAGAGCTTACCCTGTGCGTGACGTTGGAGCCTTACATGCTCGGCGTCGGAGCAGCAGCGTTCGGCGAGCCAAAGAGTGCGCATTGCCCAACTTGCCCGACATCCGCTTGCAGGGCAGCATGCCTAACCAACGCAGCTGCGTGTTGTTGCCGACATCATATGTCTCCCGAACAGCAATCCTGGCGCAAGCCGCACGCGTCACTCTTCTGTGACGGTCTCATGCCGCGCGTGCGGACTGCTAGCTTCCCACAGCCCAGGGCTCCGCCCTGGAGTCCGGCGTTGCCGGCACCTCCAGCATGCTTGCCGTCAGATTGCCGTCGGAGCCCGCTTGGTCCATGACGAGCAGCACGTCTGACACCGTGATGAGATCGTGGTCAGGCGGCGGGGGCGCTTCCTGCGGCGAGGGCCATTCGTCAGCACTGCTTCACCATCCAGGACATGAGCGTGTCAGACACACCTCTGCGTTGCGTTGACATCTGCGACTGCAGGCGGCGTGCGTCTACAGTGCAAACCTGCTGCTGTTTGCGGACGACCGTGATGCGCGCATAGCCATCAGAGGATGCCGCGTCACCCTGCGCCGCCGCCGGCGGGCCACCGCCGGCGCCCCCATGCCGCTGTGCTGCCACGGCCGTGTCCACTGATTCGGCTGTTGGCAAGTCCGCTTCCCCTGCCGTCGGATCCGCGCCAGGGGCGGTGCCCCCAGCAGGTGCTGCTACCAAGGCGGCCACTCGCGGAGCGGCGCCGGCGTCGCGGCTGAAGCTGGCCAGACCGTGGAACTGTGCAATGCCATGCACCAGCAGGCGGTGGAAGCCGTCCGGCAGCTGCAGCTGCAGCTCCACACGGCGACAACCCCGGTGCTGCATCACCTGCACGGCGGCGGCAGACGCCCTGTCAGCGCCGCCGCCGGGCGTATCGCCAGCTGCGGGCTGGGCCTCCGCTGCTGCGCTTTCGACACCGACGCCGCCCACAGCGGGGCCTGCGCCGTCGACTGCCGCCACCTTTAGCGCCCCCGAGTCCGACGCCGCCGCCGAGTCTGCCGCCGCCGTGCCGCCATCCACCGTCAAACCGTCGGGCGGCAACACCCCCAGCACCTCCCGCAAAATGCGCGTCTCCAGCGCGTGCACCACGTCCAGGCTGGCGCGCCGCAGCGCGTCGCGGGCCTTCCTGCTGGTGTGTGCCCACGCCTGTTTGGGCAAGACAGAGACGTGGTGAATTTTCATCTGGCAACGAATGTACACAACATCCGATAGGGACATGGATGTGCCGCCGCCCTCTGAGCACAGTGACTCGGGAGGCGTGCACAAGGTGCAGGCTGAGGCACGTGCAAGCCATGAGCCTGTGCCGGAGGCAGCTGCCAGTCGAGGTCCGACATGTGTTTGGGGTGATCAAGGGGCGCGCATGGCGACGCAGGCTGTGCACCTGCAGAGCGTGCAGCGCCGGGCTGGCGTCTGGCCCGGCAACGGCGCCAGCGCCAGCGGCCCGCTGCTCGGCAACGTGCTGCTCCCACCGGATCAGGACCCGGTGCTGCTTCTCCATGTCTGTCCCAAAAAATCACCCAGTTGACTCAGCGGTGATGCCCGCTGAAGTTCACCGCTAGAGCTCACAGGAGGCGGACGCAAACATGGATGCAGCAGCGCCAGCCCCAAATGCTCCCTGGCACAAGAGCGCACGAACGGCCCCCACCGATATTGCGAAACAGATCCCAGATGGGCACGTTTTCGGGCATGGCTGCCGCGGCCAGCACCGTTGGGCGCGCCGCCGGGCCGCCGAAAGGTGGTGGCTTGAACAGCCCGTCCATGTCTACAGCAACGAAACATGAGTTGGTCGTTACCTGACATCGCAGCCAGGAGTTTCACGATGCAGACCTGTGCCGCACACAGAACCCTGACCTGCGTCTCAGACCTTGCGGCGCAAACCTGGGCGAAGCAGGCATGTGGCGTATGAGCAGCCAACACCAACATGCACTTGAATAGAAGATTCTCAGTAGAGCCTCACCAGCGGCTGTCATTGCGCCTGCCATGTCCCGCAGAATCTTGTCATTCAGCCACCGCCGACGCCGCTCCCGACCCACCTTGGAGATTGCCTGCAGCAGGAGCCGCTGAGCATCGAAGACGCATTGAAGCCGAGCGGCGCCCTTGCCTGAGTGGCTACCAGGTGCCATGCAGTCATGCCATCGCCATCGCAACTGAGTCGAGCAACTGCGAGGCCCGTGCTTGTCGGTGCTTCCCGGTGGTCATTGACGAACGATCATATCCATCATGCACACACTTGCACAGACACGGCACCTCAAGCTCGATCTGGTCCGCCTCGCTTGCGGGTGTCGCCGACGCCGCGCCGGAGCCCCGGAAGGTTCGCTCCCAGTGCTGCTGCTGCCGCGAGCCGTGCTTCTTGGCCTTGGCGCTGCCGCGGCGCGGCCGGCGTCCGCGCCGGCGCGCTTGCCGTCTGCGTCCAGGGACGCTCCCAGCGGCCTGCCGTCCGGCATGATGAAAGGCCTGCCGCTGCCGTCTGGCGCCATGCTTGCGGTGGCGAATTAACGTCCGCAAGAGCGCAAGCCTGGGTGCGGTTGCACATGCAGCGGCTGAGCCTCGTTTGAAGGGCGGTCAGCGACACGAAGCGATCCTTGTAGCGGCTGTATGTAACGCACGGCTGAGGGGTGGGGCGAAAAGAAGGCGTGCGTTGCAGGCGATACCCAAAGGCGTGCAGCTGGGCTGTATACAGTGCTTATAGAGATCAATTGCATTTGTTGTGTGCATTCCAGTCACGAAGCCTCAGCATCTTCAAGGTAGCAACGAGTGATTGCGACGCCGGCTTAATCGAGTCAGGATGCAACCGCGGCCAACAGCAAATGATCGTCACAGAGGCTCGAAACGGATACTGCATGTCCACGTCAGGTGCATGGAGACCTGCATGAAGACTTCTGCACGAGGACAAATGAGCTAGAGTGCTGGACGCTTGAGCTGCTCAGGCTCCCCTCAGTGTATCAGTTGGCCAGACCGACGGCACCTCTATTCCTGCTGCTCTTCCGCCTTCAAGCCTCTACTGCGCCACAGCGTGCTGGGCACCATGCCATGCCATGCCGCCAGAGGCGACGCAGTTGCCTTCGTTACGTCCGTCAATGTGGTCACACGAAGGCGGAGAGCGCCTCTGGCGCAAAGCCGATCCTGTGGTCACGACAAGACGTCGGCAAGTCAGAGAGCATGTGTTATCGGATGCGGCGGGCAGCTTGGTGTAGAAAGCGAACATAGCTGGTCCCTGCTCATCGCACGTACAGGCCGCCAAGCAATCGGCCTTGACAGATGAATGATCAGAACAAGATTGCGCAACAAGCATGTGTCACATGCCACCAGCAGAACTGTCGCTCGCCTTTGGGCGTGCCACGAAAAGGTGCAGCAAGCAGGCGGACAGCCCACTGACGTCTGTTGGCGCATTGCTGCTCACGACGCATCAGTTGTGCTTGAACAGCTTCATGCTGAACCAGCTGAGAAGAATCTGCACGGCGCACATGCACGTTCATGGCGGTTGCGAGCGCACGGCGACCTGGAGGTGTGACACTGCAGCATCAATATCATGCACAGCTCTGTGCACGTCAAGCAACTGCCACCGCCGACGCACCGATGTCATTGTGACTGGCACAGTCAGCACCACCAGCGGGGCGTAGTAGTCGTCCTGCTGCAAGGCTCGGAGCAGGGCCGTCGAAGAGGGTGGCATGTGTCTGCCCACCTGTGGCACGAGACACGAGTGGACTTGCTGCATGAGTGGCGATCATGCCGACAACACACAAGCAGTGAAGTAGATCATGCGCAGCTGGACTGCAGACCCACCAACAGCGAGTACATCGCGGTTGACGATAGGGAAAGGGCAAATGACGTCAGAAGGCACCTGCGCGCGCACTGTGATGCAGGTATCCGCGCAGCCATATATACATGATGCGGGTATGTCATGTCGTCTTCGTTTGCAGCCGCCTTAACCTCATGCACCGCAGCTGCCGGGAGCGCACCCTTTAAGTAGCAGTTGCCAGCTGAAAGAGGTATCAACGCGTGGTGTATCCCCCTCGAGCAGGTCCTGCAACCAGCACTCAGCACGTTGCTGAACCCGCATTTGCGCCATGCGCTTCCTGGGCGAGTACGGACATTTACAGGAAGCAAGCGTGGAAGCACCTGCAGATCATGTGTGGATGAAACTCTCTTCCAGCTGGATTGCAGATCGCTCATCCCACCAGCAGCAACGATTGGCCAGTACTCGATGTTGCAGTATGCAGTAGGATCGTTCGATGTCTGTGCTCCCTCTGCCTAATCGCGAGGCCACGACATGTCAGCTGCAGACATGGCGTTGGTTGCTGCAAGACTGTGGCAAAGCAAGCCTTGCAAACAGCACTTGTGCAGTTGTGTGGGAAACCTGGCGCTGTGGACAGGGGGATGGCGACTTCATCAACTGCAGAAGTACGGTAGTGGTGACCCTCATGTTCCAATACTTCAACAACCATACTTCGATCTTGCTGTGCACGACCCGCACAAGGCACGCATAACGCGATGCCAGTGCAAGGCAGTGGGGCCACCCGCAGCGCAACATCCAAGAACTCCAGTGTGCAATCTGATAGATTCCAATAGAAAAATGCAAATGAAGGTAAGTGTTGAGAAAAGAGGTTCAATTGGGTGAGCCTCTTGTCGACCCTGCATGCGGCAAGCTGGCTGCCGCCAAGCCGCAGAGTGGATCGTCGCTGGGCAACCCGCGATGGCAAACCGCTTGCACGGCTTTGTTCATTCGATGAGTGCAGCCTCTGTTCCCACGAACGGCCTTGTCGCACCCACCAGTGCATGGCTTATGCACAAGAAGCCATCCCGCAACCCGCTCGCCTGTCTACACGGCATCTACACGGACTGCACCCTGAAGCCGTCTTGCTGGCCGCCGAACGCCAGCAGCCGCTGCATGTCCGGCGTGTGGTTGCTGGACGGCGGCGGCTGTTGCTGCTGCTGCCACTGCTGCTGCGCCGGCGGCGCCTGCTGCTGCTGCTGGGCCATCTGCATTGGCTGGCGCTGCTGTTGCTGCTGCTGCTGCTGCTGCTGCTGCTGCGGCATCGGCGGCGGCTGCGGCGTCGGCGGCGGCAGCGGCGCCGCCGGCGGCACCGTGCGAACCTGCTTGATTGGTGCGTGATCATTGCAAAGGTCCACCACGTGCCGGATCTCGTTGCGCGTCTGCTCGCTGACCCTGCAGGTGTGCAGTAGGTCAAATTTGTTGGAACGAGCGGATGGACACCGGTCGGGTTGATGTAACAGCCGTGATGCTGAACGAGTGAGTGACTGTGTACGACTGTGAAAACTCGTAAGACGACCCCATGCAGACTGCCTGGAGCACGCATCAAGGTGCCTGATCTATGAAGATGCAGCGCGCAGGGCAGGTGTGCTGCACCGCAATCTCGCCCAAGCTGCAAACTCGAAAAGAGGCAGCTGCTGTGACTGCAATTAAGCGTCACCTCTTCCTCACCAACATATGCATGGGCAGCTGGATCGGGGATTGGTCGCCAGCATGTTCCGGCACCAGAACACATCGGCGAAAGAGCCGCACCGGGCGTGCACATCGTGCTGCAGACGCTCATTGACGAGCTCAGTGCCGGGCGGCAGGTCGCGCAGGAACCAGGGGTGCCGCAGGATCTCCGCCACCGTGATGCGCTGCGCAGGGCTCGGCAGCAGCATCTGCGCCAGCAGGTTTTGGCACGCCATCGAAGCCTGCGGGAAGCAGAGGGAGTACGAGTCGTTCGCCAGCCTCCGGCGTTGCCGCAGGGTCCGGCGCAGGCCCACGACAATTGCAACATGCAGGCAGCCCCAGGAGGCCGGCCGACCATGGCACCGCAGCACTGCGATGGATGCTTTGTGAGGGAGGTCCAGCGTGACAGGTTGAGACACTGGGCAGCGGCAGCACACCACTCCGCAGGCTCTGCATGGGTCACTTTAAAGCTTGCGCACATGCGTGGGGCGCTTGTACTCGGCATTGACGATCCGACCGATCATCTTCTGCATCTGGTAGCGCTGCCGCCGCAGGCGGAATGGGAAGGCGCCCTCGATCATGACGTACAGCATGACGCCCAGGCTCCACACGTCCGCCGCGTTGCCCTTGTACTTCGCCTCCGTCAGCACCTGTGGGCCAGCACGATGCTTCGACGCAGCCTTTCGACAGCCTTTCATGCTCAGCCTGGCGAGTTCGGAAGTCAGATGACTCGAGGCCAAAGGCTGCTGCCCAATTCTGCCATGAGAAGACTCAGTCACGCAGAGAGTAGCAATTGCCATGCCGAGGTTCAGCCTGATGTTGCAAACAGCGCATTCGTGGTCGCTGCATGCGACCTTGCTGCAGCCATGCACCTCACATGTACGAGTCCTGTGATGATTTGTCATGAGTCATGTGATGGTTTCGTGTCGTGTCTGAGCCATTGCCCCCAGCTGGCAGGCTGCTGCCGAGCAGCAGACGACATAATTGTCAGCTGTGGAGGGCGCTGTCATCGACCTCCCAGTAGGTCCTCGAGACAAGCCCCTCCACACAAGCTAGCACAGGCCGTCTGCAGACCTCCATGTACCTGCTTCAGCCGGTTCCCAACTTGATACGCCATTTTGTCCAAGACATCATGATCCAAATGGGGTGGGCGGCCCACCTCGGGTGCCATGTACTCCGGCGTGCCGCAGGCGGTCTTGCAGCCGGAGCCCAGGTTCTCCGCCTTGGAGTAGCCGAAGTCGCAGAGCTTGACCAGTGGCGCGCCCCGCGTCGCGTCAATCAGGCAGTTGTCCAGCTGCGGCAACACGCACGCCGGCACGGGTGTCAGTTCCAAGTGCACGGCGGCGCAAGCCCGAGGGTGATGAAAGGCCAACCCCTCAGCGAGGCGGTGCACGTGCACAATGCACGACGGAGGTCCTCTGGGATGTCACGCTCAGTGGCGCCGGGCCGGCCCCAGCCCAGGCAGACCGGCACGGTCACGCCATGGGTGCGAAGCTGCGCCCTCCGCCGTCAGACATCTTCCGCATGACAACAGCAGTGCCCCGTCCCGCCCACCGCGTGCAGCATGCACAGCCCACGCTACACGCATAGGCATGTAACCGTGGGCGGACCTTGATGTCGCGGAGCGCGATGCCGAGGCGGTGGCAAAAGTCCACCGCCAGCGTAATCTGCTGGAACAGCCACCGGGCGTCGCCCTCCGGCAGGCCTCTCTGCGCAGCGAATACAGCTTGAAACAGTAACTTTCTGCCATAGCGCAGCTGGTACGCGCTTGGCGGGAGCCACACCACAACTGCACTGGCTGAGCATAGCCCAGCATCGCAGGATGCAGACAGGTAGTTGGTGCGACATGTGGCACGACGCATGAACAGATTTCATCGATCATCTCCTCATGAAGATGAAGCTGTGGACATGAAGGCACTCACGTCTGGGATGCGGTGCATCTGAACCCACTGCGCCAGGTCGCCGCCGTCAACATACTCCATCGCAATGCCCAGGTGGTGCGGCGTCAGAAACACCTCCTGCGAGACGGCGTATGTACTGCATCGTCAGCAGGAGATGGCATTCCGTGGGGTGACATTGCGAGCACGAAACAGGAGAGCGCACAAGACCGCACACTGGTGCGCCAAGTGCCACGCACGGTGTGCTAGCCGTGGGGCTGCTGGCATGTGCCGGATGCTGCGCGGGCACCGGCAGCGGCATTCAGAATGGCGATAGCCCGCACCTTGAGCTGCACGATGTTGGGATGCTGGCCGCATTCGCTAAGATGCAGCAGCTCCCGGCACAACACCTGCTTGCTGTGCTCCCCCCGCGGAATGAATCTGCAGGCGCAGTAAGAAGTGCGGTAAGCACCGGAGTTCGCCCTGCACTCGGCCTGAAGTGGCGGCCGGCTGCTGCAGCTTACAACGGCCGGGAGCATCAGAATAGATGCGGCTGATGCACAGGTTGACATGTCGCACACATTGTACAGCACGCACTTGATGGCAACGCGCTCCCAGGTCTCCTGGTTTTGCGCCAGCTGCACAAAGCCAGACGCGCCCCTGCGAATGCACCGGCACATGCTGCTCAGCCCAATGCTTTGTGAAAACAAGTTCAACAGAAGCTTGAAGGCAAGGTCCACATCGGAGCTGTGCGCAACCCGGAGGTGCCGAGGAGATGTGGCTGACCATATCATAGGAGAAAGAACCCTCACCGGTTGAGATCCGCTATCTTGACGTATTTGCTGCTCATAAACAGCGGCTGCTGCAGCGCCAACGCGTCCAGCATACTGGCAACCTTTGCGCGGTCGACAGCCGCTGCCGCCGAGGCCGCCTCATGCTCAATACCGGCGCGCACAACAGCGTCCATGGCCACGGGGCCCATGGCGTGCTGGTAGTCGCCCGGCGGGTAGCACGGGGTATCAAAGACGGACTGCACGCTGTCGTCGGACGGCTGGCGGTACGGCTGCAGCTGCTGCTGCGGCAGATAACTGCAGCCACCCGTCTGCGCACAGACAGATGAAACATGCTATTAGCCTGCACCAGTAGTCGCCACGGCGAGTGACGCTGGCAGAGTAACGAGACAGGCTTGCGCTGCGCGCCGGTCGCGGGCAGATGCCATCGACAGAAAGGTCACCAGACAGGATGCAGGGAGGACCCCAACATGCCTCAGCCTCTGCCGGCGCACACACGACCGGGTAATGCCAGAAGGAGCACAGGGCGCTATACGATGCGATGCGAGGCCTGATGGCGGCGAGCTCGCAACAACGGCGCGGCACCGTCCTCAGAACTCCCCAGGCAACTATCGTACCTCGTGATCACTCCAGGCAGCGCGGTCGCGCGTCAGTCAGGCAACTCTGTCAAGCGAACTAACGCTTTGCGGGTTCCGGCAGGCCCGCCCCGCACTGCCTCTTCTCACGGAACCTCCACAGGGCTGCCCACGCCACGCGTCACTGGCTTGCAGTCCCTTTTGCCTTGTAACTGTGGGCGACTACGAAATCTAACATTGTGTTTCGTCGCACTCACTTGACTCCCACCGATGATTCATCCAAGTGGACTCCGTGGGCTTATGGGCCAAGTCCGAAACTTCCACGACACCGGGGAAGGGAGATCTTGCGCTTTTACGTACCTGCATATCTGAGGCGAGCCCGCGATGCACCGGGGCGCTGTGGAGCTCCGGGGCGTTGTGGGACACCCTCCTGCGCGAGTCTTGGCGTGGACTGGGCGCTCCGTTGGGACGCGGACGGTCGCTTCAGAGGCGGGGGCAGCGGCCTGCCACAAACGCCTGACGAGAACGCGGGCCGGCTGCTAATCAAAGAACGAGGAGCAAACAGTTAGTTGCCTGAGTAACTGGCGCAATGTAGTGAAGCCGGTGTGAGGATCTCGGCAAACTGCGAAACGGGACACAAGTGTAGTACCCTTTAGTCAGCGCGAGAACCTTTCTCGCTCGCCCTGGCAGCAGGTCACGAAGCTGATGCCAGCGCTCACCCAGGGATATCAGGATGGGGCGACAATAACCTGGATGGTTTGACCCTGGCGATGGACTCGCTAGATCTCACTGCACTTTGGAGGATCTCTCCACGTGAGGTTTACTCAGATCCAATCAAAACTAAGGACTATGGTGATGCCATATCAGTTGCCGAACAGCTGCTCCGTACGGCGGGTACACTGCATGGTAGGTACGACCAGGCAAGATCTTGGTCAAAGTTCCAGGTTTCTCATCTACTATACTGCAACCAAGCAACCATAGCAGCCTGTCTGCTGCAAACTGCATCGGTTCAGAGCCGACTCTGCATGCCGCCAGCGACAACTAGCGTCTCTGCCGTCACATAGGAGGAATCATCAGAGGCGAGGAACGCGACCGCCGCAGCCATGTCCTGCGTCAGCAACGTTGACCGAAAGTTCAGCCCCCTACCACACAGCAACTCATGCGCTGGCTGGAATGCGCTGCAACACATGTCGGGAGTGGTCCTTCCTGTGGCGTGCCGAGCCGCCCCAGCAGTGTCATGTCCTCGTTGGCATGCCGCGCCTCATCGCTGTCCAGGAGGGAAGATGCGAACTTCGTCGGCACAAAACCTGCACACGCGCAGACAGCCACTTGACGGAGTCGCGTCTGGATCTGAGCCTCGCTGGAACCACACGAGCAACTGAACCTCGGACCCTCCACCGGCCACACCGCACCTGGCGCAATGCAGTTGACTCGAATGCCGTCGCTGCCCAACTCTTGTGCCAGCGCTTTGGTGAGACCGAGGATCGTGGTCTTGCTAACGGCATACCTGTATCAACATGATATTGGTCACAAATCCCGCTCAGCTCGCAAACTGGTTCTTTATGCTAGTGAACACGCACTGACGTGATGACGCACGCAGTGACGAGGGAGCCATGGCTGTGAGAGTCTGTGCGGAGGCGCACATGCCAAGCGGCTGCATGGGATTAAAGGCACTAAATGACGAATTGAAGATGATGGAGCCACCCTGTGACAAGCGACGGCCAATGAGTGCATGTCATGGCCAGAGGACATTGCACGCGGGCATGACCATAGGAAACGAGTGGGTTCTGCCTTCCCAGCATTGTGATCGTGCCAATGCAAGCCCGGCAATCGCAACGAAGCAGGCACCATCACCTTGATCATGTGCTTTGCAGCCTCTCGGGTCAGCCAGATGGCACTGCGCACGTTGATCTCCAGGATTTTGTCGATGACCTGCGGAACTCAAAACGTTAGCCGTCATTACATGCAACCAAAGCACAAAAGGGGTTGTCGCATACAAGCAGGACCTGGTTTTCTGCTATGACTCTCGGGGTGTATTCATGGACCGTCCCATCACCTTGTCATCCATCTGCAGGATGGGACCACCCGCGGGGTTCACCGCCGCATTGCTGACCAGAATGTCCAGATGCTGCCTGCCGAATTCTCGCAAGGCCGCCTGCGCACGGCAGCGTGACATTTGGATCAGCGGGGATGGCGGCGCCCGGCAGTTGGAGACGGTGGCGACAGTTGCAGACGCGCGAATTGCTGTTCCGGAGGACGGCTGCTGCGGCCCCCCGATCATCAAATTCTGTACCCATCCTGCTTGAATGCTGCACGCGCACTGGAGGTCGATGGGTCGCCATGACTCTCAGGGCTGAACTGCTGCTAGATGCTGGGACCTTGCTTGCTGCATCCTTGCACCCTGGCACGGGGCCTCCACGACCTGCTTGCGCTTTTGCGCGCTGTAAAAAGTCCCTCAAGGCACCTACCTTGATCAGGTTTTGCACCTCCAACAAGCTACCGACGTGGCACGCAACGCCGCGCACGTCCAGCCCCTCCTGCCGCAGCACCTCCACAGTGTCGTCCACGTTGCGCTGCTTGCGGGAGCTGATCATGACAGCTGCCCCCTCCTGCGCCAGCCGCCGCGCAATGCCCAGGCCAATGCCTGCATGCATGGTCAATGCGACTGCGCTGCCAGCGCCATATCGAGTGAGATAACTACGCTTTAGGTTCCAGAGCCAGTCTGGAAGGGAATTCAATGTCCGACCGGTGCACCTGCCGTTGCGGCGGTGACGACCGCCAGCTTCCCATCCAGCCTCCTGGGCATGGCTGCGGGCCGGACCATGAAAGTTGTGCCAGAGCCGTGTGTGGTACCACGCAACGAAACACAAGGTTGCCGAGCTCTTGCAACCAGCAAGTGTCCACCAACGGTGACGGGGCCTTCACGAGCTTGCAAACTAGCAACCAGGCATAGACAACCGGAGTAGGCACTGCAGCGAGTGCAGGTGGTGCCGAGATTGTTCCTGACTGCAAACTCGCAAACGGTGGACACCGGCAGGCCGTGGTGCACCTCGCAATGTTGGCTGACAAAAATCTTACGAGAGATCTCGATCAGTTCCGGAGAGTTGCGCGCCCTTCTGTGGAGAGAAGGCTACCAAGAATCTGAGTACGCACAGTGGCCTCGATGAACAGAGGAATCTCACAACCGTGCAAAGCATGCGGCCCGCCGTTGCAGCGATGACGGATCTCTTAGAGGCGCTGCCTTGTACTCAGTTTCAGTCAGTCGTTGCAGACTGCCTCAAGGTCTACAGTACTATGTAGCATTTTTTCCCCGACACCCTGCACATGCCATCCAGCACACACTGTGATGGCGATCCAATGCCTCTGCGAGGGCAGCTGCTCGTCTTCCGAGGCCGATGACGCCGATGTCAGCACCATCGGCGACGAGTTTTCCGCCGCCAGGGGATACGAGATCCTGGAACACATTGGTGGCGGCACCTTTGGCGAGGTGCGCGAGAAGCTCTGCGACCTGCCGGTGGCACCGCCTGCAGAACCGGCATTGCACGCCAGTTCCTGCACCTGCAGGCTGCTCATTGTCCTGACGCGACGGTTGTCGGGACAAGTGTTCACCTACGTAGGTGGTGAAAGCGCGGCACAAGGCGTCGGGCCGAGCTGTGGCCCTCAAACGCGTGTGGCAGAGCGGTGAATGCTTCGGCGGCTGCGGCGGCGGCAATGGCGATGCGGGCGGCGAAGCCCTGGGCGAGCTGCCCAAGGCGCTGCTGCGGGAAGTGCACGCGCTGCAGGCGGTGCGGCACAGCAGCGTCGTGCAGTTGCACCGCACATTCAGACTGGTGCGTGCCCCGCTCAGAGGCCGAGACCACGCTCTGCCCACGACGGTAGCCGGCCCGGTCCGAGCTTCTGACGAAGTATGAATCGCAACCGAGCGCGGTGTTGACCTGAGACGATGAATCACCATGAACTCGGCAGGGGTCTCCGCATTGTCTGGAAGGCTGGCCACCCTGCAGTCCAGGTGCCTCGCACCGCATCGGAGCACTCTGGCGGCGCTGTTCATCGGCACCGCACGCCTTCCGCGCAGGGCGCCTCGCTGGCTCTGGAGATGGAGTGCTGCAGCACCGACGTCGCGGTGGTGCTGCGGGCCGCCAAGGCGCGGGGCACGCCCCCGCCAGAGGCCGCAGTGCGGCTGCTGGCACGGCAGCTTCTGGCGGCGCTCGCGGCGTGCCACGCGGCAGGCACGGGCTGGCTGGCTGCATGCACACGTTACCAGCCCTCAGCAGCCCAGGCATATCGCGGCACGTTGCGAGATGGACTGCTTTCTGATGGGTCCTGCAGCGAGGCATTCGACCCAACGATGCGCTCGAGTGGAGCGATGATTTGTAGATGATGCGGATCTTTGCTGGCATACAGCGTGACGCAGCTTATAAATTGGCAAACGCACAGTCTGCCTTCCCGAACAGGCGTGCTGCACCGGGACGTGAAGCCGGCCAACCTGTTACTGCGTGAGGATGGCTCCCTGGCACTTGCCGACTTTGGCCAGGCGCGGCCGGTCGACGCCGCAACTACAGACGCCGCGGCCGCAGCACACGGTAGTGCTTCCCATGCAGCTGCCGCAGGCCGCTCCAGTCCGCACCTTGCAGGCGTGCCTGCGGCAGCAGCTGCCTCAGCGTCAACCGCTGTGCACCCTGCGGGCGGCGGCAGGAAGCCCCCCGAGGCCCCGACGGCGGCAGCGCCGGCGGCGGACGTGGAAGCGGGAAGCTACACGGCGGCGGTGGCGACGCGGTGGTACCGCGCGCCCGAGCTGCTGCTTGGCTGCCGGCGCTACAGCGGCGCCGTCGACGTCTGGGCCGCCGGCTGCACCCTCGCTGAGCTGTTGGGTGTGTGACCCTCGCCTATGGTCGGGGCCACACATCGAGGAGCTGCGACTGCTCCGCTGGCAGAGTCTAATCCCGGGATGAGGCAGGCAGGAGTATGCTCTGGACGTCTGGAGCTATGAACCCGGCTCCAGGCCCTGCATATACCTTCCTCCGTCCCCTGCTCTGAACCCTGCCCCGAAAATCAGCATTTCACGCTTGCAGGCGGCGCGCCGCTGCTACCGGGCGAGAGCGACATCGACCAGCTAGGCCGGGTGGCACAGCTGTATGGCGGCCTGAGCGTCGACGCCTGGCAGGGCATTGTCGATGCGCCCGACTTCACCCGGCTGCGCTTCCGGCCGGTGCCTCCGGTGTCGCTTGCGGCGCTGCTGCCGAGCGCGCCGGCGGCGGCACTGGCGCTGCTGTCTCGCATGCTGCGCCTCGATCCCGGTGAGGGGCTTTGCCGCCACTCACGGAAGCAACACCGCAAGACAGTTTCTTCGACTCCTTATATCCCCCTCAAATTGCCAAGTTTTGTACGGAAGGGGGGTTGCCGGCAGCAGCGGCAACAGCCCGACAGACCGATGCCAGGCTGACCTGTGACAATCTCACAGTTCACCGAAACGCCGCTTGTTCGTGTGTGTGCAGGGCAGCGGCCAACTGCCGCGCAGGCACTGCAGGACCCGTACCTAAATTTTGTCGACGAGGCGGAAGCACAACAGCTGCTGCAGGCGGAGGTGGCAAATGCAGTGACATATGCGGACGCTGAGCGGCGGCGGCTGCGCGCAGAGCTGACGGCGTTCGAACAGGAGCTGGCAGCACTGTTGCAAGGTTCGTGAGGCGCCAAGGCGTTGTCAGGCTTTTGTCGCACACGAATTCAAGGGGTCGATTGAATGTGTTCAGTTTTGAGAAGACCCTCAAAGCCGCAGTCGATGGTGACGAGACTACAGTGGCGATTGGTCAAACGACAGGCAGCACGCTGGCGCCAAGGAGTCGTGGTGGTGATGGATGCAGCAGTGAAATTTTCAGGATGAGCAAAGATTTCCAGAAGTCCGACTAGGTAGACACATTGTCTTTTGCCCTACACCCATCACCATAGGTATGGTGTTTGGAAATTGTCTTACCGACCCAGGGTCAATGAGCGCTCAAGTTCGCCAAACATGGATCAAGTCGAACAACCGGCTCAACTGCCTGCCATCTTCTTGACTGTATACGACTTGCTGGCGCACATCTGAATAGCCGGCTGGCGTGTCCATCTTGCTGCATCAGAGCCGCTGCTCCCGAATCGTTGGGTTACCCTAGAATGACTCAAACAAATACCGTCCGTCGCTTCTGCAGCAGCGGACGCCCACTTGACAGGATCGCCTTCCGAGCACGGGGCCTGCCGGAACAGGGCTCTGTCGGTCTGATTGGAAGGCGTCTGCCGCAGCGTCTCGCCGCTGCAGCGCCCGGCCTCCACCTTACTGTGTACGAATCCGCATCGTCACTCCCAAACCTCCTGTCTGAGTCCCCCCCTCATCTGTCGAGGTTGACGGACGCGAAGGCTGCCTGGATGTTGCTGAGCGACGAGCGTTGCTGGTCCCGTCCCGCCTTGAGGTGGACGCGGCCCGCTGTGCCCAGTGCCCAGCAGCCGCGTCAACTTGGGGGGAAAGTAGGTGTCACAAGCACCAATGCATGTGCAGGCATGCACCCATGCCTGTGCGTCCCCAGCACGGGCATTGGCGACTGACCAACGCCTCTGTTCTCAGGTGAGCCGCCAGCGTGCATGCCTGCCGCCGGCGGGCACTATTGGGGCAGGCCCTGCACCGCGGGCTGCAATGGAGCAGAGGCCGCACCGACCAGTCATGCGCTGCTGCCAGGCCATGTTGTGAGAAGCAGACGGTGTTGTCGGAGGCGAAATGAAGGCACCTGTACTGGCGCTGGGGCGAGGGTGCACCGCGTCCCAGTTCTTGTAGGTGTACCCGATGAAGTGGGGGTCTGCTGTGCGGGCACCGGTCGACCGCCGCCGCCCGCCCGCCGGCGCACCCACCTCCTCCTGCGATTTGCAGCGCAGCAGTGAATGCAAGTGCTCTAGGAACAGGTCTCGCAGAGACAGCAGCCTGGCCGCTGCAGCCCGCCCGCCAGCGCCCCTGCCTCTTGCTGCAAAATTCCAGCGCAGCGCTGCTCACAGATGGTGCAGACGGGTGTCACGACGACCGCCACCCGACCAGCGCCGGCCGCCCGCCGGCGCCCCCCGCCTCATGCTGCTATGTGCAGCTCCGACAGTGTTTACGTGGTGTAGACAGGTGTCGAGAGGACCACCGCTCAGATGCGCGTGCTCTCAGGCCATGTGGATGCAGAGTGTCGGCGGTGCAGCAGCACGAATGGTAGAATCGTCCCAGTTGTAGGAGCTTCAGCCTCTCCCTTGGAGTTCGGCGTATACATTGCTGCAAGTGCTGACCTGCGGGCAGGGCTGGGCAACCAAGTTGGGCCGCATCTGCAGATATGGCGCCCTGATTACGACAATACCTGCCCTGGGCAGCAGGAGGTGCGGGAGGGGGGAACCACACCTCGAAATTTTCGAAGTTGCGGGTGTCCAGCTCGTGCGTGACGACCGGCGTGTAGGGCGGCCGCTGGCTATACAGGTGGTCCCAGTCGACGCCCGCAAAGAAGGGGTGCGCCTGCGCCGGAGTAGTAGGGAGGTGTTTGAAATGAAGAATAGAAGAAGAAATAAAGGGTGCGCCTGCGCCGGCGCAGCAGGCAGGGGTCGCAGCAGAAAGGAGTCAGCTGCGAGTGTTGACGGCAGTCGAGGCTGTGGTGGGGCTCAGGTGCGTGTGGAGGGGCGAGGCTCCTGACATGGATGACGCGCAGATAGCACGACGATTCCTTGATTGAGTGCGCTGTGCTCAGCGTCTCTCGTGACAGCTACTGCCGCGGACGGCCGCCGTGCCGGCGCAGCAGAGCAGCTCACGGAGGATTTGGGTGATTCCACTGGCAAGAACAAGGCAGAAGGGGGCCCGAGGCTACCTATCAGCCTGTTCTTTTTAAAGGGGGCCTGGGCTCTACGTACCTTTCTCTTTTTTAAAAAGAATTTTGAAAAAGAACAAGGCAGAAGGGGGCCCGGGGCTACCTATCAGCCTGTTCTTTCTTAAAAAAGCACTTAAAAAAGATCAAGGCAGAAGGAGGCCTGGGGCTACCTATCAGCCTGTTCTTTTTTAAAGGGGGCCTGGGCTCTACGTAGCTTTCTCCTTTTTAAAAAGAAATTAAAAAAGAACAAGGCAGAAGGGGGCCCGGGGCTACCTATCAGCCTGTTCTTTTTTAAAGGGGGCCTGGGCTCTACGTAGCTTTCTCTTTTGTAAAAAGAATTTAAAAAAGAACAAGGCAGAAGGGGGCCTGGGGCTACCTATCAGCCTGTTCTTTTTCAAAAAAGCACTTAAAAAAGAACAGGGCAGAAGGGGGGCCCGGGGCTACCTATCAGCCTGTTCTTTTTTAAAGCGGCCTGGGCTCTACGTACCTTTCTCTTTTTTAAAAAAGAATTTAAAAAAGAACAAGGCAGAAGGGGGCCCGGGGCTACCTATCAGCCTGTTCTTTTTTAAAGAGGCCTGGGCTCTGCGTACCTTTCTCTTTTTTAAAAAGAAATTAAAAAAGAAGAAGGCTACCTATCAGCCTGCTCTTTTTCAAAAAGATTTTAATAAAGAACAAGGCAGAAGGGGGCCCGGGGCTACCTATCAGCCCCGGGCCCCCTTCTGCCTTGTTCTTTTTAAAAAAGCACTTAAGAAAGAAGAAGGCAGAAGGGGGCCTGGGGCTACCTATCAGCCTGTTCTTTGTAAAACAGCACTTAAACCAGTTCGGCTCGGCAGACTGTCCAAGGAGCGTGCCTTGATCTCGCCGGCGCCGTTGGTGCCTAGACGCTGCTCCACGTCGCACAGCAGGCGGCAGATGAGGTCCTTGGCCAGCGGCGGCACCGCCACCTCCGCCGGGAAGCGCAGGTATTGCCGCCAGTTGACGATCTTGCGGCACGTCTGCATCGGCTCGTCTGCACCAGGGAGGCAGCAGGGAGTATGTCACCAGGCGGGGCGCATGTGTTGTTGTATTCGTGAGCATCCGCGACTTGTTGCGGAATGCCGCTGAACGTGGCACCATGGGCTGCAGGCCGCTGCGCCATGAAAGCCATGCCTGGATGCTGTTCTGGAGCTCTCACTCTGACATCTTGGAGGATCTTGTACCCAAGCCACTACGAGTACTCGTACTCGTACTCTCGTGCATGTGTATCTTGCGTGTACTCATATCCACCCTCGTACTGCAGGTACATGCAGCAAGACTTCCCAACCGCAGCTTCTCTCAAAGAGAGAGGAAGAAGCCCCCGGCAGTGTGCTGCAGCTTGTCAGGCTCGGCAGCTTTGCAGACAGTGTGTGGCATCCGAAACCCAACCCAAACCCTGCCCAGCAGCGCACCGGAGTAAAAGGGCGGGTAGCCGACCAGCATCTCGAACATGATGGCGCCGAGCGACCACCAGTCGCACTCCAGGCCGTACCCCTTTTTCAGCAGCACCTCCGGCGCTATGTAGTCTGGAGTGCCCACCGTGCTGAACGCCTGGGGGTGTTGAGGGCGGTGGACGTCAGGACAGGGCTCAGCGTGTCTGCAGTCTGGGCTGGACAGGGGCTGGTGGGCGAGGTTGTGCAGCTGGATGCGGATAGCGTCTGGCTGAAGGACCAGAGCCTGGTCAGCTCAAAGCCTGCCCCTGCCTCCCCCAGCCAACAGCGCTTGGTGCAGCAGCAAAGTACAGCATCGCAGATCAAAAAGGCGGCATCAAGTGAAGTGCCCACCAGCTTTCTCCTGTTGGCGTGCCAATGCTGTAGCTGCTCCTGCTGCGTGCGGGCTGATGACGCTGCGGGCGGCAGCCTGCTGGACCTGCAATGGCCAAGCTCGGAATTATATGTCCGCCGTCAGCCCAGGCTCACCAGTCGGGTTTCACCCTCACCCCGGATTGCCAGCCGCCGCAGCCACCAGGACTTCCAGCCGCCTCACAAACCAACGCTGTAACAGAGTTTGCTGCAAAAGGCACTCCCAGCAACGGTTGCTGCGTCGATTTCCATCCATGGCCTGGGCCCATCGTGTGGCCTACGCTCCGCACCCGCAACGCACCTGCTCTGCTGCTGCGCGCCCTCGTTTTCCAGAATGGCAGTGAGCGCGGACAGGTCCACTGGCTTGCACAGCCCGAAGTCCGATAGCTTCATGTGCCCCCGCGCATCCAGCAGCAGGTTGTCCGGCTTTATGTCCCTGCACACGCAAGGGCATCTCTGTGGCGGCAGCTCACAACTCAGCCTAGGTTCCACGACCGAACTGTGTGCCGAGGTGCCCAGCATAGCGTGGTAGGCGCGCCTCGGCAGAGAGCGCATCTGGCAGTGTGTGTCCCAGTGTGTGGCCTTGGGCGTGCAGCAGGGCAATATGGTTTTGTGTGGCGGGCATAGCGGAGCATAGTCTGCAGCATTGGGCGGGTCCTGCACAGGCCTCACGGCCGCGCACCTGTGGATGTAGTGGCGCCTGTGGATGGATTCCAGGGCCAGCACCGTCTCCGCGATGTAAAAGCGTGTCACCTCCTCGCTCAGGATGTCCTTCCGCATCAGCAGCGTCTGCAGCGTTTCAACAATCGCCTGGTAAGCCCTCTTTCCCACGCTGCAGAGCCGCTGTGTGTCAGATGCAGTGTCCGAAACATTCGTGCCCGCAGGCCGGGGGCGGTGCAGGGCTGGAGTTCTCATGTCAATATAGGCAGCTGCAAATTGGAAGATGTTCGAGATGGTCTGCGCACCATGACATCACCGCCTGGGAGGTATTCCATGACCAGGTACAGATACTCCTCGTCCTGCGCAGAAGGGGCGTGCCAGCATCATCCGCTGGCATTGGCCTATGGCAAACGCCCACATCCAAGGCCACTGGCAGCAGCATTCACAGGCTGTAACACCTGCGCACAGCCTTGACCGCCACAGGCTAGACTGTGGCTGTTCTGTGTGGCTGAACATTGAAAGATCACCCTGGCGCTACGAGCTGCAGTTGCTTTGAGTCTTGCATCGAGTTGCCGGCTGTGTTGTGTCCTGCGCTCACCTGGAAGGAGTAGAGCAGCTTGACGATGTAGGGGTTGTGCACCTCCGCCAGCACGTTGCGCTCCGCTTTCACGTGGTCCACCTGGCCCCGCCGGACCATCTCGGATTTGCGCAGTTTCTTCATCGCGCAGATCTTGCCCGTCGCCCGCTCCTTGCAGATGCGCACCTGCATCCCGCACAGCGTTGTGGTCGTGTGAAGCCAGGCAATGTGGACCATCAAGCGCTTGTGACCCGTCGTGCAGCACAATGTAAGCCAGTGGCGTCACGGTTGGCGGCATATCCCACACTCGTCTGCCCCAGCAGCAGGCCGCCGTTGCCGCAGCCATGCACGAGGCGCCGCGCCCCGCATGCACTGGAAGGACGGCCATGCTGCAGCGGCAAGATGCCGACCTCGCCGAAGGCGCCGCGCCCGATGATGGTGAGCGGCTCAAAGTCATCTGCGCTCATACGCTGTCGCTGCAGGCGGGTGTAGTCCCGTTCCCGCGCCTCCAGCTTCTCCAAGTACTCCCGCCGCTGGTCGTCCGAAACGCACTCGCGCTGCAGCTCCCGCTCCAGCTGGTTCCGCCTGCATTGGATGGTTGGTTTGGCGTAGGTCATTCGGCGAGTCGTCTGGCTGATTTTCGGATGTGAGTTGATGTGTCGTCAGGCGTTGTGGCTGTGTGGCCACACAGCCCAGATCCGTTGGCATGTGCTGCACTAACAGATGCTTTTAGATTCTATGCCGCGCCGTCGCGCGCACGGCACGAACTTCTGTCATGCTACCCGCAAATATGTCCAGTGGCAGCGGAAGCGTCAGCCACGCCAGGACATACAGAACATCCTGTACGGTAGCACTTGCTGTCTCCTCTGCGAACTCAGCATGTGCACCTCTCTCGTCGGTCCTGACTCTTCTGGGCATGGCCTCGGTACATGTTCTCGATGTACAGTTTCGCGGCTGCGGCTTTCTGCCGAGACGCCTCTGAAACAGCGACATCCACCATCGCCGCCCGCTGAAGATGGCGGTGCTCACGGCCCTGTTGCTGTCGGGCGGTGCTGGCCAGCTGGTTGCTAAAGCGCTGTATTTGCTGCCCAGGCAATCTCTCTGCCCGGTGCAGGCAGCTACAACCCTTTTGAGGTCACATGAGCCTTCTGGTGCTTGCTTCCAACGCCAGAAACATGCTGCAGTGAAGATCCCTCAGGCTTTGAGTGACGAAGTTGGCCAACCACCAGGCACACCGTCGAACGGTTGGATCTGATTTGCAAAGGCTCAACAACTCGAATTCAAAGCGCCTCGAAGGCCAGGCAGTCTGTCGCAATTGGCTCAGGATCGGGCAGGCCGCGTCGCTCCCCACCGCCTCTCGATATCTTTTTTGCCAGCTGTCACAGCTCCAAGGAGCTTCCTGCTCAGCAACATTTTGTGGCAAATCTCTGCTGCAACAACTGCAGGATTTTCAGTGCGAGGAGTGCTCATGTTTTAATCTTGATCTGGACCGACGATCCGAGGAGGACTCGACTTGCCTTCACCGGTGGGACTGAAGTAGTTCCGGAAGTATGGTGCGCGAAGTGATCTCGCTGCAGGTCGGCGGCTTCGCAAACTACGTCGGCGCGCACTACTGGAACATCCAGGTGCCATACGTGCGTGATTGACTGTGCTGTCAAAGGTCTCAGATATCGCATTTGACACCGAGCGGTGCGCACGGACACAGGACGAGGCATTGGGCCTGGCAGACACCGACTCAGGCAGAGACTACGGCACCTACCTCGATCCCAACGTTCTCTGGCGACAGAGCCAGTCGCACTACCAGGCAAGCTCCTTCCCGGCGGATGCGCTACGCTGCGTGCTCATGATGTATGCTTGCTACAAGCCTGGCGGAAACAGCCTGTGCTTCGCATGTGTTGCACGTCTCGAATCGAGATCGAATCACGCATGCGCTTTCCTCAGGGATCGCCGCAGTATACCCCGCGGATGGTGCTGCTGGATCTTTCCGGCAGCCTCGGAGGTGAGCACCGCGGTGCTGGCGGCTGTACTGCTTGCTGTGTTCCCACAGCCCGTCCTACCCTGCAGGCAAAGCCAGGCACAGTCATCGTGCTTCTGCCATCTCGACCTGTCGTCCAATAAGCCAAGGAGAGCGGGTTTCTTCCCCCAGGGACCAGCGCAGCGGCGGAGGCGCAGTCAGGCGGCGCGCCGGTGATATCTGACACATGGCAGGGCCGCCACGAGGTGCACCGCGCGGAGCGTATCCCCCGCTCCACGTATGTGGAGCAGCTGGATCATGAGTCGGATGCACCCTTCGAGGGTGGGCATCCATGCAACACAGGACTAGGAACAACCATACAGGATGCCGCCGCTGCCGCTGATGCGTGTGCATCGACACTTGGGGGCTCGAGTCCGGAGTGGGGAAGGGGGKATTTGCTGGGATGCAGCATCTCCGCAGCACGACAATGGCATCAGGGGAACGCATCGGCCTTGCAACGAGCGGTCTGGCTGCATTTCAACATGCACTGTGCCTGATGCATTGTGTTTGCGCAGACAGGGATCCCAGGGCGGTGGCGGCGCCCAGCTCGCTGGAGCGAGCGGCCCTGGACCTGCACTCGCCTGGCGCTGTGCGCTATTGGACCGACTACCTGAAGGTGAGAAGCCACCGACCTTGGTGAGAAGCAATGCTGCACAATCGTTGCGGCTCTGAAGGGTGCAAGACCTTTTACAGCTCTTGACTCTTGCAACTCTGCAACATGCCGAGCGATTTTTTTTGACTTGAATGCCTTGCGCCCCATGCGCGGCTTTGTCCTGCCCATGTGGATGCCCTGTTGCCTCAGCGGAGCCCGTTACAGCTGCCCCGGAGGGCTGGGCTGATGGGTGGGGGCGTCGCGCCGAGTTGGCTGTTTAACCAGTTGGGGTGACTGGTGCGACTTCTCGCAATGAAACGTCACAGTCGGCTCTCGCGGCCTCGACCAGCCTGTGCCGCCGCCGACCTGCAGGTGGTGCTGCACCCGAGGAGCGTGTACCAAGTGCCGGGCGTGTGGCACGGCGTCGCGGCGCTGGACGGCTTCTGCGCTGGAGCGGACCTGCTGCGCGGCGAGGGGGCGCGGGAGGAGGTGCTGGACCGCGTCCGCTCCTTCGCGGAGGACAGCGACACGCTGCAGGTGAGGGGACCAGTCCGATCGAGAACCCTTTCGAGGACTTTGAGTTTCAATCATCGCGCAGTCCGGAGGAGGTGCTGGGCTGCGTCCGAAGATTCGTGGAGGACTGCGACTCGCCGCAGGCACTGCGACTGGTTATGACGGACTTAACTCAGGCACGTTGTCAAGCACGGCACCGGCGCAGAGCTGCGTCCGCTCCTTTGCCGAGGTCTGCGGCTCGCTGCAGGCGTGAATGGGGAACAGCGAGCATAGGAAGCTGGGCGCTTGGGGGCGCCGACTGCACCTCGGGAGCGCTGACTGACTACCTCGCCATGACCACATAGAGAGTGTCCTCTGCCGAGGACTGCAGCTGCAGGCGGAACTCCTCAGGAAGGACCCGCATGGTCAAGGGCCGGAATGGCAGCAGCCTGAAGACTGTGAGTTCGGCGATCTAAGAAACTGCCTAGGCGACCAGACTCTGGCAACAGCTTGTCTGGCGACTCCCTCCAGCTGTCCAGGGGGAGCAGGGCTTGGGGTGTGACTCCGGGCGCGCTGCACTTGCACAGGGCTTCCAGTGCGTGGCGGACGACTTGGGCGGCTGGGGCCAGACGACTGCGGAGCTGCTGCAGCTGCTGCGCGACGAGTACGCCGGGACGCCGGTCATGCTTTTCGCTGCGCGCCGCCAGGCCGCCAGCACTGCAGACCCCTCCACGGTGGGTCGTTCTTTGACCTCCGCAAGCTGCTGTGAGCTCCCCGCCGGTGCTATCCGCGGCGGGCCGCTGGGGGCCGCCAGTGCTGCCCACCCCTCCGTGGCAAGCGCATGCCCTCCCCTGGAGGGTACTTCGAGCTCCGCGAGTGCTGATGTCTGCAGCGCGGCGCCAGGCCGCATGCACTGCAAATGCCTCCACGGTGAATAGCCAGATTCCCCCAGATGATGAGTCTCGCCTCTTCGCTGTGAGTGTCTCCTATTGTGCAAGCCAGTGGACCATATGCGCTGCTGCACATTGCTTGGCAATATGCTGGCCACCAGGACCATGCCGCATCTGGACTGTCAACTTGTCGGCCCATGAAAGACACATCTTCAGACACTTCTGCGTCTGAACCACCGAGCGACCATTGAGATCCTGCTAACGCTGCCCTGATCACCTCTGCGGACGCTGCCTTCGACTGCCCGTCTTGGTGATATCGACCGCCAGACCGGCGCCAGTCCTGCTCTGCCAGGGTCGCAGTTCTGTTCTGCCTCATGCTGACGACCATCGTGCACTGGCCTTGGCCGCAGGTGGACGGCGCGATGGCGCTGCGCAAGTGGCAGCTGTCGGAGGCACTGTCGTACGCCCACCTGGCGCCGCTGGCGAGCGTGTACTGCCCGCTGGCGCCTCCGGCGTCCCGGGTCGCGGCGCCCCACCTGGTGCTGCCGCTGCGGAGCGCGTTCCAGGCGAGCGCCGCCATTGCGGCGGCCCTCGACTGCGCCWCGCTGCCGTGGCGCCTGCGCGCGCCGCCGCCGGCGGGCCTCCTGGGGCGGCCCACCGGTGAGCGCTGCGGCCTGTGCTCCCTCCTTCCCGCCATTCGTCGGTCAGGGTGGCTGCGCAGGCAGCAGCTCTCCTCTGCAGGCATGCGGGGTGTGTGCGCAGTGAACGTCATGCAGGCTGGGAGCTGTGCCAGTGCCCCGCAGCTGCTGCGATCGCAAAGACAAACGCCAGAAAGCTGGGCCAGGCAGCATACGCTTGTCGGACCGGTGCGCAATCCCTCCTTCTGCGTCCGGCCGCAGGCGCCACAGACATGCGGTCGCTGGCGCAGCTGCTGCGCAGCGGGCAGGCCGCTGGCCTCGCGGCAATGCGCGTCGCGCTTCCGGCGCCCAGCCTTCCTCCAGACCCGCAGGTACACAATTGCCGTGGAAGTTGCTCGCCCTCTTCACGACTTGAGCTCTGCGACATGGCCCTGGAATGAACAACCTTGTGCAGCAGTGCCACAGGTGGCGCTGCAAGGGCAGGTCTTGCCGTTGTTGTGGCGCTGATGATTCATTATGTCTGTTCGTGTGCCTGTTCGTCGAACAGGCGGCCGCGGCGCAGCAGGACTGGCGCAAGCAGCAGTCGCAGCAGCAGCAGCAGCAGCAGCAGGAGCCGTCGCGCGCGGCGGCCGCCAGCGTAACACAGGCGGCAGCGCCCTGGACCCCTGGCATCAGGTGTGCAAAGACTCTGTCGTCAGCAATGACTGCCATCTCAGGGCTTCGCGCTGCTTTACTCGGTTGCACGCTGCAGTCAGGGTGCACTACTGTGCTGCTGCGCTCGTTTTTTCTTTCTTTCGTTGTGGCCACTTGGCCCTGACACTGCTATCAATTTGGCGACATGTCATGGGGTTGCTACCACAATCCAACGGCACCGTAGGTCATGATGATAATTCTTTCCGAGTTTCCACTGCGATAGGCCTGGCTCGGAGGGTACCATCGCTGAGTCGGTGGTGCTGCGTGGGGTGCGCCGCGACGGGCAACCGGCCCCAACGGACCAGGCAGCTGCGGCCCTTGACAGCAGCCTCCTTGCCGAAGGTGCCAAGCCGACAGCTCTGCCTGATGCAATCGTGACGAGACGTATCGCAGGTCTTTTGCGGTGCCGAGACGTCATCTCACTGGCTGGTTTCGCCGCAGATACGCCTTCCTCGGACATGATAGCCGTGCTTGGCTCAGCAGGGGCTCATCAGCCAATTGTCTCGCCCACAGCCCCCTTCGGCAATGATGATCCGAGTGTGATACGCAGGCGTGCGGTGCGTGCAGCAGCGGTGCGTCGTGCCGCTGCCGATGCCGGTGCCGCTACCCTTTCCCCAACTGTTCGGCCCCACAGTGGCACGCTCTGGCGACATCCTGAGTCCCAACGAGGCTGCGGCAGCAGCGGCGGCCCGCCGCTCGGCGGCGGCGGCGGCCTACCCGTCGGGCGACTTGGCGGAGGTGGTGTCGGTGCCAAAGCTCACGCGGCTGGCGGCCACGCACGGCTTCGGGGAGGTGCTGGCACAGCAGCGGCGGCAGCTCGACAGCGCAGCCGGTGCGCTCCTCAGGAGCTCCAGACTGACATTCAACAGTCTACGTCTGGATCTGTTCCCGTGTGCAGGGACTAAGCATTGGGCGATCAGGTGCCTGGAGGATGCATACGTACCATTTTTGCGATGGTGCACAGCAGAAATTGTCCTGCAAATGCCTATAGTGTGCGCTGTCATATCCTCCTGCACAACTGAACACTACACGACTGAACATCACGGTCAATTGTATGCGCAGCCTCAGCGGCAGGACGGGCAGCGCTCCTAGCGTGGGGCATTGACCGCGATGAGGTTGCCGAGGCACGCGAGCGGCTCATAGAACTTGCCGCAGGCTATGGCGGCGCCTCTGACGACTCATCTGACTGCGCCGAGTAGCGGCGATGCGTGTGGATGGTCTCGGGCTGGGTGTACATCGACATTTGATAGAACGCCGAGCAGGGTCTCAAAGAGTGAGCGTCTGATATCTTGGTGGGATTTTGACGTAGGGTTGCCGCTGCAGGTGAAACTTTCGGCACGTGGCAAATATAGAATACCTAGCTTTGATAGGCACCGTTATGAACAGCGTGCCAGGTGCAGGAGTCTTCACATGGAGACTCGCAACGGTCTCCACTCGGTGCGGAGACTCGGCAGATTCCGAGTAAGCATGTGCTGATCGCATGGGCGCGGTTCTCAGAAGTGCCACCAGCATGTTGAACGTGAGCGATTTCTCTCGGCCATCGGCACGCGACAACGTGAGCGGCATGTCGACCACAGACCAACTCAGCGCGCGGCTGTCAGCGTTCAAGTCGAAGTTCTCGGACTTTGTCAATAAAAATACTGGACGACGACATGCAGGCTACGATGAGCTCAACCAAGGTCTCATGGCGGGCGAGGATAATGACGACAGTCGTGCATACGGGGGCGGCAGCGGTGGGTATCAAGGACCGGTGCCCGGCTACGAATCAGGGGCTGCAGCGACATCCGGGGGCGTCGCGAGCCAGCAAGCAGCCGCGGCGCAGAGCCACGTACCTTCACAGGTGAGCAGGATACATGATTGACACATTTCTAAACCGGAAGAACACGCTTTCAGTCTTGTACCGCGACCCTCAGCCCAGCTGCAGCCGGGTCCTAGGGCACACGTGTTGTGCCTTGCATGCGATCGCTGATGCCTAATGGCGCGCCAAATGCAGCCCACTAGACATGAATTTGTGGTCGATCACGTATTGAGCTGCTGTGTCGCCAGCAACACGGAATGCACCTGCGGCATTCACACACATGATTCCGCGGCGCCAGGATCTTGATGTCAGTGACTCCTGTTGTTGCTGTGTGCACAGCGCAGTGATTCTTAATGTTAGACTATTGCATGACATAGCACAGTGCCGGGTATAGAGGATGCTTCAGTCGCAAGCACTGTGCTGGCTACTGCAGCTGGCAGGCTGTGGCCACGGCGTCACTTGCCCTGCAGGCGGTCGGGAGGTCGTGACCCTGACCAGCGCTGGCGAAAAATGCAGCAGCGCCGATGAAATGAATTTTCATTCAGATGCCAGAAAGACTGCTTGCCACAGCCGTCCAATGGCGACAGTCATGATCTACCATTCCGCAGGCGGAGGAGATCGTGATCCTGGCCAGCCTGGCGAAGGACGCGGCGGAGCTGCTGTGGGAGATGGTGGCCACCGAGGACCTGGGCGACGCGACGCAGCAGATGCGCGACAACGCGGCCACCATCCAGGTCAGGCTCTGCTGTTGGCATGCGCTCTTGGCCACTCCGGTGCATAGAGTTTGAGTTGCACAACAAAGTGTGACTGACGGAGCGGCTCGCGTGGCCGATGCATGCAGCATGGTCGGCGACATCTGCATGAGGCTTCGTGATGCCGCCCGCCTTTTCGTTGCAAGTGGACGCTCTGAGGCATGGCCTGCGACACGGCCACCTGGACAGAGGCATGCCCAACTGAACGACCTGTCATGTCACTCCGACTGGCTGCAAAATTACGTGCTCCTCAGGCTACTGCTGCTGCTGAAGCCGAAGCTGACACTTCCCCTCTGTACTGTGCTGCAACAGGCGCAGCTGCGGGGACTCATTGGTGACTACCAGGATCCGGACGAGGGCGCGCTCGCGGCGGGCTTGGAAGCCTTCGACACGCTCAACAATGTGCTGGAAGAGCACACAGAGAGCGCCACCAGCCCGCGCGCCAACGCGTCTGCGGCTGCTCCCGGCGTGCAGTTTGGCTCCGCACCAGCGGCTGACTTCGACAGAGGCGAGGGCGGCGGCGCGGTGGCGCCGCCGGCGCCGATGCCGCCGGCGGCCCGACAGCCGGCATACGGCTTGTTGGACGATGCCCCGCCGCCAGGCAAGGGCGGCGCCGAGGAAAAGCCGCTGATCGAGTTCTGAGCAGTGGATGACTCTGCTGCATGCTCGTCAACTTGGATTTCAGCTGCCACATGGTGAGCGGCGCAGCAGCATTCAAAGCTGTGCGTCCATAGCTCTGGGTCAAGCATGCCTCGACTGGGATCATTGAAGGGCTCAATGGCGCAGAACCAAGCAGGTTGCGGAGGCACCGCCAGGGCTGAATTGTGGTGTCAGCAGAGGCGTTGCATCTCTGCTCAGCGGAGCAGCACAATCGGCACTGGCATTGCCGCCGGCTCGCTACTCCATTCTTCGTCAGCACAGAGGCGCATTGTCTGCGCCACTGCGGGGCAGTTTAACATTGAAAGGGCAGAGCCTCAAATTCGTGTGCAGCTGCCGCAGCAGAGCTTCTGAAATGATGCAGCAGCTGATGCAAATGTACAACAGGGCGTTGCATGGCCATATTGCTCGGAGACACGTCACATCAGCAACCATTTGTAGGCTGCAGTGGTTGCATCGGGTTGTGCTGCGGTTCGAGTACCGTAACACAGACAAACTTTCCCATTTGTCATCCACCTGAACCTCTACAACCGTACCAGATTCTGCACCGTCACCACAAACGATCTCATGCTCTCACGTAGGCAGCTGTGCACAGCGACAAACCCTGATGATGCGTCTTGCACACCTGTGACGCCTTGACTGTAGCCTGCCTCCGGCACCTGCCTGTGCGGTTACTGGTAACGCTGACACTGCCGCTCATCTGAAAAGTCCACCTGATGCCTACCTAATCTAAAACCTCCTGCTCGACATGACCGACCGCCAGAGCTCCATACACACTGCACCGTTTGGCAAACCCACCATCCCGTTTTGCCATGCGATACTGCCCAGCAGTGCAGCCGGCGCGTGGCACCCGCGCACGCAGCTGCCTGGCCTCGCATGCCCTCCCCCTGCAGTCGCCAGTTAATGCCTTCCCCGAACATCGGCTGTCCCGCAGTGGCCTCAGCCTCAGAGCCGCCGCCCCACGATGCTCAGCGGGCCTGGCCCCGCCACCCGGCACGCGCGGACGGACGCTTGCTGCACCGAGTGCAGCTGTCTAAACCTCCATACTCTGTGCGCTGGCGCTCCTGGATGCTGCTCCTGCACCCGCTGCACCATGCATGTTTTAGCGTGGTGCGGGACGGACGCGCGCGCCATGCCGCAAACCCTAGATTTCAAACCCGCCGTCCTGCGCCTCGCCCAAATCCGGCAGCACGGCAAGAATTGGCGCGCGACACAGGGGGCACGCCCTGCCCGAAATCGACACCCGCATGTGCTGCCGCACGCAGCCGGCGCAAAACCTGCGCGACACAGACGCAGGCTCGAGCTGCTGATGCGGCAATGGCGGGCGCGAAGCGGTGGCTCATGCGTGAGCGCCATTCTGAAGTGACAGGCAGTATGGGGCGGGATCTGCTGCGATCAGCACGCATCGTCAGAGCTCTTCCATGCGACAATAGGGCATGTGCCAGCACGGCAAATGGGTAAAATGTCGGCTATTTTACAGGATGCGATAGCGTACACAAGGGCATATGCTGGCTGCTGCAGACAGCTGCGACAGGAGGCAGCTGACTCGGCGGTGAGGCAGACGTGTGCACAAACAGCCGCAAGTGGCGGGTGCAGGAAAGTGGAGAACTGCACCGGTGGAGGCAGGGCAACAGGCTGGCGCTCTTGTCTTTGGAGTAGCAGATGGCGCAGCGGGCCTCCTCCTGGCGGGCCTCGTGCCGCTGCAGCTGCGAGCGCATGTCCCTGCCACAGCCGCACAGGGGGTGGAAATTCAAGCCATGAAACGACTGACCGTGCTCGTTTGAAGTCTCTGCCACCATCCAAGATGCTTCGTAGCAGCACCCCGCACGAATGACATGTCAAAAAAGGCCCCTGTTCTGCACCGTGGAACCCCGCACCAGCCTGCCTTGAACAACAGCGGCACCTGATGTGGGCGCGCAGGTCGCGACAGCGCCCCGCCTCCGTCGCGTAGCGCGCCGCCGCGTCGGCTGCCTCAGCCTGCGCCGCCGCCAGGCGGCCCCGCAGCTCCCTCCCCTGCGCCGCCTCCCGCTGCAGCAGCCTTCCGCGCGCCTCGTGGCACGCCTCCAACAGAACTTGCGCGGCGCACTCAAGGCCGCGCAGCTCGGCGAAGTTCAGGTCTTTGGTGTCGCGCCCCGCCTGCACCGTCCAATTCCAGACCTCGGGAGGGACAAACATGCACCCAAGGCTCAATGCTGTCGTAAGGCCGCCTGCAGAGCACGCAGGGGTGCATACAATCGTGACGGTCAGGTCCACACCGCACGGCACTGGCAGGGAGCGGTTGCAGGACTGGTGGCGAACATCGACGAGAACTCTCCACCCCCTGCGGTCCCCACGACTGGCACCTCGAGCATGTGGGCGCCGCGGCGCAGGCCAGCGACGCAGAAGGCTCGATCTGACGCCGTGCGGTCCATGGCGCGGAAAGGCTCCGGATCAATACCTCCCTCGGCGCAGCGGAGGGCCCACTCCAGTCTCTCAACCTCAGCCTCCTGCGGTGCCGGGAGGCAAAAAACGAATGGCTGGCGGCTGGCTGCACGGGGTCCCAACCTGTGCACTCAAGCACCAGATGTACCGCGGCCAGCAAGCACCCCCAAAACCTTGCTTACCCTGCCTGCCACGCTGATGAGCGCAACTTCGCCAAGCGAAGGGGTATACATGTCGCGCAGCGAAGGATAGTGCACCCGAGTCTCGCAAGCGCACCAGCAAATGTTCGTGCCGCTGGCCTGCCTCCCGTTCCAGCTCCTGCAACTCTTGTAGCATCGCCTCCTCCTTGTCTGTGGCCGGCCGCTGCATCGCCGCCGCCGCCGCCGTGTCGCCCGGGCGGACCGCCACTGGCGGCGTTGTAGCCACGACTGCAGCCGCGGCCTCGCCGGCGATGTCGCCAGCGGGCATGGCGGCAACGCCGTGTGGGTCGCCGGGGCTGACGCCAGCGGCGACCACTGCACCCATGCCGGGGCCACCGAGCTGTGCCTCTGTCGGTGCCTGCTGCCTGCAGCGGATCATACGAGATTTGGTCAACAGGGCGGCCCAATCTCTCTCAGGATGCGAACAACCCCGCCCATCCGACTTGCTAGTGGACATGCGCTGAATCTGGGCTGTGCATTCCCTGCAACCAGATGCAGATGGTGTCGCAGTATCCCTTGCTGTCTCGGTGCCGGCCCCGCTCTCTTGCGCAGTTGCTGGTGGCAGCTGCCAATGGCCCCGGACGAGCTGGGGCGCTGCAGGACATCTGGGCGGTGCAGGCACACCTGCTGTCAGAAGCGGGGTGGCGAACATGGCCGCCCCCGGTCACGCCGTTCGGCACGACCGGCCGCGGCGGGCGGAAGGGCTGGAAAGGGGGAGTGCGACGGTCGGTGGCGATGATGTCAGCTGCCCATGAGAAGTCGAAGTCATCGAGTTCCTCCTCCAAAATGACATTCATGCCCTCCGGATCAAATCCCGGATCGCCAATCTCGCCCGCCTCCGCCTGTGCAATCTGCAGCGCCTCCTCTCGTTCCGCCGCCTCCTCGGCGAACGCCTGGGAACAGCAACAGCACGGCTCGGCGGCCTGTCCTGCTGACAGTGCACTGTTTGATATCATGCCAGCAGCGACATTGATGGGGCCAAACACTAGTCCAGCAGTATGCAAAACGTGGGCCTAAGGAGTCCAGGCTGTGTCTCCTCCATCCGGCAAGTCCTGGGACTCACGAGCAGCATGAGCTGCGATGCGAAATTTAGAGACGGAGGAAGACGTGCTGGGCGCCCAGGCCTCCAGCCGCACCTCGGCCGCTTCGGCAATGGCCTCGTTCAGTGCCTCGCCCTGACCCGCTGCCTCCTCCTCCGCAGCCTCCGCGTCGTGCAGCGCCGCAGCCTCAGCTGCTTCGGCCAGAGCTTCTTCATGCGCCTCATTCCGTCCCCCCGCCGCCTCCTCCGCAGTCTCTGCATCACGAAGGGTTGCCGCCTCCTCCGCATCGGCGTCCGCCTGCAGCACAGTAAGCGCCGCTTGTCGGATGAGGATGCGTGCGGCCCCGATGATGCGCACTGTTCTTGCAGAGGCTTGAGAGCGCATCCCCTTGAAATCGGCACGTGCACAATGAGTCGGTGCAGGGCCTCTGGAAATCCCATGGAGTTTTGGACAACATGATTGCAGCAATCAATCCCATGCAGCTATCTGGTGTGAAGCGCAGCATCATACCTCGGTGTCTCGCTCCACCGGCTGCGGACCCCAGCGCCAGAGTGCACGACCCAGAAACCAAGTCACGGGACCATGTGGCGGCGTGCTAACCTCCGATGCCTGCTCCGCGCCGGGTGCATTGCCGGCAGCAGCGCCGGCGCTGCCGCCCTGAGGCGCTGATGGCGGCGGCGCCGACAGAGATGGCCGGAAAAGGCTGCGTGCGTGCGGCACTGGGCTGATTGGCTGGTCGGCAGAGCCGCGCCGCCACCATGGTGCTGTCCACAGGGAGCCTTGGGCAGCTGAGCCGTTGAAGACGAGCAGCGACGGGCGGTGGCTACGCCCTGCAGCGCCCTCAGCTGGTCGCCGCGCAGCGGCTGCGTGCGGCGAGCCAGAGCGCGCTGGCGTCTGGGAGGCTTCAGCCGGCACGTCGGATTCTTGCGCCGCCGCCGCTGAGATGGCAGTCGCTGCCACTGCCGCAGCTGCGGCAGCATCCTGGGTCGTGGCAGGGAGGGCGCAGGAGGCCGCCTGGCTGCCGGACGGCTCGCCGGTTTCCAGGCTGGACTTGATGTCGATGGCGTCGGCGTCCAGCGGCGTTGTGCGCAACCGGGTGTTGCGGCTGCTGGGCGAGCTGGATCGCTGCCGGCGGCGGTCAGCGGACGCCATATTGCCATATGCCATTGGGCGTCTGGGGCAGAGCAGAACACACGTGTCAAATTGATCTGACTGAAGTCAATGCACACCGAAGCAGTAGAGACATGGGCAAATCTGTGTTTTATAGTTTGGTGACGAGCAGGATGGCGCGCTATACCTCACCTCACAAGCCGCCGGAGGACTCGAGGCAATCAGAAATTTACGTTTAAGACCTCAGAGCATGCACCACCGGTCGCACTGCGCGCTAGCAGGCCCAGCGTCGCAACATGCTAGATGCGTCGCAACAATGCTGGTTGGGAGTCGGGACCTTCAAAAACAGACACCTCGTGAGCTGCGGGCAGCCGCTGTCTGCACATTACGGGGCCTGCCGGCAGATGATCCACAGCACTTTCAGGGTCGAGCCGAATCGCTGATATCCGCAAGCCCCACAGCAGCGGTAAGCATAGGACGCAGCAGGCGCAGCACGCTAGCCAAACCCTATGCCAGCGTATCGACCCCGGCGAAAAGCGCTCACTTTGGATCTCCAATTCTCCATGTGCGGAGATCAGTTGCACATGCCGACGCCTCGAAAGCCCGTCAGAACTTGCAGCTGAGTGTTCGGAGCGGCAGCGTTATGGCGGACCAGCCGGCAGGCAGCAGCGCTCCCGCGACACTCCAGGTGACTGCACAACTAAGTTTTGCAGGACGCCCCTCGGCTCTCGCACAGGCTTACTTTGTCATTCCGTACAGCCTGTGCTATGCATGCACCCTGACGTCGCAACGATGTTGTGGCGGCGGACGTAGTCTGCCAGATCGGCGTCAGCAATCTGCCAGTCAGTCACTTGCCCGACACTATCTCGCTGCGGCATACTCATCTAGGTACCATTTACAGGCACGCAGTGATAACCCTTTCACCTGACCTGCCCTCTGACTCAGGCCAAACACCACAAGGTCCCCCTCGAAGCTGGCAGCCCCTTATCCTGCACCTACAGATAGCTTGACCCGCATGCCTTGAGCAGAGGTCTGAAACGTGCGCGATGACGCGCTGATGCGCATATGAGCACTGTGGGTGCATGCGGGGGCAAATCCTTGATGAATGTGCAGAGAGGCTGCCATCGCACCCGTCCCGCCTCTCGCAGAATCCACATCCTGCTCATAATGCGTGCAGCTTTCGAAAGGCGATCATGCCCCGTACGAAGTGGGTCTTGTGGCAATGGTCATCTTGGCTCTTGCAGGCTGGCAACCTGCCGCCGCAGTACGCCAATGCCGGCGGCACGGGCGGCTACCAGCCGAGCAGCACCGCGGCGGCCGCTGCGCTGGAAGCACAGAATCTTGAGCTCAAGAAATTCTGGCGAGAACAGCAGGCGGAGATCGAGCAAGTGGGGACGGATCCAGCGGAGTTCAAAAATCACCAGCTGCCACTCGCACGCATTAAAAAGGTAGGGTCCATGCGGGATAACGCGGTAACGTGTGGCCCTGCGTGGCAGAGCAATGACGAGTACCGGACTTGCACGGGATTCAGAGAGCTGACGTGTTGCAATTTTCATCCTGTCTCCCTTCTTGCAGATCATGAAGTCAGACGAGGATGTTCGCATGATCAGCGCAGAGGCGCCAGTGCTGTTCGCAAAGGTATGCGTGCCTTCCAGCCCCGATCACTTCAGCTGGACACTGGAAGCTGTCTTACCCCATCCACGCATGCCAGTTGCAATTCCTTGCCAATGCAGTCCTGCACGCACACGGGGTCCACATTCCAGCGGAGACGCCGATATTGAGGCGCCTCTTCGGTGGAGGCGGAGGCAATTTCGCCTCCCTTGAGCGTCGCTTCCTGCAGAGATGCCAGTTTCCCAGCTCGCTCTGTAGGCATGCGAGATGTTCATACTGGAGCTTACGCTCCGGTCGTGGAGCCACTCGGAGGAGAACAAACGACGCACGCTGCAGCGGAATGACATTGCCGCCGCCATCACACGGACCGACGTCTTTGACTTTCTGGTGGGTTTTTGGGTTTTTTCAATAACCGTGGACAGTCGTGCAGAGCGGGTGCTATGTGTTGCGGTATGTGGCCGCCAGATTCACCAAATGGGAATTTGATGGCACCGTGTCTCACTGTTAGCCTTCTGGTCGTTGTATCAGTCATCAACTCAATAGTTCTCAGCTCCTGCAGTCAGCACCTGACGCGCGGGGCGATTCTCGACTGCGTGCAGGTGGACATCGTGCCAAAGGATGAGAGGGCAGATGAGGCGTCGCGGCCGGCGGCACAGCCAGCGGCGCAGGGTGCCGCCCCCAGCATGCGTGAGTCCCTGGCATATCGGCCCTGGCTGGAAGTCGAGCGTTACCTTCACCGTCTGCGTTGGTGTTGCATGCGCGTGCTCAGTGCTGGTGGGCAATGCTCTGGCTGCCCAATCAGCATTCTCTTGCTGCTGGTCCCGTCTGCATACCTGCCGACGCCACCGCAATCCGTGTCCTAAGCCTGGCGACCCCACGGCCCTTGACAATTTCCTGATACCCATCACCCGCTCCTGATCTGCGGATTCCCGCCTGGCTCCCGCAGCGCTGCAGTACAACTTTATGCCGGGCGCGATGCCGGGCGGCGGCATGCAGCCGGGCCAGCTGCCGGGCGGCATGCCGGGCCAGTCCATGCCCATGGGCATGGACCCAGCGGTGTACAGCCAGTACATCAACCAGTGGAACCCGGTGGGGGGCATGCCGGGGATGCTGCCGCCGACGACGATGCCGGGCATGCCCGGCGAGCAGAAGCCGCCGGTGGTGCACGCCACCGGCGGCGGCATGGCGGGGATGCCGGGGATGGTGCCGCCGATGTCGGCGGCCGGCGGCGGCGGAGGGCAGCTGCCGGGCGCCGGTCAGCTGCAGCTGCAGCAGCCGGGCGTGCCGCCAGGTGTGCAGCAGCAGATGCCAGGGCAGGGCATGCCCGGGCTGCAGCAGCAACAGCAGCAGATGCAGCAGGGGCAGCAGGGGCAGCAGCAGGCAGGCCAGCAGCCGCCGGTGCAGCCACAGAGCCAGCTGCAGAGCGCGCCGCAGGGCTGACGAGCGTCGGGGTCGAGGCGCGCGGTCGCCTGCTGATGCATCAGGTCGACACGAGCAGACCTGCTAATCAAGGCCTGCTGAATGGCACCATGCAACGAGATGCATACAGTTTCCTGCGGTATGGCCACGTGGTCTGAATGTACCCTTGACACGCCCTCAACGGAGCAGGAGGCAGCGATGGCAGCTTTATTAGTCTGTGTGCCTCTCCCAGCACAGGAGCCGTGTGCCGCTACCATATCATCACTTTCGCGTTGAGGGATATCGTTTCTGGCGGGCTGTTTCACACTCGCGCTGCGTGGCTGCATGTTGCGAGGATCATCCAAACGCCATTTCGTTTGTCTTGGTTGAGGAGTGTCTAGGTAGGCTGAACTGAATTCCTGGGCATGCTGCCATCTGCCATTTGAGGATGTGGGACGAACCCCTGATCCATTGTAGCATAACTCGCCAACGCTGCACCAGTAAAGCGAATGGCGCTTCCTCTCCTCTTCCAAATCGTCCTAATCTAGGTATCGCTCTGCAAAATGTGCATCCTCATGCAGAGTCGGTGTGCATTCATCCGGACTTGAGAGATGCCGTCGTAGACGAGCAGGCATCTGGCCGACCTGCGATGCAGGGATACTGGCCAAGTGGCATTCGCTTGATCCCGTGCACTGACCATGCTTTGGCGGCCACTGAATCACTTGTAAACACGAATCTGAAAATCTATGGACCCTCTGCACGAAGGGGCGCTCATGACTGCGCTGGAGCATGTGGAGCCTTGCTCTCCATTCGTGAAGCCTTCACCTCAAGCCCCTGAAGCCTCGTGGTACCCTGTGACGCACAGCGGCAGCCACGGGTGCACCAGCGCCTCCACCGACTTGGCCGTCGCCAGGACCGACGCATTGGACAGCACTGCCGGCGTCCGCACGATGTCCTGCGGCAGCGCGAGGCGCCGCCGCCAGCCCAGGGCGTGTGCCGCGGCGATGGCCCGCAGGCCCGCCGCCGGCGCCCGCCACATGCCCGGCGGCTGCTGGCTGCGCGGCGGCCTTGGTGTCGCATCCGCGGCCGCCAGCAGCTCCGCCTCGCCTGCACAGAGTCTCATCAGCGTTCAGGCTGCAGGGTACCGAGGCGCGTCCGGCAAGATTCCCTCGCAATGCGCCAGCCTCTGCCGGCCGTCAGCCGCTCTGCTGCCCCTCTCCACCTTCCTACATATTACTCACCTTGGTGAGGCGGCGCATGTGTCAGACAAAATCGATGCGTCAATGGCATGCAAGCTTGCTGCAGGCGCAGCTCTGCTGTGCTGGACCCGGAGTCCGGTTGCGACCCTGACAGTCTAGAGGTCAGGTCTCGGCTCAGACGCATGTTCCTCCAGCGCGCCTGTGCACAGGTCGATGTCGACCAGCAGGCAGGCCACCCGCTCGGGCTGCGCCTGCGCCTGTTGCGGCGGCACCCCCGCCGCGCTTAATCGCCGCGCCCGCGCCGCCAGCAGCACTACCACGCTGCCCAGCCGCGGCCGCTGCGCCGCGCCGCAGCCAGCGCTCCCGCTGTGGCCCGGTACGCCGCCGGACCCGCCCCGACCCTGCTCTCCGGGCTCGGCATCTGATTCGTCCGACCCCACAAAGTCGCAGGCGTCTGCTGCGGCGTTGGCGTCAGCAGCGGCGCTGGCGCTGGCGGCCGCCGCAGCTGCATCCCGCTCCGTGCCACTACAGACCGCGTCCGTGCCGCCGCCGGCGTCGCTCGGCGGCTGCAGCGCCACCAGCTGCATGTCGTAGTCTGTCAGCTGGTGCCCTGCGGCAACTAGAGGCAAACCCTGCAAACCCTCTTGGACGGCTGGAGGCACACGGTGACATCATTCAGACGCGCCGCGCTCCGAGGATATTTGGCGGCAACTGCAGCCCTCCAGCATGCAGGGGTGAGACATGGCACTCCAAGGGCGGCCGCCGGGCGTCCGACGGCTGCAGGGCCTTCTCAGCCAGGACTCATGTGCTGCATTGCCTGGCGGCGCGTTGCGCTTGGCCGACAAAATCCTAGACTCATACCTCAGGCGGTACTGAGGCGCCCCCCTGCGCTGAGGTGGCCGCACCAGGCCGGGATGTCCGGGATGCGAACGAGGCGATGAGAGAACCTGCCTGACAGGTTGTGCAGGAGCCAAGTCTGCAGGAACTGTTCCAGATAGAAGCGGCCGCGGTAACGCAGGTCAAAGCGTGCGAGCATCGGGTACTCCATGAACTTCCAGCAGTACGGGCGTTCGTTGCCACAGCAGACCTGCAGTGCAGCGCCCGCGGTCATTTCAGAAGCCGTTGTCGACACGAAGAAGTCCCCACTGTACGAGCAGAAGAGGGCCTGACGCCATGCAACTGGAGGCGAGACGGTCGGCAGAGAGTTGGAGGGCCATTGGCAAGGCTGTTGGTGCACGCAGGTTGTTACGGCAGTGTCACCAAGGCTCGATAGCAGGTCCATGACTTCGCACCAATGACATTTGGATGTCCATGCTGCCAAAGAGGTCCGGGCATGCCGGCGCAGTGCCGTCCCAATCAGTCTCCCACGTTTGGGCAGGTGTCAAGCCCGTACCTGCGGTCGAAAGCTCCTCAGGAACACTGCGCCGTGACCGCACGCTGAGCCTATTGTGCGCTCTCACAAGAGAGCTTGACCACAGACTTCAGCACCGGCTGGCGTGATCGCAGAGCAGCTGACTGACGTCCTGGCAGCCAGTGACGATGGCTGGGCCCAGCGCGAAGCCCTGTTTCTGCGGCACTGCTAAGGTGCAGGCGCACCCTTGCCCGGGTGAATGCTGAAATGGGTCTGGAGCCTGCCAACATCTCCCACTCAAAATCAAAATTCCACACGGGAGGCACGCTTTGGCTGCAAATGCTAGAGTCTGTTGCGCAGTCCAGCGGACCACGCCAGAGTGCTGTGTCTTCTCTCACCGACTCGATGCTCTCCTGGCCGCAGCTCCACAACACCGAGCCCGCTGGCGGTGGCCAGCAGCAGCGTCGACGGCGGTGCAAGCTGCAGCAGCGGCTGGAAGGCCTGGCCGGCATACACCGGCCGATAGCGGAAGTGCACCGCCTGCAGCAGGGTGCCAAACTTTGTGGTTCGACGGTGCCAGCTGCAGCAGCGACCGCAAGGCCGATGCCGTGCCAGACAGCATGGGTGCGCTGCCTGCCATGCTTCAAGCACAGGCTCCTGAGGCTCGTGAGTCGGTTCGCTTGTTGGTTCGCAAGCCCCTGCGAGTGTGGGTGGCGACGCACTCGAGCTTCACCCGGGACCCACCTTCATCGGCAGCCGGCCCTGCAGCAACGGCACAATCGTGACGAAGTAGTACAGTTCACCGGCTGGATCTTCGCCGTCTGCGGGCGCACCCTCCAGAGGCTGCCCGTGCACGACTGCAGACAGGAATCCAAAGGCTGCTGCAATTCCAGGAAACGTGAAACCGTGCAGGCACAGTGGTACGTGTCACTGAGGGCACACGTCACATCCAGGCAGGCGACTGGCTTATGACATTACCCGTCCTGAGGTTGCAACGATAGCCGGTGCCAGTAACAAACCTAGGTAGGAGTCTCCCGGTGCCGCACAGACGGTCACTGCCAGCGACGCAGCAGCCTCTTGAATGTCGTCCTCGTCAAAATCTGCACTTGCATTCAGCTTCATTCGTGGGCAGTTGAACGTGCGCCACCAAACCCCTTGCACTCTTCGACTGCCTCCAGCATTTGCTAGCGTGAGCTGCCAAGATGCCCGATCAAGCTCAACAAAAGCGATGCCTGACCTGCGCCTCTAGTGCATTTGAACAGCGGGATGTTGCACTGCCGTCGTGCGCGCTCGAACGGGTGGAAGCTCCACAGCTGCAGGGCTCACATGCACAGGAAAGTCACATTGCTCGACAACTGCAGGCAGCACTCGACAGCAATCCAGATTGATACAAAATGCTGGAAGATGGACTGAGGATCACATCTTGCAGCCATCACTCTAGAACCCCTACCTGAAGGTGGTGCCCGCCTTGGCCGTCGGCAGCGGCAACGGGCGCGCTCGTGTGCGAGATAAGAAAATTGCCGCTGTGCGTGAAGCCCAACAGCACAGCGCCTGTTGGCGCACGTTGCAGGCAGGAACACTTCAGAACATGCCAGCGTGCTTTCGAAGACGCAGATGCAAAGCACGGCGAGGTTCGAATTGAGCTAGAGCCATGTATTCGCCGCACTTTTGAGGGCGCTGTGCTCGTCCATGATGTCGGCGACGGGCACTTGCAGCCGCTGAGGCAGCTGCAAGGGAGCACGAGTGTCGCATCGTCTGCATTTTCCGTCTCATGTAGCTAAAGCTAGCCGAAACATCTTGCAGTCATGCAGGGCACGCACCAGGGAGGCGCGTCCCGGCGCGGCGCCGCATTCTCGGTCTGCCAGCGACTTCAATAAGCCCTGTGGCGCTCGTGCTCTGCCAGGCATGTAAAACCTCGAGCTCGAGAGTAGTATTGTGAAGCTCTGATGTTGCCGAGACTGGCTAGACCGCTGAAGTGATCTGGCGATCTGAGCGAACCGTTTGGAATGGTTCGAAAGTGTCTCAATCGCACGAGTTGGTCGTCAGCGAATCTTTGACGACTGATCGTCCTCTAAAGATTTTGAAAGTGGCCTGTGGTGCCTGTGAGGTGGGTTCTGCAGGCATGTTTTCATTTCACATCACGACAACAGATGAATTCCGGAACATTTTGTCAATTGCGGCCTGCACCGTACGACGGACTCGATACCTTGTTGGAGCCCTGAGGCGACACGAGGAGGCGGCGTCCCCATCCATTCATTCATTCAGACATATACAGTCTGCCGCTATGTCCAGTCCACAGCTGCCCGGCATGGCTGAAGAGAGCGCGGCTATGGCAACACACATCCGGCGCTTGCCTTCAACCATCAGCCGAGGAACGACCTGCATCTTCAGCTGCGGCACCTTTGCGTCAACTTTGCGCCGCTCTGCTCACAGCCTCGACAACAAGCTCGTTGCCACCGTTGCGCGGCACTTCAGCACATGCAGCACGCAGTGGCGCTAAGAGGCCCCAAGGGACGCATCTGCGGCAAGCATGGAGGCGACGGCTGTGGCAGAAGGCACTGCTGCGGACATGACGGATGCTGTGTTTGTGGCCACGACCGCGCTGCTACTGGGTGTCCTGACGCGCGGGGTGCTGCGCTTCACTCACATTCCCTACACCGTGCTCCTGCTGGTGAGGCTGCCAGGCTTCCGAATGACAATGAGCTCTGAGTTTGCTGCGAACATCAGCAGTGCGCAGCCACTCCCACTCCTCGTGCCGCAAGCGCACAGCTTGCAGGGCATCCAGCAGCCATGGTACATTGTGCGCAACTGCCCCTGGCTGTGCTGCTTCCAGCTTTGGGGCCTCGCAATCGGCATTGGCCATGAGACATACACACAGACCTGGCAGTACTTTGGCCCAGGCGTCTCCTTCTGGCGGGTGAGATGTGGGATCAAGCCTGGTATGCATGACTGTCCACTGAGTCCATCGTTGCCTGCGCATCCGCGTCTCCAGCATTTGAGCAGGAGATGTTGCCCGCTGCAGGATGTCGATCCGCATCTTCTTGGCGTGCTGTTGTTGCCGCCAATTCTCTTCGCTGGGGCATTCGGTCTCACGAGGTGCCTGGGTCCCTCCGACCTTGACATGACTTGCCATCATGCAATGCTGCCATGTGCCAAATTGACGCAGCCAAGAAAGGCTGTGCAGTTTGTCCAGGTATTCAAACGTGTATGGATGCCCTGCAGGCGTGTGCTTATACAGAATGCTTCGCACATTGCATTGCTGGGGATCGTTGGCGTCGCCACAGGTGCGGACTGCTGTATTTTGTCCTGTATCTCCTGCAGCCCTGCTCACCTCGCATCATGGCGCAGGACAAAGGAGTTCCTATATACCGGTCCCACTGCAGCCGCCGAACCTGCAGCATGATGCCCGTGTGGCGGTGCCCTTTGGCTGCAGGCACAGCCATGACGGCGGTGGTGGTGAAATTCATCCTACCCTACAACTGGTCCTGGCCGCAGAGCCTGCTCTTCGGCGCCATCGTGGCCGCCACGGACCCTGTTGCCGCCGTGGCGCTGCTGAAGGAGGTGAGGCGCACAGCCGGGCTGCCAGACCTGTCAGAGCTCGAAACGTGCTAGAGGTGCAGCTGCCATGTGGCCTGTCCGCCCTCGGGCGGTAACGAGCCCGCTTGTCGGAGGTAACGAGCCCGGCGGTCTGAGGTGCGTACCCCAAGAAATCAGTGGGATCCGTCTCCTACAGCGCCGACACGTTGGGGCTGTCACGCAGGTCGGTGCACCAGAGGAGATCAGGGTCACGGTGGACGGCGAGGCACTGGTTGATGACGGCGTCGCCTATGTGCTGTACGCCGTTTTTCTGGTGCGCTGATGCTGTGACAGGCCTTCGCTTCTGCTCTGAGGTCATGCCTCACCTTGCTGTCTGCCCAGGCTGAACACAGGGCGCCAACTGTTGTCATCTCACAGCTGCGGATTTTGATATGCCCTCCAGAGTTGCCCGGCGGCAGATCCACACTTCTTTTGGAAGCCTTCACAGGCGCAAGTATATCACCAGGCACCAGGGCTGGATGCAGATCAGGGTGCTCACGACTGTGCATCCTACGTGTGAAAGCCCCAACCCTGCCCGCAGGCCTTTGCGCAGGACGAGAGCCCTTCCGCCGGTGACGTGGTGCGCACACTGTTTCGCCAGTCGCTGGGCGGCCCGGCCATCGGCCTGGCATTCGCGCTGTGCCTGGCGCTGTGGCTGCGCTTTGCCAGGCCGGACGCACTCTCGCATGGCGGCGCCATGCTGGCCGCAGCCTACGGCTCGTTCATCGTGGTAGGCACACGACCACATTTCTTGCTCGTATTCGCTGGGCAATCTGATAGTGGCTTGCTCATGCTCAAATCGAGTCCACGTTCACAATCCGTCCATTGAGCGGACAGAGCATTTCAAAAGGAGTGCTCGATGCCTCCCGGACCAACTGCATCAGCACCCCTCCTGCGGCAGCAGCGAACCAGACACGGCACTAATAAACCACACTTAGCAGCGCCTGTCTGTGGCGACTCAGGCAGAGGAGGTGCTGCACACGTCAGGCATCCTGGCGACGGTGGCGCTGGGCATGGCAATGCTGCTGGCAGGGCGCCCCAGCATCGCAATGCGCCTTGAGCGGCCGCTGGAGACCATCTGGTGCGGGTCGGAACCTTTCGGCACGGGCCTGAACAGGATACTCCCTGCGACGCATCTGGCCGCAACCCTGCTGCCGCCTTGTGGCATGAAGCGCACATGTGTGCACAAAGGGGGGTTTCCTGAACTGAACGCAAGCTGGAAGTCCACATTTTGAACATGCGACTTTGCTGCCCCGAGCGCGCTTGTGCACCTCCGACGTGTCAATTTCCTCTCTGCGAGTCGAGGCGCCAATATTTGCTTCAGTTGCATATGTCCTTCTCCTCGAGCAGGGAGATGGTCGAGTACCTCGCAAACACGCTCGCGTTTGTCATCGTGGGCATCATCATCGCCGGCCGGGTGTACCAGGGACACAACGAAGCGGGGGTGCTGCAGGGGGAAGACTACGGTTGGGCGGTCGCGTTGTGGCTTCTGCTGCTGGTGAGTGTCCGGGCCGGTGCCCGGGAGACTATTGCAAGTGCGCAGCGAGGATAGCAACCGCTGCTTGTGCCTACTAAGCCGCTACTGATGTCGAAGGATTCCCGCCCGCGATGGTCGCGCTGGCACTCAATCGGGACCGTGTTGCAAAAAATCAGCCTCGAGAGCCGTGGCTCGCTGCGAACGGTGCCAGCTCAAGTTACCTGGCACGTCATGCCGCTGCGCACCTGCTTGTGGCGTCAGGTGATCCGCATCATCAATGTGGCGGCCTTCTGGCCCGCCATGGCGCACACCGGCCATGGCCTGACGCCCGCCGCCGCCGCCATCACCGCCTGGAGTGGCCTACGCGGCCTTGTCGGCCTCATTCTTGCGCTGCTGGTGTTGCTGGACCCGCGTATCGGCGGGAGCGACGCCGGCGGCGGCGCGGCGTTCCGGGAGCGCGCCTTCTTCTTCATGGCTACCACCGTGGTGCTGACTGTCGTCGTCCAGGGCACCGCTTTCGAGCTGCTGCTCAAGGTGCGAAAGCATTCCATATTTTTCTTGTCAAGGTTTACTGGATTTCAACAAAAGTCAACGAAACTATCCTTAGCAACTTCCATTGTCTTGTGTAGTATCCTTTCGGTGCTCTGCGCATCTGCCGGTGTTTGCTTGCAAGCAATTTCGGTTTGTGCAATGTCGGATCTGTGTTTTGCGCAGGTGCTGGGTCAAGGGCCAGACAAGCCGGCATCGCAGAAGGCGCAACAGGCGGCGGCAGTGGCGGCTGCGGCGCAGCGCTGCGGGACACAGCCGCAGCTGAACGGTTCGGCAGGCGACCATAGTGGCGCCACAAATGCTGGAGGGACGGTGGAGGTTGGTCTGCCGCGCATCAGCAATGGTCAGCTGCCTCGCTGACGAGGGTTATGGGTCTGGACGGAACTGGCGGCATCGTGCTCAAGCAGTCGGACATGTTAACAACGTGAACCGTGTACGAAATAGTCGAAGTCTTGTGTCGTGCGAAAGGCTCAGCGTTTGAAGTAAACTGTTCGGTTTTCAAGGAGACTAGGTAGGGCTTCGCTGGACTCATTGTACTCCTTTGCAGGCACACTTCCTGCCGTCCGCTACTGAATTGATGTAAAAGCAGCCCCCGCCGCCATAGCGCTGTTCGTCCGGCCAAACGCCTTCCGTTCATGAGCACGAGGGGCCTAGCCGCTGGCCTCAATGTCAATGCGGAGCTGCTGTGCGTGCTGCCACTACAGTGCGGGCAGGTCTGCAGATCCAGGGGTGGCATCGCCATAAGGTTGGCATCTGCGCGGCTGCAAATGCGAGAGACAAGGGCGTGCCTGCTGACGGCCCTCCACCAGCTGTGGCTCATGTGCAGCCGAGTTTTCTGCCTCTGCAGCCTGCGCCTGCCTCCGACTGGTTGCTGGACTGCAGCTCAGGCGCCCTGCTCCCCGACGACGCCCAGGTAGTCATCGCGTATTGTGCCGACACAGAACTGCAGGGCCAGAGTCAGAGCACACTGTCAGCTCGACAGGGTCGCTTCGGAAACCATGGTAAGATGTCTCAGGTATGCACCATAGACGATGCAACAACCTCAGCAGGACAATGTAGATTTCTGAAAGGTGTGCAGGACGGGCGCTCACAATTTCGGTGGGGTCCACCCTGATGCCCACTACTCTTAGCCGTACCTCCGCCCCCGCGATGATGCGCACCTGCGGACGCCAACAGCAGCCAGAGCCTGAAGTTGCACTATTGCAGATTGTCAATGATGAGGTCTCAGCAGGGTTATACCGGTGACGAAATTTTGTGCACGACCAGAGCCTGTGTGCACCTGCCGCGCCAACCGATGCCATCAACTTCATATCAAATCGCAGAGCAGACGCAGGAACCTGGGGAAGGTCGGCACTGGGTTGCAAAAGAGCACAGCCTGTAAAAGTGGCACCTCCTCGTCGGACGACACATAGCAGGGGTCGTCCAGCGCCGAAAATTCAAAATCCTCGGGTATGAGGTGGTTGGACACAAAGATCTGCACCGGTCCCGCCTCCGCAAAGAAGCCCATCTGCGCGGCAGGAATGGCGACCAAGGATGACAGGGTGACGAACACAAGTGGCACACGGGCTGAAATGTGCGCAGCAGGTGGCTGCGCGTCCTGCAAGGCTGCCGCGCCGCTCCGCCGAGCGGGAAACGCGGCGGCCGCCATGCGGCGGCTCCCGGCAGGGCAAGAGGGCGAACCATCATAGCTGGAGTGGGAAGCAGGCTCGAATTCATGTTTCAGCGCTTCTACCGTCAACTGGGGCTCCGGCACGTCATCGAAGGGGAAGCAGGTACCACCCGCCGCGCACAACGTGTCGAGAACACAGGCGAGGCACTGTGCCATGCCATGAGGCAGCGGCAGCGGGGAAGAAGCTTCACCTTATTGACCTGTGTGACCACAGTGTCGAGCACCTCGCCCTTGAATGGGCGGAACACCACGCACGTGTACTTCACGTTGAAGCGCGCAAATCCCGTTCCCTCCCGTATGTGGCCCTGCAGCAGTGAAACCCTGTGTCTGGACCTTCGTACTTTCAGACATCCCCGCTGACAACTAGCCATTTGCGTCCAGCCGATGAGCCGTGCGTTGTATTGGGCATATCCACTCCAGGAACTGCAGCAGGTGCGCCGCCTTTCCAGGACCGTTCCATGTGCTGCACCTGACTGACTTCCACAATGCCGGTGACCGCGATGACAAAGCCATACTTCCCACTGCATGTGCCCTCCACCTGCACGGCCGCAGCACGTTGAAACCTTCAGCAACTTCGGTAGGATCCAGATCGTCCACCGTCGCGCTTGCCGATGCGCCATCCTCCGGGTGCACTTTGAGTCTGCCGGCGGGGCTGGCGGCTCTGTGCACAGTGGCGGGTTGCCGCACCGCCGCCACAACAGCACGACTGCACACAGCCACGCTGACGGCCAACCCAAGGTGCTATCCCACAGCTGTTTACAAGGTCACCTCTTTGGTCAACTTGTCCTCAAGCGTCTGCCGCATGGTGGGCCCAAAGTGGCGCGGATGCAGCTCAACGTCCGCGGGCATTGTAAGGTGATAGAACATGTCGGCTGCCTGCAGCTGGAGACGTGCAGCCTTGAACCGCGCCACTTCATCGGTCCATCTGCCCGAGCAGCAGCGGATGGCAGCGACTTGAGAGAGAGCACGTAGACCGTGCTGCTGAGATGGGTGATTGAAACGTGCAGGTTTTCAGCAGGAGCGAGCGACTGCTGGATCGGATATGAGTCGCTTTGACACTTTATTTGGTTGGTGAGTTGCAAGGTGCTTGTGCATAAAGCTCTCTCATGCTCCTCACTTGTCACTCACACCACGCCCCTTGTCAGACAAGGCCATGAGCTGGCCAGCTGCTGCCCGCTGAACAGCAATTGACACTGGCAGACCAATCATAAAGTTTTGTTGCGCTGTACGTCATGTCGGCTCACCCCCTCGCGGCCAACGGCCAGCTCCAGCATGGCTCATGCCGCATGCCGCGCGCCTTCACCTGGTGCAGCAGCAGCAAGAGGCGACGAAGCCCGGCGCGCTCATGCACACGCATGGGTCTGGCGGACTTGTGGCCCGGCAGCCAGAAGATCAAGCAGCAGGACATGGTGCAGATGGGTGCCCTGAAGGTGATGCGGGAAGTGGCATTGGTGGCCTTGGCGGTTCTGGGATGCACCAACACCAACTGCAGTCATGCCTACTGAAACTGTCCTGACATATCCTCAGGTCAGTCCAATGGGCTTCGGCACATGGGCATGGGGTGAGATGCTGTCAGCAATGCATTCTCTCCCTCCACAGCGATGCGCATGTGTGCATGAGCTGCTCGCATCTGCCTGAGCTAAGGACGTCGAGCTTCACTGCTCGCAGGCAACCAGTTCCTGTGGGGCTACGACAAGAGCATGGACGAAGAGTTGCAGGAGGTGTTCAACCTCATGGTCAGTCGCGGGGTAAATCTGTTCGACAGCGCGGACTCATACGGTGCGTCTTGCACGCTCGATGTTGTAGCTAATTGGTTTCTACAGCGCTGTCACTGGCATGAATTACAGTGAAGCATTGTACAAAATTTGATTGGATTCAGTGCTGATCTTGAGGATGCTGAGGTGCACTATAGACCCGCTGAAGTGCGCTGCATGTGCTGCAACAGGCACCGGCGCACTGAATGGCCGCAGCGAGCAGCTGCTGGGCCAATTCATAGCGGAGGCGCCGGGTGGCGCCCGCGTCCGCGACAACATATGTGTTGCAACAAAGTTCGCAGCGTACCCCTGGCGCCTCACAGCAGGCGAGCTTGCAACACGCTGCTATATCTGAGCATCTAGCACGTGCGTCGGTTCAGCTGCTGACCTCTGATCGCCAGCCGCTGCAGCTGCAGAGTTCTGAAAGGCTGTCAGCAGCACCTGCCGCCAAGCAGCCACGATGTTCAAGAGCAGGTCAGATGGTGAATGCGTGCCGGGGGTCGTTGCGACGGCTTGGCACAGAGCAGCTAGCAATCGGGCAGCTGCACTGGTCAGCAGCCAGGTGAGCTTGGTGACACCCACCCCCGCAACATACACTGTCTTACGTGCGCCGCTGGCCTTCGAATGCGAACGCTTTTGTCAGCTGCCACAAATCAGGCCGTGAAGGTCACCAACTTGACCGCTTGTCGGCTGCACCAATGAAGCAGCGGCTGTTCATCATGCAGCGAGGCTCTGCATCTGGCGTCGTCACGATGGATGTTCGCGCATTGTATGTGCCGTTTGCGCAGGTATGCGCCCCTGCAGGAGCGCGCCCTGTGGAGCGGCCTTGCAGCAATTTACGAGGAGGTGTGCCTCTGATGACGCCTCTGCACATGTTGCACTGCATTGGCCGTGTAGCTCCACCAGACATTATTTTGCAGACGCGTGCAGCCGGGATCAGCCTCCAGGGGCCAAGGGCCGTCCGAGCGCCCATCTTGACATTCGAGCAGATGTCGCCTCAATGTACCCGCAGGGCCTGGTGCAGGCGGTGGGCGTCAGCAACTACGGCCCGCGACAGCTGCAGCGCATCCACAGGTGGGGCTTGGGACTGCGTCTCTGCAGCTCTGGCGCAACGGCATTGGCAACCAGGCCCCCACAGCCGGGCTGGCCATGCGCGGGCGAGTGCGGACATGGCTGCTGCTGGTGCTGCCGACTGATGGGGGCAAACGAAACGCTGTAGCAGAGTCCGGCCGCTGGCCAGACCACCCGCGCACACCCCGGTGCCTGCTTAAAGGTCATCTCCATGCAACATCCATTCCCGTGCCGCAGGTACCTCGCGGAGCGGGGTGTGCCGCTGGCGTCGGCGCAGGTGCAGTTCTCGCTGCTCAGCAAGGGCCCCGACCAGCTGGAGACGCTGCGCGTGTGCCAGGACCTGGGCATCGCGGTCATCGCCTACTCGCCGCTGGGCCTGGGTGCGCGCCGCACCTCGTACTTCAAAGCGCCGCCAGGCTCTGAGGCGCCAGCCGCTCTGGATGCGGTGCAGCAGCCTGCGGCGTGGGTTGGGCCGTGGGAGGAGACGCTGCAAGCACGCACCGCTAATGGGGTTCCGCGGCGACGGGGTCGACTTTTTGACTGCCTGGCGGGGGCATCCTCTGGCTGTGGCCTCCGTGCAGGGGGCCGCGTTGTCACACATGACGCAAAGAGGTCTTGAACCCTCCCTCGCCTGCGGGTGGTTGCGGCCCTTAGAGCGCTGATGACACCATCTCGTGGTCAGCTTGCATGCAACACGCCCCATGTAGGCGGTGGCCCTTGCGACTCCCGCTTGGAGCACTTGTCATCTGATCGTGCGCTGCGCAGGCATGCTGACGGGCAAGTACGACAAGGACAACCTGCCGGCGGGGCCGCGCGGCCTGCTGTTCCGCAACATCCTGCCCGGCATCGAGCCCCTGACGGACCTCATGCGGCAGATCGCCGCATCGCGCGGCAAAACCGTCTCCCAGGTTCTCTCACCTCCCTACTAGTTTGGCATGCGAGGTTACACAGGTGCTCAGAGTTATTCAGACTTCCTCGTAGAGCAGAGTGTCTTGCGGCGTGTGGGAACTGATGCACGTCCAGCATGCCAGGTACGCTCCTCCCACAGAATGTAACATGAAGGCATAGCTGACAGTGCGGCTGTGACGCTGCAGGTGGCCATCAACTGGTGCATGTGCAACGGTACAGTTCCGATTCCGGGCGCCAAGAACCTGCGACAGGCGAAGGACAATCTGGGTGCCCTGGGGTGGCGGCTTTCGGACGGCGAGGCGGCAGCGCTGAGCAAGGCTGCTGACGCCGCCCCAAGCCGCATGATCCAGAATATCTTCCAGACGAAGTGAGATCGCATGTCGGACAGTGAAGAGAGCGAGGAAATGGATTCCCGAATGTGGATTTTGAGAGACACGGCTTGACACACAGCCCAATCTTTCTGCTGTTTGATCGTACCAACTCAAGAGGCATGGGCTGGTGAGGTTCTGGGTTCTCAGTCTGCAGCACGCCCATTGACGGTTTACCAATGTTCGACAGTTCACTTGCTTACAAAAACAGAAATCAGAAACTACTGCTGGACAGGCTGCTACCAGCTGCGCATCCCGTCTGCCACGCCCAAGCTCCCGCAGCGGACTCCTGTGCACATTGTCAGCCGCCTTGCACCAGCACCCCGCTCAGTGGTGTGGTTGGTTCGGGTTGGCGAACTCTGCAGCGCACAACAGACAGCCGATCAGCAGTCGCCTCCAGAAGTGGCTTCTCACACTGACTTCCAGCGCCAGCAAGATTAGGTGCGGCAATCCAAGCATGCTGAAGGTAAGATCAGCAGCGACGCAGACTCAGATCACGTGCTGTTTATTATGTGTAGGGGTCACGACAGCGACGCACTTGACGCCTTGATGTCCTCATCTGCGTTTGTAGCACCAGTGAGTCGTCAATTATCGCGTGTGATATCCTCCGCATGTTCTGGTGAAAGTCAGCGCTGCTTGCAAACTCCTGCCGCAGACATGAACAGGGCCCCACTCGCCGCACCTGTGATGCCCAGCGACATCTTTGTGATAAGGAAGCCCGTCACGCCGAAACCGAGCCAGAAGGGCCACCTGCAGCGAGCAGTTGAAGAGTGACAGCCCCGCATCATGGGTTCTGCGTCTCACAAGAACATATCCCACGCCACACAGGTCAGGCCTGAACGGCAGCGCGACCGGCGCGGTATCCAAGCATTGTATTGGAGCTTGGCGAGGCAACAACGGCTGACGAACGGACGCCGTGCTGCATCCGCACAGAGCATGAAGTCGCATCGGTGACAGGGGCACTCACAAGCTCTTCAGCTCCCGCACGACCGTCGTCCTGACAGGCTCAGTGGCGAGCTGGTGCGGCGGAAACTTGGGCATGCTTGCAAGTCCGCTGAACAGAGGGGCAGCGCTAGGATTTCGGGACAACTCCCACGCAACCCTGAGGCTGCCTCGATCGCTGTGCACACGGCCGGTCTGACACCTGCCTGCAAAGTTCTGCTGTCAGCCGGATCCAGCTGTGATTCACTCGGCGTCACTTGTCGCGATTGTGAACTGTGGTGCACGGCCTGCCCGGCTGGGTACCCTTGATTCTGCTCGGACTCTACTGACGGTCAGCCGCCGCAAGTTCAGCGGCGGAATTTGGATATTTGATATCTCGTCAGTTGATTCTCATCAGTTCTCCGTTTGCAGACAACAAGCATTATGTTGCTTACCACGCATCGATCACCATGGTCTCTTGGTTCGTCATCTTGACCAGACCAACATCTTCGAAGTCATCGGCCTTGCGGCTGTGAAACGCTCACTTTTCAACGCACCGCAGCCCGCAGGACAGACTGCCAATCAGTTTCTTCGCTGCTCCTCGGAGCATTTGTTCTTCTCGAACGAAGGCAAACTACACCCACAATCTAATTTGGTGCCGTACCGCCACTGGAAAGGCAGAGGTAACAACAACAACTAGCAGCTGAAACTGAACACGACGAAACTAAGCCGCCATCATTGGAAGCAGGAATTCCCCAGCGGATTTGAAACTTAGCTAGGCTAGCAAGCCTGAAGACCGTATTTCCTGATTCCTGCAACTGACAGGGGACCTACCAGACTTTGCTCGCTGGCCTGACTGCAACCATGCGGGGCGCACTTACCAGCTATACAAGTAACTCTTGTCGTGGAACAGGGTGCCGTTCATCAGAGGGTCACCGCTGCCGGCTCTGCGCAGCGGCGGGCACTGTGGCGCCGCCGGTGCAGAGCGCCTGCGCCGCCAGCTGCCGCCGCAGTGGCGGCAGCGCAAAGGGACGGCACCGTCCGCAGCGCGGCAGCAGCGCGCGCATGCCGCCAGACTCCTCCGCCCGCACCATCATGCCGCGCACGAGCTCGTAGGTGCCGAAGCTGACACATGCCATCGGCACAACCCGCAGGCTTGCGGCGCCCACGCCCCTGCGCAATAGGCGGGAAGTCGCATTCGAGGGCCGTGCCATGTCGGCCGGCAACTGCGCGCCGGAACATGAGCCGCCAGAGGAGCCGGAGTTTGCGGAGCCGTGTTGGCCGCAGAGCGTGCAGCCGCTCAGCGGGGGTGATTATCCAGCAGAGATCCCGACTGAGACCACCAGGCCAGGAGACGTGCGCCCACCTGTACAGGGCAAGCGGCCCCTCCTCCTGCAGGATGCGGCGGGTGAGCGCCAGGAAGTTGGAGCCACAGTCCACCTGGAGTCGCCTGGAAACGGTCTCCAGAGGAAACGCCACCAACTACGTGCAGCAGGACACGAATTCGCTCCTGCACTTGTCCTTTTCATTGAAGAATTGACCATCATACATCAAGTCCCTCAATATACGATGGTACTAATTTAGGGTTTTGTTATTTAGTTCCATCGTATATTGAGGGACTTGATGTATGATGTGATGCTCTCCTGGCATGCTCTCCTGCAAGCTTTCGCCAGTGCACTCTGCTGGAGCCCGGCCGCATCCATTGAACAGTTGACCTTTGCTGATGCACCCCACGATCTGAGCCAACAACGATGTTTCGAAATGCACTTGACACATGGATCTGAGCCCCGACAAACATTTGGCCACGGAGGTTGCACACCTGGCCGCAGAAAGCAGAAGCTACGCCGAAGCTGAGCACGCTGACTACATCCGGCTCAGCACCGCCGTGCGCCGCGCGGTGCCGCGCCTTAAGCGTGTCGAAGAGGCCTGCATCGATGACCGAAACATCTTCAGTGTCTCAGCTCCGGATTTTGGGGGTCTGTTTACAGCGAGTGCACTATGCTGCAATATCACTGGCATAGCACACTTGTGATTGTGCGCCTGCTGTAGCGTTGGCGTCCCATACAGCAGGAGCTTGCGGCGTGCAAGGCCTCGTTACGCTTATCACCAAGCAGACACACTAGGATGGGCTGACCTGGTGAGATCTGTAGAAGTGGATAAACTCGCCAGCAAGGTCAAAAGGGCTGTTCTACAGAGGGCAGAGGGACACACACCATATGTGATTGCCGCCTCAGGTAGCATGCCGATCAAGGACGGCAGCAGCCCCCGGTAGAGGCCCCGTGCCCCATCGGCGGCGGCAATTTTTCGGAAGGCATCCCGAACGCCGATGTAGTGACCTGCTGTGTCTGCCGTGAGCCGCGTCCGCACCACCTGTGGTCATAGGTTTCTGTTCACAAGAGGACGATATGCGCCTGGGTATGTGGCTCAGTGCATGGCGCGCAGGCGAGGCGATGCAGTGCATTTGAGCTCGGTTCTGTAACCATCTGCGGCGCAAAACGACAGGCTGGTACAGCACCATTGGTGCAATGGCTGCTGTCTTGACACGCTGGTGCAAGCCGGCTTGTCGATTAACGGCGCAGGTTTATGCACGAACGTGTGCCGCAGCAGGGAAGCCAGCCACAGAGACAGATGCAGCCTCACCTCCAGGGGATACAGCAATGCATTCGTGGTGCACCCAGCGAGCCCGGCCGCCGCAAACACGCGCGGCCCGCTGTTCGCGCCCAGGAGGCCCTGTGCCATAAGTCAACTGCTCACCCTCCTGCACAACTGGCCGCGTGCGTAAAACAGCGTATGTGGCAGCAGCCCGGCTCCCTAAACCCTGACGACCTGTCCTCCTGGTCAACTCTCGTTTGCGGGGCAGGCAGGGGCTGTCAGGCAGCAGGGCAGTAGAGTGCAGCCGGGACAGGGCAACAGACTCGCCTTGAAGACGTCGAACGCAAAAAAGTCGAGTGCCTTCTGCGGCGCGGACCGCAGCACGTTGGTGGCGTTGCCGCGGTACAGGCCCCGCCAGCCGCTGGCGGCAACCACCTGCTTCGCCGCCGCCAGCGTGCCCGCACCGCCGGCGCAGGCCCCCGTCATCGCCTGCGCGCAGGAGGGGCGGCCAGCATTCGCTGCTTCAGAGGCCTCTCCACGCTGCGCTCTCGGGAGCGTGTCCAGCAGCGCGTGCACCCACAAGCGGTGTCCTGATGCCCGCGGCGGCGGCTGTGGGCAGAAGCCGCATACACCACATGGTGCCAGCGCCTGCGAGACCCCACGTGCGAGGTGCTCCGACTGCAGCGTGCCCCTTATAAACTGTCATGCGCAAAGCAAAGCAAGGTAAGAGTGCAGAGGAAAACCTCGTATACCTGGACGCGCAGTGTCTCGAGCGGCGCAGTGGCTGTGCGGGAAGCGGCGCCTGCCAGTGCGCCGGCCACCAGGTGCCGCCAGGGGGAGCCCTGCAGGGCAGGGGCCAACGTCCGCAGGTCGGCAGCACTTTCACAGCAGGGCTTGCAGTTGCAGGATGAACCCTTTCCGGCAGGCGGCATGCGACATTGCGCCAATCGCCCAGCTGCGCGCATCTGAGCCACCCGGGCCCAGGATCCAGATTCATAAGCGCTGCAGGTTGCCCGAGCAGCTGAAGCGCAAGCGCATGAGCATGGGCAGTAGGGCCACTTTGTTTCACCTTTGCGGCGACGTCATGCAGCGCGACCGAAGCACCAATGTCACACAGCCCTGCGCACCGCACCGACAGCCAGTAGTCCGCCAGCATGTTGCTCTGCGGGCACCGCATCACCGTCAGCGAGATGCACGGCCTGTGCTGTTACAACCAGCCCCATTTTCCACCACACCTCGGTGATCGAGCAACGAATGAGCTCCCAGGCCATGTTTCCACCGTGTGCAAAAAATCAACTGCGGGCGGCGTGAAAAGAAGCTTCAAAAGCAACCCTCGGAATCCGCACCGCCGGCAGCAGCAGGAAGAAGGCGCGGAACTCCGGGAAGGACACACCAGGCTGCGCATCTTTAACTCTGCCGCCGCCGCGGCAACCGGACGACGCCCTCGCCAGCAGCTCCTCCACTGCCTGATAACACAAGAACCATGGAAGCAGTGCCTTACAAGGGACGTTGGGTGTTGAGAGTCAAGTTCCTGACAGCACCAATTGTGATGCTGGATAGACGCCCTCGCAAGCAGCTCCCCACCGCCTGATGCAGCTCCATGTGTTCCAGGCGCACACACATAAAGCGAACTGACAGGCGGACCTGCCCTCTCTAGTTGCTTCTGCAGCCACGACGGGCATTGTGCACAGCTGCGCTGGAGAACATGCCTGCACAAGCTGCGAGGTGCTTGAGACGGCAACCCAGCGGCAGGCCGCGAGGGACCGGACCCTGCTCACCTTGTGCCGCAGCAGACGACACGTAGTGTGTCGAGGCAGCTCATGCGCACGGTGTTCTGTAGCAGTGTGTCATGGCGAGCCACCTTTCGATGGTGGCGGTAGCCACGAACGGTGCCGGAGCCTTTTAGGGAACCCTCCAACTGAGGTTCCCTTTCCGCATTCAGCCACGGACCTGCACCAAGAGCGTCATCGCACCTTGCGGCGGCAGCGGTAGACGCGGCGTGTGTCCGGGCAGCGCACACGGACCGTCTCCAGTGCCGCCGCCAGCTCTGTCGCATCGAGGATGCCATCCCCATCCGCATCCAGCGCGTCGAATGTCGTGCGCAGCCCTGCCTCCCGGCTGCGCACGAACCGTTGAAAGCGGGCGAACCTGCGGCCACAGGTCACAGCTGAACTGGGCGCGGCTCTCGCGCGCAGGATCTCAAGCTTTTGGAACCTTTCTAGGCCCGTGTACCTCCGAAAGGGTTATGGTGCAGCTGAACACTCGTTCTAAATTTGCCCGCCAAGCGATGCTGGGCGCCTGAAAGACCAGTGATATGGCTCCGCAGCCGCGTCCGCCACGGCTGTTGCCAGCATGCGGTGGCGGCTGGATATTGCAGGTGAGCCCATCGCAAGGCACACTGACCTAGCTGTAGGCCACTCACGAGATGCGGTGCTGGCTGCTGTTTGCCGCTGCCAAGCCGCCCGGCGCCGCGGCGCCGCCCGCGCTGCCCGCGACCGCTGCCACGAACGCAGGCACATACGCCTCTGGCAGCCCGTGCTTCTTGGCGTACGCCCGCAGATCTGCCGCCTCCACGAAGCCCTTGCCCTCAGCGTCGATCTCGTCAAAGGTGCGCCGCAGGCGCGAGTGCCTGCAAAGGGTTTGCAGCACACACTGCGCTCGTCATGTGAACAACAGTGCTACTCTGTGGTCGCCTTACAGCAAGAGGTAGTAAATGCTCAAGCACTTGCTGGAATGGGTATTGCTTGGAGGTTGGAAGCTCTGCTGGATATCACATGAGAACGATGCCTGCTCCGGCTGGCGGCAGTAGGGTGCGGCGTGCTTACCCCAGCATGGAGGCGACACTCGTGGACAGAGACGCGAACGCCGGTCCGTGCCGCCGCCGCCGCGGCCGCCGCCGCAGCTGCTGCTGCTGCGGCAGCACCAGTGCAGCTTCCGTCGCATCGCCTGCTGCCACATTTCGGGGTCCGCTGGCGCCGAGCTGGAATGCTGTGGCAATGGGCGCCGGCTGCCATGTTGCCATTTGGCCAATGCGCGGCAGCCAGTCTGGCCATAACGGCGACATCAGCGGTTTTCTGGAGGCGGCTTCTGCTGTCGCTGCCATCGGCAACCTCAGGTGTTGCAGGCTCGTGAAGCGGACTGCCGTAGGTTCCGGGGCCGCCATGCTGCCTCTGCACGACGTCGTGAGAGGTACGACCACGCCGCTGCCCCCGCTACATTCGGGGCGTCAGGCGATCCGTCTGCTTCCGCGCTCCTGGATCAACGCACCATTGCCCTGCTGCTGCCCTCAAGTGTGTATGATGCAGCCGACCATGAAGCCTGCGTGGGACGGCCAGCCAGATCACGATTGCCAGACCGAGCAGCAGTGACTCACAGATCCTCCGCAAGACCGACCGGCAGAACTCTTCGCTGTAAACGCTGCTGGAAAGCAAACTGCACCGAATCACCTCTGAAAAAGGCTTTGGCCTTCTCCTTGCGGGTTGGGGGCTCGGCCGGGAGCAACGGTTCATGTTTCGAACTGGACTCTTTCTCTGCAATCAATTGTTGAGACGCCGCCCGACGAGCGGCCAAACCTTTCAATTCTGGTGCCATGTCATATCACGCCGGCACGCTGTGTCGCACTGGCCTCAGGCTCCTGGTCGCTTTTGTCTTGGATTACGAGACGCCTGCGGGTCGAGGGCTTCCTCGACGCTGGCAGGTGTTCAGCCCCTTCGATAACTTCCGCAAGCCCGTCCACTGCGCTCACACTCCTTCGGCTTGGTAGCATCATAAAAGTAGCGCCTTGCTTGCCTCCTCTTGGGCCAGCAACTCGTTCCTCGGCCGGCTCGCAACATGACGTTCACTATCGGTTCATGCAGCAGCATTGCCAGCAGCCAGCAAGCAGCACTGCAGAGTCGGCTGGCAGCTAAGCAGTCATTGCATCCATCTGTGGCAGCACGCAGCGGTTGCCAGCGCCAGGTCCTTGTAAGTGCACGATGCAGCACTCGATCAGAGGATCATCGCTTGCCGGAGCGCGGCAGCGGTGAGGCCAGCACCTCGACAGCAGGTGCAGTGCTGCCGCTGAATTGCGCATCAGACAGACCATCGCTTGCAAGCCGCTTCGTGTGAATGAAGTGCGCGCTGCAACGCGAAGATGTGTCGAGAGTTATCCTGTTGGCGCTCGCATGCAGACAGGCAGGCATGTGGCACCTTGGCAGCTGTATCATGTTGGCCACACCGTGAACCCGCATCATATACGAAATCAAACTTTCGTTTTACCACTAGTCTGGCTATACTCGTATGCAGGACTGGAGTCGGAGACCCCAGTGTCGCTGGCCCGCGCGTGCGGACCGACGCTGGTCTTCCTCGCGGCGTTCGCCGCGCTGCTCCACAGCGACGCGGCCCTGGCGGCCGACCCCAGCGACCTCAGCCAGCACCATCACGCAGCCAACGCCGTCTTCGGTGGGCACGCTGCCTTCGCTCGGTCTCGCACTGCCGCAGCTGCGCGATAGCGCGCGCCGTGGCCCCCACTGCGGCGTCTGGAGAGCCAGCTGCGCCTGCCCTTACAGCGCCTTTGCGCACTCGTGAACAAACCCGGAGCTGCGAATGTGTGGCATGCAGTGCCCGGCTCGTCTGCAGGTCTTCAGTTCTGACGACTGTATCATGCCGCAGACATTGCTGGCGAGGACGATTTTTGGGGCAACCTCACCTCTTACGCCCGCTTCTTCGTGACGGTCATGCTGGGCACCGTCAACGTGGTGTCGAAGCCCTTCCGACAGGTGAACACTGCAGAGACTCGCTTTGTGACCTTAAACATGCTCCGAACTCATCTGTGCAGGGACTGCACACTCTTCCTTGAAAGGTGCCAACGGTCGTGATGAGAACACCCGTGCATGGCATCCCTAACATTCTCGGCAGGTTCAATGCAAGGGTTGTGTGATCGAAGTATGGCGAACCTCCGTCCATCAATGTCTTGTTGCCCATGCTCAACAACAGGCGGCTAAACGGCCGGGCACCGCGGTCGCCCTGGCATTTGGCGCGGTGGGCCTGTTTGCGTTCATGACGTTCACCGTCAAGCTGATGCTGGGCATCGGCGATGATGGCGACTTTGAGTACCTGACCCGGGGTATCTGAGGGAGGAGGATGGTCGCGCCTACACCTTAGTAGTGATATCGGCAGTTTTGGTACCATGCAGCGGCGCGCCTGAGCAGGGACTGAGTGTTGACCTTGCGACAACTTTGTGGGTGCTTATTTCTTGTACTTGTTGTTGCGACTGACAATTTGTAGGACAACCTTTCGAGTTGAAACACTAAAGACGGCAGTCCTGGATCGTTCCTAAATTTCGAACGACTGTTGGGACGTGCACATGACCGCCTGACGACAGCGGCAACAATGGCTGGCGTTGGCATCTTCGAGGTCCAGCCGAAGTTCCCACATAAAATTTGCGTTTGTGGTGATTCAATAGACAATCCTATCCGCTCAGGAGTGGCGGCCCATACAACCTCATCGCAAGAATAAAATGAAGCAGGTCCTGCATCATGGCAGCCAACTAACTGCTGGACAACCCTCAACGTGGTTTGCAGAGCATGCGCGGCACGGCTACGAAGGTCCGACAGCGGGTGGTCTAGCTTCTCACGTCGGCAGTCACGAGTAGTCCTCGTCTGCAGCGTCGCCGTCTGCCGGGGCGCCGGTGGCTGCCGAGCTGTTGTACACGCGACGCAGGTGGCTGCGCAGCGACTTCCGTGGCCGCACCGCCTCCAGCACCTGCCATTTCAGGGTTTGATTTGTGAGGCAGCGGGAGCAGGGCAGCGCTCGATGCCGACCAACCAAGCATCAAAGGAGCGAACAGGGAGCAATCTTGCGGTTGCCCGTTGCGGTGCGCAGCTATCTGATGTGTGACTGCGGCAGTTGGCTACCGCAGTTGGTCGACTACTTCAGTGTCATCCTTGAACATCTGGAGAGTTCGGGTTCAGCAGCGCAGGCAGGGGCCCGTCAACCACAGCTCCACAATTGGCGCACCTGTAAGATCACACGCATTTGATCAGCAACAGCAGCAGCAACACCTGGTCATTGGGCACCACGCCGGAGCGCGCCATGCGCTCGATGATCTCATAGCCCCTGTCGTCGTCGCGCGTCCGCACGCAGATGCCCAGCATCGAGGTGTACACCGCTGCACCCGGCACAGCGTATGCATGAGGGCAACCGCAAGTTTGAATTCTGGCCGCAAGAAGTGCTGAGGCGCCCGGCTTGTGCTGCCGCACGGTCCGATGCCTGCACGAGGTATCTGCAGCACATGCTGGCAGGGCACACATACTATGTCAGGAATACACACGAGCCGGCTGAGGCTACATACAGCTCGTATCCATCTATACAGGATGACCATATAAACCGCTGAGGCTCCTGAGCGTCCAATGATGCAGGCGCCAGGTGCCAGGCATTGCCACTGCAGACAACCCTCAACAAGCAAACACACCTGTGCCGGGCCGCATGGCGAAGCGCTGCTGCATGACACCGAGTACGCTGCTGATGCCGGCCCATTGCGGCGGCTCCGAGTCTCCATAGCCGCGCACGAGCGTGCTGAAGGTGATGTCATCTGGTTCCAGCAGCCCGCCTGCAGGGCCAATATCGTCCTTCGTGGACTTGAGCTTGCCGCAGCCTGCCTTGCATACTGCAAGCTGAGACGTTGGCAAGACCGCACCCGGCCTTCCCCACCCAGCCACAGGCCATCGTTGCCGATGCGGCTGCTCAAGCGGATGCAGTTGCCGACCACGTCGAAGTGCTGCCATGTGCAAAGCTAAGTAGCAATATCGCTGGCAGCGCTGCTGGCAGCGCGCGATCCTGCCGGCTGTTCGAGTAACAGAAGTGTAGGGTGAATGCAGAAGGGGCCGCCGCACACCGAAGAGCTCATCGAAGACGTTCATGGCCATCTCCATCTTGCCATTGCGCGCGCAGGCGTCAATGAGCGCCGTCGCCGCCATCGCATCCGGCTGCACGCCCAGCCTAGCCATCTCTGCGAGCTGCAGGGTTGCCTCTCGGGGGCGTCCCTGCCTCCCCAGTGCGGAGATGCGCCGCGTCGTCTCGATGCGCACCGCCGCTATGCGGTCCGCCTCGCTGACCTCGCTGGCCACCTGCGGACGGTCATACGATGGAGCAGTGAGCTCGGCTTGCGGGGAGAGTGGGGCGGGAGGTCAGGCATTCCGGTGATGGTGCGCTGCGGGCGCCGCAGGTTGCTGCTCTGCCGAGCGGCGCAGCTGCATGTGCTGCTGGCAATATGTCACATGAGTGTCATAAGCGTTCTGAGCCCTCAAGCTTTGTTAGGCCTGCCGCCACAGCACACAGCGCCTGCGGTGCCCGCATGTGCTACACCTCTGAGGTCACAGGTCCTTGAAATCGACTTGGCAAACTGTCAGACAGTGTGTTGCGTCGATTGCGGAAGGAGAGCTTGCCTCTGCACGTGCGTTGCGCCGGTGGGGTCTGCGAGGTCGTGCATGCGCATGCTCTGGCCGCAGCACTTGCCGCTGGGATGTACCAGATGTGTTTCTTGCCAGCATACCACCCTGCACCAGCCCTGCCACCATGCTGTTCGTTCGTATTCAAGCACTGCTTCGTGCTCACCAAATCCTACACGCAAAGCTATGCTGCGATGCCAGTCGGGGAGCTGGCGCGTCAGAGTCAATATCCAATGTCTGCGAGCCGTTTGATTTTGTTGTAACGGTACGGAGATGCTGATTGTGGCTCTGTTGCACAAGGACGTCCGCGAGCGTGTCGCCGCCCTGTAATGTCTTCTACCGCGGCTCGATAGCACGGCGGTGTGCTATCGGAATGAATCTCCGTGCCTGCCAGAATCGTGGACGTGAATCGCTTGGCTGCTGATGCTGTCGCGCAAGAGAACAATGGGCGCTCGCCGGGGGCGAGACGCGAATTTGATCGAAAGGGGCCAGCCGAAAGGGGGGCAGCCAGGTGGCTAATGGGGCCGGCCGAGGAATGGCAGCACCCTGTAGCGAAAACGGCCGCAGCAAATGATACACGTAACATGCAGCAGCTGGCATGGCATGCTCATGCAATCACGATCGCAGGACTCATACAGATAGCAAATCAGCACGCTCCAGGACACTCACGGCTCGGGGTGAAGCGAGAATCATGAAAATGTGCATGAGAGTCGGCGTGACGTGAAGTTTCCACGCCGAAAGCACTCGCACATCACTGCAGAAGCATTTGTGACGTCTGCTGAAACAAGCAGGCATAGTTGGCCGCATGCAGCTCAGCTGGCGAACGTCCCCAGCCTGGACATGAACAGTCCCCCTCGTACTTGGCAGGTGGGCGAGTAAACTTACCCACGAGCGGAAGCTGAGCAAAAGTTACACTTGGCCTTAAATTTCCCTCGTCGTTGATCTCTCCGAAACGCCCCTTATGCGATCTGCTGCAGCGCGCAGTGGCTGCCAGCTGCAGCAGCCGTGCAACCTGGCAGCGGACCGTTCTGCAGCCCGAAGACTTCCGAATCACAGTCTGCGTCTGGCAATCGCGAACATGACCCTCGTTAAAGGACCAGAGGGGTTAGTCCCGGTGTGCTTCCCCGTTCTATGGAAAATCGTACTAAGGGCGCGGAAACGATTCTTACATCAACTCGCCAAATCTTACAACGCCGGCTGCCGGGGCGCCGTTCGCACGGCCAGCCGCAGCGCGAGGCGCCTGCCTCACGCAAGGTCTGAAGACTGGCCCAAGCAGCAGCTGACGGACCACGGAAGACCCGAAGACGCAGACTGCAACCGGCAGCAGGCGTGAGAGGTTTCCCGTCGACGACTCTTAGGGTTTACTACGGCCAAGCGGAAAACTTGAGTGCATAAGTTTGAATCACCGAAGGTGATCAAACTATAATTGACAGAGAGGGGTGAAGCGTGCCGCAGCGCTGTCATGCTTCTAGGTAAAGCAGTGGTGATACGGAAGGTGGGAAGGGAGGAGGGGGAGGAGAAGGGRGGWGGGGGAGGAGAAGGGAGGAGACACAAGGATGAGGGAGGTGCAAGGGTGAGGAGGCCGAGGAGGAGAAAGAGGGACAGAGGGGAGGGACGGAGGAGCAGGAGGAGGAGATGGAGGAAGGAGTCACCAAAGCAACCGTCTGGTCTAGGTCTGAAATGTGACCTCGGATAATCGTGGAATGCACACCGCTATGGTTCCCTCGCCATTTGGCCGGCCATGCCACGTGGCGGCCGTCCGTGATCTTCAAACGTTCACTAGGGAATTCGCCTGACAACTGCCTCTGCCTGCAGCATGGATGGTTTCCCAACAATGGAGACTACTTGAATCGCGACTGCGGGCCAATCCATGCAGAGGGACAGACCTAGAGGAGTTCGTACCACACACATCTCTCGAGGCTCGAAGTATGGTGGAGCAATCCAATCAATAATCAGGATGCATTCATGGACGAACCCATCACCAGCAGCAGCGGCTGCACAGGCTCCGAACATACCACGCCATCTGCGCACGCCGCCGCTGAGCCAGCTGCACCCCGCAGCGGCTGCCGCCTCACACCCTCACTACATCTGTACCGGGCTCAGGTTGACGAAGCAGCCGGAGACGGACTGCGCGTCCAGCCGCCGGCCAACCTTTTTGAGGGAGGCAAACAGGCGCAGCAGGTCGCGCCCCTTCACGATGAGCTGGCCCTCGTTGTCTGGATCGATGTGCACTGGCAGCAGCGCCTGCGCGGCAGAGGGCACAGGCAGTGTCAGAAAATGTCAGTTGCGTAAGCTCTGCAGACCCAGTGTATGATGACCTCGCCGAGCTCCACCCGCGGCAGCGGCCGCAGCGGCTCGAGCCGCGGGGTCGCCTGTGGCTCAAGCAGCGCTGAGCAGCGGTGGCTGCCAGGGAAAGCAGGCAGCAGAGCAGCAGGACTGGCAGGTATAGAAGGGCGGCAGTATCGGCATTGGAGTTCCCGAAACCCTCAAACCTGCAGGAAGCGAAGCGCGGAGTCACGGACCATAGCCTGCCGCCGCGTCCGCGACCGCAGCCCTCGGCCGGTGATGATGCGCAGGTCCCGCATCTCTGCCGGCGCCGACGCACAGTACAGCCGGAACAGGCGGCGCAGCACGTCGAGGATGGCCAGCTGCGCCGTCGCCGCGTTCATGCCGTGCAGGTTGACGGGCGGCACGTGCTGGAACCTGGAAGCGTTACGAGGGAGCATCCAGCAACCAACAATGGTGACATGCTGTGACACACCCGGCACATGTTGCATGCATCAGGCATGCGCACATCAGACGCATGCGGCTGGCGGCATGGTGCAAGCTAGCGAAAACAGGGCCAGTCCTGACACTAGTGGAGCGACGGTGCAATGATGCGCCCCCCCAAGGACACAAGCTGTTGAGTGACAGGCTGCGGAGGGCGCACCCGCCGGCGCGGCTGAATTCCGTGCCGCGCGGCAGCGTCTCGTCCCACCACCGCCAGAAGCGGTACCGCTGCTCCTGCATGACCTCCTGTACCGCCTGCTCCGCCTGCGCAGCAACACCACCAGTGTCACCGCCGGCTGCAGACAGCAGGCCAGGCTGCAAAGCTGACTGCAGTGTTCTGCATGATGATGAACCCCCAAATCTGGAGCCCAAAAGCCGACGAGGCAAAAGCCCGTCAAAGTGGACCTGGACACACACAGATGTCGCCATCCCACGCAAGCTGCCACTAGGTCCGCCCTGTGCTGATGATGGCCCTCACTGTCCTGCGGCGCGTATGGTGCACGCAGGTGCATGAGTGCACAGAGGGTACGTACACAATGCATTGGTGGGGCGCCTGGTGCGCACCTGCAGCAGGAAGCGGGCATCGCCGCACGCGTGCCACGCCATGATAGTCGACTCTGCCAGGATGAGCTTGCCCACCCAGTCCAGTTCCAGCCCATCCTGCAGCGTGAACGAGGGCACGTGCATGGTCTGACGTGCCGGAATGCAGTGCCGCAGAGTCATCGGAAAAGACATCCACATCGATTTGCCAATCCCAGTCCAGCTGGAGCCCCTGCTTCGGCGTATCCAGCAAACACAGTGTCTTCCCAGCGACGCAGTGTCAGGAGTGCTGCAATGGATGGTTCACAAGTCACAAGGAGCAGGATCGCCACACTGCCATGACCAATTATGTTGATTACGCTCAATGCATGTAAGGCAAGCACATCTTCAATTCTCAGGTAGTTGAGATACAAGATATGAAACTGGAGGAATGCCGCGCAATATCATGGCTTCATCTCGATTCACCATTCAGCCACTAGCCAGGAAACCGTTTGATTGCGGCATGTTTCGCGACTCGATCGCGGCTCAGTGTGGCGCGGCTGCGGACCTGGCGCATGCGGTCGGCGGTGTGGGTGCACAGGTCGTAGCGCCCGGCGCGACCCTGGGCCCCCAGCAGCGATGTCATCGTCCACGCGTTGGGGGGGCACCCCGCGGCACGCATCTCCGCCAGCACCGCCTCGGCAGCGTCCAGGTCCCCGGCGTTGGCCTCGGCGGCAACGAGGCAGGACCAGGTCACCACGTTGGGCTGCACGCCGTCGGCCCGCATCTCCTCCATCGTCGTGCGCGCCCTGCGGATGGATGGGCCGAGGTTCTCAGGCGCCGGGCGTCGGGGCGGCACCGCAGCAGCGCGAGCCCAGGACGTCACATGACCCCGTCACTCACCGTATGAGACCAGCAACTGGTGGTGTCCAAGAGCGGCCACCGGTTGGCTGCACACGTGTGGAGGCAAGAGCCATGCACCGCCGGCTTGCCTGCTGAGCCTCAGGCGACAGCGCCACCGGGGCAGCGACGAGCGCCGTCTGGCGCAGCAGCGGGCAGGACAGGCCTGACACGAGGTGCTGCAGCTGAGCAGCTGGGCGGGCGGGTGCCCCGCCGGTGCAGCAGGCAGCAGGGTCAGAGGTGGAATGCGCACATGCCGGGCTCCGGCATGGCGGCGTAGGCGGAGACGAGCGAGGTCCAGGCGGCGACGCCGGCCGGGATGCCGCGCGACCGCATCTCCGCCAGCAGCGCACGCATCTCGCCCACGTCGCCGCGCTTGCCCCACGCCGCCAGCAGACTGGGGTACACACTCGGATCCACCTGCGTGGCAGGTTTCCAGGGTTTGCGGTGTCTGAGTGTGAGGCGGTGGTTCTGTCTGGTGGCGTGTTCGTATGGCGGTGCTTTCGTCTGGGTTTCAACTGCTGAGCGGGCGGGCGCCGGGCGCGGTGCTTGCTATAATTTTTAGAGCCCGCCCCACCCGCGGAGGGGCAGTCCCAGAGGGGAGAGTCTGATATCGCCACAGTGGTTCCTTCGCTGGCCACCAGCCCTGTTCGCACGCCTGAAGACTAGCGCAGCCTGCCCAGCCACACTCCCCCGAAGTCAGTCCATCAACATCCAGCCCAAACGACTGGAGCCGCCTCTTGCCCAAGTATCAGGGTTGCAATGCCCACCTCGACGCCGGTGGCCTGCGCCTCGCGGAGCACAGCAACCGCTTCGTTGGGACTCCGGCAGGCTGCGAACCTGCATGCAACAGACCAGCACTCAATGTCAAGGACCCGAGCCGCGATGAAGGGCGCGCAGATCAAGCACGGCCAACGATGCAGCACATCCCGACAGCCTCCTGTGCTGCGCCCAATGAGGGTTCGAAATGAGGAACAGAATGTAAGAAGAGACGGGATGGAGACGCACATCTGGATCATGGGGCCGTAGACGCGGCTGCAGTAGGGCCCCACCAATTCCCGCGCATCCTCAAAGGCCTGGATCGCCAGACCGGGGACGTTGCGCCGCTGGCACATCTGGATGTACCTGCCGCAGGAGGCGGGACGGCAGTCTGTTAGGCTTGAGACACACGACTAGTCACCTCATATCAGGGTGCCCTGCTGCGAATCCCTGTAGGATACCGTCCACAGCCTTTGTGCTGTCACGGGGAGCAGGGCACCCACGGCGCCGGTCCACAGGCCGGGCTCAGCAACGCACGGACGTGCGCATTTCGCAGTCTGGTGCCATGCCGCAACACGACAAAGTGGGCGGCACCACGTGCTGCATGTCTTGGGGCTTGCGTGATGCCGGACCATCAGGCAGCTGCTGGCGTGATGTTGCAGGCCATCGCATCCACATGGTGGGGCTGGCCTTGTGGACGCCAGACTTCCACAGACACCGGAATCTGAGTTTGAGGCCCTGGCGGCGCACTCAGCGCACCTTCCCAACAGCTCTGCTTTGTCCAGGCCAGGCGACCCGCCCTCCACGGCTGCAGCCAGGATGTCCTGCACAGTCAGACACAAATGTCGAGCACAGGCGCTCAGAGCGAAGTCGTAGATTTGGCCTGAGCAGACTGCTGTCCAGAAGCCAGGGGGGACCAGCATGACAAGATTCAGCAACAAAACTGAGGCGCCCAACCGGCGTCTGGCATGCTGGCTGTGGAAAAAACATACCGTGAAGCTGGGAATGGCTCCCCAGCTGGTTGAGTATGTCCGCATCAAAGCCGCGAAGAATTGCGGCTGCGTCTGCACGCCTTCCCGAATTGCCGTCTGCATAGGAGACAATCGGACGACCCATTGTGACACACTGCGGCGGGCTACACAACGATGTTTGCTGATGCAGCACTGTGGGGACGTTGCAATGGGTCAGAAATTGCATTGCAGATGAGATGGCTGCGCAGTTTGCGGTCTAAGCATCTTATCAGGGGGCATCAGGCAATCGCCAGCGCAGCACCGCGGGATTGGCAGTAAGTCAAGGCAGAGCGGCTGAATAGGGCAACTGCAAGCTACACGCGGCAGCCACGCATGGAGCGGCCAGCAGGCCCACAGGTCGCGGGGGGCGCGCACATTGATGCAGTGCCAGATGCCATTGGGGTCGTGGGCGGCGGCGTGGCAATGAATGAGCGCGTCGTACACCTCCACTGGTGGCTGGTAGCCTGCCGCCTGCAGCCGGCCAGGCCATTCCAGAATTTGCATTCACGATGTGATGAATCGTTCTGCAGGCATATGTCACATGCTTTGAGGGTGGACACCTTCTGTGGACACATGCGGCACCTGCTGCATCCTGCGGGGCATGCCGGGCCGGCCGTAGGCCAGGTCTGCCGCAGGCCCGGGAAACTCGGAGGCACAGTCCCGATGCAGCAGACGCCACCCTCCCCGGCGCTGCTTTTAAATGCTGCTCGAAATCACCTTGAGCAGCTGCACGGCATTCACTGCGGGCCGCCACAGCCCCGCACGGGTGCAGGCGTCGATGAAGGAGATGAGGTGCCACCTGTCTTGGTCGCCGCCAATCACATGATAAAACTTGTCCCACAACGCCGTCAGCGCCCGGTGCGACGCCATCTCAGGCTGCAGCGCAAGGGCTTGGCACAGGGTGTAGTAAAGGTACGCCTGCAGCATCAGCACCTCATCATCATGTTTCTTTCCGTATCTATTTTATCATGTGTTATGTATACATCAAGAGAGCAGCGGAGCCAGGGTTGCTCTGCCACGCCGTTGAATGTAAGCTCTCGAGATCGCGTCCATACTTTGTCGTGGCACTGCAAGGCCTGGCTTCGAGAGCACTTCACTACACGACAAGTACCATACGCTGTTGGGCGCCGTACGAATCCAGAAACACGACGCGTTGCATCATCAATCCAACTGGCTGTAGCACTGCTTGGACAATGGCTGACAGGGTTGCTCAGTGGCAGGGGCTCACCTGCCGGTCAGTGTCTCCATCATCCTGCACGATAAGCCTGATTGCTTCCTGCACCTTGCCTGCAGCAGAGCAGCAACTGCAGGTCCGAGAGGGGTTCAGGCACACATGTGTCGCAAGTCGTGCTGGTCGCCTGCCCAACTGCACAGCAATTCAGAGACCTGTGTGCCACCGCAGAGTTGGTGTGCACCTTTTCGGCCCAGCGCCGATATGACCTTTGGAGACATCTTCCAGCGAGATTCGCTAGGCTCCTGTGCCGCAGGGCTCGCGTTATTGACAGGCGGCGCAGATACTGCGATGCGGCTCGGCGCCCTGCCACTTCTGCCGCTGCCGCTGCCGTTGCGGGCCGCGCCCCTGGGCCTCGCCTTGCCGCCCGCCATATCCAAGACGGCGACCGGATCGCGCCTCTCCCGGGCAGGGCTTGGCATGGCTGAGAACGCCTCACGCCGCCACTGCTCCGCCTGCCACCCCGTGCGCAGAGGCCGCTGCAGCCGGCTGCCGCCGCCGTCGGAGTCAGCAGCACTGCTGTCGACTGTCGCTGTGCTGCCGTCCGCGCGCCCGTTCCAATGGGCGCGGCCTGCCAGCCTGTCACCGCTGGGGCCACTGCCACGGCCCCCCTCTGTGCTCTGCGCTGCTGCGTCATAGGCATCACCATCGAGCGCAGCAGGTGCGGGGGCTGTCGCCAGCTGCCTGGTTCTGCAAAGCCCTGTTTTGAAAGAAGAACAGCTCAGTGCTGTGCATTATGCGGGAACGCTTATGCGGAAACGCCTGAATTATCATATTAATGGAATTGGCCGAAGGACTACACGCTGTGCTGCGAGCGGCAGCCAGCATGGGCTTAACCATTGCCCGTAAAGGTATTTGCAAGCCGCTGCAAGGTTCCCCACCTGCAAGAGGCGACCATGCTGCTCGGCAGCGCGACGGGTCGAACAGCACGCTCGGGAAGACCGGCGGCACCGCCGTCGCCGCCAAGGCGGGCTGACACCCACCAGCGGCGTCCCCCCCATCATGGGCAGCAGACCTACAAGGAAGCGTTGTTCGGATTGAGTGGTTCATGCTTTCGATTATATTATTGAACCATCATACCGTTCAAGTCCCGACTGCACCATCACCTGTGCCAGGGTGTCCCATCGGCTTGACCTACGGGCGATGATGCGCGCCAGGCTTGCGACAGGCAGCACAGACGGCTGGACAGCCGGCGTTGCAGGTGCAGCATCGCCGATGCGTGTGCAGGTTTGGCCGCAGAGGCGAATTGGCACAGACAATACACGTATTCGCAAAGGGGTCGAAGCAGCTCCTCCAACACAGCGAGGGAGCAGTTCGTGTAGTTTGTGTTTCGCTTTTGGCTGCAGGCTTGCAAATTGCGTATGATCCTTGTGAAGCTGGTGTTGTGCCTCGGATTCGCGGCCAATACTCTGGCTCTTCACAGCTCTTCATAGCGGTTTCTGCCCAGTTTGTCACAACTTGCGAGCCGTGTCCATAATCCGCTAGTCATACGGCCACCTGCATGAGACAGCTGAGCACAGATCCTTCTGACCCGAGGATCGGATTTGCTCGGAAACAGTGACGGTGGGCTCCGCTGAGGATGCAGTCTTGATGCACATCCCACACTGCCCGCACAGCGCACATGGCGATGCCAGTCCTCAGCCTCGTGATCGTGGGGTGAGCTCAAAGGGGTCACAACTTCACTGTACATGGGCACAGAGGCATCATCGAAGGTGCACATGCGGCATCGCTTGTGAGTATTCATAACTTCTGACGCGCAGGCATGAGGACCATCCCATATTCGAGGCAGATCTGAGCAGCAAAGCGTCAGATTCGGCCGTGCGAGATGTGAGTGCCTGCCGTGCGCCGCGCAGTCGCCCTGACGCTTGCCCGCATGCCCGACGCTGCACAGACGCTGCTCCTACGGCACATGTGAACAACCCTGCACGCTCCTTTCGAGCACTCTGCATCTCAACGCTGGACGTCTGCACTCTGAACGAAGCTGCAGCTTTGCTCTGCACGCGATCTGCGTGGCGCCACCTGGTAGCTGCGGTTGCCTGTCCCGGAGGCAGTTGGCCGGGAGGCTTGCCTTGCAGATGCGAGCTGCCGTCTGATGACGCCCTTTTCCTGGACGCAGGAGCGGGCGCAGTACCTGCACCAGTTCGTGCTGCACGCCGCGCTGGATGCCGTGGAGGAGCAGCTGTGGGGCACATCCGCCATGCACCTGGGCGTTGTCGACCGCTTCAACAACCTGCAGGTGGGCTCGAGTCCCTGGGACGTAGCTTCAATGACCACTGTCAGAATGTTGCATCGGCAGTCGAGGAGATCAGATGCCCCGTCTGCCAAGCACCTGCGCTCTGACCATCTGATAGATACCCGCAGCTGCTGGGAACATGAAGGTTGGGAAGGTGCAACGCAACAACCGCGGTTTGCTTTTAGCGACAGTCCTCTGACCGAAGGGCGTGTAGGTGGCAGTTGCCGCCGCAGCTACAGCAGATGACGCACAACTGCCTGTGTCGGCAAATTCTATCAGCTGCCAAACAAAGTCCCCAAAGCTGCGGTACAAGAAATTGCGCTGGCGGTGTAGGTGTCGGCGTATGTGACCGCGGCGCATGTCAAATTTCTGCTCCTGCACGACGGTCGCGGCGAGGAGGCCATCAAGAGCTTCTTCAAGGATGTGTATGATGCTTACCTGCGGGTGGGTGTTTTGCATGTATAGAAATCCACACCCAGACATTGGCAGGCTCACTGTCAATACAGGGACACTCTATGAGACCTGCTTGTCGTCTTGATATTACTCGTGCTCCTGGCATACACACAGGTGATCATGAATCCATTCTTCACGCCGACGACGAGCATTAAGTCGGTCAATTTCCAGCAGAAGGTCCGTGCCGCCAGCAAGGCCTACTTCCGCTGAGGCGGCTCATGTTGCTGGGGCTGCCAGACAAGCGCGATGCCGCAAACGATTGGCAGCTTGGGCCTGGAGCATACCCTGAGCAGAACGGTGCGCGAGCGATGCCAAAATTTGATAGGATATATATATGAATTTCTTGTACAGAGCCCGAGCCCTCGCCCAAGGGCACGTCGCTTGTCGGGCGGTAACCCTTGTGACACGTGCTTAAAGGTCTTGCGTTGCGGAAGGATTGTGTCAGGACCGCTTGCCAGCGCTTCAAGTCTTGCACGTAAAGATTCTCAGGCCATTCAAACCTGCAGCTGAACTTGAATCAGGAGACGAATTCGAGTCCACCGCCAAAGAATCCGCAGCTGCTAGCAATTGGATTTGAAAGTTCGGACCCTGCTCACCTTCACCATAAAGTTGTTTCGGCCTACACGAGCGGGCACGCTGCGCGGACTTGCGACATCTCGCGCAGCGTTGATGTGAACAATTTGTGCAAACGCATCGCAAACACAAGCAGCTGCAGCCCACCAGGTGACGGAGGCACGCCTAGTCGTGACAGGGACGGCTGCTAGCCGGCAAATCACCCGGCCGGTCCGTGCTGATGTACATTGCACCTTTGGGCTTGAGTTTGACGGTTTGCAGGACACGCCACGCTAACACAAGCTGCCTTGACCACATCTCGGGCAGTGCAGCTTTCCGGCAGACCAGCGTGCGCGGCACAAACCGCCTGTCGCGATGGCAGCCGCACTGCCAGCAGCAGTACCAGACGACGACTGGGCATCGCCTGTTAGCGATGCTTGCAAGGCGTGCGGCAAGACCGACTGTGGCCCGGGGTTTGGACCCCGGACGCTGCTGGAGTGCAGCTGTTGCCAGGCCGCCAACATGCATGTGGAGTGCGAGGAGGCGGCCACTGGGAGCACGCTGACCGAGGAAAGCCTAAATGGCACCCACTGGTTCTGCTCCGAGGTGCGCTCTGCTGGCGTGAGGCGACGGGAGCGCTCTCCATGCTGTGTTGTGGGAATGGCTGCACAGGCTTGCACAGGCCTGCGCTGCCAAAGCAAGTTGCGCACAGCTGCCGCCGGACAAGGGTCTTTGGTCCATCTCACGACGCTGCATGGTGGCCAGCTTGGCAGTTCTGACGGAAGGCTGTCAACATGCATGCACTGCAAAGACCGCATGGCGACCAGGCAGCGGAAGACGAACGAACTGCTGCTCACTGATAATTAACGGAATCCAGCTGATGTGGCAAATTGAGGAGATTCCCACACACGGCTGCCGCACTGCCGTGCAAGCATGGTGCTGGCAGGGCAGACCAGCGCGACAAACAACCTGAGCGGCTGCAAAACAATCCGTGTGCTCCAAACCAGCCGGCAGGGTCGCTCAAGGCTCAACACGTAGGCAACCAGAGTTTCTGCTGGCGGCGCAGGGCTGCAAGGCGGTATACACAGAGCTGGACAGGGTGACCAACCAGCGGCAGGCGCTGGAGGGCGGCTTCTTGGTGGAGGTGGTGCGGTACTCGCGCGTCTGCAAAGGTGCTAACGACCCTTCTGTCAGACATGTCCTGTGGCTTGCGTTTCGTGGCACCGCAAATATGCTGCTCACGTGTGGGATTGCGCAGCCAGGATGAACAGTAATTTCGGATGACCAGACTGCGCAGGCTGGCTTTCTGCACCTGTTGCCGGCTATAGCCGTAGTGCATGGTGGACTGAGGGTGCAAGTGCACTGGGTTTGTTCATGCTCTGAGGCCGCAACCCATCAACTGACAAGACTCAGGATTTGGTGTACCTCTCTCTTGTGCAGGTAGTCGAAGCACGGCGGAGGCAGCTCTGCGGCTCTTCAAAAGCTGCTTCCGTGCGCCTTCCTCAACTCAAATGCCATGCCAAGCTTGCACGAGAAGTTTGCCCTGCATAGTTTGTCAATGAACATTCAGAAAACGGTTGACGACCATCCGATATGATGCTGCTGCTGCTGATGTACTCGACACGTCCTCTGAAACATGCACAGCGGTAATGAGCAGCCACTGGGACCAAGTTCATCGTGCAGTCGATGGAACACTCGCAGAGCCATTCAGGCCGGCATTCAACGATCAGCCTGTATGACAAGATCACATACTGAGCCGAGGCGGCGCTCCGCTGCGCTTCTCAGCTGATGGAAATCTGCGTTGCAGAGCCTATGGTGATGGACAATGGGCAGGAGCTAGCAGAGATGCTCTGCACAGGGTTTGAGAGCTGTGATGACGATGACGGGCCCGGGATATCCTACGACTTCAGTGAGCAAACTCGCGTGATGGCGGCTGCGCATTGATGTGGCACTTGCGCTCGTGCAACAACCCCCTATTTTGTGCGCCGAAAGAGTGAGTCAGCAGCGCTCTGCGTAGGGCGTCAGGGCCGCATGCATGCAGTGTGGCATTGCAGCATCAGTCTTGCAGCATTCTGTGGTCCGAGTGTGAAACGATCCTTGGATCTTTATATCGGTATGAAGATCTGCTGTTTGTCCGCAGGCAACTTCAGGGTGGTGGTCCTGCGGAAGGGCAGCACCATCGTCAGCGCGGCGACGCTGCGCGTTTGTGGCACCAGCTATGCCGAAATCCCGTTCGTGGCCACCAGGGAAGGTGACTTGATTCGCCCCCGGTTTGCCGGCGGTGGCATGGCGACCATGTCACACTGCGCGGGCTGGCTCACTATTGTTTTGTGCCATGCATGGTGCGAACAATCTAGCTGTCTTCTTGACACCCGCCGGCATGCGGCATGCTGTCAGCGGTCGCTGACACGCATTGCCGCGCTGGAAGCAGGCTACAGGCGTGAGGGAAATTTTAGGCGCCTAATGAATGTGAGGTCTCCCTGGCTGAGCTATGATGCCTTGCATGCATGGTTACACGAGTGGCGCGCAACTGTGTTACGGAAAACTGCAATGGTAACCTTGATCTGAATGTCTGTCCTGTCACTGTCACTCTGATAAGCTCGTCGCATCTCATCGCTCATTGCAAGCTGCCCGCATCGCTCTGCTGCAGGCAGTCGAGGGCATGCTGCGCGGCATGCGGGTGCGCCACCTGACAACGCCGTCCATGCACGACCTGCTGCCGATGTGGGGCCGCGCCTTCGGCTTCGTGCCACTCACCGTCAGCGAGAAACGCGCCCTGGAGAACAGGTGCGAGACCCTGAACCGAACTTGCCTTGTTTCGGATTTTCGTTCTTGTCCACTTTCTATGGGCAACGTCCTGTAGTCTGAGCAGGTGCATCTGAGCCGGCGTGCCCTGGCGTCATGAGGATGCTTTTGAAAGCGCTCCAAACGCCCTGCATGATGCCGCAGAACAATTCCACTGGCAGTGAATGAATTGCAGAGGTTCTCCGGCGTCTTCGTCGTGGCTCGATGGCGCCATCCATCACTCGCTTGTCTGATGTTCACTGATCAGTATGCATTGCGCCGCCTTTCACAGCTTATCGCTGTTGCAGGGTCGTCCTGCCGGAGGAAAACTCCTGCCGGCTGCTGAAGAAGCCGCTGTTTGGGACGCCCGCACCAGGTACATCGTTGTGATTACGCCTGCTGCCAGATTTCACCACCGCAGCAAAGTTCAGCACAGCTGGAAACAGAGAGGTGGTGGTGGTTCTAATGCGTGCTGCGGGTCAAAATCCCATTTGCCGCACTGCCACTGGTGTGATTCTGACCTGTTCACCTTCCGCGAGCTCTGACTGCAGATATAGTAGTCGGTTGACTCGTCACAGCTGATCGTGATGCGCTGCACAGGCGGCGCAGGCCGTGGCCACGTCGGCGGGGGCAGGAAGCGCAAGACACCAGCAGCCGCCGGCAGCGCCGCAGTTGAGATCGGCGCCGCAGGTGGGGCCCGCTGGCCACTGCAACCACCTATGCCTGACAGCTAGACACATGTCAGCCTGCCGGACGGCACATGAGACTTGCCCGACGCCATGCATCCAACTAGCAGAACTGAACAGCACATTTCATATATGCATCTGCTTGGCTGTACATGCTCGAGGCCCGTGCACCAGAGCCGCCGTCGGCAAAGCACAACATGGGGACGCAGCTCAAGATCGGCTGCAAACTGCTGATCCCCTCCTGCGGGTGCAGGTGCTGAGCTCTCGCAGGAGCAGCGGGCGGTGGCACGCATGCAGATGGACTTCAAGATTGCCGACGCCCTGGCAGGTAAATGCCCGTCTGGCTGTGTTACGACAGGCCCGAGCTTCAAAACCTGATCTGGTATCTGATCAGGCTGGGTGCATCACCAAGCTCGGCAGCATGCTTGCTGGGGGCGTTCAGTATATCGTGGAGCCATCTATGCCAGATGGGTACTGATGATGGTCGTGCCGCAGCATCTGCATGTCTGTTGCGACGTCTTTGAGTATCATGTGCAAAAGAGACCTGACATCTCATGTCACAAATGCCACTGGACGGCACTGAATCTGGTTTTGTTCTCCAATAACGATGTGGCCGTGGCTCAACGCTGCACATTCCAGTTTAAAGCTGCACTCATGCTCAGCTATTTGTATCTCAGCAACCTCCTACTTCACTCACAGGCGCTATCTCCAACTTCCTGCGGCATCCCCAGGCAGCGGCAGTGCCTGCGCCAGATCACCAAGAAACACTGCAGAGGTGGGAGCAACCGTCTCGTCCTTGCAAACCTTGTTCAGGCAGCCCGTCTCTTGGTTATGAAGGTCTTAACACCAATGCACAAAACCATTGTCGAGCATGTCGGTGGAGTGGCCGCGAGTTACAGCCTGGCGGGAGAGCCTTGCTTCCTGCGATTTGGCACCCTGCGAGACTGCGGGGCGCCTGTGCCTGACCCAAAGCGCTGTCTCTCGCCATGCGCACAGCAGCAGACGACAGCAGCCAGAGGGCCATGCTGAAAAGAACATGCATGCAAGCGCCGGTTGTCTGGTCAATTCAGCAGGTGTTCAAAGAATGTATGGCCACAGTCTGGTGGCAGAGAATGGAGAGTTTGATGCAGAGGATCTTGCTGGCCGGAACTCTCTATCACCACTGTGGCTGATGTCTCGCCAAACCTGGAGGCTGCATGAACATGACTGTCGGGTGTGCAGGCTGGAGGCGGAGAATGCGCGGCTCCGCGTGCGGGTGGCGCAGCTCGCGGCGAGCAACGTGGAGCTGCAGCAGGAGCTGGCTGGCAGTGCGCCGGCCCTGCCCCCAGACCTGCGTACAGCACAAAAGACCGCCGCGGTGGCCGGAGCCGGCGCCGTCGCAACCGTCTCCGCACCCGCCGCCGCAGCGGCAGCAGTCTCGCCAGATGTGGCGCCAGCAGCAGCAGCCTCCCTCGAGGCTGCTGCGCAAAATGGAGCTGGCAGCAACAGTTGCGGCGACCAGTCAGGCCATGACGGCAAGGAGAATGCCGAGCCGGTGACAGCAGATGCGCAGGCTGTTACTCCCGTTGCGGCTGAGGAGTGCCGCAGCACAGCAGCGCTGCCTTTGATGCAGCTGCAGCCGCCGCAGCAGCAGTCGGCGGCACCTGACGGCTCAGCCCACCAGCCTGCTCCGAGGGAGTGCTTATCTCAGCCGCTGGTGTCAGAGCCGCAGTGCTCGTCAGCGCCAGCAGAGCAGCGGGCGGCACCGATAGCGCAGCCGCCCGAGGCAATGCAGGAGGCGGCGCCGGCAGCGCTGTCTTCGGCCCTGCTGCCAGCAAAGCAGCAGCTGGGGGGCAACGCACTGGCAGCAGTGGAGGAGGCAGATGTCGCATCGGCGGGGAAGCCGGCAGCGGCCGGTGGCCCAGCGGCATCCTCCCGGCAGCACAGCCGGCCGTCAGGCGGCACTGATGTGTCGGCACCCGACCAGCAAACGGCGTCGGCGGCGGCAGCTGCAATGGCCGGAGAGGACAGGCTGGCGGCTTCAAAGGACTCGCCCAAGGTGCCGCCGCCGCTGCCGCAGCAGTTGCCGCCACAGCAGCGACAGCAGCTGCTGCCAAAGGCAACAATGGCTGCAGGTGCTGAGGATCAGGGAGCAAAGGCGCCTGCGGCCACAGCCGTGGCGCCTGCAGAGCCGTCGAAGAAGCGGAGGGGACAATGTCCGCCGAGCGCCAAGCGGAAAGTCGCAGAGTCAATAGGCGCGGCAGCAGCGGCCCAGCCTTCAGCCGCACAGACGTCAAGCCCTCCACCAGCCAGTGCAGCGTACGAGCAAGCCGGCGCAGCGGTATTGGGTCACCCAGCACAGGGTGCGACGCCGGCCGCGACGCTGGACCCACAGACGCGAAAGCGTGATGCCATTGCCGAGCAGCTGCAGGGCGCCAGTGCAGAGCTGCCCGCCAAGCGGCGGCGGCGGCAGCCGCAGCGTCTCGCGGAGGAGCCGCCGCGGCCGCAGCTGCTGCATGCGGAGCTGCGCGCAGTCAAGGCCAAGCAGGGCGGCGTATCTCAGCCGCCGCCTCCGTCGCACAAGAACGCAAAGCACTCGCCGCAGCCGTCGCCGCGCCGGGCGGCCGTCAAGGATCGGCGCGCGGGCAGCACGCAGGCGATGCCACTGCAGGTCACGCTGCAGCCGCAGGTGCCACCGCCGCCGGTCCTGCAGCAACACCCGCAGCAAACACAGCCGTCGTGGGCGGCATCGCCGCCTCCACCGCCGTGGCTCGACCAGGTTGCCACTGCGCCGCCTCGCGGGCACTACCAGCGGAACACAGACAGCGGCGGCGCTGCCGGCAGTGGCGGCAGCGCCAGCTCACGGTGGCTCGACCACTGCGACGCCAGCGGCACGGCGCCTCAAGCGACGCCCAACCCCTTGGCCGAGCCTCCAGAGCCGGGCCTGTCACTCCTGGCAGTGCCAACTGAGGTGTCGCCCTGTGTGGCGCCTGCGCTGATGGCTGCCGCCGGCTGGAATGTTTTCACCGACCAGCGGACGGCGCGCGGCAGCACTGGGGCGGCAGGCGGCGGCGGAGCAGCAGTGCTGCCACCGACCGCCATCTCGAGCCCCTCCGGCGGGCACACTGGCGCAGCGCAGGCTGTGGCAGGCAGTAACCGCCAGGCCGCAGAGGGCCAACAGGCGCCAGTGGCGGGTGTGCCGGAGTCACCAGACGCGGCGCAGCGCGCGACGCCGGCGGCGCTGCCCGCAGCGCCGGCGGCGCATGTCGTGCCGGCGCAGCCGCCGCCCCTGCCGAATATGCACAGCTGCACCAAGCAGCAGGTGCTTCCTGTCTAGAGTCGTTCTGCCAGACCTTCGGCTGAAAGTTGCATCGTAATCAGATCCATAACCCCACATGGCCGCAAATCAGGCCTACCTATTACCCTGTTTCTCCTTCCTCTCAAGCGTTGGCAGCCTGTCAATGAGGCTCCTTCGATTTGCTACGGAATTGGGTTTGATCCTGTATTACATCTGTGTGCAGCTGGCAGTTACTGGAATAGGGGGCGTGGCGTTTGGGGCCCTGGACGACTCCTCGGTCCCAGCCCCACAGCCAGGTGAGACTGTCGGCACAACTCTGAGAAAACCCAATGAGAATGAGGTTGCGCCTGTTGTTTTGTGCCAATTCGCCATTGCATGCCTGCCAAGAATACATGCATTTGGGCACACGCGAACGGGCGATATAGTGCCGGCGGCTGCACAGCTGCCGCTCTGGGTTTGCTGACGATATACTGCCCAGCCGCTGACGGTGCCCTGTTCTGCCCAAATCTGCAGTCATTGGCTGCCCAGCGGGCGCATTCGAGCAGGCTTGCGGGACAACCGTGGCTGCCGGCTGGATTTCTGCAACCAGCACAGCCGGCGCCAGGGCATCGCGCGCAGCAGACATCAGCCCTGGCGCCGCCAACGGCGGCAGCCAACCCTCGGTCGCCGGCGGCGCGCGACTGAGCGCAGGCTCTGCAGTCACCGACGGCCGCGCCGACGGCCGCATGAGCGGCACGGCAGACGGTGCGCTACACTGCGATGCCGGCAGCGGCAGCGGCGGGTGCCAGCTGGCGTATGGCTGTGTGGCTGCGCCTGCGCACAGCACGGCACCTGCGCAGCCGCTGATCAGCAGCGCCGATGCGGCTGCCAATGCCGCTGTTGAGATGGTGCTGCTGGTAGAGCCTGGCGCCGCCGCCCGTCCGCCTGGCGATGCGCTGGGCGCGTCCGCTGCGGCTGCACAGCAGCAGGGATCGGTGGCGCCTGTGCCAGCGGCGGTGCCTGCGCAGGCAGCAACGCCCGCTGCGCTGCGCCAAAGTGCAGCTGCCAGCGGCTGCGGTGAGCCTGCCGTGCGGCGCTGCGGCAGCGCTGCCTACGGCAGTGGCCCAGCCGCAGAGGCTGGCCAGCCTTCGCTGCGCTTCAGCGGGGCAAGCGGGCTCGCGGCCGCTGGCAGCATACCTCCCGAGTCAGCGTCCGAGCTGTTCGCTGCGCTGGCGAGCGCCGGAGAATTCGCCTGCCTGGCGGACGCCGAGTGCATGTGACGGCAGAACGCGAGCACCGTTCTGGAATATGCTGAAGGCCAAAGAAGCAGCACGCAGCGGAGCAGAAGGACGTGAGTAGTGCTCAGGATACTGCTACTACAGACGACAAGCTTCATCGGATAGGAGGATGACAGACTCATAGTATCATCTGTGGCTACACCACTGAGTTTGCAAGCCCAAGCGCAACCGTAAACCATTGCTGGTCCCGCACCTGCGAGCCGGTGCCTGCCTGCCGACGCTGGACCGCTCCACTGCTGGTGCGATGAACAATATGGGGACAATATGAAGCAATTCTGGGCGTTCTGCACCAATCTGCAACGGCGCAAATGTGATGCAGCATACTCGACCGCTTGAGTTTTGAATGACGCAACGACAGCTGGGCTTTATGTTCCGACACCTGCATCCTGCATGCCCTGTTCTTCCAGGTTGCTTGCATAGATGATATAGCGCACCAATGTTTGTCGTGCTAGACTGTGCCCGAGAAGTCTACCTTCGATTGCGCGGCAGGACCAGCGAAAGATCTCGAGGCCTCGCGTGGATCGTTGCAGATTGAAGTGCCCGATAGTCTGCAGGATTGGCCTTTTTTGTCATCAAAAGATCTCTAAGCACCTTGATCACTCCGACCAGCAGGTTCAAAGATGTCGGACTCCGTCGCGTTGCCTGTTCGATCCAGGTTTGGTGGGGCATTCCGTCGCATGCTCAGCACCACCAGGTCCAAAGCGACCGTCCACAGTGACGTCCAGGCGCAGCAGGACGAAGCCGAGGCGCCTCTGGAGTATCCAAAAGAATCAGACCAAGGAATCACGCCGCTGCAGCCCAGGCAGAAGCCGGTCCCGCAGCTGGCGGTGCACGGCTTGCAGGACGGCGCTACTGCGGCCTCGCTGTGGCAGCTCAACTCCGTCTACTCGCCCAGCGTGCGTTTCAAGGATCGTCGGAACTGCGAAATCATACTCGCATGATGAACATGCACCGATTTGTACCATACCTGTCAACTAGCTGTCACCGATGCTGCCCCTTCTGCAACACTGAGGCATCTGCTGCCAGCAGTGGTTGTGCTCTGATCACTTTCCAATACCAAATTCGCCCCTGGTGCCCTGCGCTCTGTCTCTGATGACCAGAACTCGCACCCGCAGGACGGTGATGGTGCCGCGTCACCGGCGTTTGCCACCAAGTCGCCGCCGCTCACGGGCGCCGGCGGCGGCGCCACATCATACGGCTCCGGATCCGAGTCGCCCTTCCTGCAAGCGCACTGGCCGGGCGCTGTAGGCGGCGCCTGCGATCTGCATGAGACCGCTGCAACCGCGGCAAAGGGACAGAATGCTGCTGTTGGGACGCCAGCGGCCGGCCGACCGGCACCGATGGCGAACAATCCCCTGTTCTGCAGCAGCCCCTGTGGCAGTGCTGTGGCTCCCTGCAGCCCGCCCAGGCCCGGCAGCGGGACTGCAGCCGCTGCTTCAGCCGCGGCGGTCCCCCTCGCAGCTCGGGCCGCCGATGGCTGCGCATCTGCCGCAGCAATCTCATCGCCTGCCGGGAGCGCTCGCACCGTCAGCTCCTTCGGTGGGGGCGGGCGAGCCTCCTGCGACAGCGACGAAGGCAGCTGCAGTCACAACTCTTCAGACGATGATGATGACGGAGCGTCGTCCATCTGCAGCTCCGCGGGCAGCTGCGCCGCTTCTGGCGCGGCGCCGGCCACGTGGCGGCCATGGCAGGGCTCGGCGCGTGCGATGCGCGGCCTGACCACCCTGGAGCAGCTGCCGCCGTTCGAGCAGCTGGTGCCGCAGCCGCGCGGGTGGAGCAGCACGAACGCACACACCCGCAATGCCGCAGCTGCCAGCGACGCCACACGGCGCACAGCAGCTGGCAAGGAGGCTGCGGCGGCAGGCGCTGAGACGCCGTCGGCCGCAAGCTTCAACGCCGGCGGCAGCGCGGCGTGCGATGCGTCGCCGCTGGCGGCTGCCCTGGCGCGCGCCGCCGAGCGCATCTCGCCGCTCACGGCGGCCATGCAACGTGCAGAGCGCTGCATGACGGCGCAGCCGGAACTGCAGCTCGAAGGTAGCGTGCGAAAGGCTTGTGCTGTGTGTGCAGAAAGGATCATGAGGACGGCCATGCAACCCTCGTCAGACCTGTACGCCACCGCTTGCGCCCCCGGCTGCAGTGGCGCCACAGGGTGCCCAATCAACGTCAGAAGCCCTGGCGCCTTGACACTTCCCATCCTCATGCCTCCGTTTCACACTGTGCAGTCGCGCTGGAGGCGGCAGACGCACTGCTGGGCGCGAGCGCCGCAAGCGATGCCGCCCCCCACATCGCGCGGCTGCACGCAGTCATGCGGGGCGGTGACCCTGCAACGCAAGCAGCGGCGCGGGGCATGCTAGCCGCAGACCTCAGCGGCCTGGTCGTTCGCCTATCCTGCTGCGCCTGCGGCAACGGGGTGGGTGTCGGCCGGCCGGCCCGAGATCGCAGGGCTTTCGCAGAGATTGCAGTGGTGATCAGCTCACGACATGTAGATGGCAGGCAGGGAAACGCTGGAGCTGATGCTGAGCGATGCCGTTTACGAAAGACCCTGCAGCAGGAAGTCCCTGCGCACGGTCGGCGTCGAGTTTTCCCATATGCATCACCCTGCAGGCAGACGAGGCACGCCGGCAGGCTGCGGCGGTGCTGCGCTGGCTGGCGGAGGGTGTCCGCGGCCTGCTGCAGTCGTCAGATCCACCCTGCAGAGATGCGGCGCTGGACGCCGCCCGCGGCCTCATTGCCGGCGACCTCGCTGCTGCCGAGAGGTGAATGTCTGAAATACACTCACCTGCGCTCATTGTGTTGACAATGCGGGGTGTCGGCTGCAGCTCTGCAGGAGGCGGCCAATAAGGCTGCAAGCATCCGGGTGCATGCAAGTTCCGGAGTAGAAGACAGGCAGGAAAATGATTCGCATCGGGGCCTGCATTGCAGCTCTTTCCTGACGCGCCATGTGCGTGCCAAACAGGGCGGCCGGCCCAGCGGCGCAAATGCACGCGGCGCCGCCAGTGACATGTGCCAGCCCCTGGCAGCTGGTGGTGGACAGCTCGGCGGGCCGCACCGGCTCGGCGCTGTCATTGGACACCTCCTCGCTGATGGGTGCGGGCAAACCTCTGCCAGTACTGGCTAGACTTGCACCGAGCCTCGGAAAGTGGGTTTTGTGGGCAGGATTGAGCACAGGAACTGCACCAGTCTAGGGCTTGTCAGTCACCCTCTGATGACGCAGATGATTGGCATGACTCAGAGGCCTTCAAAGGATGCTGTCAGGTTGCCGAAAAAGACCACTATCGGCCACAGACATGTCTTTGGTGCATCTGGTGAGACCTCACACTTCACGCTGTACGAGTGGTCGACAGAACAAGGTGCTCCGAAAGTCACGAGATGTTTATAATTCCTTTTGATGACTGCGGTCCCGCAGGCTCCATGCTGGACGAGCAGTCGATGGAGGAGCTGCGCATGTCACTTAGTCGGAGGCACCTGCCTCGCGCCCGCGCTGCGCTGGCGCCTCTAGATGCAGCGACAGAGCTGGAGCGGCCCAAGGGGCGGCCGCTGTGCGCGGCCCTGGCGCTGTTCATGTGCGACCAGCGCGACGCCTGGGCCGCCGGCGCCTGCCTCCTGGACGCCATCGGCGCTCTGGGTCAGTCGCCCAAATTTGAAAGATGCCTGAACATCTTACGATATGTCGCTGATGATCGACCTGCAAGGGCGCATCTGCTCCATCAGCTTTCGAAGGGCCCTGCCGCCGCAGGCACCATGGCCGTCGCTGCGGCCGGGGGCCCGGCGCTCATCAAGCCGCTGGTGTTCGCCATGCACAAAGGCGACCTCGGCAGCAAAGCGGCTGCTGCGGCGGCAATGCGACGCGCCTGCGCCCATTCCGGCGTCTGCTCAGCTCTGGCTCAGGTTGGCAACTGATTCCTGTTTCACATTTGTGCGACCCAGGGCACTGCCGAATCAAGTGGGCTGCAGCGCCAAGCATCGGCAGCATCAGCAGTGATGGCTGGCAGCCGGGCTGCCACAGAGTATCAAGGTGCTCGCACAAGCTCACTGCTGCCTTAACGCCGCGGATCCAGTCCCAGCTTGCCATCCGGCCAGCATCCCCTCTCAATCAGCCTCTCCCACATGCACGCAGAAGCCGAAGTACCTGGCCGTGCTGCTGCGCGTGATGGGCACGCCGCCGCCGGCCGCCCGCGCCGCCGCCGCCGCGACCTTCGCCGCGCTGGCTGCCGCCGAGCCGGCCGCCCTGGCTGCAGCCGAGCCCGACCTCAGCCTGTGCGCGGGCCTGGCGGCATTGGCAGGCGACAACGGCGCGCCGGCAGACGCGCGGCGGCGGCCGCGCTGGCGCTGAAGCACCTGGTGGCGGAGGCGCCCGTGGCCCGGGAGCGGCTGGCGGGCGACGCCGGCGCGGCCGCGGCCGTCACCGCGGCGCTGGCCTGCCCGCAGGCGGCATACGACGCGGCTCGCGTGCTGCGCTTCCTGGCGGTCGCTGAGAAGGCGGAGGGCCGTCAGCCGCGGGCCGAGGTGAGCAGATGGTACCAGTGCTGACCGGTTCCACAGCTTTCAATTAGTGTATCTGAGGAAAGAAGTTTGACATGACCGGCTATGCAGACACTTGAGGGTGCTGTGTTACGATGCTGGCGGTCGAGCGGACGGCTGATCGCACAGCAGCTGCAAAAGTGGCGCGTCTCATCGCGCTGTGTCGTCATGGTTGATTCGGGGCCCTTTATACGTGCAGGCAGCTCAGCCACTTGCCGGCCTGCTGCACGGTTCCAGCAGCCCGCAGCTGCGGGCGGTGGCCGCCTCCACTTTGGCGGTGGTCCTGGACGGACGACCCCAGGCGGCGGCGACCGCGGCGGCCGGCGGCGCGGGCAGCGCTGCTTGCACGATGCTGCAGGCGGGGGCTTCGGGCGGGGACGGCAAGGGCGGCGCCGAGCTGCTGCTGGTGAGACGCTGTCGGCCATCGCGCCTTGCATTGAAAGACCGTCGCTTGGCCCCTGCAGGAGGCATCGCCCTGTCGCTGAGCTCGGCAGTAAGTTGAAGGTGGGCCGCCTGACAGTGCGTGACTGGCACGACATCGATGTGCGCAGCCGCCAGTCTCAGCTGCGGCCAGTGCCCGTGGCGTCTGCAGCTTCGAGTCATCGGGGGTTTGTTGTTTATGCGTAGTTCTGTACTGGAGCAAGCCCGAGGTGAGAAGGGTGGTCGTACAGGCAATCCTGACGGAGGCGCCGCAGTCGTTGAGCGAGGCGGACGCGGCGGCCGCCGTGGCGCCGCTGATCGTCATGGTGCGGACAGGCGGCCTGCCGCAGCGCGGCGCGGCCGCCACCGCCCTGCAGGTGACTTGGAGGAGAACGGCCTGCTGCAGTCCGGAAAGTCAACTTGGCTGCTTCTGGCAGAGGCCCAGGCCAGGTGCCTGCCATGATGTGGAGCGGCAATGGTCAGGGTTGCAATGGCCCAGGCATGCTGTGGCTGCCTCAGGCAGACAGTGATCTTCTGTGCGTGGTGTGGTACAGGCGCTGGCGGCGAGGCCCAATGGTGCGGAAAGGATCGTGGCGGGCGGCGGCGCGACACCACTGACAGACATGGCGACGCGGTCGCCGCTGCCACTGCGCTGCGCCGCGGCAGGCGCCCTGTGCAACCTGCTGGCCGCTTGCTCTACGACACTGCAGGTCTGCCAGAATCAGGAACCATGAAAACGATATATTGATGCAGTGATCATTTCCTCTGGCTTCGCTGTGTAGTCTGTCCTATGCCGATAGTTGGTGCCGCTGCCCTGGCATCTCACGCATGCATCCACGATCAACGGCCCACGCTTGCAGTGACCAGCCGCACTATTGGCAGTGTCATGCTCGAAGCCAGCCTACAGCTTCTGGTCAATGTCATCCGCGTTGCACGACCGGTGCAGGACAACGCGAGGGCGCTGGCGCCCCCGCTCGTCGCGTTGCTGGCGCCCGGGACCCCATACAACGGACAGTACTGCGCCGCCGCGGCGCTCGCCAACCTGGCAGCCGTAGGGCCAGCCGCTCGCAAGGCCATCGTTGCCGCTGGGGCTCTGCCGGGCGCCGCACGCATGCTGCACTCAGGTGTGCTCTGGTGTCAAGGTGATTTGCGGGTCAGAAGCTGAGCATTGCATTCGTCAGATTATGGCACCAGAGCACAGCACGATGAACTCCTGATCCGGCGCTGACCAGCATGGGGATGGTCTACAGTGTAACAGCGTTGCTTAGTAGCCAGCGCCCTTGATTAGTCTTCCCAGCTAAGCCGCTGCTCCTCTGCTCTGTCACCATGCAGACAGCTGGTACTGTCGCATCGCTGGCGCCGGGCTGGTGGCGCGCCTCGTGGCCGAGGCCGCCGGCCGGAAGGCTTTCCTTGCTGCGTCGCCCGCCGCAGTTGAGGCGCTGGCGGCCATGCTGCAGCTGCCGCACCGGCCGCAGGTTTGTCGGCGTCTGTACATTGGATTCATGCGGCACCTGCTGCAGATGTGGCAGGCTGCACCATGCGGCCAGCTCGCATTTCCGAGGCCCTTTTAACCACCTCTACCATCTGTGGGAGCCAATGCAACAGACGTGTGCTTGCTGCTTCTGGGCCCTTGATGCTTTGTTGAGACTTTAGCGGTTGATCTCGGGAACCATGCCATCCATGGCTGCAGGCACTGGCGGCGCTGCACGACGCAGCGGCTTTCCACATGCACTGCCAGCGCGGTGGCGACGAGGTGAGCAACCCTGCACCCAAGCCCGTGGCGCAACTTGTCTCTTGCCCTCTGTCCTCTGTAGCCCTCTTGCCGCCTGTCTTTTCACACATTTACTGGCCGTCTTGCAGTTCAGTTGCCCCACAGCACTGCTGATGAAGCCTGTGTGGCGCGCAGTCCCTCGTATGCAAACACATGAGAGAACACTTGTGTCGCTTGGCAGATCCGGCTGGAGGGCTTCAAGCTGGCGCACACGAAGCCGGCCGCGGCGCTGGCATTGGGCGCGCTCATCGCTGGCGGTCCCGCCACACTGGCGCGCGCTGCGGTGCAGGTGCCCTGCTCCCCGACTCACTGGATGCGGCTGCTGTTTCACAAAACAATGACAGGACTGGCAGCACTCTGGATGGGTTTGAATACGTCCTGAGGGTTGGTGCCCACGTACTAAGTTGTTGCTCGGAGTCCCGCGCTGCTCCAACTGCTTCTCTGGAGGACGCACGAGGCGGCACCTCACGATAAGGGTTGGAGCGGCACTCTGCAGGCATGGCAAGACACAATGCACAAGCCGCAGGATGCTGCAGCAGCAGCAGCGCATGCATCCGTCGACATACCCCGCTGAAGCGCGCGATCTTTGCCACCGACTCTCCACCCTCAAAGTGATGTCCACAGGGCAGCACAGTGGAGCAGGCTCCCCGCCGGAAGGTGCTTGTTCTGTGCCCAATCTCAGACCTCGACCCATATGTTCGCAGGGCGGCGCGGTCGAGGAAGCGGTCGAGCTGCTGGCCGCCGGTGCCGTGCCCGCGCAGCGCGCTGGGGCGTTGCTGGCGGCAGACCTGGCGGCGGCGGATGCCGGCGCCGCCGCGGCGCTGCGGGCGTGCGGCGCGTCGCACCGGCTGGCCGCGCTGCTGCGGGCCGCCGACGAGCAGGGGCCCGCGCGGGGCGCGGCGTCGCCGCCGCCGCGCTGGCTGCCCTGTCGGCCATTCTCGCCGCTGGCCCAGGTGCCATCTGGAGGTCCCCCTTCTGATGCGTGGGGGCTAGCTTGCGCCTGGACAGGCGCGCTCATGCCTGAGACAAACACAGGCACTGGGTGAGTTGCATGGCTCGTCGTTGCGTCTAAGGCTCGTGCAGTTCCGCATTCAAGGCAGCAGATTTGGGAAAGGGTGCACCTGAATACCAGGTGCGGCTGCTGCATGGCGCCTCACCCAGTGTGAGCTTGGCGACGAAGAGCGCTACGTCTTACAAGAGCAATTCCATCTGCAGCAGCCAACCTTCCTCTTCCCTTCTGGCAGGCGGTGAGAGCGCGCTTGCCGATGTCGCCGACATCGCACAGCACTTTGCCGGCTCGGGGCTGCCGGCACAGGCGGCGGCCGCGGGCCGCCTGCTGGCGGCGCTGCCCGGCGGCAAGCCGCCCAAGAGGCAGCACAAGGGCGGCGCGGGCGCCTCCGCATGCGGCGCCGCCCTGGCGGAGGACTGTGCCGCCGGACGTGGCCGCTTCACAGTGACCGCGACGCCGGCCACCCACCTGCTGACGCTCACCCAGGTGCTGGCTCGACAGCTTCACAGCAACATGTGGTCACTGTGCAGATGCACAGATGCATCGCCATGAGACACACAGACTGATTGATGCTCCTGTTGCAAGAGCGGATGAGAGTCCGACAAGGCCTGTTGCTGCCTCAGATCGGCTGCGCAGTGTGCTCTCGAGACGACTGGCAGCCGCTAATGGGGATGAGCGCGAGCTACTGTTGGAGATGTTGCAGACAAGCGGGGAGTTGCTCCGCCCGAGGGCCTTCTCTGCCCCACCTTCTACTCAAATGTGAAGCGTCTGCTGCTGCACGATATTCGGCTGCAGACGTTCACGCCTGCCACTGGGACTTCACAGGTGCCATTGGAGGATCTGCTGGCGGTGCCGGCGGCGGCCAACATGCAGGCGCCGCACACGGCACGGCAGACGCCCCGGGGCGGCCGCGGCGCGCCTCCGCTGCCCGACTTGGGCCTGCGCCAGCGCTTTGCTGCGGCAGGTGCGGCGCAAGGCGCGGCATGTGATGCAGTGCAGGGCGCATGCATGTGGGGCTTGGAATGGCGGGCTGCCCCGACGACCTCGCCGCCTTTCATGCAGACGCAACTCGCTGGCTCTGCCTCGCGCCACACATGCTTGCGAGTAATCTGGCAGGTCATCTGAGCTGGCAAGCATGGCTGACGGACGAAGCACTTCGTGGTCGTGCAGAGCTGAATGCTGCTGAACAAGCCGCCGCAGCACGCTCGGCGGTGCCACGCTCGGCGGTGCCCCGCATGTCCTTCTCCAAACTGGCGTCACCCACCTCGTGCTCGTACCGGTGAACCTGCTCATAATTGACTGTTTGTACTTGACTGACAAGCGAGGCCCGCTGGGCTACTTGATGCCCTGAACCTCTTTGGCAGTTTCATGCACTGATATTTGCCAGTGCGTCTCTCATATTTATGCTCGCCACAGAGGAGCTCCTGCACACCAACGAGGAAGCTCGAACTGTGCGTTTGCAGTACACCATCACCGCGCACGGCGCTGACGGCACTAACGCCGAGGGGCTCGGCACTGCCATCGCCTGGGAACAGGGGTTGAGGGTCACGAAGGCCATAAGCGCAGTGCCTGCGGGTCACATCCGCAGTGACGTCAAGGGGCTGGGACTGTCAGTACCTTCCTAAAGAGGGCAACACAACGCTGCGATGTTTGTATAGGCATCGCCGCACTGGTGAGCGGGGCTCTGCATGGTGACGCACAGAAGACTGCACGCAGTTTGAGGGCAGCAGTGAGCAGACGTGCAGCGGCGCTGAGGCTGACACTTTCGTGATGGCATGCTTCCGTAGTGGGGATGAAATGCTCATCGAACTTATCAGAAAGAATAATATTGGTGTCTGGGATGTGGGTGCGCTGAGACGTGTCTCCACAATTGCTTTGTGCAGTCATCGGTACTCTGTTCTGACTCATGTTGTGCGTAAATTCCCAACATCTACTCACCCAATATCCTCGCAGCTCAGCTGCGCGAAGCTCTAGACATAGCATTGCTAAGACTTACAAGATCTGCATGGACCACCAGCAGATCACTTCACGGCAGGATGCCAAGACGCAGCAGCTCCAGGAGCCGCTCCCCACGCGCACAGCTGGGCGGCGGCGGCAGCAGCAATGGCAGTCCGCTGTGGACCTCAGCCCTTTGTCACTGCGGCGTCCTCCAAGGTATTGCTGCATCCGCAATTTGGCGGCAGATGTGGACCTGCCTACGGAGACGGCTAGCCATGCACGACGCAGCCGTTCTTGTTGTTCGTGCTTAGGCAGGCACACTCAGACCCCTCCACCTGCTCCTGTTGCACCACTCTGGAGTGCACACTCAACAATGCCAGACATTGTCTGGGGGTTCTGGAGCAGGCGGCGGAGAGGTGGGCATGCAGCGCCTCATTGCTGGCCTTGCTTCGCAGCTCTGCGGCTTGGCAGTGGCGGCGCCGCCGCCGCAGCAGCTGCCGGGCGTGCTCGCTGGTGCAGCTGGCGGTGCAGCCGCCGCCGGCGACGTCAGCCTGCACTGCAGGATGTAGGATTGCAGGTCCACATCATAGCGTTGGCTGCAGCCACGATCTGATCTGCTGCAGATACAGAGAATGCTTTGCGCTTCCTCAACTGATGGCCCGCTAAGCTGCCTGAAGCTGCATCAGCTCCGCAACATGAGGTGAATTCGCGAGGCAGCACCTGGGGCGAGGGACTGGCGTCGCATGCTGCCCGGCATGGCCGTTGCGAGCGCAGATGGCAATGCCGCCAGCTGCTTCTTCGCTGCGCTCATGGCGGTGACGGCGGCGCACAATGCCGCTGCGGCGTCGGCGGTGGCGGGCGGCGCGGCTGGCGCACCAGTGGACTCCAAGGCAGCGGCGCTGGGGCCGGACGGCGCGCCGCTGGCGCGGCCGGCGGTCACGGCGCCCGGGACGGGAGTAGCTGATGTCGCCATCGAGTCCCACATTCAGGCCAGGCTCAATAATACAACACTATCCCCCAACCTCTCATCTGACGTATGAAAGGCGAGGGTAGTCGTGGTGATTCGTTCGTCTTCCTCTCTTCATACTCACGTGGTCTCGGAAACTTAGACAGCAGCAGGATTGGCGTGATCAAAAGCGCAGTCGTTAAAGCTTTGACTCTCGAACTCCTCGGCCTCGATGGAAAGTCCGGCGGACCTGCTTGAGCTACCGATCTGGAGGCGATGCCGCTGGCTCGACGTCTACTGGCCAACTGCCTGGCAGGCTTCACTGTGCTTACAACGCTCCGAGTCGGATATTACCAGCCTACGTATGGTGAACGCTCGTGAGCACCTGTGTGTGCACCGTGCGTGTGCTGCCTTGTATCATGCTGGTCATCAGGTTGGGGACGATCTTGCTGTTCAGAAGCCCATCCGCGAAATCTGCAATAATGCAGGGGCATCACCGCTGCTGCCGAGCGCACAGACCGCGGGCATTGCGCCAGGAGTGCCGCCGCCTTCCCCCAACGCCCCTGGGGCGCCGTCAGCATTAGACCCAGCCAGTGAGATGCTGGATATGCACGTGGTGTCGTCAATGGTCCCGCCCATCCCTCGCTCGCAGTCTTTCATCCTGGAAGCAGTAGGCTGCCTGATGCAAAGTCATCTGCCTGGCAGACTCCGCAACAGCTGCATACATCAATGATCGTAGTGTGACCGCAACTGCCTCCAATTGATCTATTAACGTTCCGCCGCTGCAGTACCACGACACGTGGGCGCTGTAACCAACGCCACCTTCCGATCGCTGGTGCTCAACGCGCCGGTGCCGGTGCTGGTGGACTTTTGGGGCTCGTTCTGCGGCCCCTGCGTTGTACTGGCGCCGTTGATCGCTCAGCTCGCCGCCGCCTTCGGAGACCGGCTGCGTGTGAACCGGCTGTGGTAAGCGTGCTAGATATACTACAGCACCCTCGCACTCCTACGAGGCCTCCTTGCAGCAACAACTCGCTGGAACTGATGCTCACGCATGGAGACGGAAACTGTAAGTTAAGTTGCACAGAACAGCACTCTAACTGTACGACTGCTCATACTTGCTGATATTGAGCCCGCAATTATCGATATCCACCTCGAATCCACGTTCCAGATGTGCCTGCGCTGCAGCTGCAGCTGAATGTGGACGCCAACCCGGTGACGCCAGCGGAGTATGGCGTACAGTCGGTGCTGACGATCATGCTGTTCAAGGGCGGCATTTTAGTGCGCACTTTCAACGGCGCGGTGTCCAAGGCGACGCTGCAGCAGGCCATCGAGCATGCGCTCGCTTGAAGTACACAAATGCTGAATAGACTGTTTAAAGGGGCGGCCCCAGGGTACGTACCATACTACCAGGGTACGTACCATGAAGCGGCGCTGCAGCAGGCTATCGAGCAGCTCCTTGCTTGCTTGAACAACATTTTGCTGATTGTACTGCTCGAGGGCGGCTCGAGGGTGCCGCCAGGGCACGCATCGCAATCGGCGCGGTGCTCAGGGCGATTTTGCAGCAGGCCATCGACCAGCTGCTCGCTCGACGAGCTGCCTCAATTTACAGATGCAGACAGATATTCGCGGGTTGCTGCTGCTACACGGATTGATATATTGTGTGGCAGCATCTAGCATCAGAGCATGGAGAAAGATTGCAGTGCGCAACTGGGATAATTTTACAGAACAAACAGGTGCATCACATGAACAAGCCCTGCTGCTGGACACGCTCCTGGCTGTCGCTGGCGGCGCCGAAGAAGGCGCGCACATCGCGCGTTGCAGCGGCAAAAGAAGGGAAGACGGAGGCTGGGGCTGCCGGACCTGGAGGCGTGCGCGGCTTCAGCCTGGCCGCCTTCTGGGGCGCTGACCGCCCCACGCATGGACGCCAGCGGCGGTGGCAAAATCAATTTGGTGTAAACACTATGAACCACAATGCTTTACCCATCCTCAGCAGGGCCGCCGAGGAAAGGCGTCAAGCAAGCAGGCTGTCGCAGGCGCAGTTGCATGCAAATAAGCTTGCAAATGCAAGGCCGTCATGAGGACAAGCAAGCGACCCCGCCGGGCTCCTGCTCGGTTTGACCAGACGACCTCCATGCCGGTCTCTGACATGCAGGATCCACCAGCAGGTGACACACCTCCAGTTTCGCCCTCGACCACGCACAAGCAGGTCCAAGCGCCAGCGGCCGACGCCCGCGCCGGCATCGCGTTCCGACAGCCTGCCGTCAACGCCGACTGCTGGTCGCAGAGCTAAGTCATATACTGCCCCAACAAGATGCTAAGCCTGCTGTTCTGGATGCACCTGTGGCCCCCATCATGTTTGACCACCCCCAAACTCCGTGAGGGGTGGGACGTGGGAGACTCACGTGCTTGTCTGACACAGTCCGATGAGTATTATTGGGAACCCTGCCGCTGAATTCACACCTGATCCCTGAACCCTGATGCTTCCCTTGAGAGTTGCAGTCGGGAGTCGGCGTCCAGCAATTCGGTGTTAGCTGTCCTATACACTGTACACAGTACTGAACTGTCTTGCTTGTTGCTCTCTGGTAGAGTTTGCAGCGGCTGCAAACTAGGAGGAAGGCGCGCAGCGCTTTGTGTAGGCTGATCACAAGACACGATGTCAGAGGAGGGCGCCACTGTGGCCCCTGCCATGAACGGTGACGACGCTCCAGCAGTCGACGTGCAGGTGCAGTTCCTTTGCCGAGGTTTGCTGCAGTCCGACCGACACTATTTGCCGAAGGGGAACTTCCACTGCAATCAGCAGTTCTCGTGCCTCGCATGCACAGCGCTTGCCAGCCTGGCTGGTCCTGTTGACTCCATTACCTGCTTCTCACGAGTGTAAGCCTGATGCACAGCATTGGGACACCGCACGCCGGCAGCTTACCTGGCCCGACCCCTCTGAGATATTTCGCGTTGTTTGTCGCTTATCGAAGGCGCTGAGCGCTTGTGAAACGCCTGTAACGTTGATTGGTGCTCTTCTCTGCTGACCAACGGCCGTTGCCGGCGTCTCGTAACAACAGGATTGTTGCACTGGTTTCTCGGTCTTCACAGCTTTGTTACGGGGCCAAAACGCAGGAGCTGGAGAAGGAGGCGCAGGCGGATGAGGTCAAAGGCGACGATGTGAAGGCCGTCGACGAGGTCGCTAAGGCGGACGACCGGTCGCCTAGTCCCGAGGGCCGCCGCAGCCGCAGCCGGTCGCGCAGCCGCAGCCGCTCGTCTCGCAGCCGCAGCCGCAGCAGCCGCAGCCGCTCCTCCCGCTCGCGCTCAAGCCGCTCCAGGTCTAGCTCGCGCTCCAGGTATCGCTACCCCTCGTTTCGCTGAATGATGAGAGGGTTTCACTTTACGGGTTGGGGGTGTCAGAGGCTGCAAGCGGCATCTCAGCCTCCGAGGTGTTGCTGCTGCCTCTCCTCGTTCCGCTTCCTTACTGCCAGGCAATGGCGCCCCATAGCCTGCACGAGCTGGACAGGGACGGAAGCGCTGTCGCAGGCCGCCGACGTCTCAGGCAGCACATTAAAGCAGCGTCTGCAGTCCTTCCTCGTGCCTGGGACTTCGTGTTCACGCTGCCGCCGTTCCCGCGCACAGGTCCCGCTCCCGCTCGCGCTCGCGCGGCCGCCGCAGGAGGTCCTACAGCCGCTCCCGCTCGCGTGACCGTCCGCGCCGTGACGACCGCGATGACCGCTACGGCGGAAGCCGCGGCGGCGGCGGCTACGGCGGCGGCGGCTATGGTGGCGGCGGAGGTGCATGCTCTGTCCTGCCTGCTCCCCCTGTGCTGTCGTTTCCCTTGATACAGCCCTGCGAACGCCATAAGCTCGATGCACCAGGTGCGGGCGGCCATGCAGATGGCGATTCTGTGATCACAGACCTCACTGGCTGTGGTCGCACACTGACTGGATGCGCATATGCACCCTGCCAGCAAGGCAAGCAGGTCAGGACAGCTGCAAGTACACTGTCTGCAATCGTTATGCTTTCCTTGCCTTGTCAGCCGTGCCTGCAGCTGCTCGTGCCATGAACACACACTCCTCTCAGAGGTGCCGCATGTGGCCGATTCCAGGTTGGCCCCCGGTCGTGTTGGTGATGGGGTGACCAACGAGTGTGGCTGAGAGGGTGGCATCGCCGGAATCCGCTGGGCACCTGCTTGGCTGAGGGAGGGGACACCCCGGGATCCATCAGGGCGGCGGAACCGCCTGCAGTGGGACGCAACAACCTCAACAAAATGGGTGTGGCTGGGTGGCGGTTGCTCCAGGGTATGGCGGTGGCGGCGGATATGGCGGCGGCGGCGGCGGCGGCGGCCCGGCCGGCTTCAACAGCCAGTCCTGGCGTGCGGGCGACTGGGAGTGCTCCAAGTGCGCCTCTCACCCTCAAGGCTGTGTGCGCCTCTGCATGTCCATGTAGAATGCTTGCTTTGCCGTCTTCGACCCGAGAAGATCTCTCACGCATGTCGATGTTGTTGACTGATTTTGTGGCTCTGCGTCCAATCATGCCGTCCATGTGTGGTCGTACCTGCTTCTGACAACTGGCTCCGCAGTACCGAAGTCTCGGCATGCCGTCAGGAGTAACACTGAGCGTGATGGCCATTTGCTGCCATGTGGCGCAGGTGCCGCGCCCACAACTTCGCAAGCCGCGACCGTTGCTACTCCTGCTCTGGCGACAAGCCCGGTGTGCACTCTTCCAGCTGCACCTCCGGCTGCGTTTAATAACTCCTGCAGGATGCTCGAGAGCATGTTGATGGGCATTTGTTTGTCGTGGCCTGCTGCAGAAAGTCGTCGAAACCGTTTGGCAGACTGCGTGCCGTCTTGGTCACAAATTTGTGCACCATTGGCAGGATCTGCCAAGGGCAGCCCCATGCATGCTGAGATTTGCCGCGCAATTGGCGCTCTCAAACTGGCGGTCTGTCTTTCACAACAGGAGGTGGCTATGGCGGCGGAGGCGGAGGGTACGGTGGCTCCTCTCGCGGCGGCTATGGCGGCGGCGGCGGCTACCAGGATTCGCGCTACGGCGGTGGCGGTGGCTACGGCGGCGGTGCGTCCTTCCTTTCCTCGACAGCTTGTCCATGCCAGCTTCGATGCTAATGCAGAAATCGAGTCAGCCCCCTCATGTCTGGACGCACGGTCCTTGATCGTCTTTGTAGTGCTTCATGCGATTTCATTTGGCTTCATTTGGCTCATCTCGGGGTGCCCCAACGTGCAATGAGGCTGCCCCAGATTGCAACCAATGCCTGCTTTTGGAGCAGACACAAAACAAGTTGGACATGGCATGCCTTTCATGTTTGATGCACCTGCCCGCCCGTTTACTGCTGCCTTCCCTGTCTGGGACAAGCAGCCCACTGGCCAGAGCCCGCAGCCCCCAATCCGCGCTGCTATAGGCGGCGGTGGCATGGGTGGTGGCGGCGGCGGTGGTGGAATGGGTGGCGGCGGCGCCCCTGAGTTCCGGGCTGGCGACTGGAACTGCCGGGACTGCAAGGCCCACAACTTTGCCAGTCGCCCCGCGTGCTACAAATGCGGCGGCAACAAGTGATGACAGCCTGGGGCGAACACTGCAGTAGTACCAGCAGCAGCATGGGCAGGGGTTGCCGGCACTCCACATGGCAAGTGCCCGGCCGTGCTCATGGGCAGGGTGGGTAAGCCTGTGGCTGCTGTTGAGCTGGGTGCAGGCGGGTCTTACATGGGCTATGGCGGCGGCGGAAGTGGCGGCGGCGGCCAGGAGTTTCGTGCCGGCGACTGGTACTGCCGCGAGTGCAACGCCCACAACTTTGCTGCGCGCGCCGAGTGCTTCCGCTGCGGCGGTCGCAAGTGACGAGCACGGGCCTGTGACGACGAACAATGGTTGCTGTTGGCCTGCTGCAGTCAGGACGGGGCGTGAAGGGATACAAACAGGCCGGCTCGAGTTTAAGCTGCCTCTGCCATACTTGCGAGCTTGGTGCTGGGCTCCTGAACTTCCTGCGAAGCAAGAAGGCTGGACCCCTGTTTGAGTTGGCATCAGCTTGTGGCTCCCTGGCGTGCCCTGCCTCTCAACACTGACTGGTACATTGAGGCAGAATTGATCAGCTTGCAAACCAAAGGGTATTGTAGGCGTCTACAGATTCTGACCTATAGTCGACCTCGCGCAGCTTTCCATTGTTCCCTTGCGCACGTGCTGCCTCGTGCCGAGGACAAAACCGAGTGATCGTGCCGACGAACGCGCGGATGTTGAAAGACAACTCTCATTACATCGTCGTGCGGTTCTCTTGTCCTTTGGCAACCACAGTGGGCGGCTTACTGCCAGTTGTGGTGTGCGTGCATCGACCTACTGCAAGGGTTTCGTCGCCGGTGCCCCGCTGCCGCCAGAGGGCGCAAGGTGAGCGCTTAACTGTGCTTTCATGATTATTCTCAAAGAGTCTTATGCTATGCGGGCGAGTTAGCGCCGCCGATCAGCGTGCTTGAAACATTCCGAGCCTTGGGCAGCAAGAGAGTTGCGAAGCCGTTGACATCATGGCTCTCCAGCGTGGCGTTTAAATGATTCAAATGCCACACGATGACCGCGGCCACTGGAGATTGCTACTTACCCGGATCACATGCACTGGGCCGCAACTACTAGGGCAGCGGCGCAGTAGGGGAGTAGGGCACTTCGAGACTAAGAATTGTACCCTGTTGACGAGACCAGTGCATGTCGTGTAAGTAGATATCAGCAGTCTTCATTTGACGCGCAGTGCCTTCTACATTCGGACATTCGGACAGCATGGCCAAAATCACAGGGCGCGAGATCCTCATCTACGTGATCACTTTCTTTCTGCCGCCTCTTGGAGTTTTCCTGGCACAGGCAAGCTGATTCATCGTAACATAGAAATTTCTACTGTTTTCCTGAACCGCTCGAGACACTTTGCAATGTGGCATGCATGGATGCGCCAGCACTAAAAGCCTCGCTGTGCTGGCATGCAGGGCAACAAAATCACAAACGACTTTTGGATCAGCCTTCTGCTGTTCATACTCGCCTGGCTGCCCGGAGTGTTGTTTGCAGTTTGGGTCATTGCCAAATATGGCATCCACTCTGACGTAGGTAACCCCTGCAGTGCGTATGCACCACTGCTGACGGCCCCAGCCATGCATGATGATGTAACGCCATTTAGTGCCGGTTTTCGACTGAAAAGTACTGCATACCTCAACGCAGATCGGGAATGGCGAGCTAAGCGAGCCGATTGTTTAAGGAAGAGGCAGCACCCAATCTCAGCAGGGCTTCGGACGGCGGGTGATGAGGTCGGTATCAAATCACTTGTTTCAGAGGGGATTTCAGACGACCCAACAGCAGTTTGTTCTCAGCAGGGGCATGCGCAGTATCAGGATGATGTCAGTCACGCAGCACTGAGCCGGTCTATTTGTATATCAGTTGGCATCTCAATTTGTCCTTGGGACAAACTCGAGCTCGGTAATCAATGCCCAAACAGGTTGCGGGGGTGCCATGCCACTCGGTGAATTTTGGAAACCTCGCCTTACCAAACCCGATATTCCTTCTGTACAGATTGCCTCGTTTTTGCCTTCTCGTTCAATACACAACCGGTGCTGAGCTGGCGTTGTCCCTGCTTTCGCGCGCGTCAGTCCTGGCCGCCTGGCCGCCTGAGCACTGTTTCAACCTCTCTTCCGAAGAGATAGCTCGCGTTGTTCAGTCCGTCGCCAGGCTCATATGTCGTCGTACGACGCTGTGATGAGCTGCCTGTTCTGTCCTTCTAGAGCTGCACTTGCGATCTGGGTCATGGCCGCGCGCGCCTTGTCCTGTTGGGACGTTTTGCTGCCGACGCCGCCGCCTCCGCCGCTGCCTGATTTGCAGGACATGACCGCCATTCAGAGGACTGCTGGAAGAGTGGCAGAACTCCGGTCGACAGGTGCAATACAGCTTGCATCAGACCCCAGATCGCGCATCACCTCCTGATGGGCGCGGGCTGGATGGCGGAGCTTCGCCGTCATTGTCTGCCGTCGTCGTGCCCGGGAAGGTCACCTGCGACAATGCGATCACAACCATGGATGTGGCAATGCTGCAGCCTGGCGCCATGTCAATGCAAGCGCCACATGCACCAAGCAGCTTGCCAGTGCGTTGTGCTAGGTCGAATCTGCCTGACATTGACGGCCGCGGCCAGACATCGACAGCCGCGGCCGGGCTGCTGTAGCCGGCAAGAACGCACTGGCAGCAGCCCGATCAGGTCGCTGGTGCCAGTGTTGCCGCTGCCGCCGCCTCCGTCCATGGTCTCTGCGGCGACCGCCTGGCCGCCCGAGGTGAGTGCCGAGGGGTACTGCGATGACACCAGCTCCACCTGCGGCAGGGGTGGTGCAGCGTGAGGCACGAAGTCCATCCCCCGAGTCACAATGCGTAACCCCTTGAAAAAATGCGTTTGAAACTCTTGTGTGTTTCCAAACAACAGCCGGTCAGTGCACGATGGCAACTGGGCGGCTCCAATGTAACAATGCCCGCCTGCGCCAGCGCCCAGGTTGAACAGGGGTTGCGTCTGGGACGGTCGGGAGGGGCCTTTTGCAATGGAAGGGCGCCCACGGCCTGTGGATGGCGCACCTGCGTGCGCTTGCGCGACAGCTTGGCGCCGTTGCGGTTGCAGCAGTCGACGAAGGCCAGCAGCAGGTCCTGTTTCACCGCCATGAAGGCATCGCGGTTGGCCGCCTCCACATACGCTGACAAGTAGATCGTCACCTGCAGAGGGGTCAAGGGCCGCGGCTCGATTGAGTTCGACCCACGAGATCTTTGGGCGCTGCTGCCTCCTTGTGGGGAAGCCTCGTCAATAGCATAAGAGACAATCAAATGAGTGATGCTGCCGAGGCATGCTTGTTCGGACCCACACTATTGGCTCACAGGCAAACACAGCATATGCAAGTCATTTTGGGCTTGGGAACTTGAGGCCCACTTGCTCCTCATGAGGCAGACGCACCTGCTCGGGCGTGATCTTGTCCAGGAACACACGGCGGTGCAACTTCTGAATGATGCGCGTGTCCTGCCGGAACACCTTGCGCATGTCTGCCACCACGCCCGCCGCCTTGGCGCTGTCGTCGACTTGCAGGCCTGTCGGGAGCGGTTACGGCGGTGAGCATGGCGTGACGGGGACAGACCTAGCGGTCAAGGCGTGAGCGGCTGGGCCGCCGACAGGGACCTGCGGCATTGCTGTCTCGCAAGAGTGTTGCGGCGTGCATGCCGCTGCGTGCCGCTGCGTGCCGGGGGGGTGTGCGTGATGCCGTCTGCATCGGGTCAGAAGCGGGGGCGCGCACCGATGAACTCGAAGAAGCGCCACTCTCGGCCCTTGCGCGTGATGTTGAGCACCACGTTGCGGGAGAAGACGGAGTTGGGGATGGCGTAGATCTCCCGCTCGAAGCTGCGGATCGTGGTGCGGTACCAGCCCACGTCCAGCACGATGCCCTCCACCGGCTGTGCGGTGAAGTCGGAGACAATGATCGTTCGATGCTTCAGAAAGCGCGGAGCCCCACATGCAAGGTTGCGACCTGACTGTACATGGATGCTGTGACAGGAAGCGGCATGGGCTGACTGCTGCCGCAATGCTGGGGCGGCAGGGGCGGAAATGGTGCTGGCTAGGAACTCTTGACGGCAACAGCACAACACCAACCTTCATACTCCAAACAAAGCAGCGCCAGCACGACTGCATTGCGACACTTTTGCCAAATTGCATATTGAGCGACAGGTGTGAAGTATTCACTCACCGGGCCGCTGGGTGGGGTGAAGAGGACCTCCTCTCCGACCTCGAAGGGGCTGGAGGACAGGATGATGAGCCCCGTGAACAGGTTCTCCAGGATCTCGCGGCCCGCCAGACCGATGGCCAGACCGCCCACTCCGCCGATCGCCAGCACGGAATTCACTGCGCACACGCATCGTGGCAGGACTTAGCATCATCTGCTGTCGACGATACGAACGGTTGGCAGCGGATGCAGTTTCTGAGGTAGGCTGGCGTCTGGGATGGAGCACGTAGAATCACAGCTGGTGCGAAACGTGCGCTTCAACGGTCTATCAGTGCCGGTGAAAGCTTACAGCCTGCGGCAAGGCATCACGGGCGAGGACAGCAGGTGGCGGAGGCCGCACCATCGAGACCCACTGCCTGCAGGCCGAAGATGGACGCCACCAGCAGCGTCATCACGCTCAGCAGCTTGTCGATCGCCTGCATTGAGTCAAGTCGATCAATGTCGTTGGTTTGTCATGTTTTGGCGAAGCATACGCATCGTGGGCCCCTCAAAATGCCCCGCAGGCCTGCCGTTCATCACACTGGCAGCAAGCAGGCACCACGTCTGCTATACTCTGTGAGGCCAAACTGCAGCGCCAATCATGCGGAACAACAGCCACATTCCTTCCCTCACATCAGTGAAAGTCCACCACGAGCACTGCGGCAGCATGCAGGGGGAGGAGCGCCCACCTCGACGCGGCGCTGCTTGGTGAGGTCGCCCTTGAGCTCCATCTCCCAGGTGGCCTCCCGCAGGATGCGCCCCTTCACGTTGAACACCACGCGCGCCGCCGCCATGACAAACGTCAGCGACAGCGTGGAGCGCACCACGTTCTGCACGACTGCCTGCATGGCACACAGAGCGGCCGTTCATATCAGGTTGTGACATAGCCTGGCAGGGTCGCTGGGCTCTTCACATCAGGGCTCTGTTCATCCCCGCGTGCAGCTTCGTCCTCGTCTGCATCATGTTGTCTCCTCCTCCGCCAGCGAGCGGGTGGGTTGATGAAGAGTTTCCGCTTCACCACAGTCTCTGTGACCTGTCGGCCTGCACGGAGGTTGGCAGCACACGAGAAGTCGGCGCCTCACCCGGGGGATCGAGATGAGCTGCGGCAGGAAGTTCTCGGCCAGCGTCGTGAAGGCCGCGATGATGAACAGCGTCTCCATTGGCCGATACACCTGCGCGGCGTCAAGAGACCGCGACCTGGAAGTAAAGATGTGCAGCAAGTCGGCCCGCCACCCCGACACACCACGGAGCTCCACATGCCATGCGGCCCATTTCCAGTCGGCAGCCCCGCGAATTGCATTGCAGCCTTGTGGCAGCCTCCAGCGCTTGCCTCAGGACACAATCAAGCTCGCGAAGTGCGGGCTGAGGGCGGCTGCCGCACCTCGCGCAAAATGTGGAACTCGGAGGACTTTTCCCAAGGCACGCTGGCCTTGAAAACCTGACGCAGCGCCTTGACAAGCGGCTCCAGCCCCATGCGCAGGAACACCATTGCGCCCAGGATGCCCATCACCTGTGCGGCGGGAAGACACCACACGCCCCAGTTCAGCTTCTCGCTTCGTTGCTGGCAGCTGTCAGATTCCATGTGTCAGATGACCAACTGCACATGGTGGAGCAGCGCACTGCGCTGAAGAGAATGCTTTTGCCTCTGAAGTGGCGTACTTGCTGCACAATCGTGGCATCCTCGAGAGCAGGTATGCGTCGCCAAGCAGCCGGTCAAAGCAGCAGGGAGCGGCAATGGCGCGCCTGGCGCAGCGCCACGGTCTTGAGCAGCCGCCGCACGACGGTGATCCATGCGTGCTGGAGGTTGATGTCCGCTGTCACATACAGCAGCAGCGACAGGAACAGCACGCCGATGCCGAGCACCAGGAAAAACAGCGCCTGTGCACGGAGATTCAACAGGAGCAATTCAGCGCTTTGGCACTGATGCGGATTGCCAATGGCGTCGTGGGCATGTTGCCATTCGTCAGCGAATGCTCCAGCCTGCATAATCGCACTGCAGGTGCCCTGGAAGATTCCGGTCCCCAGCCCCATGGCAGGCTGCACCCCGGAACACTGCGGGGCAGATGCCATTGGGACTGGGCACGGGGCACGCGGACTGTTAGCCTGAATGTATGCTGTCGGAATCTCCCATTGCCGAAGCAGGCGCTGCAGCTCACCAGGTGGAAGGTGTTGATGAGCGCCGGCCGCGAGGGGGAGGCCGCTTCCTCGGCGCCGGCGCCCTCAGCATCCGGAGTCATCAGCGGGTCCAGATTGTCCGGTGACGTGGCGCCGATGCCGCCCGACGGCGGCGGCATCGGCAGCTCCTCCGTGCCCACGCCGCTGCTGCCCTTGCCTTTGTCGCCCACGCAGTCGAATACATCTGCGGCACATGGGCTGGACAGTGTCAGCGGCCCCGGCTCGATGGGAGGATGGTGGTAATTCTTCAGCAGGCTGGCTGGGACCTGCGAGGGATGTCGCATGCCCAGCGCGCAGCATGGGCGATGGCCAACTGGTGTCAGCAGCGCAACGCTGTACAACGAACAGAACCTGGCCATGTTTCATCAAACCCCCGAGGGTGCGGGCAAGCGAAGAGTACTTGCAAGGCCAAAGTGACTCCCACCTGGCGGACAATAGCCCTCGTCCTCCGTGGGCTGCTTGCCGTCTGAGGTGGCGGAGCGGCAGGGCATGTGGCGCTGCAATCGCAGCCGCCATGCCCACGCTGGCTGCGCCAAGCTGCAGCCTGCTGTGCGCCGTAGGCCGCAGCTGCCAACGTAGCTGCAGCTGGGCTGTGGCTGAGAAAGCATATCCGCCCAACAGAGCACGCGTCTGCCATCACGGCGGCCATGTGGCCACGGCGCAAAGCGCCGCGAGGCGGGGCACGGCACCGCGCTGTCGAGCCTCAGGCTCGACAGAAGCATGTTGGACGCCAAGCCGAGGCGACTGCGCTAGTCGCCTCGCGCTGGACTGCCGCCAAAGCCTGTGTCAACAACGAGTCTGGCCTCGAACCTTGCAGTCGAAGCTGCCTGCACGCTGCAAAATCCGGGACCTGCTGGCTCGACGACCAGCGTCGCGGGCTCAATCCGAGAGGGCACAACTCTTTTGCACGTCTGATCCAGGTCACAGTCAAACAAGCAGTATCCTCTGCTTCAGCGTGGTGGTCGCCCTGTTGTTGTCACGGTACGGCAGCAGGCGTATGGCTACGACGGTGCCGGCAAACTGTCGATCCTGACTCTCGTCAACCGTGGCAGTCTCGATAGAACACGTTTGAACTGCACAACTCATGCCTCCTCGAACTCAGCGGTGGCACGTGCGCATCGGGATGCTGGAAGTACCAGCACCAGATCAAGCTAAAACCCTTGCCAGAGAGAACCCTCCTCCAAGACCTACCTACAACTTCAAACCACAGCAATCTCACTTCGGAGTCTGAGAACCATCACATAGCTAGGCTCGACCCAATGGCAGTGGCGACACATAGAGCTTCGAGCCAATAAATCAGGACCCTTGCTCGGCAGAAGGCACACGGCGGACGCAGTTGGTGAGCTAGTTTGTGAGCCAGGCGAAGTCCGAAGCTTCGGCGTCCTGAGACACAAGACCGGCCTTGTTTCCTGCCAGAGTTTTGGCAGCCTCGGCAGCATCGCCACCAGTTGCGCCGCCGGCGGCCCGGGGCACGCAGGGGCAGAGCCGCGATGTCGAAGCATGGCGCGCCGAGCACAGTGACGCCCTCTGCGTGACCTGCGCACGTTGTCAACTAGTTCGATCAGCAATACCCTGCAGCTGCTGCGGTGCAATCTCTGCAGTACTCCCAGCGCGGAGGTACATCCTGGATGGTTGAATTCCACATTGGAGTCTCAGACAAGGGAGGCTAGCTTCGACAAGTTTGTACCAATACATATGTTCCTTCCTGAACGTCACTCAAACAATGAGGGAGAGGCAATCACCAGGCACTGGTGGAAAGTGGGCAGCTTGGGGTCCTGGACGTAATTAGGAACGTCCGGCCCGAGCTCCAGGGCGCAGCCTTGCTCGCAGGGAAAATGCTCTCGCAGCGCCTTGCAGTTGTTGATAAACCAGATGTCAGAGCCGGAGCACTCCCGGCCTCTCGCGCTGCGGCGGCAGGAAGAACAGTGCGCTCAAATGCAGTTTCGCTCATGAGGCCTTCGCTGACTCAGGTTGTCAGAGAGTTCAGAGAGTGCCAGCAATTTGCCGCTGACGCAGCAGAACAGCGATGGCACCCTCTGGCTGCGCATCATTGGCTGAATGTCCTTGCAGGATCCTTGCAGACGAAAGGCACACTGCTCTGAGGTCTGCCAGCTGCAGCGGCGGACCTGCACGCGGAGGTGCAGGACTGGTGCCGCTGCGCCGCGATGGGCAGCATGCCTGCCGTCGGCAGGATGCGGTGCCCCTCGGGCAGCAGCGGGCAGGCGCGCGCGTCCGCCAGCAGGAAGAACGAACCCCTGCAAATGGGAGGCGGCCGCACTCAGCGATGCCACCGATGATGGAGAGCTTCACCTGTAGCCCATCTCTTGCAAATGTTCACATCGATATGCACGGGTGCGCACAACCACTGCTAATTCACACCTGTACGGCAGCAACGCTATGTTCCTGAAGTGCCCCCGCGGGTACGGCCAGATGTGCAGCTGCCTGGCGAGGTCGGCATACTCCTCCAGTTTGTACGTCACCAGGTACACATGCCCCGGCGGCACCTGCAGGTGAACAATTCTCAACGACTATTTAGTCAGTGCAAGCACAGCAATCTGTCAAGTAACAACACCTGCAGATGAGCGAACCGCATAATTTGCCGCTCGACAGATACACTGTCTTGCCAGCACGGTGCCAGCTGGCTGCGATCCTCTTTGTCAGGTAGGCGCTGCAGCAGGTCGGGCCATGCACCTCGAAGAGGTCGGCGCTGGGGGCGTCCACCGTGGCCAGCGGCTGCGCTCGCTGCATGAGCTGTAGCATGCCCGCCTCGTAGTTGCCGCGCACCAGGTAGCTCAGGTCGCCAAAGTCCCGGACCTGCGGATCCACAGCAAGGGAATGTCGAGGTTCTGCGAGCCACGGCAACAGGCACCAGCCTCAAGTTGCAGACATGGTGCTTGCCTGCAGAATGTGGCTCCTTCAGTGTCCTGAACATGTCCAGCTGAGACAACGAGACAACAACCCGATGAGCCAGCAGAGAGGGGTACCTTCGAGGGCAGCACAGATGATCAGCTGAGGGTACGAAAAGTGCACAGGTGCTGCACACCGTGTCGGTGTGCCACGTCATGGTCCGCAGGTACGTCCTGAAGGTGGCGGCGTCCATGTTGGCACCCTTTTCCCCTATGTTCCGGTTGCGGTTCACCTCCGGCGCCACACAGTCCCGCTCTGCACGAGGGGGTGTGATATGAGTGTGAAACTCGAACGGCAGCGCCGCATGTCACGGCGAAGGGTTGTGGTTTGAGGGGCCTTGAAGTCAGCTGGAGGCTCTTCCCCCATTGAGCTCGTCCTCTTGTGGCCGTCTCAAGGGCTAGGAGGCTCGTGTGCTGGCCACCGCCATTGCGGGCGCAAATGCATCAGTGCCCCTCCCTCACCAGCCCAGCGTCCCAGCGTCCCAGCGTGTGCATTGGACACTGCAAAGATGTGTACGCATCACAAGGCGCTAGAGGCACACCGCGGGACGTGGAGGGCAGCCTCATCCACTGGTCCCACGCCTGGCGCGGCCACTCGGCGCTGATCTCCGCCCACACCTCCCGCCGCAGCATCCACCCCAGGCCCGGGAAGTAGGACGTGCGCAGCTGCAGGCATGAAGCAGCTGGTCCAGCCTGATGCCAGCCCTTCGGAATGTAGTAGGATGGCAAGCTGGATCACGTTGAGGAACTCTCTCGAGCTTCCTGAATATGATATTCTCTGACAAGTACATGGAACATGCAGGGAGGTCAGCCAGCCATCCATGTGTTAGGCATCGGCAGGATGCTCGCACCATGCGTTTTGTGTCCCAGCGGAAGCCGGCAGCATGGCTGTTGTCGTTCCAGCTGCAGATGTTGCACGACGGACGTCAGAAATGAGTGCCGGGTCCTGACTGTTAGTTGCCCGCTCACATGACCTTCACAGCATCCTCGTGATGCTGTCCCCGATGATGGTGTTGTGATTTTTGGGATGAAACGCTATGTGCCAACCTGCTGATGCACCATAAGCTGGGGTCTGCCTCCAGCAGTGGCGCCGTGGCCTCCATGTACAGCAAGAAGTCGGGGGAGAACTCCATGTCGTCCTCCAGCACGATGAGATGCGAGTGGCCGCGCCCGGAAAACGCCCGCTGCAGGCCCCAGCCGTAGTGCTGGCTCAGCCATGCATGGCTCGGCTGCGAACGTGCACAGCCAGTGCGCTTCAGGAGGAGGACAAGCATCACTTGACAGGCCAATGATTGGGGAGGCTGCTGCGGAAATGCAAGCGAAATGATGCAGCAGGGTGCGGTGCTGTGTGCTCACCGGCGGCACACTTCGCAACTTCGCATTCAGTAAGACCTCACCTGTTCGCCCCCAAGCTGTGGCTTCCGAGGGCGCATCCAGTGCTCGAACTTGCGAGTGCGCTTCCGCAGCATGCGAGAAGCTTTGCGCACCACTGAACGCACTGCCGGCTCGCCGCCGTCCTGCAGGCGTGACAGCATGTTGATTGCAGCGCAGTTGTGGTGCCTGTGGATTTCGGCTGGGCTGCTGGAGGCATGCTTTGCACCATCACTGGCGTGCTGCATGGCCCTACTTGTGGGGCGGGCAGCAGCCTGGCACCAGCTGGCTGCGGCGACATCGGCATGCTCAGTGCGGTGTGTCTTACCTGGCTGACATACAGGGCGAAGCGCTTCAGGCCCTCTAGCCCTACCAGCGACTCCAGCGTCCGCTGCAACAGTAGCGGCCTGGGAGAGAAGAAAGGCCAGGATCACAACGACACATCTCATTGGGCTGCATCGGCTGGGCAGGAAATGCTGGGCAGGAGTTCCATCACCTCTACCGACAAGCCAGTGAAAGGTTGCTGAACCTATAGCCTGATGCCAGCTCCTCCACGAGCACCTGGCATATGCTGCTCCATCTGCAGCATTACAGCATTCAGCGCAAGCCTCTGCTGAACGAGCTGTGCGCCACAGAACAACAACTTGTAGGCTAGTGCTTGCCTGTTGTAGCAAAACAGCACAATTGCCGGGTCCGGCATGGCGTAGCTGCTGCCGTCCCCGGGAATGAAGTCCGCCAGAACCAGCTCATGCTGGCCGCCGCTGCCGCCTAAAGACCAGTCACGCTGCTGCTGTCGGTCCACTTGTTGGCTGCCGCCATTCCGCCCGCCATGCGGCAGCTGGCCCCACCCTGCATCGTGCTGCAGTGGCCCGCCACCCGCCTCTGCTGGATGCCGCTGCTCGCTGCCCGCGCGCTGCTGCTGCATGCTCTCGTGCATGCGCTCATGCTGCGCTTGCTGCAGTGCCGTCAGGTTGGCTCGCTGCTGGAAGACGTGCCGCAGGTGCTGGATTGCGTCCGAGTCCGTGTTCACACCCTCGTTGGCGGCGCCGGCAGCCTCGGCCGCCACTGCCGACCAGGCCGAGTAGTCCGTACGGGCCTGCCGCGCGACGCCCCACAGGCGGCTGCCATGGCGCACAGCGGCGGTCCAGCCTCCATCGCCGCCGGCGGCGAGGCCAGCGGCAGGATCATCCTCGGTCGAGCGCCACCGCCATTGCAAGAAAATCAAGTTCAACGCCACCAGCAGGTTCAACGCCACAAGGAACGCCAGCAGGCGGTTCATCAACACCCGCTAGTCGCCGCAGCCATGGAATTCTCCTCCAGCTTCCGGCTTTCAGTCTCGGCCTCAGTAGGGCTTGCGCATGGGTGCCAGTGGCATTATGTGCCTGGCGTGGGTCTGGCGCTGCATGCTGCTGCTGACAGCTGGGCGTCTCTCAACATGAATCGCATCGAAAGCAGCTGACTTCGCCTAAGCAATCCGAAATACAAGCCCTTGAGTTGGCCGCAAAGACATGAAGAGCACCTCTTGCTGCAACGTGCACTGGTCTGACACCATGTCTCGGGATGCCCCAGCGAGACCAGGCGTGTCAGAAGGGGGCAAGGCGGGACTACTGAATGCGTACAATCGATGCCGATTGCAGTTGGAAGGCTCTGCTGCGGGATGCAAATTATGACATTTGTGTAACCCCCGCGGACGCTGATACTGAAGGTCTGAAGCAGTGAAGCTGGTACAAATTGCACCTCTTCCCTCGTTGAACTCAGCATGCGGCTCTCCTCCCCTGGCTGGCCTGATCAGTGCCCGGATAGCGCCATAGCGGGTTAGCGGCACCTTGTCCAGACCTTGTGTAGCACACTGGGCTGCAACGCGCTGGCATTTTCACTCCGCGTCCTCGCGAGCTGTGTCGTGTTCAGCCCCCCATTTTCGACATTTTCGGCCACTGCCTCAGCTGGAAACTTGTAGCTGGAGGCGCCTGACCGCAGCTTCAGGCGTGATTTTGAGCCCAGGGCTGCCTCGTGACTGGCAGGGCCGCCTGCATGGGGGCGTCTGATGGGCGCAGCAATGGCAGCGGCAGCGGCAGCGGCGCGCTGGCGACGCGCACTGGCTTCATCTCTGGCGACGAGGCGCACGAGACCAGCCGCTTGAGCAAATGGAAGCGCAGCGTAGAGTTTTGGCGCCGGGCAACACGCATCTACGCCGGCTTCAAGGTCGACACCTGGACAGCAGCGCCCCCGCCGGCGCATGCATGCCGGGTTGAAGTGGAAGTGCAGTCCCACGATGCGAGCACTGGCGGTGCATCCACGAACCATCTGCTGCAGCTCCTCGGTCGGGACTCGTCGCAGCGTGTGAGATGTGGTGGCCGGGTGGTGGCAGCAACGAGGCATTTCCTCTGGCACAGGTCACCCAGCTGAAGGCAGCAGCGCTTCGCACCGCCTCCGGCTGGAGTGAGGAGCGGCTGGTGGAGGAGCTGTGGACGCCGCAGCACCAGCGCGCGGGCGAGCAGATGCACGCGCTGTGCGTCGACATGCGGGGCTTCTACCTGAAGGCCGGGCAATTCCTCGGCGCGCGCGGCGACTTCATGCCGCGGCCCATGTGTGAGACGCTGTCGCAGCTGCACGACCGGGTGAGGCTTTTCGCAGCGACGGCTGCGGACAAGCCTTCGCAGCCGTCGCTGCTGCGCTGCTTCTGCTGGTGGAGGCAGCTAGACGCAATGTTGCAGGGCACCTGGGAGGACTAGGGAATATCTCAAGCTATACCAAGTCAGCGCTGCCTGACCAGCACTCAAGTGAGGCATGACCGCAGTTGCCGTCTATTGCTGGCAGGTTCGCAGTGCGGCCATGTGTGCAGCAGTGAGACATCTCACGTCTGCAAGCTGTTGATGCAGGTGCCGCCGATGTCGGCGGAGCAGACGCGGGGCGTGATTGAGCGGGAGCTTGGCGGCGCGCGCCTGGAGGATGTCTTCGAGTGGATCGACCTGGAGAAGCCGCTCGGCTCGGCATCGCTGGCGCAGGTGCTCATCTGCAACAGCCCTGCAGCCACCACGTCCCGGCAACGACCTGTTGTCGCTAAGCTGCGCGTATGGGGTGCTCGCAATGGGGCCTGTCAACCACGCCTGGCTGAAGCACTGCGCCATGTGCTGCGCCGCCTGGTCTGCTGCGGTGCGTTCGATAGCTGCCGTGCCGCTGCCGTAGGTGCACAAAGCGCGATTGCGGCTGCACAAGCCGCCGCCGCGCCGGTGGTGGCAGCGGCAGAACGTGCAGAGGCAGGTGGACTACTGGGCGGCGCTGCACCCGTCGGCGGCCGCCGCCACGCAGGCGCGGCTGGCAGAGGGCGCTGCTCCGGACGGCACCGTCGCCGTCAAGGTGGGGCCCTGACAGCTTCTCTGCAAGGCGCTCCTGTGTATCACGCAGTACATGCTGGCGTGATGCTGACACAGGATGGTTGCCTTTGCAGACCCCAAGCTGCGCAATCTTGTCTTGGCTCGCCATTGCTGCAGCCGCGCCGATGTTCCCCCAAAGCCTCGCCTGGCTACCGGGCGCGTCTGGCCCTATTCTTCTGTTGACGGGGGTCGAGTCACATGCGGGGCCTTGAATGGGCGTGAACAACATCTTGTTTATCGCAAAGGTGCAGTAATCGGATGTGCTATGGACGACAGAGATGGGTCTGGGCAGCATCCGGCACCTGACTGGGAGGATTCTGCAAAACTCATCATCATGATAAATTTCTTCTGCTCCACAGGTGCAATACCCGGATGCACTGCGCACAATGGAGATGGATCTCGGCAACATCCGGCTGGCGGCGCAGTACCTGTCCAAGGCGGAGTTGTCCTTCGACCTGGTGTCGCCTGTCGACGAGCTGGCCAAGCAGATCCGCATGGAGTTCGACTTCACACGGGAGGCCGCAGTCATGGACGCCATCGGCGGCCACCTGCGGGTGCGCGCATTCAGAAGCTTCTCTGGCACTTGTTTTCTCCCTGCTTCTGTGCATTACAGACCAGATCAGTCAGGCCACGGCACAGCGTCCCTCATTCTGCCTCCTCACCTTCACTTATCCTGTGCACAGCGCAGATGATGGGTAGGGTCGGTAGGGATGTCCGATCGCGCACTGGTGCCAATAGGTCGGGCAATATCTAGCTGAAGCTTTGGCTCCCTCGCTGCACAGGCACAGGGCGTGGGGAACCGCATCATGGTGCCCAGCAGTGTGCCAGGCCTCACCACACAGCGGCTGCTGGTCATGAGCTACATCGACGGGCTGCAGGCGCGCACTCTCCCCCAGCGCCACTGCTGCAGCCCTGCTTGCTGCAGCGACGCTCGCAGCGCTCAGGGCAGCCCTGCATGTGCCTTCATGCTCGCATCGAGAGCCTGCCTTGCACGGTCCAGGCGCGACAGAATGCAACTCATCTATGGCATGGCGTTTGCAGGCCGATGTCGCCAGAGTCAGAAACGGAAAGCGAGAAGCAGAACTCCGAGTCCTACTCTCTCTGCCGCACAGATCACGCGGCTGGGCGACCGCATCGAGAAGCTGTCGCCGCTGCAGCGGCGGCTGGGCATCAAGCGCATCCTGAGCACGGTGTCGGAGGCCTACGGCCGCATGATGCTGTACGAGGGGCTGTTCCAGGCGGACAACCACCCCGGCAACATCCTGGTTATGAAGGGTGAGAGAGATGCATGAACCACTGTGCCCCTTGGATCACGTGTGCCCCGGTCACGTCTGCCCATGACACCTCGTTGCAGGTGTCATTGAGACCGCCTGCTCAGCACTGCGTGCGCGGTGTCCTGTCTCCCAGCTCGGTGCGCCAGACTTGGCGGCAAGGCATCCAGATCGGCGGCGACAACCGCGCTGACATTGGCACCAAGATTGGCATTAACATCGTGACTGCATCATGTCTGTGCAGGCGGCAAGGTGGGGCTCATTGACTATGGGCAGTCGAAGCAGCTGCCGGATGATGCACGCATCGCCTTTGCCAAGCTCATCGTGGCGCTGGACAAGCAGGACAAGGCGGTGGGTTACCATCGCATGCTTTGGCAGAAGTTTCTTTGTGGTGTGTCAAGTGGACTCGTCGAAATGTTTGTGTTAGATTCCGTGTGCTTGCGTTGATGTGATTTGCATCCTGTGTAGGTCACTGCCGCTTGATGTCAGCTTTGGTGTTAGTCAGTCGCAAGTGGCTGTGCCGTCTCGACCGCGGTGCAATCGTGGCGACTGGCGTCACCCCCGATCAACCTTGCTGGCACCGACCCACAAACATGCTGTATTGATGCATGTTGCTCCCAATGAGCAGGCCATCAATCAGGCAATGTGGGCGCTGGGGGTGGTAACGCCGCGCGACGATGAGGAGCTGCGTTCCAAGATGGCATACGGCATGTTCGACACGCGCGGCAGGTGTGCCCTGCAGCTTCAGCAATCAGGCTCATGCGGTAATGCATCGCGAGCTGTTACAACTCTGATGGTCCCTTGTTTGTCTATTTCCGTTTCCCAGAGTCTGCAGGCGCACCGTGCTCGTGCACCCGCAACTGCGTGCTGATCCATGACTGTCGAATGCTGTTGCGGGCTCCTGCTGGCCAGACAGCCCCTTGACCATTCCGGAGCGTGCTGAGATCCATAAAGCTTGATGGCTTTGCTCCTTTTCAAACACTCTGAGATTTGAAACCGACTTCTCTGCAGGGTTGACCCCTTCGACCCGGACAGCCCCATCAAAGCGCTGCCGGTGGACAAGTTTCCGTCGGACATGTTCTTCGTGCTGCGGGTGGTGCAGCTGCTGCGGGGGCTGGCCAATGCGATGGACCCGGACCTGGACTTCAGCTCGGCGTCGCAGGTCCGCTGTGCGCTAGATTTTTCTCCCGCTTCATGCTCGGGGTGGAGATTGCATGTGTTCAATTGTTCCAAGGTCGTTAAAGACTGGTCGAAGGCTGCTGGACTTCTCTGCGCATCAAGCCGCTAAGCGCCCCTGTGCTGCTGCTGCTGCTGCTCTGCCTGACACGGCAGCCGCACTCTGCATGCAGCGCCCTGTGCAGTAGCAATGGCGGCGGCGGAAGTATTCCTGCCTCTGCATGTCTGTCAGGGATCGATATGGCCGTCCTGCCCCGCGCAGTGGGCGCCGTATGCGCGGGATGCGCTGCGCGGCGTCGGTGGAGATGCCTCGGGCCTCAGGGCGCCGCTGCGGCACCCGGGCGGTTGGGCTGCGTGGCCCGGCTACAACACCACGAGCTTCTGGCCAGGCGGCTGAGGGCGCCAATGTCATGTGAGGGCCGAGGCGGATGCACATTTCTTGACTCCTGCTGCACAGCCTGCAGCCTTAGTATGCAAGGCTTCCACGCTCGTGCTCCAGTCTTGACAGCAGCCGGCCTGCCATCGTTTTTTTGGGTAGCTGAACGATTTTGATGAGAGGTGCTCATGAGAGGCGCAGCGCCGGTATGAGTGATTGCTTGAGTGAGAGGACGCGTGATGGAGTGCCACATTCATTTCTTGCTTGAAACCTGAGGCCGTGCAAAAGGCTTGTTCGATGGTCCTGCAATGATGTCTCATATCTGGAAAACTATCCCTGAAAGGCGACTGCAGCTTGTCAGAAAGCTGAATCCTGCCGGAACACAATTGCGAAACAGCACGTGTCATGTTTGCAGCTATCAATGCATCGACAGCGCCAGTCAATTGATCCAGAATTGATCCAAAGCATCAGTCGGTCAGCAGGAATGTACGGGTTTAGCAAGCGAAAATCATCCTGCCGCTGCTGCCGCTTTGCTATGCTCTCCCTGCGGCGGCGCAGAAGCCGAATTCTGCGATTTGGTGCAAGTTGTATGATGCTAGACGAATGTATTGCATGCAAGAACTCGCCCGCTTTGGTTCCCTGCATTCTAGCATTCTAATTCTGTAAGAGGTATGTGCGCAGGGCAAGAGCAAAGCTGAGCAGGTGAGCAGCAGCAAAGTGAACCTGTGAAGCGGCACTCGCCATGCTGGGTCCTGTAAAGTTGCCACAGGTGCTGATCGTGCATCAGCGGCCTGCCGCCGTGTCAGCTGCATCATGGCTCCCTGACAAGTGGCGTCAACGTGCCATAGCTGATGTGACCCAGGGCGCGCTTGACGTCGGTGAAGCGTGGCCGCGGCACACTGCAGGCATGCCACAAGTCCTGTCCACATCGAGCAGCATTGCACCGGCAGCAACTGCATTGGCGCGCAGGCAACAGGTGCACGTGGTCAATCGCCTCATGCGTCTTGACGCCCCGCAGTGCTCGGAAACAGGTGCCCAAACACAAGGCCAGCATGTCATACTAATTCCCTGTTGCTGTCGCCGGCTGCTCCGCACCGCACCTTCTTGGCAGTCGGTACCAGCGTGCATCGCGCCGCTGCAGGAAGCTCTCGGGTCCCAGCGCGGAGAACACCTCGTTCCAGACGCGGACGCCTCCCGAAAACACCCACACGTCGCAGGCCTTGACATCGGCCTGCCAGTCAGTGAGACGTGCTGCAACGCCGTTGAACAGTCGGTGCGTCTCCTGCATCCTGATGCCGCCCCCGACGCTGTTCCTCCCTGCATGTCCATACAACAGATGAAGCTGCTAGCATTTGGGTGCAATTCGCCTGCTGGTTGGTAGAGATCATATTGTTCTTCCGAGGTGGCAGCAGCCACGAGGATCTTGTTCGCAGACATGGACAGAATGTCAGCAGGCAGCAAGCGGGCTCTTGAGCACCTGCCTGGGCTGCTGCGCTTGTACGTGAGCTGCGCACGGCCATTGCGATTCTTGCGGACTGTGTACCCGGTCAAGATTTTATGCCGCAAAATCTCGCCGCCGCGGCAGATCGCCAGAGCGGCAGAGTCGGCACTGAGCAGCGCGATCAGCTGTGCGCCCGGAGCGGCGCACTGCGCCGCGATGCCATGGAAGCGGCCGAGCGGCAGCTGCGCCGTCCCGGCCGTCCACATGACCGGCGGCAGCGTGAGCAACACCGTATACGTCGGCGCCGTCCAATCCGTGCTGGGCTGCTGCTGCTGCTGCTGCTGCTGCTTTGATGGCGGCGGCTGTCGCGCCGGCGGCAGCGGCGGCAAGTTGCTGCCGTGATGTGCAGCAGCCTCGCAGCCTGCAGCCCTTGCTGGCCCGCCCTCCTTCGGCGTGCAAATGTAGCCATTCAGTCCAACGGACCAGTGCACATCATGGTGGCAGGCCAGCCACGCCGCCTGCGCCTTCGCCTGCTGCCAGTGGAAACGCCCGCCGGCGTCCCTCGTGTTTGCAGCGCCCGCATTAGGTGCTGGTGGGCGTGGGACACGGTCGTGCCCATGGCCGTGCTTGCCATGCCGTGCCGGCAGCGGGTTCTCCGCCAGCCAGCTGTCAAATCCGTCCGATGCGCTGGCCCTAGTCAACGCTGGTCTTGCAACAAGGTGAACTCTGGACGGGCGTGAGACCTGCGAAGTATTACTTCGTAAGAGTCAGGGGACGCCGTGCGCCTGTGCAACCGCGATGCGCAGGGGACGCTGTTGCGTCTGCAAAACCGCGATGCGCATGCCTCGACGGACCGGCCGGCCTGACAGCAGGTTCAAATTGGGCTGCACAGTTCAACGCACCTGAAGCAGCAGGTTGCTCGACCATGGGACATACTGCCTCAGCATCAGCATGCGGCAGCGCCAACGGTGCTGAATAACCTAAAGCTCGCTCCGTCCGCAGACGCTCATGGCGCGGCCGCGCCAAGCCACAAGGACCTCTTAGCTACTGTGTGATATCACTGATGCAAATCCAAAACAATTTTGGCATGGTCACATTGCCACCTCCTGCCGCTGGCATTGCGCTTGTAGTCTCGGGCACGGGACCTATTTCTAAGCGTCGAAACAACACTCAAATTGTGCGGACGGATCACATCCGTGCCCACGCCTGCTCATCCCCACACCGGCCACCATGCAGGCGTCCATGTCGCTCAGGTGTAGCGCCGCACCGGCCTGTGCGGTCCGCCCCGCGGCCGTGAGGCGGCCGGCGGTGGCCTCCCTGCACGCAGCGGTGAGGCACTTCTACCCTAAATATCTTCACTAGGCGCGGAGGATGGGGGGCTGCACTGCGCCAGCTCACGTGCACTGGTCAGCACAAGCGATAAGGGTTTCACGAGTGCTGCAGTACGCTGGAAGGGGGCTCTGACGGGCCTGTGCAGCCGTGTGCTGATCTGAAACGATCAGCACATCCCCGCTCAGAGCCTCTTCGGGTCCTAGATCAGATGTGCCAGTGCCATCCGGATCTTCTTCAACGCTGTTGGAGCACGCGAATGGCCGCACAGACGCTCGCGCCCATGCCGCTGCGGGCGCTCAAACCCTTGCGGCGTGCTGCCCGCAGGTGCCGCGCCTGGCAAGCGCCTCCCTCACAGGCAGGCCGGCGCAGCAGCCGCTGTTCTTCAGCAGCAGCCGCGTGCAGCGACCAGCGCCGGTGGCCCAGCCCGTGCGCGTGTCAGCAGCCGGTGCCGTGACGCCGCCGGGCCCGGGTGACACGCCCTTCGACAAGTGCGGCCACGAAAGCCAGCCTGGCTGTGCTTGTGATCATCGCAGATGGTGCTTGTGCACTTCCCGAAGGAGCCTGAGGGCGCTGCCGCTGTGTGACACGCGGGCCGCAGGACTGTACCGCAACGAATTTGCCAACGATGTTTGCGAACGTGTTGCAGGGCTGCGGCCAAGATGTTTGGCGCCACCCTGGGTCCCCAGGTCGTCACGCTTCTGTTCATCGCCGTCTGGTGAGCAAGACCGATCATGCATTGCAAAAGTGCATGTTGCTTTCATCACATGCGGTCTTTGCCAGACTGCCGAGAATGCTGCCATCACTTGGGACGTCTTATTGCCTGAGGATCCAAGCGCTGCTGCCACTGCACAAGATCTCCGAGTCTCCCAGTGAATGCCATCGTGCAGGTACGGCCTGAACATCGGCTTCAACCTCAGAAACAAGACCATCTTCAACTACTTCCCCTTCCCGTGGACGGTGTCGGCCATTCATGTGGTGGTCGGTGCCGCCTACTGCGGCATCACCTACCTCCTGGGCTTCAAGGAGGCCTCCTTCGGCAGGGTGCGTCATTGTCGGGGGCTGTCTGCATGAATCTTGTTGAACCGAAATGAGAGCCATATGGCTGCCTGCCTCGTGTGCCATGCTGCTGCGTATGTGCCCATGACCTGTCGTCTGCTCATACCCATAGCCCTCCTTGAGCTGCAATGCTGAAGCCCCGGTCCTGCTGCCGCAGCCACTGACGAAAAAGGAGTTCAGTCAGATTTTCTGGCCCGCCAGCATGCACGCAATCGGGCACGTGGCGGCCAACCTGTCCTTTGCGGCGGTGGCTATCAGCCTGACGCACACCGTGAAAACCCTGGAGCCGGCGTTCAACGTGGTGCTCTCGCGCGCGCTGCTGGGCACAGTCACGCCCGCGCCTGTCATTGCTACCCTGGTCCCTATCATGGTGGGTGCTTGTCCGTCCTGTGCCACATTGTGGCCCCTCCTCTTGCCACAGTCAGGCCGGGCAGTGAGACGCAGCAGCATCGCCGCCACTCCTGCCGCCACGCCTGTCTGCCTGTGCGGAAATGCCCCAACGACAGGCAGAAGGGGAGGATGGGCGGGAGCGAAGCTGTCGCACGGCCGCAGTGCTGCCGTGCCCGCCGCAGCTGGCCGAGGCGCCCGCCTTACGTGTGTGGCGGCTCCACAGGCGTGAGCAGGGATGCTAGTCAGTTGAATGCGTTACAAGGCGCCAAAGAGTGTCAGACAATGCGCATGTCAGCTGCCTGCTGTGAGTGGGCGCCACGCCGCTGCGCAGGTGGGAGTGGCCATGGCGTCTGCCGCCGAGCTGTCTTTCAACTGGATGGGCTTCATTTCCGCTATGATCTCCAACCTCACATTCGGCTTCCGCGCCGTTCTGAGCAAGAAGTGCGCGCTCCACTTCCGCATCTGCTCCGGGATGCTGCTGCGTCAGTTGCTGCAAGCTGCGCCAGCATTCCAGCTACTGAATGGTCAAAGTGAGGATCAGAAGATCCCTTCTGTAGGGTCAGTTGCCTGCTGGAGATCGTCCAATTGCGATTTCCGCCTTCGATCTTGGCGCCTAGTGCCGTCATGTGTGTCCTGCAGGGCGATGGGCGACATCAAGAACCTGAACAGCACTGCGGTGTACGCCTGGACGACGCTCATCTCGGTCTTCATCTGCGTGCCCGCTGCACTCATCATGGAGGTGTGATGCGCCTTGCAGTGGAGGATCAGGCAACACCCACTAAGCCGTGTGGCAGAGTGCTCCTGCCCCAGCTATCCCCAGGCTCACACCTGCTTGGCTTGGCCTCCTGGCTTTCGAGTGGATGTCATCGTCCTGCCTCTGAGCCTGCGGCCGGTGATGCCATGCAGGGCCCCCGCCTGGGCGCCGCAGTGGACGCGCTCGGCAGCGCGCACCCCAACTTCTACATGGACCTCTTCATCGTCGGCCTGCTGTACCACCTGTACAACCAGGTACGCCAAGGAGTTTCCTGAGTTTCCTGAACCTCAGTCCCCATTGTGGGGACACAAGAGGCACCACTCAAGGAGGGCTGTCTTCCTACTGCCCGCTTGCCCCCACTCCAGGACATGCCCTGCTGTGCTTGCCGTTGTGTTCCATGCGCATTGCTGGCATCATGCTGGATGCAACAAGCTGTGCGCCGTACAAGAAGCTTTCGCAGCTCTCACGCTGGCCGTGCCATCCTGAGCCAGCTTGGGCGCCCCACGGTGCCCTGATTTGAGATCCCCGAATTTTGTGAAGTCTACTGACCTGCTAATGAGAACGACAACTCGAACCGTGCTATGGCAAGGTGCTATTGGTCGCTTTGGTGGCTCAACTGTGATTCAGCGATCCTATCCGCCGTGCAGTTCGCCTTCAACACGCTGTCTCGGGTGACGCCTGTGGCGCACGGCGTCTGCAATGTCGTCAAGCGCGTGTGCATCATCGGCACCTCGGTCGTCTTCTTCGGCAACCGGATGACCAACCAGACCAAGCTTGGAACCGTCATTGCCCTGATCGGTGCGCATCAATCGGCTGCTGCCTTGATTTGTTGCAAAGCGCATCCTGGCGAAGCGCATCCTAGAGATGGCGCCCCTCTGATATGACAGCAACAATGATGTCATTCGAAGCCCGGAAATATCAAATGCTGAGCCCGTGCAGCCCCAGCACTGCATCATGCCGTGTGTAGACATTTCAACATCACACCGTCTGCTTGCGAGTGCCTGCTGTCCAGACTGTGTGTGCCTCCGCCGGCGTAAGGACAGGCCTGATCTTTGTGTCTCGATGGTGCCGCAGGCACATATCTCTACACAGAGGTCTCGAAGCGTAACAAGGGTGAGTCACTCTTGCAAGACAGCAACACACATTGAACATGTTCTCCCAACAGGGCAGCCGTTTCACTTTCAGGTGCACACTCGTTGCACTGCTTCCATTTTTTCACATGCTTGCCGGTATGCACGCAATGCTCGCCCTGGCCTTGACCCGACTCGACATGCTTCTGCAGCTGCACCGCCCAAGCCCGCCACTGCCTAGACCGAGACTGCAGCTGCTTGGCGCTGCCACCGAGATGGGGAGGGAATGTGCAGAAAGTCGTTCGCAGCGCCTATTGAAGTGACTAAGCTGTGATTTCCAGCAGTCAGGGCACATTGCCACAAGGGAGGTGTGAGGCTAAGTACCTAAGCCATGTGAGAGCCGCATCAAGGCCTGAGTCGAATTGCTACTGTTCATGGTTTCCGCAGTCATGATGCGTCCGCTCAACTGCAACAGCTTGGAAAACTCTTCAGCAACTTTGATGAGCATCCTGTGTCACCACACACAGAGAGCAGCTCGCGCCGCTCGCTACAAGAACTTCTCGCTGTGGTCCCGAACGGCGTCCGCTGTCTTCTGCTGCAGTCTCTGTAGCAGCTCGTTGCTGCCAAACTTCAGCACCCTGCCGTCCGGCAGCTCCAGGCTGTCCACTGGCAGCACCAGCCTGGAGGTGCTGGTGATGAACATGCCATCCCAAGCGTCGGCATCCTCCGCTCTGGGCGCCTTGAGCACAACCGGAATGCCCTCCCGCTTGCAGACCTGGCGGAGCGCAACAGAGCGCGGATACGGAACACTGATGTTGCCGTCGGACTAGTACCTTTTGGTGGGCCATTGCGCAGGGCGAACAATTGCGCAGGGCGTACAAGCACAGCGCAGCAAGGCTATGCATGGCCCCGTCGGCGGCTGTGCAGGCCATCACAGTGACACCTTCAGCCCTGATTGTAGGCTCAGCAGAGGCGGCTGCGACGCAGTTCGCAGTCCGGGGAGTCAGCGTCCTCACACGAACATTTCGGCCAGAGCATGGCTCAGCGGCGCACCTCCAGCACGAGGTTGCGCACGGTGCCAACAAGGACGCCCTCCCCCGGTGTGGTGACTCGGCCGCCGGCGACTACGAACACATTGGAACTCATGCCCTCCAGCACGCCGCCGTCGCCGTCCAGCAGCAGGATCTCGTTGACGTCTGGGGGCTTTGCATCCTGCGGGTGACAACACAATCTGGCTGACGTCTGCTGGATGCTCGCCATGTTGAGAACCAGCAGTGGCGCGTTGACGTCCCAGGGCTCTCTGGACGGCAGCGTTTCCGGCACAAGCTCTGCTACGTTTTACTGCATCCTCAGCCATTGGGCTACTGTGTCTGGCCCCCATGATGCGGCAAGGTGGCAGAGCGCTGCTGCAAAGGCTGCAGGGGGGCCGTGCCGTGCGCACCTGCATGGCTGCGCGCTGCCGCACCCACTCGCTATCTTTCGCCATTGCGTTCTCCCGCGCCACCCCTCGGACCTGCGCAGATGCGGCGACAGTTGCATACCTTACATTAAGGCACACCGCAGCACACCTTTCAAACCTTTCCTCTGAGGAGAAAGGGCACACAAGGCTTTGAACAGCCGCCCTCTTCCCATGCTGCCTCGCACGACGCAAGCCATCTGCACGGCTGTACACGGCTGGATATGTGCAACAAGGCAGACCGGCACCTGCACTTTGATGGGCGGCGCTGGGGCGTTCGGCAGCCGCGCCGCGTGCGTCAGGACATGCGGCTCGTCCACGCCCCACGTCAGCAGCGTTGTGAGGCGCAGCTCGCCCTGCAGCCAGCCAGCAGGCTGCCATCAGCTGCAGCCGAGCAGAACCGGTCATGCAGAATGTGTATGCTGTTTCGCAGCGCCCTCCTGAGGTGCCGACATCAGCACTGCTCACCATCGCGATGTCAACACGTGTCCGTCTCCGTCTGCAGGGGGTGGAAGATCCACAGGCAAGAGTGGACGGCATGTGTCACCTCGTGGTCTGCGCACAGCTTGCGGAAGCCATTTGTAGCGGCCCGCAGGGACGTGATGATGCGCGGCCGCAGGTGCTCCGACTTGAGCATTGTCGCAGCCGCGTCCTCAAACGCCAGGGCATCGGACACGCCTTTCTGCAACCGGCACCATGTTTCGGTGCCACGGAGCTCGTCGGCTGGCGGTCCTGCATAACGACTCAAGAACATCTTGCGAGTCTGTCATGTGTCGGATGACAGGCTGACCTTGCAGTCGTCCTGGTGCATCAGCTGCGCCGAGTTGGCCAGCCGGTCGATGTGATGCTGCAGGTCGAAAATGGCGTCGCCATCAATCGTGCGCGAGGTTGTGTACGCTCCTGTGCACGGAAGCAGGGTTCAGGCTTCGGTTGATCTTCTGTACGAATCAACGAGTCAGCATCACGGATCTCGGGAACTGTAATACTACGGTCTGATGCAGGCTGCACCTCGTGGTGCGTCACGAAGCCACTGCTCTGAGGACATGGTGCACTTTGACCACTCTTCGTCGCGCGCCAGCGAGAAGCACGGATTATGATGCTGCGCAGACGCTGTCGCAGCCATGTTGAGGCGTCTGTGCTGACGGGTGCCGTTGAGGGATTGGCCGAGCGCCAATGGGACAGCCTGCCTGCAGCTCGGCAGATGCTGCAGCGCGACCTGACAGCAGGCCTGCGCTCTGTGCTTTGCAAGACTCCTGCTCGCGGCGATCATTCCTCCTCGAGTGCAGCGGGCGATGCAAGTAGTGCGGAATGATCGACGTCATGTCCCAGACTCCCATTTCAGCCCGAGATTTCAGCTCCCGAGAGTTCAGCTGTGGTGTCGTCATACGTTGTTGACCTCGACCCCCCTTCTTTCTCTGCCAGCGTGCAGGCCAACAGACACCAGCACTTATGTTGCCATGTTGATTCTAGACGGGCACCGGCTGCCGAGATATGAATGAACCACCGCGCCGCTGCCGCCGATGACGACGACAGCAACTTCGTTCCACCGAATGCGTCATCATGATGACACCTGGCCACGGCTTGCTTGACGGCTTTACGGTGATTAATCGGAAGCTCTCGGATGTAGTCAAGACATATGCAAGCCATGCCATGTTGTGGAACACACGCAACTTCAAATTCAGGGGTGGGCCGAGCCGTCAGCCGGCCAGGCGCCGGAAGATAGAGCAGATTCGATTTTCCATGTCACTGCTTTCACAAAATTAGTGACATCGATGTGATCAGCTGTGCGGTTGCAGAGCGTTGCTGAGACATGCGACGCAAGTAGTTGGGCAGAAGGAACGTCGGCCAAAGACCGGCAGCTGAACACCATCCGTCACCATGAATCGAGCAGCGCGGCGGCGCACGCGGGCGGGGGAGGCAGGGCAATTTTCAAAGGGGTGGCCGGACGCCGCCCGGGCGTTCCGTCACGGGGAATCGAACAGCGCAGCGGCGCATGCGGCCAGTGGCAGGCATGGCAAACACTTTGCTTTTCATGGCATCACCTCCCAGGCTCAGCGAAGCATGAGCAAGTAGTTGGGGGTTAGCAGTGAAGCAGGAATAGCGAGGGTGCGGCGGCACGCGGCGGAAACCTTGCAGTGAAGTCAAGCCACTGCCAGGCCGAGGGTCCAAGCTGGGTCGCTGCGTGCGCAAGGGCTGGTGGTATGCGGGCCGATGACCACGAGCAATAGCCATGTTTGGCGTCAAGAGCAGCGGTGCTCGGCGGGGCGGCGGGACATCCATGACAGCGAGTGCCGCCGCTGCCTCGAGGCCAGCGGCGGGCCGGGCCATCGCTTGGCGCAGCCCGCCTGCGTGCTGCACGGCGAGGGTGTGTGGCCCTTTGAACTTGAGGGTCGGGGTGGCGCAGTCCCAGGACCACACGCAAATGGGGAACTAGCCCCCATCACCTCGGCGAACCGCACAGGTGCATGTCAGGCGCCCGCGGCCAGCGCGCATGAAGCCGTTTTGTCGGCTTCGGTAGAGCTACTTGGGTGATTCAATGGCTCACAGGTGGCTTTCAGGGCCGAAAGCACAACAGGTACTTACGTCGATGGACGAGTCGTCGTCGTCAGAGATGCACAGGTGTCTTTCAGGGCCGGAAACACAACAGGTACTTACGTTGACGGACGAGTCGTCGTTGTCAGAGATGACTAGGCGTCGGTGACTGAAAACTGCAGCAGATATATAGCAGACTGGGCCAAGGCGAACGTTGGGAGGAGAACACAACGTGGAAGTGTCCAGGCAAGCTTAAGCGAGTGCAGGGTCAATGCCGACAAACCCTACGAGTACGAGTTTGGGCGCGCATCTCTAACAATGGGCGTTCGCCAGGGGCGAGACGCGATTTTGATCAGGTCGCTCGAAAGGGGCCAGCCGAAAGGGAGCAGCCAGGTCGCTAATCAGGCCGGCCGAGGAATGACAGCACCCCTGTAGCGAAGACGGCTACAGCACAACGACGCATCGCAACATGCAGCAGCTGGCATGGCATGCCCATCCTGATATGATCGCAGGACTCCTACAGATAGCAAATCAGCATGCTCCAGGACACTCACGGCTCGGGGTGAGGGAAGAGTTCATGAAATGTGCACGCGAATCAGCGCGACGTAAGTTTCTGCGCCGAAAGCACTCGCACACCACTGCAGGAGCCTTTCTGACATCTGCTGGAACGGGCAGGCGCAATTTGCCGCATGCAGCTCGGCTGCCAAGCATCCCCAGCCAGGCACAGCCGGGAGGATGGCTGGGGATAAAAGTCCTTAATTTTCCCCCGTCGCTGATGCCTCCGAAACGCCCCTTATGCAACCTGCCGCAGTGCGCAGTGGCTGCCAGCTGCAGCAGCCGTGCAACCTGCCAGCGGACCGCTCTGCAGCCGGAAGGCTTCCGAATCACAGTCTGCGTCTGGCAATCGCGAATACCACCCTCGTTATGAGGATGGTTTCATAGGACGGGTGTGCTTCCCCGTTCTATGGAAAATCGTACTAAGGGCGCGGAAACGATTCTTACATCAACTCGCCAACTCTTACAACGCCGGCTGCCGGGGCGCCGTTCGCACGGCCAGCCGCAGCGCAAGGCGCCCCTGCCTCACGCAAGGTCTGCAGACTGGCCCAAGGAACAGCTGACGGACCACGGAAGACCTGAGGACGCAGGGTTGACACCGGCAGAAGGCGGAGGAGGTTTCCCGTCGACGACTCTTAGGGTTTACTACGGCCAAGCGGAAAACTTGAGTGCATAAGTTTGAATCACCGAAAGTGATCAAACAAACAGTTAGGCCTGTCACCGTGATAAGACAGCTAGTATTTTAAAACTGCTACTGCGCACCACGCACTCTGACAAGAGCACAAGCGACCAGTCTGTAGGAGCCAATGCCAATTCAAAGCAATGGCAAGACCGCAACAAAGCACACCGTATGCAATAAATTCAATCCCACGCCAGCTGCTGGGCGCCGCCTGCCGATCGGACGGGAAGACTCCCGCTGATGGGAGTTGACCATAACGCTTATTCAAATCAGCGGCAAGTGGATGTATATATTAGGCAATTACCACGCTGGCAGCAACTCATCTCGCAATAGTCTAGTCGGCTAGGATACGCGGCTCTCACCCGCGCGACCCGGGTTCGATTCCCGGTTGCGAGGGATCTTGTTTTGGTTCGTGTGGCGACTCGTATGCCGCATACGCGTGCAGGTGCTGGAGCTGTACAAGGTTTTTACTGTTATAAAAAATATTTCAACAGACACGGCGGCCATCCCAGCTGAAAGTGCTTAAAGAGGAGAGCGGCACAACACTTTTGCGCCGCCGCCGCCGCCCTGCTGTTCGATTCCCGGTTGCGAGGATCTGTTTTTGGTTCGTGTGGCGACTCGTGTGCCGCATACGCGTGCAGGTGCTGGAGCTCTACAAGATTTTTACAGTTATAAAAAATATTTTAACAGACACGGCGGCCATCCCAGCTGAAAGTGCTTGAAGAGGAGGGCGGCAAGCCACTTTTGCGCCGCCGCCGCCGCCGCCGCCCTGCTGTTCGATTCCCGGTTGCGAGGATCTGTTTTTGGTTCGTGTGGCGACTCGTGTGCCGCATACGCGTGCAGGTTCTGGAGCTCTACAAGGTTTTTACTGTTATAAATGTTAAAAAAAACATTTTAACAGACACGGCGGCCATCCCAGCTGAAAGTGCTTGAAGAGGAGGGCGGCAAGCCACTTTTGCGCCGCCGCCGCCGCCGCCCTGCTGTTCGATTCCCGGTTGCGAGGATCTGTTTTTGGTTCGTGTGGCGACTCGTGTGCCGCATACGCGTGCAGGTTCTGGAGCTCTACAAGGTTTTTACTGTTATAAATGTTAAAAAAAACATTTTAACAGACACGGCGGCCATCCCAGCTGAAAGTGCTTGAAGAGGAGGGCGGCACAACACTTTTGCGCCGCCGCCGCCGCCCTGCTGTTCGATTCCCGGTTGCGAGGATCTGTTTTTGGTTCGTGTGGCGACTCGTGTGCCGCATACGCGTGCAGGTGCTGGAGCTGTACAAGGTTTTTACTGTTATAAAAAATATTTTAACAGACACGGCGGCTATCCCAGCTGAAAGTGCTTAAAGAGGAGAGCGGCACAACACTTTTGCGCGGCCGCCGCCGCCGCCCTGCTGTTCGATTCCCGGTTGCGAGGATCTGTTTTTGGTTCGTGTGGCGACTCGTGTGCCGCATACGCGTGCAGGTGCTGGAGCTCTACAAGGTTTTTACTGTTATAAAAAATATTTTAACAGACACGGCGGCCATCCCAGCTGAAAGTGCTTGAAGAGGAGGGCGGCAAGCCACTTTTGCGCCGCCGCCGCCCGCCGGCCGCCGCCCTGCTGCTACATTCTGTTTGGTGCCTATTCCTGGTTGCGAGGTACCTTTTGTTCGGTAGCCGTTTTTGGACGGACATGGCGGCCATCCCAGCTGAAAGTGCTTGAAGTTGGTGTTGTTGGTCGCCGCGCATCCCAGCCCGGCCGGGCAAGCGCCTGGCCTCTGCCATGAGCCGGCTCTCACTGCAGGCGAGCACTCTGGAGCGGGCGCACTCGGCGACCGTGGCGGCAGTCGCAGCCACGGTGGAGGCGGTGGCGGGCAGGGTCACGTCACTGCTGGCTGCCGGCTTAGCACGGCCGCGGCGGGTGCGTGATGCAGCGGCGGCGAGGCGGCATTGTCGATACACCCTGGAGGTGGGTCTCCCACGCCATCCGCTGACACCGGCCCGCTTGCAAACGGGCCGCATCTCAGCGGCGCTTGCCATCATCATCACCCGGCCGATGCCTGACCGAGCGGCCTGGCAGGGTGTGAGACATGACCTGTCGCTTTACAGCTGCGGCCCACAGCCATGCATCGATCACGTGAGGTGGTATTGGTGAAGCGATTGTCAATGGGAGAGCAGCATTTATGGACATCCTGCGAAGTGTTACGGCCACGACCGCCGCCAGGCTGGCCCATCAGGCTGCTGCCCTTAGGGCACTCATCTCAAGTGTGTCATCAGCCACGCTATGCGGAACGCTGGCAAGGTGACACTGCGATGTGCCGGCGGCATGGCTACAGGTGAACCTCGCTGCTTTGCCGCTGTCGAGCTGACCGCGCGGCCCATCATTCTTGCACTTCTGAGAAGTTCGCAAGATGAAGGACGCTTCAGCTGCAGCAGCTCACCAGCAGCTCGATGTTCCCGCAACCTTGCTGATGGCGCCTGCCGCCCGCCACGCATTGGCGGCAGCGACGGCAGCTCCAGGCGGCAGCAGCGGCGGTCAGGCGCCAGAAATTGGTGGCCAGGGGCTGGCAGCTGCCGCCAGGCCAGCGGCCCTGGCGAGCAGCCCTGCCACTACCGGGGCCGCCACTGGCAGTCTGGCATGGCGAGAGGCAGCCATGCAGATGGCGCTGTACCTTGCCGCCAGCACCGGCGATGAGCCGCTGGGCAAGCCGTTGCTCACCCACCAGCTTGACGGCGAGCCTGCAGTCTTTCTAGGAAAAAAAAAGAAGGATCAAGTCTCGTGCTTGTTGGTTCACATCGATCATGAGAATATGTCTAGGCAAGGACTTGATGCACCTTCAACCATGTTTGCTGTGCACTACTGTCGGTAGAGCTTGCCAGGTTTGTTTTCTGTGCGCCTGCACTTCGCGATGACCTTACGAATGTGTACAAGCCGCTCATGGGCAGGTCATGTCAACGGACACTCAATGTCATTCGAGCACATCTGCCTCATTTCACGATTGATGCACTGGAATGAGAAACATGCAACAGCAAACAGTCCCTGGGGGAAGCATGAGCATCGGCAGCAAATCCATTTGCTGCAATATGTGCCTTGTTGGCGGGATATCTTGCGGGATGACGGCAAGTTGATAGGGACAGGCAAAGAAGCATCTTTGTTAATGTTCAGGCTGCCTCGGCATGCGACTTGCAAGCGGGACAGCTTCAGACTGCCGACAGCTTGGCTCGTGCATGCTTGAAGCAACAGTGCTCGCCTGAATGAACTGTGCTTTCAACAGCAGTCCTGCGGCCTGTGCAGGCCGCAGACAGGGCGACATCCGGTGAGTGCAAACGAGCGCCAGGCGCCGAGCAGCAGTCTTCCCGCATGTGTCCTGCTTATGCAACAAGCCTGCCACAAAGTTCATCATGCTCATTTGGGTTCAGATCGAGGATTCGGCACCATGTGCCATTGCAACAGACGTGGCACGATGGGACAGTCTCACGCTGCCGGTGGTCTGATTGTCACAGTGCGGCCTTGCAGCCGCCAACGCCATGATGCACAACATTGAGAACTCGCCTGCAGGACCAGCTGACGGCAAGACCACCAGCAGCAGCGGTGCCGCTGACGAGCCCGGCATCAAGGTGAAGCTTGATGTGTTCATGTCAGCGACAGTGGCTTGGCTCCAAGCAGTGCATGGGCTGAGTCGGCTGCCGTCTGCTGTTCCGGGGTCGCGCCTCACGCTGCGCCGACATCGTCGCATCTCGAGTCCTAATGAGAGTCCTCCAGCGAAACCAGAGGGAAGCACCGCCTTTCGTGTGATTTAGGCAGACGGAACACTGAAGTTACGCTTGATGCTGCAGGCGGCCTGTCAGTCGCCGGCCTGAACACCGCATGACGCTGGCGCCCCACAGCGGTAGTGAACTCCAGATCACTGTGAGCTGCTGTCTATGCTCATCCCCACGCTCGCAGGCGGGGCGCCGCGATGGGCCCAACCAGCAGCGGACGGTCCGGCGGGCGGCAGGGGCGTGGCGGTCGCTGCTGCGCGGCGCACCGACCCACAGGGAGCAACCAAGTGTGGGCCGTGCCCCGCTCTGTGTTGGAAGATCGCTCGGCCCACACAGCAAAGCATCTCCCATAAGCGCTGCGCTCATGGCCGATATACAGCCGTCTGCTGCACCGCATTTCTCTGCCTTCCATCTGCTGCACCGTATTTCTCCGCCTCCTTTTTCTGCACTCTGCTGCCCACTCCGTGCTGGCGACGACAGCAGCGGCCATTCGAGAACCACCTCATGCAGCAGGTCCATATCGGCATGCCAGAAACTTTTGGGCCGCGCTGGGAAACCAATGCATCTGACGACAACAAGCTTTGACCCCTCAGACCTTATGTGGGAAATGCCCGGATCAGGACCCATGCATACTCGGCGCAGGCTCGTGCGCCGGCGGCCGCCCACCGCCGCCCTCTGCTGCTGCGTCCAGCACGGGCAGTAGCGCGTCAGCCTCGGGACCCTTCAACAGGAGGGTCGTGGAGAGGAGGGAGGACGAGCCCCCCCAGGAGGTGCGCCATTTCAGACGGGCGCCACTCGGACAGCTGGCAGTGTCAATCGCTGAGCTAGAGGACCTCCAAGGCAGGTGCCGGAGCGCCTCACAAACATGTTTTGCATGGTGGGGGCCGCTTCTCCGAAGTTTTTTGGCGGCGCTGGGGCGCCAAGTGGCGGCCTCCCTTCTCAAATGGCGCGGAGGGAGCACAGCAAATGCACCCTATACCCTGCTCATGGGCCTTCGCCGAGTCTTGGACTTGGACTTGGTTACATACTGTGCAGTCAAGTGGCTGACTATAACACGGGCCCGAAGGCGGTCGGAATGCGCAACAGCAAGCGACAAGCTGAGGGAACAAACGGAAAGGGCGTCGAGCAGACCAAAACGACATCGGCAACCATGTCCAGTCATAGAGTCATGTGCCACAGCACTCGCGGGTAAACCCAGTAAACCCCGCGCAGACATACAGGACCAGTTGCGCACAAGGCGCCGAGCTCTCTGGCTCGCTGGGACCGGAAACGCCGTGAGGCGCCCTGCATGCTGGTGGAAGCAGGCCAAGCACAAAAGCCAAGGACTGAAAAACACCTGCTAGGCCTAACCTCCCGCTGCCAAGGCTGCGGGATGTCTGACTGCGCAACATGCCTAAAGTGCCCCCGGCACCTGAGCTAGCCGCTCCCATCGCAGGATTCCGCGAGCGCTATGGCACACCACTCCGAAACCCAAACACAGAAAATGCAATCGCCATCTACCCCCATGCCGACCCCAAAAGTCCCGACGGCAAGGTGCCCTCTGCCTCGAAAGCATGATGATGATAGGCCTCATTGAGAGCTCGAGCCCCAGCCCACTAGCTCCGCGCAGCGATCGGCGCAATGCCGCAGAAACACCCCCAAGCTGGCAGGGTCCTGCTGCATGAACGCCTCGACTGTGGCGTCGCCCCGGCTGAACAGCTCCACGTGCTGGAGGCGCTGGTCTAGCAGAGCAGAACACCCCCAGAGCATGTGCTCTGCGTCATCAACCTCGCCTGCTTGGTGAGCCGCGTGTCGGGCATGTCCACTAGCCGGTTCCAGAAGCGGCAGATCAGCGTCATTGCTGTGTGCGCCGCCTCAAAGCGACCCGCCTCGCCGAGTAGCGCCGCCTTGGGCGTGCCTGCACGCACGCCAAGAAGAGCCCGCAAAAAGCTCCTCTGCACTTTCTCAGAAGCCTCCTGTTAGGCCTAGCAGGTGTTTTTCAGTCCTTGGCTTTTGTGTTGGCCTTGCTTCCACTAGCATGCAAGGGCGCCTCACGGCGTTTCTGGTCCCAGCGAGTCAGAAAGCTCGGCGCCTTGTGCGCAACTGGCCCTGCATGTCTGCGCGGGGTTTACTGGGTTTACCCGCGGGTGCCGTGGCACATGACTCTATGACCGGACATGGTTGCCGATGTCGTTTTGGTCTGCTCGACGCCCTTTCCGTTTGTTCCCTCAGCTTGTCGCTTGATGTTGCGCATTCCGACCGCCTTCGGGCCTGTGCTATAGTCAACCACTTGACTGCACAGTATGTAACCAAGTCCAAGTCCATCACCCCGCTGGCAACTTCACCGTCACCGTCGTCGTCACCATCCACACCACACACGCAAACACGAAGAAAAACATCCCAACCGTCGCCGTCACCATCACCGTCATCATCACCGAGACTTAGAGGGAGAGCACAAGGAAGAAGACCGGATTCAACTAAAAGCACGGACTCATCAGAGCCAGGCACTCGCGGAACCCGCTGGCATGGAGGCGTCGACCACAGATGACCAGGGTGCCCGGCGTTGCGCGTTATCCGATAGCTGGCGGCGTCAGCCGCCTGGATGTCAGCCATTGCAAGCGCCAGCCCTCTGTTACCTTGGGCTCGGTCGCTTTCACCAGCATGCAGGACGCCTTGCGGCGGAACGGGCCCCAGCGAGCCAGAGAGCTCGGCGCCTTGTGCGCTACCGGCCTGCATGTCTGCGGGGGGTTTACTGGGTTTACCTGCGGGTGCCGTGGCACATAGAGACAATTGCTCCACGTCTTATCTAGCTTGGGGGTGGTGGAGCGTGAAAAGTGGAAGAACCTTTGACCGGAAGGTTGGTTGTGAAAGTGGAATCAAATCCACTTATATACACAACCAAGAGATGATGGGGAGTGTCACCCGAAGGTGATCGATAGCGATGGGTGATTGCCGAAGCAATGCGAAAGCAGGGCAGTCATATGTATGACTATGACCCAATTCACTCCTTTATTTTTGTCCGCATGAGTCGTGAATCGAACTCGCGACCTTATGGGTATTTTTCGTTTTCCAACCACTAGCGCGCTAGTTTTGTCAGCGGATCGTTCCAGCCGCGTGTGCATGGCTTTGCTGCCGCCGCCGCCGTGACGTTGCACTTGCAGGACCGTCAGATAGTTCAGCCTCATCGGGACTATTGCCTTTCGCTAGTCTCATAGGGCCTGCATTCCCTAGTGGTTTCAGAGTCCTCCACCGACATTGTTCGAACGACGATTCCTTTGGAGGTTCACCCCGCCGCGCCCTCGTTCACAAGTGGGATGGACTTGGACTTGGACTTGGACTTGGACTTGGTTACATACTGTGCAGTCAAGTGGCTGACTATAGCACAGGCCCGAAGGCAATCGGAATGCGCAACAGCAAGCGACAAGCTGGGGGAACAAACGGAAAGGGCGTCGAGCAGATCAAAACGACATCGGCAACCATGTCCAGTCATAGAGTCATGTGCCACAGCACTCGCGGGTAAACCCAGTAAACCCCGCGCAGACATACAGGACCAGTTGCGCACAAGGCGCCGAGCTTTTTGACTCGCTGGGACCAGAACGCCGTGAGGCGCCCTTGCATGCTGGTGGAAGCAAGGCCAAGCACAAAAGCCAAGGACTGAAAAACACCTGCAGAGCCTAACCTCCCGCTGCCAAGGCTACGGGATGTCTGACTGCGCAACATGCCTAAAGTGCCCCCGGCATCTGAGCTAGCTGCTCCCATCGCAGGATTCCGCGAGCGCTATGGCACACCACTCCGAAACCCAAACACAGAGAATGAAATCGCCATCTACCCCCATGCCGATCCCAAAAGTCCCGACAGCACTGGACTGGACTTGGTTACGTACTTGGTTACGTACGTACAGCAAGGTGACCTCTGCCTCGAAAGCATGATGATGATAGGCCTCATTGAGAGCTCGAGCCCAAGCCCTCTAGCTCCGCGCAGCAATCGGCGCAATGCCGCAGAAACACCCCCAAGCTGGCAGGGTCCTGCTGCATGAACGCCTCGACTGTGGCGTCGCCCCGGCTGAACAGCTCCACGTGCTGGAGGCGCTGGTCTAGCAGAGCAGAACACCCCCAGAGCATGTGCTCTGCGTCATCAACCTCGCCGCTGTCGCAGCGCTGACAGCTGCGCTGCTCGCGCGGCAGACCGGCCCACCGCCCTGTCTCCGCCCGCAGCCGATGGGAGCCGGTGCGAAACTGCGCCAGCCGAACGCGGCCGGTCCTGGAGGCCACCGCCTGCAGATACATACTTGGAATTCGTTACATACTGTGCAGTCAAGTGGCTGACTATAGCACAGGCCCGAAGGCGGTCGGGCGCAACAGCAAGCGGCAAGCTGAGGGAACAAACGGAAAGGACGTCGAGCAGATCAAAACGACATCGGCAACCATGTCCAGTCATAGAGTCATGTGCCACAGCACTCGCGGGTAAACCCAGTAAACCCCGCGCAGACATACAGGACCAGTTGCGCACAAGGCGCCGAGCTCTCTTGCTCGCTGGGACCGGAAACGCCGTGAGGCGCCCTGCATGCTGGTGGAAACAGGCCAAACACAAAAGCCAAGGACTGAAAAACACATGCTAGGCCTAACCTCCCGCTGCCAAGGCTACGGGATGTCTGACTGCGCAACATGCCTAAAGTGCCCCTGGCATCTGAGTTAGCCGCTCCCGTCGCAGGATTCCGCAAGCGCTATGGCACACCACTCCGAAACCCAAACACAGAAAATGCAATCGCCATCTTACCCCATGCCGAACCCCCAAAAATCCCGACAGCAAGGTGCCCTCTGCCTCGAAAGCATGATGATGATAGGCCTCATTGAGAGCTCGAGCCCACGCCGTCTAGCTCCGCGCAGCGATCGGCGCAATGCCGCAGAAACACCCCCAAGCTGGCAGGGTCCTGCTGCATGAACGCCTCGACTGTGGCGTCGCCCCGGCTGAACAGCTCCACGTGCTGGAGGCGCTGGTCTAGCAGAGCAGAACACCCCCAGAGCATGTGCTCTGCGTCATCAACCTCGCCGCTGTCGCAGCGCTGACAGCTGCGCTGCTCGCGCGGCAGACCGGCCCACCGCCCTGTCTCCACCCGCAGCCAATGGGAGCCGGTGCGAAACTGCGCCAGCCGAACGCGGCCGGTCCTGGAGGCCACCGCCTGCAGATACACAGCTGGTTCGTAGGCACCAAAAGCCAGAGGGCCCCGAATCCGCTCACCGGGCGCACAAGTGCGCGGGGTTTACTGGGTTTACCCGCGGGTGCCGTGGCACATAGAGACTTTGGCTCCACGTCTTATCTAGCGCGCTAGTTTGTCAGCGGATCGTTCCAGCCGCGCGTGCATGGCTTTGCTGCCGCCGCCGCCGTGACCCCGCACTTGCAGGACCGTCAGATAGTTCAGCCTCATCGGGACTATTGCCTTTCGCTAGTCTCATAGGACCTGCATTCCCCAGTGGTTTCAGAGTCCTCCACCGACATTGTTCGAACGACGATTCCTTTGGAGATTCACCCCGCCGCGCCCTCGTTCACACGTGGGATGCCGCATTGTGCCGCATTGTTCTAGGACTTGGCTTTGCCATAGCGCTCGCGGAATCCTGCGATGGGAGCGGCTAGCTCAGATGCCGGGGGCACTTTAGGCATGTTGCGCAGTCAGACATCCCGTAGCCTTGGCAGGGTGAGGTTAGGCTTAGCAGGTGTTTCTCAGTCCTTGGCTGTTGTGTTTGGTCTGCTTCCACCAGCATGCAGGGCGCCTCACGGCGTTTCCAGTCCAAGCGAGCCAGAGAGCTCGGCGCTTTGCGCGCAACTGGCCCTGTATGTCTGCACGGGGTTTACTGGGTTTACCCGCGGGTGCTGTGGCACATGACTCTATGACTGGACATGGTTGCCGATGTCGTTTTGATCTGCTCGACGCCCTTTCCGTTTGTTCCCTCAGCATGTTGCTTGCTGTTGCGCATTCCGACCGCCTTCGGGCCTGTGCTATAGTCAGCCACTTGACTGCACAGTATGTAACCAAGGCCAAGTCCAAGTTTGGTCTGGACGCCCCTTGTAAAAAACAAACAAACAAGCAAACAAACAAGTGCGTCAAAAAGATGCATGAGCAGTGCAGGATCATGCAGCCTGAGATCACGACAGCGATTATGCAGAGCTCGCGCCGTGTCTTGCTGCCGTCTTCAATGCTTGCCAGAGGGTGGGGGCGCTGCCGCGCGCTTGGGCGCTTTGCGGCATCACCCCCATCCACAAGGGTGGCGACGTTACTGACCCTGGCAACTACCGCGGCATCGCGGTGGGCTCTCTTTTAGCAAAGCTGTACGCAGCGATGCTCAACGAGAGGCTCATGGAGTGGACCGAGCGCCACGGGCTGCGTGCCCGCGGACAGGCTGGCTTCCGGAGGGACCACCGCACCACTGACCAGGTGTTTGTGCTCCGCACGCTCATTGAGCGAGCCCGTGCAGAAAAAAAGCCGTTGTATGTATGTTACGTTGACTTCGAAAAAGCATATGACACCATTCCACGCGACCTGCTGTGGCACAAACTGCAGCGCATCGGGGTGCATGGGGACTTCTTGCGGGCGGTGCAGGCTTTGTATGCGGAGGTGCCCATGGGGGTGCAGTTTGCTGACGGCATGTCTGCCACGTTCGATTCCCTGCTAGGTGTGAAACAGGGCTGCCCACTTTCTCCAACCCTGTTTGGCATCTTCATTGATGACTTCCAGGCTGAGCTCGAAGCCGGCTCCGCCGGCTTCGCTCTTCCCACACTGTCCGGCGTGCAGACGCCGGCACTCTTCTACGCGGACGACCTGGCACTGGTGTCCACCACCGTCGCCGGCCTGCAGGCGCAGTTGGACCTCTTGCAGGCATACAGCAAACGCTGGCGGCTCACCGTCAACGTTAAGAAGACGAAGGTGGTGGTTTACACCACCGCATGCGGCGCGGTGGCGGCGCCACAGCTCACCTACATGTCCGCCCCCATCGAGGTGCTTGACACGTTCAGGTACCTGGGGGTTGACCTGCACAGCACGAAGCCATTTGCTTCGAGCGCAGCGGACCGGGCGGCGTCCGCCCGACGCGCCGCGCTCGCACTGCATAATCGCTGTCGTGATCTCGGGCTGCATGATCCTGCACTGCTCATGCATCTTTTTGACGCACTTGTGCGCCCGGTGATGCTGTACGGTGTGGAGACTTGGGGGCCTGGGGCGCTGTGTGGCAAGGCCAGCGGCATGGAGGCTTGTGAGAAAGTGCAGAGGAGCTTTTTGCGGGCTCTTCTTGGCGTGCGTGCAGGCACGCCCAAGGCGGCGCTACTCGGCGAGGCGGGCCGCTTTGAGGCGGCGCACACTGCAGTGACGCTGATCTGCCGCTTCTGGAACCGGCTGGTGGACATGCCTGACGCGCGGCTGACCAAGCAGGCGTTCCTCGAGAACGTCAGCATGGCCGGCCGCGGCGGCGGCATCCACTCGGCCTGTTGGGCTGCCCAGGTGGCCTCGTTCCTGGACTTCATGTCCCCCATTGTTGACGGTGTGCCGCAGCACATCGACCCTGACGCAGCCACGGCGGTGCTGCAGCGCCGACACTTTGAGTCGGTGAATGGCAGCGATGCCCGCAAGGTACGCGAGTGGCTGCAGATTCGGGGCCCTTTGGCTTTTGGTGCCTACGAACCAGCTATGTATCTGCAGGCGGTGGCCTCCAGGACCGGCCGCGTTCGGCTGGCGCAGTTTCGCACCGGCTCCCATTGGCTGCGGGTGGAGACAGGGCGGTGGGCCGGGTTGCCGCGCGAGCAGCGCAGCTGTCAGCGCTGCGACAGCGGCGAGGTTGATGACGCAGAGCACATGCTCTGGGGGTGTTCTGCTCTGCTAGACCAGCGCCTCCAGCACGTGGAGCTGTTCAGCCGGGGCGACGCCACAGTCGAGGCGTTCATGCAGCAGGACCCTGCCAGCTTGGGGGTGTTTCTGCGGCATTGCGCCGATCGCTGCGCGGAGCTAGTGGGCTGGGGCTCGAGCTCTCAATGAGGCCTATCATCATCATGCTTTCGAGGCAGAGGGCACCTTGCTGTCGGGACTTTCGGGGCCGGCATGGGGGTAGATGGCAATTTCATTCTCTGTGTTTGGGTTTCGGAGTGGTGTGCCATAGCGCTCGCGGAATCCTGCGATGGGAGCGGCTAGCTCAGATGCCGGGGGCACTTTAGGCATGTTGCGCAGCCAGACATCCAGTAGCCTTGGCAGGGGGAGGTTAGGCTTAGCAGGTGTTTTTCAGTCCTTGGCTGTTGTGTTTGGCCTGCTTCCACCAGCATGCAGGGCGCCTCACGGCGTTTCCAGTCCAAGCGAGCCAGAGAGCTCGGCGCTTTGCGCGCAACTGGCCCTGTATGTCTGCACGGGGTTTACTGGGTTTACCCGCGGGTGCTGTGGCACATGAGTCTATGACTGGACATGGTTGCCGATGTCGTTTTGATCTGCTCGACGCCCTTTCCGTTTGTTCCCTCAGCATGTCGCTTGCTGCTGCGCATTCCGACCGCCTTCGGGCCTGTGCTATAGTCAGCCACTTGACTGCACAGTATGTAACCAAGTCCAAGTCCAAGTTCGGCTGGCGCAGTTTCGCACCGGCTCCCATTGGCTGCGGGTGGAGACAGGGCGGTGGGCCGGGTCTGCCGCGCGAGCAGCGCAGCTGTCAGCGCTGCGACAGCGGCGAGGTTGATGACGCAGAGCACATGCTCTGGGGGTGTTCTGCTCTGCTAGACCAGCGCCTCCAGCACGTGGAGCTGTTCAGCCGGGGCGACGCCACAGTCGAGGCGTTCATGCAGCAGGACCCTGCCAGCTTGGGGGTGTTTCTGCGGCATTGCGCCGATCGCTGCGCGGAGCTAGTGGGCTGGGGCTCGAGCTCTCAATGAGGCCTATCATCATCATGCTTTCGAGGCAGAGGGCACCTTGCTGTCGGGACTTTCGGGGTCGGCATGGGGGTAGATGGCAATTGCATTTTCTGTGTTTGGGTTTCGGAGTGGTGTGCCATAGCGCTCGCGGAATCCTGCGATGGGAGCGGCTAGCTCAGATGCCGGGGGCACTTTAGGCATGTTGCGCGGTCAGACACCCCGCAGCCTTGGCAGGGGGAGGTTAGGCCTAGCATGTGTTTTTCAGTCCTTGGCTTTTGTGTTTGGCCTGTTTCCACCAGCATGCAGGGCGCCTCACGGCGTTTCTGGTCCCAGCGAGCCAGAGAGCTCGGCGCTTTGTGCGCAACTGGTCCTGTATGTCTGCGCGGGGTTTACTGGGTTTACCCGCGAGTGCTGTGGCACATGACTCTATGACTGGACATGGTTGCCGATGTCGTTTTGATCTGCTCGACACCCTTTCCGTTTATTCCCTCAGCTTGCCGCTTGCTGTTGCGCATTCCGACCGCCTTCGGGCCTGTGCTATAGTCAGCCACTTGACTGCACAGTACGTAACCAAGTCCAAGTCCAAGGTGTGCCGCAGCACATCGACCCTGACGCAGCCACGGCGGTGCTGCAGCGCCGACACTTTGAGTCGGTGAATGGCAGCGATGCCCGCAAGGTGCGCGAGTGGCTGCAGATTCGGGGCCCTTTGGCTTTTGGTGCCTACGAACCAGCTATGTATCTGCAGGCGGTGGCCTCCAGGACCGGCCGCGTTCGGCTGGCGCAGTTTCGCACCGGCTCCCATTGGCTGCGGGTGGAGACAGGGCGGTGGGCCGGGTTGCCGCGCGAGCAGCGCAGCTGTCAGCGCTGCGACAGCGGCGAGGTTGATGACGCAGAGCACATGCTCTGGGGGTGTTCTGCTCTGCTAGACCAGCGCCTCCAGCACGTGGAGCTGTTCAGCCGGGGCGACGCCACAGTCGAGGCGTTCATGCAGCAGGACCCTGCCAGCTTGGGGGTGTTTCTGCGGCATTGCGCCGATCGCTGCGCGGAGCTAGAGGGCGTGGGCTCGAGCTCTCAATGAGGCCTATCATCATCATGCTTTCGAGGCAGAGGGCACCTTGCTGTCGGGACTTTCGGGGTCGGCATGGGGGTAGATGGCAATTGCATTTTCTGTGTTTAGGTTTCGGAGTGGTGTGCCATAGCGCTCGCGGAATCCTGCGACGGGAGCGGCTAGCTCAGATGCCGGGGGCACTTTAGGCATGTTGCGCGGTCAGACACCCCGCAGCCTTGGCAGGGGGAGGTTAGGCCTAGCATGTGTTTTTCAGTCCTTGGCTTTTGTGTTTGGCCTGTTTCCACCAGCATGCAGGGCGCCTCACGGCGTTTCTGGTCCCAGCGAGCCAGAGAGCTCGGCGCTTTGTGCGCAACTGGTCCTGTATGTCTGCGCGGGGTTTACTGGGTTTACCCGCGAGTGCTGTGGCACATGACTCTATGACTGGACATGGTTGCCGATGTCGTTTTGATCTGCTCGACGCCCTTTCCGTTTGTTCCCTCAGCTTGCCGCTTGCTGTTGCGCATTCCGACCGCCTTCGGGCCTGTGCTATAGTCAGCCACTTGACTGCACAGTACGTAACCAAGTCCAAGTCCAAGGTGTGCCGCAGCACATCGACCCTGACGCAACCACGGCGGTGCTGCAGCGCCGACACTTTGAGTCGGTGAATGGCAGCGATGCCCGCAAGGTACGCGAGTGGCTGCAGATTCGGGGCCCTCTGGCTTTTGGTGCCTACGAACCAGCTATGTATCTGCAGGCGGTGGCCTCCAGGACCGGCCGCGTTCGGCTGGCGCAGTTTCGCACCGGCTCCCATTGGCTGCGGGTGGAGACAGGGCGGTGGGCCGGTCTGCCGCGCGAGCAGCGCAGCTGTCAGCGCTGCGACAGCGGCGAGGTTGATGACGCAGAGCACATGCTCTGGGGGTGTTCTGCTCTGCTAGACCAGCGCCTCCAGCACGTGGAGCTGTTCAGCCGGGGCGACGCCACAGTCGAGGCGTTCATGCAGCAGGACCCTGCCAGCTTGGGGGTGTTTCTGCGGCATTGCGCCGATCGCTGCGCGGAGCTAGACGGCGTGGGCTCGAGCTCTCAATGAGGCCTATCATCATCATGCTTTCGAGGCAGAGGGCACCTTGCTGTCGGGACTTTCGGGGTCGGCATGGGGGTAGATGGCAATTGCATTTTCTGTGTTTGGGTTTCGGAGTGGTGTGCCATAGCGCTCGCGGAATCCTGCGATGGGAGCGGCTAGCTCAGATGCCGGGGGCACTTTAGGCATGTTGCGCAGTCAGACATCCAGTAGCCTTGGCAGGGGGAGGTCAGGCTTAGCAGGTGTTTCTCAGTCCTTGGCTGTTGTGTTTGGTCTGCTTCCACCAGCATGCAGGGCGCCTCACGGCGTTTCCAGTCCCAGCGAGCCAGAGAGCTCGGCGCTTTGCGCGCAACTGGCCCTGTATGTCTGCACGGGGTTTACTGGGTTTACCCGCGGGTGCTGTGGCACATGACTTTATGACTGGACATGGTTGCCGATGTCGTTTTGATCTGCTCGACGCCCTTTCCGTTTGTTCCCTCAGCATGTCGCTTGCTGCTGCGCATTCCGACCGCCTCCGGGCCTGTGCTATAGTCAGCCACTTGACTGCACAGTATGTAACCAAGACCAAGACCAAGGCTGCGCTCGAAGACGGCTCCGCCGGCTTCGCCCTTCCCACACTGTCCGGCGTGCAGACGCCGGCACTCTTCTACGCGGACGACCTGGCACTGGTGTCCACCACCGTCGCCGGCCTGCAGGCGCAGCTGGACCTCTTGCAGGCATACAGCAAGCGCTGGCGGCTCACCGTCAACGTCAAGAAGACGAAGGTGGTGGTGTACAATACCGCGCGCGGCGCGGTGGCGGCGCCACAGCTCACCTACATGTCCGCCCCCATCGAGGTGCTTGACACGTTCAGGTACCTGGGGGTTGACCTGCACAGCACGAAGCCGTTTGCGTCGAGCGCAGCGGACCGGGCGGCGTCCGCCCGACGCGCCGCGCTCGCACTGCATAATCGCTGTCGTGATCTCAGGCTGCATGATCCTGCACTGCTCATGCATCTCTTTGACGCACTTGTGCGCCCGGTGATGCTGTACGATGTGGAGACTTGGGGGCCTGGGGCGCTGTGTGGCAAGGCCAGCGGCATGGAGGCTTGTGAGAAAGTGCAGAGGAGCTTTTTGCGGGCTCTTCTTGGCGTGCGTGCAGGCACGCCCAAGGCGGCGCTACTCGGCGAGGCGGGCCGCTTTGAGGCGGCGCACACAGCAGTGACGCTGATCTGCCGCTTCTGGAACCGGCTGGTGGACATGCCTGACGCGCGGCTGACCAAGCAGGCGTTCCTCGAGAACGTCAGCATGGCCGGCCGCAGCGGCGGCATCCACTCGGCCTGTTGGGCAGCCCAGGTGGCCTCGTTCCTGGACTTCATGTCCCCCATTGTTGACGGTGTGCCGCAGCACATCGACCCTGACGCAGCCACGGCGGTGCTGCAGCGCCGACACTTTGAGTCGGTGAATGGCAGCGATGCCCGCAAGGTACGCGAGTGGCTGCAGATTCGGGGCCCTCTGGCTTTTGGTGCCTACGAACCAGCTATGTATCTGCAGGCGGTGGCCTCCAGGACCGGCCGCGTTCGGCTGGCGCAGTTTCGCACCGGCTCCCATTGGCTGCGGGTGGAGACAGGGCGGTGGGCCGGTCTGCCGCGCGAGCAGCGCAGCTGTCAGCGCTGCGACAGCGGCGAGGTTGATGACGCAGAGCACATGCTTTTGGGGTGTTCTGCTCTGCTAGACCAGCGCCTCCAGCACGTGGAGCTGTTCAGCCGGGGCGACGCCACAGTCGAGGCGTTCATGCAGCAGGACCCTGCCAGCTTGGGGGTGTTTCTGCGGCATTGCGCCGATCGCTGCGCGGAGCTAGACGGCGTGGGCTCGAGCTCTCAATGAGGCCTATCATCATCATGCTTTCGAGGCAGAGGGCACCTTGCTGTCGGGACTTTCGGGGTCGGCATGGGGGTAGATGGCAATTTCATTATCTGTGTTTGGGTTTCGGAGTGGTGTGCCATAGCGCTCGCGGAATCCTGCGATGGGAGCGGCTAGCTCAGATGCCGGGGGCACTTTAGGCATGTTGCGCAGTCAGACATCCCGTAGCCTTGGCAGGGGGAGGTTAGGCTTAGCAGGTGTTTCTCAGTCCTTGGCTGTTGTGTTTGGTCTGCTTCCACCAGCATGCAGGGCTCACGGCGTTTCCAGTCCAAGCGAGCCAGAGAGCTCGGCGCTTTGCGCGCAACTGGCCCTGTATGTCTGCGCGGGGTTTACTGGGCTTGCCCGCGGGTGCTGTGGCACATGACTCTATGACTGGACATGGGTGCCGATGTCGTTTTGATCTGCTCGACGCCCTTTCCGTTTGTTCCCTCAGCATGTCGCTTGCTGTTGCGCATTCCGACCGCCTTCAGGCCTGTGCTATAGACAGCCACTTGACTGCACAGTATGTAACCAAGACCAAGACCAAGGCTGAGCTCGAAGCCGGCTCCGCCGGCTTCGCCCTTCCCACACTGTCCGGCGTGCAGACGCCGGCACTCTTCTACGCGGACGACCTGGCACTGGTGTCCACCACCGTCGCCGGCCTGCAGGCGCAGCTGGACCTCGAAAGCATTATGATGATAGGCCTCATTGAGAGCTCGAGCCCCAGCCCTCTAGCTCCGCGCAGCGATCGGCGCAATGCCGCAGAAACACCCCCAAGCTGGCAGGGTCCTGCTGCATGAACGCCTCGACTGTGGCGTCGCCCCGGCTGAACAGCTCCACGTGCTGGAGGCGCTGGTCTAGCAGAGCAGAACACCCCCAGAGCATGTGCTCTGCGTCATCAACCTCGCCGCTGTCGCAGCGCTGACAGCTGCGCTGCTCGCGCGGCAGACCGGCCCACCGCCCTGTCTCCTATCACGCAGGCCATCCAGGGAGCGGCCTACGACGTTCTGGTGTTCAGGGAGACGTGGCTGCGGGAGGGCGCTGACGCGCCAGAGCTGGCAGGCTACACGGCCATCCTCAATCTGCCTCGGAGCCGAAAGCTTCAGCACGGCGGCACGCGAGGCGGCATCGCCGTCTACGTCGCTGACGCGCTGGCACTAAAGGTCACGGTGCTGTCGACAGGGCCACAGGGCTGCTATGCCTTACTGCGTCTTGATGGCTGCATCGGGCAGGAGGAGGATGCATACATGTTTGCATGCTACATTCCGCCAGAGGGCAGCTCAGCACTAGCTGGGGGCACTTTAGGCATGTTGCGCAGTCAGACATCCAGTAGCCTTGGCAGGGGGAGGTCAGGCTTAGCAGGTGTGTTTCAGTCCTTGGCTGTTGTGTTTGGTCTGCTTCCACCAGCATGCAGGGCGCCTCACGGCGTTTCCAGTCCCAGCGAGCCAGAGAGCTCGGCGCTTTGCGCGCAACTGGCCCTGTATGTCTGCACGGGGTTTACTGGGTTTACCCGCGGGTGCTGTGGCACATGACTCTATAACTGGACATGGTTGCCGATGTCGTTTTGATCTGCTCGACGCCCTTTCCGTTTGTTCCCTCAGCATGTCGCTTGCTGTTGCGCATTCCGACCGCCTTCGGGCCTGTGCTATATATAGTCAGCCACTTGACTGCACAGTATGTAACCAAGTCCAAGTCCAAGTCCAAGGTTGCCGATGTCGTCTTGGTCTGCTCGATGCCTTTCCCTCTTGGTTCCTCAGCTTGTCACCTGCTGTTGCGCATTCCGACTACCTTCGGGCCTGTGCTATAGTCAGCCACTTGACTGCACAGTATGTAACCAAATCCAAGTCCAAGTATGTAACCAAGTCCAAGTCCAAGTCAAAGGTGCTTCCACAATTCACGCTCCAAACACCCACAATGATGCTGCTGTGGCAGCCTGCGGTTGCGGCTGCAGCCATGGCGCAGCGTTGGATGATTGGGCCCCACGACGGGTCAGCATGGTATATAAGTGGGATTAATCCCACTTTCACAACCAGCCTTCGGTCAAAGATTCTTCCACTTGCACACCACCCCAATGGTGTGGACGCTGCGTTGCGGCCCGGTAATGGCGAGGAAACATGGGAGGTGGTGGGTGAGAAGCACTCTCGGAAGATTAAGGCAACTATCGCGTGTCATTCAATTTGGGCGGCATGGAGGCACGCACATCTTGAATTGAGAATTACATGTACATCCTCCGGTCTTGTCCGAGTTTGTCCGAGTCAATCAAATAGTTTGAGTCAGTTTGAGGCCCTCGACACGGGTGCAGCTAGAGTGCTACACGGCAACATTTCGTGTAAACCCTGCTGTGAAACCCTAAACCCTATATAAAGTAATAATCTTTACAGGGCTCCCCCTCTTCTCCCTTACACGCCTTCCATCTGCGAATCGATGTCAGAGTACAACCTGCGCAGTTGCTCCAGCTTAGCGTCGTCCGCGTTCCACATGCCACGGCCAGAGGCCTCCAACATGCGCTTAATGATGTTGCCAAAGGCCTGCGGGTTCGCCTTCCGCAGCTTTGCCGCCATCTCCTCATCAAAGGCGTATGTCTCAGCAGCCTGCAGGGCATTCACAAAATTTTCGTGCAATGGACAGGACAGCACACGCTCAATACTCGGCCAGTCTGGAAGCAAGATCGTGCCCCACCCAAAATCCACACACACGAAGCGCAACTGCAATTTTCGTGTAATGTATCGATTCGGTTCCATTGGAAGCTGAAGGATGCATGCTTTCGCAAAAGCAGGTGCCCTGCAAGCGCGCCTGGTCATATGCCCAATCTTCCTTGAAGTTGGCTGTGCCGCCCCAGCCGATCATGGCTGTCATGCGCTGCGAGATCTCGTATGCGCCGCCGCTCCCCTGCGCGGCCATGGCGTTGGCCCACTGCGCGCCAGCGATGCGAATGCCTTGAAATGATAAATCACATTGCAAGCACAGAAGCACACTAGCTGAGCTCATGAGTTTGCGCAGCAAAGACCTCGCATGTCCAGAGACCCGGACCAACTCGTGAGCGGGGGTCCCACGCGCGCCGCGATTGCTGCACGAGTTACCTTTGGGTTGAGCAGCTTGCTGCGGTATTCCAGGCGCAGAACCTGCTCCAGCTCCTGCGGCTTTGGCTTGTCGCCAAATGCCTCCACAACTGAGCAAGCCACCCGCTTCCCTGCGCGCCAACAAACTATCATTGTGCATAGTGGTTGGAAAACGGAAAAATACCCATGGGGTCTCGAGTTCGATTCCTCATGCGGACAAAAAAAGGAGTGAATTGGGTCATAGTCATACATATGACTGCCCTGCTTTCGCATTGCTTCGGCAATCACCCATCGCTATCGATCACCTTCGGGTGACACTCCACCATCTCTTGGTTGTGTATATAAGTGGATTTAATTCCACTTTCACAACCAACCTTCCGGTCAAAGGTTCTTTCACTTTTCACGCTCCACCACCCCCAAGCATATCCGTCCATGCAACAGATAGTGCATGGTCTGTGCACTGTGCGGCGCCTTGCAAGCGTCATGTATGCCCATTGCCTCTATCCTCTCTCCACCTCCGCGGCCTGGCTTCAGTCCTCCGAACCAGACACTGACAAGGAAGATGCACTGTGGCTGCAGCCACCCCTACTCAAAGGCTGTGGGCGCCGCCGCAGGCCCACTGCCGTCGGGCCCTCTCCTACTGAAGAAATGAACATCGACAATGCGCTCACCACCCTGAGCGGTCTCCGCGGCGCGCTTGAGGGCTCCGGTGTTGGCGTAGTACTCCTGTATGTCGGTCAGGCCGTACTCGACGGAGTCAACCTCCTGCACCACGCGCTGCGTCGTGGCCAGCAGCGAGCGTAGCACCTCCGGCCGCGCCGCGCCTCGCTCCTGCCCCCTGCGCACGCGGCGCATTGGCAGTCGGTCGGACCCTGCCACCAGTCAGCTGTATGCCAAGCTGTGTGCGGCCGGCGGTGGGTGTGGCGCCTCTAGCCGCGGGCGCCCTGCTTCTGCTCCATGGCGTGTGCGGCGCATCTGCACTCAATCGAGACATCGATATGGGTTGTGTGACAGCAGCGGTGCCTGCGCTTGAGGAGTCTCCTGCCTCATCGCGCCCCGCTCTTGGCCCCTGCATGCGCAATAGGGTTCCAATCAGCCGGAAGTCTGCATGTGACTGTGCAGCTGCCCTGTGGCCAGCAGCAAGCGCGACATCCCTGGCTGCGAGGCGCCTTGCTCCTGGCCCCTTCGTGTGCAGCACCAGCTGCAGCTGGTCCATGGCATTTCTGAATGAGCCGATGCAGCTGCGGCGCTGGTGCATGCAGCACCTTCCGCGCTGGACACCGCTCCCATCCCCTCCAATGGAAGGGGCCATGTTTGCAAGCAGCGCGAGAGAAAGCTGTGTGGCATGGCAGCAGCGGGGCCGGTGCCTATGGCTCCTGCGCCGTGCCATGCGCCGCCCTTGAGCCTGCTGGAAAGCAGATGTATGAGGCGTGCTGCCAGGAACATGCCCATGCCACAATGTTTTGACTGAGTCATGCGCTCGCAGAAAGGCAGATGCGGGTGCAGGTTCCCTGCATATGGGGCCCCTTTGTCGATTGCCCCATGCACTGCGTGCATGTCCTCCCACAACGCCACCTGGTGACCGCACCGCCCATCCGGTTCGCCCTCTCAAGAGCATGGCGCGGCGCGTGCGCTTTCGGATGCGAGCAGCATGGGTAGAAACAAAAGGGACGCCAGTTGCAGCAGAATGCACTGCAGGACTTGAGTCCTGAGCGGGACTTTAAGTCTCGCAAACCTAGAGTTATTGAAAGCATGGCACAACATGTGCGCTCTCGAATGCAAGAACCGAAGCCAGACAGCGTGCGCATAGCAAGAGGCGCAAAGGCTACAGCTGGAAGGCATTTTGGGACTCCCAGTCCAGCTGATCCGTCCTTTCAGAAGCATGGTGCAGCGCACTCGTTCTCGGAACTGAAGCATGCAGTGTTAGTATAGCAGACGCACACCTGCCGTAGCTGAAAGCATTGCGGGATTCCCAGGTGGCGCCCAGCTCAGAGCCGTCCTCCCACTCGGAGGTGCCCACCTGCTCGTTCACCATCGACCCGTAGTCACCTGCGAAGGCAAAACAAATTGTGTAAAGTAAGGTGTTGTGTTCCTCATGCTGCTCGGATTCAACTGTCTAATTTCAAGCATGCGCTGCTTGGGCGGAAGGCCAGGCGGCATGCTGCAAGGGGAGATGTCATTTCGAAATGCCCTGCGGGTGCGGGAAGGTCGACATGCGCAGCAGCAGGGATTTCTTTATCTAGTCATTTTGCAGTTGCACCCGCTGGGTTGGAGAACAGCCGAGCAGACGAGTTGGACAGCCCCTCGTCCATCATGGCGCTGGAGTGCTTGCGGATGTAGTTGCTGTCCGCCGGCTCGTCGGCCGCCGCCGCACGCTGCAGGGCCAGCAACCACCTTTTGAGCACTGAGTGAGGTGCGTGTGCAGACTGCCGACATGCAGCAGGTGTTGCCCTCTCCGCAACCGATGGTCGCACTAAAGCTGGTGCATGCTTCACAACGGACATTTGTTCATAGTTTCTTCTCGATGAGTGATCATGGTTTCTTCTCGATGAGACAGCCACATGCAGAAGCAGCAGCAGCGACAAGAAGGTAGCAGAAAACCCCCAACCTGGAAGAGATCGTCGAGAAGCTCCACCACGTTCTGGAACGAATCGCGAAAGATGCCGCTCATGTTGCAGAGCACATCCTGCAGCAGCAACAGCATCCTTGGTATCTGTTGGCAGCAGCCGGGATTAGTGAGTGCGAATTTAATGCACCACAACAACTTTCGTGCATGGGCGAACAGGCTAAACCATGAGCAGCTGGCCTAATGATTGACAACAGCTCACCACACGCGGCCTGCCGAGCTCCTCTAGCGGGATGAGCTCAAAGCGGGCTAGCCTGCATTGCGCCATAATGTGGATGTTTTTATGACCCTCAAAAAAGAAGGAGTTATGGCAACTCCTGAGCAGTGTGCAGGGCGCCGGTGCTGCTGTGCACACATCTTGCGCAGCACAGCCTAGTAGTGTTTCCACCCTAATCACATAGCTAGCGACGCACCTGCCAGTGCCCTCTCTGACGGGCCGCGCCCCCACCATGTGCAGCACAATTGCTACCGACTCGCCCTGCGCCACAGTACAAACCGGGTCAAGCTTCAACAAGGGACCGACACCCGCCTACGCCTTGCCAGTCCTGTAGCTTCGCATGTTCACGTGCGCCCGTGCGCAGCACTCGAAAAGTTCATCACCCAGTGCGATGTGCTGGCCAGCACGGTGCTGCAGATGGTTACGGCTGAGTCTTATCATCCGCTACGCTTGGCCGTTTAGCATGGTGCTGCTGCTGCTGATTTGCAAGTGGTCTCAAACACAAGTCAAAGCTTATGCATCACCTCAGAGACACATAACCCTACACCTTGGTCTTGATGGCGTCCAGGCCCCACAGGTTGACCGCCACCGTCTCAGGTAGTGCCCCCTCGTTGGCTGCTTGGTGCGCCTCCAGGATGAGGCGGGCCACCTCGCTGCCACGCTCCAGTGCCGCCGCATTAGGCATTCGGTATGGGTCCAGCGCATGGATGTTGCGGCCTGCGGTGAGGAATGGTGAGCCCCTGGAGAAATGTCTGCGGATGCAGCCGGCATTGCCCATGTCCAGTTCTAGAGCAGCCAGCGATTATACAGCGTGCAGATCACGAGGTACTTGATCCAATCACTGTGCCGCTTGTGGTGAGCGCCTGCCAAATGGTTCGCTCCAGAGTGATGACTGGTCACGACTGCGCCCGGGAATTCATGCCATCACGTCAGCGCTCCTCGTTTTCGGTCGCAACGAGGGCATGCACGACAAGACAGAAGTACCCCACCGGTGGGCAGCACGTCGGCGCCGTCGCGCAGCAGGTCGCCGCCGGCCTCGGGTAGCACGTACTCACCATTCAGGGCGCGCAGCATAGAGCCCAGCTCTTCCGTGTTGCGATCCAAAAGCGCCGCTATCTGCACGGCCTCCTCCACCCTGGGGCAGCGGCAGGCGCGCACTCTCATCAGGGTGTGGTGCTCTTGATGTGTGCATCGGTTAGGGGCCTGCGTCCTGCACCCGCCTCCTCCATCCTGACAAATGCGGATGCGCTCATGGTTGGTGGCGGTTCGACTGTTGCACCATTCTTGTGCTGGCAAGCCCTAAGGCTGCATTGCAAAAGGCAAGAAGGTAGAGATGCCGAGGCGTTGCCTCCCTGCAGCAATATTCGCCCCTAGCTGCTTGAGTGCTAGTGCTGATGAAATGCCAGAGCCAAATGGCCGTGTGCTGGGTCGCAGTGATGACAGGCAGAGGCAGCGCCCTGAGATCGACATCCTGCCTGATTGCAGCGGCATCTGGGCACTCCACTGTCGCTGTGCCAGCCACCATCAAACCCACCTCTCTGCTGCAACTCCAGCATGCCTGCCATTGCTGCCTCCGCCCGCTGGCTGCTGCACCAGACGCTCCAGCTGCCGCCTGCTTTGCCCAGACACAAATTCCCTAGGGCCGCTGCGTCGCGACACTGCATACTGAACACCCTTTACAATGCATCCTTTGGCTTGACTCAGCATAATCACAGAGCAGACAAGACGCCCGCATGATCTGCCTCTGATCCGAGTCCACGAAGCGCGGTGCCGAGGGTGCGAAGGACGGTATGTGCACTGGCGTGTACCTGACCGCCTCAAGGCCCTGCTGCCGCGACTCGACGACCGCAGTGACAGCGTCCTCCGACAGAGCACCGTCGAAGTAGGCTTCCAGGTACTGCGCCATCTGCGGGGCGGCCGGCGGCTGCCCCAGCACGTGCAGGCCCTCTGAGAACAGCCGGCTCTCGACCACCTGCAGCAGTGGGAGCGTGGCTCACATGAGAGTGCTGCCGGATCAGCGCTCAAGACACAGCCAGGAGGGTTCTTGATACATCGTCCTGGCAATTGCATGTTGGGCAAGATCACAGCAAATGACAGCAGATAGCACCGGCGACTGGTGCTAGTGGCAAATGGTTCTGCGGAGAAACACCAGAACCAGCGGACAGACACAGAGCAGACGCAATTGATGATGCTCACCTGAAGGTACTGGTACAGGCGGCCGGCATATTCTGCAAATTCCTCGGCGCTGACGTCCTCCACCGACTCGGCCGTCAGCTGCTCGCCCGACTCGCCGTCAGCGCCCTCCCTGAAGGGGCAGTCCTTGGCCAGGCCTGCCGGCGCAGGTTATCCAAAGGGATGCTGGGCAGTGCTTGGGAGACAGGCAGGCGCCGGACGGCAGCTGTGGGTGCTGATGCAACCCGGCAGTCGTGCGGCCAGCTCACCGTCGATCCTGACGGTTGTTGCAACACGACACACCCAGCACCGCTGCAAGTTGATGCTATCAAAGCCTCCTGGCGGAGCCATTAGACGACACGACCAGCAGAGTAGTTGCAACGTGTGCGCGCTGCACCTGTGGACTCCAGGCTCGCCACGATAGGCGCCTTCAGCGGGCCAATGGCGGATTTGTCGTCCCGGACCTCCCCCAGCATCGACTTCAGCTCCGACAGCTGCTTGTACAGGCCCGCCCTGCAGGAGAGGCATGGCGAAGGAGGTCAGAGAGAAACTACTTTTCGAGACATGGTGGCAGCAGGTTGCGCCTTCTTACAAGCCAGACACAATGTATGTGGTGCCTCTGCTGCAGCAGACCACCCCCAGCACCAAACCAGCAAGCAACGAATCAGCAAATCGTCTTGAATGTGATGTGACTGAAATCAGCATTTAGGACACTGTTATATTTAGTTACCTGCCGTAGGGCGGCACATTGTGAGAAACGATGGTGCCGTAGCCGCGCCGCTTGGCAATGATGCTCTCGCTGGGATTGTTGGCCGCATACACATAGATGTTGGGCATATTGCTCAGTAGCACGTCGCTCCAGCTGAGGCCTGAGTTGCCCAGCGGCGCCCCGGGCAGCTGCGCAGGACAGTCTTTCTTAGACCTGTGCCAGATACTGCGTTTTCAAAGAATGCCTGCCTCACGCATGCAGGTAACTTTGCAGAGAATAGCATGAACGGCGTTGCGTGACAGACTTAGACATGCGAAACGAGATCTTGCTGAAACGGCGCACCCATTCGACGGTGCCGTGCATGCCGAAGTGCAGGACGGCATCAGCGGCAAACTCGTGCTCCAGCCACTTGTAGAATGCCACGTACTGCGGGTGCCTATGACACACATGGGTCTTTCTGTCAGGGGCACACCCCAGATGGTTGAACATTAAGTGTCCTGTCAAGCCTCCCACAAATTTGCTGGGTCAGGCAAGCGGAAAAAGGTTCCGGCGAGGATCCGCAGTTGTCGCACGGAGCAAGTCGTCTGAGCAGCATCCGAGCAGTTAGCCAGTCAGCTGCGCACGGCGTGAGGTCGCGCTCAAACAGCAGCCGCATGGGGTCGCCCTCCACGCCCAGTGCAGGCTGCACGCCGATCCAGACATTGCCCAGCTGGATGCCATTCACGAGAAAATTCCCTGCCAGCAGTGACACAATAGCGTTGAGCCCATATGAAATTTACCGCCCGCCTTGTGAGATTTGAGTGCCTGTCATTGCACCGCTTCCCAGAAACTCGGATCACTGCATCGTTGCGGAGCTGCTGCTTGGCGTTTCATGCATGCAGAGCTGCATGTGGGCAGAGCCCCGATTCCGTGCACGCCAATAGTCAAGCCCTGCCTCGCTTGGCAGGACCCGATCTCCTTCCAGCAACAAGTTGATGTGCAACATCATGTCGCCGCAGATTGCACCTTTGGCGGTGCTCTGGATGCCGCGATACTTGCTGAGGTCGCCCCACTGGTTCTCCATGCGCTGCACCAGTACATCTGGGTCCGGTAGATATGGGATGGGACCCTGCAGAGGAGGGGCGGTGGTCTTATCGCAAATGCCTCCCGAGGCAGCTGCTAAAATTATACCAATTTGGGGTGGCACAGTCGTGCTCTCATGATCGATTGGACGGCAAGCCGCTTGAAGATGCWGTGCCACCCCAACAGAGCAAAGTCGCCGAGAGACCTCGAATTTTGCATTGGCAATGAGTGTGTCTGACGATGTACCCATTCGGTGGGTCCCCACCCAGGCGGGTACGTCAGCAGCTCCTTGAGGCGCTTCGGGCTTATCTCCGCCCCTGCAGCGTGCGCGCCCGCAGTTGCCGCGTCCCCGGCCCCCAGCTGCTCGATGCCGCTGATGCCCTGGGAGACGACGCGCTGCTGCTCCTGCGCAAAGTGATGGCAGATCACGAGATGACGAGCTTCCCGCTGGCTCGGAGGGTCCAGGATGGTGGCGCAGCGCCCGTCATCAAGGGCTACAGGGACATAGGAAGGATGACAAACTGCAGGCAATAAACAGCAGCAAGAGAGGGCCTCAGCAGGGCGGAGCGCGGTAACTGAACATTTGTAGAGGCCCACTATAATATGTTGCAATTTGCAAATCTTCGTTGTACGGCTATAAAGTTACTTTGAATTTTGTCATATGGTCATGAACAGCACCTGTGCCTGCAGGGCGGCAACAAGGTCCTCGCCGCAGACTTCGGCGCCGTGCTCCGAGCCGAGGTCGTAGCCCTCTGCCCGCAGCGCGGCCAGCACTCGCTCCAGGCTGCGGGGGACATTGAGCAGCGCGGCGGTGCCGGTGGCGCCCACGCCAGGCGGGAAGCCGTACAGCAGGATGGCAAGCTTCCGGTCCTGCCACCAGAAACGCGGCGTGAGGCGTAATTCTGGTGACGAAGCAGTTTCATGGAAACGCAATGCTTCACAGGAGGACTGGCGGGTTGCATACGTGGCTGATGTATGTTAGCCGCGCAGCTGTTCTGCCAGACGATCTTTGCCATCAGGTTGTCGCTGATCGTGCAGTGAGCTGGCTGCCATGACAAGCGCCAATGACAAGCGCCACCCCAGGGCTGTCCTACCTGTGCGGGTGTCCTGCGCAGCGCGACCCACTTCTTTAGCCGGTCCGCCAGGCGGTGCACGCGCTCCTCCACCAGGAAGATGTTGTCGCCCACCAGGCCGCCCAGGGGCTGCAGGTTCACGATTGACACCTCAAACAGGAAACTGATAACGGTGTCTGGCTCGTGGTCCCTAAAAGGGAGTCAGAGCAGCTCCACCTGCCGCCGCATCATGATATGCAAGACACAACCGCGCTTGCGTAGCCGTGTGTGTTCTCACCACCGAATGGACTGCTGCCATTTGGACAAATGTGGGCTCTATGAATACTCAGAACAGGCGCGCTCACCACCGTGTCGATGGCGCCGTCCAGCTCGGGCAGTGAGTACAGCACCACGCTCTGCAGGCCGGCGATGCCGTTGCGCGTCCAGCTGGCCATGTCCTGCTGGGTGACGCACAATCCCTCAGGGTTTGGACACGGTTTTTTCGGCAAATTCAGGGAGCTCAGAGCGCCACACAAACAGAAACCAGTGCGCAGCGGTGGGCCTGCCTGCGGGCTGACAAACCGACCCACCTGGATGAGGAGCGGCGCCGCAATGATGTACGGCACGTTCTTGGCAGCCAGGATGCCCTTTGCGATGTCCGCCTGCCGCCCGCCCTCCATCGTGCCTGGACGGGGGTGCACTTGGGTCAGTTCAGGAGCGCCGTGGTCTTGACCCCTCCTCACAAGTCACAAATGTCCAGCTGTCCTCGATCCATTCCCCGTAAGGCACTCAATGGCAGACCTGCAGCAGCTGTCTGACGGAGAAGATCCAGGGCAGGAATCATTCACAGACCGACAAATGGCTTTAGGCACCTGCGGGCTGGAAACGGTGATTGAAATGAGCACTACGACAGACTTTCAGACCTGCGGGGCCGCCGACAAGGGGAAAGCCGATTGTTGACACGATGGCGTCCACAGTCGCAGCGTCCCGGTTCAGCGACCCCTGCTTCTGCCGCCCCGCCCTGATGGCCGCCTGCTCGTCTGCCGTCGTTAGCTGGTCGCGCACAATGGTGTGCGCCTCCACGCCTGTGGGACACAACGCGGCACACTCCAGACTGTCCTCCTTGCCAGTAGCAGCAGTCCGGGCGCTGCAGGATGGGCTGCCGAGACCGAGGCACAACTCGTCGTCCGTCACTTGCCTTACGCAGAAGCCACTTCATGTCAAGCCCGGTCCCGCAGCTGAGTAAGGTCGCAGATGTGTTCAGACGGCGGCGGCGCACCGTTGATGAATATGGGCACGGGCCGAATGCCCTTCGCCTCCAGACAGCGCACCAGCTGCTCGATGTACAGTTGCTGCAGTGACACAACAACAACTTATCAAACACCAGTCCAGACAGATGGTCCATTTGAGCTGAACAATTACTCAGCTGATGATCTTGATATCGCACAAATTAACTTATCAGCTTCTACCTGTGTGATGACGTGCTTGCGGTACAGCAGCACCGCCACAGTTGGCGCCGCAGCGTCCTGCACCGGCCCGTGGCAACCATACCACTTCAGGTACTGTGCCGGGGAGTCAAAGAAGCCGGTGTGATCCGGGTGCAGGCAGCCTGCCGAAGACACGCAGTGGAGTGTCTTTAGGTGCTCGCGCGCACATGCATGACCTCAATCTTGTAACACTGTATTTGGCTGCTGTGGTTCAGATCATCACATGCACTTGATTGCGCAACACTGGGCTGCATGCGCCGACAAAGTACCAGTGCCAGGTGCCATAAGCGTCTGTAGAGATGTGTCACCTGTTGGCGGTGTCACTTGCACGGCTGCGGCCTCAATGCCGGTGGGCTTCATGTACTGTCCGACGAGGTACAGCAGCATGGTGACCACATTGTCCAGGCCGCCCTCGTTCCAGTAGGCTGCACCGCCAGGGAGCCCGGCGTTGTGAAGCGGATATGCGGTATGACAGGGTGTGGCCATGTAATTTCTGCCAAAAGCCAAAGTTCAGCTGTGCTCTATTGAAACACGAGAGGTAAGAGACGTGCAGAACACACGATGAGCAGTGTTGTACACAATGAAGAGCTTGAGCACAGTGCACCCCCTTGGAGCGGCGCACCGTAGATTTGCAGCCAGTTGCGCAGATCACGCGCTTTGTTGCCAGGCAGGAACTTCAGCAGCTTCGGCCCGATCTTCAGGAAGGACAAGTAGCCCACGAGTTTGTCCTCCTCCTTGCCGCTACCAAACAGGCCCAGCACCTATGCAAAAGCGGGACCCCTGTCATGCAGGTAAGTGCTCACAGCCAACAAGCACCTTTCAGCACCCTGAGTGGGCGGATACACAGGTAGATACGCTCACAACGGCGAACTGGCTAATAGGTACAGTGGCATGGTGTTCTGATTGCAGATCGTGGGTAAGGACTTGCCTTTTTGACGGCGGGAGGCGGTCCCTTGGACTTGCCGCTCGGGTCCATCTGCAGCTCAGAACAGTAGAACCCGGCAGTCATTTGGGCTGAAGATGCACCAGCAATCGGAAGAGGAGAGTCACAGACCATGTGCGTCAGCATGTTCTGAGGCCATGCTATGAGCGCTTGGCGGGCAGGAGGGGGAGGCGCAATGGCGAACCTGGAATGTCCCAATCTGCGTCGTGCCCATGAGCTCCAGTGCGGACTCAAACACCAACCGCACGGGCACTTTGGCCACCATCTCCCTCAGCCACTCGACCTGCACAAGCCATACGGAAGGGCGCTGCAGTGACAGCCTTTGAGCCCAAAAGCAACCCACCACCGGGGGCCGCACAGCCATATCAGCAGTACCTCGCGGGTCACCTCGATGTGGTTCCAGTCAAACAAGTTCCAGTCAAACAGAACAAGCCTAATATTCTGATGGCACGAACGTGTGCCTGCCTGGTCATAGTCAAAAAGGAGGCTGCCGAAGAAGGCATCGGCGCCATCCAGCGCCGCTGTAATCTCCGCCTTCCGCGCCGCGATGTCCCGGTCGCTGAAAACGAACACCTTCACGCCCGGGCACTGCTTCGCCACCTGCTTTGCCGCCTGCATGACGCCCAAACTGCAGTTGCAGAGCTCGCGACAGGACAGTAGCCATTGCTGTAGCATTGGCAAATCAACACCTTCTAAACACCTTCTGATGGCGCTTGCAGTGCGAGTTGCGATATGCAGGAAGCTGCTGCGCCGTACCTTCTGGTAAAGGTCGACATTGAAGGATTCGAAGCCTGCAGGTAGTCGGGTATGGACACCAGGTCGGAGAAGGTATGCATTGCATGACGCCAGGTCAAGCAGGGTGTTCCTGCCTCAAATGCAAAGGGTGGCAGGGCCTGCCAGCAGCAATGACAGGCGCCACGCACCGGTGACCATGACAATCCGCACTGTGTCGGCCACACTCCGCAGGCTGACATCGTCACTGCCGTCCTCGTCATCGCCTGCAGTCAGAGTGCACTGACTGATGAGTCGCCTTTGGCGCCTTGGCAGCAGCTTCAATGATACAGGTTCGGGGTGTGTTGCAGGCTGCATCTGCTTGATGTTGTCGTGCGGCGGTGGCACGAAGCAGCTGCACCCGCATGCGACTGGCGCTGCGCCTCTCACCTTCGAGCGCGGAGCTGCGCGCCTGCGCCCGCTGCCGCTGGATGGTGTCCCGCAGTGCATCTGCCTCCGCGCTGAGCCGCGTCCGCTGCAGGCGCAGCCGCGTGACGTCCGCCGAGAAGCGCTGCACGCTCTTTGGCTCCGCTGCCTCCTTCGCCGCCAGCAACGCCTTGCGGGCCACGGGGTCTTCACGGCCCAACGCGCTAAATCGCGACTCCGTCACACCACTGAGGGTCTCTGGCTGGGTGCCGGCTGCGGCGCCGGCTCCGCGGCCGTTGCGGTAAAACTCCACGCCGCTGAAGGTGCTTTCGTGCAGGGCGTCTAGCTTGTGCTGCAGGTCGGCGATCTGTAGCCGACATGGACTTGCGTGAATGCCGCCGCCAACCGAACAATCTACGGTGGTGAGTGTACAGGCTGTGACACGCCAGAGCAGAATCTCTCGCTGAAAACATGTTCCGTCCGGTTTGTTTCAAATCGAATTCAAGTTGGGAAGATGATTTGAGCATCTGTCTGGGTATGCGGCCCCGGCCGCACCTGGGCAGTGGCATCGGACAGCTGCGTCTGCAGGATGGTCAGCGTCGAGTCAGACCCCTCGCCGGCATCGGCCTCGAGATCGTCCACAAACTGCTCCACCGCGCTGCGCAGCTCCTGCTCCTGGTCGATGGCGCGGCAGGGCTGGACCGCATTGTCGCGCTGCCTGCTGCTCTGCGTCGCATTCTCTGGCACCACAATCCGAGCCACCGATGCTGGGCTGGGGCGTAGTGCGTGACATGCATGACGCGAAGCTCTACAGACGCTGGATCGTGGCGTGCTGCATGCTGCGACGCGTGTTGGTAGGGGGCATTTGGTGCATGAGGTAGGTGCAGGAGATTGCAACTGTGCGCCGAGCCGCTGCTGACTCCCCAGATGCATCTCGGATCACATGACCAAAGTCTCCGAACTTGTTTTTGTGCAAAGCAAACGCTGCTCTCATCGGCATCGTGGCATTCGTGGATATGCACAGGGGGAGGATGGCCTAACGAGCCCCGTTCAGTCTGACAAAAAGCAGAAGACGGGAATTGCTGCCCGTTGCACCTTCGCACTTCGATACTCGAAGTTCCGGCGGAACACAGAACGTCAACTTGCAAGCGGTACTCGAGTCCCAGTCGCTGGCGAACTTCCTGAACCAACCTACTTTGAGGCTCTGAGGGAGCATCATTGGGTAGTGTGCGCCGTGGTGCTGGGCAAGGCAAAGTTAGTATATCCTGGGGTTTTCGACACGTGCTGCAGCTTCTGCGCTGATGCATTAGCGCTTCTGTGCACCGCCGACGCTCGTGGCGCCACAAGCTGCGCTGCGGCAAAACCATGGCCAGCAAGCGTCAGCGGGAGCCAGAGGAGGAGGCCCTGGCAGAGGAGGACGCCAGCACTCCGGAGAAGCGGAGGCGGCTCGATGGCGGCGGTGAAGCCAGCGATGACGCAGCAGGCGCCGGCCCAGCTGGCGGCACGGCGGCAGGCGATGCACAGGCGGCATCTGGCAGCGGCGCAGGGGCAGCGACAGCAGAGGCCGGACCGTCAGGGTCAGCGGAAGCAGCTGCAGAGGCGGACGGGGACGGCGGCGGCCCTTCAGAGACGGCGGCTCCGCAGAATGGCGCGGCGGCGGGGTCTGAGAGCGATGACGAGCCCGTGCTACCGGCTGCTGGCAGGCGGGGCGGCGTCAAGAAGGGTTCGGAGTGTCCCTATCTGGACACCATCTCCCGGCAGGTGTAGCCACCGTGCAGCAGGGCATTGATAGCAGAAACGCTTTGGGCCGGAGCTTTGAACATGGTTCATCTGCGGCTTGCCCCGCTATTGCCTGCCGGCAGCCATTGCCTGACAGATGCAGAGTCTCAAGCCGACTTGGACATCAAACGCCCACCGACGAGGCGTCAGCAAAACAGCGGCTGCAGTTGCGCCACTCCTGCATCTGTACCATCTTCCGCAATGCCCGCCCATCACATACCGAAAACCCCTGTTTCTCGTTGTTATGCAGAACCTGGACTTTGACTTCGAGAAGTGCTGCTCGGTGTCGCTGAGCCCGGTGAACGTGTACGCCTGCCTGGTGTGCGGAAAGTACTTCCAGGGGCGCGGTCCAAAGACGCACGCGTACACGCACGCGCTGGAGGTCGGCCACCAGATGTTCATGAAGCTGGACGATGGCAAGGTGCAGCTTTCTGCTGCAAAACCTACAAACCACAGATATAGATTCGAGCAAATGCAAGCCAGCACTACACTGCACCCAACCCGCCCGCCATGCCGACGGTGTGCGGCGCGAACGCGTCCGAGCCAACGGCACTATATTTCCAGAGCACTTCAAGCGGCATCACAGCCACAGTGCAGCGCCGGCGGCGCAGCTGGGTGTGGCACGGCCGATGTCCAGGCACACATGGAGGGCGGCTTGCTGGCGCGGCCCCAACACCAGTGCTCCACATCATGCCGCCGCAGGTCTACTGCCTGCCGGAGGGCTACGAGGTGGTGGAGCGCTCCCTGGACGACATCCGGTACGTGCTCAACCCCACCTTTGCGGCCGAGGAGGTGGCGCGCCTTGACCAGGTACAACTTGTGGCCCAACCATCAGTGCCCCTGCCTTGTTTGCTGTTTGCACATTGCGCGTTGGTGTGTAACTACCCCTGCCTTGCGGCAGAGGAGGTGGCGCACCCTCTATCAGGTAGGGTGCCGCTCGAAAGTTTGCCGGTTCCAGACTTCGCAGTGCGTTTGCATCCTGGACTGGCAGCCGAGCGAGGAATGGGAGACGTAACAAGTTCGCAGCGGGCCCAGGGGTTGGTCGACTGAATGCTGCCTCGCCTGACATGGTGTATGCCGCAGTGGCGCTCGCGAGTCTTCACCCATGCAAACGGGCAACAGCGGATATGCAGGCGCTGATGCTGCCTTGAGGCGGTCTGCCCGGCCGGCCCAGACACAGGAGCCCTGCCTGGAGTGATGACGTTGTTTGCTTGCCGCAGGACGTGACGTGGGCGCGCACGCTGGACGGGTCGGAATACATGCCGGGGCTGGTGGGCCTTAACGACATGCGCGCCAATGACTATGCAAATGTCATCATCCAGGCGAGAGCTCTCCACTGCTCTGCCCATCGGAATTCGACTCCCGGATGGATGAGGACGTCCTGCACTGACTCTGGCACGGGCATGCCATGCCTGCCTGACGAACCTGATCACGGAATGCGTTCCTCCTGCAAGCCGTCTAGCACATAGTGTGGCTGCCTTCACCCACCCCCAGTTGTGCAGGTGCTGGTGCGGGTGGCGCCGCTGCGGAACTTCTTCCTGGCACCGAGCAACTACGCCGACAGCCGTTCGCAGCTGGTGCAGCGCTTTGGCGAGCTCATGCGCAAAATCTGGAACCCACGCAACTACAAGGGTCAGGTGAGGGGCAGTCGCTCTGATGCACGCAGGTCGCCAGCTGCCCCGGTTGTCACGAGGCGACCCCCGGTTGCCGTTTGTGAACCGGGCTGCCAAACAGCTGCACCAATCGAAGATGAGCCGACCGGCTGCTCCTGTCCGTGGCTGCTGCCAGCAATTTTGTTGGTCTCCTACGAGCACGCCCAACAAATCTGAATGTGCCCCCGAATAACCGCAGGTCAGCCCGCACGAGTTCATGCAGGCGGTCATGACGACAAGCGGCAAGCGCTTCACCATCGAGCGGCAGAGCGACCCGGTCGAGTTCTTCGCCTGGCTGCTCAACACGCTGCACCTGGGGCTGACCAATGGCAAGCGGAAAAAGGCGTCCATCATCACGCGCTGCTTCCAGGGCGAGCTGCAGATTACCACCGAGGCCGGCACAGGCGCGCTGCTGACGTGGCTTTGTTGCCTGTGCACCAGCGCCCTGCTGCCGCCAGCTGGTGCCTGCTGTGTGCCTGCTGCGAGCGGTTGAAACCAGCAAATTCACTGCACACTTCAGCTCGAGAGCAATCCTGGTACAGAAGGTATTGCATTATTGCCAAGCCCGCACCTGGGCAATGCGATGGACGCGGAAGGCCGGAAACCTAGACCAGCAACAGCCCACTTGCAACTGTTCATGGTCCGCACTCGGCAACAGGCAAGGCAGTGGACGGCGACGGAAAGCCGCTGGCGCAGGACCTCGTGGAGTCGGTGCCCTTCCTAGTGCTGGGCATGGACCTGCCGCCAGCGCCGCTGTACAAGGACGCTCTGGAGCGAAACATCATCCCCCAGGCGCGCCATTATCGTTTCCCAGGGGCCAGGGTGTTGGACGATTGGGTCTGGGCGCTCGCGCCATCACGAGATGCAATAACCCTGTGGCCGCATCCCGCCAGGCTGATCGGAACCTGCTGTGGGACAAAGATGCCCGCGGGCTTGCTGGCTGAAACCCAGGCAGTCCGTTGTTGCGTCCCCATTCAGAGCGCCCGAGTGCGGTCAGGATGGCGCCAGCTCTTGCAATTTGACGTATTGACCTTTGACCTTTGATTGCAGGTGCCGATCTTTGAGATCCTGCACAAGTATGACGGGCAGAAGGTGCACGACGACATCAAGCTGGGCCGGCGGCGGTACCGCTTCACCCGGCTGCCGCGTTTCCTGGCAATGCACATGAAGCGCTTCACGAAGAACAACTTTTATGTGCGTTCAGATTCCCGCTGACGTTTGGAGCCTGCGTTGCGTGATGTGGGCCGGTCTCAGCTACGGAACACGAGTGCCTGGACTGGCGGCACAACACACATTGCTTGCTGTGCATGCAGGTGGAGAAGAACCCGACGATCGTCAATTTTCCAGTCAAAAACCTGCTGCTGAAGGACGTCATCCCCGTGCCAACTGGTATGCCCTTCAGATCAATGATTCCAGATCGATTGCTCTTTCGTCTCCGCATCTCAGCATCCAACCGAACAACATTGGGCAGTGGACTTGCTCTAATGAGAGCTTTGGCATTGGCTCTGATTCCTGACCCTACTTCGGCGGACTTCTGCAGGCAAGGACGGCAAGCCGGTGCAGTCGAAGTACGACCTGCTGGCCAACATCGTGCACGATGGCAAGGCGGGGGAGGGTTCCTACCGCTGCCACATCCACCGCAAGGTGTGGCCTGGAAATCATGGATGTCGCTCCGGGATGGCATCCTTTTGGCTCACATTGGGACCCAGCTCTGCTTGACAGTCGACTTGCCTCTACTCGATCGAGTTATGCAGCGATGTGCCATGTCATCTTGTTCGCACAAGGCCGCCCGCAGTCCTCTCTATTTCGAAGTCCTCAGCGGTATGTCTCGTCGTTGCAGAGAGCATGATGCAAGTCGGGTTTCGTTGCGCTGCAGGTGGAGGAGAATTGGTACGAGGTGCAGGACCTGCGGGTGTCAGATATCCTGCCGCAGATGGTGGCACTCAGCGAGACACTGATGCAGGTGTATGAGCTCCACCGCTGACGCACAGCAGGTTCGAGGAAAGCGGGACATTAATTCAGAGTTTGTTTGTCGTTGTTGGAAAACACGGTCAAACTCGACGCAATGAATTCTGAAGTAGGTACTTGTCAGTGAAAGGAGTGTGCTCAATACAGACCCGTCACCCCAACACACAGTTGATCACACACGCGTCATCCCCTGCTGCCTTGCAGCCTTCAGCTGCTGCACCGCCGCCTTCGCTGCTGCCACCTCTGCTCGGAGCTCGTCCACCTCAGCCTGCACAGCAGACCAAATGGGATGAGCAGCATGCACGCATGACTGGGCCATCACAGCAGGGTCAGACCGACAAGTTCAATCACTCGCACGCACCATGTATGATGCGGCAGCCAGCAGGGCGACGTAAGGTAACAATAGAAGACTAAGATGCAACAACAGCACCTGCACGTCAGGCGCAGCGACGCTCTCGATGCCAGCCGACGGAATTTGGGACCGCCCAGCCGAGGACACTCGCCCAGAGTTGAACTGTGCTGGCTGCCGCGCAGTGCTGGCTGTGGCGGTGCTCGGGGTGGCCCCTAGCGACAGGCCCGTCCGCCGCTCCTTCTCCCTGTCGGCTCGCTGCTGTACCTCCTGCTGAAAGGACCTGTGAGTTTACAGAGATGCCGACTCAGGGGGGGCCGCTACACCGGCTGTTTTTGGTGCTCAGGCATGCATACTGGGGCAGGCACCAGCAGTTCCTGCTGCGCACTTGATGGCGAAGTCCCTTTCTGCGTTCAGCTTGCTGATCTCGCTGAGCAGGTCGCCCAGGGCCGCTCCCAGCCGCTCATTGACCGTCTCGGCGAATGCCCGCCCTGCATACAATCGTGTCCATTTGGTGCTCTCGACCGCGACTGTGAGAAGCCTGGGACCAGAGTTTAAGCTTGGAGTATCTTCCAACTCACCAAGGAAGAAAGCGTCGAGAATTGTATCTGCCTCTGCACCTGCGCCGGCAAATGCAAGTCCAATTCACACGTCTGCTGCACGTCATGGCACTTCTAAAGCTCTCTGGCTGTGCAAAGCGTGGATGAAGAGTACCTGTTGCCGTCTCTTGATTCCTTCCCGTGGCAGCCACGGGACGCAAGGCTGCCTGTCTGCTGCATTTGGGCACTGTGCGCGGCAATCGGTGCGGGTGGTGGAGCTGCAGTTTGGCGCCAGAGCTCAGCGGCACGGTGCACTGGCGCTGAATCATCGTAGCGATTGCAGGGGTGACATAACAGGCTGCAGACATACTACTGAGCACGCTTCGTCGGCTTCACGCTGCGCTCTTCGCCTGGATCTCGCGGGGGGTCTGTGCAGGCCCCTTGACGTGTTTTACAAAGAGCAGGTGCAGGTGCTGTAGTTCTCCATTTCCAGCCATACAGACGACTCCACAACACCTCTCTGATTACCTGTGTCAGACACAAGGCTCGCGGCATTGTCTGTCCAGACTATTGGCATTTCTTGCACACCGCCTGCGTGCGCTTGCTCAGCAGCACGAGACAAGCGAAAGAGTCGGTGGTCGAGGTTGTATCTCACACGGATAGCTGATATACTCAGCACGGCGCAACACTTAATGCGATCCTAGCGCGGACAGCGGTGTTGGAGGAGGGCGGTGACCGCCTGGAATGACGGCAGAAGAGGGTGGCACAATGGCGGAAGAGGGCGTCACGGCAAAGAGCTCGCAACCTCAGAAGCAACGCCGGCGAACGATCGATGTCACCACCGGCGCAGCCAGTTTTGACGAGCTGCTGCTGCCGGGGTGGCTGCTGCATGGCCTCGCGGCAGGCGGCTTTGCCAGGCGTGTTGATCTTGTGTTTGATTCAAATGCCGCGTCCTGATCCGATGCAGTTAATTGCAAGCAAGTCTCATCTGCCTGCTTGATCAGCTCCCCGATCAAGCCTGAACCCCGCTCGTACAACTGCAGGCCGTCGCCGGTGCAGACAGCCGCAATCCCGATCGGCCGCATGGGTGCGGACCTGGTGGTGCAGGCTAAGTCTGGCACTGGCAAAACGCTGGTGTTTGGGATACTCTGCCTGGACAAGATATGTACGGAGGTCGCCACACCCCAGGTGCCTCTGGCCTGATCCCCGTTCACTTTGCATTCGCTCTGTCTGCACCATGATCTCGTAGAACCAGCTGCCATCAAGTGACCAGCAGGCACTTCAGGCTCTGCATGACACATAGCAGATTGAGCATATTGCCTCGAATGGGCAGCAACTGCGTGCACCGTATCACTTGGCAACAGGCGTAAGGCAGAGTAGTCAATAATGACCTGCGGCGCCTGCGGCCTGCGCGCAGGCACTGATCCTGGCGCCAACTCACGAGATCGCGCTTCAGAGCGCGGAGGTCCTGGAACAGCTGTCAGCGCACATGCCCGTCCCGGGCGCGGCAATTGGCGTCTTCATTGGCGGCTTGCCAATCTCGGAAGATCAGAAGCTGTTGCGCAGGTGCAGTGCCACGATGGCATGTTTGACCATTATGAAGACTCAATGCCATGGTTCGGACACGCATTGGTGGTTGCTCCGGAAGGAGGCATGTCGGCGCGAGTCCATGCTGCATTTCGCAGCATCAATGTTCCAGTGGGGGTGACCCAAGGGGGTGTCCCATGGGGGCCTCCCATGGGGATGCCTCGGGGTGGAGGACTGCCGCCAGGGTCTCGGAATATGGGGAACGGGCCTTGTTCTCCATGTCTGCCAGCGCAGGCAAAGCCCGAGCTCTCGCTGGAACGAGGCGGTGAGTTGAAACTGTTTTGAATACAGGCGGTGCCAGATCGTGGTGGGCACGCCCGGCCGCGTGTGCCGGCTGCTGGAGATCGGGGCGCTGGTGCCCAAGAATATCAGCACGCTGGTGCTGGACGAGGCAGACCACCTCATGTCAGACAGCTTCCTCCGGGACATCAGGTGCGGCGGTGCAGCGGCATCCTTGAGCCAGGCGCAGCAGTGCAGCGGCATCCTCGAGCCAGGCGCAGGAGTGCAAGATTGTCCTTGCAACCAAGCCATGGGCCAAGTGCCCGGCTTGCGGCAACGGCCAAGGCGAACAGTGCCAGCCACTTGGACATGGCTGGAATTGCGGCTGGATGCTGCGGGCTTCGTGGCAGTATACACTCAACCGCCCTACATTCGCAGAGGATGGGGCAGAATGGGGCAGCTGTGGCCGCAAAACCCGACGTAACCTTTTAGCCTGCAGGTATGTGGCGAAGGAGGTACTGCCGGCGCGGAAGCAGGTGCTGGCGCTGTCGGCGACCTACTCTCCGGCATTACTGGCGGAGCTGGACGGGCTCATGGTCCAGCCGCACCACGTCATGCTGTGCCCGGAGTCGGTGTCGCTGCTGGGCGTCAGCCAGTTCTTCGTGGAGCTCCCGGGTGAGTCGCGTTCTCCGTGGAGTTGTCAGGTGAAGCACATTCTTCGGGAAGCTGCCAGGTGAATCGCACAGGGCGCCTGCCAGGCTGTTGGGGTTTGGGGTTCCGGTGCTGGGCACCAGCCATGTTTTTGTGGAAAGCTGCTGGGTGAGCCACACAAGGGCATCCCTGCCAAGCTCTAGGGTTTTGAGCCTAATTTGTGTGCGCAGCTGCGCCTGATAGGACGGGACGCAGGACTCACATGGTTGAGGCATGCCGGGGCAGATACAGCACATGGTCAGCGATGCAGCTGTGGCGTCTGCCGCTGTGTGCTGTGGCAGACGATGCGTTTAAAATCCTGGCGACGCGCCTGACAAGTCTGGGGCGCCTGATGAGCAGATGAGCTGGGTCCTGAACAGCTGCTGGAGGCGAAGGTGCAGCAGCTGCTGCGGGTGCTGTCCACGACGACATTCCACCAGGTGGGGCCGCCGCATCGCCGCGTTCTGTGAGACCGCCCATGATCTGCTCTGTCTGCGATCCTGCCCACTCAATGTCCCTGCTGCTTCGCTGTCGAGTCATGACCTCAGCAGACAGCTGCTGCTCCAAATGCGAATGGCCAACGACCCATCAGCACTCATGCGGTTTTGGAGCCGAACATCTGGGAACACTGGTCACACTGGTCGCAGGCACTTGTGTTTTACAATGGGCAACCCGAGGGGCAGGAGCTGGCGGACCGCCTGTGCGCGCTCGGCTACCCCTCTGCCTTTGTGTCTGGCGCCCACGCCCAGGTGCGCAATGACTGCCACGAGGCCGTGAAGCATTTGCCTGCAGTACCTTTGGGGTTCTTTCAGGTGCGTGGCCTGTGGAGCAAAGCATGTTTACTGGAGCGTCGCTGTCAGCGCTCCTGGCATCGTCCGAATGCGTCCCCTGGCGCTGTTCATGGTCCAGGCTGGCTTCTGATGGGACGCTGCAAGTCAGGTGCAGGGATGAACGTAATGCAATCACCTTGTCGTGCAGCGCAGGTGGACCGCATGGACACCATAGCGGCGGTGCACGACTTCCGGGTGCGCGTCATCGTGGCCACAGACCTCGCCTCCCGCGGCCTGGACATGGCCAACGTCAATCTGGTGTGCCCTTGCCCATCCGCGCTCGTAGGTTGCACGGCGCTCTAGTGGCGGCATTGCGATGGCAGGGCCCGAACCACCTGGCCATGATCCAAACCGCGTGTCAGTTGCTGTGACACTGGAGCGAAACAGCCTTGAGTAAAAGCCAATGGGTGGCAAAACATGACACAGGTGGCGAACCTGGACTTGCCCTATGATGCGGCGACCTACATGCACCGCGTCGGCCGCACCGGGCGCTTCGGCACGCATGGCGTGGCAATTGCGTTCGCCATGCCTTCAGAGCTGGCCCGCCTGCGCGGCTTTCTTCAGGACGTCGCCGGTGGCCAGGTGAGTAGTAATGCCCAAAACTGGTGTGGATGTTGCTGCTAGATGAATCAACTTTGCTGCTGACGCATTGTCCCAACGATGGGGAGCTGCGCCACCTGCATGGCTTCCTGCAGGACGCTGCCGGCGGCCAGGCGGGCAGCTGTCTGTCCTGCTGGTTACTGCTGCTGGAAGATGGTTCTGATCGCTGCTGGCTGAATAGCTGATGCATGCCATGCTACATTGAGAGCTGCTGTCCCTGGCCAACACAGGGTGCACACGGGGTAGCTCCCCTGATGCATTGCTGTGCGGCTGGGGACCTGCTGGTGAGTGTGACGGGTAGAAGGCTCTTCGCTCCTCATCGCCCAGGACAGTTGCAGCCGCTGTGGGATGGCGGCAGCCATCACCCATGACACCGAGAAGGGTTTCATACACATAATTGAACGTCATTGTCGAGCCGTCAGCTGTCAACTCCTGCAGATGGAGCCGCTCCCAGACACCTTACCCGAGGAGCTGTACGCCAGCCATGCGGGCGGCAAGGCGGTGGGCGCCGCTGCGCCTGCGCCCTGGCAGCAGCATTGCGCCTCGAGCGGTGAGCAGATCGCCATCCGAGTCCGCAGACAGAACATGGAGACGATTAATAGTAGTGGCGGTCATACGCTCAGCCAGTCGCCTGCCCTCGCCTTCTAGGCTGTGCCTCACAGAGTGGACGAGCTGGGTCTCGACATGTGTACGATGGCAATCACTTAGGGTGCTGAACTTGAGAGTGTTACACACTGCAGATCAGCAGGCTGGCTCTGAGACCGCGGCGGCATCCCATTACAGAAGCCAGCCTGCCAGCGGCCACTGGGGCCGCGCAGCAGCCGCGACGGCGCAGCCGGTGTGGACCCGCGGCAACAGCTCCCTGGGGAGCGATGCTGACTCGGCTTTCGGCAATGAGGGAGACTTCGACGAGGAAACTGATGGCGAAGAGGATGCCTATCATGCCGAGGAGGCTTACAGCGAGGTCAGTGCCGGCTTTGATGGCAATGACGCCCGCCAAGAGGTGGCCTCGAACAACCAGGCCGCCAGCACCTCAGCAATGGCGGCAGCATCCGGCGGCCACCAGTCGCACAGCAATGTGGCGGCAGCCATCCTGGGCACATCGCTGTGGGCGCCGCCGCCGCCGCCACTGCATGGCAGCTGGCCCAGCCAGCCTGCGGCACCGGGTGCGCAGCAGGCAGAAACAAATGCGCGGTCGGCGCCGGCACAAAATGCGGCGCTTTCAGCAGGCGAGAGTCAAGCTGCTGCAGAGCCAGATGCCTTCGCTGCTGCAGTGCCGGATGCCTGCGCTGGCTGGCAGCCAGCCTACAATCCGGCGCCGCAGCCGCCAGGGCCATCAGCAGAAGCGCGTGCGGCAGAAGCCAGGGGTGCAGCGCACGAGCAGCAGGGTATTGCGCTCAGCCCCGAGCTGCTGGTGCGCTATTACCAGCTGGAAGCGTTTGCCGCAGAATACTACACTTGGTTCTGCCAGACGCAGCAGCACAGACATCCAGGCTGAATTTGATTGCTGGGGCATCAGACAGGCAGCGTGGCATGTGCCGTTTGGGTGTGGTCAGAGGTATCCACTCAGATGGGTGGCTGCACCTTTAGGTAGGTATGATGAAGGAGGCCGAACTGATTTCATTCCCAATCGGTATTTTATACCCACAGAGACCAAATGCGTGTCATGCCACAGTCCCCGCTCACATCATGTGAATCAGGACCTTGTAGCCCAGTGCCACACAGATGAACGTTGCCGTCGCATATCCAAATGTGCCGACCAGGATGGCGGGCGTGAGCGACAGCCGCCAGCCCTTGGCAGCGGCCATGCCGGCAGCAGTGGTCGGGCCGCCGACATTAGCATTGCTGGCGAGCAGCACATCGCGCCGCGTGAAACCGAACAGATTGCCGAGCCCCAACACGATTGCCAGGTGAACTCCGATCTGGAGCAGGCAGAATACAAACAGCGTGGGCGCCGTCTGGATGACCGCCGCCACGCTGCCGTTGGCCCCCACCTGCACAGGGTCGCGACTCGAGGTGTTCAGTCGCTGAAGCTTCACGGACTTGGCAGGCCGCGGTGGCCTACTGTGATGATGATGGTGTCATCACAAGTGGACCTGCGGCTGCGGCGCGGCCCTCACTGCAAGGCGAGGTAGCACGTCCAGGCGCACCGTCGCAAAGAATATGTTCATCAGGATTGCGGCAATGCCTTCCGCACTGGTGACCAGCGGCGCAAGCACCCGCGGCGCGAGAGTCGCAAACGCCACGGTGATGGCGGTGGCGGCGGGGATCAGCGTGCCGGGCAGCTGCAGCTGCGCCTCGGTGAGGACGCCCAGGTAGCAGATGGCTGCCGACAGCGCCACGGCCGTAGCGCCTTCCAGCACCTGGTTCATCGCACGTGTTTGAGGCCAATGTTCGAGGTGAGCACCTGGGCCACAATCGAATCGAGTTTGCTACCGAATCTGGAGGCTACTGACAGAGCGGCCCAGACGGGGCTAGGTGCATCGAGACAGAATCTGAACGAGAGCTGACATGGATCCAGCGACTCAGGTGTGATATTCTTACCTGGATACCGCTGCCAGGGCTGCCGGCTCCTGCCTCGTCACTGTCCACCGACTGCGCGTCAGGCGGTATGTTCCGTGCCAGAGCGTACACAGTCGTGAAGTACACTGCCGGGCACAGTCAGCACAACAGGTCAGGCATCTTGGCGGTAACCGGATGAAGGTGCACGAATGAAGCAGCAGCAGGGCGAGCTGTGACAGGGGCAGGTTCGCTGGCAGATGTAAATATATATCATACCTGCGCATATGAGATTGTCTGCCGCCAGGCCTGCTGCCTGGGCTGAGGGGCTCATGCCTGTGCTCTCCGCCACTGCACGGCGCATGAATGGAGCTCGGGCCAGGCACGTTCTGGGAAAATTTCAGCTGCTGTAGCTGCCAGGTAAAGCCAATATGAGCCTGCATTGGCATGCCAACACACCTGCGACGTAGTTTACTGCGCCTCCGATGTGCCTCGCAGCCAAAGCGCTCGCGACCTGCCAGCAGAGAATGCCATTTACATGAGAAACTGGTAGAGGCATAGCACTCTTGTAAGCATTGCAGCGCAGCGCAACACCAAGAATGCTGATGCCTCATGGCCTGTTGTTACACAGAGTGCCTGATGCTCACCTTCCAGCCGTCTGCGCCCAGTGCTGTCAACGGAAACACTTTGCACGCCACCAGCGTGCCGACAATGGTCGCGAAACTCCCAAGGATGAACACCAACAGCAGCTTGCCAGTGTCCATCAGCACCCGCCTGTATGAAAAAAAGATGGACACGAATGCCCCGAGATTTGACTGATTTTTGGTTTCACATATAGACACAATCTAGACAAAATCCTCGTTTGTTCGCTCAGCATCACACACCTCAGGTCAGCTGTGAGCAGCAGCAGCGGCACCGCCAGCGGAAGCAAGAATTTATTGACGACGCCATACTGCGGCGCATTGCTGGGAATGGTGCCAAAGTTGCTGAGCAGCAGCCCGATCAGCGTCGCCACTAGCGGCCTGCCGCGGCGGATAGTAAAGCTTGAGGTTTTATGATGCTTTCACAGATGATAAATTTGAGAAACATCCAGCAGCGGTCACAGTCATCCGCTAACCCAGACTCCCAGCTCACCCGCTCAGCTCCTTGCCTACCCGTGTGCGTTCAGACCTGCAGTGAGCATCGGTCAAACCTCATCATCCGCTCGTCTCACTTCCTGTCCCTCTGGCAGTTCGATGTTCCCTCGACACGGGAAACCGGACGCACCAAAACCCCAGAGCGGCTGCAACAGTCAGCGCCGTCCAGATGCGCCATGCGCTGCTCGCCTGGCCGAGCGTCGCCACTGCAGCCGCAGAGCACATCGGTCGCGACTGCCTGCGAGATTGCCTCTGCCGCGGGCATGCCTGGGCCATGCGCTGCTGCTGAAGAGCAGGGAGGGCATGAAACTGAGCGGATAATGGCACAATGCTGGCGTGTGCCAGGCACTTGTGTATATGACATGTGCGCAATGCTGCCACTGGTGTTGCATGCTTCACGCTTGACAGCATTTTCACGACAGTGATCCGGCAGATGTGTCTGCTAGAGATGCATTGGCGTGCGGATCAAACGCGTGCGTGTTTGCAAGAAGTCCTGAAATCATGCGCAGGAACGATTAGGAGGCGAATCCTGGCCATTGCTCGACCTCGCTCTTGAAAACCCATCTACCTTTTACGATAGTGTACTCACATCCAGCTTGCCTGTATTGTTCACTTGCTATCTTGCACGCGTACACTGAGGATCGAAGTACTTCTTTCTTTACTCGCTGTAACGCAGCTGAAGGACTGTCGCGACTGTGTTGCTTGATCTCATTAGCGGCACCCAGTTTGGCGCAGGCCCGAGAGTTCTGCCATGCAGGCGTCATTGCATGCAGCGATCAGCGAGGCGGACTTGCGTCCCTGCTGGCAGCATGCTCCTTTCAGACGGCAGCGCCACACGCTGCAGCGGCGTCCGATCGCGGTGAGGGCGTCTGATGCCAATAGTGGTCCGATTGATGATTTGCTGTCTCTCACGGCAGACACAAGCCGAGGGGCTCGGACCGGCTCGAAGCAGCAGGAACTCATCATGAAGGCAGGTGAGCTTCTGAGTTTGGCAGCATTGGCATTTGCACCATGCGTCCGCATGGCATGCGTGCGTGAGCGACGTCAACCTCAATGGGTTGGTATGGCATGCGGCTCGCAGTCGACGCCCTGGAGAAGGTCCAAGCTGGCCGGCCGACCACTGGCACTGAAATTGACGCCAGATGGAAGCTGCTTTGGTCCACAGAAAAGGTGCAGCTGGTGCATGTTTTGTCTACATTGCCAGCCGACTGATGCACAGGCCCTCGAAAAGACACCGCCACATCGCTGATGCACAATGGTACGACGCCTGCCGCAGGAGACACAATTTATCGTATCGAACGCCGGCATCTTTGGGACGAAGGCCGGAGAAATCTACCAGGCAGGTCCATGGACTTGGTGCCCCCAGGTCTGTGCACCAAATAAGGCGCCTTGGCGCATACACTGTACTCAGTTCCGTGCTGTTGCCGACAGGTGATAGACACACAGCAAAAGAGGCTTCAAAATGTTATTCTCTTCCCGCCCAGCGGCGAGTTCCTTGTGGAGTCGAGCATCGACCCCGAGCCAGACAGCCAGAGGATTAACTTCAAATTCGAGGCGGCCTCCCTGCGTGTGAACCTTCGAAAGTTCCCGGTTCCGCCCTTCGGCAAAGGATGGTGAGACTCCACATGTATCCCTGTGCAGGTTCCCCTGTACTTTTCCTTCATGTTGCCATCTTCTTGCAGTTGTTTATGAGATGACTCCTAGGCTTTCGTTCTCAGGTTCGAATCTGTGTACCTGGGAGATCGCATTCGCTGTGCACGCGATATACGTGGAGACACACTCGTGGTGAGCACCGAGTGTGCATGATGTGAGTTCATGCTGTCGAGTGACGGATGGAATGTGTAGGAGATTTTCGGGCTCTTTTCCATCGGCTCCATACTTCTGCACAGGCGCTGCGAGATGGCCCGCCTCGGTTCTTTGGCTGAGACCCATACGACAATTCGTTTGGATAGGCGGATCATTTATTGTACAGCAACGCAAATTGCACTGCAATGGTATTTCAATACTGGATTTGGCAAAGCTCTCGCGCTGCTGCTCTGTGAGCGGCCGCCGGCATTTTGAGACGTATATCATTCAACCGCTCCATGTCCAGCTCTGCAATTGCAATGCCAGTGGCATGCGGATTGTCCAGTCTGGCGATAATTTCGCCCCAGGGATCCACAATCATGGCATGACCGTAGCTTTGTCGTTTCCTGCAACATTACAATGCACATGTGATGATACCACTACTGGGGCAGCCACCGGCTTGGTTACACCAACAGCTCTACATGCCAATCACGTCCATGATTCCGAAAGATCATGACTGCGTCAGAGCCTCGCCTGTTGTGCTGCCCGGCCTGGGCTGCTGCAATGACGAAGCACTGCATGGCGGTGACATGTCGTCAGGAAGGCGGTTGTGAGGCCGGTTGGCTGAACCTCGACAGTTACTTTGCGTGTGCATTGCAAACTTGACGGACCTGTGTTTCAATGGCTCGCGCTCGCAGGAGCACTTCCCAATGCGCTTCCCCTGGTGCCAATGGCTCACTTTGTCAGGTTGCCAACGAAAAGGTCTGCCAGCAGCAAAAGCTCGCCCGATTGCGATGCTCAATTCAACCCAGTAGCGCAAGGCAAGGTGCAGGGAGCAGGCACATTTGAGACAACCGCACCTGTCTTCACTGTGAACGCAGATGGGTATGTTAAAATTTGCGAGCCGCGCTCACGCAGCAGATCCGACAGCCAGGGAAACCTGATGTCGTAGCAGGTCATGAGGCCCAAGCGCCCGGCTGGCGTGTCACAGTCCACCACCTGGACGGCAAACTGTGAGCTCTCGAACTGCGAGCGAACGAAAGGGTGTAAAGGGTGTTGAACAAGAAGAGACAGCCACCAGGTTCAAAATTGCGAATGCAAATACCGTACCTCGCGGCCCGGCAGGGTGCTGCGCGATTCCATCAGCACTGGGCCGCCGCGAACGTCTACATTGAACAGGTGAATCTTGCGATACAGCACTACAATGCCGCCGCCGCCGTCCAGGATGACATGCGTGTTGTACAGCTTGTTGGGGTCCGGCGATGTCTCCTGGAAGATGATGTCAAATGGTGTCATGGCGGCGCTTCGGATCCAGCAACAGAATCGTGGGTCCATGCATGCGAGCAGTGGGTGCTGTACACGAAAGACTGAGCCACGAACCCACTTGGAAGCCGCCCAGAGACAGCCAGATGCCCAGGCGAGCCGCTAGGTCGCGAAACCGACCCAAGACCGGCCCTTGCAGCGGCGTCGCATGCCGCACAGTCTGGGGGACGAGCAGGGGAAGGTTGAGAGGCCGGCTGCTGCGATTCGCATGCCGCAGGTGGGTGCATGAACCACTAGCATCCGACTGAACCATCAGTCGGTCAAGTGGGGCGTGTAGTTATTCTCAGTACCTCTTCTGCGTTCTCGCCGATGAACGAGCAGCATTCCGGTAGGAACAGCATGCTACAGCCAGCACCAGACGCCTCCTGTGCGCCACGTTGACCAACTGAATTTACGGCGGGCATGCCAGCTCAAATTCTTTTGGTGTACACAGGTGGAGGCTCACGAAAGGCAAACTCACCTCACCTCAGCAAGCTGTTTGCAGACCTCGAAGTTTGCTTCCTGACTTCCTGCTTCACAAGTCGGAAGTCGAATGCCGTCATGGCGGCATCAATGCTGAATGCACCACCATGCAGCGTGGGCAGGACTGGCAGCCCACCTGTAGCGGTCATCTGTGCCACCGCAACCCTACACGTTGTACTTTCTGCTGCTGCATCTGCTGCCATGCTCGCGCAGATCTGAGGACGTTGCCTTGACGCGCGCGAGCTGATGTCTTGACCTCGGCTTAAACTTGCAAATCGAGGTAGTGAGCACCCACCGTGCGAGAGGGACGCAAACCTTTGGCAAATGCGACTTGCAATCATGCTGAATGTGGACGTCAGCACGCGCCATGCACAAGAAAACGGGTCATGCGTTGCTGTAGGGCGGGCAGAATCTTACTCACGACTCACGAAACCGTTCAACTGCTCCAGCAAGCGCCAGACCCCTTCACTCCCTCCGTTAACACACTTCCCGTCGATGTGGAGCTGTAGAAAGGCAGGTCGGTGATCTATCAAACGCGGTCCGAGCTCGCTTGATCGTCAAACATCGGAGGTTTCAGAGGGCAAGTGACTGTTCGGATCGACTACTTTTTTACAATCAGACCTACCAAGTTGACAGCAGGGCGCAGGCTCTGATAGGAACTGCCGATTTGCTGCTGATCCTACTGCACGTGGGCAGCAGCTGGGACATCACCACCACCAACATGGCGCCGCCAAATGGGAGCGGCCGGCCCGGCCACAGCGATGACGAGAAGGCCGCGCGCGTGAAGGCGCTGCTGAGTAACTACTATGGCGACGCTGGCGAGGACGGCGCGGAGCCAGACTCGCTGGGCAGCATGCAGCAGCAGCGGCCGGCGCCGCATCGGGCACCAGAGCCGACTGCGTCTGCGGCACTGACCGATCTGGACTCCAGCGAATTCAGCGTCGACAGGTGCCATTCGTCTCTGTCCCAGATTGCATATTGACACGTTTCACCGTGTGCCGAAGGCAGCCAGATGTCGACAGCACATGCAGGCATTCACCAACCGAGCCGCTGCACATCATGGTTTGTGTATGCTTTGGCGTCCTCCTTGCCTGCACGCAAGTCCGGGACATCAAGCACACGGACACTGATCGCCGCTTGGGACCAGTGACCACCACAGCGCTGCATTGAACATTCTCTTGATTGCGCAGGTACCTGGCGGCGCTGCTGCGGGATGCGCGGCTAGACAAGCTCCTGGCCTCCTCTACCACCATGTCGGGCGACATCAAAAGCCTGGACGCCGACATGCAGCGCCTGGTGTACGAAAACTATAACCGCTTCATTACCGCCACCGACACGATCCGTGACCTCAAATCCAACATCGATGCCGCCAGCCCCTCCATGACACAGCTGCACGACACCTCAGGTGCGTGTCAAAGCTGCAATGATGTTGCATGTGGCAATGGGCAGCTGTACACGTCGCAGAAAGGGAAGCTTCAAGAGATTCATCAAAGCCCAATCCCATTTGCACCGCGTCATTTTGTCGAGATAGAGGATAAGTAGCAGGGCGTTAGCATTAGCTGGACCCGACCAGCTCCGTTGATGCCTGGAAAGACACCAATGATCACCAGGCCTGACCCTGCTGCGCGTTGAGGAAAACGTAACTGAGCGGTGCTGGGAGGCGGTCATGGCGAAGCTGGCTGCGCGGCAGGGTGGCGCACAAAACAAGACATAATCAACCGATCTGCGTTGATTGCGCATGCAGAGGAGATTGAGCGGTGCCGGGAGGCTGTCAAGGCGAAGCTGGCGGCGCGGCAGTCGCAGGTGTCCGACCTGAACGAGGTGCAGGCACTCTTGTCAAAGCTGGAGGCGGTGTTCCAGCTGCCAGCGCGGCTGCGGGTCGCCATCGCCGCGAAAGCGTACACGCTGGCGGTGGACGCCTACATCGGGGCGCGCCCCGTGCTCAAACGCGCCGGCTACAAGGTGCGAGCTATGTATAGAGCATGTTATGTCAGTTTGCATCGGTTTATGGTCTCTGGCCCTGTCCGCTTGCGGCCGCCCGCTGCCATGAAGCCGTATTGCAGCAGTGCAGAGGTTCGTTCCCGTGAATCGCCATCGTCAGGACTGTCAAGTAGTGTGAACATAGCTGCCAGAGACCTCAGCTCGTTGCTGTCTGCGCAGGGCACGCTGCGGCGGGTGGCAGCGGAAGTGGAGGTGCTCATAAAGGAGCTGACGGCGCTGCTCAAGGAGCGGGTCATGGCGCAGGCTGCCGACGCTGTCGAGTGCATCGGCCTCATGCGCCGCCTCGGCGGCCCGGTCGCCGACCTCCAGGCAAGTCAAAAGAGCGCCCTGATCGTAGCTGACACGGTTTGATGATGCCTTCTAGCGGCTTGGCCTGCTGTGAAGATCTTGCGCTGCAAGTAACAATGCATCTGCTGCAAAGTCAATTTGCACAATCGATGTTTGCGGCAGGACGAGTTCTTGCGGGCCATGAAGGCCAGCGTGCGGACAACGTTCGGCGTCGCCAGCGAGCTGCCGGAGCGCACCGGCGATGCAGGTGCAGGTCGACTCTCACACTCTTTTATTGTGTGTATCATGTAGGAGCCTCGGTAGCCGATTGTGGTTTGCAGCATCTGGATCACTTTACTGTTGGTGTTGCAACGAAGCTTCCTCTGCAACACATGTTTCAGGCTCTCTGCAGCACAGCACAGCAATACGTTCCCATGGCCCGCAGGTGCCGTTGAGGCGGCGGACCAGGCCCTGAGGAGCCTGCAGCAGCAGTTTTTCCCCGAGCTGGTCCGCAACACCGAGTTGTTCGCCGAGCTATTTGAGCGCAGTGCGCGACCGGCGCTTATCAGGGTGTGCACACACCGCACTGTGTTGTTTTGCAAACACAGTGGTGCATTTTAATGCTGCACCCGTGAGCGTATCTGGCCATTTAAAAAACACCGCAGCGGCCAGTTGATTCCACCCTCAGATCAAGCTCAAACGAGCCGAAGTCTCATTGACTGTCTACACGTAGGTGTGCCGTGAGGTGCTTGGCGACTACCAGAACATCGTCAAGAAGATACTGGCGGCGGTGGCAGCAGCATCCGCCCAGGCGGCAGGTGCGCCATCGCACTGTGCTGGGGCATACCTCACAGTGCTGCGGCGCACCACACAGCCTGTGTGCACCCTCGCACCATTTGCTGCCAAGCCAAGCTTCTGTTCCAAACCAGCGACACAAACAATGGAATGCAATGCAGCAACAGAGACAACGAAATTTTGAAGTCGTGAAGGTTTCCCCGGCACCGTGCAGCCGCAACCATCACGGAGGCGGACGAGGCGGCGTCGGCGGAGCATGGCGACTGGGGCTCTGGGCGCATTGCGGCCGCCCTCGAGCTAATCGTGGCAGACCTGGCAAAGCTGCACAGCCTGCTGCCGGAGCTGAACCTCTTGGACAAGTGAGCAGGGGCTGTTGCCGCACGAGTGTTGCGGGCTTCCAGTAAACCATTGCTGGCGCTCAGATGACGGTCGAGCCCGGCTGCCCACATGCAGCTGAGCCAGCGCTGATTGCAGCATAGATTGGTACTGCTGCAACCTAGCACCGCTTGCATGCTTGGTCTTGGTCTCATAAGCCTATGCACAAGGTCTCTTTTGACGCAGAAGGTCTCTAATATGCAGGTCTGCAGAGATTTCGGAAAAGTGCGTGCGGCATCACATAGACGCCAGTGTGCTGGCGCTGCGGGACGCCGTGTGGAGCATCATCACTGGTGCAGACCCTGTCCCCTCGAGGTCCTCATGCATGTGGTACTGCTGCGCCAGGTTTGAGCGACAGGAAACCCTTTTCGCACACCAAGTGTCAACGGAGTCTGGGCATGCCAGCACATGCTTACAGCTATATTTGCTACCAGCTGCAAAATCCTAATGTGACTTACTTGTTTCAGGCGCCCCTGCGGACAAGCGGCCGGTGCTGCTGCAGCAGCAGACGGGCACTGCGCTGGCGGCCGGCGCCGGCTCGCTGCTGCGGGCGCTCAAGGGCTATGCGGCACAGCCCGCCGCTGCCACCGCCTGGCGCGAGGCCTTCGTTGAGCTGCTCCAGAGCAGCCTGCAGCGGCTGCTGGTCTCGCTGGTGCAGCTGATGTTGACCGCCTCTGGCATCGACCTACAGGTGCAGCCTGTGGCTGACCCGTGGAAACCTGCTGGTGGTCACTGCTCTCAACAACTTCATCGAGCTCCGCCATGAATACAGTGCAATGTTGGCCTGCATGCTCTGCTTCCCACGATCAGGTCGCCTTGCGAAGGCTGGGCTGTCTCAACAGGCACAGGGCCACTTTCACGCCCTTTTGATGCTTTACCCAAGCGGTCGTGAAGCCGTCCAGGCGCTGCAATGTTGGGTGTCTTACGGCTGCGGGGCATGCCAAGGAGTGTCGGCTTTGACACAGTTGGCTACCTGCAGGACTTGGGCGTGACGGGCGTCATTGAGCCCATCCACGCGCTGGCACCCTCTGCCGCCCAACAGGCGCCCACCAGCCACACGTGCGCGGTCCACCCCTTGTCGCGCCACTTCAACCCTGCGCGTCGCGCTGCCGGCCTCTTCCAGTGCTCCTGGCCACCGTGCATGCCCACTTCCCAAGCGCTCACTCCCAGGGCCCCGTAGGCTGGGCACCTCGCCATGCGCCTCCTACTGCAATGCAGGGGCACGCTTGGCGAGCGGCCGGCCCCGGCGCGCGTGCTGCTCCTGGCGGCCTTCTGTCTGCAGCTGCATGACGCCGCGGTGCCGCACATCACCGGCCTGCTGGAGTCAGCATTCCTGTCGCAGCGCCCGGCGCCTTCCGGCATGTGGTTCGACGCCGCGATGCTCGCCAGGTGCACACTCGACACTTCCGTCCCACCCCCCATCTGTCAGAATGGAGATCTGCTGCAGCCGTGCACACGAAGGTTGCCGGGGTGTCACTGGCCTGTGGCTGGCTCGAATCGCAGCAGCGGCCTGATTCGATCCCTTCTCAGGTGCCATGTGATGCAGCTGCTTGCACCACAAGTCGAAGTCGCCTCCCTGGGGCAGTCGATACGGATCTACTGCACACGCAGCCACCCCCCGTCCCGCCGGCAGCGACATCGTGACGCCCTGCAGCCTCGATGTATTCATTGCTGCGAATACGAGTGTTACCTCTCTCTCTCATACATATAGTTGTAGTACATCTTGAGGGATCCATATCATCTGGCAGAGTGCTGGACCTGGCGCGCACGCACCTGCTGGGGCGTTATCTCCAGCTGCACAGCGGCACGATGATTGACGCGCTTCGGTCCGGGCTCTCTGGGCGGCAGCCGACAGACAACGAGGAGCCACGGGCCGCGCGGCCCTTTTGTGCATCATGGGCGGAAGTCCTGGCGACGGCCAAGGCGGAGGTCACAGCGCTCCTGGGTGGGTTGTAGCGGACTTGCAGGGTGTACCAGTGCGACTGAATCAAATGCAGACGGTTCGGTATGCTGCCGCTGCCTGGTGAAACTCAGGAGTGGCTCGTCAATGAGTGCCAGCAGCAGCCAGAGAGGGTACAGCTGCGCCTAGGGCGATGCTGTTGGTGGGTGTTGGTGATGCACTCACTGCCTGGAGGTGGTCTGCCTTCAGATGCTGCTCGCAATGTAGCCCTCAACTTTCGACACAGCCCTCGCACCTGCGCCGCCCTTGCCAGCCAACCTGACGGAGCCGCTGCGCGCTGCTGCAGAGGATGTGCCGCAGCCACTGGGGCGCAAGAGCGGCTGGAGCGCAGGAGACCTGAGTCTGGCAGTCCCTGGCGGCCTGTCGCAGCAGGCTGAGTCGCCTTTCACCGTCGCCGCCGTGCTTCCAGGCAAGCAGCTGTGGCCCCTGCTGCACATGGCGGCTGCAGCCTGCCGGCTGCAGCCAGGCCGCCCCGCTGCTGCGAAGCGCAGTCGGGACGCGCTGAGGCCTGCACACTTTCAGAGGCTGCAGCCCGGGAGGTTGTCAAGCCTATATGCATTCAATCTCGACGGTGTATTCACTCAGGTTCTCGAAGTTGTATGTGCAGGCATCCTGGACCCGGCGGTGGCCGCGCTGATAGAGCTGCTGCGACTGCAGACGCTCGGCCGCGGCGGCCTGCACCAGGTGCAGCTGGACGTGCACGCCATCCGCCAGACGCTGCTCAGGTGCGCACTTTATATTGTTGGATCCAACTGGTGAGAAGTCGCGACAGCCACAGGCTCTGCATGTGCTGCGACGGGTTGCAGAGACTGTGGGGTCTGCAGAAGGCACAGGCACGGTCCTGTCGAATGGTTTCAACGAGACTGATTTATATAATCAGATTATAATTCAGTGTTTTTTGGGCGGCTGCACTCGGATGAGGTGACCACTGACACGCCAACTTGCGGCTTCATCTGCAGGTATCTGGCGAGCTACGCCGCGGCGCCAACCTTCGGGCTGCTGGACAAGGTGCTCATAACGGCGGCCGAGCGAGCCGTTGACCCCTCGCTGCTGACGCCGTCCGTCATTGAGAGCATGATGCAGGCCTAACTGACGAGAATCTAGTCACCGGCTTACTGGCTCATCGGCCATCGCCTCTGCTTTGGTATGCAGTCTCGAAGAATGTGCACTACGTTTGCCGTCTTCAGACTTACGGTGCACGATGGAACCTGGAGACTTGGTTGCTTCTAAGGCGCCGTTTCAGCAGAGTGTCTCACTCATGGACCGTGAAATGATGATGCTGCTCACATCTGCGCTGCGCGCATACCGCCTAGCCGCACATGTCCTTGACCTTCTACACCACGGTTTCGCATCGTCGGCTGTTCTGTCCCGTGGCCAGCTACGACATCTAAGTGTTGAAGATCTCGAAAACACATGTGAAGCGAGGCCTGCTCCGGTGACAAGCAGCGCGGCCGCAGCCGCAGTGATGGTAAGCCCGACATTTGCGGGTTTCAGGTGGTCACCTGAGCGCGAAAGGTACAAAGCAACGCTATAGATGAGAATGGGCCCGAATAGGTGTCGACTCTCAGAGAAGGAGTTTGGCCGACTTAAAGACGTGACGACCGATGCCCACCGCCTCACAGCATTTGCCACTGTGCGGCGGCGGCAATGGGCTCGGCACGGTGAAGTAGGTGAGTGTGGGACCCTGATGATTGAGTGTGGGTGGTCCAAGGCAACACACTGGGAAGGCAAAGTGGAGCTCGCAAACACCTCCAGATTCAGATCCAGATAAAACCGCTGATTACACCGCCGCTGCACCAAGTCGCGGCTTCAGTGGAGCACTGTAGACATAAGTAGTAGAACTGAATCGCTGTGTGCGCATGCCCAGATCTGGTCTTCATAGATCTCGTTCACCGCTTGCAGTGCGCGACCGTCGCTGCTGGATCTGACAGTCAGGCTCTGCAACTTCCCATCGACGGTGATCTGGGCAGGAATCCGGCTGGCGAACATCCACCAGAGCATTCCGCGCAGTCCATACGGAAATCCAAGACTGTTTGGGTCGAGGCGGCAACACGTGCCTTTTTCCGAGACGTCTTCTTTGGTTCGCGACCGAAGGGATGGAAGGACCACACGTCTCGGTCAGGAAGGGTACCGATAGTTGCTGCTCTCTCGCAGTTGCTTGCAACCCAGTAGGATAATCGAATTCAGCCTTGCGATTCACAGCGTCGCAACCCCTGTGACAGCCGCGGCGCGTGCCCATGCGTCCGTCCAGAGAACGGACAGCACCGCAAGGGGCGGCATTGGCTTAGCCGGCGTTGCACCAGCCATACTGATACAGCTGTGCCATGTAGCGGCATACCAGCTTAGTTGGGCAGCCATGCGTCCACCGCGGGGCCATGGCGTCATGACAGCGGCGCCCGGCAGCGGCCTGCATGGGCACCGGCGCCGGCGCAGCAACAAGCTCACGCCGCTGCAGGTGGCGGGCCTCTTCTTCATGGTGGCCCTATGCGCGGCGTACGTCTACTTCGTGTCCACCTCGCCGCAGCTGTCGCAGGTGTGCCGGCAAGCTGCCTCCACCGCCGATGCATGTGACCCTCTGCAGCGTGCCACTTCCAGGCCAGGGCCCTCAACCTGCCGCAAAAAGTTGGATCTCAGGATGAGACGGTTGCGCCATTGGGAAGTCGCGCCATCACTTGGGGAGCGTACTGATCAGTCCTGACCCAACATGTCAGCTCTGCAGGAGTATGGATTTCACCGGCACATCTACCAGCGGCAGGTGCGAGAGGCGCAGCCACGCTCCCTGCGCTTCAGCAGCGGCAACGAAGCCGGCACCTTTCCCGCTACACGCGGCGCCGAGGACGCCAAGCTGCTGCTGGCCAGCCACAACCGGCTGCTGTGGTACCACTATACCACTGGCCGGGTGGATGTCTTGCACGAGGGCAAGGTGAGGTGACAAACCCAAACTCAGGTATTCCGTCATTCTGCATGCTCTGCACAGCCATAAGACACCGCCAGGAGCCATAAACCGGGCCTGCGCTGGACGCCTCCTGACATGTTACTCAGCAGAAGACCAGCTGCAGCAGTGACAGCATGACTCCTTGTGACGGTTTCAAATTCCAAGGAGCCAAAGGTGCTTCGTTGCAGGGCGTGTACTATGGCACTTTCCCGGGCACCCGGGTGGACGGGCAGGGGCGGCCCACGTCGCTGTGGGTCGTCTCCCGGCCGCACAACTGGAAGCCTACATCCACCCTGGAGAAGCTGCTGGAGATCGACATGACAACAGGTGCCGCCTGCTTGTCTGGAACTGTGCAGGTCCTTCCTCCTGCAGGTCCTTCTGGCCAGTGCTGCAGTCGTTCCTTTGCCAGTGCAGCGATCAACGGTGAGTGGGATGCCTGTTGGCGGGAGGGGGCACATCGGTGCAAGCGGCGCCGAGCACGACTGCTGATGTGACACGAGTGTCTGCAGGCTTCGCCATGTGAGAGCTCTGCAAGTGCACGGGGGAGGGCCTCTACACCGAGGTTCATGCTGCTCCATTCATGGTCACAATGCTGAGGTGCGCTGGCAAGCCTGATGTTCATGAACGGTCTTGTGCTGCAGGCAATGAGCTGGGGACGGTCCAACTAGATTCGCGCTTCACGCACGATGTGGTGGGTAATTTGCAGGCCGGCCTGCATCTACACAGCTGCGCGCTGCTCTGCACCACATGTGGCAGCAAGACCAGCCTGCCACTGCAATCGACGACGGTTTGCAGCCGTGTTTTGGGACCATATGCGTGTGCAGCAACCGACAGTGTGGGCGCGACGCTGCAGGCAAGGAGGGGCGACAAGGTGTACGCCTGCAGCACAGAGCAGGGCGCCATTCTCGAGCTTGCGTTGCCCGGCCTGAAGCAGGTGATCGGCAGGCTGCCTATCATCCTGCCAGATGTCTGATGTTTTCAGTCGCATCATATCGTAGTGGCGTGCGCGCCAGCATGCAGTGCTGCCCTGATCCTCCCTCCCCCGGACAGCATCTAGTGCTGGGCACAGTCACCGTCGCACGATGCACCTGATTGCTGATCTGTCCTGTCGCCGCTGCAGGCTCGCAAGATGGAGCTGTTTACTCGGGAGGAGCACCTCAACTCGGTGGCGCCACTGGAGGCGAATGCCCTGTGGGCCATCCTCCACAACCTGGGCCAGGTGTGGCCTGTGCGCGATGACTCTAAGTGCCATCCCACACCAGCCAGTGTTTCGGGGCGCACAAGCGTGGCCCTCCTTGCGGCATGTGATGCCCGTGATGCATGGGCCGTTGGTTTCGTGTGCATCATCACAACACCCTCACCACCTGTCCATGCTGGGGGAGCGCCATACTGCCGCGGGTCTCCCAAATCATGCCGGCCCCCTTCACTGCTCTCGATCATTGTTTTTCAGCTTCAGGCTGATGCTCTTCTTGCCTGCGCAGAGCGAGCTGGTGCGGGTTGACCTCAAGACAGCGACCGTGACCAAGCGCTTCACAAATGTTGGCACAAAGGCGCACGCCATCGTCGCCTGGCGCGGCTCGCTGCTGGTGCTGGACTCGCAAAACGGCGGGCTGCTGCGCGTCAGCCCGCGCAACGGCTCCCACACGACGCTGTATCAGGCAAGTGGCTGAGGCATAATAGCCCGGCTATGAGCTGTAAAGCCCATGCGACGGCTTCGAGACGGCGCTGTGGAAGGCGAGCATCTGCTGGCGGCAGATGCCGCTGAGGTTCAGAGCCATTTGCTTTGGCTGTGATGCTGTCATGGCGCTCGGCTGTGCGTGACGCCCAATCCCGTCTGCACTCTTTCTCATGAACCACAATTCGAGGCAGAGTGAAACATGTGGCTGTGGTCACTCGAAGTGCTCTGGTCGATCGTATGCTCCACACCCCTTTGAACCCCAACAGATGAGTGATCAGAACAAATATGGCCCTGACAGGTGCCAGAACGCGGAAAGTTCCTGAAGGGGTTGTCCGTCATCGACGACATCGCATTCTTCGGCGTGTCGGTGTGGAGCACCCGGGCCGCCCGCGGCGATCTGGCGCACGACAGCCAGCTGGCGGCGTTCTGCCTACGCGGCAAGACGCTGCTGTGGCGGCGAGAGGTGAGCTCCTAAGCTTTCGGGGACCCAAATCCCTCAGAGCTGAAGTGCAACCCTCGATGCGCTGCTCACACTACCACCAGCAGTCTCCGTGCAAGGGCAAGCTTCTGCTGTCAGGAGTCGGGTTTAGGCCCGCAAGTCTCGCGTCTCCACAAGCCACCAACAAGCTCACTTTCCGTTCAGGTGCCGACGCACGGCCTACTGAACGTGGTGGCGGCGCCGCACCTCGCCATTGCGTCAACATACCGGGCACTGGAGCCGGGCCTTCTGCGCCCAAAGAAGGACCTGGTGCAATTTCCTCCGCCTGTGCGCTACAGACGCCTCAGCAGCTGTGTGTGTGCGATCACTGGTCATTGTTTCGCAACTTGTAGTCATACTGGAGTCCCACAGGTGCCTTGTTCAAAATTTATCTGACACCTGTTGCACACACCAAACCCAACAATCATGACATGCCAGGTTTCGGTGGCGGGAGCAGGTGGCGTGCAGCAGGCCGGCAGCGGAGTGGCGGGGGGCGCCAGTGGACGCCGGACTGCAGCCAGGACGCTGGCAGAGGTAGGTGAAATGTCGCCCTTCTGGCCACAGCTGCTGGCTGTGAACGGATGGGCCACCTGTGTGCTGCCTCGGCAGGCAGGAGGGGCCACCCAAAGGAAAATCTGCTCACCATCCACGCCTCGAAACCGAAAACTAATTCAGCTGCCCATCTTCTGCCACCGCAGTTCCCGGCGGTGCTAGGTGGCAAATGGGCCAGCGGGCAGCCCTTCATAAACGCAGGCATGAAACGCCAGCAGCCGCTCAGAGCAGGCATCCAGCTGAACCTCCTCAAGGTGGACGTCAAGCCGCTGCAGGTCCGTTCAATGTCACGAACAGCCGGGGTGCGTTTGTGGCTTTGCACCTGTGGAGATCCTGTGAGAGCGCATGCCTGAACAGAGCGATGGCCTCCGCTCGGCCGGGCCTGATGTAAGGGAGGTGCAATTCTGCTGAATCATTTCCACCACCCCGGCCTGTGCCACAGCTCAGAAACACTGGGCCGCTAAAAAAGGTCTGCTGCAGGCAACTCTGCGGCGTTACCGCAGGTTATTTGTCTTGCCCCCAGGCCGCGCTGGCAGCCGAGGGGTTGTTCACAACTCCATCTGTTGTGGTCCCAGGACGCGCTGGCAGCTGAGGGGGAGGCGATTTGGCACGAGGAGGAGCAGCGGCGCACCAACGCATTTTTCGATGGCCGCCTGGGCAACATGCAGAAGTTCAAGCCGGGCGTCGAGACCATCATTTTGCTGTTCTCCGACCGGGCGGCAGAAAACGTGTACGCGTTCCCCTGGTACCGCCGCTTTGCTGCGGTCCTGGAGCCGCTGCTACAGCAGGCGCGCAGGCTGGGATGTCGTTGCAGCTTTAAACTGCCGACAGAGACTGTGGCACGATGCTTGAGCTTCACGAACTCGCCCGTGACACTCGCCCGTGGACTGCCGGGTCAGTGGGCCACAATGTTCATCATACCAAATGCAACACATGAGGTTTTGCGCGCGGCTGCGACTCAGGCTTCAGGCTGCCCGACCGCCGCAGGTGCTGGGTGAGGCGGATCTGCCGAAGATCATCCGCATGCAGATTGCACGCATGCGGCCGGGCATCCGCATAAGGCCGCACACGGACATGGGGAAGTGGGCATCCGGCTCGCACCGCATCCACATCCCCGTGACCGTTGCGCCTGGCGTCGGCTTTGCGGTGCGCATTGACGGAAAGGGTTCCTGAAATGGTGTGGTGCTGCACTTGGCCCACCATGAGATGATCTTGCCTACAGTTGTACCGGTTCGACATAAGGTGCGACCGAGGAGTGAGCAGCATGAGAAGATAGATGTTGTCTCGTGCTCTGCACAAGCGCACGCCTGAAATTACACCCTTCGCCCGCAGGTGTGCCCTGAGGGCGGCAAGCTGGGACACAGCAGGGCAAGCCTCTCTCGACATGGCGACGCCGCTGGCGCCAAAGTGGGACCAGACAACTGCTGGCCCGTGGCGCTGGAGGAGGGGCGGGTGTTTGAACTCAACAACAACCTGCCGCACAAGGTGGCTGACACGCTCTTCTCTGCACGCCATGGCTTCCTCTGTGGTTAAGGGCCCAGTCAAGGGCAGTCAGCCACTGACCGTCCACAAGGTTGGCCCAATGCATTCTGCCAGCCAGACTCGCTTTTGGCAAGTGCCATACCGTCTTGCATAGCCGTCGCAATGGTGACATCTAGCTGTGACTCGGATCACATTATTGACAGGTGGACAACAACAGCACCGTGGCGCGGGTTCATCTCATTGTGGATGCGTCAGAGGCGCCGCATGAGCGCATACCGCTGAAGGAGGGGCAGAGCTGTCGCTACGAATTGGACTCCGTCATCTGTTAGTTACAGTCAAGCGACCGATAAGGCTGGGCTTTACCTGGCCAACTGCAGGAGTCATAACGTGTTACACCAACTGCAATACAATCGATTGGGTCCCTTTAACGCCCACAAAATCTGAAGCATCCTGAAATGATTTCACCTACGGTATCTAGGTTCTCGCTGCCCGAAGTGCCTGAAAACTTGAAGTATTGCGGTGCGCGAAAGATGCATAGCGGGACGGGTACCTCATGCCGTGCAATCCCTTGTCGCAATCACTAACCGTCAAGGCTATCGATCAGCCAGCTGCAGTGTGCGCGCAGCTGGCGGGCGGCGGGCAGCGTCAGGTCCCGCGGCACACCCACCCGTGCCCGCAGGTATCCTGCGGCAGAGCACAAACATCTGCGCTGAGCCGCGCAATGCACAGGCCAAACTCGTCACGCGCATGCTGTGTGGGTGGTATGAAAGAACGAAGTAGCCGTGCAGTCCCTGCATGGTGTCATCGGGACAACGGGTTGGGCCAGAGCGCAGCCCCAAAGCAGGGCACCACAACAGAATCGTGAAGCCGTGCCCCAAGGAGTGTTTCTTCGTTACTGACCTGTCGCCAGCTGCACGGCGCCGGCATCAAAGGAAGGTGCCCCGTCTGGCCGGCTGGCAGACACCCGCAGCGGCTGCCCGCCGGCCTGCTTGGCATCCGGCCCCAGCAGCAGCGCGTGCGCCACATGCCGCAGGCCTGCGAAGTGCAATCGCCGACCGACTGACTGTGCGGGGCAACAATTCCAGAGACAAAGCCACAGCCATGTCTCGAGATGACACAAAAGGCTGTGCTGCTCACTTGGGTCGGCAGCGTCGTGGACCAGGTAGCCACCAGAGAGAGGCAGTTTCGATGCTTGCATGTGTGCATGTTGCCACGCCTGTGATAGAGTGGAGGGCCTTGTCGTTTTGAACGAAACACTCTGCCCACCCGCGTCGGCGGCGTCATGGTACTGGGTGGCCGCCAGCGCGTTTGGGTCCGCCAACGGCGCCGACACCGGCGGCTGCCCGGGCGTGCCGGGGCCCCGCAGGCTGAACTTCACGACCGCCTCGTGGTTGCTGATGAGGCGGTACGCCGCGTGCAGCACGTCCCGCACCGGCTCCTCGCCTGCCACGTGGAGAAGTTCGAGTCACACCATGTGACACAATGGGTTGGAGCGGGTAACAGCGTGCCGGCTGGAGACGCGCCTTGCGACCCCTAGCCGGACCGTGGCCTCGGATGCGATAGCTAATTCACTTGGCCTGGAGTTGAATGGCTGCAAGTGAAGTAGCTCGGGTCCAGCAGCTGGTGCACGGTGTTTGCTTACTACTGCATCAGCTCGCATCTCGGCCTGTAAACTCCCACAGCAGCCTGAAAACAGCAGCGCGAACCTTACGCTCTGAAGAACAAAGCCTGCAGAACACCCAGCCCACGCCCTTTGCAGTCGACTTCTGCCGGAGGCAGCCCTCGCCAGGAAGGATCGTCAGAGTAGCACCTGGGGCATGGCACTCGAGTGAGGTGGCGCTGGAGGTGGGGCCGAGGGGCGGCAGCGGCAGGCGCCAGCTGCTGCCGTCCGCGCCGTCCAGAGCTGCCGCAATGCCCTCCGCCTCCGGCAGCAGCACACAGCCTGCGCATCGCAGCAGCGCAGCAGTGTTCGATACAGCCGCGTTCAGTGCATTGGCCGGGCAGTTTAAACCAGTTTCCAATGGTCACTGGTCCAAGACATGCCACAGTACGTAGACAAATGCATACCGCCGATCTGGGGCGGTAGGTCGTGCACGTGGGTGTAGATGTCCGACTTGATGCCGAGGTACGTGTCGCGGGTCTCCATCGCGTTGAACCAGGCGTCAACCGCTGGCCAGCGTCCCTGGCCGCGCACCGCCAGCCCCTTGTAGTGCAGGATTGATGCGGCTGCGCGGGAGATCAGTGTTTGAATGTGAGTGTTTGAATGTCATTAGGAGTCTGCCAGAAGAGCACGGATGCCACTGCGGAAGACACGGCACGGCGCCTTTCAGAAGGCGCCTCCGTCCGACTGCTGCGTCATTGTGCCAGGTCGTGCGGCCGCCTGCGCATCATGGCCGTGTCCCATACCAAAATGTCCATTCCCAGCCAGAAAGATGTGCTCCCACCGACCCCTTCCCCCCACTTGCAACACCCACAGCGCCCAGTGCAGCAACACTCCATATGCTGCACCGAGGCCTGCAGCATCACTGCGAGTACACAGCCCACCGTGCTCACCTATGCGCTCCAGGAAGGGCGCAAAGACGCAGTCGACGAGGGAGAAGTCGTCCAAGAAGTAGGGTCCCTCCTGCTCCGCCAACGCTGCATTCACAGCGTCCATGGTCTGCTCAAAGCCCTGCCTGTTCGCATCGTTGCTCCTACGAGCACCGAGGGGGCGACTGTCAGGAACGAGCCCGAGCTGGATCACACGGGCCATGCCAGATCAGCCGTCCCACTGTACCACCCTTGAGCAGCTTGCCGCAGCTGGTGCAGTGTCAGAGGCCCAGCGCGAGAGCGGCACAGCCAGGCAGGAAGAGGGAGCCTCCAGAGCACCGGGTCACCCTCCAGAGCACCAGGTCACTTGCTTGGAACCCCGGAACCCTCCAGCCCAAGGAAGCCTCACCAGGCGGAGGTCAGCCAGCGCAGCCAGTCGCCAAACAGGCGGCGCTCCAGGCGCAGCAGCGGCTTGACGCGGCTCGCGGCAGGGCTGCCAGCGGGCGGCAGCAGCGGAGAAAAGTCCGGGAACTCCGCCTCCAGCGCCGCCATGATGGCGTCCGACTCGATGATGAGCCGCCCGTTCAGCTCCATTGCCGGCAGCAGCCCTGACGGCACCTGCCAGAAGACGCTTAATGCTTTGGTGCCGACACCCTACAGTGAAACCTGTTAGCAAGTAGCGGCGCAGGGCGCATTGTGCGCTACCAGCAGCCCTGGTGGCACGAGCTAGAGAGTTTGCAGGCGTACGAATCAGTGAATTCGGAGAAAAACATATATGATTGGAACAGCAGCCGCAACAGCACGCAAGACATTTCCTGCGCCAGGACGCCTGCCACGCACTCCCCGTACTAATCAAGGGCGACTCCATTTCGTTTGGTCACCTTGTCGGTGTAATGCTTGGGCTTGGAGCCATAGCACCGCATGTTGATCTTCTCGATCTCATATGGGATGCGCTTCTCCTCCAGCTGCAGCCACACCTTCTCGCAGTAGGGGCACCACGCCGCGCTGTCCCTGCAGGGAAGCATCCCCCACGAACGTCGTGATGGTTGCGGGCTCGGGAGCCCTGGCAGGATCTTGCTCGTGTTGAACGCGCACAGAACCTGCCGCCCGCAGAAAATCATCCTGTCTTTTGTGGAAACTTTACTTGTGGGAACCTCAGATCAGGGCATCACGGCTTCCAGAAGTCTGCCACAGCATGCTGGCGATGATGCACTAAGAGTGCGCCAATTCATTGTGAAAAGTACTGCACGCGCCTGTAAAGCTTGAGCTTCGGTTCCCCAGAGTGGCCGAACATGCGGCGCAGGGACCGCGCATTGGTCGGACCGTTCTCCAGATCCGCGTCCAGCTGCTGGGTCCCTGCCGCCAAGGTGCAGGATGCAATCGGTGGCACGTTGAGGCAGTGCGGTGAGCTTCAGTTAACGGCGCAACCTGAGCAACGCAGCACTGACCCCCTGCCGCGGCTAGAGGAAGGTTGGAATAGCATCGCTGCATTGCCAATCAAACATGGTGAGCCGGATGTTCATTGATGTGGGCACCTGTCTCTTGCATGCGCTGTTCCACGAGCTGCTGCAGCTCTGACCAGCTCGGTGCATTGTCCACAAAGTAGGTGCCGGTCTCAACCTGGTGCTCCTGCCCAGCATCCTGCTCGTATGCCTGCGGACCGTGCAACACAACAAAAGTCGATCATGCCTGTGGCAAAGGTCGGTTGTCGGCGCCGTGACGCAGGCACAAACCGACATGGCTGTCACGGACGCCTGCGCAAGACCCCGTCAATACGCAGTGTTGAAGCACATATTCCTATGTGCAGGAGGTGTCAACTCGATTGCCCCTATGATATTTGGGCGTGGTCAGTCGGTAAGCGAACAACATATAGCCTCGTGATGCTTACCGTGCCGCCCATGCCGAACGCCTTCTTCAGCGCATCTAGAGCGTTGCCCTGCGCGGCCGCGGCGCTGCTGGACTTGCGTGCACGCCCCGTGGACATGGAACGAAGATTGTGCCTCGTGAAAGGCGCCCACAACGGGCGAGCTGCTGCAAGGTGGTGGTGTCGAATCCCCAGCAGGGGTGCTGAAGTCTGCAGACGACACAACATGCTTTGCAATTGATGAGCAATGTAGCCCCAACCGACGTGCTTTCGTGAGATTGGAAACTCGGCAGTGTGCGCTCTGCGCCAGATGAGACGCTGATGCTTCATGTGCACGTGCCTGCCTGTCGGGACCGGGCATCCAGGCAATTTTTAACAGCAATGGTTCACCAGTACTGGGAAACGCGACTCCTGGCCACCTCTCCCCAGCTGCAAGCCTCTATATGTTACATGAGTGACTGTGAGCCGCTTGTAGCATTGCATGCCCTCAGCGGTAGCAGCGCTCAACCAAAGGTAAGGACCGGGTGGGCACTCGGAAGCAAATGACGCCCGTAAGCGCTGAAGGAGTTCAGTACAAACCGAAATCACAGGAACATAGTGCTCGCCGACGCTACACAGAACAGCCATACATGTGCCGCACCTCCGCCGCTTCATGCTGCGCATGACAGGGTGAGTTGCTGGCGCCACCATTGCAAAGCGTCCGTCTAATGACTGCTGCTCATGCACACACCCTCAAGCCCATGTGGCTGCAGAGGGGATGGACGATGGGAGGATGGTTGACGACATGCGCGCGAGAGCGCCGCTGGTGCTTCGCACCTGGAACACAGAAACCACAGCGTTTACACAGTGTCTCCCACCAGAGGGCAGCAGAAATGCTGACGGCTCATGCTGATGCTCAGCTCGCTCCTCGCGATGCAAGCACTTGCAAGCGACTAGCCAAGCTCTGTGACACGTCTGGGCTGCTGGCATTGCAAAGGTCTGCAAAGTGGCGAGCGCCAGTGCATGACGGGCGTTCCACAGGACTGGAGCCCAGGAGGCGTGCAACATGCGAGGGTGGCATGTTCGCACCACAAACTGCGAGCTGTTGGTGCCGAGTGCCCGCCTGGGCACTGCCGGCTCCGACTCCGCCACGCCGGCAGCTGCGTAGCAGCACACGGATCGAGTGGAGCAGCCAGGCCAGACGGTTCTCAAAGCGGATGCCGGCCGTTTCGCCACCTAGCCGGCCTGCTGCGCCCTCCGCGTGCCAATGCCGCCGAAGTTAGGGCCGGGAGGATGCTTTCCCCTGGCGCCTGAAGCTGACGCCAGAGACACTAAAAACTCGAGCGTCACCCTCGAGCATCGACCTTGCGGCGGGCCTGGCTGGCTGAGCGTGCAGGTTCAGGTTCACACACCATTGATGCGGCTGATGAGGTCGGCAGGCAGGGACTCCAGGGCAGACAGCGCCTCCTTCAGCGCCCGCAGCGCCATCCGGCACTCCTCCCGCTTGGTCGCCACGTCGGCACGCTCCTTGATCATTTCCTCAAACAGGTCCTCCCTGCGGAGAGAATGCGCCTCGGTAACGGCACGCCGAGCGCCGTGCCTTGCATTGCAGGGTGAGCTTGTCGGCCCAGCAGGGTGTGGATGTGCGTCGAGCTGCTGCACATGCCGCTGCAGGTCGAGAACTCACCGGTACAGGGTATGGATGAGGTGCTGCTGCATGCCCCGCTGCACGGCGCCCACCTGCAGGCATTACCTTCGCTGATCAGGTGGCTGGACCGAGCACAAGGCAGCTAGACTGCGCGGCGCACTCCACCTGGAACATCTGCCCGCAGCATCCGGCACATCCGCCGGCTGCATCCCCGCCCTCACAGCCGCAGCAGGGCCGAAGGACAGCCCCACGAAGGGCAGCACGATAGGCGTTGCGGAGCGGAGACACGGTTAGACGGGGCTTTTCCCCTTGAATGTCCGTCTGTCGTTTGTCCGTCTGGACAGACGGACACGGACAGACAGGACGAGCGCACAACACAAGCCACATCACTCGCTCGGGCCATTCAGGGGGACGGCGCACCAGGAAGTGCATCACAGCCTTGGGCACCGCGTCCTGCAGGTTCTTGCGCGTGATGTCGAAGTAGGACTCCACCAGCACGCGGGTCACCTCCACCTGCACCTCCTCCTGCTCCGTGGTGCTAGTCGGCACCCGCAGCGTCTGCGGGGGTCAAGACAGAAAGGCAGCCTGTGAGCGAGTCCACCTCGTGCGGCGCGAAGGGGCCGGCGCCTGACTGAGCAGGTCGAGCTGCTGCCATGGCAGGTGGAAGCCGCATTGATCGAGCCAGCTCCAGCCGGAATGCGAGTGCCTGCAGCTGGCACACCTCCTGGAGCAGTCTTGGTCCCGAGTCTGAATGTGAAAGCCTGGAGAGGGAAAGGCGATCGTATTTGCATGGTGGCACCGGGTATAAGCGCACCGAGGGCGGCTGATGCAGGGAGGACTTGCTGCGCTGACCGCGGCGCGCCGGCGTCGGCGGCGGCGCCGAGCCACCAAACCAGCCGGTGAGCCAGCTACCAGAGCGGGCATCCTCTGTGTCCGCCTCCGACCGCGGCGCGGCAGCCGCGGCGGCCGCGGCGGAGGTTGCGGCTGCCGCTGACTGCGCCAACAGCACCAGAACAGTAAGTAAGGGCCGACAGAACCTGCGCGATCTCGGATGCTGGAAGGGGACTGTGAGACAGTGCTCTGACACAGTGCTCATCATCCAATGCATACACATGTAGCAGTTGCTGCGGCAACCCTGCCGCCAGGCCTGTTTGAATTGCCAAATAAGCTGACGCAGCGCGTGCCTGAGCGGAGGAAGTCATAGAGGCGCCCAGAAGGTCCTCAGGGCGGAAGAGCTCTGGGATGATGCCGCCCGCCACGCCGTTGCTCAGCTGCACCTGCGCACAAATCAAAACTGTGTACCATGTGTCTGGGGTGTGCGACTGTTCTGGAGAGCAACCGCTCCGGAGATGCCGCCCAGCACGCCGCTGCTGAGAAGCGCCCGCGCGCAGACAACATGCCTGATCTGGGCTGCTGATTTTAAGTTCCCTACTCTGTTGCGGACGTTTTCTACTCTGATGCAGGCGGCAGACATGCCGCTGCTTATGTGCACCTTGACACAGAATAGTACTGAATTGCAGCTGTGTGTCTGTGCATGTTGACAGGAGTGTATGGCTCTGACGTCCTGCTGCTTATCAGCAAGACTCTTCTGCTTATCAGCGGGACTCCTCTGCGCTGATGCCGGCGACTTACATGATCATAACATGTGATGCAGACACGCCGTTGGACATTGGGGAAGGCAGGGAATACTAACTCCAACTTGGGTGGACTCAGTATCCCATGGGGAAGGGTGTGGCGCCTGCAAGAATGGCGTCGCCCACCTTGGGGTTGCGGCTGGGCGCGGGGGCCGGCTCCTGCGCCTGCCCGCGGCTGCCATGGCGGCTGTGCAACGCCGCGCCGTTCGCCTGCTGCTGTAGGCTGCCTGCAGAGGGGCAAGCCCACGGCACGCAGTCAGCGACGAGCATTGCCAGCTGCACCTGCATCTGTAAAGCTGGCGACGCCGACGCACATGAACTGCGGTGCTCATGCTGAGTGTTTCACCTCTGGCACCGAATCGAGAACAAGCCGGCTGGACAGTCTCCGACAAAGATTCGGAACGACTGGCACCTGTGGACTTCGAGCGGCCATGTGGCACCTCGCTCCCATTGCCGTTCATCTCGTCGTCACTGCCACCGCTCTGGCTGGAGCTGCACCTCCGCTCCAGCACCTGCAGTTTGCACAGCAGCACGTTCCGTTAAATGTTCTGCAAGTGGGGTAGAGCGAATTTCTGCTGGACGGAAGTCCTGCCACAACGGCTCTCCCCTTGCTGCCATGCCCGTTTGTGTTGCAACAAGAGCCACCCTGGCTTTTCGACTTACGTGCGCAATGGCGCGGTTACCGCCGACAAAAGCGGGGTGGTCCGTGTTGATGTATGCGTGCTCGCAGGCCACCAGGTCGCGGATCATGCGCTCTGCCGGCGCGGCGCCCTCATTGATGAAGTCCTCCACCGCCGTCATCAGCCGTCGCTGCGTTCATTGTGTGGGAAAGCAGTCATCAACAGCACCAAAGGACGCAATGAACACTTTTGAAATGATAGATATGATGTGGTGGTCCGACGTAGCAGCTCAGCAATTGGTGTGCGCTTGGTACACGTTGCAGTGGAATTTGTGCGCTGCTAGAGGCTGCGCAGGGAGGAGTGGACACCTGCAGGACGGGGAAGCGGGCGACATCGGCGGGCGCCGACTGGCCAGCGATGCGCAGCAGCTCCCCGTGCACGAACTCCTTGCACTGCAGCGACGGCGCCAGCAGCCGGCTGATTGCCCGCCTCACCTGCGGAAGACGAGCAGGACATGAGACCGACGCCGCTGGATACCATGATCTTGTGCCATTCGATTCGATGTCGCCGTGCCGGACGCATCGCCATCCGGCCAAGGCTGACTGCTCTGTGCTCCTTGCCAGCGGCACCAATAGCAGAGCGCACCAGCAGCTCGAAGGGTGCCTCGGGGATGAGGAGGCTGCCCTTGACGCCGCCGCTGTTCTTGATGGCCGTCCGCACGTCCTCGTCCGTGAGCTCGCTGCGACAGGGGTGCGACATGGATGTGCTCATTCTCGAGACGACACAAACACACACAAGGAGTGCTCGCTCGAGCAGCCCATAGTCAAGCCGTCCAGAGCTGACATACACCCACACATCTTGCAAGGTGGGCTCCGAGAGCGGACGAGCACGCAGGAAACAAGACAGCAGGCCTACCTAGAGGGGTTGAGCTCCTCGAGGCCCTTGACGAAAATGTCCTGGTAGATGTGGCGGATGCGCGCGCCGCCGGCGAGCTCACTCACCGGCAGCGCCTCGGACCGGCCATCCAGCATCTCCGCGTACCGCGTCGCGTAGCTGTCCAGCAGCTGCAGCAGCAGCGCGCCCCTGCACGTGTTGAAGAGTTCGCGAGCGATGAGCTCATCGCTCACCAGGTGATGATGTCAAATGGTGCTCAGAGGAGCTCGGGGTGGTGCACGGCATGCCACAAAGGCATTGCAGCCCTCGCGCCACAGTGCCGCTGCGCAGCGCCTTGCAGGGCTCGACATCCCTGACGCACTTGGTCCCACAAAATGAAAGGTGAGAAGAATACTATTTGCAGTGGGTCACGACCGGCGGCCACCTGGCGGCGGAAGTGCCACTAAGCATAGCGTCAAGCAGACTCGACGTCCCCAAAGCCCTGCCCCACGGCACGGTGAATCAGGGTCACAACGCCACGTGGCGGCTGAGGTGCTGCCGCGCGGCATGGCGCCGTGGCCTTTTGAGGTCCAATTTCACCGAAGGAGTGCCAGAATCCCTACATCAACAGTGAAATTCATATGAGACGCACCTGGCGGCGGAGGTGCTGCCGGGCGGCATGGCGCCATAGACTTTCAAGTCTTTGGCACGGCGCTCTGCAGCCTCCTCCAGGTGGGCCCGCAGGCTGGGCAGCAGCGCCCGGATGTGCTCCACCAGGATGTGGTTCAGCCGCAGCGCCAGCGCGCCGATGCCCGTCTGCCCCTTCACCTGCGGACACAGCGAGCCAAGGCGAGTTGCCGGTCAGACGCCCTGCCACTGACCCCATGCCATGTGAGGAAGGGTGTATGATGCCGAGGTCGTGCATGGCACTGAAGGCCCTGCCTTCGCCCATGAGTGTGTGTCGCGAAGGGGGAAAGGGGACCTTGGGGCAAGGCTGCAACCTCGTGGCGCGGCCTCCAGCCGTGGCATGCACACGGCGGGGTGGCGAGCACAGCTGTTGCTCACGTCGGCACACTCGGGCATGGAGGCGAAGAAGTCGCGGAGGCCGACGCAGTCAGGATATCTATGGGCTGGACTTTCGCGGGAGCCTTTGCGACCTTCTCACATCGGCATACTCGGGCATGGAGGCGAAGAAGTCGGCCTCCGCGGCGCGCGCGTCCGCCATGCCGCGCCCCGTGTTCAGGTCGTGCTGCGAGCGATTGACGACGCCAATGTAGCCGAGGCGCAGCGGCACCGACTCGTTGCGCAGCACCGCGCTCGCGTCGGTGCCCCGGTCCATGATGTCCAGCTTGGTCAGCACGCCTGCCCACAGTCAGCAGGCCTATGTTGATGTTCAAGGTGTTGTATTAGAGGGTTCAACCGTGCACCCGTGTTGAATGCGCCTCACACAATCCGTGCAACCCCGGCCGCAGGACACCGACTCGAGGAAATATGAACATCCGCGGCTGAACATCTGAAATGCTGCGGGTTTCCGGCGTTGGCGCTCCTGAAAACCTATGCCGGGCCCGCTTATGAAAGGGCTCACCGATGGTGCGATGGCCGTTGGGGTCGACGCTGCGCGCCAGCTCCAGCGCGTCCGAGTTGACGATGTCGGCGTTGGCGGGCGACACCGCCAGCACGATGCAGGTATCGTGCTTGATGTAGTCCAGGATCATGGCGCGGGTGCGCGCCTCGATGTCGCTCGGCTGGTCGCCGACGGGGACCTTGGACAGGCCCGGCAGGTCCACCAGCGTCATCGTCCTGCGCCACCGCAGGGGTGGGAGACCAGTGCAACTGAGGCAGGGTTCCTTGTGGCCGCCGGTCACGCAGGGCTTTGCTGATTGAGGCCGACTTCCACTAAGGGGTGAAGGGGACTGACAGCACAGGGAACCTGGCGACGTTGAGGCTGATAGGGGCGGCCAGCAGGTCAGGAGGGTAGAGGAGGACTTACAGCACATGGGGGCTGGTGATCTTGAGGCGGATCGGGCGGTCGGAGATGCCCTTGTTGGTGCCCGTCAGGCGGTCCGTCTCGCCCTGGATCTCCTCGCGGATGCGCTCGTCGTCGAAGAAGCGTTTGCTGGGGCAGTGCAGGAATTCTGCGTACTCTGGCGACGGCGCGCCGCCTGGCCCCGGCGACGACTTGACCTGCAGCATTGGCCGATTGCGAATTCGGATGTCAGCACGCTACTTTGCCCTGCCCGTAGTGCGGTTGACCTCAGCATAGGCCTCGGTGCTGAGATCAGGCCTCACGATAATGCATAAACCATCCAGGAAGCCGCCGATGGCAAGGGGCGCACCAGCTGCAGCACCAACGGCCGCCGGGTGCAGATTTCAGGTCCGCGCGGCAGGAAGTCGCGGCCCACCTGGGGGCAACAGCCGAGACAGGATTGAAAAGCGCTGTCACAGCTCCAGTAGGCTTGCCGCCTGGGCGCGTTGCAGGTGTCGTTGATGCACTGTTCCGTGCGGAGGTCGTTGCCATTCCAAAGGCCGTACGCACCAGACTCTCCAGTACGCTAGACTTGCCGCTGCTTTGGCTGCCGACCACCGCCACTTGTGGCAGCTCAAGTTTGAAGTCGGTTGTCACCTGCGTGGCCCGAGGGAAGGAACATGTGTGGCGATCCCCGATGCCCAGGACGCACAGGTTGTAGCGCACATTCGTCACCGTCTGCCTCACCTGGGCAAAGATGTCTTGGAGGCGGTTGATGACAGGCACAATGACGTCGCCGAGCGCAGAAGGCCGCGCCCCGGCCATGATGCAGGAGGTGCAAGGCTCTACCCGCGCTGTGCAAAAGTGCGCTTTTCAGCTTGTTTCTGCACCCTCCTTTCAAAAGGCTGCTGCTGCTTGCAGCTTGCACTCAGCAGCGGGTAGCTTCCGGCATCTGAGGACTGAAGAATTTGAAAGACGGCCGTTCCTCCTCAGGATGCCGCCATACGTCTGAGAAACGTCCCGGGAAGACGCTGTGATGTAGCGATCTTGTCTAGGCTGTCAGACACGAACGTCTGTTTGGGAACTGCGGTCTGTATAACTCGAATTCGCTGCTGCGATCGAAAGAGGCGCGGTGCTCGGGTTCTGCCGAACTCCCTGCATGTAACCCACTCTTGCGACGCGAAGCATGGCGCGAAGGGGCGCTGAGGCTGAGCTCGGACGTCTCGATGCAAGGGGGTTTCGGAGTTTCTTGTTGGCGAGGGAGGAACATGCACAAACGCCAAGTACACTCGCGTCGACAACGTTTTGGCGCTTCAGATCGGTTTCGATTAGTACATTTTCAGTGGCCAGAATTGTTGAGGCGAGACACCTGCCCTTTCCCCGCGACACTCTGAGTTGCATCCCCCTGGACAGCAACACTCTGCAAGCCCTGCAAACGCTGCGCAGCAGACAAGCAAGCCGCATGCTGCTGCCCACATTGCCGCGCTGCAGACTCGACGCGCACGCGCTGCAATCACTTGCGTCAACCTGGCAGCGGCATTGTCGCGGCGCTCACGGCCGCGGCGGGCTGCGAAGCCCACCTGCCACAACTGCTGAACGGTCGCGAACGATGGGGTGGGGCTGGCCCAGCTTCAGCCGCCAGCAAAAATCCAGCAAGCTGCAGCGGCTGCTGGACGCCGCCGCAAGATTCAGCCGGCAGCCGAGCAATGAGGCCCTGAGGGGAGTCGAGGCCGCGCTTGGTGAGCTGTGTATACAAGGTTCAGTGCAAACGCTGTCTCCGTGCTTCTGCACAGCACGCTGTATCGACTTCTATGCAAGTAGCAGGCATGGCATGCCGCATCCTATGTTTGATGCTGCTCGTTGAAGATTGAGTGCACCTAACAGCGGAGGTTCCTCTGGAGGATTTGGGGCTTCCCTCTGAACCCCGACCTGACGGGCACAGCAGCCAGGCAGCTGACACGCCAACAGCAGCCACTAGCTGCTTTCACCGCTGGCCACATCCTATTGCCTATCAGCACATGTGAGAGACCTCGTCCGCTCGCATGTAGCGCAAGCTGCAGCATGTAGCGCGTCTTTAGCTGTTTGCTGCTACAGGCCAGACCAGTTCGACAACCCTCAAGCAGCCACGGTTCTGTGCCCAACTTCTGACCTTCGTTCCTTGCCTATGTCTCAGATATGAGGACAGGCATGTCAGCCTGGGCATCTTTGCCCTGCGCGCAAACGCCGCGCTGCCACTGCATGACCACCCCGGCATGCACGTGCTGTCCAGGTGAAAAGTGTATGCCTGTCTTGTCGGCATCAGCATGGGCAAACCGCAACCGGAGGCGTGCTCTGATCTGGAGTGCCTCGTCGTGTGCATGACCTGATGTCTTGCACTTTTTTTGTCAACTGCAGGGTGCTGTATGGCGCCCTGAAAGTGCGCTCTTTCGACTGGGTAGACAAGCAGCGGGGGAGAGCTGCACTGGTGGCAGACCGGGAGGTCACAGCCGGTGACGGCCCGTCTGTTTTGAGACCAGACGCAGACGGCAACATGCACGCCTTCACAGCCATCTCAGACACAGCGGTGCTGGACGTCCTCTGTCCGCCATATGATGTACACGGAGGCAAGCACTCGTCTGTGCCCTTTTTCCGCACTGCAAACGGGATATGAAGCTGGACTGCACATGTGCATGGAAGATCAGCCTCGCAGACAGCAGGAAAGTCTGTGTCACGAAGATGCTTGTCGAGGAGTTGGAGGTGGGTGCCTGCTGACACAATGCAGAGTGCTGCTGCAGGGCGAGACTGCACCTACTACAGGGAGGTCAGGGATGGCAGTGCTACAATGGCAGTCCTGGAGGTTATCAGGATCAGTAATTGCGCACGGTTTGACGCTGACTGAACAATGTCAACTGCAAAACATGATTATGGCTGAAGCTGGTGGCGCATGGTCATCACGTTCTTGCTGCCACTGCTGCAGGAATGCGAGCCGCCTGATGACTTCGAGGTGAAAGGTGTCCCATACAAGGGGCAGCGCCCTGGCCTGTGAAGCGGCGGGCACAGCGCCTAGTATGTACGAGCGGTCGTATGATGGGGCCAATGTACAACAGCACGGTCCATTAAGGTTGCTGAACTGGGTTGCGTGCAGCATTGCATGTGCCTTAGAGGGGTACTGAAATGCTGTTGCGGGTCTACGTTCCGTGGCGTGTGCAACAATTAGCAATGCTGAACAGAGGCCACAGCGGCCACAACATGCAGCTCTGGGGTTTGGCCTCTCATGTCAACAAGCAAATCACCGCGCAGGCAATGCTGCACCATCGCAGGTGACGAGATACTGCTCGCCGCTTTGCTCCACCCGAAACTTTGCAGTTGTCAGCTGCTGTGCCACCGCAATCGCCGTCCGCGTGTGCAGCGTCAGCTCCCCGCACAAAAGCTGCGACCTGCATCCGCAATCAAGGTGTCGACATCCCCTTTTGAGCTTCCTACCCCAGATACTGTGCAATGACCGGACACAGGCGCTCGCATCAGAGCTGTCCGCAATCAAGACAAACCATAGGCGCCTGTTCAGCAACAGCTTGGTGCTGCACGCTTGCACTCCGGCAGCGCCATGCAAACCACGAGCAGAAACCAAATCTTATGAGTTCAGAGAGACTCGCTCATCGAGAGCAGTCGTCTGTCGGTCATTCGCTGACAATTGCATACCTGCACTCTACCAGCAACATGAACACATGAGCAGAAATCCCCTTCAGGCAGTATCGCAAACCGAGAGCAGGCGCACGTCAAGCGGGTGCTGAGGACTGCACACCTGCCCTCCGCCAGCGCCATGAACACGATCAGCTGGTCCTGCAGCCATTCGTCGACGCAGCCGCCGGCCGCGAGGGCGTCCAGCAGCGCTTCGGCAGCGATGCGGCCCACGTCCTCCGCCCTGACGCCCCTCTCGGCCAGGCCTGCGGGTGCCGTGCGAAGCTTTTGGTTAAGACTGATCATTCACTGATGCACGCCAGCAGCGCCTCTTCCGCAATGCATTTCACACCTCCGCCTTGCCGCCGTTTTCCGTCAGGCCTGCAGTTTGAAGATTTGAAGGGTGTCTCATGGCCGCAGTCACGCAAGTGTATGCTGCGCCACCTCCAGATTACCTCCGCTTCTTGTCTATGCTATCCTCCGCCAGGCCCGCAGGTGCCATGCAAGCCATGTGCTTCACAGTCCCCGGCAATGCTGTGGCAGCCCAACGACTGGTCGCAAAGGGAGCTGGGGGGCAGGCACGCAAAGGGTGCACGGAAATGGTTGAGCTGGTTGTTTGACTGCTGAACGAGTTATATATTTAGAGGCGAAGCGCAGATGGAAAGCAGAGTGCTTGGTGGGGCTTTGATTGGCACCTGACGCGCCAAAGATGCAGCCAGTGTTTGTTTCAGCGACCAGTACGATGCTGCCGCCAGTGTCCTTGCCCTGTGGCCGCGAGTAGTTTGTGCCGATGGGCACTTCGCGCAACGTTGGGTCACCCTGGACATCACAACACATCACATCATGTCATATGTACTTGACGCATTGCTGCTCAAAGCAGGTCTCCAGCGACAGCCATGATAAATATAACCACTGCAAGTGCGATGGTGCCAGTGCTCTAGCAGACCCCACCTTAGTCAGGGCCTTCTTCGCCGCGCTGGCCATGCGCTCCGCCACTGCCACATCAATGCGGCCGCAGGCAATCGCCTGGAAGGCACGCGAATGCACAATGAATGGTGGAACAGTGTGCTGCTGCTTGTGGCAGCCATTTGCTGCAGACCCATGCCGTGGATGCGCCTGTGTCTGGCGGAATGCCTCACCAGGACACCGCTACAACGGCAAGCATGGGTCATATCTTTCATGTCTCCAACTTACTCAGACGACCAGCAGACGAAACCGGCAGTGAGAACAATGGTAGGTCTCACCTCGATGGACACAGATGTGACCTGACCGCGATTAGTCAGCCGCACTGGCGGCAGGCATGTGCCGGCCAAGAGGCCCGCCACTCTAAGCGACACTATGCCCCCGCCCTGGCAAGGAACACTTTCGGGTTATGTTTCGTTCACAAAACCGAACCCCTGATGGGACTGTCAGTCCGGCAGGAGGAACGATGTCAAGCGGACGATGTCAATCGGGCTCTCTGCAACGCTTCTCACTCATGCCACTCTGCACTCACCTTTGGGAAGAAGCCGTGCATCTGACATGTCATGTCGAGCTGCAGGCCCAGCTGGTAGCGCAGCGTCGGCAGCAGCACCTGCTGGCTGTAGCCATACGGCGGCGCCATGGCGGCATCCGTTCCGCCCCGCAGCTCCAACTCTGTCGTGAAGTGAGCAGCAGCACCGCTGCTGTGAGCGCCGGCGGCTGAGGCCGCCAGCTGCCCGCTTGCCAGCAGAGCGCACGGCAGTGACGCCTGCACGGAGGTCGCAGCGTCGTGGCACGCATCCAGTGAGGTGAGCCTGTGCAGGACTCAGAAGCATGAGTGGCGGCGCACGCATCAGAATGCACTTGGCGCTTTGGAAAACACACTGCGTTGGCTGTTCTTTTCATACATGCTACCTGGACCATGAGCATGCAGCTGCCAGCCGTTTTTGTGTCTGCCACGAATCGCCCCGCTCTCAGGGTGCCAGGCCTCAGCGACACGGACGTCGCGCCGACATCGCATTGCTGCAGCTCGCCGCCGCACAAGTCGCGGATCAGGCGCAGCCCCGTCATGTGCTGCGGCCGCAGCCCGGGCTTAGACCTGCCAGCGCGGATGTTTTCGATGCACAGGGGTGCGCCCGTGATTGCTGCCTGCGCAAAGGCGATCAGACTGAACCTCATGACCGTGTTGGACAGAATTCTCGATGCACAGGGGTGCGCCCATGATCGCTGCCTGCAAAAAGGCAATCAGAGTGAACCTCATGACCATGTTGGACGGACGGGGCTGCTTGCTTCATTCAATGCTCGTCCTTTGCATGATCGCGCGGCATCCGCAACACTCATCCGCACCAGCGCGGCAGCGTTGCGCAGGATCTGCCCTCCACCCTCCAGCTGACTGCCTGCAGCATTGATGTTTGATGTTCCTTGGACCAGGTTCACTTCCAAAGTAGCGCGCTATCGTGCGAAGCAAGGGTTGCACAGTGCCAAAAATAGGAGCGCCAGGCATATCGGCAAGCGGTATCACAAGGATGTCCGCAAGAAACTCACCGTCCACGATCGTTATCATTTCTTCTGCTGTCGGAGACACCGACAGGCTCGCTGCAATGCGATGTCTGAATACCTCTGCTGGACAGCAGCTATTGCAGGTTTGCGCTGGCCACTGATGGATGCACAACAAATTGCCCGGGACGCAGCCGCATCCAGGTGTGCAGCTGATGCGCTGTGCACCACGTCGCCGGACGTATTTGCATGCAACGTAGGGCCAGCTTGACAGCAAATTTGCAAGCGTTGCTTTCAACGGGTGAATGTGAGCCTTTCAACGGGTGAATGTGAATAACGATCTGATGATAACACGACATCACGACAGTCCACAAAGGACAATCGGCATCCAAAGCTGATTTATCATGGTTTGCACTATGGGAGCTGGCCCGGTCCCATACGACTGCACAGCGTGCTGAAGGTGCGGTGTCGGAGCGTGTCGGAGCGCCGATGAAATTTCCAGTGGATTTAGCCAGCAGGAGCTTGCCGACCATACCGAGTCCCGGCCGCGCATCGCATTCAGGTCTGCTCTTTGGCCTGCATAGGCGCCTCAGGTGATCAGGGCTTCGATAGTAAGGGTTGAATCCACTTGCATGAGTGAGAAAGGATCGAGCTTTTGCACCTGACTGTGTAGAGTTTGTAATGAGCATGTCAGCCTACGGCCAGCAGACGAGAGATCGCGCATGCTGCACGGCGCCTCTGGCGTCCATCCTGGAGAAACTCAAGCGTCCGCCCACTGATCCGGATGATGTCCATGAGGTGAACGGACTGATGGCCGTGCTGCATGCTCATCTTGCTTGCCGTTTGAACGACAAGCTCGCCATCATTGCTTTGCGCTCCGATTTGAAACACGAATGGTGTCTTTGCAGGCATACTTTCAGCGCCTCCCGCCCGCGGAGCGTAACAGAATGCTGATGGCGCAGGAGATGCGGCATCCCCCAGCCCACTCTGCGCCCGCACCCGGCGACAATGGCGAGGACTACTGCAATGCCTCGCAGAGTCCCTGGGAGTCGTCAGCCATGCCAGATGGCTGCTACCTCCATGGCGGCTGCGGCGGCAACCAAAACAGCAGTGACGGCCTCCCCTGGCCACTGCCCGTTCCGTCCGCCCAGCCAGCAGCCCGTGGCGGCGGGGCTGCTAACACGGTGTGCCCCAACCTGCACCTGGGCAAGGGCGCCAAGGTGGGCCGCGAGTATGGACCCATGTTCGTGGATGATGCGAAGCTGCACCGTGTGCGCTTGCAACGGCAACAGCAGCAGACCTACTATGAAGCGGCGTACCGCCCGATTGCCAAGCCGGTGCCAGAGCCAGAACCTCCCCAGCGCCACCCAGGCAGATTTTGCGGCCTCGAGCCGCGAGCGCCGCCCCCGGCGCCCCCTGGCCCAGCTTCGCGCCCGCCGCCGCCTTTGCCGCTGCCGCCATCTTTGCTGCCGCCACTAGCGGCGCCGCCTCCGCGCCCCGTGGCGCCGCAGCAGTCCCAATGGGCGGCTCCCGTGCAGCTGCCGCTGCCGCATGGTGCAGTAGGTCCCAGCAGCCGAACGCCTGCTGGACCCAGTCTGTTGCCAGCCGCCACAGCGCCAACTGTTGGCTGCGGCCCAGATCTCATGCCCCCCTCGCTGCAGACGGCGGCGCCAGCATTTGCAGCCTCCAGCGCGCCGATGGCAGTAACGGCTGCCGCTGCCGCGCCTGCGCCGACGGCTGCAACCAGCAGCCCAGACCCGGCAGCGCCGCTGGGCGACCCCACCCTGGAGTGAGCCTCAAGTGACAGCTGCATTGCCTGTGCATGCAAGATGCTGTGCAGTCAGGAAGTTCCGCTGCAGCAGCAATGGCCGACACTTGCCATGCTTAGAGAGGCACTGACACTCATCACAGGGCGCCAGCGACACTGCACAATGTCAAGCTGGTGTTTCTGCCAGAGGGCGCGCTGCTCAGCCTGGCCGCCCTCCAAACCGAGATGCTGCGACAAGGCAAGATTTCGGCCTTGTTTCCCAGATCTCCAGCGCGTCTGCCATTGATTGTCTGAATGGCCACGCTGCCTCAGTGAATGCTTGCTGCTGCCTGCGTGCTTGGCCTGAATAACCAGTTCTGCTGACTCTGCAGGCATCACCAAACGCTGTGACTTTCTGCATGGCATATTCGTGACGCAGCCGCCGGCCTTCAGGCTGTCGGAGGTAAGTTTGTCAGAGCCCACCTCAGGCACATTGCTATCGTCCAGAGCAGATTTGGCACACTCCCTTGCAAATTGCTCCGGCATCATCTACAGGTGCATCACCATCTTTCTGCGGCGTCCCAATTCATTGATGTAGACACTCCGCAGATCAAGCAGTTTCGCGCACCCGGCGTCGCGGACAAGCCGACGACGTATGGGCGCGTGACCATGCAGGTAATCCTTGTGTGTGCGGCCAGCACATACAGATTCAGGATCGCATACATCGATCTCGCGGCAGGGCCACTGGATGAGCATCGTTGCGCAGCAGCCAGCAGCAGCCATTGCTGCTGTACGTGGCCTGACCCGCCTCGCCATGGGGATGCTGGGGACGATGACCTCGTGTCAGCCTCCCCAAGATCCAGTTCTAGACGCCTGAAGGATCAGCTGTCTACAGGACGGCTCAGTGGCGGTGCTGAAGGCTGGGAATTTCGGCGCCGTCCCCCCGCGCGTGGCGCAGGCAGCCGCTGTGCGCGCAGCGATTGCCTCTGGCCATCGGCCGCCGCTGAAGCGTGCCGCCCTGGCCTGCGCCAGCATGCGTGCCCACATCGCCCGTCAGTGGAGCAGGTGCACTTGGTCTGACTTCTCCAAAGTTTTGATTCGGAGAAGAAAACGGAGTACCTGATTGCAATATGAGCTTTTCCGAAGTTTTCATCATCAGGTGACGCAGGCGCTGCGTGCTCCTTCAACCATCCGTGTGCCCCGCAAGAGATCGCGGCATCCCCTCTGCACCAGTCATCGGGCTGCCCTGCGCGGCACTGCTCATTCAGATGCACGCACCGGTAGACAGGATGTCGCCACACAGCTGACTTGTGCGCGGCATTGCGCTGCTTGCGGACGGCGGAGCAGCCGGCATTGAATGCCTCCCTGTGCTTTTGCCGTGAGAGCAGCCATGTTGGCAAGTCTCGTGTGTCTGTCAATACCTACATACAGATATGAAAGCATCACATACCATCATCTCTGTCAATAGGTATGCCGGAGACGCGACGCTACTCGTGGGCAGGAACGACCCTGTGCTGCAGCAGCGACGGGAAGCTGCGGAGCAGCGCTGCACGGAGCTGCGGGCAGATATCCTGCAGGACGGCGGCGCGGCGGTCACGACAACATCTTACTGGCTGGCAGTGCAGGTGTCTAGGATGTAAACGAAGGTCTTTACTCTGAGCGGCTTCCTCAAGCTGCGCCGCAACATGTGGACACCATGCTGCTGCAACATGTGGACACCATGCCGCTGCGTATCTGCACTCGGATTGCATATGTCAACCAAGACTCGGTATACACCGGTGGAGGTGCTTGCCGCAGCTGCTGACGCTTGCTCTGACGGGTACTCAGGGCGAGGGTGACTGCTCGGACGACCAGCCCTGCGGCGGCAGGTGCCTGACTGCATGCTATCACTGCAAAATGCTGCCTGCATGCTTGGCACATGCACAGGAGTACAGAGGCTCGAATCTTTGACCATGGCCCCTGCCTGCGCAGCGATGGCTGGGAGCCGCACATCGATACGGATGCCAAAGCCGAGTACAGGGGCATGTGGCAGGCCGAGGGCCGCAACCACGAGGAGGAGCTCAAGTACCTGGTGAGAACACGTGCCTGCTGTCCATCTTGTTGATGACAAGAAGGCGCCAGAAGCATGCTGAGCGACTCTGCTGGGCAACCTTCTTCAGTATCGGAAAGGTGCCGTGCGTCAAAGAGCTTCCACATGCTTTGGAACAGTCGTGGTACCAAGAAAAGAGTCGCACAATTTCCGCACGAATTCTGCTGACGTCCTTTTGCAATGGCCCCCTCTCCCTGCTGTGCAGGGCAGCAAGTGGGACCCCGAGCTGCAGACTGCCCGTGGCCGCAGCCGCAGCCGCAGCCATAGCCGCAGCCGCCGTTGCGGCCGCAGCCGCGGCCGCCGTGGCTCCTCAAACCAGCCCCACAAGCGCGGTCGCTCCAACCGCCGTAGCGCAACCAAGCGCCACCGGAGCCGCAGCAGGATCTCGCGCCAGGTTTCGCTGTCAACGAGCCCAGTGTTGCGCCGCCGCCGCCGCAGCTCACCTACCTACAGCCCGCGTACCTACAGCCCATCATCGCCTTCCCCTATGCTGCGCCGCCGCGACCGGCCCCGCACCGCCAGCGGCAGTCCATCCCCCGCGTTGGCACCTGCCTTCAAACCACGCCACCACCACCGCCACGACCGTCAGCACCACCACGTATCCCCTCGCTCATGCAGCCTGCACCGCCACAGCCGCCACAACAATGCCGCCCGCAGCTTCGGCCGCAGCGGGTACGGCAACGGCCTGCACAGTGATGTGCTGCCGGCCCAGAGCAGGAGCAGCGGTCGCTGCCGCCGCACTGCACCTCACAGCGTCAGCCGCGGAGGGCACTCAGGCGGGCCGTGCAGCGATGCGATGCCAGACCTGGGGCGAGTCAGCCGCAGCCAGACAAACAGTCGCCGCAGCCACAAGCGTAATGCAGCTGGTGATCATAAGCATGGCTCAGCTGGCAGCCGCGAGCGGACCCGCAGCCGTGGACGCAGCCCCAGCGCGCAGGGCAGCACTGTCGCCAAGCCGGCCGTGGCCTGGCTGCACCTGGCAGACGACCAATGCAGCGTCGGCAGCTGCATTGCAGCGAGCTGCGAAACGAAGCCCAGCATGCTGCCACTGCTGGCGGCAGCGGCACAGACCCAGCTCGTGTCAGATATGCCCAGCTTCATGCCGCTTAGGGTGCTGACCGAGGCAGCGTCTGAAGCTTCACCTGAGGGTGCGGCACATCTTTGTTCCTCAAGCATGAATGCTGACAGGGCATCCTTGGGTGCTGTGGTCCGCAAGGATCACTGCACCTGCAGTGATCCTTGCGGACCACAGCATTACTGAATTGACAGCACTACTTGGAAGCCACTCACAGCCGGATTCTGATCACGAAAGTTCACAAGAGATGCTGATCTCTCCGCTGCTTGTTGTCATTGTCTTCTCTCGTGTAGCAGACGGCGGAATCCCATGAGGCCACCGCCCACAGGGCTGTGATTTTCTAGACCAAGGCTGCCTCTCGGATCCAATGTCCTCTAGCGGTCATCGGGAATGGGGCACGGCGCAGCGCTGATGTCCTGCTCGGACAGTAGGCGCCTGCAAGCAGGATGCGGGATCAGGGCGTAGAGAGATCAGGAAGTGATGGCTTCTTAAGCGTGAACCTTCATACATTGCACGCCAGCACGTGATGAGTCTGGCATGACCTAGGATCGCAAAACAAAATGTTGCAGGAGTGATCAGCACAAGCTAAGGGGCAGCAGGTGGCCAGCGGTGCAGCTGTGAGGGCAACTGGTGAGCGAAGTGGCCACCTCCCGCAAAAACACACCAGTTTGGCGATGGCGTCGACTTGAGCCAATTGAAGTCCTGCACGTTGTCGAAGTGGTTGGCAGCAGCGGCGTCTGTCGCCGGCGGCAGGCCGAGCAGTGTTCGCTGCTCGCCGGTCAGCGGGCCAAAGCCAATGCCGGAACAGTGCTCGACGATGGGGTTGCTTCCGACGTCTAGGAATAGGCGTGATGCCTTTGATGTGTGTATCCGCACCTGGTGGGCCGCCAGCACCATCGTGCTGTCGTGCACATCTGCATGCCGGAATAGCTTTATTTGTAGCTAGGTTTCAGCTCCTAGTGCTGTAAGCAAGCTTGTGGGCAGCCGAGCTGCCAACAAAGCAGATAAACACAGGTGAAACTCAAGAACATGCATGTTCACAACAGGCGGATGCTCTCATCCTTGACTAAGCGTGAGCTGAAATCAAATGGTTAGAAGCACATAGGGAGCCCCGTTTCTCACCCTCCAGATACGTGGCACCGTCCACAGGCCCGGCCACGATGCAGCAATCCCTGACGCCATGCAGCCGCAGCGCCGACATGCGCCCCAGCAGCAACAGTGTGCAGCCCTCGGCGTCCGCCACGCTGAAGTCGCCGCCACCAAGACCGGTATCCCGTCTCACAAGCGTCTCTCCCCGCAGACCCCGCAGCACTCTGCACTCAAAGATATTAGGAACCTGAGCACTATACTGCTGTCGAGTTGCAGGTCGAGTTGCAGGTTCACTCGGGCGAGCGCCGTCTGTGTACCAGTTTCTGCATCCACAGAAATGAAGACCCTGCCCAACGACCAGCCCTGGGCCATTGAGCCAAGCCTCCCCTTGTCCTGCTGCAACAGTCATATCATGCGAAGTCACCGTTGCAGTCTTCCGAGATGCTGACCTGTCTGATGCCTCCTCCGGAGCTGGCTCTGCCGCGGGCTGAGGCGCCGAGGCCGCCTGAGCACCGGCCGCTGATTGCTGTCCTACTGCCGCAGTCGATGCAGCGGGCGCGGCCGTTGCTGCTGCGGGCTTTGACCTGGCCGAGAAGCCGAACTTCTTCTTGGGCCTCTTGGCTGCCTGGGCGGCGTCCAGCCGCTGCCGCAGCGCCGCGGCAGAGTCCTCTCCTTTCCGCAGCGCATATGGCGTCAACAGCCAGGCGTTGGCCGAAAGATACTGCAGGCACACATTGGTAAGGTGAGTTGGTGACACCCTCGCTGCCTGTGAACTGCACTGTCAACATGCTGCTCGTCGTACTTATTTGGCCCAGCTGTGCAGCTCAAGCACCTGTTGCAGCCTGTCGAGCTGGGCTGTAACATCCGCGAACCTAGCATCGGCTGCTGCGTCGTCACTGATTGCTCTGCAAGGGTAGAAAGGGTAGCGTGATCACTGGTCGAGCGCCAGATCGTACAGGGTGAACTCGTATTCTTGATCAAAGTCCGCCACACAAAGCAACACGGCATTGCAGTATGAGGGTTCAGCTCAGCAGTCACCCCAGCTGGGCATCCATCGCCTGCTGCATGCTGTCAAGCTGCCGTTGCACATCCGCTGCATCTCGCCCCGTCTCCTCGTCCCTGCAGCGCCAGATCATTGCATCAGCTGCCGCGCCACCATGGATCGGTAAAAAATGCGAACGCACACGCACTTCAACACACCTTTCGGCAGCGGCTTCTGCCAGCCGGTCTTTCCGTGCTGCATCACGTTCTGCGATGCGGCTCAGCACCTCAGCGCTGTTGTCTGCCTCCATGCTCCTCGCAGAGGTGCAGATCGATGCCGGCTCGAACTCCACTCAATGGATACAGGATCAGCACTTGAACCACGGTTAATCGATCGGCGCTACAACTCCTCGTCCATCTTGCTGTCCGCTTGCCTGTGCGCTAAGCCGCTCCCTGCCAGCACGGCACCACGTCATCAGCACTTTGCACTTTGGAGGTGCAGCCCCGCACGCCAGCTTCACAATCATTTTCTCTTACCTGCAGAACGCTCTTTATTCCGCTGGTCTACTTCTACATAGGCTGGCTCGGCGTTTCACACTCCTAATCATCACGCTGCACCCGGGCTGCAGATTGAGCGTTGGGATGAGCGCCGGTGGTGCATGCTCTATGCAGAGGATGAGCACGCCGTCGAGAGCGTGCACACGGGCATTCCGAAGCGCCTGCGGCATCAGAGCCGGGCGCAGTATGCGGCACCGCATGATCAGCTGCCAGGCGGACGGGCACACGAAGACAGCACTTATCACCGGCGCCAACTCAGGCATTACCCTTGTGTTTCTGAGGTTCAATGCTGTCAGCAGCAGCCGATACAAAGCAGCTACCTCCGAGCCAATTCCCTTTGGTCTGCCGGAAACCTGTGGACTACATACAGGCTAGTTGATGACCGGCGTCCTGGTGATGCAGGCATCGGGTTCGAGTGTGCACGTGAACTGGCGAAGCGCGGCTACAACACAGTGCTGTGAGAACACGAGCTGTCGTCAGTAACTGTTCTGTTTCTGTTGATGCGAGTGCCCCATAGTAGCGGACTTCAGAACAACGTTGCTTCTCTCGCCCACAGAGCCTGCCGCGACCTGCAGAAGGCAAAGGAGGCCAAAGCCCGGATCCTGTGAGTTTCATACACCTGAAACCTGCAACAAAGGCTGCCTGTTCCTGCCTTGCGCACTGACTACCGTCAGCGAGATCAGGATGTGTGAGCGCATGGCAGGCAGGAGACGCCAGGCGCGAAGTTGGAGACGCAGCGTATCGACCTTGCTGACCTGTCGACCATCAGAGATTTCACAGAGCGGGCACTGGCCTTTCCTGGGCATCAACTGGACGTCCTGCTCAATAATGCCGGTGAGGGGCGCCGGAATAAATTACCTGTTGCCGCTGAGAATGCGATACGCTTGGCACACTGACATGCACAATCCGTCTGCGTTTTGCTGTAGGCGTCATGGCATGTCCTGAGATGCAGACAGCAGACGGATTCGAGTACCAGCTAGGTAAGGTATCTACTCTGCTAATGAGATCGACTCTTTCGCACATGTTTGTGTGTTTTATGTCCGTTCACAGTCTTTGGCGACGCTTGACTTGTGCGTCCAGGGTCCAATCACCTAGGCCATTTCCTGCTGACCCAGTCATTGATGCCGCTGCTCACGGGCGACAGGTAAGCTTTCCATGTTCAGTGTCAACCACACTCCATCTCTGGCCACGGAGCTCCTGCCCCACCAGAGAGGGTTGAGCCCTCGTTCAAAGCAGACCTGACCAATGTTGAATGATGGTTCGTGCAGGCCCAGCAGGATTATCAACGTCAGCAGCTCGGCACACTCCTTTGGCCACATACACTTCGACAACATCAACATGAAAGGCATCTACACGCCCTGGGGCGCCTATGGTGCTCATCTCGCATTCCTAATTCTCCTTGCTTTGTATGTAAGCTGCCGCGTGTTTGCTACAAACACTAATTCCACAGAGTTGACATGACGCTTGACTTACTGACAGGCCAGAGCAAGCTGGCGAATGTGCTGTATACATACGAGCTGGCACGGCGGCTCAAGCCGGATGACAACTGCACAGCCAACACGCTGCACCCCGGCATCGTCGGGACAAACTTGGGGAGGTAAGGGCAAACTCGCTATCGTGTCATGGTCTCGATCCTAGCATGCTTACTGACAGGCGTGGGCTGAGCCTTATCAAAACATAGGTGCTCACTGCTGCATCTGAGTGCGCGGCAGGTACCTCTTTCCCGATCTTCCAGGACTTCTGCAGAAGCCTCTTCAGCTGGTTTCCAAGGCGGTCACCAAGACGCCCATTCAGGGCGCGCAGACTTCAATCTACTTGGCCACCAGCCCAGAGGTTGAGAATGTGAGCGGGAAATACTATGCGGATTGCAAGCCGAAGACGACCAGCGAGGAGAGCTATGATCAGAAGGTGAACTGCTGCTTCTGACCACTTTGCTCGAACGATGGCAGACGTGGCATGGTTGGGGCAGACGTCTCAATGAATGAACATGGACACACATGCCGTGTATGGCAGAGGCGTAGCATATGCGTTTTTCATCGGCATGATTGGTGCATGCAGATTGCGAAGCAGTTCTGGGACCTGAGCGCCGAGATGGTGAACCTCAAGGCATGATGCCAGCCGGATGTGCATCATTGACAGACTGCCACAAACTTCAGTACTCCGCGCTCTTGTTGCCTGTGAATAGCCTGGCGGCGCCACCGCCACCGGCACCCATTGACATCGGGTTCAGTTGCAAGTCGAAGTGCACCCGGTACGCAGAGCCTGATAAGGCGTTTGCGGGCGCTCCTGTCACAATTACGAGTCCAGCTGCCGCACGACCTGATCCCTACTGCAAGCTTCCACTACCTTGGTCACCCACGCCGTTGCGTGCTAATGCCTCACGACCCTGCCTGCACCCTCGCTGCCAGCGTGCTATGCTCTGACAGTATATAGAAACTTGAGATTGATACTCGAAGAAGGGCGTTCGGTGCACAGCATGCCGCCTGACTGAGTTTGACTCGCTTGACTCTCTTGAACCCCCTGATGGTACGTCTTCAGCGGCCCGCCTTTTCGCACACACCCCACCTCCGGTCAGCCCGACCCTGCCTCAGCTATACTCGTAGCTGCCTTCTTTTGTTGTGTTAAGCCTAGCCGTATCCAATACCCTTTGCGGCGAACTGAACAAATATTGAACGTTAAGCAGCTGCGGAAAACCTGGCGGGACATCTTCTGCCCGCCCTGCAGCACATGGTCTGGTGTCGTACTCCCAAGCAAGTCACGGCATCCAGCAGCTCTGAAGTCAGATTCGACGCATTGCAAAAGGATCACAAGCGATCAGTGCTGGCGTTACGGAGGTCATCCTCGACCTCGCTCTTGCCGAGGAAAGCGTGCAACCTTCAGATCGTCCGAGCTTCAGTCCCGGCCCACCTTCCGAGAGCAAGTATCAGTGCGGATCGTCATGGCCCCTCCAGCGCTGCAGGTGTTCGGTACACTCCGAGAGGATCGCCTGTTCCGCATCGATGGCGGCCAGCTCGGCAGCAACAAGTACAATTTGTGAGCTCCTGCCGCACCTTGTGCTGCGGCAGTTGATCGTGCGTCCAGTCTGCCATGCGATCTATGTACTGCTGAGCATCAACAACCATTCAAACTTGTTGTTCATGATCGTCCTGAAACACATAGCAGGCATGCGGTTATTCCATCAACTGATCTGCCGCAGAGTCATCGAGGTCACGGATTTTCGACCATCCGGCGGCGCATGGGAGAGCTCCTTCACACTGCAGTCCCTGAAAAACTCCTTCGTGAGTGCGGATTGCATACCAGTCCTGGTGGTGCATGCTGCAAAGTTGCAAGGTCCGGGCTTGCTCATGTGAGGTGGGCCCCATGCAGGATGAACTGGTGCCAGAGGTTGAAGACCTGCTGGGGTGGCTGTCAGCGCTGCCCTCAAACCCTACAGTGCAGCTCAAGCAGGAGGGCACAAGTGCGCATCACTGTGCCCTGCAGCAGCGTACTCCTTAGTGTGCGTCGATCAGCAAGGTTTCTGGACCCGCACATCACACGCCAGCGACCAATGCTATCTGGCGCAGAGGCATGGATAGAGGCTGAAGTGGAAGGCGCGGAGACCCTCAGGTAGGTCCTGTGCGTGCGTGTCTCTAGTGCTGTTGTAAAATGCTGCCCGGGCGCATTCTGCCACTCGCCTGCGCACAACAAGCGCTGCGTGTCACATGCAGGCTCCCCCCATCGGGTTCATTGAACAGAGCCAGCGGCAAGGACGCGGAAGACATTTCTGCAGGTAGCACTGGTCGCCATCTGCGCATGTGCATAGGGCCGCGCCATAAGCATCAAAATGCCCTTGAGGAGGTTTCAGGGATCAGAAGTCTGTGGCCACATGCAGGCATGGGCCTCGCCTTGTATGACGAGGTGCAGCAGATGCGGCAGCGACTGCAGGAGGCAGAGAGCCGGGTGCGTCCAGCATTGCAGCTTGCATGATATGGGAAGAGATGAGATGACGGCGCTTGCATGGAGCAGCAGCGTGCCGTTTCTGCTGCCGACCTTCTCGCCTTCCTGAACGACTCCAGCTGCTGCCGCACCGAGGCCACTGCTGCGACGGCCGCAGGCAGGCCGGAGGAACGCGGCATCCGGCGCTTCGGCGGGCGCCGGCAGGACGCCGCCGGCCTCACCGCAGCAGCCGCTGAGCAGCCCGTCACAGTCGTACTCGCAGAAGGCGGCGCGCACGGCCGGCAGGACGTCGGCCTCCCAGTCGCAGCAGCCAGCCACGGGAAACGGCGCAGGTGTGTCGGACTGCACGCAGACAGTCTCCAAGCATGTTCCTGATGACTACGCATGTCCTTGATGGCAGTTGCAAGCCAGCCTCGTCAGACATGGGCGCGGTGAGCCGAAGCGCGTGGCATGCGACTGGCTCTGCCGGAGCGGAGGTCAATGCTGCGTCCCTGCTCCTGCTTGCAGTGGAGGTGCGCAGCCAACCGGCCGGAGTGTGTGGGTAACCCCTGATCTTAGTCTTCTCGCACTGGTGGCTCGCAAGGTGGCGACTCGGACGAGGAGCCGGACAATGCACAGCCTGAAGACGAGGATCTCATCCCGGAGCGGCAGCGGCACCGGGTGGTGCGCGGCCGGGGGCGCGGCCGCGCCCCGTTCGGAGGTCTCGGCCGTGGTGGCCGGTGATGCACCGCTGCGAGCACGGCCGTGCGCCTTCGGGAAGGCCTCGGTGGTCGGTGATGCACCATGAGCGATCGGATAGCATCGTGGGAGCGGCCGCTTCCTTGTCAAAATCACTCCGTCTGTGAGTGCAGTCCATTGTGCAGAAAGCTTTAGATACGGCAGATGCTCGTGTTTTGTGTATCTAGAGTGTCGCAAAGTGTCGCAAATCAAGCTGCACAACGGACAGCAAGCAATGGAAATCTTTCCACTGATTCCCCCAGCATACAGAACACCCGTCACGACGCGGTGACCAGTTCCCTGAAGGCCGCCGTGCCGGATGCGTCGTCGGTCCTGCACAAAGGCGCTGTATGTGCGTCAGTCTGCTTGGACATTGTTGCATGCGAGGGATGGCGTCGCCCCCAGCAAACTTTCCTCGGGAGCACAAGGGCATCAAACATGCACAGGCAAAGAGCACACAGCGCTGCGCAGCGGCAGTCGGGCTTACTTTGGCGGACCGGGCGGCTGCGGCATTGCTGCTTTCGCTGCTGCAGCAGCCGCGGCAGCCTCCTCCTCGATCTGCCTCTTGATCTCCTCTGCGGCCTGCCGTCAGTAAGCACAGATGTAGCTGATCCAGAGCGCAGAAGAGTATATGCAAGTCACCGGAGACACTCTCCTGCAACCCCACGTGCTCGGTACACGATGCCTCTCCCTCATCGCCTCCAATCTCTCTCACACCACCCCATATCATGCAGCGTTTCAGACTGCGCCGTTTCAGTCACGTGCCCTTCCAAGCTGTCTTTCAGGCTGAAAGGGAGCCTTTCATGCAATTGCCTGGTTGTAGGTGGGAACCTGGGTGGCGGGCAGGTTCATTTTATCGGAGCATGCCCACTCGGTCAGCTGGTTTCCATAGGCAGAAAGGCACAATTGCCTTCTTGTAGACGGGGTCCTGGAAGGCGGGCAGGTCCACGTCATCGGAGCATGCCTCGCCAAAGTACGACATCAGCTCGTGCCGCTGCCGCGTGGCATCCGTCTGCCGCAGGCATCGCATCGCGGTCGCACCCGCCTCCCCCTCGTCCTCGAAGCCTGCATACGATTGGGGGGTATTGTCACACAAGGCAAGATCTGCGGCCCCACCGTCTCCCTTCGATCACACCTGCGCCTCAGCTGTGGGCATGACAGCTCAGTGGTAATTGCACACTATCCTCTCTACAGCCACAGAGAGTCCATCGCAGCCCCTATGCGAGAAACTGGCGAGCCTCAGTTCTGTCGCATGCTGTGACACCACAACCCTTATTGGGCGGCACCTGCCAGAATGGCGTTGCGGCTGAGGTTCACTACCACCTCCTGCACAGCCCTGGCACACATCTGATCGTTTGATGCAACCCTCTGGGAAATTCTACCTGCGAGGTGGGCGTCGTGGGCGAGGCTGACCACAACCTCCTGCACGCCGCCGCGCCCGTCCTTCAGCCGCTTGCTGGCCTGCCAGGAGTTGAGGCAGCGGCCGCCAATGTTGGACGGCGCCATGTCGGAGTCGTCCCACACGCCGCCCAGCCGCGCGCACCGCTGCACACGGAATGCAGCGAGGACGTCAGGCCTCTTTGGTGACGCGCCGCCCAGCCTCACATGACGCGCCGCCCAGCCTCGTGCACTGCTGCCAAACATGGCGACACGGGCGTCAGGGCGCCACGGCGACGGCAGCTGATGGCGTCACGCAACATGCCGCCCAGCCGAGCGCACCGCTGTGCAGTGTGGCAGTGCGGGCGTCGGGACGCTGCAGTGACACACGGCAACACACGGCTGGTGGCGTTATGCAGCAGGTGCACGGGTGCTTCGATAACGACGAAAGAACGGCAGCCCTATGCTGTCTTGTGGCATTGGCCGCCGGCCCACAAGGTGGACCCCTTGAAGCACAGTCGAGGTGCACGCAGGGACCGTTGCGCTGTCAGAAAAGGTCAACGACCAAGGGCGCCTGCACAGCACCGGCCAAAGATGTACAGGCTTCAGCTGGCCACACCGCCCCTTCGAGATTGTCGAGCGCCGAACCCTACACCCTAAAATTCAAACCTGCGGCGTCGGGCTGTGGTCGTACAGGCAGTCGTGCACATGCTCCACCGGCCAGTCGGCCACCAGCGCCTGAGCCATGATGCCATCAAAGTGCTCCGCCGCCAGACCGTTCGTCCTGCACATCGAACCAGGCCCGGGTGAGCCCGGGGGCAGTGCGGGCAAGCCATGCACAGGCTGCCTGCTGGTGCAGCGTCGCAGAAGCTGGCATCCAGGAGTGTCGCATGGCAATGCAGCCCTTTTGCGCTGAGCTGGGATGCGAGCAAGTAGGCAGGCAGGCATGCGCCTGAGCGGGCGGAGCAGCATCTCACTAATAGCCGTCCGGGAGACAAGCACTTTGCAGCTGTCCATGAGAGTCTCACAGGGCATTGAGCGCGCCAAAGCGCCTGTTTTCCGCCATCAGGCGCGGCCAGCGCATGGCGTTGGCGCCCAGGTCGGTGTGGCACCACCGCAGCTTGTTCAGCTTGCAGGTCGGTGCACCCTTCTGCTGCCCAAACCGCTCGCAGGGCACGCCTGCGGTGCGAAGGGGCGCAAGGGTGGATGATGCCTGAGTGGCAGTGCGGTGGCTTCGTTGCAGCCGCCAGCACACAGTCGTGCTCAGGTGAGTCGAGTCAGAGCCTGTCCGATCACACCGCGTGCACAGCAACGATCGTTCTTTGGAAGTTTCCCGTGCACATGGCTGGCACCTGTGGCGCGGTGGTAGCGGCTGTAAAAGTCGAAGGCGATAAGGTCGGCATCCTTCACAGCCCCGATCCGGCTGAAGAACGTCTTCGCATAGTCGTTGTCGCCGTTGGTGACCACCACCCACTCTGTGTTGGCGGGACAGGCTGCAGCAGGACAGGCGGGAGACATGTCACCGGGTCTGACTTTCAAGCGAGCCAGGCTGGAAGAGCATGCTCACACGCTGCTCTTGACCGCCATCAGAAGCAGTTGCCGTGGCACTGCGCAGCACCTCTGATGGCCTCGTCCGTGAGGTTGTACAGCTTTTCATGATAGCCCGCCGTCCACTGGCCCTGCTGCTTGGGCGTGTAATCCTTGCCGACCTGATGGCGCCAGAACGTGGCATTGTCAGTCCATGTACATTCTCACTCCACAGCAACAACAAGCCAAAAGTGCAAAGCCATCGCATTCCGTGCTACCGCTGCTCTGAGCAAAGCGGTCCCAGATCGTCACATGTGGGCAACTCGCAGGCCGCCGTACCCATTCTGCAAACACCCAGATGCGGTCGTCATTCAGGTCCTGCAGGATGTAGTGCAGGTCCCGAAATGGCTCGCTGTCCATCACCACCAGAACCGCCTCCCAGCTGCGCACCCCGCGGCAGGTGGTGATCAGCCGCCCAAGGAACATGGCATGAGGCCATGACACAGAGCAGGCAGAAAAGGCCGAGTGAAGCATGCAGGCCGATCGAATTTGTGTACTTTCCGGTGCCAGTCGCTGCGCAAATGCCTTACTTGGGATTGGACTGCTGCCGTAAGGACGTGAGCAGCCGCCGCAGGCCCTGCCGCTGCTGCAGCGCAGTGTCGCCGCTGTGACCCCAGTACGTCCGCACAACCAGGCATATCGTGGGCTGCTGCTGCGAGGGCTGGGTCTCCGCAGTCGCCTCAGGCGCAGCAGCTGTTGCGAGCACCGCCAGGGCACAGCACAGGAGGGAAATGGCCCATGTGGCGAAGCGCGCCACCGATCGCATGGTGTTGCACCTCCGCCAGCTCTGTAGTTATCGAGTCTGCTAACTTCCACTGACCATGTGCAAAATGTGACTACGGTGCTCTAGACCGCCGGAGATCAGCCTGCAGATCACTTTCCAGAAGCAGTTCGAGCCTTGTGGCAGCAAAGCTCAGGTCGCTGGACGGAGCCAGAGCACATTGTGTCAGGTTGATGCTGCTCAGTGCCTTTCACGACAGCAAGTCGTTCATTTGGCGAGTCCAAGGTTTGTGCTTGTCGCATGTCGAAGACTTGGAGTTGCAGCTGCAGTCAGACGGGCACCATTTGCAGTTCGCAGCTGGCAAATGATTGCGTGTCTCGCACTCAACACTCAGACCCAACAACCCACAACGGCCCCTACACACTGTGACAATCACTCCGAATCCAACGTGCTGACGTGCCATTGACGCGGCATCGCCTCTCTGCCTCGGACCCGAACCAGAATAGGCGCTTGGGGCGGCTGTGATGGTCCGCATTGTCAACGGAGAAATTGTCGGTGCGTCGGCCCTCATGCGCTGACGCATTGTGTGGTTCATACACATCGCGAATACACATCATGAAGAATCCATCGTCTCTGATCGCACATCGTATGCGCTGCAGAAGACGACAAGAATCCTCAGGCTAGCAGCAAGCCTGCGCCACTGGCATTCGGGTGCGAAACGGCGCTTGGCGCTTTGCTGTTTGAAGCCCATGCGCCGTCTTATGCAGCACTCCTGGTGTTATCGGGACGGCTGGTTCTCTAACTTGAATTTCTACCTGTTTGGGGACTTGCAGTCAAAGTGGCAGGCAGCAGCCGCGTGCGGCGCCGCAGGCTTCAGAGCCATGGTGGCAGCGCACGCCTTTCAAGTGAGCCATAAATCATGTCATCAATCACTCTGATCTGCTATGAACGTTGCAGTGGCGCAATGGCAAACTACTGCAAGCCGCGCATTGCACCGACATATGCTCGACCGACAGCTTCTCTGCAACACACGACCTCGCGGCATGGACTGCTGACCTTGCAGGCTGCGGCATGATGTCCCGCCGCTGTACGGCCTGCCGGTGCCGGACGCCGAGGTCTTCGGCTTCCACATCACAGCACAGCAGCTGCTGATCGCAGCCGCGCTCACCGTCTTCTTCGGCTGGCGCATGCTCATTTTCCTGGCTGTTCTATGTGCGCACTATCATCACCTCTCCTCGTTTCGTGATCATCTGTGGTGCACACGATGTGAGGAACCCTCTTCGATACAAATTTACCTGCTGACTTTGCATTTTTGTGCAGTCGTGGTCTTCAAAGTCAACTCCAGCTCGCCGTCGCCTCCGGGCGCAGCGGCTGGCGCAGGCAGCGGCGGGGGCGGTGCAGGGCTCAATCAGGCAGGCGACTTCGTGAGGGACTTTATGGCGAAGAATCCAACGAGGCCCAGTGGTGGCAGTGGCGGTGGACAATCAAAAGACTCGTGGGGCACACGCGGCAAGGGCCACAAGCTTGGCTCCGCATGACAGTCGAGGTTACAGACCTTGTGTCGGCAACTTGAGCCCCGATTATGGACACGTTGTCAACAGCACAGTGACCAATGAAATGCAACAAAACTGCTGTGCGATTTGGTGCAAAGATGCTGATGACCCAGCCCTGAAGACGGTCACTTCGACAGCGCCAGAAATGTCGCGCCAGAAATGAGGGCAATCCCGCTCAGGAGATATGCAGGGACGCATGACCGCTCGATTTCGTCGAAGACAACAATACCCCACAGGCCCGCGACGAGCAGGCCACACTGGAAGATTGGATACGCGATCGCAATGCCAATCCTTTCCGTCGCCAGCAGGCTGAGGACGTTGCCTGCAGATCGTCCATCGACAGCATGTCATACGACCACTGTCAGGGCCAACATCACGCATGCACATCAAATGCAACAGCAGGATTTGCCGAGCTGCATCACACCCACCGATGTTCCACATCAGTCCTGCAGCTATGCCATACAGAGCGGCGGTCTGTGGACAGAGCACAAAAGCATTAAAGCGCCATTCAAGTAAATAGCAAGTTCGGCACAACACAGGGTTTGCCGCAGGTTTCCGGCTTGCAAACAGCTGTGGCACCTTCAGGCTCTCTTTGCTAGGCAGGGCCCTCGCGCCATTGAGTCTGGCCACCCCGACAGTGAGTATGGGCGATGCCACCAGGACGCCGAGCGCCAGCGACGGTATGTATGTCAAACCGCGGACATGTGGTGCAAATGTTTTCGGCGCCAGCACCAGTCCTGCAGTGGCGCCCATCAAACATTGAAGTCGAACTTGACAATGCTGCAGCCTGCAGACTGGAGGGTCAGACGAAAGGATTTTGGTGCTCAGTGTCCCACCACCAAAAAGCCCGGCGGCGATGGCAGCGACGCAGCCGCTGCCATACTGTCGCGGCCCCTTCGGGACGTCGTCGTGCGCATGCATCGGGTCAAGAATCCGTTCCTCCTCCAGACGGCGACGGTGCTCGTCCAAGGCCTCTCTGTCGTCAACATCCGCTGCGCAAAGGCACACGTGGCAGATCGTGTGTCGATCTTCCTGAAGCTAGCACTGCAAAGGTCACGGTCGAAGCCAGTGTTGAAGCAGTGCTCTGTCCAAGGCGGACGAGGCACCACCTTCTTCCTTGTGCTCTCTGATGGCCTCTGAGTAGCGGCCATTGACCGCGATTCCCGCCAGGCCGCCAACCAACAGGAGCAATGCGGGCACCGAGAAGCCGGGGTGCTGCAGCTCGTCGCCGCTCACCCTGCAGCAGGATGGCCGCCAATTTGGCATGGTGAGAACACACTGCAGCACTCAATTCGCAGGTGCCACCAACTCACCGGATGCCCCACGTGAAGGACGCGATGATGGCGGTGCCGCACCACATGGCACTGGCCACCGAGATGCCGAGCTTGTCGATGGCAAAAAACGTGCAGCCGGTTGACATAACGAAAAGCGCGCCTGACAGCATGCCCCACGGCGTGAACACCTGCTCGGATATCACGGAGTCAAAGTTGTTTTGCCGTTTCCGCATTCGGTGGCCGGGAAGACGGTGGCAGACCGTCGTCACCGCTCATTCAGCCGTCGCGTCGTCTCCAAAGCGCCCGCACCCACGTCAATGCCCCCCACAACGATGCATGGCATGGCCTGCATGTGTTATGTACCTGCCGTACCGCCAGCAGCGGCAGCGAACTCAGGACGAGACCGCATGAGACCCAGAAATTGAAGTGCAGCGGGCTGACGTCCGCTCTGTGAACAGCGTCAAACTTGGGGAGGACACCGAACGTGCCGTTGAAGAATGCAGCAAGAGCGGCTAGCACGACGCCGAGCAGCGTGCTGGCCATCCTGTCAAGCCGTGGGAAACTGCGGGCTCGGCCGTCAGGCGACGAGATCTGATCGAGGAGTACTTCGCACCGCCGACATATGCGTGATAGCGGAACTGCGAGCTGCTGAAGCCAGTTGCAAAGGTTTGCAATCCCTTCAAGTCCGCTGTTGGTCCAACGTCACCAGAGTAAGATGCTGGAAGAATTTGGCCTTCAATGCGACAGGGATAGCAACGATAATGCAGGAAACTGAAGCTGAGCAGGCTGCACCTCGAATTCTCGGGGCACGTGCCCTCCAGATTTCCGGAACGTGCACAATAAGCCTTGCTGCCCGTGCTCATCCCTGCACAGATGCAGTTTCTCAGCTACGATCACAGCGCTGATGTATCTTGTCACCTTCGCGCCGTGACCTGCGCGCTGCAGCACCCTTTCGTTGGTGGCAACTGCGGCTTCGAAACTTCCGGAACCCGACCTTGCCAACCTGCGAGGCTGCGTATGCTGGCGGACATCCAGTGCGTCAGGAACAACATGCAGGGGCTCAGGTCTCTGCAGCACCGAGCCGGGATGAGCAGGCCTCTGCGTCATCATCTGCAACCGCACATCCCCGTGCGGCAGCACCAGCTGCGCTGCCTGGCCAGCGGCAGCAGCCAGGACAAGAGCTGGGGGGAGCTGCTGTCGTCCGCCGCCGACCTTGGCAGGTGCATTGCGGCTGCATAGACGCATGACCAAATGCATGGCTGCATCTTAGCCTTCTAGCCTGTGCACCCGTCAATACCGATTGTGCTTGCGGTAGGGATGTCGCCGGCAAGGTGGGCGAGTCGCTGAAGAGCGCGGTTAGCCGCATCATTCCCAGCACGGACGATGGCGCAATCAGCAGCCCAGCGCAGACGGGCAAGAGCCGTCAAGCCCACGTGGTGCGGGAAGATCCACCAGATGTGCAGCTGCACACCGCAGTCAGGGGTGAGTGCCCGAGACAGACCATCGCACCGGTGTCGCGTGACCTTTCACATAGATGTTTTAGCAGCATGCTCAAGGCAGAAAGGAGGCAGTTGCTTGCATGCTCTTTGCATGTCAGTTGCCGGATTTTTGTGCAGATGCTTTTGGCGGCGGCATCGCGGGTAGGCTCATGGGCGGCATAGTGCAGCGCGCATTCGGCGGGGTAGTGGAGAGCATGCAGCAGCAGATGGAGGCGGCACAAGATCTGCAGCAGCAGGCGAGTCCGAGCCTCTAACTCGCCTTCGCTTGGTGCTGAGACCTCTGTCAGGTGTCAGCCACACCGCGCCCTTGCCTGCACATGCCAGCAGATGTATTGAGATCAGTGCTGGCTGGCTAGCACATCAGCAATCCGTCACTGCGGCTGTAGGCAGCACTGGCCATCCAGAGCAGCGCCGAGGTCCGGCAGCGGCTTGGCGGTACGGTGGACGTGCAGCAAGCTTTCTCGCAAGAGAGTTCCACCGTCAGCGTGAACGGACGCACGTCTCAGCAGGCGCGTACCCAACTGAAATTTTGACTGGAGCCGCATGAACCTGAAGCTTTCAACTCGTCGCCCTGTGCATCCTCACCACGGATCGAAACCCAAACCCATCTGCAGGTGCGAGTGCGGATGCCTGTCGTTGGTCCGCGTGGCTTTGCAGAAGCAGTCGTGGAGCAGCAAGGCGACGATGTCAATATCTACGTCGAGCTGCCGAGCGGAGGCCGCATCAATGTGGACCCTGGCAGCAGCAGCGGCGGTGATGGCGGTGGCAGGGTTATTGATGTGGACTGGAAGGAGGTCCGGTGACCCTGAAAAGCTTCCTCAGAGGCGCCAGCACCGTCGTTTCGGCAGAGGAAGCAAACCAATCGCAGGATGTGGCAGAGCTGTTGGCTTTGGCCGGCAGCTTCCGCTTCAGTGCAGCGACGGCAGGAGCCAAAAATCCCCCGGGGAGGGGAGGGGGGGGGGCTTTGCTCCGCATTGCTTTTTAGCCATGTGTCGTTTCCATAGTACGACTGGAAAGAGAAACCAAATCTCAATCGAGCACGTTGTTTGGATGCTAGGCGGTGTCTTGAAACGAAGCTTGTCTTTGAAGGGCGCGTTGCATTCGGTCAACATTATATCCGCTCATGCTACGTCACAAGGAGCCTGACAACGACGGCTGTGTCAGCTGCCGTCAATGACCTGCGATACCTCGAGAGCCACCACAAGCCTTCTGCGCACGGCGCCATCACTATGATCTAGCGCAATGGCCATGGCAGAATTGTACTTTCTGCTGCGCTGCTCGATGATATTGGGCTGGCGGGCTACCAGATTTTCCACCACATCTGCCATGCCCTGCAAATGGCAGGTCAAGAAGTCGGATCGAGAGACAGAACAGCATTCACACCTTTCATTCCCGAAAACCAGATCCAACTCAGTACCTGCTGGCACGCTTCGTGGAGTGGATATTCGCCGTCAGGGGCAATGCGCTCCCACAGCAGGTTCGGCTCTGCATCTATCAGCCGCAGGGCGGCATCGCCATCGCCGCGTCTGAGCGCGTCCACGACGGCCGCCGCCATTTCACTGCGCCTCAGCACAGGCACATATCAAGCCGCTGTTTGACCCTAAGGTGACAGCACAGGCAACTCTTTACGCCGGAACCAGTCCGAGGTCATGCAGCAGCACCGGGGCCGGGGCAACACACATGTTGGCGCACCTCTGTTTCGCCAGCTCGAGCAGCAGCGGTGACAGAGTCTTCGTATCAAGCATGGTCTGAATCTCGCTGAGGCTCAGCTGAGCAGCGGCGCCGCCTGCGTCCTGGGCCAGCACCCACAGCCGCTTGGTCTCACGTGACATGCTGGGCTTTGCGCCCAGCGATCCGCGCACACCGATCTGCAGATGCCGTCCTGCTCCAACACCCTGCGACTTCGACAACCATGTCAGGGGTATGTGCCAGAGCTGGTGACCTGTGTCTGTACTTCACAGTGGCGTGCATTGCTGCAGAGTGGGTGCATTGCCGAAGTCGCTCATTTCTGTATCCACCCTGTCTGAGCTGCAGAGCGCACCTGGGAGCAGGATTGCAGGCCAGCACGCGCAGCTGCCCTGTGCCAGGCTTTGCGACGCTCCTTGCTGAGGGTGGTCGGCAGGCAAATCCTGCACCTGAAGTGGGGCCACATAAGCGCTCAGCCCGTCAATGCTGAAGGCTGATTTTGCACTGATGAGTGAGCAATTCGCATTGCTTGCCTGTCCTTATCTGCTGGTGCCGCCGTCTTTACTTCTGCAGATCCCTTGAACCAGGTCAGCAGCTCCTCGGCGAATTCGTCTGAGTCTGGGAATGTCAGGACTTTCGTCACCTGCAACAGTAGACGGGAGGCGCCTGCACATGAACCGTACGCCGCAGAAACAGGTGGGTCAATGGTTTGAGTCGTCACCGTGATCGAGCACATTTGAGAAAGAACATATTATGCAGCGAAGCGAGCGTCAGTACCTGCTCGGTGGTCGTGTCTGCATCTTTGGCACTGTCGGTAATGGCGGCGTCTGCGGCGGCGGCGCCCGTCGCATTGAAGGGACGTGTGCCCCAATCCGTGTCGCGATAGACCGTCACTTGCACCTGCGATCCGCAGCGAGCTGAATATGATGCAATCATAGTGTAGACATGCATGCAGCAATGCATATCCAGCACAAACTGCGCACCAGGAGGTTGCTGCCCAGGTGCAATCCTTCCAGATCTCTGCTGAGGGTGTCAACGGGGCCGCCTCGCCGATGTGGCGGCTTATAGGCCTCGGAAACTCTCCGACGGCGCTGCATTCGTTACGAGTGGTGCGTGCAGCTGCGCGTGCATTATCAATCAGGTCCTGCTTCGCTTCCGAGACGAATCACCCCCTGCGTTTTCAAACCCCAGGCGTTGCGTGCCGCAGCGGCGAGCAGCCTGCTTCACAAATTGTAATTTGAGCGTCCTGAGATTAGGACGCAGTAAGCGGTGCTGCGATCGCTGTGGGGGTGGGGCAGCCTGATGCAGCTGCAAAAAGTTGAGCCATGGCCAAGTTCGCATCAACGAGGGCGCAGCACTGCAGTTGGCAGCAATCGTTCATGGCGATAGCGCACCTGATCGATCCTGCCTGACCCTCGGTTCTCGATCGATTCAGCTGTCATGGGGAACCAGCAGTCGGCCGAGCAGGGAGACGATGCCAGCAAAGCGGCCGCAGGTTCGGCAATGCGCTTTCTCGTCCTGAATGTAATGCCATGTGATGCTCTGCAGGTGTCAAGTTGCTGGACCTGCGCATGCTCGTCCGTTTCAATCCGTGCCGTGCTGTGGTCATGCTGCTTTGTTGAGACACGGCAAATCCTCGGACGCACGCTCACAGGTGCACATGCCGCGACGCCAGCTGCAGTGGCGGAGCTGCGGTCGCCGTCCGCCGCCGCGCGCTGCCGGGCGCTGCTCCACCTGGCGCATGCWGGGCGCCGATGGCGGGCGGATCCGGGCTGGGCCCGCTCSTGGGTGGCCKCMGSCGCAGTTCGTGCGATTGTCGCCGGCACCGCGGCGGCGACCCCCGCCGAGGCGGCGCAGCAGGCAGCGTTCGCCTTCCGGGCGCTGGCGCTGCTGCTGCGGGACAGGTCGGCCGGCGGGGCCGCGGCCGCCGAGCTGCTGGCGGAGGCCGTCGCCGCGATCGAGGGCTCGGGCCCGCAGGCCATCGGCCCGGCGGTGTACCAGCTGCTCATCGCGGCGCTGGACCTGCCCATAACCTGCAAGGTGCTGCTGCACACAAACGTTCGCTGCACGCATTGCCTGCGCTGTGGACAAGTGCAGGACACTAGCATGCATGCTGGTGCTGGTGTTCGTTCGCACCAACCATGACGCCGTGTCAGAGGACCGCCACTGACTACCGAGCGCATGTTGGCAACTCAGTGTCACTGCTTCCATGCGATTTTGCTGACTTTGTAAGCTGTTCAGGTGGCGGCAGAGCAGGGCTTCAAGGGAGTGCTGCTGGAGCAGCTTGTGCAGCTGCTGGCGCCGCAGCAGGCAGGCGGGTCGCAGCCGAGCCCGCTGCTACAGGCCGGCCCGAGCGACAACCTGTGCCGCTCGCCAGGCATGTCACCTGTCGCTTTGCAGCAAGGCTTGGCCCAGATGCCTGCTTGCAGCAGAGCCGTGCTGAGCGAATCATGCAGATGAACGTCATGTCAAACCAGGTTTCCATTCTCCCGCTCTGTTGTGATGGAGGACGACTGGTTGTGCCGCAGATATCCGCACCCCTGGCTTCTTGGCAGCGGTGAGCCCCGACAAGCGGCCGCACGGCGGCAATGCAGCTGGCGTGGACGGCGATGCCAATGCAGGCGCTGGAACGAATGCGGCTGCGCAGCTGGCACCGGTCCCAAAGCTGGTGCTGCCGCCAGGACCGGCCGCGGCACTGCCAGCTCTGGGCGGCCTGACGCGCTCCTCGCGCCGTGGCGGTGGCTGGAACTCGCCGTCGCCGTCGCCGCTGCCGTCCCCAGCGCCTTTCTTCCCGGGCCAAAACAGGTGTGGGCTTCGGACGATTGGCTGGCCGACCACTCTTGTGGCAGCATCGTTGCAGTCTGCAAGTGACACTGTCTCGCCCCACAGATGCAGCGTCAAACAAAAGGCCTAGTCCTGGAAATCCTTGGCAGTGCGCCAATCCTAGTCTCCATACAGCATGCTGGTGGCCGCAGGCCGCACAGCACATCGGCGTGGGCGGAGCTGGCGGCGCTTGGCCTGGCGATCGGTGAGTCGCTGGTGGCCAGCGACCTCGCGGCCGTCGTGGGGCACCACCGCCGTGCGCTGCAGGCCGCAGCCGACCAGCAGTCCGCAGGTACTGGGAACCAGCAAAGCCCCGCTCTGCGGATGTTCTCGATGGAGGGCGCAGCGTTGTGCGGTGGAGGTGGCCAAAATCACTCACGACTTGCAGATTCGACGACAGGATGCAGCCATGAGCTTGACCACTTTACGGCATGCCCCGCGCCGGCTCTGCTGACGCCTGCCGCTGCAATGCGCAGGCCCGCGCGTCAACGCCAGATCGCTGGACCTGACGTCGCACTGCATCGGCTCAGCCTCCGGCAGTGACGACGCCAGCAGCGATGGCGGCGGGGCCCGCAGCCCGCGCCTCGCATCGGACGACGACGAGGCGGACGTGGCTGCACACCCCCCGCCGCGCCGCCGTCCGCCCAGCTGCCAATGTCCGCACGCGGCGCCGCGGCGGCAGCCCCCGCACCTCAGGTCAGAATGCAAGAGCGTTCTCTCTGACTGCTCAGAATAGTGTCTGCGCAGCAGCAGAGCTAGTGCAGGTGCAGCCCTGCAGCCTCCAGCAGGAAGGATGAGGGAGGATGTGCTGGAACCGCATCCTGCTCGAGCCGCTGCTATGCCGCTGACGCACGTGCCTGACACCCGGCGCAGAAGATGTCGCCGGAGCAGCAGGCGCAGCGGTACATCGTGCCGGCGCGGTGGTCCTTTGCTTGGTACATTCCCGATGTTCCATTTCGGATTTCTGCAGGAGGTGACGCCGGACCAGCAGGCGCAGGGCTACATCATGCAGGCGCTGGCACAGCTGGCCAGCATGCCCTTCGGGTCGGCTGCCATGCGGCGCCCTGCCGCCAGCGCCTCCCCGGTGCTGGTCCACTCGCTGGTGGAAATGGTGAGTTTACATCCTGAGGAAAAGATTGTACCCCATCGCTATTCATGTGGGTGAGCTCCTGCTTGAGAGGATGTCCGAAATCGCAGCGATGTCAGGTCTGTGCTCGGAGCAGCCCTCTCAGGAGGTGGCCGATGCAAGGTTAACCGACGGTATGGTTGCCCACTGCATGCAGGCATGCGCGGGCAAGTGCGGCGGGCCGCTGTGGTGCCAGCTGCTCTCGCTGCTGCACTGGGACACTGCGCAGCAGGAGACTCAGCCGCTCCTGTTCGCCACCCATGATGCAGTCGTGTCGTACCCGGCGGAGGAGGCCTGCGTCTCGCCTGCCGCTTCGCCGCGAGGCATGCACCATCCTAAGTATCGCACTTGTATCGGTCCTCATCCATATGGTGTTGCGTTTTCACAGTCATGTCTGTGCCGCTGCCAGCACCGCCCACTGCCAGCAGGACAGTCAGTTCGGATGAGCGGCACCCTCCGGCCTGCATCTTGATGATCCTTGGCCCTGGCGCCGCGGGTCCTCAGGTCTTGGTGCGATGCATGGCACATTTTGGCGAGCGGCGCGGTGTCGGACCGATGTTCTGCTGGGCGCCAGATGCTGATGACGTGTTTCCGAGCGCAGAGGCTGGCGGCGCGGTGCTGGCGGCGGCGGCGGCGCAGGCGCTGGCCGGCATCGCCACGCAGCCGCTGCTGGGTGGCAACGCGGGCGTGGTGGCCGGGCTGCTGCGGCTGCTGGCGGCGCACGTCGCGGCCTCGCCGCGGCGCGACGCCGGCGCAACAGTTCTGGAGCACTGCCACATGCAGCTGCAGTGCCTGCAGGTGCCCTTCCTAAACCCACCCTTCTGGACGTCGGTGCGGTCGTCCGAGGCTCCTCTACCCAGAAGGATCGCAAGTTGTGCAATGTCGGACGTTGTTCCTGAGCACCCTGGACCCTGGCAGTCGATTTCCTGGCGGCCATTCCCTTCGTGAGTCACTGTGTGGCTGCGAGGCAATCGTTCCTCCCATGAGCCCTTTGTGGTACTGCCAGGCTGCAGTGAGACCATCAGTGGTGCAATGCCAATGCAGACTGCGCTGCGGCTGCCAAACGAGGACCGGGCCGCTTGGCTGCAGCTGGCCGCGGCGCAACTGGGTCTCTACGCTGCGCTCGCTGCGCACAGCCGCGACGCCGCCGCCGGGGCGCAGCTCCTGCTGCTGCTGGCGCCTGGCTCAGCGGCGGCGGCGCTAGCGGCCTCGGTCGCGCGGCAGCTGGCGGCAACAGCAGGAGGGCTGGACGGCGGCGAGGCGGAGGCCGCGCGTGCGACGCTGCGCTATGCCGCTGCGCTGGCAGAGCTCATTGGCCGCCAGCCAGCCGTGCAGCAGGTGCCTCTTAGACTGAGACCGAGCATGAATTGTCGGTCCTTGAAATCGGTGGTGGCCTGCATTCGCACAGCTGCAGAGCAGGGGACGCGACGACCACCTGTGGGCAGTCTCTGCACACGCCTGTGGTCAGGATCACCGGGGCACCTCGGAGACACGAAGGGCCTGGCGGCTCGTGGCCTCGGGATGTCCATGGCCACATGCTGGCTTCGTGGCGACCACAGGCCGGCGTCGAAGCAGACTCTGAGCGGCACGGCAAGGACGTGGTCGTGGCCCCGGCGGCTGGTGCACCCCTGCGGAGGAGCGACGCCTTCACGGCGCTCAGCCACCTGGTGGCGCCGCCAGACGCCCTGCTGCTGCAGCTGCTGTCGGATCCGACGGCGCAGTCGGACACCGCTGGAGCGATTGGCGGGTCGGTGGGTCCGGCGTCGCCGCTGCAGCTTGAGGCGCTGGCCGCTGCCGCCGTGATCTTCGGCACAGCAGGTGAGTGCAATGACTCGCCCGCTGCAGTGCAGCGCTCGCGTTCTATGTGGCTGCACCTTTGGCAAGGTGTCGCGATGCAAGGACGGGACAACTAACCGTGTCATGCATGTGGCGGAACGGTTTCGCCCTGAAGGAACACGATGCCCTGAAGCCGCCTGCCCCGCTGCGCCTTGCAGGCAGCCCCTTTGCGGAGGCTGGGCGCATGATCGGCGTTTGCATCCACCTGCACTTGATGCACCTCCTTGGAAGATAGTTGCCTCATCTTCTGCCCACTGCAGGCAGCCCCTTCGCAGAGGACGAGCACATCGTCGGCGTGTACATCCACCTGCACTTCATGCAGTTTCTGAAGCTCTACAATGCGCCTGCGCACGAGCGGGTCTCGGCCCGTGCGGCGCGTGGCCACATCCAGGTGTGCCACGCCCGGCTTGTGTGCGTCTCATGGGCAGAAGGATCCCTCATGATCTGCCTCCAGGGAGCTGGAGTATGTGTGGGCTGGTGATTTTTGAGCTGGTGCAGCCATGGTCATTTCTGCATTCATCTCTGCGAGGCCTGTGGTTCATCGCCAAGAGCGCCACACTGTTGGCTGCAGGCGCTGGCGGGCATTGCGCGGCGGAGCGGGCCCGCGGTGCGCGCCCGCTTCCTGCAGGCGCGGGTGATGGGGTACCTGGCGGCGGAGCTGGACCTGGAGCTGCAGGCGCACTCGGCGCCAGCGGTTGCGCCGCTGGCCACCACCCGCTCTGACGGCAGCGCCCTCGGCAGCGCGCTCAACTCCGCGCGCTCCCTCGCCTCCTCGGTGGGTGGATGAGGAGCAGGTCTCGACAGCGGACCGGCGGCAGACCGACTCGCTGGGGCAAAGCAGGGGGAGGATTGGGCATGGCTCATGTCCAGGCCGGCATCTCAGGCTCGAAACGCAGGCTTGCAGGCGCCCTCAGCACTGCCTGCAGCGCCTGCTTCCAGCGGCAGATGCAACTGGGCACGTTGCATCCACCGCAGCAGCCTGAACCTGGGTTTGCCCAGGGAGACGGCGTTCCCATCCATCTGCCGGCCTGAGGTGTTGCTTTGTCTCTTTTGCTGCAGCTCGACAGGCGCGGCTCGCTGCCGCCCAGCAAGCGCAGCAGCCTGGACATCGATCCTACCAACCCTGCGCGGGCTGCGGCGACGGCCGCCGCCGGGGGCGTCCCGCTGCTGCAGCTGGGCGGCCGTTCTGCCTCGGCGGCGCGCCCCATCCCGCCGCTGGAGCTGGGTGGCAGGGCGACCGGCAGCAGCCCCGCCGCGGCATCCACCGGCGCGCTGCGCAGCTCGCGGTCCAGCCGCTCCATCACCTGGGCAGGCGATGACGGCCAGCCCGCCGGCGAAGTGCGTCGCGTGATGGCGTGAATGAACATGAACATCGAAGCCAGAGTGTGGAGGAACAAAGCATCGAATGGCCGAGGGCTAACAGCTTGCAGGAGATCTTCCGCCTCTGCGTGCGCAGGCGACAGGGCGGGACTCCGACTACGATTCGGACGGCTCGCCGCACACGCCTGCTGCATCTGGGCCGGGCGGCAGCCGCACCCCGGGGGGGTCCGCGCCCGGCTCCGCGCGGCCGCCGGCGGTGCCGTCGCTCAATCTGGTGCCGGGGCGGGAGACGGGGTCGGGGTCCCGCAGCCGCCGCTCCTCAGCGCGTGGCCCCGGCAGCGGGCGCGGCWAGGGCGGCGCTGCCGGCGCGGCGGGCGTCGGCCAGCGGTGTGTCGCAGGCAGCGTGCCCGAGTCCTGGTCTGCGACACCCTGCACATGCACATCCGAGCAGGGCCCCAGTGTTACCTCCCCGGAGCACCATTCGTCACCAAACGTGCACCATATGTCTCAAGATGGTGGGGTCCGAATGCGCGTGCAAAACGCATGCTGCTACGCACCATGCAGGACCGGGGCCACAAGCTCACGCAGCAACGCAGACAGCCTGGGCAGCAGCGGCCGCCCAGCAACGCCGGCGCAGCGGCTGCCGGCGCTGCTTGCCCCCGCAGCCATCCCGCGCCTGGCGCTGTGCGAGCGCGCCTCGGCAGWGGTGCCGGCGGTGGGCKGMCGCCCGCCGAGCAGCCGCCTGGCGTCCGGGCGCGCCGGCAGCAGCCGCCTCGGCGGCGGCAGCTCNNCGCGCNNGGTGCCGGCGGCGGCGGTGCCAGCGGCTCGACCACGCCGCTGGCGTCGCCGCCGCAGGCGGTCGCGGTGCTGGGCGCGGCGGTCGTGTCCGGCAGCCCCACCCGGGCCGGCACGCGGCTGCGGCAGGGCAGCAGCCCCTCGAGGCGCAAGTCCAGCGACGTGCCGCGGCCGTCGCCGCCCAGCGGCAGCCCCAGCCGCAGCCTCAGCGGCGGCCTGAGCCTGGCGCTGCGCGGCAGCAGCCCCGGGCCCAGTCCCGAAAAGGCGCCCGCCACAGTGGCGCCGCGCCCCGGGAAGGCGCCTGCCGCCGCGAGTCCCCCGCCGGCAGCGCCGCACCGTGGTCAGCGACCGGCGCGGTGCCCACGGCAGCCCCTGCGGCGGAGGCGACGCCGACGGGGGCGGACACCATGGACGCCGCTCGCCGCGTGCGGCGCAGCCAGGCGGGGCCCGCCGCGGCCGGCTCGGCTGCCGACTCGGCTGCCGGCTCGGCGTCGGGGGGCGGCTCAGCGGCGGGCTCCGGCCGCGGCGGCCGCGCCCCAGGCGGCATGCTGTCCCCTGGCGGCAGCAGCGTGCGCTCAGGCGGCGACAGCGGCTCGGACTCCGAGGAGTCTGACGACGCCTCCAGCGACGGCGACTGCGAGGGTCCCGGCGGCGGCGGCAGGCCGGGCTCGCCGCCGCCGCCGGCGGCAACCATCGGAGCACCCATGCGGCTGCCGGCTGGCTTCCACTTCACTGGCGACCTGGATGACGACGTGGCGCGCCTGGAGGCCCTCGACCTGGACAGGGTGCGCAAAGTGTTCTCTCGCATCACAAGGCAGTTTGCCATATCCATATGGCGTCAAACAGCAGACGGACTTGGGCAAGTTTTGCCGCAAGCTATGTAACTGCCGTGTCCCTACATCCGGGCCACTGCTGCCTGTCGCTTGATGCTGCTCGGGGCGCTCTGCTGCGCCTGTGAGGGTATGGCGCGGCCAGCTGATGCGGGGCCACCATGAGCGCAGAGCGGCAGCGAGGGCAGCGACTCGGGCGGCAGCGCCGCCTCGACGCCGCGTTCGCCCACCATGCCGGCGGCTGCCGCGACGAAAACGCTGGCGCCGCAGGCCTCGCTGCGGCGCGGCTCCGCGATGATCCCCAAGCTCGACATCGAGGACAACGCCCCGCGCGGCGGGCAGCTCCTTTGGGACAGCGCGGGCGGCGGCGGCGGGCTGGACGGCGGCAGCGGCGCGGGCTCGGCGCCGCCGTCTCAGAGCAGCGGCGTCTCCGGCAGCGGCCGGCTGCGGGCGCTCAGCGCCATGGAGGGCGCCGCCCTGGCCACCGGCAAGATGCAGGCGGTGCTGCGGCCCGGCGCCGACGCAGGTACGGCCCAGCCTCGTGTTTTGCCGCTTTGGATTCCTCATCTCCTCCAGCCTTCAGGTTGGCTGGAGGCTGCTATTCTGACCGACTGGGCCCACATGAGGCGGACTGCTTGCCTTGCGCCGCTGAGGGTCATGCGCACCCACAGTTCTCTATGGAAGGGCGGCGTAGCAAAATTTTTTGTCCAGTAAAGTTCAATTTCTAATTGCAAACATAGTCTTCGGATAGTGTATCGACACATCGTGACGCGTCGACAAGTATGAACTCGTCTACCAACGTAGGCAGGCATGCTTCATATTGCAGCGCAACAACAAAATGCAAAAAAGTAAACAGGAGTAGCATTGCGTTCACAGTCGATAGCACAGAATCAACAAGCAAATGGAAGGCGCACCCACAGTTCTTATGGAAGGGCGGCGTAGCACATTCATGGCAGAGCCGAACAGTGGTGCCTGCTGCGCTTGCAGATGATGCGTACAGCACGCTGCAGCCGCTGGACTATGACGCCGAGCGGGCGGTGCGACGCCTGTACTCGGACAGCCAGCTGCACCTCGCCATCCTGGAGCTGGTCAGTCGCTTCCTACGCATCTCTCCATCCGAAAGGCCGTCTCCTGAAAGGGCTAGGCAAGCATGGCATCCGGCCAGCCGCTGAAAACTGTCAGATGGGCCCCAGACTCACAGGCTGAACATGGAGATGTCCAATCGGCGCACGACTCTGAAGGGTGCATCCAGCCACTTCTGACCTGACGTCGGCGTGACCGATCGCCAGGTGCTGGCGCTGCTGCTGCGCCCCGACGGCAGCCTGGATGGCGTGTACACAGACGCCGAGCGCACCGAGCGGCGCGCTCAGAATGTGCCCTTTATCCTGCTGCACCACCTGGACCATGCCAGGTGCGTGCGGGCCAGGATCTGATGCTGGGCGGTGCCCATGCAATCCCCTTCTGACCTCGATTCTTTTCTCCGTTTGCCTGACCTCCATGAACAGCAGGCGCAATCCTGAGGAGTGGAAACAGGGGGGTGTCGGCAGCGAATGCGCTGAGCGCTGCAGCCACCCGCTGCCTCCCAGCCTGCGCAGGGGCTTGACTGCTGCATGGATTCGTGTCGCAGCAATGCCGGCGTGGTGGCGCCGCTGCTGGAGCGTGCGAGGGGGCTGGGGCCCGGCGGCCCGCGCCTCATGCGCTTGCTGTGCCGCTGCCTGTTCAACGGGGGGCTGTACACGCAGCGAGCCCGCATCGCCCGCGGCGCCTATGCCCAGGTGTGCCAAAATCGCTGCTCTGGCTCCCTCACGCACGCGTTGCATGTAGAGACGAGGGCGCCACCAAGCTGCGTCAGTGCGCCAGCTCGGGATGCCGCTCGCGTGTGTCTTGCAGTGCACTCCAGTTGGAGGCCGACCAGAAATCAGCCTGAGACAGTGCAAGACTGGGGACTCAGCGCCGCTGCTTGTCCCTGCCCCATCCTGCTCGAGCTCTTTCCTGCACGGAGAGGCTGAGGCTCCGGCGCTGGGCTGTATAACTATCTTGCCAAACTGCAGGTTACGCCCTCCCTGATCAGCCTGCAGCATGGATAAAACGGCCATAAATTACCAAACACGGCCATGAGACTGTCACGTCTGAGAACAGATCCGATGTCATGAAGTCCGAAGGTGTGCCTCCGCAGGTGCTGCCCGGGGACGGCGCCTGCCCTGGGGCAGCCGGGGAAGGGCTTCGTGATACGCCTCAGGATTCGACATGCCGGCAAGGCTGGGATGAAGCGCAGTGCACACAGGTGTCAATGCGTGACGAGTGCTGCCGCAGGTGCTGCGGGCGGAGGCGCCCGCCCTTGGGCAGCCGGAGACGGGCGTCGCGCTGAAGGTCACCGACATGCCGGCCTCCGTGCACGACGGCCACGCGCTGGTGGACGCCTTCTCGGAGGTGGCGCTGCTGGAGTCCTTCGCCCGGGCGCCCTCCGTGTGCCAGGTGCGCCGCAGCATGTTGTTCAAATGCTTGCCGATTCAGGGCGTGGACCGTGCTCATGCTGCAGCGCCGGGAGCAGGCCTGCGCCCACGCGCAGCATGCGCCGGGTGCACCTGAATCCGATGCAGTCCCTGGACATGGGGCCCCGAGAGACCAAGTCGGAGGGGCCTGGTTGGCTCGTGCCTTTGCTGCAGCGCTGTGTGCTGCCAGCACGACCTCCGGCGGCGGCCATGACGGCAGACTTGACCCGAGTCTTCATCGCACCGAATGAGGATGTGGCATGACACACGCTTCAGGACGCGCTTCAGGACGTGCTTCAATGTGGCCAGACCCTGGAACCCAAACCCTGAACTGCAGCTGTGGGACTACGGGGTGGAGGGCGACAGCTTCGTGCTGGTGCTGCGGCGATACGAGTGCAGCCTGGCGCAGTGGCGTGCCGCGCAGCCGCCCGACCCCGCAGCGCGCCTGCCGCTGTACCTTGCCGTCTTCGCCGACGTGCTGCGCGCCGTCCAGGTCGGGCCACAAAGTGCTGACTCGCAAGGGCTGCTGTAACCCTGCATCGTTGCTGCCTTGTCATACCCTGATGAGCCGGGCGCGACAGACATGAAGCGCAGCAGGGAAATGGCGGTGGTCTACAGAGTGATCACGCTGCAAATGTGGTGCTGCCATCCGCACAAGCACAAGAAGCATCAACCAAACTTCGCAACCGGAACTTCTTGCCGGCGACCTGCAGAATGTTCACGCCGCGAACGTGGTGCACTACGACCTCAAGTGCGACAACGTGCTGCTGGAGCCGCTGCTGCCGCGCCCGGCGTCGGGCGGCAGTGGCATCTGGGAGCCGGCGCCGGGTGCCACCGAGCCGCCCTTCCGGGTGATGGCCCTGCCGCACCTGCACTGCCCCGCGCGAGAGACCCCAGTCGCTTCCTGCTGCACTCCAACTCTGGCAGGGGTCGTAGGCTGTCGAGCACGCATGCGTCCTCAGACCGCATGTCAGCACCCAGCGCCGCAGCAGGGTCCAGATGCGGGTTCAAGGATTCAGGGACAGGATAGGCGCAGGGTGAGGGTCAACAGCAGGCCGCCCTGTCACTGCCACCGGGCAACGAATGCCCACCCCCAGGAGACGGCTGGCCCCGCAGGTGGTGCTGGCGGACTTTGGGGAGTCGCGGGCGTTCGGCGACGCCAGCCCCGGCAGCGCTGTGACGACGCGCAACCGGGGCACCGAGTGCGTCAAGAGCCCCGAGATGCTGCTGGTGGCCAACGCGCGCAAGACGAGCCGCAACACCTACGACCGCCGCAGGCGCGAGGGCGCAGGTGCCCTCACTGCGACCTGCATCGGTGGCTCGGTGCATCCCAAGCCGAGACAGCGCGGAGCTGTTGTCTGAACTTTCTCTTCTGAAAAGCAGCATGGCAATTCTGTAGGCAAGTGTTCGGCATGCGTTGGAGTGGTCGTCTTGCTACGGAGCAGCTTTCTCACTCGGCGTAGCCTTGCATGGCCAGCGATGCCAGCGTGGCTCCGCCAGGGCAGCTACAGAGGCAACGAGCGCTGATGGTTCGCCACCACCGAAACAGGCGACCAGTCGACTCGATGTTTGCGCAACTGCAGGCGCGGCGAGCGACATGTGGAGCCTGGGCTGCCTGCTGTACGAGCTGGTGACGGGCCGCTTCCTGTTCCACGACCCCGACTGGATACGGTTTTTCATGCGCGTCACCCGCGACGGGGAGGCCGTGCTCCCGCCCGCTCGCGCTGTACGTCCTTACCGTCAATTACTCCGTCACTTGCAGCTGATCCCATGGCCGCGACTCCAAGGCCGCCCATGCCCCGCGCGACGCCGGCAGCGAGGAGGTCACTCTGCAGCCCGCCGTGCCGTGCATGCTCCAGGCCGCCTCCCCGGCTCGATGCCTCCAAGGCCGCACATGCAGCTGCCTTTCTGTGCAGATGGCCCCGCAGCAACCCCTGGACTGCCGCACTCCTGAGCGCGCTCCTTGTCCTCAGCGCACCACCTTGGGCACTTGCCAGCGATGGTGCAGATGACCGCTTTCCCCAAAGCCCGGACGCGCTGCCGGCGCTGGGGGCAAGCTGCGGCGGCACACCTGTCGGAGCAACCTGCTGCCCTGTCTGAGCAGGGTTCATGCCGTACACAGGAGGCGGTGGCGCACTTGCCGGGGGTAGTGCCGCTGCTAGAGCTGATGCTGATGCGTGACGCGCGCCGCCGTCCCTCCATACCGGACGTTCTCAAGCGGTGCGCTGCGCGACGTTCGTCCTATCATCCTGCGGCTGCGCGCCTCCCTGTTGATCGACGCAGGCCAATCTGCGACCTGTGCGCCCTCTGGCTGTGGCTTGGCGCCAGGGCACCTGCTCACCGCCCACCCCTGCATCCCTGCATGCCGTGCGACGATGCATCTTTCAAAAGGCGCTGGAGTGCGGCGCCGTCAAGTCCCGGCAGCTCGAACCTCCCCGCCCTCTTGTGCTCGGCAGGGTGCAGAAGCTGCAGGCGACGCTAGCCGAGGAGGGTCGGCCTGCAACTGCGCAGACAGAACAGCAGCGGCAGCAGCGGCAGCTGCAGGCGGAGTCGCAGAGCCAGCAGGCACCGCTCACGCAGACGCCCTTCCAGGCGGCGGCCGCCGCCGCCGCCCCGCCGTCGTCCGGCAGCAACACGGCGCGCAGCGGCCGCCGCGCCACCGCCTCGGTGAGTGAAGTGTGTGCCGGCTTGCTTGCAGGCCGGCGCCCTGACGTACACGCCCCAGCCTCACCTTTGCCCGGGGATCCCATTCGCAGTGGGAAGCAAGCGAGCAGGGTTCAGGAGCACATGTTGGGCACGATTCTGGGCAGGATTGCCCTCAGTCACACAGTGCTCCTTCGCTGCGACCGAGGCAGCGCTCTGCACCTCCAGCGTCCTTCCCTGTCGTTTTGGCATTGTCCTCTCCCGTCGTGCAGGCGGAGGCGCGGCTGCCGTATGCGACCTGTGAGTACTACCTCGGCGTGCTCAGCCACCTGGCTCCGGAGCCGCTGTGGCTCGGCTCCACTCCCGGGCTGGCGACGCCGGAGGCGCTGGCCGCAGCCGCCATCTCGCACGTGCTGCTGCTGTGCCGCGCCGCCGGGCCGGGCACGGGGGCGGGGGCGGAGGCGGGTGCCGCGGCGGGGGCCCCCATGGAAGAGGAGGAGGTGGCGGCAGCCGGCGGCGCGCCGGGGGACGGCGCAGCAGCGGCTGGAGCAGCAGCAGACGCCGCGGCAGCGACCGGCGCTGGCGCGGAAGCGTCTGCTGGGCGACAGGAAATAGGTCAAGGCGGCGGCGCCAGCGTCCCGCAAATGGTGGCCGAGCCCGGCGCCTCGTCAGCCCCCGCGGCCGGCGGCCAGGCGGCAGCAGCGGCGGCGGCGCAGGATGCTCAGGGGCCCGGCGCAGGCGGTGCAGCGGGCGGCGGGGACCCCGAAGCGGCGGCAGGGCGCGGAGCCCCGGGGCTGGCGGCGGGTCGCAGCGCCTCCGCAGACGCGCTGCTGCTGGACGCGCTGGCGGACGGCGGCGTTTGCGCCGCTGTGCGGTCCTGCGCTGCAGCCGGCGCCGCGTGCACGCTCGTGCCGCTCACCGCCGCTGAGGTGCAGCCGCCTTTCTCCCGTGCTGCCGCCCGCTGCTGCTCGCTTGTCAGCGCCTGGAAGCCGCCTGAGGCCCGCAGTCTAGGCACCGCATCGCTTCCACAAAGGGAGAGCGCGGCCTCTGGCGGATGGGCTGTGGCTGCGCATCTGTTGCGCCGCTGCGCAGCGCCGCATCGTCAGCAAGCCCGCGCCAGCTGACGTCCAGGTCCAAATCCAGATCCACATGACAGTCTGCAGATGAGTAGGCTGACCTCAAGACCTTGACTGGTTGCAGGACGGAGAGGGCGGGCCGCCGGGCTCCAGCTTCAGCGCGCAGCTGCCGCGGCTGCTTGTGCGGCTGGCCGCGCTGCCAAGCGACGCCAGGTGCGAGCTGACTCTGGCAGCAGAACCCTGGCTCAACCCTCACTGCGGTGTCAGCCGCGCCGTTGAGACCATCGAGATCAGCAGTCTCCCTCGGCACTTTCTGGTATGGCTGCCTGCGGTCCCAGCCTTCCGCGCCCGGCTGCGCGGGGCTACTGGCGGCGCCACGTGACGCAGCCGCCCTGCAAAGCAACTGCATGGCTAGGCAGCTGTCTGCTGCAAACCTCACAGCTGCACACTGTCTGCCCCTGCTGTGCTCACCAAAACTGACCAAATTCGACCAAACCCTCAAACACCTCTCGATTTCCCTGGCGGTGGTGGCCTGTAGGGTGCTTGTAGCAGCGGCGGCGGGGTTGGATGGCGAGGCGGCAGTGCTGGCGGCGGCGCGGCTCGCAGGCCTGAGGCGGTGCACCGCCTACCAGGCCCTCATCCGTGTGTCCCACCGCCGCCTGGCGCTGCAGCTGCAGGCACGCCCCCAGTTGCATGTTGCTGCGCATTGAATTGAATTGAATGTCATCGATTCGGGTCCTGCGATGTCCACATCAGATGTCGAGCCAGATCAGGCGGCCCCGCCGCAGCTGCACTGAAGCAGCTGCATCTGCCTCCCCTGCAGGAGCAGCACGTGGCAATTTTGACGGAGTGGGCGACGGTCGCGCAGGAGGCCTGATGCTCCCGTTGATGCAGGCCGTGCTGCCTGACCTCAGTCAGAGGGTTTGGGCAGGCGCCGCAGAGTGGCAGGACTGGGGATTTGTGATGTGGCATCCAGCGGCCGTCCCACCATGTCTGAAAGTGACATCTGAATCTATTACGGTTTGATGGAGGCTGGTGTGTGGGGGCCGGAATCCCTCTGTAGGCAGATGAATAGCAAAGAAACCATTGCGGTTTGCGACATATTGTATCAACACACTGAGAGACCGCAGTCGCGTCGATTGAGTGTGAGATTATGGCATTCTGCGGCCGGAAGTGAGCCTCATGTTTACCTTTAAGAGATATCAGTGGGACACTGCCTGTCATCACGCACACAAAGGCAACGTTAAGTTTGCTTCTCGAGCATCGCCCGAGCAGCAGCAGAAAACCAATTCCTGCAAAGCAGCAGCAACCGAACCTTATACATACTCAACTGATGAAAAATCCAGAGCACGACCTCAGTGATGGCTACGGCGTAAACAAAGCTAATGCGATTGGTTCGCTGCCTAGAACAAAGGCTTGCAAACGTTGCACCAAAACTGTACACACGAACCCGTACAGCCACACCGCATTATGCGGCTGGCAACGAGGTCGTGTGAGGTACACGGAAATGAGACTGCTGCCTAGAAAACTGACGACCAACGTGGTGACACCCGAAGCTACCTAGAAAGGAGCCATGCCGGGGGCCTGCCGCTGCTCAGCAAAGGAGCAGGCGGGCTCTGCCAATGTGGCGCTCTATCTGCTGGATGTGGGTTCGCTTATAATCGAGCCGCCGGCATGGCTGCAAGGAAATGAACGACGAGCAACAGGGTTTGCTGCCGCGTCAAACCGTGCTGCCTCGCCGCTCGCCGTTGCCGCGCCCCCCGCTGAAGGCGCTGCCTGGCAAGGCGCTGCTGCCGCTGTCGCTGCCGCCGGAGACGGCAGCGCTGCCTGCAATGCCTGCGCTGCTGCTTGACTGCTCTGTCAGCAGCCGCCGGGACCCGCGCGCCAGTTTCAGCGACTGGGCGCGCCTCTTGAGGATCGCAGCCACCCGTCCCTGCAGCATGCACCGCTCAGAGTCAGCAAGGCCAATCTTCTGAAAGGTACATACAACACACTGCTTAGCAACTTGCATACCGACACTGCATGGTGAGACGTGACCTTAAAACCTCAGTCTGCTGCTGTATACTCACTGCAGAGCGTCCTACCTGCAACTTTGTCGTGGGCCGCTTTGTCGGCCGCCTGGTGGGCCGGCGCTTTTTGACATTGCTGTGCCGTGTGGGCCGCTTCGTGGGCCGCCGGGTGGGTTTACGTGTAGGCTTCTTTGTCGGCTTCTTGGTCGGTTGCTTGGTCGGCTTCTTGGCGGGCGGCGGCGGCACGACCAGATCATCGAGGCCCGGCGCCGACTGCTGCTGCGGATCGGGGCTGCGGCCGGACGTCTGCCCGGAGGCACGGTAGGTGATCCATGCCCACTGCATGCGTGTCATCTGCCCCGGCGTGAAGGCCAGGTAGCACGCGTCGTCGCTGCGGCCCAGGAACACATACAGGTAAGGCATTTCGTCCCGTGATGGGGCTGACATCGTGGCGCACGCCAGGTCTTACCTCGACGTGAGGCGGACCTTGGTGTCTTGCTGACCCTCTCAGTGAGCATCGGCTCGTGGCCATCTACACATTTTGTGGCGCGACCAGAACACCATCGAATTAGTTTCTGGAACTGCAAGCCCACCTGTAGTCCATGGGCGAGTGGATCGGGTCCAACCCTGGCCAGATGGTGGCGTCGCAGCTCTTGCGGTTGGCGGGGCACCCTGAGGTGGCGCCCGCCTGCGGCGGCGTGTCCGTTACGAAGTCGTTCGGGTCGGAGCAGCCGCCCTGAAACGTGTGCGACAGCAGCAGCCAGTGGCCTGCGGGGTCAAGAACGAGCCACAGGTGTCAGATGCTGGCAGCGGATTGCAGGGCGTCCCGTGCGGGGCGGCCAGGCCGGTGCCGCTGACGCAGACCCGCACGCCGCTGCAGCTGAGCTTGCGCCTATGTCCCTCTTTCATCGAGACGATGACTCGAAGGGGATGCGAGTGCCGAGTCGCGACGCTCAGTGCAGCAGGCCCACCTGTCTCGTGGACGATGGTGCCGCCCAGGTTGTACCCCGCAAAGGCGCCGCCCGGCAGCGTCGCCGGGTGGACCATCAGGCCGTCCAAGATGGCAGTGCTGGGGTCGCTGAGGGTGGTGGGGTAGTAGGAAAATCCCAGGTAGGGGCTGGGGTCCATGAGGTAGATGTTGAGCGTGTCGTTGCCACCCGTGTGCAGCTCCGTCTTGAGCGCATACTCCAGCGTTTTGTTCATCCTGCACAAACGATGTGAAGGACCACACATCAGGCGAGAGTGCACTCCGGCAGTGTTCCGGAACGTTGTGTGAGCTGCTGCATGCAATGCAGCTGCCCGACCAGGAAGCTCGCGAGATGCAGGTGAATGCTGCTGCTCAGTCCATGCGCCACTTCGACAGCTGCTGCGTGCATGGCGCTGCATAAAAAAAGCCAGAGGTTTAGGCGAGCAGGCAAACTCACCCGGCGCCGGAGTACCACAAGTCGTTGACGGTGAAGTCCACGGTGCCCAGCATGAAGACGAAGTTTGGCGCGTAGAACTTGTTCATGACGGCCATCTGCTGCACTAGCTGGTCCATCGTCACATTGCCCGTGCCATCGGCCTTAGTGATGACATGAAAGTCGACGGGTACCGTGACGCTGCTGCTGAAGGCCACGCGGGTGTTGTAGTTGAGCGCGCCCTTGCGCTGCACCGCCGCAATGGTCTGCCGCGCCGCCGCATACTCTGCATCGTCATGGTCGTGGCCGCACCGCGAGCGGCCCGCTGTCCGGAGGTTCATGATCTCCTGGGCCGCCGAGCCCGGCAGCGCCAACAGCTGCAGGATGAGGCAGGCGAACACTGCCGTCGCCACTGCTGTCTGATGCCGCCGCCGCCTTGTTGCGGCTGTAGTGACTGCAGTGCCATGGCTGGTGTATTGCCGTTGCATGCCGTGCTAGCCCGGGTCAGGTGGTAACCGACAGCTGGCCGGTCTAGCAGCTGGCGCGCGCCCACAGTACAGCGGCAGCTACGTTCTGCAGTTACAGGGTGACGTCGCCTGTTGCTGGTCGCCTCGGTGCACGCCCCGCCGGCAGCACTGCCTTCACGCCTGCACGCCATCGACAGCAAGGCTTTGCAATTTTCAACGATCAGTGCTCCTTTTGCCAGAAAAAATTGACATGTGTGCCGATGACACCGTTGGTCCGCATTTGTGACGTCACCAAAACGTTCCAGTCACGGCGGTTGATCGGTCGAGGTATTAGCTTTGCTCTGATGGAGTATGTTACAAGCCATACAGCAGACTGACCCAAGGCAGGGCTTTTAGGCTCGGTGGAACCGGTTTATACGGCAAAAAGCGACCTAAAGTGTCTCTAAGCTTCCTCAGAAGCCGCCGTAGAAGCAGGTCGTAACTTTCACTGATGTCATGGCCGCCGGCGAGGCGGGTTCCCCAGCGAGATCACGGGTAGCATAATTGAAGGCGTGCATGCTTACAAACGCGCACGCCGAGGTCGCATTGTGAATTGCTTGCCCTGCGGCCCGGCCCGCTTCACTGGTACCAAGCAGCCGTACACGTCGATTATCAAGCTGAAAGCCCAAATCCTGGCGGCACTGCTGGGCACGAGCTTCAGCGAAATGAATTGCGAAGCGCATGAATGAGGCTGTCGACGCGGTGCAACGTCGCCGTTCGTAAGAGAAGGGGCCCCCAGCAGGACATAACAGACCGCGTTACACAACGACGTGCTTACTGCAACCTAGCTCTACTGGTTTCACTGGCAAGGCGTCTGCCACGTACGATCGTCTGAAAGTTGTTCAGTCCTTTAATTTCACCGTCCAGCGCGAGCGAAGCGTGCGTCTCGCCTCACCTATTGCGTGGCCGCTAGTCGTAGTATGGGCCTGTCGCAGTTGGCCCGTGCTGAGGGGGCGACGCGCGAAGTCAAGCGAGCACCCTTTTCCTTAGGCTGCTGCGCTATCCAGAACGGAGCTGCTGGGCTGTCGCTCCGGTGTGCTGCACCACACGTCGGTGGGCTAGTCTTACTTTGGAGATGACCAAACCGCGATACTGCGGGCAAGCCTGCCCTGTTCGTCAGCAAAGGAGCTGAGCAGGTTGTTTCGGTCACGATGCAGGTGTGTAGTGGCCAGGCCTTGACTGTTGACTCTGGTTTGAGAGGTTTTTGACCGCAGCGACAGCGTCATGGGTAGCATTTGCTTTGGAGTCCCTCAGTGTGGATTCTATGAACAGCTGTGATAGAGTGTGATTCACGTGATCTGAGACACACTCGTCGTTTCCCTTGTTCATCACACATCACGCCTTCTTTACAGCCCCTGGTTAGCGTACGAGGCTCTGTCAGAGGTATTGATCCCAGCTGCCCCTTCGGAGTTGCAATCCAAAATAATCCTTGCTGGAGAGAAGCTCCAGACCTTATGTAGAATCCTGGGTGTGCATGGTATCACTTCTGGCTCCATCTGAAACAGCAACACCAACAGCGAGCTTCGCCAAAGCACCTGCAACTGCACAGACAGGTTTGAACGCCATAGGAGCAGTTTAAGGCTGAGACTGTGCATTTTGAGCCCTCTTGCGATCGCTCGACAGGCCGAATCCCGTCGAGACAGCGAATCCGTCCTCGATCACCTGCAATCCCCTAAAGCCTGCGGAACCTGTTAGCAGGCATGGCTCCCACGGCCATCACCGCGCCGTGCCATTTTCTGCCAGACACAAACCTGTCCAGCATTCTGGACCCGTCCCCCGGGCCGAAGGCGTCCGCAACTAAAGGTGAGGTGCAACTGTGATGCTGGTGCTGGCCTACTTGCCAATATGCTCCCCGGCCTGATATCAAGTAGATTGTAAGGCGCATCGCATGTTCTTATATGCATGTCGCTGGGGTGCGTGCGGCATTGATGCAGCCTGGAGCAATGATGACCTAATTGCCACGCCCCCGCAGTCGTCTGCACACTGGGCCCAGCATGTCGCTCTGTGGACATGCTGGTGGAGCTCCTGGACGCCGGCATGACCTCGGCCCGCGTAGACCTCACGGTGGGCCCTCTGCCGCTTGCTGGTGCTTGTGAAAAGTCTCCATACTTCTACTGCGCCAGCACATTCCCTTGATTAGTTGGTGTACACGGCTGCAGTGGGGCAGCCCGGAGTACCACGTGCAGTCACTGAAAAATCTGGCGGAGGCGATGCAGCGCACCAAGCAGCTGTGTGCCACAATTGTTGACACCGTGGGTGCGCGCCTGCACGCCTGTGTGTCGGCATCAGTCATCCGGCAGGCCTACTACAGTTGGTGTGGTCGTAGTAAAGTCTTGACTGATTCTGCTCAGGGTCGCTCGAAAATGGAAATGATGTTTTGCCACCAATGTGTGGTGGTGCAGGTCGCGAGGTGCTAGTGCGCAGCGATTTCACACTGGACGAGGTGTGTGGACTGATAGCAGCCTGTTCGCCTCTGTCTGGACGCAAGACGCCAGGTCTCATCCACGGGCATGGCAGCTGTACGCGAGTCTCGCCTGCGGCACATGGACCGTGCGAGTTTGCGCATGTGCAGGAGGGCTGGCCGGTTCACAACGAGCCCATCCCTGTGGAGGCGGGCCAGGAGATGCGGCTGACGCACGCCCCGGACGCCAAGCTGTCCGGCAGCTGCCTGCCCGTCAGCTACCCATTCGAGAGCCTGGCGGCGCCCGGCGACACCTTCTTCGTCGGACGGTGTGCAATCCGCTATGGTTTCGAAATGACGTTTGCAGAGTACTGCACTTCATGGCAGCGCTTGCTGCGATGCTGGCGCAGTCACCACAAACTGTGGACTGCAGGGCCATATCATGCTTGGTGCTGGCCCTGCTCTGCCTCTGGGCAGCACCAGCACATGCAACACATGCCTGGCGACATGCACATGCAGGTACCTGGCCAGTGGCGCAGATGATAGCTCGGTGTGGTTGGAGGTGAAACGCATTGACGGCCAGGAGGTGGTGTGCGAAGCTAAAAATGCCACGGAGCTTTCAGGTGGGCACTGGTCGGAGGATGAGACAGCAGCCCGCTGCTCCATGTTCTACATTGCTGGCCGGCTGCCGCGTTGGGGCTCAAGCTGTCCCCAGTCCTGCGCAGCTGCGCGTGCTGGATAGTGCAATCCAACCTCGCAATGCACTGCCCGCAGGGCTGCTGACAGTGCTGCACTCAGCGCACCCGGACCGCGGCGGCGCGCTGAATTATACTGACCTGCCGGTGCTGTCCGAGCACGATGTGTCGGCCATCGAGTACGTTCTGATTGATCCGGTGCCCTCCTGCCTGCAGACTCTGTTTTTGAAGGGTCACCTCTTTTTGATGCAAGTAACAGCATGCGCAATGCAGCACGCTGTCGCCATGTGGAGTGTCGATCCGTATTGTTGGACTGGACCGTGTGCAATTGCAACGTAAAGCACGGTATGTTCTGCCGTGCTCAGCAAGCAGCGAGCTGCAGTCGACTTCATCTTACAGGTACATAGCCCAGCAGGTGCCGGAGCTCGATTTTCTGGCGCTCACGTTCACGCGCTCGGAGGACGATGTGCAGGTGTGCAGACATCAATGGTGATGCAATGGAGACCGAATTTTCAACTGTGATCACTAAAGGCACTGGCCTGCAAAGGCCGAAGCAAACGACGTGTCGATGTGTGGAAACACATTGGTGTGGAAATTTGATTTGAGAAAATGCGTGCAGGAAGCGCGTGAACTGCTGGACAAGCTGGGCCTCCAGCACGTGAAGATCCTGGCCAAGGTGCGGCAGATGACTAAGCACCCCGCACTGCTCGTGTGCTCAAATTCTACGCTCGGCCGCACATCCCTCAACAAAGATGCTGACTGGGTCGGCTATTCCGCTGTGCGGTCCGGTCTTGTTGCCGCGCAAGCACTGTCTCACATGGCACTGCAAACGGCTTCCGGTGAAGATGGGCAGCCATGGCCGCCAGCCGTGTCACAGTGCCACCAGTGCTGATGTGCTTCAAAACCCTGAAACCCTACACTTGACACGGTTCGACCTATTGAACCCCCAACAGGTGGAGGATGCGGAGGCACTGTGCGAGTTTGACGGCATCGCAGGCGCGGCGGACGGCATCATCCTGAGCCGCGGCAACCTGGGGCTGGACGTGGTGCCGGAGAAGATGGCGCGCGTCCAGAAGAGCGTCATCTCCGCCTGCAACCTGCTGGGTGCGCCCGCTGCCAAAGGGCGCGCTGAGGGCGTCCTGAGAGGGGCGGGCGGTCCACAGCTTCATCGGCCACTCAGAGACCGCTTGGCAGTTTTGATCAGGACTTGCAGCGATACAAGCGAATGTCACGATGAAGGCACCTCCCAGCATCTGCATGTGGCTGCAAGTGCAGGCAAGCCCGTCATCATGACCCGCATCGTCGACACCATGACGCTCAACCCCCGTCCCACCAGGTGAGCTTCCCTTGCCGGATCCTGCTGCCTGCCGCCGTTCTGCTGCCATCCTGTGATCCTCACAAGGGGGTGCAGGAAGTCCAAAATGCATCCTGGCATGATGTCGCAGGTGCTGAGGCAACAGCCATTGCGAACACAGTACTTTTGACTTCAGTTTGACGTGTGTCTCGATGGTGCAGGGCCGAAGCGACGGACGTGGCAAACGCTGTCCTGGACGGTGTGGACGCTGTGCTGCTGGGCGCAGAGACGCTGCGCGGCCGCTTCCCGGTGCGCCGCTAATCTCTGCAACCATGCTGAAACATCGTCATCGGCTTGGCAGCTGTGGACCCTTGCAAGCATGCTGGGTCGCCACTCAACCGCCAGAGCGGTTCGTTGTCTGAGTTTCATCGCTTCCTCGCAGGTTGACACTGTTGCAATTGTCGGCGCCATCTGCCACGAGGCGGAGCAGGTGAATTTTTCACCGCAACTAATAGATTCTTAATCAGTTTATCAGGTTCATTCACTTTCGCATGTTTTTGATTGCAAGATTGAATCCAATCTAATGGGGATTTCATCAGTCGTGAAACGACCTGAGCGTTAAAACCAAAATTGCTCGCTGCCTGTTGCTCAAAGCTCATTGCTCATGCCTCAGGTGTTTGACGAAGACGCAGGTGCCCGCTTGCCATGCAAGCACACCTGCAAGCTATCGTATTCAGCACCTGTTGGGCAGAAAGCTTGTGTATGCAAACAGAGCGCTAGCTGTGTGACGGTTGCTGACCCCGAGCCTGTTGCACTGGCGTAGTTTTCGAAAATCTTGCCAACCTCGCGTCCCAGGTGCGACACCCGAATGCCTGTGACACCTGCACCGAGGAGCTGCCTCAACGATTGCACAAGTAGTACCTCAAGCCTGCTCTGGACCGTGAGCTCCAAGCGAGTCATCTGCCTGACTGAGATACCGGCTGCTGATGTGCCAAGGCACGGGAAGACGGTTCTGAGGGGTTAGACCAGCGGGGTCTGTACCTGGGCTCGCCAGACGGTGGGTCTGGCACATTTGGAATCCTGGCACATGTTCCAGAAGAGCATGCAATCAGGCTCGCTTGACTCGTGTGGCACAAGTGGCAGTCTTCAGCGTTGCACATGGGCAGACTGCAGCCCACAACCGTGAGAACTGAGATGTGACGGCGGCCTACGGTGTCTGCTGTGCGCAGGGTCGATGGCCACACTGCCGGAGGACAGCTCGCCTGCCGGGGCCGACGGCGTGGAGGCAGAGGCAAACCTGCCGGTGAGTTACAGAACGACGTCAGCACGCTTCACCCCTGGATATCCCCTGCCCAAACCGCTTCGTCTCAGCCAATGCGACCTGTCTTTTCCTGTGCGCGCAGTGCTCAGACGGCTCCAATGCCGTTGGGCTGCTGTCAGCCAGCGGTGTTAGCGTGCCTGAGCTGAGCTGAGCTGCACCGTCGTCGCTGGCCTCAATTTCACGTTGGCCTGGGTGGCAGCGCTCTAAGGCGCAAGACCTGACCAGTGCCTGTGCACGCCCTCAGGTGCTGCAGCACGGGCTGCCGTCAACCATGTCCATCAGCCGCATGCGCAGGCTGCAGAATCCCACCAACAAGACCGGTTCCAGCCGCAGGTACGGGAGTTGTATCAGAGCAAGACTTAGGAGGGACCTTGCGCCTCTTATAATGATAGTGCTGCACGGGTTTTGCGGATCTAGGGTCAAGCATCCACCGTATGTTGCTCGCTGGCATTGTCTCGGGGCCCATCTGCCGCATGCCACCTGCCAACCGCATGGGCGGGACCGCGGACATTGAATAGGCAAGATGCACGAACACCTTGCCTGCTGCGGGCTGCCATCATCATTTCCCTTGGCAATGACTGGCCGCTGCCTGCTGCAGCCTAGCATCCATGGCAGCCGACGAGGCGCACCGCACGCTGCGTCTCGACTCCGTAGCGTCCACCGCTGTGCGGGTCGCCGCCAAGATCAATGTGAGCTTCCAGGCGCCACCACGTCTGTGATCTGGCGTTCCGTGCCTGCTGTCGTCCGTCACCGCATTATTCACTTGGCTCCTGTCGTGTTTAGCTGCGCTGCCGTGCACAGTATATGCAGACATTTCGCAACATGCGGTCGTCCATGTTCTCAGAGCAGTTTTGCATCTCACAAGCAGAGAGCCGAGATGTCCATGACCGCCGGCTTTCCCGCCTGCAGGCGAAACTCATCATTGTGTATGCGCACAGCGGCCGCACAGCGTCGCTCGTTGCCAAGTATCGCCCTTCGATGGTGTGTAGTTGCTCTTCAAAACGCATCAAAGCTGCAGCCTTGGGAAACACGATGCGCCGCCATGATCTAGGCCATTGCAACTGCTGGTTGAGGAGTCGTTGCTGAAGCATGATTGGGATGATGACCTCGGGATTGGATACATTTCTGCTGTTTGGGAGAAGAGCACATGCCAACGCGCTGTGACTCCTTGAACGGCTTACCTGTACGCAGCCCATCATCGCGCTCATGGTGCCGCGCCTTATCCAGAAGAACCTCAAGTGGGTGCTGTACGGCCTCTCCGCAGCCCGGCAGACGCTCATCACGCGGGGTGAGTGCGCGTGCAGCTGACGACCTGCCTCATACCCGCTGCAATTGGTGTGATGACCTGTAGTGTGCTGACTGTGCCGGGGCGCTGTGTCGGATCGAGACACAGCCACAGGGCTCAAGGATGTGGTGCGATCTGCGTCGTTCCCTGTCTGACGGCGAGCCCGCTGCCGTGCAGGCGTCATCCCGATGCTTGGGGCGCCAATGGCGGGCGCGAGCGAGGCGCTGCTGCAGCAGGCCATGCAGTCCGCCGCCGCCCGCGACCTGGTCGGTCCCAACGACCACGTGGTGGGAGCCTCCTTCCTGTGGATGGCGGCTGCATCTTTGCAGGAAACCACGCTCCTGGCAATGATGAGATTGCCTGTGGCCTCCAGCGTGCTGACGGCATGCTTCACTGGCCGCTAAGCTCAAAGGTCGGAGCCTATCGGGCTCCGTCCCGCTGCCCACATCCAATGCCCCCAGGCGGCACGGTGGACCACCAAGCTTTCGTGTATGCTGGCTGTTGCTCGCAAATACGACCCAGGTCAAGCACGTCAGAACCCTTTCTGCCCTGCGCCGCGCAGGTGTGCATCCTGTCGCAGCGGGACGACCTGGTGGTCCAGGTGCTGTCCGTGGACTCGCTCGGCGACGGGTTCCAGCCGCCGCCCGACGCGCCCACGCCTGCGCCAGCGCTCGCAAACGCGGAGCCGCCCTTCGCCAGCGCCGGCTCCGCCAGCAGCAGCCGCGCCGGCGGCGGCGACGGGCAGCCGGACGATCCGGCGGCGCAGGGCCGAGGGCGCTGCAGCGGCAGACCAGCCGCGCCGGCGGGCACAACGGCGGGTCGAACGGCGCGGCGCTGCCGGGCAGCGGCCCGCTGCACCAGCTGCTGGACAGCAGCGTGCATGGCGGCGGCGTGGCGAGCCACGCGGTGGGTGCATGATCCGGGAAGAGACTCCTGGCAGCCGGAGCGAGCCGTGGTGGCGACAGCCCGGCAGCTGTGCATGGCCGCCGATGCAGGGATTTGCAGGGGCACTCTCATGCTTGTAGGCTCTGCTTGATATGCGGCGTATGTATGTGTAGAGTTTTAGGACGTTGCAGCGAGGAATCAGGAGCTGTCGGTTGCTACGGAGAGCGAGATGCGCGCCGAGTTCCAAATGCCGCTACCGCAGGAGGGGGCTGAGGTGGAGCGCCGAGCCTGTGCTATAGTCTGACTGATTTCCCGTTCATCTTAAACAACTTGCACCTTCGAGTCGCGGTGTGACTGGGTGCTTTGCTCGTTGAACAGCTCCTTGTTCAAGGGCTGTGCTCGGTGCCTGTTGCAACTTGTTGTCTGTACGAAAGAGCTTTCACATAGGCACCACTGGGCGGCCCGTGTAATACACTTTAAACCCATCTTCCAGCACACATGCGCTGCCGATCACCGTAACTAACACCGTGCCTGAACGCGCGGCTGCTGCAGATCAACTGTCGCCTAAACGTGCGGGTCCAGAAGAGTACATGGAGGTACACGGGCGCAATCTTGCACTCGCCCCTCCCGAATCACAGGTGTAGGCGTGCACCCGCCCGCTCTAAACCAGCCTCAATCGCCTTCATCAACCACGGTTGCGCCCTGAGACATCTGCCCGCTCTTTAGGAGTGGTATGCTGGTTCAGCCGTACATGGAGTCGAAGTCGACGCCGCCCCCTGGGCCCGGCGGCTGGATGTCAGGGTGCGGCAGCCGGCTGTTGCCCCGGCCCCCGCGCTGAAAGTCGTCCGGGTTCCAGCCCTGTTCAGCCAGGCGCGCATGAAATTAGCAGTCTGGTCCATCATAGAGCCTTTGCAAGAACAATGCATGAGAAGAAGACGCGCACTGACAATGAGGCACGTGCACCGATCAAGTGCTCTCTCGCTGGCACATGCTCTTGCATTTAGCGCCCGCTGAGGGGCGCAGCCGGCAATGGAGGCTGCCGTGCTGCAGCTGTGCACGCCAACTGCCGCTGTGCAGGAGCCCCTGCGCCAAGCGAGGGCTCCTGAACGGTGTGCGCTCACCGGCAGGCCGCGGGGGCCAATCGGATCGTAGCGCGCGCCCGGCGGGAAGCGGCCGCCACCGCCGCCACGTCCCGGCGCCCGCAGCCCGCCATTGCCGCCGCCGCCATACATCGGGTCGCCCGGCCCCACCAGCATGCCGCCGCCCCCAAAAGGGCCGAGCTCGGGGCCTGGTGGGATATGCTGTCGAGGAGACAACAGTTCATTTTCAGCCGCTGCCCTTGAGCTCGAGAGGCGGATGAGGAAGCCGTTGGCAGGGCTCTTCACATTGACAGGACGACGGGTTGAAAACACAAAACACATCTTTTGACGGCAGGCCACGACATGAGCAGCGAGTGCCGACTGGTGGACTACAGACGAGCTGCAGTCGCACGGCCGCCACTGCTCACCGGTATGCCAAATCCGCCGCTGGTGCCGGGAGCCCGCAGGCCGGGCGGTACCAGGTCTGCGGCTCCGGGCGCAAATGGTGGCGACGACACGCCCTGCGGCGGCATCCCCAGCGGCGGCAGCATGCCTGGCAGAGTTGAATGAAGTACACAGTCAATGAGCAGAGCTCGAGGCGCCTGCGGCAGACGACACATGCCGAACTCTCTGTGACTGAGGTCGTGCCGGTACCATGTCATGCGCCGACCCAGCTCGGCTACAGAAGGTGCGAGATTTTGGCCAAAGCACCCGTGACTTTGGCATGTTGTACCAGCAATGTTTGGGCGCTAATACCAGCTGAATGCTTGCATTGTGCTTCTGTATTGCGCCAAGTTCTAGGCCTCCTGATGTAGGACTGGTGGCCCACCCTCCGGGTCATCGTCCATGTCTGGCTCGGCGTCGGGCAGTGGCAGAGGCAGCCGGCCGTTGGCGTGCAGGTCGTCCGCATTGCCGCCGTCACTGCGCCGCTGCGCCGGCTCGCCCGGGTGCTGCGCCCGGTCCTGCGACGTTACATGCACAGATCTGGGTCTGGCAGCACGGCTCTGGCTTCAGATGGTTGTGAGGCAGCAAAGGTATGAGCTGTCTCTGTGCGCTGGTGCTTGCAGGCAGCAGCAGGCAGCAATGAGGTCTTGGCCGTGTCCAGATGCACGCGCGCAGCGCCGGTCGCACCAGGGGCGCTGCGATCGAGCCGGCATGCTGGCCGCCCGCCGTCTTGACGACATCTGAACCAGCGCCGGCAGCCGCGGCAGACGCCTGCTTAGGGGGCGGCGCGACGTGCAGAGCGCGGTCCAGCTTCTGCAGCAGCTCCTGCAGATTCTTGTACCCGTCCAGGTCGTCCAGATCTGCACCATTGTAGTGTGTGGTGTATGTTACACCCCTGTGCTGTAATCCCTTGACATCCAGTGACATCCATGTGAAATCCTGTGCGGGAGCGTGAGAGGCGCCGCCGCTGCGCCTGACCCAGGAACTACGGCTCTGGCACAGGAACAAGCTCGACACACAGAGCAATGAGGATCCAGGACGGCGGTTTGGCATGGCAGCGGCGCACTTGGCGTCTCGGCCACATAGTCAGGCACCCGCAGCTCCAGAGTCTGCGGCGCCGAGGACGAAGCCGTCAACTGCCAGTGCACTAGCAGCGTGTCCCCCGCCGCCTGCATCTGCACCTGCGTGACAGCGAGTGGAGCAGACCAGCGGGTCAGGGCAAGAGCGGATCGGGCCGGCCCGGCTGCAGAACCGCGAGCTCGCCTGGCATGCCGTGCTCGATGTGCAGAAGGCGGCTTTTGGCCGGCATCTCGAAGTGGACTGCAGAACGAGGTGCGACCGATGTGTGGCGCCATGCTGCACGGTAGGCGCCTGCACTGCAGCCCACGACCGCTGAGCCGCATCGCCGCGGGAGACAGACTCCGGTGAAAAGCGAGTGGCTCTGTACCGTAAACTCCGCATTTACCCCAAGTACAACATAAAATGCGTCCCAGAATGAGGCACCTGCAGCGCGTCATCCTTGCGGTCGTCCTCCGGCAGGTAGCGGAATGCAAAAAAATCCCCCAGCTCGTCCCATCCGTCGGGGTCCACCTCCTCCGTCAGCTCCTCGTCTGTCAGCGAGAGAAGCAAGAAGTCCAGCTGCGCTGCGCCGCGACAGATAATGCCACAGACTTCCGGAATGCGGTATGAGTGATGGCTGCCGCGTTGATGCTCATGTGCGAGCGCATTGTAGCTCACCTGGAGCTGCCTCATCTGCACGCTTGCCCATTGCGACGGGCTTGTAGCCCTCGGCAAGGAGGAAGGCATGCACTGCAAATGCCAGCTTAGCCTCCCTGGACCTGCACGCCATTACCATCGTCTGTCGTATTTTCATGGCTAACAACGATCGGCAATTGCAAGCACATGACCTTCCGGTGTGCACTGCGCACTTGAATTTGGGCCGTGATGCACGAATGATGGCTTTGACTGACTTTGGGTCCGGCGCCATGGTGCCAGCTTGCTAGCAGCGACTTGAATCAAACATTCCGCTGCGTCGAGTTGCAGAGGAGATACGTGCAACCAGTATCAAGCGCACCTGCAGAAACTTCTTGCGGGAGCTCAGCTGGTTATACACCTGCCGTAACTCCTCAAGCGGAAAAACTGGCGGTGCCCATGTGCTTGCTTGTCTGGAAGTGCTCGGATGGTCTGGATGGTCCGTCGGGGGTCGGATCAGAGGCGTCCGCTGCACAAATCTAAGTACTGCTCAACAGAGTGCCGTCGTCTACGATTCCCACAACGATGGCGACAAACTCGAAAGCGCAGGCGGGTGAGATGCAGAGTGCCATCCTTCATTGTTAACGACTGCCAGGTGTATAAAGTTGAAGACAGGTGTACGCGACTAGGTGCTCGCACAAGCACAGCTCCTGTAGCAAGCACTTTGTGGGGCTGCTGCAGCGGTACAGGATTTGCAGCCGCTAAGACTGTCTGACAGTGAGTCACTCAGCCGCTGCCCGCCTCGCCCGCTGGCTGCGCCAGCGCCACCGCAATCGCGCTGCCCACTGCTGCATTGTTCTTCACCAGCCGTATGTTGGCGGCCAGCGAGGCGCCGCCGGTCAGCTGCTGCATGCGCTCCAGAAGGAAGGGCGTGATGGCCGCGCCCCTGAGGTTTTTGGCGTCGGCATCTTTCAGGGCTTTCGAGATGGCTGCCTCCACCTTTGCGCCCTCCGCGACGTCTGCCGCTGGTATTGGCACGCCTGCGTCGGCAGCGGGTGTCATTTGGCATACCGTATGCGGTTGCCCCAGGAAGCACTGCGGAGAAGCGCTGCAACAACCGCTTCTCTGAGCAGAGACGATCCATGCTGCAGCCAGAAGCAGGTGCCGGCAGCTCTTCTGCCGTCTTGCTGACATCTGGATCTTGAGCTCTCCGCACCGCGCCCGATAGGCTGTCATCCGCAGACGCGGCACAAGAGGTTGATATATGCGCTCGTTGAGGCTCTGTACCTATGACGATGCTGCTGCCGAGGTCCAGTTCCTGCACGCTGCGCAGCAGTGCTGCTGCCTCTGCAGGGCTGTCCACGCGCGCCGGCGCCATGCAGCCGGAGCGCGCCGTGAAGAACGCTGGGAACTCGTCTGCTCCGTACGCTGCCACGCACACCCCCATGGTTTCCAGCACCTGTGTAAAGCACAACCATAACAAGTCGTCACTGGTTCCGACTGTGATCTTCATACGTCTTCACAGCATGGCATATGTCTGCCATCAGCAGCAGTGCCGAACGGGCACAGAGGCATGTGTGTGCATGCAAACCAGGCACAGCAGACCCGCACCTCTAATGTGCGTGGGATGTCAAGAACCGTCTTGACGCCGGCGCACACAACTGCGATGGGCGTCCGGCTAAGCTCCGTCAGGTCTGCGGATATGTCCATGCTACTTTCCGCCCCCCGGTGCACGCCGCCAATGCCTGCGGCACGCCAGAGATTAAGTCTTATCACCAGAACCGCAGCTGCTTCAGAGCTACACAACGCAAGCACAGCAATGGTTGCAGCTCTGCCAGATGCATGCGTTGATGTGCAGCAGATTTGGACCCACGCCGTGCCATCAGTCGCTGGCTCAAAACCGCTTTTAGAATAGACGTAGGTGACGCACGCACCGCCTGTGACGAAGACGGGGATGCCGGCGCGCGCCGCCAGCAGCATCGTGGCTGATACTGTTGTGGCACCGTCCAGCCGTCCCGCAATGACCGCCGGCAGGTCCCGCCGCGACGTCTTCCGCACCTAGTGGAGTTCACAACGACCGAACTCATCCAGCGCTCATAGGAGGTCAGGGGAAAGCACACCGCGGTGCAGGAGTAGCGACAGACAGGAGCTCTGGCCGTTGGCATGAGCCTGAGCTGCATGCACCCCATCACGGGAGTGATGCTTGCGGCTTCTCAAATCCCATGGCACAATTGCTGTGCATGGGGCTTGTTGCCATTCATGTCCTCAAGATGCCGATGAGTTGCTCAAATGGGATGCGTGTTGAAACAGGCGCCCGCAGCGGGTTTCGAACAACGGCGTACAGCGGGGCCGCGCCGCGCGATGTGCTGCAGCTGCTCCTGTGTCAGGCCCACATGCGGCACCCCCTCCAGCACCGCGATGGTCGCCGGCACCGCACCGCCTGCATGCCGCAGCAGAAGCGTCCTCTGTCAGTCGACCTACTCATCCAGGACCACAGGCCCCGGTGCAGCGATTGCAGCGAACCGCGCGCAGCTCGCTCAGCTGCTGGCAGCAGGCGCCGCGGCTGCAGGTGAGTGTGTGCTGCAAGCCGGCCCACATGCGGCCAAGCAATGCCGAGCAATGCTTGCAATGCACATGATCTTGACGTCCAGTCTCGTTCGCGGCAAACCGGGCAGCACCTTGCCGAACGACTTCTTCCACCTCCTGCGCCGTCTGTAGGTTCTGCGGGTACGGCATGCCGTGGCTGATGATGGTGGACTCCAGCGCCACCACTGCCCGCCGATCCCGCAGCGCCCGTGCCACGTCCGGGTGCACCACGATGGCCGGCTTGCCCTGGTCGGTGCGGCCCAGCGCGTTTCCGTTTTCCGGCATGCACGCCCAGACAGGGGTGGCCGGTGCTCGTGGTTCACCGTTGCAGCTGCCGTCAGATGCATGTGCACAAACCTAACGACTGATTCCACCGGCGAGGTGCTGATCCTACCAAGCAACCAATGTCTTTGCTAGAACTACGAGAGTCAGTAATGATGTATGCGGAACAGGTCAGATGCGCAATGCCTAAGGGTGTACCACCTTGTCATGGCAACACCGGCAAATAAAGTCAGCTTGACAAACCTTGACCACAAATAAGGCAGAGAGACTTGAGCGCGGCTGACCTGTCCTGTGAGCCGGCTGATGGCAGACTTTGACGTGTTGACGCCTGCCACGGCGCTGGTGCTGATATGCGAGGACAGGTTGGCAAGCCGGCGGCGCCAGGGTGCCTCCCCCTCTGAGGTTTCGGGCGGCAGCTCCGGCTCCTGTGGCGTTAGCCCGGGTTGCCTGGGTGCGGCCATGATGCAGCAGCTGCCCCGACGAATGTACTTGCAAAGTCAGATTTGATGTTCGAGGTATCGCTTCCCTTGTCCGTGCCTGTTCAATCACGATCAGAGACCGCACGACTCCGGTGTGACGGTGCAGAACTGGCGAATCACGACGGCGCGGCCTGAATCGCATTGCTCCGAGACACGCTGCCTCAGCACCGGCAAACTCTCGGCCCCTGGTTGCACGAACGTGCACCAGGGCTCGTGGCCTGATGCATCGCCTGCAGTTGCACTAGCAGTGAGTGAACTCGCCCGTTCCGTGCCTCAGCGCCACAGCAACAGCCCCGGTTCGATAGCCGCTGTTGGCGCCGGTCTTCGTCACAATCTGCAGCTGCTGCCGAGCAACCGCAGCAGGTCCACGCAGTCCACGTTGTGTGGAATTGGGCTGACAGAACAATAGGGCACTGACGTAGTCGAACAGCAAAGCATTGCAAGCCAACCAGTTTGCCAGAGGCGCGCCTGTCGGTGGCGCGCACAGACCTACGTCCTGTGCTGAGGGCGCGTCACCATGCCCATGCACAAGGACAAGGTCCTGAAATTGGCAAAGGTAATCTGGTCCAGCTGTTATCTCGTCCTCCACAAGCATGTCGATGTCTCTGCCATGTGGCTGGCTCATCCGGCACACGTCGTCACATCCCGTTCACCTCCTGCGTAGGGCTTCAGGGGACGCGCAAACAATTGCATCAGCATCGCACGCAATAAGGTCGAGAAGGCGCTGCAGTATGCGTACCGAGACCGGCGCAACAAGAAGCGAGACATGCGGTCGCTGTGGATCCAGCGCATTAATGCCGGTGCTAAGGAGCATGGGGTGAGTTCGTATTCATCGCTGCCCAGAGTCCTGCAGCTTTAGGCAAAAATGGTCTCATGCCGCTGAACATCGAAAGTGGTTTGCAAGTCTTAGCATGCTGCAGACATTGTTGCAATGCGCACTCAGATTTTGAGTCCTCAGCGTGTGCGGCGCACTGCTGCAGGTGCCATACTCGCGCCTCATACACGGGCTGGCACAGGAGAACATCCAGATTAACCGCAAGGTGCTATCAGAGCTGGCGATGCAGGAGCCCTACAGCTTCCAGGCGCTGGTCGCCCAGGTGCACTGGAGGAACAGGAATTACCTGATCCTTGATACATGCGAGACACCCGCTTGGCAGACTGCTCTCATGTCGATGCTGGATTGTACGGTGCCCTTGCGCCACTCCCTAGCGCCATCCGAGCACGTTACTGTGTGTGCAGGTCAAGTTCATGCGGGGTGGCGCGGTTGGCACAGGGCCAGTGCCTGCGAGCGCGGCTCGGTAGCGGCAAGTGCCGTGGAAGTCTGATTGAGGCTGGAGGATGCGTCAGCATCACCATAAACACATGGTCTGGTGTCGGCTTGTTTGAGCTGAAATGAGAGCGTAGCGGAGAGAGTGCGGAATATTTATCGGAACTGAATGTAACCACACAAGTAAATGACGCAACACATCAAAGTGAACCACTGCAACCTGAGTGTGCCCACAAGTACCATTTGGGCACAAAATCACATATGGTACCCAAGCCCATTATACATTATGTTCCATCGAGGAGCTTCCTAATCTCAGCAGCCACCGCCGAAGCTCTGCCCCACCCTCCCAACATTCACCCACCTCGGGTTCGTATGCACACTGGCAAGCTGCAGAGCTGGAGCGCCCGCCAAGTGATGTACCAGCTGCGCCCCAGGATCGATGCCCCAAGCACACCGGTCAGAACTGCTGCGGTTGCTGCTCGGCGGCGCCTGCGGCCAGCGCACCGAGGCGGAAGCGCGGCTGCAGGCAGCTGGCGCGCGCGCTGCCGGGCGCCTCCCGCACCGCCGTCTGCAGCGCCGACCGCGTCGCCACCAGAACCGCCAGCTCCTTCGCTCGTGTCAGGCCTGCAAGGTTGGCAGGGCTCAAAGGTCGGAACGTTTGTGGTCTGCACGTGTGTTGGCAAGGTTTGGCAGGGACTGCTGGCAAGGTCGGCAAGTCGCCAGCATGGCGGACCCCAGCGGGATCCGGGCACCAGCAAGCAGGCGCCTCTGGGAGGGCCAGTGTGTCCGCCTGGCGGGTGCAGCTCCTGGTGCTCTGCAGGGCTTCGAACCACCGAGACGATCAGATGAGCTGCCCTGTGGATTGCGGACCTGTGTAGAAGAGACGGCGGGAGAGGAGCGGCCGGTGGGAGGGCGCGAGGCACAGCAGCACCGCATGCGACTCGCCACCCTGCGCCTTGTGCACTGTCGTTACCCACGCCAGCTCCAGGGCGTCCATCTGCGCATGGCCACAACCCTTTGCGAACAATATAATAGAGGGCGCAGTCGGATGCAGTCACCGCGCATGAGGAGACCCGCAACTCGTTGTCAATGGCGTGGCACCTGCGTCACAGGTCAGCGCGAATGGCTGCCCTGCAAGCCGCCACAGCGACAGCTTCAACACACCACTGCGGCCAGCAGCGGTGCAGGCGACGTTCAGCAGCAGATGCCTGCGAAAGCCAGGCAGTGAGCGCACCTGCCGGCCATGGTACTGCACCCTCCGCGGCGGCATCGGCGGCTGGCTCCCGGCCGCGGCGATGCCGGGACTGCCCGCCCCCACGGCTGCAGCCGAAACAGCCGTGCCACCGGCGCTGCCATCGCCGGCGCCGGCGCCGCTGCCGTTGCCGCTGGCCGCCGCAATGGTGGCGCTGCCGCCGGAGGCCGGCGGGAAGGTGACCTCCAGAGCGCCGTCCGGCGACACGCCCGTGACAAAGCCCTGGTCGCCGTTGAACACGTCGCGCTCGTAGTCGTTCACCACCTGCGGTGGGAGAGCGGCCATGTTGCACAACAGCCAGGGAGACGCGCCTCAGTACTGCAACATCTCAGTCACCAGAAGCCCTTGCCCAAGGTGCTGCTCCGGGCTGCACGGTGCACCGCTGTGGCGCACGAGAACGCTTCCGGCACAGGCTTCGCAGGCGCCCACCTGGATGACGCGGTCGCCGACGCGGAAGACGGCCGCCGGATCGTTGCCCCGCCGCTGCAGCTGCGCCTTGTTGCCTGCCGGCGGGTTGAGCAGCGCCTGCAGTGCCACGTTGAGGGAGCGCGTCCCGGCTGGCCCCTTCTTCATTGGCGACAGCACCTGCGCCAGTCCAGCAGCAACATCACGTCACCGCAGTGTTGACCAGTTGACAACCTATCGAGCGATGCCCTGTCCAGCCTGCGGTGACAGCACCATCGAGGCCCAGGAACAGTAACAGCACAAACTGACCATCATCCAAAGGTGCGGGTGAGTGCAATGGAAACTGCCACCCAGAAAACCAGCAGGGACACAGAGTCTTCCTCCCGCCCCCTGTGGCCCCCCATCTCAAACATGGACGTGCAACACATCAAGCTTCCTCGTGCTCATCCGAAACCGCGTCCAGCAGACTCGCCTGCAGGTCCTTGGCAACGTCCAGGCCGGACGCCTGCAGTCGCACGACGGCGTCGATGGCAGCCGCCTCCACCGCCGCCGCGCCGCCTCGCTCGTCCACGGCCACCCACTGCGCGCTGCCGCCCCCAGCCGGTCCCGTCTGTGACAACAGCGCAGAAGCTCGGCACTCGTTGGAGGCGAGGCAATCGTCACGCAGGGTATAATTGGCCACCCGCAGCGCGCTGCCGCTGCTGTCCAGCTTTGTCTTCGGCGTTGGTCATGTGCGCTGGGAGTTTTCTCTGGTCGAGGAGCAAATGAATGTGAATGACGTCTCACACACAGCAACTGTCAGTTTGACGAGTCGAGAGACAAAGCATCCCACGCCCCTTGTAAGGCCGGATTTGTCGAGGCAGCAATGCAGAAAACCGTCATCTGCAAGTCGTGCTGCGGGGCGCGCACCTGCAGCTGGGAGGACAGGATTGGGTCCAGCGTGGGCACGATGCCCGCATTGACTTGGTGCGCCGCCGTCACGATGGTGCTGGCTTCCGCCTGCGTGAGGTCAAGCAGGCGTCAGGTGCTGTCTACATCCTTACAGTGTCCAATTCGGCTGCAAATGTGGCGGTGTTCCCGGCTGCCAAATCTCGTGGCCGGGTAGGGCTGGCAAGCACGCGCACCTGGCGGAAGATGCGGCGCAGGTCCACGACAGGAACAACGCCTGACTCGATGATGGCGCGCAGCACGGAGCCCGGCCCCACCGGTGGCAGCTGGTCCGCGTCGCCTGTGTCGGCAAGGATTTCACACAGCCCAGGAAAGGGGGGTGGGGGGATTGGCCGGCAGCAAGGGTTGACATGGCTAGCAGCAACACGCTTTTGCTACAGCATCAGCTCCTGTTGAGGATGTAGCTGCATTGCCAACTGCGGCTCAGGCTGATCCGTGTGTGTCCAATGTCTGGTCGACGGCTCGTGCATGATGCCGCATCGCTGCTACAGTTGCTGTCGCAACAGGGAAAGGTGTCCTTTTCTTACTTGCAGCCGGGCGCTGAATAGAAAAGGTGCGCTTACCCACGAGGACGAGGCGGAAGTTGGGGTTGCGAGGCAGCGCGTCCAGCAGCGCTGCTGCCAGCGGCAGGTCCAGCATGGAGGCCTCGTCCACCAGAAGCGCGTCGAGCTCCAGGGGGTGCCCGGAATGAAACTCGAAACGCGGCGGCACCGCCTGCGGGATGTTTGGAACCCTCTCGGTTTCAAGACATGCACGCTGATGTCTTTGGGCTTTGTGAGGCCTCGCACACCAGCAGCGCGTCTGGGAATGCCCGGATGGAGCTCAAGCTACGGCATGGCATGCCAGGGGGTAGGTACATGCATGGTGGAGTTGAGAGTGGAAGGGCTTCAAGCAGCACAATGGGCTCGGGAAGGACGGAATGGAGGGAGCCGGCGCAGAGGCAGCATGTGGCATGACCAGGTACGACAGCGAGGAAGGTGTTTCCAGGGGCAAGAGCCCACCTCGACGCCATCATTGCCGGAGCCGCTCGCATCTGCGCCCTCCTCCTCGTCAGAGCCGCGGCCGGCGCGGCCTTGCACCCTGCACAGATGCCGGGAGAACATGACTCGATCAAGCCTCTGCATCCTGGAGCACTTGCAGTTGGAGCAGCTGCGACAACTACGAGTTGTCGAACGCTGGGCTGTGCTGTGCAGATCATGCTGCACAAGGGGCTCAAGCGGCGGCGGCGCACCTGAGCAGGCGGTGGATGGTGGTCGCAGGGTAGCGCGCTGTGTTGGCCAAGCGCTCCGCGGCGCGCCCTGCGCAGCAAGCATGGCATACAAGGTTGCGTCTAAGGGTTCAGCAGACTGCTGGCCTGAGGCACCGCCGCCTCGAAATGGTGCCCACGAGACTCGCCGCTCGTCCACATCAAGACGCCGTGGAGCGTGAGTGCTGTGGGGTCCGAAGTCCGAGCAGGGTTGTAGTGTGGTCACAAAACTTCCCGCGTCTGCATTGCATAGCCAGGGCAAGACGCGAGGCTTGGCGTCGGTGCGGCACCTGTGGGGGCGCACAGCGCGATGCGGTTGCCGCGGCTCATGGCGCGCCACAGCTTGACGATGGTGGCAGTGGCAAAGGTCTTGCCGCAGCCGGGGCCGCCCGTCAGCACCATGATCGGCGCATTGGCGGCCTGCCGTATCGCCTCACGCTGCCCGTCTGACAGCTTCACCTCTGCAGGAGGAAACGGAGCACACAGCTGAGGATCAGCAAGCGTCAGCGATGTGCAGATGTCGGAAACGGCACTGAGCGTCAGTGCTCAGGTGGAAGGCAGAGCCGTCGCAGCGCACTCGCATCGCCATCGCGCTGACGCCAGCAGGTCTTGGCGATGTGGCAGTCTCATGCACTCTTGCACACACAACCAACGCAGGATACTGGGAGGATGCGCACTCGTCTTCTGCTCGTTGCTGTTCATCCACGCCTCAACGCGCGCCTCGCCGCTGGCGTGTCGGGCCGCCGGGATGGGCAACCGCGGCTGCGCCGCCACGTGCGTCAGCCTTGCAGCCACCACCTGCGGCGAGCAGAATGAGCTGTTTTGAGTCGCTGCTGGGCTGCGGCTCCTGCTGCGGCTCGAGCTCAGCCAGCCATGTCCGTCTGCCGCAAGCACAGCCGGCAGCAGACACCCTCAATGCTGCACAACGGTGCGATAGTTTGGCGGTTTACGCTTCACCAACCCGCCGTGTTCCTGCCCTGGCTGCGATGGCGGGTGCCATTGTGGACCAAGTCATAAGCAAAGTCATGCGCCCCAGCCGCCGCACCGTCTCGGCGCGGTACATGTCTGGGGAGTAGCAGCGGGTGGCGTCGTCCCAAGGAGTTGCGTCTTCTGTTGGCGGCTCCGTCGTCTCCGGGGCCGCAGCGCGCTGCGCGGTAGCGGCGGCGGCCAGAGCTTCCTCCAGCTGGCCTGCGCTCGAGCACACGAATGAGCCAGCAGGAAAGCTTGGTATCTTCTGCGTCAGCTTGTGGATGCAAACATGAGTTACCAGGGAACATAAGATCTTTGGGCAGGGTTGGGGCAGCTTGGCGACAGCCTGTGCCTCTGCACTCTGAAGTGCCCTCCCTGCGCCAATAGGCACACTCCTGCCCCCGGCTGCTCTGACAACTGGCAATTACACAGCTGTAGACCTCCCCAAAGACCCCCCTGAAATCAGTGATGCATGGCGCACCCCGCGTCTTGTTCCACGACTGCTTCATCTTGCGCGCGGTCAGCTCCTTGATGCCAGAGCAGCGGCACAGCTGCCCAACTGCCGCCGGCGCGTCAAACGCTGCCGTAAGCCGCTCGGCGCTGGCGAAGTGTTGGAACAGCCGCTGCGTCAGACCAGTAGCAGTCAGCGCCTTTGCAAGGACAGATATCAGAACGAGGGATTGCGAGCCTCTAGACAGGGTTCGTGGGCTACAAAACAGGCCGCGAGGACAGTTGTGACACCAGCACTGATGAGCTGCATCAGCCGTGTGCTCATTAGCATCCTGTCCGGGCACCTGACGCATGAGCGCTGCCCCAAAAGAGCGCCCCGTCAACCCCCGCAATATGCTGCCCCAGCGCAGCCTGCAACGCAAGCAGCACTGCCGCACCTGGGCCGCCGCAGGGCCGACGCCGTGCACGTGCGCCTCCAGGTGCCGCCGCAGCACCGCCGCGGGCGCCGTCTCCGACTCAAGCTCATCGGCGCCGACCAGCGCGCCCCTCGAAGCTGCGAGCAGTGATTTCGATAGCCTCTGTAACTGAAACAACATCCCTTGTGGATGCCCAGATAGCGGCATCTGCGCGGTCAATCGTCAGCGGATGAGCGCCGCCATGTCCTTGGACCATGTGTCGCGGCCGGCAGCTGCTTCCGCCACATGTCTCAGCGGTCGTGTGTGGAGTGCCCACCTGCGACGGCGGGCTCGAGGACGGCCCACTCCTCGTGCAGCACTGGCGCCTCCGCCGCAGACTCTGCGACGAGGCGGCCCCGGGCGTGCATCCCTCGCGCCACCGCCTCCAGGGAACTGCCCTCCGGCCACGGCCGCCCTGCAGGGCATTGATGAGACACCCTGACCGCCTCGCCCGACACCAGGGCAGCAGTTCTCTGCAGCTGACGCCCTCCAGCCGTGGAGCCTGCAGTCTGATGGAACTGACCTGTCTGTCGCCTAGGAGTGCATCATTTGAATGCTGCCAGCAGAAGCATGTCCAGGTGTCTGGGAGGGACTACTGCTCGGCAGAGCTGGAGCTAGCGCCCATGGCAGTCACTGCAATACAGACATCTGCCGGCATGATGTGGCTGCCAGCTGCGCCTCACCTGTCTGCAGCAGCATGGTGAGCGCTGCCCGCTGCAGCTGGCCCCACGGCAGGTAGCAGTGCCCGCCGCGGCGCATGGCAGCGAGCAGCTCCGCAGAGATTGCCGCTGCTCCCCGGCTGGCTAAACCGGGGGATGTGCCCAGCTGCGCCGCGAGGTTGTCCGCCGCCCTGGGATCAGTCCGCAAACGGTTTTTCGAGAGCCCTTCATTGACTGCAACCCGTCTTCATGCCCATATCGCGTCTCTGCACCTGAGTCTGCCCTTGTCGTGCGGCATAGCAGAGACAGCAGTGCTCCCAATGCACTCCACTCCACTTCGGACCGCCCACAGCACTTGCGACCAGACGAGCCAAGGCCGAGTGAGTCAGGTGGCAGCACCTGAAGCTGAGGACACCCTTGCGCATGGTGCGGTAGGGGTCCTCTCTCACGAGTCCCTCAGTGTCCTCACCCAGCTGGTTCACCACCTGTGGCAAACAGAGTTTTTACCCTTCACACTCATCATCCCGAAGAGGTGTCGGCAGGCAGGGGGCAGGGTGCCTCAGCATCCTGCAGAGCGCAGGCATCCCTGGCTGCTTACACGGGCGGGCAAGCCTGGTGATGACCAAACAGGCCATGCTTACCACGTTTCTGCGCTGTTGCACGCATCAAGCAGGAGGGAGATGTTGCGCCGGGCGCCGGTCACAAAGAGCAAGAACAAAAGCAGGACGACCTGCTGCGCCTGCGCCATGGTGAGGCCCAGGTCGTGAAGGAACTTCACGCTGTTGCGGGTTCCACGCCCCGCCGCCCAGCCACGGCAAATCTTCGCCGCTGTCACCGCGCCGATGCCGTCACACCGCTGGAGCAGCGCCTCAGCGCCTGCAACAAACCACATGCTGTCAATGACACCGCAAGTCTACACGTGTGAAGGTGCATTTTCATATCTCCGACACAGGCACACACGCGACCAGGGGCGATACACATGTGCCAGCCGATCCAGCGGGCGTCGCAAAGCAGTGACAGGCAGCGCCCTTCGACCGCAGAATGTGCAACCTCACACAAAACTCGTCAAAAACCCTTCTCCCGCCTCGCACAAAACATGTGTCGCTCGATAGCTCGCAACACAAAGATCCGTTAAGGGGAGCTTGCCTGGGCCGTTCAGGATGTTCACACTGAATCGCCCTTCAGTAAACTTGAATGATTGCAGGTCGCCAGTTGGAAGATGCGTCAGGGAAGCCTTGCCTGGACCGTCCAGGATGTCCAGCACCGAGTCACCGAGGCCGTCGACCATGCGCCGCGCGGTGACGGGGCCAACCCCTGAGATTGCGCCGCCGCCCAGGTAGGCGATCAGCGACCTCGAGCTGTTGGGCTCCAGGTCCTCCAGCCTGCCGGTGGATAGGTTAGCAAACGGTTGTGCAGTGCTGCCGCCAAGTGCATGGAGGCAGTGCAAGCAAGTCGCTTTTCCATGGCCCACACCGAGGTGGGAGCTGTCATACTGCCTAGGAGTGAGCATCGTGATGTCGATGGAATGGCGCCAACCTGTTGGCGTTGAGCTGCTGGCCGTAGGCCTTGTGGTTCACCCATTGTCCCGTGAAGCGCAGCCGCTGCCCAGTGTTGACCTGGAGGCGGCATCATTGGGCGAATGGTTTCACGGCACCCATCACTGCGTGGAGGTCATGCAGTAGTGAGGTCGTGCACAGATCCAATGCGAATGTCTGCCCACCTGATCCCGGGGGAAGATGCCGGTCACGGTGACCAGCGACTTGTCAGGCGGGCGGCCCCTGCCCTGGTGGCGGCCGCCCCCCCTGCCAGCCTGTCCTGGCGGCACCCGCGGCGCAGTGAACCCAGCGTCCGGCTGCAGGACATGCAAAGGACACAGCTGTGTGCGTACATACAGGCAGGCAGGTGCTCAGCTGGAGGACGCTTCTGTGACAGGAAAACCACCACAAGCGGGCATGTCAGGGTGGGTGCCCAAATTGGCGTCGAGGATTGTGTGAACAGTGATCGAGAGAAGCTTGTACCTTCAGCTTGAGCACGCAGTAGCCGGTCTCCTGCGAGTGGTAGGTCACCCGCTGCACGATGCCCTGCATCTGCGCGCCGGACGGCGAAACCTGCTCTGCGAGTGCTGGCGGCGGCGCCAGCGGCCGCAGAGCTGGCGGCTGCGGCTGGTGTGGCTGAGCTGGCGGCGCGTTTGGGAGCCCGAAACGCTCGTATCGCTGCGGCGCATAGCGTGGAGCATACTGCACGGCCGGCGCACCGGCTGCTGCCGGCTGTACCGCCGCCCAGCTGTGCCGCCGCTCCTGCTGCCACGCCGCACGACCCGGGCTGCCCTGCTGCTGCTGCTGCTGCTGCCCACTGCCCTGTGGCAGGCTGCCAGGCGTTGCGCCGCTGGCTGTGGACAGGCCGGTGTGCAGCCGCGCAGTGAGGCCACGGTGCTGCGGCTGCTGTTGCACTGACGCGCCGCCAAATCTGCTGCTGCCAAGGGCGCACCCGCGAAGCAGGCTCGCTGCCGATCCTGGCTGACTTATGGCGTTGCCAGGTATTGGTGCGCCTGACTGCGTGCAGAAGCCTCTGCGGGCCGAAGAGACGAGCCCAGAATTATGCGGCGCCGCGGGCGACGGGCGGTGCGCAACCTGCATGTGTCCCGCCATTCCGGGGCTGCTGCGGTTCAATGCCGGCCCGGCATGCGCGTAACAGGCTGCCTCCAGCTGGCGGAGCAGCCGCACCAGGCGCGAGGCGGGCTCAGCCCCGGAAGTCATTCACGCCCTGAAACCCCTCGGCCTGCTGATACATGCAGCAAGCTGGGGGCGGGGGTATGATCATGCGTGGCCGACAAGCCCTGGACAAGCTTTACAACAAGAAGCTGCCAGGGGCAGGTTGTTGTTGCCTCCTGACCACCGCTGCTGGGAATCAGCGTGGGAAGACGCGGGAACACTCGAGCTTCGGGTGTGCGGCTGCTCCTCTGGCGGGCGGTCGCGGCAAACGTGAGGTTAGTCAGGCGATTGCAGATTCATGTATCTGGTGCATTCACACATTAGGGGCCGCCCCAGGAACGCGAGCCGCGGCCAAACGCACGTGCAGATCTTTCATCTCGTTCCGGTAAAGTTAAACACCCTGCTCAACTTGCTTTGCATGGCGATGGCGCAAAGCACCAGCCTGCTCCTGAGGCCAACGCATCCATCAGTCTTGCGATATTTGCAAATCTGTGCATCATCCCTCGGCCAGATCGTACTTCGTCGATTCCGCCTACATTACTCAGCTTTCTGCACCCTTCTGTGGCTCCTGTGCTGTCCAGCCGGCGGTGGATCCGGTTCAGAAAACTTTACAGTGATACGATCACAACCAAGGCCGGAAGGCCTGCAAACAAGAGATCATCTGAGTCACACCCAGACAATCGCTTCAAATTTCAAAGGTCGCCCTCGCGTTTGGAGCGTTGAGGTGCATGTCATGTGCCGGCTCCTCTTTCTAGGCTGCAGCCGGAGCAGCCGCGCGGGTGGCCATGGCGCAAGTCAGTGAGAACGACCTACAGCACAGCCCCCAGGAGGTGACCGCATCATGCTATGCACATGGATGCCAGGTTCTGCACCTCGCCCTGTAGTACACTTGAAACCTTCGCAGCCAAGGGCGCGCGCTTCATGCGATGCTTGAGCGCCCAGCTTCATGTGCATGACGGAATGCACGATCGTCTGCGGCGCAGCTCGAGTTCTTTGCAGAGGACGAGGAGGTGACAATCGTTCCGCACTTCACCCTCAGCACACACCAGAGCAAGCTTAGATGCGTCGAGGTGAGCATTGCGGCTGCACACCCGGCGCTGATGCCAGCATGCTGATGCACCGGGCTGCTGAAGGTGCTGATGGGGCCATGCGCGCACACAAGCCTCGAGCGACCCTCTGACGACGACACGGGCTCATGGTACCCGCTTCTGCAGGGCGACTACGGCCCGTTCCAGGCCAATTTTCCGGTGAAGGTGCCGCTGTGGCTGGCTATCTATCTGTACCAGCGCAAGCAGTGCCGCATCCAGCCGCCTGACTGGCTCAATGTCGACCACCTCCAAGGTATGTGAAGGAAACAAGCATTCAACAGCCTCAGGACTTTTGCGAGACCAATGGTCTCCCTCTCAAAAGCAAAGCAACCAGATGGCCATGCCCTTCGCTCAAGCGATGGTCCCTCAATGCTCCCAGCTTTTGCCGACCCCGTGTCCGGTGTGCGGCTGCTGCAGAGGTGTTTGAGGCGGAGCGGCGCACATCATCCGTGTTTCAGGAGATGCCGTGGCACTACCTGGAGGTGGCGCACCTGCTGCTGACCGGCGCCAAGGAGTGCTTCGCCTCCAAGGAGCACATGGAGGTAATGCGGTTTGTGAACCCGGCACATGCCCGCATTCACTGTGCAAGCCCATGCTGCTGTTCCTGAGATGCAGGTTTCCGAGTGTTGCATGTGAGGTCGTGTTGTGTGTGTTCAGGTTGTGTCTGATGCTTGACACCGTCTGAGTTCCTGGCACTTGCAATACCAGCATGGTGCGGAAAATTTTGGGCTGGCTGCAGCAACAGATTAATTCCAAAATCACAATCGATTTCTAGTGCCCCACACCCTGGACGTTATCCTGCGTCACATATGTCTTGATAGGTGCGGGACCTAGTGGATCAGATCCGGCGGGTGCGTGCCAACAAGATCCACCAGGGCCTGGAGCTCATCACCGGGCCGCTGACGGCCAAGCTCAACAACGTGGCGTGCATGGAGATCAACACCATCCGGCCCTTCTTCCTCGGCAGCCTCGACCGCTTCCTGAAGCTGTCGAAGGTGCGCCGCCTGCGGTTTGAGCGCCAGCAATACAAAGCGGGAAGTTACAGGTTTCCCGAGTGAGAGGCGATGCATTTGCCTGCCATGAGAGCCTGCTCTCGTGCGTTTGCTCTTGCGCTGGTGCTTCAGATCCACACCAGTCGACCGCACCCTGCTCCGGCAAAAGTGTAGCCTGAACGTCGCGCAGATGAACGACCCGCTGGGCGATGTGCCGGGCCGGGACGCGGCGGGTGACGGCGACGAGGGCGGCGCAGGCGCCGGGGATGGGGACGGCGATGATGAGACGCCGCAACCACGGCGGCAGCTGCGGCCAGGCTGACTGCTGACATCATGCTGTACCTTCACGGAACAGCAGCGGCGCGCAGACGCCGCAGCCCTGGCAGCAGCTGGGGCCGGGCTGATGGCAGATGTCAGGCTGACGGCTGACGGCAAGTCAAAACCATCACGGAACAACAGTGATTGTGCAGGCTTGGCAGCCGCAGACTGTCGTGCGGGCTTTGCCTCGCCGCAGGCAGAGCACGCTTCTGCACACGCCCAGAGTGTAGCAGGCAAATATATGCGAGGTGCCTGCCGGCAGTCACCAGAGTGTGCACGTGCACACACGACTGGCATGCCAAACGACAGCGTGACGTTCGCTCCCCAATGTCTGAGGCCCGTTGCTTCTGACTGATGGATTGTGACTCGAATCGTGGTTTGCCATGGTTTCCGTTGAGTGTGAAGCGACCAAGTAACCGTTGCAATATACCCGGATGTCTCTTAGCATTGTCGCCGTGTACCTCCATCCTATGATGCGCAGCCAAGAGTCATTCACATGATTGCGTTCGACCTGTTGCATGTGCTCATGTCTTACCGTCCACACAGACCCTGCAGCGCTCGTCTGTGAGCACCGTGAGCAATGTGACCGCATCCATCTTCACCCTCGCAGGTAGGTCTGCTGGCTCACGCCGTCGACGAGCATGGTCTGCGAGCACCATGCATCATCACGACTCAGTCTCCTCTGAGCGCCTACCGCCCACCTGGGGCAGATAGAGCGCTCTTCAAGCTGCGGTGCATGATGCACATGCAGGGACTCCCCGAGCTGCCATGCAGCTGCTGCAGGGCAAGGCAGGACCGTACGCATGCTCAAGGCGCACATTGGACATCACCAAGACACGTTTCTCGAGACATATCTCTTAAAAAATGGGAAAAAATTTCTCAAGAGGCAAGCGCAGAGGTGAGCAGGCCGCGCTAGTAGCCGTGAGTGTCACACAGCACCTCGATATCGTCTCCCCCAGACCAGCAATCACCGTCACTATCACCGACACTAAGGCCTTGAAGAGGCGTGAAAGAGGAAGAGCTGGCGCGACACATTCGGCTGGTTCGAGCGTATGAGCGGGCACGACTCACCCAGACGGTGGCGGGGCCATGCAGCGTCTACAGCACCTCGATGTCGGCTTTCCCAAACACGAGACACGCATTTGACACAGACGGACGGGCACAACTCACCGCGACGGTGGCGGGGCCGTGCAGCGTGTACAACGCCTCGATGTCGGCCTTGCGGTCTATGCGCTCCATGAGGCGCAGCTCCTCGGCCCACGCGTCCAGTCCCGCCAGTGGCCCCTCGCACAGGCTGTTGATGAGCGCCCTGCGGGGTCAACAATGCAGTCTTCGTTCTAAAAGCAGCAGATCTCTGGATCACCGCACCTCCAGTCGGTTGCCGGCTACCTCATACCGACATGCGCCTCGTGGCCGCCACGCTGCTCGCAGCCTGACAACGGCACGTTGCGGTGGCTTGAGCTCGATGAAGATGGCGCTGCTGGTGTGTGAGTCGAGTGCAGCGCCCACCTGTCGCGGCCGGTGAGGTGCTGGAAGGTCTCCTGTGCGACGCCCTGCAGCATGGCCGCTGTGACGCCCAGCCACCTCAGGTCGGGCGCCGCATACCTGTCACAGCCGCAGCGCAGTGGCACCGAGCAGTCAGCCCGCACTCTTGGGTGCACATTGCAAATGTGGCCGAAGGCATGAGCACACCTTCGTGGAAGCACAGGCTGAGGGTGTATTGGGTGACCTTCGTCCTTCAAAATGTCTGCCTGTCTGCCGCATGAGTTGCGCTTGCGCCAGTTTTCACCTGAGGGACTCGGGACCAGCGGCGGCGCTGCCGTGCTTGTAGACGCTCAGGATGTTGGCACCTGAGGGATTCCAGTCCACGACCCCTGCAAGGAACAGCACAGCCATTCATGCGTCGCCTTCGCCTACATTATTGTGCACATATTGTGCACGCTGCATGGTGCTCCGTGGAAATACTGCCGAGTTGGACTCGCTGTGCCACAGCACAGGCTGGGTGGAATTGGGCGCACAGGTCACCAGAGCGCCCGCGGCCTGCATGCCATGAGCCGCTTCCGACGGGCCGCTGCACAACCAACGGGGAGCCCGGGCGCCGCACCCGTGGGCTTGCGCAGCCAGACGCACCAAAGCCAGGGAGTTGAGGTGCCAGACTTTCAAGCTTGTAGTGCTGGAAGTTACACCCGAGATGGGGAGGTGTGGCCCCGTGCGATGAACCTCTGCTGGAAATCGCACCAAAGCCAGGGAGTCGAGGCGCCAGACTTTCAAGCTCGTGCAAGAAGACTTACCAAATACAGGGAGTTGAGGCACCAGGCGTTTGAGCTTGTGCAGGAAGACGCGGGTCGCCAGGTCGGGCATGCCCTTGGCCGTCAGTAGGAGGCACCGGTTGTCCTCCGCAAAACCGTCCTCGATCAGCCGCTGCGGGGCAGCGGTGCACAAAAGGTACTGCAGATATCAGCGAGAGGGGCGCACAGGTCGGGCACACTGCCGTGCGTCATACAAAGTAGAGTGCCACTGGTCAGTAGTGAGATCAGGACATGTAGGACCTTCGGTGACTCTGGAAGTGTTTTCCAGAACCAGATTGGTTTCTGCCAATTTCATCCAAGACGCAGCCAAATTCATCCACCACACAAAACCTGGAAGACGGCCTCCTTCTCGATGACGAAGACGGCCTGCGCATCCGTCTCGACGCCGACGGCCTCGATGGCGGCCGGGTCTCCCGGAATGGCCACCCCTGCACCAAGGGTTCTGGAGCCTGCTGCACCAGTCTTCCAGTTGCGGCGCAGTTGGGCAGCTCAGCCAGGTGCACTGGTGCAAAACTGTGACGAAGGGAGGAAACACCTGGACTCGCACCCTGGGTGCCGAAGGAGGAGCAGTCCATGGCGCTCTCCGGCTCGTCTGGATGCCCGTACAGGATGAGGCGGCCCGCCACTGCCCCCCTGTGAATGCACCGCAAGTCCAATCGGGAGCCTGACAGGTGGTATACTATGTTTCATGCATGCATTCATCCGAGCCCAGATGGGCGAGTGAGCCATCACGCCGCCCCAGGCATCTAGCAGCAATACTTGTGTCAGCCGCTGACGGCCTGGCTACGGCGGCTGTTGGCGGAATGCACGCCTGGACGCGCACAGCACGTTGAGGCAGGCGCGCGGCGCCTGCAGCATGACCGCCACGTCCAGGATCGCCTCGCTCACGTCCCTGCAGCAGCCTGGTTCGAATTTCGCGAGCCATGCCCACGGGAAGCACAGCCAACTTTGCGCCTCCATGGACTCGGGCTGCGCTGCTCTGATTTTGCTTTTGCTGATTTTGCTAGCGGCAGCTCCCGACCCACCTGGGGCTGTTGAAGATGTCCGACTGCTGCGAGAGAGAGTAGTACAGGTCTCGCTGCGTCGCCTGCCGCCCCTGCGTGTGCATGGCAGACCCAACAGCACTCAAGCGGGCAAGTTGGCATGCCATCAAGGGTGCACAGCCTGGCTGAATCTTCAGCGCGCCGCGAGTGCTGCAGCCGCCTGGTCTTTGACTACCATACAAGGGCCTCTGCCTCATGATGTCTGGCTCCGGCATGCGACATGTGCCAGTGGTTATTAATAAAAAGATGAGACACAGTCACGGTCTGAGCTCCCACCTCGAGCACCAGGTGCTGTACCACCTCCATCTGCTTCCAGGCTCGTGCATATGTGCCCGCCCGCTCAGCTTGTCTGCACGCACCTTTCAACATTCAGGTTTTTGCTCATCTGGCATTCTTCACGTCATCTGGTGGGAGGTGGAGACTCACGTCATGGGCATCACGCTCGCTGGTCGGAAATGGAACGGTTGGCAACACATGTGCCTGTTAAGGAAGGATATAGTTCGCATGCCGCTGCTTCCGGATGCCTCCGGGCTTTCTGTGGCCTCCTCAGCTCCACGTCTGCGGCTGCGCCCAGCCTGCAGGCATCTTGTCAATGCGGGTCAAGCTCAGTCTGTAAACCCCCTCTTCCAACATTGTGCAGCCCATGTGCTGCTGCCGCTGCCGTGTGTGCATGATGCCGCCTGCAAGACGCATGAGCAGCAGTCAAGGCTGAGACTGGCAGAAAGCCACTCACCAGGTGCAGGTCTGGAATGGAGCCTGCCCGCAGCTCGGACAGGAGCCACAGCGTGCAGCTCTCGATGCGGTCCAGCACCTCGATGCTCGACACGGCAAAGTTCTCCACCTGCTCCTCATCAGACTGTTCATCTTCCTCTTGCAGGAAGTCATCCTGGCTGGTGTATGCCTGCTGCCTGAAGCTACTCGTGGCCTCGACGCCTGTCAAACCGCTGTGTTGGGGCAGGTGGTGCGAAGGGGACGGGTCCATGGCGCCAGACAGAGCTGCAAAGAGATGAAGGTCGGTGCTTCCTGCCGTTAATATAAGGAGCACAATCGATGACTGTGCACATGTCCACCATTCACGATGTTTTATCAAAGAGCTTTCGGCGGTTTTTATGGCGGACAAGGTCAACAACGAAACTGAACCTGCGCAGTATTATAATCGCCTGTTGACGTTTCAGATTGTTGAAACAGCTCGCAGGACAGAGCAGCACAGGGCCACCCGCTTGATGCTCGAGCGGCTGCGGCAGGAAGCGGCGGAGCGAGTATAGCCATGTCGTGTCCTCATCCACACCCTGCTTCGTGTGCACACTCGGCGAACCTTAGCCTTGCGTGGGCGTCTTCAGGCATCAGACGCTCAGTGCTGGCTGTGCAGTCTGTGCTATGGGCATGACATCCCCAGAGCTCATCAAGATCAGTCCGAGTCCGGCTCCAGGTGGCCATACATGCTGCCTGCTGGGTCCTCGTGCCACCAGCCGCAACAGCGCCCCGTGAAATCGATCCCCTGCGCATCAACGCAGTGCATTCAGAGTCTCTTCACCACAGGAATGCGGAAGGCTAAAATGCGGGCGGTGGCTGTAGCATAGAACGTGTCCGAGGGCGTGGAAGGCTGTAGCTCAGTGATGCAAGAACATGCCTGGTCATGCGGTGGCCAGCCAAGCAACCACTTGAAGTGTAGCAGAACGCCATTCCCCTACGACAGGGGAGGGCGGAGGGCCGGCGGGGGGAGGGGGGAGRRGGAGGCACCTGGTGCGGCACATCGCATGCCCAGGGGACATCCTCGGCTGTGTACCGCTCTGGCGGAAGCGTGTACGGCAGCGGGACCCTGCATACTAGGGACAAGACTCTGGAGAAAGTTGCGTGGGTACGCAGTGCAGTGCCTGATTGATGTTCGGCAAGCACAGGCTGTTTCAGCTCCTGGCATGACATGCCAAGCTTGAACTTCCAGCTCCATGGCTACAGATGGCTGGCGCCGTCCATCATGCAGCGCTGCACCTGCAGATGGTGGCAGCCTCGGCGTCCAACACCGGCGGGTCGGCCAACGTGGCAGCACAAAGCTTCACCGGCCCCGCGCCCGGCAGCCGCGCTGCGAGTACAGGAGGACCCTGCTAGTCTCTGCGCCGTACGGCAACTCAAGAACAAGCGGCTCATGCGACTGTTCTTCAGCCGTATTGAAGCAAGGGCGCACCGGTGGCGGCGTGCGGCGGCCAGGCGCGGAAGCCGAACTGGGTCGAGGCGCGGTAAGCAGCCTCCAGCGACGGCAGCACCAGAGCGCCAAGCTCGTAGTGCCGCATGAACAGCTGGCTGCCATTCTTCTGCAGCTCGCCCCAGGCTGCCTTGCTGAGGTTGTGGCTCGTCAGCAGCGCCCAGGCCAGCTCGTTGCCTCTGCAGGAGTAACGTCAGCAAATGGTAAGAGATCCGGACGGCAGGGTGGCGAGGCAAGGACTTTAGAGTAAGGACGGGCACAGGCTACACCATGATGTGTGGCAAGGCGGGCAGAAGATGCCGTTTTGACATGGGGGACATGGCATGGCACATGCGTCACCAGCCAGACTGACGTAAGCCATGGGCGTGCAAGCAAGCCCTCACCTGTAGCGTGTGTAGGTCTTGATGTGAGGCATCGCCCTCTGCATGCCCAGCATGCAAGGTTCAGCAGCTTGTGGACCATGGGTTCAGCCGAAAGTACGGCACTGAAAACAATCTCTCTCGCAATAATGCATGCCGACACGAGGAGGTGACGCTCTTGAGAGCTCCAGCGCATCACCTGCCGTCCGACCGGAGCGCCGCCAAACCTGCAACACATCAGTTCGTTGTCGTGTGTTTGCTGTGGAGAGTACAGCATGCATACACGTTGTGCAGGCGGGTGTTGGCGGCGGGCTGCGCTCGCACCGGTGGTAGTGCTGCCGCATGAATGGCTTGTTGACATTGGCCGATGTGCCGGGGATGCTGCAGCCAGCCTTCCACCCCTCCAGCGAGTTGCGCACCTGCAGGAAGCTCGGAGTTCGGCTTCCGTTATTGCCGCACTCGCAACGTCCAGCACGCTAGGATGGTCATGTGTTGCTGCAGCTGATGCTGGCGGTGCCTGCAGGGCTGGCGCCGAATGGCGGACGACAAGGCTGCCAGCTCCACACAGTTAGCTGATGGCACAGCTGCGAAATAGAGGCTGACTTGTGACGCAGCTGTTCTAAGATTGGCATGATGCGAGCGAGCAGGTGATTTGCTGCAGGTGCCGGCCACACCTCCTGCTCGGTGGTCCAGACTAGCTGCAGGCCGGGCGCGCCGCCGGCGCCTTCCGCAGGTGGCCCCAGCAGCCGCGGCGGAAAGACTGCAGGAGTCGCAGTTACGATCAGCAGAGTATCAGCAGTGGGGTGGGCGGCTCAAGCGCCGAAGCCTGGAGGGCAAACATGTCAGGAGGGTTTACCAGGCGACACACATGTGCGCCAGGAGGTTGACAGGCGGCGGCATTGCTGTCTGTCGTGATGGTGACGACTGGCCTCTCCAGCGCCAGGATCACAAGGCTGCGTTCACCTGTGGCCGGGGCGCCCGCCACGCGGCCAGCCGACAGGCTGTCGGCGAACTCGCGCATCCACCTGGTGGAGAGGCTCCCCATGCTGGAGAACTGCGCGATGATCGGCGCGCCACGGAACTTGGCACCGAATTCCTCGGCCTGGAGGCATTGCCGCAGGCGCATGTGGCCATACTGCTTCGCCGCCGGGCCTGCCGGCCAGACGACAATTGAGATGAGTGGGGATCCTTCACGACGCCTTTGGGGCGTCTGGTGCTTGTCTGATGCTGTTTGGTGATGTGGTCTGGTGATGTGTTTTAATCTTGATGCCGCAGTAACGAGGGCGCGCGGAACCAACATGCCGCAAGATCGGGCGAATTTATTTTTGGGTCTTTTTTGGCTCACCGGTGTGGCGGCCGGGACGGCTGGGGATGAGGTGGGCACGAGCCACGCTGAAGTCATGTGCCTCGCACAGCGCCATCAGTTGGTTCGTTGTCGGCTGCGATGGTGTCAGACCATGTTCGATTGGAGGGTGCAGCACCAGCCGTCACAGCTTGCAGTGTTGCCATAGTGCCTGTCTTGCATGGCTGCCAGCCCTGGTTGGCACAGGTTTCTGCTCGTGTCTGCATTTTCAAGCTGGAAGCGACGAACGGCGTGGCGCCCATCGCCATATTTGCTTGCAGGAGACGCAATGTCTGCACTGATGCTCGATTGTTCTAATTCCATACCTGCTGGAAGCGCAGCGCCCGCAGGTAGTCCACAAGATCGTCCTGGAAGCGCGAACTGCGCGGCGACGCCTCAGTCTGCAAGTCGTCATCAGAACACTGTCGATCAAACTCCTGCAAGAGGGCACAGCCTACAGCAAGCAAGGGACGGCGAGAGGTGCCTTGCTGTTGCAGACAGCACAGGTGTGCAGAGTCACTTTGGGGGGGGGAGAAAGGACGGGCTAGGACGTGAGTCAATCGCAAAGCTCAGGAAAACACACCTTATGAGGGAAGTCTTGCCACCAGATGCCCTGACACTCCAGCACACGAGCGCAGCCACTGAGAGGGACTCGCGAGGGACCTCGGAACCAGCAGCATGCGAAGCACGAAGCTGTCGCAAACAGACATGATCATCCGCCGCGCCAGGCAGCACCTGGCTCTTGTTGTTGCAGTCGCAGTAGATGAGGTTTGCAGTGTGCACCACCACCCGCAGTCCAGTTGCATACTCGACCAGAAATGCCTGAGGAGGTGCCACAAAGTCTAATCGTCTGGCGAGGCGCTTTCTTTGCAACATTGAGTCGTGTTGTGTAAACAACCTGCACTCGTCCGGCAGCGGCGGAGCATGACGCTTCGTCCAGTGACTCACTTTGGTATGGTGCACGCCAAACTGCTCAGGAAGGGGCGGCTTGTGGACTTGGAAGTAGTGTGCGCCCAGGCTGCTCAGTGTGTGCCTCATTGCATCCCCGCTGCACATGGTGGCAACGAAGCTGTGAAGACGCTGCTCGGGCTGCCCTGAAGAGGCCATGCACCCTGCTAACTGAGAGTAGCATGTCGCCAGAGGTGACTACACAAGACCACACTGCGAACGACCGACAGGCTAACGATGCACATTTTGTGCGCAGCCCTCATCGAGTCCTGACTATCTGTGGGGGATGACCGGAACCATATGACCAACACGGATGGGGCGGGGGAGTGCTGATGGGAGGGGCCCGCACGTCTCTTGGCTCAGGCCGTGCGCGATGGCGAGGCCGCCGCGCGCTGCCGCGGTCAGCATCGACGGGACGGCCGACAGCGCCCACGGTAGGTCGATCATGTAGTTGGACACCACCATGGAGCGCACATCGCCGCCGAGCAGCTCCTTGAGCCGGGCGCCAAAGATGCCGCTGCAGCAGCGGCGCAGCCACACGTCAGCGAGCTGAGCACTGCAGGGCTCAAACTCTCTCAAGCGACTGCTGAGACTACGTGTCCGCCGGACACCAGGCGCGCAAATGCGTGCGCGCAAGGCAATACTGACATATGTCGAGTATGTCCGCGACCAGTTCTGCAGCTTGAACCAGAGGGCACCTGTTGGCCAGAGGCCCGAGCGCGCGCACGCGCAGCAGCTGAAAACCTGCGAGGTGCATCTGCAGATCGCCGTCCGCCGGGCTGGCCTCCCCCTGCGGCGCCGCCGCCGCTGCTGGGCCTGCCGCTGCCAAACTGGCCGCCGCCGCCGAGTCCGGCAGTGGCGCGGCCGCTGGCGGCTCGTCCGCCGTCAGATCCAAGGGGTTGTCCTGCGTCGCGCCGTGGCTGCTGGCCGCGACCGTGAAGGTGGTGCTGCTCTGGCTGCAGGCAGGTGCGGTCACCCGAATCGTTGCAGTCTTCGTGCAACACCTGGTGCTGACATTCTTGAATGTTCATCACAAGGGGGCGCTGTTTAAGGAAAGGAATTCTAGATGCATGCTGTATACAGCTGAAACGCACCACTGAGCGATGTAGAAGCGCGTGGCGTTGCTTATCACCGCAGACTGCAGCAGATGCATATACAGAGTCAAGCGTCAAACCCGAGCACACAACATGAAAACACTGACAAAATGCATATGGCCACATGCATAAACAAATTCAGGCATCGAAACCGAGCACAGAACATCACTGACGTAGCCGGCTCCCACGTCACCTCATTTTCAGCAAGGAACGCAATTAACTCCCAGGAGGGCTCGTCGCCGGAGGTCAGTTTGAGTCGCTCGACCAGCATAGCTGCACATCGGGCAGATTCATGTGTAAGCATTGCAGCCAAACGAGTGCAAAGGACACCCGCGGCGACTTACTGGCGAGTTGCTGCTTGGTCAGCTTGTACACATGCAAGGCGGTGCGACTGCTCAGCATGGAGTGCCTACGGTTGCTCTTGAGATTAGTGAGCAGAAGGCCCTCGTCCTCCAGCGGCTCGATGCTGAATTGCCGCCTGCTGCAGCGGGGGTCGGCGATGCCGCAGTCACCCCGTCCAAAATGCTGTCTACAAGCTATTGCGACGGCGTCACCATCAGGCCCCGTTATATGCATGGCAAGTCTTTGCTACGTGCGTTTCGTTTCTAGCCTAGCAGGGAGTGCCACAAGGTCACATTTGTGAAACTGCATGATTGCCTCGACGAGCCTGGCCGCCCAGCGGATACGGAGCGGGCGGCTGATGGTAGAACTCCTACTTCGATCCTCAAGGCGATGTGTAGGACCGGAGATGGGAATTGCCCGTGATCTTTGTCCATTGGTCGTGCTGCGCGTGCTGGACTGTTCCCTCCGTGATGCCACTGCACAATTCCCTGCTCCAAATGCTGACGCACGGGACTCGGCATCAGGGTCAGTTACATGGAGTCGCAGAGCCGGTCCTCTCGCGGCCTCGCTCCCCTCTCGCCCACGTATAGGCTCTTTTGTCTGATCCGTCTGCGTTGCAAGCTGTCATCAGGCAGCAATCGGGCTCCACGCGGCAGTCCATGATGCTTGCGGCCCCACTCCCGGCCAACCGCGATGGTTTAATCCCTTTCATCGGTAGAGATATGGCGCAGCACGGCGGAGAGGGTTATATCGCACAGCGCGCTGGAGAGGAGTTTGCAACGCAGAGCTTTGAGCCGGCGCCCGCGGCGGATCCGGAACCCAGAGAACCGGGCGGCAACGGCGCACTGCCGAGCCTTGCCGACCGAGAAAGCGTGGGGCTTGAGCAGCTCCTGCCAAAACACACTCACGTCCTCATTCGGTGCGATCCGAGACGGTTGCGACTCGGTTTTGCTTGCCGCACCGCCGTCAGACCTGCCGGAAGTGCCTTCGGATGTTGTCTTCTCTCGCGCTCGTGCCGACTTGTGAGGCCTCTCTGGCTGCAGCGGCAACAACCGGACAAAGAGCGCACTGGTGGGGAAAGCTGGCGTGGTGAAGAAGTCCAATGGCCTGGGAGGCTGGCATCTTGTGGTGAGTCTGGTGTATTTAACATCCGATTTCAAACACGACCTCTCGCCAGCCTGCCGGCCGCGCTGCATCCCGCCGACGGCACCGATTACATATCAACAGAGCGTTTGGATCATCGACGCGGTCGCGGGGTCGCAGGTGCTGGACACGGGCGAGGAAGTACGGTTGCAGCGCAACGCTCTCGCCGTTGTGAGCGTGCCGAAGGGCGATGAGACGGTGTGCAGCTCACCCTCCTATGCGGCCGTGCGTGCAGCGTCCCGAGCTGCTGGACCTGCGATCTGGCAGCCGGCAGTGCGTTCGCCCGCAGTACAACCTGCCACTGTGGGTTCCAGGTCAAAAGAGCAGCTGTGGGCAGCCCAGACTCACGTGAGTCCGTCGCCATATGCAGGATTTCACGGATGAGGAGGAGACGGAGGCCCCGCACGAACTGGCAGGTGCTGCCCGCGGCTGCAGCTGCACCTGCAGGCTGTGCCTCCCCACTGCATGCGCAGTTGGTGCTCCTGCTGCGCGCGCTCAGTCATCATCTTGTCATGGGTGACTGCTTGATCAAGATCTCAGATGCCATTGACCCGTGAGCTCTGCACTGACAACGCCTGTGGCTGCTGCGCCAGACGCGCTGCCGCGAGCAAGAAGGCGAAGGCCCTCGAGACCCATGTCGGCGCCAGGTGCGCACACACGCATCATACCCAGCCCGCGCGCTTCGCCCATGCGGGCTGTGCACAAAGCAGCCGCGCAGCAGCGATGCCACCTCAAGTGGAAACACGATTCTGACCAGGCATGAACGACCATCCTGCAGAGTATTCGTTGGCGGAGCGGCGCACCTCACAGCGGCAGGCGGCGCAGCAGCCGCGCATCAACTTTCATCGGCTGGATTCCCAGGCGCTGCGCCGGTACCGCCGTTTCTACCAGCTGCCAGACGTCGGCCCCAACTCCACCAAGGTCCGTGCTGCGTAATCGATACACAGCAATCATCATCGGTAGGCGGGGCGCATCTGCAAGAGCACAAAATGACCTTACTGACTGGCTGCGACAACGCCGTGCTACAGGAGCAGCTCGTCAGCGCTGTCGGCCGCCACTTCAGCCAGCAGGTGCCTTCTCTGCCACATGGAGCTATGCTTGGAGAACCGTCCTTCACACACAGGCCTTGGTGACTTGGCATCCACAAGATAGCAGCTTCCAGTGATGAAGATCTGTAATGAATATCTGAGGATTGATTGATTGATTGAATTGCAGCCACCCATGGGTGCGAGTTTCAACACACCGTGCACATGGCTTGGCTGCATCAGTCTCATATTGACATGCACGCCTTGCTGCAGACTGTGGACGAGGACCATGTCATCGCCTCCTTCGTCAAGGCGGTGCGGGACCAGGCGGGCCACATACCGGAGGAGGAGTACGATTACGAGCCCTACTGAGTGGCTCCACAGAGCCATCATGTGGAGCCACTCAGGGTGTACACTAGTCAGAGCTGGGGCGGCTTGTTTGAGGATTGAGCCGCCCTCCGGATAACGCTGGGGTTTTGCTGCCATGCCGTGCCCGCAGCAGACATCACGCCGCGCTATCTCTGGAAATCATGGGCTGCTGCGCCGAGGCTGCTCCGTGGGGCCACATCTAGAATCGCCGAGCAGCCCTCCATATTAAAACGCAGCTGCGGCCAATGGCGCTATCTACCTAGAGGTCAGCAGCCGTGTGTATGCTACAAGCAACCAGCAAAATGCTGCTGGCTTAGTCTCGAAGACTGTTGGGAGATTGTCCGCCAGTTGAAGCTTCCGACTGCATGCCATTGACTGCACTGGCTCGAAATGGGATCTGCCATGCAAATGGACGTTGCACGGCACCGACCGATACAAGTGATCTTGAACGATATGGAACAGCAATGCGACGGGAACGCTCTGCCCTCCGACGCTGCACTGCACCGGTGGCACTTGCCAGCATCAAGAAACGTCGTGTATCTGCACAAGGATGTCTGCTGCCTCCAGACTCGCCACCGGTTTGCCACCGGCGTCAATGAGCGTCAAGCCTGAGAGGCTGTGCACGCCCAGTGCTGTCGGTAGCAGCGTTAGTGGCACGGAAGCGCTGGACTGCGGGGCCAGCTCCTCAATGACGGCGTCCTGCTGCCCCTGCACCTGAAAAGATGGCGACAGGGCACCTGCACGACCGGAGGTACACACAGGTCTGGCGCCTCACTGTCTGCCGAAGATAGACCAAGCAGACCAAACAACAAGCCCGCGGCTGGGTAATGCTGTTGTCGACAGATTGAGCAGTTGGCAGCCATTTCTCCTGTGGCTTGCACAGACGTCTCCAACAAAGCGAAGACACACTACTCATAGCCAGCGGCAGCGAGGGTCTCGCTGTCCGCACACCTGTCAAGAGCGTGGAGAAGCTGATCTGCAGTGGCCCCAGGCGCCGGTCCAGATGGTTCTTCACCGTCAGCGCCGCCATGAAGGGGCGTTCCAGCTGCGCTGCCGCAGGCGCACCGGTGAGCAGCATCGCGACGCCCGGCTGCGCCGCGCCACTCAGCATGATGTGCTGTGTCTGCAGGCGGCCCGCCTGTTGTGGGGCAACCCGGGCTCGTCAGCACCTTGTCAAACATCGCCACACATGGCTGCAGCACCGGCTCACCTGGCACATCGGCTACATCTTATTATGGCTTAGGCACGGTAGTGTGCATTCAGGCCAGCAATGCCGAGCATGTTGGAAAAGCACACAGACGACACCTCAGCGGTCTTGGAAAAAACTGCGCAATAATTGAGGAATGGTAGTCCAGATGGACGGCGACATGCCGCAAATGTCAGCGATAAGCAGACGCCGTGTCTCTTCAGTGTTAAACCGATGCGTACTCTTGCTGAATTGGAATAGGGGCTTGGTGCAGTGCGAACGAGCGTCTCTGCACGAATCTGTGCAGCGCACCTCGCCCATGCTGCGGCGCCACTTGATCTCCAGCCGCCCAAGGTCCGCCTTGCCTTCGCCGCCGCGGCCGCCCGGCGGCGGCGGCGCCCCCAGCCGGTACAGCAGATTGTGCGCGCCGCCCGGTTGCACAATCTGCAGGCTGTCGATGTGGCGCTGCAGCCAGTCTGCCGCATCCCCGCCTGCCAGCGGCCTAGCGCCGCCTGCCGTGGGGCTGCCCACCACGGCGCCGCCGCCGCCGGACGCCTCGAGTCGCACATATTCCAGGAATATGGGCACGGTAGCACTGAGGTTCTCGACGCACACCTCGAGAAATACTATGCCCGCCACAGAGCGTGTCTGCAGCACAAAATAATCGCAGCTTTGTTGGTGGGCCACGACGACTTGTACCTGGCTGGGGTGTTGGCATAGGAAGGTCCGTGCGCGCTGTCTAGTGTCTGCTTTTATCGACAAGTCAGTCGCACCTTCGTGCGCACTGATAATGGGTTGCTGGCCACGAATACCATGGTCTGCTGCTCGCTGTGCGAGCTGCCATCTGCTGCCGAGTAGGTAGCGCTGCATCAACGAAATGGACCTGTCAACAGACGCTGATCTGGCTGACACCCAAGCTTGGCCGACGCCGGCACAACACTCCGCACAGATGCAGACGTCAAGCAGACGTCTTCGCTCCCACCTGCATGTGAGTATGTGGTCGTGCGGCTCTTTGACATCATGCCGTAGTAGTAAATCGTAGCTCTCGTTTGCATTAAGCGTTCCGAGCGGCGCTGAAGCTGTGTCGTGCAACACCACCCGCTGCCGCTCCGTCTGCAGGTCGCACTGCACAGCCAAAACACACGTCGGACGGCTGCGAAAACAGGAACAGCGGATCATGAAAGGGCAGGTGATCACCAGGCGCGGGTCGAAAACCTGAGAATATACCTTGACGGCGACATTGGATAAGGCTGCATCCGAGAGGTTTATCAGCCGCACATAGAAGGCATAATTCTCGCCTAGCAGGATGTCTGAGCCATTGGGCAGCTGCAGCATGGGGCTGAAGCCCGTCGCATCGCCCACGTCCTGTCACCGGCAATGGTGAGCTGAGCGTCACTGCGTGCAGGATGTCTGCCTGACCATGTTCAGGCGATACAATCCGTCATATTGTCTACAATATCAAACAATAGTAGCCAGCGAGAACGCCGCACATGTGTGAGGCTGGGCAGAGACGCGTGAAGCGTCGGCGCCGTCAGCCGAAGCAGGCGAAACGCCAGATTCAAGCCTGAGCTCGTGTCGAGCGCCATATCATGCGGTGCAACGTGCAATTGAGCACTTCCCTAAAGGCTGTCGCGGGTCCAAGCACGCTCAGCCAGCCCGCTTGTGCAGCCGCTAGCGGCACCTGGCACGCAAACACGATGACAGGAGGAGTTTGGCTGAGTTTCAGGTTCACAGACCGGATGGCAGGACGTGCTGTCACGATCGCAAAGTGGAGTTGAGCTTCAATCAACGGCTTCTGCAACGGAATTTCTGCAAGTCAAGATTGGGATGCCAGATGGCGCTCGCGTGCCGCAAATGACACTGCAACGGAAGTATAGAGGGTGGGATGATACGTTCGTGCAAACGGTCAGTGCTAACGAACGCTGGCTCGAAATGCGCACATCAAATGCGAGGAAGAGAAAACTTGCAATTCTTTCGCCACAACGCAGTTTGATGGCCTTTTTAGCTCTGTGTGTTCTTGTGCAAGCAGATAGTGCCGCTGCATGGCCCCGGATTGCGCGGTGACATCGCTGCTCGCTGGCATCAAGTGTGTCTGATCTGATCTTGGACAGCAGGTCAGGCCTGATCGCAACGGCGGCACCTGCACTCAACCAAGCTTGATCAGGCTGATCTGCCGTGGTTGCCGGCCTCGACAGGCGCCCCGGGGCGCGGCGATGGCACGGAGGCACCAGCTGCTGCTGCTGGTGGCTGCGCTGCTGCTCGCAGCATGCCAGCTAGGCAGCGCAACGTCAGGAACCGACAAGCATAGAACGCTAGTGCTGCTGAAAAGCGATGCAGCGCGCCAGACACACAGCAAATACTTGGCACTGCTGGAGGCGCTTGGCGGCGAGCTTGACGTGAAGCTCAGCAAGCACAGCAAGCTGCAGCTGCGGCACTGGGACGACTGGCTGTACGAGACTGTGATCATATTGGACACCGAAACGACAGGTGCGCTGTGCTGGACTCGTCTCGGCCGTGGTCAGCCTGCTGCAGAGCTCCACTGTGTGGAAGTCCGGTGCATGCGTGCATGCCAGCCCGTTGCCATCCCTGGCCAAAGCCATCCCTGGCCAAAGCCGCTGTGGTGATGTGTAGGGATTCCGTAACGCCTCATTTGATTATCGCTCGATGCAGAATTTGGTGGTGCTGTGGACGCCGCTGTGCTGCTGGAATTTGTTGATGCCGGCGGCAACCTATTGGTCACACTCGACTCGGGAGCATCGGAACAGGTGCACACTCTGCTGCACTGCTGCACCGCTCGTGCAGCATACCGACGGAGCGCGCCTGCAACATGCGATGCGATGCTGTCCACATGAGAGCCCGATACTTTCAGCAGCCAAAATGTCATGATCCGGGCATCACACTTCAACTTTAGGTCCGGGAACTCGCGACGGAGCTGGGCGTGGATGTGGAGCCAGTGGGCACCGCAGTGATCGACCACTTCAGTTTTGACGCGGCCGATCCGATGCACACCAGCGTCATCACCTCCGGTTTCGTGGACTCGAAGGCCGTTTTTGGCGGCCGCACGCCGGTGAGCAGTTCTTGTGACTTGGCTGGGTTGTGCTGCTATCTGTTCCTGGCTCGCTCTGACTGCTGGGCTTGTGCGAAAGGTCCTGTTGTGTGCAACGCGCTGCAGCAATGATAGCTCGGGAAGATAGTTTGTCAAAGCTGGGTCTGAACGGATCAGGGTCTGACACCGCCTCGAATGTTGTGCAGGCGCCGGTAGTGTTCAAAGGCATCGGCCTGTCTGTGCCCCCTGACAGCGTCCTGGTGGGTATTTCGAATTTCATGCCTGCACATGCTGATGTCTGGGGCAGCACTGATCTGGCTCATTTCCCAACCGTGTTGCGGTAATCATTGGTGCCAGTCAAAGGCCAGCCTCGCTGCATCATCACACTTTTCCAAGGCAGGACAATCCAGCAAGTGGACCAAAAGCCGGGCTTCACATGCATGCCACTCTTATTCGATTCACGCCATGCTCCTCCCTGCAGACTTTCCCCGCTCTGTGGGCGGGCCCGAGCGCCTACTCCGCAACGCGCACCTCGCCGCTGCGAGACCACCCCAACCTTGCAGGCGGCAATGTTCAGCTGGCGGCCCTGGGGCAGCCACGCTCTGGCGGCCGCATCGCCGTGCTGGGCTCTGCCGCCATGCTGGGCGACGCGGCGTTCGACGCCACCATCCCCGGCGGTGGCGCAGGGTGAGCTGTTGCCACATGCCCCCTTGTCTAATTCAACATGTTTCTAACCGCCAGGCCAGGCCCAGCGGCCATGCTCAACCTCCATTTGCACGCGATGCGGAACAAGGTATGTCAGTCTTGAGGGCTGCAGATTAGACTACAGACTACAGACTACAGATTAGACTACAGAGTCAGCATTGAGCCTTCGAGTAGTCTGCTGGCCGCCCTGGCATTGTCCTGTGCCTTCGCACCATAAACAGCGCATATGCTGCAGATCCCCTTTTGCACATACTGGATGAATGGTGACTTGGACTGGCAGTTTTCGAGCAGTGCGGCGATACCCGCATCGCATTGCAAGCCCAACCATGCATGAAGCAACTTTCGAAGCGGTGAACGACCTTTCCCATGGTGTTTGCTGTCAAATTTGTTGCGACAACGAGACCTGACAGCACAAGGTGCACGGCCCCGCCATCTCCTCTCCACGCCCGGCCACCCGCCTCGTGCTGCAACATGCTCCTGCACACGGTGGCATTCCGGCACTGTGCCAGCAGCCTCGAGTCCGCGGATGTGAGCAAATCCGCGCCCACGCCCGCTCCCACACACGCTGCAGGCCCGTCAAGGCGGGCAACGAGGAGTTTGCAGGCGCGGTCACACGGTGGCTGCTGCGCCAGCGCGGGCTGCTGCGCTTTGGCGACTTCGTGCATGCCTCGCCCGGCGCCGCCTCCCAGCCGGACGCCTACCGCATCAAGGACCAGGCGGAGTTTTCGGTGCAGATTCAGGAGCTGGTCGACGGCGCCTGGCAGCCGTATAGGTGGGGAAACCCTCAAACCCTGATACCTGGTGTGGGGTGCGAAAGGGCAGAGCGCCTGAGGGGGCCAGATGCCTGATCAGGCTGGCTCAGGACCTCGACAGCATTCAGGCAGCTGGCGGCACAGGCGGCATGGGCTACGACTTTTTGACTGCCTTGCAGGCAGCGACTGCGGTGCATGCCAGGTTCTCTTCAGGGAGCGACTGGATTTTCTTCTCCCTTCGGCTCCTCCCAGCACGGTCTGCGAGGCGCCTGGCTGTCGTGCCGCGCAGGGCGGACGACGTGCAGATGGAGTTCGTGATGCTGGACCCTTACCTGCGCACCACTCTGGCTCACGACAACCAGGTGCCCACCGCCGCACCGTCACGGCTTTCGGGCCCGGCCTCCTCCCTGCTGTTGGCATGCATCGGCCCCTTGCGCAGCCCTGAGCTGAGATGTTGCAGCATCGAGCGCTTGAACCAGCAGCATCGTTTCTGCCGAGCTCATAAGCCTGCACGCCAGTCGGGCACAGTGAGGCGAGCGGCACGATGTGAAAGTCTCGCCCCTTGTTGTGGCGCAGGGCAACTTCTCCACGAAGTTCCAGGTGCCCGATGTTTACGGCGTCTTCAAATTCGTCATCGACTATCGGCGAGCGGGGTGCGCCGGTGCACCCCTGGAAAGGGATGCATGCTCATCTTCTGCTCGAGCGCTGCTGCTTTTCAGCACAACTAAGTCGTGTCGTCTGCGATGTGTCTGCGATGCTGACTGCTGCTGCGCGGCGCAGGTACAATCACATTGAGCGGTCCAAGCAGATCGCGGTGCGGCCGTTCAAGCACGACGAGTTCGACCGCTTCCTGGTCCCCGCCTACCCATACTACACCACCGCACTGACGACGATGCTGGGCTTCGGCGTGCTGACCCTGGTGTTCCTGTACTCGTGAAGTGCGACTCCTGTGTTCACAGGCAGCGATGCACAGCATTTGCAAGCGGTGGAATGGGCTCGCCCGCCCCGAACAATCGGCTGGGCCAAGACCTGGCCACGCCTTGAGAGTGGTGTTTCTCGTCTGTCCAGCAGCCGTCCAGGCCATACCGAACCTTGCAAGGATGCAGCAGGGAAAGCTCTACTGGCGCACTTGAGGCGGCTCGCATGCGCATTCATCATGGCGGCATCCTTCCAATCCTTGTGCTGTGCTGACGTTGATGAGCCGGGCAGGACAGCAGCAGGCATTCGATTTACGCAGTACAACAATAGTAGCAAATGTAGCTGCACCACCCAGCTGCGCACCTGCACCAGGGTTTTCCTGGGGGTGCAGCGTCACTGCGTCACCCAGTGCGACTCGCGCGCATTTGCATCGCATTCTCAGTATCCCTCCTACTTGTAACTGCTTGCCCGTCTCGGTTGCAGAGCTCATCCCTTCGACATTTTGCGAGCATTGAAACCTTGGCAGCGCCAATCTTACAATCTTACAAGCCCAGCCCGCCTCACGCAGCGGCCGGATTGGGTCCGCATCCTCGTCGAATTGGCAATATGCAAGTGGGGCTTGCCGCGGCCGGCGTTGCGCCACATGCTGCGCCAGGGCCACGTACAGGTCGTGCTCCGCTGTGGCACACGCATGCACGCACACTGGTCTCGCGGTCAGACGTTGCCTGCCGTGCGAGGCGCTCCTCAGCACTGCAGCAGCTGCGGGAGCTGCAAGCAGAGGAGGAGGACAGCGAGCAGAGCCCGGAGCTGCCGCCAGGTGAGTGCGCACGGGCGCATCGGCCCGCACGCGTCTGGATGCATGCATAGTCCTACAGGTCCTCTACGTCCTAACCTTGATTCATCATCACGATCCTGGCGCGCAGTCGAGCAGCTGGTATGGAGCGCGCCTCTAGAGGTGCTGCAGTACCCGCACCCGCAGCTGCGTGCGCCAAACGCGCCTGTCGGCGTCTTTGGCGCGGAGCTGCAGCGGCTGGCAGATGACATGTTCGAAGTCATGTACAGGTGCAGACGACCCTTTTGCGACCGCATGATGTATGTGTGCGCGAGGGCAGCATCATGCAGATCACTGAGCGGCCGTGGAGTGGAGAACCTCCAAACAGGGCCAGCTAACGACTTTCTCGTGCAGCTCATCAGCGCATGTCGAACCGTCTGCAGGGACGCCGGAGTGGGGCTGGCGGCGCCGCAGGTGGGCGTCAACGTGCGGCTGATGGTTTTCAACCCGGAAGGGGAGCGGGGCGCCGGTGAGGAGCTGGTGATGGCCAACCCGCGCATCATCAGCAGCAGCAGGAAGCAGGAGGCGGGGGAGGAGGGCTGCCTCTCCTTCCTCAAGCTCAACAGCGACCAGCTCATCCGGGCGGACGTCGAGGTGGGCGCCATGGGCAGCTGCCGCCGCCTTTCGGCAGCTCCCTTCAGCATGGCATGCCAGTCTGCATTGGCTGTGATTGCCGGAACCCCCATGGTCGCAGCGGCAGACATAAGGAGAGCGGCTTCATGTGGCACACAATGCAACCAGTGCCTGCCACCCCGCAGAGGCACGTCAACGTCAAGGTGGAGGCGCAGGATGTGGACGGCAACAAGTTTCAGCGGACCTTCACCGACTGGACCGCCAGAATCTTCCAGCATGAGTACGACCACTTGCAGGTGCGCCTGTGCAGAAGAGTGGAAGGAATCGATTTAGGCTTCGTAGCACACCTAATTCTGGACGGAGATGGCTGTTAATTTTCATTTGCCACGAGCTGATATTCCATGCATTGTTTGCTTGCAGGGGACGCTGTTCCCAGACCGCGTAAGCAAGAATGCCAAGAAGGCAATTGTGCCATTCCTGAAGGAGTTGGAAGAGCACTGGCAGGCCACACACCAAACCACATGACGTGAAGATGGCAGTTGCATACGGGCTTTCCTAGTACGGTACGAGCTGTCAAATCTCATCTTATTGTGTGTCATGGCATTTCAGTAGTGGTAAAAGCATACAGTAGTAGTTGATCATCATCTGAACTACTTCCGCGCTGACAGAATCTTGTCATCCGTCTCAAAGTCCGCCTCCTTCCTCATCGTGCCGCGCCCAAAGTCCTTCTCGTAGGAGTCCCGCAAGCCATCCACCAAGCCATGCTTGGGTGTCCAGCGGAGGTCCTGCTTCGCCTGCACATGCGAAACCAGCAGTTGAGCGAAGTCAGCCCCGTGCGTTTTCTGTATACCATCATTATTCGATCATTCATGTCTTCATCAGCGGCACCTTGTGGATGGACGTGAAGAAATGTTGCGATCGCAGTGGGAACGCCTTCTTCTTCCCAAAATCGAAGTCCTTGGGGTCGTAGTGGACCAGCTCAGGCGACGGGAAGCCGCCCGCCTCCGCGCATGCCTTGGCAATGCCGTCAAAGGTTACATACCTGCGCAGTTGTCAGGAACACATGTCAGAAACGACAACGGATAAGAATTGTGCCCCTGTGCTCCATCGCCATTCAGCCGGCTCACAGTGAGCCTGCGCTGGCATGCCGGGGCATTGAGGCGCACCGCTCGCCGGAGATGTTGTAGATCTGGCCCTTGGCCTTTTCGTTGCCCAGGACGAGCTTGAAGGCGGTCGCTAGGTCCTTCACATGCCCCAGCTGCGTCACCTGCGATGTTGGACAAACCTCCTGATGTTGGATGAGCGTTTCGCAGACCATATGAAAGGCGACCGCAGGGCTGGTCCAGCGTCACGTAGGCCGCCACTAGGCGCAGCGTTGGCGCACATCCCGCTGCTCCCATCATCCTGCTGTGCCTGCCTCAAAAGCGAGTGGGACTACGAGGGTGCTTTTCAATCCTTCGTGATTCAAGCCGACTACTCGGATGCCATCTGCCCCGCACCTGCATCCCGGAGCCAGGCACGGGGATGGGGCGGCCCTCCTTGAGGCGTTGGAAGAACCACTCCTCCACCGGGTTGTAGTTCAGTGGGCCGTAGATGTAGACGGGCCGCACGCTGGTCCAGTTCAGCCCCTTCTGCTCCAGCAGGTCCTCCGTATTCAACTTGCCCTGTAGCGATGCAGTTCGAGGCTAGCACCAGGCTTTTATAACACTTCTCAACATTCCGAGCAAGAACTTGCTGCTGACGCATGGGCTCAGGACTTTCGGCACCTGTGTGTCACGCCTGCCCCCCGAGGTGCTGTGCTCCTTCTCTGTTGGTGACGTCAGCTGGCTCTGCAATTCGCTTGCCGTCCGACCCTTTCCCGTCGCCGCGCCCTTCTGACGGTCCCACGCCTCCCCCCAACCACCAGTCCTCCGACACAGGAAGGCACAGGCGGTCTCGACATGCAGGTGCACAGGAGCGGCACCTTGTGGCGGCTCTTGGGGTCGGTGGCGTCGGTCTCGATGTGCGGCATCTGGTCCGACTTGAGGTACACGCCCGCGGAGGAGCAGAAGATGTACTGCTCGATGTCGCCGACCGCCGCCAGGATGGGCTCCGTGTCGGCCGCCTCCCGCCCGTTCATGTCGTACACCACTGCGGCCATTGCGCCATGAGAGTGTAAGCATGCTTGTGCGGACGGCGGCGCCCAGACCCGACCGTGTTGTTGGCGCCCACAAGCCTGAGAAGGTGATCTGAGGGAGTGATGCTGCCGACCGCCGCCATCCATGACGGCCGCCTCCCGATCATGTCGTTCAACCGCCGCAGCGTGGAATCTTCATGGCTCGGCTTGATGAGGACGGCATATGTGTCCCTGATTTATGGCATGATAGTTGAGCCGCGCAGCGCCGCACACGCTGCTGCCCTGACACGTTTGCAGCGCTTGCTGAGGTCGTGTGCCCTGGCGGCAGTGCACTGCTGACACGACTGTGCAGCGCCCAGCATGGTGCTGCCCGCCGAGCCGCCCACCTGCCGCCGCTCATGCGCGCCTGCTTCCACAAAGGTCGCTCATTGCTTGCGCCCAGCGCCTCTGCACATGCTAGCACCGTCCCTTCCTCACGTTCCTGTGGCTTCGCACGCTGCCAGTGCCAACCAGCGTAGATGTGACCAGTGTAGATGTGAAGCGAAGCTCGACAGCAAGTGCAGCCTCACCGTCGAACTTCTTGCCGCCGATGGCGTCCTTCACGGCGTCGGTGTCCTTTCGGTCCGCCTTGGCATGCTTCACCTGAGTTTGGAGAAACGCACCGTCATTTTCGGTATGCTGCTCCTGAGCGAGCCAGCCGCAGTCGCCAGCCGCCTTGCGTGTCAGAACAGATGGCGCCTGTGCCGGCGCCGTCATAGACTCAGCGATGCCGTCCGCAAGGGGGCCATGAAAAGAGAAGTCACTCGCCTGGCCCTTGTACTCCGCGTATGAGGCGTCGGTGTCATCAGGGATCTGCTGCGTGATGGGCGCCTTGCCGCGCGTCAGCAGCGTCACCTCGTTCCCGTCCTCTATCAGCTGCCGCGCCAGGTACGCGCCGATGAACCGCGTGCCGCCTGTGCATCAACGCACGACAAGATCAGATCAGGTGCACCGATGGAGGGCGTGCCGCCTGTATGGGAGAAGTGTGACGAGGTAGCCTCGGGCGTGTTGCATGTGGGGAAGAGCGCGTGACCGTGCGAGGTTGTCTCCAGGATGCACAGTTTGCCGTCATTCGTGCTTGGCGCGCAGGCGCCAAACCTCATGGCGTTTGGAGCAGCGACAAGAGGTTATGACTTGAGCAGAGCTTCAATTGTTTGGGTATGCTTGAGGCGTCGCGCCTCACCCAGCATGAGGATGTTCTTGCCAGAGGCGGACACTGTGACCGCCGTTTGCCGCTGAGCCCGAGCCGCAGCCTGCGTCACATTGATCGAGATTGATGGACTGAGAAGTATCGACACTCCTGGATGCCACCATTACGGTGGATCAACACTGAAAGCCGGAAAAGTCAAGCACTCGATCGTGTGGGGCCAGCTACTGAAGCTGCCGCCTAGCAACCCGATCTGGTGTGTCACGTTGGCTTTGAAGCATCAAGACGATAGCGATGACGCAGCAGATTGGCGCGCTTTAACGAAGTTTGCAGCCCAGATAAACGGGCCGCACCCTCTGCTGTGTGCGGAGCGGCGCACTGTGGCCCTTGAAGCAATGCTTGCGATCCAGCAGAGGCGCTGCAAAGCGGGGCGCCTGCGCGTGCACCATGCACGTCGCCATGTTTGACTGTAGAGGTGACCAAAATGCAACGGAAACTGATGGAAGACCGATCGCAGCGGTCATAAATTCTTATCGGTTACCAGGGACCTTCAATCAGCCACATGCGAGTGGGTGGCACATCTCGGCGCGCCGCCGGCCGCCCTGTGGTGTTGAAACTGCCGATGCACACGTGGCAATCTCGCAAAAGCAGCTGCTCAGGTGCAACACTAGCACAACGCCTTGTTTTGCACGACACCGCTGCATCACTACACCGCCCTCGATGTGCCGCCGCGTCGAGAGCGGCATGCTCGCAGGCTTCAGCGGGCGATGCGTACCCGGTGCACCACGACAGCGTGCGTGTCGAGGCCGAGACTGGCAGCTCGTGCAGTGCAGCAGACCGCAAGGCGTGCTGCATGCTGCGGCGCCACCGCAGCAACAGGCGCAGCTTGATATCGCCGCCAACGCATGGCAGGCGCGGACAGGCAGCGGCCACGGCAGGCAGCGGCAGCAGCAGCAGCAGACCTCCGCAGCAAAGTCATGGTCAGCGCAGCAGGTCGAGGGCCGGCCACTGACAGACCGGCCTCTGAAGATCAATCTGGACCTGCAGCTGGTGAGGTTGATACTTGTGCACAAACTGCGCGCCGCATAGTCACTGCCTCGAAACGATGCCTTCACCAAACAGAGATGCGCCTGGCAAAAGGGACAATGACAAGAAGATGAACCATCCACGGACCACTCCCAAGCACGAAGTAGCACCTTTCACAATGGTTGCATGCCTCAGCGCGTGCAGGCGCCACCACCGCCAGCGTCCGCAGCGCGCTCTGCGTCTGCTGGCTCGCGCGCCAAGCAGGATACGTCGTGGCTGGGCGGAATTTCCTGATGATTTCTCTGCTTGCTTCGTGTCATCGCAGTACAAAGCGCGCTCCAAGCGGCAACGGGCGCTGCGGACCAAGGACCCGCGGCAGAAAAACGCCAACCTGGCCGAGGCGGAGGCCCGGCTGCGGCGGTGCCTGGCCATGCACCCGACGGACGGCCGGGCCTACGTCCAGCTGGGCCGCATCCTGGTGCAGCAGCGGAGGTACCAGGAGGCGCGGGAGCTATATGAGGAGGGCACCCGGCTCACGGGTGCGGCATTTGTTCGTCTCCTGAGGATGTAATGGTGGCTGGAGTGACTCTTCCCAGCATCGCATTAGTCAATCATCTCGCAAAGAACTGGGCGCTATTCGATGGAAGGCAAGATGCGATGCGGCCTACCTTGCGTTGCCTAGTATTCCTGGCACCCTGACGCCCTGACGCGGCAGACAATATTGCTCAAAGTTGCACCTGGAAGATAATCATACACAATGCCGGTCTGCAGAGAGCTTGAATCCTTTCATCTGGGCGGCGTGGGCGTACCTGGAGGCGAAGCTGAACAATGCCAAGGTGGCGCGCAAGCTGTATGACGCCGCTACGGTCGCCAGCCCCGAGCACGCAGCCGCCTGGCACGGCTGGGGGCTGCTGGAGAAGCGGCAGGGCAACCTCATCCGCGCGCGCGATCTGTGGCTCAAGGTGCGGCACAGGAGAAAGCTTGAGTTAATGGGGGGGGAAGAGGGGGGCAATTTGGCAGAGCAGTCTGGAGCGATGCAGGGCTACCTGTGCTGCTCTTCCTGTTCTGCTCGTGGAGTTCAGCTCATGGGACGGACTGCCACCTCCCAACTGCAATGTACCTGGGTTCACGCCAGCAAAGCTCCGACATGAGACCCGCATCTTCCTGTTTCCACCGCCCATCCCGTGTGCAGCGCGAAATTGACGCTGGTCTCTTGCCTTCCGCAGGGCATCCGAAAGACGCAGTCGCAACCCAACCCGTTCCTGTACCAGTCGGTGGCGCAGCTCGCGGCGGACATGGGCCTGACGGAGGAGGCCCGCAAGTGGTTCCTGCGCGGCACGCGCACCCTGGCGGTGAGCAGCCATCAGTTGCCAAGTAGCTGAAGAGATGAGGTCGCGGCACACGCCCCTCTCGGTGGGGAGTGACCATCCGCCTCCTGCTCAAATGAGGGTTTGCTGCTTCACGCAAGCTGCTCCTTTACAGCGCCTGCACCTGGTGAGTGAGAATGTATGTGCGCCTTTGCACATGGCTAGGGGCCCGCAGTACGTCGGAATGCCCGGCTGGCCATCGCCGGCACCGAGCTGCTTCCAGCATTCTCTAGCTCTCCAACCTGCAACGTGTGACGGGAGCTCGGCTGTCAGGCAAGGCGTCCACGCACATCTCGTGACTCACGCAGGGGCAAGCGAGCCACGCGATATGGGTGTCATGGGCGCTGATGGAGGCCCGCCAGGGCGACGCCACCGCCGTGCGATACCTGTTCAAGCGCTGCATGGACGTGGGGCCGCGCTCCCGGTGCGTCAGATGATGACCATACCAAGGGCTGGTTGCTCTTGTTTTGTCCTGAATCAGAGCCCAAGGGCTGTTGTGCATGTTGACCCCGCTCGCATTGGAGGGTTGCCGACTGCTGCTGCGACGCATGCAATGTATTTCCGCAACATATCCTCTACGTCAAGTGCGCCACTTCCCTCCGCTTCGTGTGCGGGTGTAGCAGCAGCTAAGCGCCGGGCAGCAGAGCTCGTGCGGGCTTGTGGACTTGCTCAATGCTGGCAGCTCAAGTCGAGGTCACAGGCTACAGCGGCACAACGTTGCTAGATGCAGCCCGACACCATCTTCTGATTTGAGTGCGCATGAAACTCGGTGCAGGTACCTGCACCTGGCGTGGGCGACGTGGGAGAAGGAGCAGGGCAACCTGAACAACGCACGCAAGCTGCTGGAGCGCGGCCACGACCTCAACCCCGGCGACGCCGCCATCCTGCAGGTGTGCTGATGCACCGGTGACTAAAATGCATTCTTTCCTGTGACACCGAGCCTGTGGTGCGTCTGTCGGAGGTCCCGGATCAGTCTTGGCTGCTACTCGGCCTGCAAGCGGCGAGGCGTGGGAGGGGTCTCTGTTCCGAGTCCCCAAACTGGCAAATTGCTTTGCGATTGCGATGCTCTCTTTCACGATTCGTACTGAGAAGTGACAGGCACCCTGAGGCATGGCAAACGTTCAACTGGCTGCCCTTCACAGGCGCTGGCGATATTGGAGGAGGAGGCGGGCAACATCGAGGCGGCTCGCGAGGTGTTCGAGAAGGGCTCCCAGGCCGACCCCAAGCATCTCCACATCTGGCAGGTGCGCACACGACGGCGGCGCCAGCCCCTTTGCTGTCATCTGCACAATGAACTTCGACGGCACAGAGTGCTCCCCTAGTCAGCCACCCAAGCGCCGGGCTTCCCTGTGCGGCAGGTGGCGTCTGTTGCATGGCGCCAGAGTTTCCATAGGCATTACACGCTGTCAACGTGCCTGCGACCATCATCATATCGTAAGAGTTTGCTGTGACAGTAGCACACAAACAGGAATAACGTTTCGAAGTGCATCCGTCACATGTTCGCTCACAGGCATGGGGCGTGATGGAGTTCCGGCGTGGCAACGTGGACCGGGCGCGGGAGCTGTTCCAGGAGGGCGTCTGGGCCGACTCCAGCAGCCGCGACGTGGCCTTCGTCTGGCAGGTGCATGCCACACATGCCCGCTAAATTTTAATGTTGCGGTCAATAGTGCAAATGGCACTACATCCACAAGAGACTCTAAACGTGTGCCCAATCATGTGCACGGTGCACGTTTCCTCTGCACCCAATGCGGCTGACAGCAAGTACCTGTGGCTGAGCCGTCACGACTGAGACAGGTGACCTCCTGGTCTCGTAATGGTTCAGCACCTTGCTTTCCTGCCGCAGACAGTGTTTAGTAGTCTCACGGCAACACATGGTTGTCGGCGCCGCGTAGGCATGGGGTGTGCTGGAGAAGCAGGCGGGCAACCACCAGCTGGCGCGGCAGCTGTTCCGCTGTGCCGTCAAGGCCTTCCCCCAGTCGGAGCCCAGCTGGAAGGCGCGCCCTCCAGCCCGCACACGAACGCTTGCTGTTGGATTGGGGGCTATGGCATGGATTGGCAAATGTTGACTGTCAAGTTGGCGTCTGCCAACCTGCTCGTTACCCATGGCAGACCTTCAAATGGTGCCATTAGGGACATGTCTAGCGCCGTGTCATGCTCTGCAACCGTGGGCACAGGTGGAATACTATTGTAGACAGATTCATTCGCCGTGTGTCAGGCTGGGTGTGATTTTGCACATCTCTTTGCAAGTGCAAGCGTGGGCGCACATGTAGGGTCCCCAGGCAGCCCGCACGGTCTGTAATGTAGCAAATACTATGGTGTCAATGTGTGCAAACACAGGCGCGGGGGCAGATGGGGGAGGATCTGGGCTTCGTGCAATGCGCCAGGCGAAAGGGACTGGAGCTCATGCAAATCCGGTGTATTGAGTCACATTTTATGAGACTGCAGGCGTGGGCACAGATGGAGGAGGACTTGGGCTTCCTGCAGCGCGCGGACGACCTGCGCAAGTACAGCCTCGAGGAGCAGCAGGAGGTGCAACTTCGGTTTTGATGACCTGAATTCGTGGCCTGGTTCTGCCACCGTGCTTTCGGCAAACGCTGCCGTTCGGACGCCGAGCATGTGAAGCTCGTCTGCGATGCTGCCGTGGTGTGTTACCCGGCTTGAGGCCGGGCTTTCGGCAGCGCTGTGCAATGCTGGAACATGAACCTCTGCCGGAAAAGGTGTGTTCCGTATTCCATGAGCCATCAGGGGTGATCAGGGCCTTTTCAATGAGCCGCAGCTGCCCTTCACGCAAGCTGTGCGTTACATGGGCGCACAGGTGGTGGCGCCCCGCAACTTTGCAGACCCAGACCAGGTGCTGGAGCCGCTGGAGCCCATCCTGCAGCAGATAGCCACCTGGTTCGAGCGGTTCGAGGCCTCCAGCTCGCAACAGCGTGCGCACCCGCCCTCAGCCTGCCGTCCTGGTCCAGTTGCGGCTGGGTCGCGGGGCAGGTCCGGCAGCAGTGTCGCCCCTGCCTCAGCGCAGAGATGCGCATGCACCTTCCACTTGCCACGGGCGCTGGACCTGCTATCTCGAAGCTTGCACGACTTGCCGTTTCCAGGGCACCGTGCCAAGCATGTCTTGACCGTGTCTGCAGGTGCCCGCGGCTCCCCAGACTGGCTGGCGCCAGACGGCAGCAAGCTAAAGCCGCCTGCGCGGTCCAGATCACTCGTGAGCGGCCCGGCATACCCCGCCGCTGCAGCTAAGGCAGCAGCATCGCGCGGCAGCGGGGGCGGCCCGAGCAGTGACAGCAGCGGCAGCGAGCCCTCACGGGGCGTCGGCGCCATCCTCAGCCGCAGCGAGCTGGCAGAGTTGCAATTGCTGTCCAAAGCGGACGAGCTAGTCTTGCCAAAGTGGCAGCCGGACGAGCGGTCCTGATGACTTTGAGTGGGGAGCCCGTCAATGTGACAGCACTGGCCTGCAGCCCTGTGTTGCTGAATCCGGCTTTGGGCTCTGAGAGCTTTGGCAACTGCAGTTTCGTTGAACCCTGCTCTTCAATACATCCGACTCGAATTCATGCGTCCTAATAGCAATAGGGAACTAAACGAGCTAACGAGCCAAGGAGGGGGGCGAGGACTGCCATGACGGGACGGGACCACACGCTGACTGTTCCGGAGCTGGTGACGCCGCTGATTGGATGGTGCACTGGAGCGCCTTCTGCTGTCCGCGCAATTTGTTTTGCTGGATTCCAGGCATCATGGAGTCGCATACAGCAGCACAGGGGCGTCTCGTGGCGCTGATGCGCCACTTGAGGGTCGGCCAAAACGATGGCGGTGAAGTGCAAGCAGCAGACGTGTCAACTGGCGTGTCTATGGCGGCCTGCTCAAGCGCTGTGCGCCGCACGCTGCCACGATTTGACAGCAACGTGCTGGCCAACTACCTGGACGACTTGCGGAGCATGAAGAACGAGGTCTACGAGGTGGGGCTGAGTGGCCTGGATTGCCCATGAGCTGCTGCTGACGCCCTTGCAGACTGCTCAGCCAAGCCTCTGGTTTTGCTGCGTGCAGCTGTTCCGCCAGCACCCGGAGCTGCTGCCCGCCATCGGCGAGGGCATGAGCAAAGGTGGGTGTTGTGTGCGGCGCCGCAATGTTGATGTTGGCCAGACACCACAGACTTCAACTGCATTGCATGCAGTCGGCTAAGCCAGAGTGCTGATGCAGTCCCGCGTTGGTCACCTTGTGGTCACGCGAAGCAGTGAATGGCGCTGCCACACGGCTGGGCTGGCCAGGTTGGTGTTGACTCACGCAATCCGTCAAATCCGTTGCGCAGAGGAGCACCGGGAGCTTTGCCGAAAGCACCTGCGCCTGGTGCTGGAGGCGGGCTACAACCCCATGAAGTTTTTCGCCAACGACTACAAAAAATATTTCTACCTGGCAGAGCTGTACAGCCTCATCGATCTGTCATCGGTAGGCAATTCCCACCGTGCCATGCCCAGCGGTGGCAACATCAGTGTCAGCATCAGGCCAAGCACGGGGCTTTGAGTTGGTGCTATCGAACTACAGTTGCATCTCAGGACCTGAACTGCGTGGCATATTGGCATTTGTGAACGTCAGGGTCGCAATCGGATAGTGCCGCACCGCAGGCTGATGGATCAAATACCCCTGTTCTGGCCACGTACAGATGGTGAAGATGGGCGTCCAGTACAGCCTGTGGGGCGGCAGCGTGGTCAACCTGGGCACTGAGCGGCACCGGGAAAAGTATTTTGATGACATCGACAGCTTCCGGCTTCCCGGCTGCTTCGCGATGACGGAGCTGCGCCACGGTTCCAATGTGGCGGGCCTGCAGACAGAGGCGATGCTGGATATCGCAGCAGACGAGTGGGACGTGCACACGCCCGACGAGGGCGCCATCAAGGTAAGCTTCTGAACAATGATCTCGTGGGTTTCAGTCCGTCAGCCGCTGCGGGAGCTGCATGCGTTGGGTCAGAGCCTGCAGCGGTGCAGGCCTGCAGAACGCAACGCTGCTGAATGCGACGGCACCTCGAGTGCAATCTGCCCTATCTCGGCGGGCTGCTTCTTGAAAACAGGCAACCCTCAATGTTGCAATGAGGCCGGCTGGGAGGCTGGTGCAAAGCTCTGCTCACGAGCTTTCCTGCTGCATTGCTGCAGTGGTGGATCGGCAATGCGGCGGAGGACGGCCGGGCGGCAACGGTCTTTGCACGGCTGCGAGTGCCCGCCCCCGATGGCAGCGGCACCATCGACGACCATGGGGTGCATGCTTTTATTGTGCCGCTGCGAGACGACGCCGGTGTCTGCCTCCCGGGCGTGGAAATTCACGACTGCGGCTACAAGGTGCGAATAGGCATTTTTTGTATTGTTCACGCCTTTGTAGTTTCATGCAGGCAGGCGCATGAGATTTCACAACTGCGGCTGCAAGGTGGGTCCCAATAGTTTCAGCAGAGTGCTTGCATGGCAGATTATTGCACGGATGTGGGGCAGAGGCGGGGCCTGCACGGTCACACAGCCGTCGTCCTTGCAGAACAATGGCAGAGCATGCACCGGCTCGCCTGCTCATTGCGTGCTCCAGCTCAGTCGAGGTAGGGGTCATACGTTGTGGCAGCTGGGACCGCAGAGGCCTTGGCGTCATCAGCGCTGCACATCCTGCACCAAGTTCACACTTCTTTATGTCACAGTGGGCCGATGACTTATGTCACCACTGCAGGTGGGCCTGAACGGCGTGGACAACGGCGCCATCCGCTTCACGCACGTGCGCATCCCGAGGGAGAACCTGCTGGACCGTTTTGCCAGCGTGGACCGTGCGGGGCGATACAGCAGCCCGCTGCCGAGCGCCGGCAAGCGGTTCGCCGCGACGCTCGGCGAGCTCACTGGCGGCCGGGTCGGCCTCACTGCCGGCTCGCTGGGTGTCCTCAAGGTGAGCGGGGCGGCACGGTGACGAGACCTCTAGAGCGGCTGCAGCCTTCTGCAACCTGCTTGCTGCGCCCGGCGGCGAACAAGTAGCTTTGGGCTGTGCAGACATTGCGCTTTCCCTTGACGTGCGAGAGGATCTGCAGTCAGCGCCTGCAGGTGTCGTACATTTGGTTCTACTACTGAGCAGGGTCCATCTCAGCATCGCAGGGCGCGGCGACAATTGCCATCCGGTACGCAGCGCAGCGCCAGCAGTTCGGCCCGCCGGACGGCTCCGAGATTGCAGTGCTGGACTACCAGAGCCTGCAGTGGTGCGCACCCTTCGAGCTCTGCATGTCCCTGAACCCTCGGCTCTCGACGCGCACCCGCCTGCACGGCATCCCCGGCCCGACACGCCTCGCCCTGCCGGCGCCCTCTGCGATGCCGCGCCCGCGTGAAGCGAACGCACCCGCGTCAAGCGATGTCTGCTCAAGTGTTCGTCGCGCAACTCATACACCTGCAGAGTTCCCGGCTCTGCACGTGTGCTCCGGAGACGCCCCCAACACCAATGTGCAGTGGCCGCCAGGCTCCTGGGCTGACAGAGGCACGTCACAGGTTCTGACTGCCGCCGCTGCTGGTGCCGCCTGCAGGCGGCTGATGCCCATGCTGGCGACGACATATGCGCTTCACTTTGCGAAAAACCAGCTGGTGGACATGTACTGCGAGATGAAGCGCTCGCGAGACGAGGAGCTCATCGCCGATGTGCACTCCTTCTCTGCTGGTGAGAAGCCGTCTCAAACTGCTGCAGCAAAGCCTTTCCGACCCCTGCTCCGACCCCTGCAACTGCCGAAGTTGCTACGAGATGAAGTGCTCCGACGATGATGATGATGAAGAGCTCATCGCCAATGTGCAGTCGTTTTCCGCCGTCACGGCATTTCGAGGGGTTGCGCTTGCCTGGCCGCAGCATCTTTATATCCCTCCTCAGGCCGATCCGGTTGTTGCACCTGTGGCCCTGTGCGCCTGGGTGCTGGGTAGTGTGGGAATTGCAGACTCCACGACCTTTTGGAACGTCTTGCAAATCGCAGCTGTGCTCACTGGGGGAACGTGACTCGGCAGCGGGCCTACCTACAAAGCCTGGAGTGCAGTATAGAGCCCTGCCGAGCGAGCCTCGCCAGGTAGCACTCACAGCAGCCGACGCATGTTGCCCGTCTGATCTCGTGCCTGAAAGGCTTTGTACCGTTTTGCAGGCCTGAAGGCCTACACGACGTCCTACACCGCAAATGCGCTGAGCGTGTGCCGGGAGGCGTGCGGCGGGCACGGCTATGCGGCCATCAACAGGCTCGGCGCGCTGCGCTCCGACCACGACATCTTCCAGACCTTCGAGGGTGTGCCACATGCCTGTGCTTCCCTCGATCTGCTTCATCCCCTAAGCTGCACACTGCAGTCGTTGGCGTGTGCAAGCAGCCATCGACACCTTCCAGACCTTCGAGGGTGCGCTGATGTCCCTGCACTTGCCGTGCCTCCAAGGTGCACACGGCAGCGCGCAGGTCGCGACGACCTCGCCTCGGAGGCAGGAGGCTCCGAGAGCGCGGTCTCACCGCGCATATAGCCTTCTGCTATGCCACAGCCAGGTGGTGTAGGTGGAGCCTGCCGGCATGCGGGCTCGAGCAAGCCGGCGGTGACGGCTCCGTACCTGCGCTTGTGCGCGCAGGCGACAACACGGTGCTGCAGCAGCAGGTGGCGGCGATGCTGCTGAAGCGGTACCAGGACAAGTTCAAGGGCGGCGCGGTGTCCGCCACCTGGACCTACCTGCGCCAGTGGGCTATCGGGGCCCTGCCGCCCAACCCGCTGGTCTCCCATGACACCGGGCCGCGCCACCTGCGGGACCCCGCCTTCCTCAAGCGCGCGCTGCGGTGAGGGCGGAGCTTCAGGGGACTCCTTTGCTCCTTCTCGTCGCAGTCCTGCCTGCTGTTGGGGGGGGCTGCACCCGGCACGAGGCCCAGGCCGGTCGCGGTCTCCCGCACCGCACCTGTTGAGCCACTGGTCTGCAGCTGCTGACGCACGGTCGCGCGCAGGCCAAGTTGAGGCTCGGCTGCGCATTCCCAAGTGGCTGGATCTCTAAATTGGAGATTGTGCGGCCAGTACTGAGGGGCTGCGAGGTCTGGCACTGAAGTGTCAACCCCTTCCTTTTCACTCCCCTCCGCAGCTACCGGGTGGCGAGGCTGCTGCACACTGTGGCGCAGCGGCTGCGCAAGCACACGCGGCGGCTGGGCTCCTTCCACGCCTGGAACAAGTGCCTCAACCACCTGCTGGCGCTGGCCACCGCGCACCAGGTGCGGGCCCAGCTAGCCAAGCCTGGGGAGACTCCCAGAGGGGATCAGGGAGGAGAGGGAGACTGCTGTGGGACGGCTGCATGCGAGTGGGCTGTCTCGTTGCCGCTTCTGGAGCGCCCCCATCCGATACGCTGCCAGCTGCTCCGGCCTGCATGCGCAGACCGCCTTGACCGCCCGCCGCCTGCATGTCAAAGCTAGATGCTTTGTCATATTTAGGACGGGTACATCGTACCGAAGGTCATAACGGACGGCTCGAAACAATGATGTTGATTGTTTACCAACTGTCGGCACCGCAGGAGTCGCTGATGCTGGACGCATTCTACTCGGGCGTCACCAGCTGCGTGGACCCCGACTGCCGCAAGGCCCTCAAGGTGCAGCTCCTGAACTTCCAGTCGTTCCGTTGTGTTGTCTCCCAAAAGTCGTGGGGTCGGCACGACTCGCCATGGCCATTGACTGCATGGAAGTGCGCTTAGGGGGGCTGACGGGGCGTGCGCTCACGGGCCCGAGGGCTCGGGAGGCACGTGTTCCTCGTGTGGAAGAGAGACACTTGTCGACACGAGGGGACTGCAGCCGCGCTGCGCATGTCTCGAGTGCCCCGGCAAACCATCTCTCACTGCTGTCGCCGTGTGAACCCCACGCAGGCGATGGCGGACCTTTTCGCGCTCAAGCGCATCCATGAGGAGGCGCTGTTCCGCAACGACGACTACGTCTCCCCCGAGAAGGCCAAGGCCATAGCGCGCCTGCTGGAGGAGCTGTGCCTCGAGGTGGGCCGACCATCCTCGCGCCTCGCCCCTCCTTCCCTGCTGGAGCGGCTGCATGCGAGCGACAGCGCGGGTGCCCGCGCGGCCCCGGCGCTGCACCCGCACGTGCTTGCAGGCGCCGCAGGCGCGCGGCTGTGCATCCTGGTTTGCAGACAGCCACAGCGTGCATCAGGGTGGCAGGGTCGCGTGGTGGAGGACTCTCATGCAGCGCCCGCTTGAGAGCAGCCGGAGTCCGTCGGCCCAGGTGCAGTTCGTCACAAAGGCGTAGATCACGAAGTTGTTGTCAAGCGCACAGCAAACCCTGCTGAGTTGTGCGCCGCCAGATCCGCGGCGTGGCGGTGCCGCTGGTGGCGGCATTCGCCATCCCGGACCACATCCTCCGAGCGCCCATCGGGCTGGCCACGGGGCAGGAGGACCTCTACTCCGAGTACCTCGCCTCCATCGGCTGGGGCACCGTCGCCGCCTGAAGTGTCCTCAGAAAACACCTGGCAACGGTTCTCGTGGCCGGCGGTTCACTCTTGGCTAGGGCACCCGTCGCTGCGTGAGCGACAGGAAGGCCGGCGGCCGGCGGCAGTGGGGGCGTCTCCGCCGCTTGAGGCCTCAGAACGTCAGCGGAGGCCCCCACGGGCCGCCTGCCGCCTGAGAAGGAGGCGGGCAGCTTCTGGAGGCTGTGGCGGCTGCTGCGCTGCCCGCGCCGGCAAGGCTGTCATCGCTGCCGCGTCCAAGCGCAGCTGCTGACTGCAGTGCACCTCCCACTCGCGGTTTTCACGACGAGAGGCCGCTGCGTGGGGACCAGCTCCGGGGTTGCATGATTGGGCAATGTGGCTCCTGGGGCTGCAGCAATTTTGGTTCGTCTGTTGCCTGTTGGCAGAGTTGCATGGCGGCCGATATGTCCAGCGGCCGGTCAAGTTCACTTGGCTGATGCGCAGTCTCGTCAGTGATCTAGGTGTGATGGCGTGTTTAGGTTCAGGGGCCTCAGGTGTGTCGGTTATGTGCAACGTTCAGCGACTTCGAAATGCTCGAGAATTCTTTGCAGGACACCACAGGGTTTAGGGACTTAGGTACGTGTAGGACCTAGGCTGTGAAACTATGTTGACCATATGAGCTCTTCTCACCGGTTTACCCCCCCTCCCCCGGCGCGGGGGCGGGAGAGCATGTCGCAGCATCGCTTCAATAACGCGTCAGACTGGCGGAAACGATGCTGGAGATGTCTCTCAACGGCTGTGGCGTTTTTGCCTCCGTCTGATACTCCATGAGTGTTGCCAGCGTGACATGGTCTCGCTCTCGCAGGGCTTGCATCAGCTTTTTCCTGTGGCAGGGGCAACAGGCATGACGCGTTGGCCATGTGTTCGGTCAGCCCCTGGCACAGGATCATATGTGCTGCCGAGCACCCTCCAACAGCAGCTTTGGAAGGGGCGACCAAACACTATGGACGTGCCTGCGGTATATGATTGCTGTCGTGTCGAAGCTGAGCGTCATGCTGGTCCCTGCACCTGCGCCGTCTGCATCCTGCGCCTCACAAAACCACATGGGGTCAACCGCCGCTGAAAGTTTGGGCTTCAGCATATCACAGCAACACCTCGGTCATGCTCTAGATTCACAAATTAGCGCACCAACGTGCTGTTGTTCGACCTTGCCAGGACCTCCGTCATCACCCGGTTGAATGCATCCAAGTGCAATTCTGGTGCTTCATTTGCGCCCGCTTTGCCCGGCGTCGCCGCGACGTCTGCCTTGCTGGCTGACACACCGAGCAGCTGCATTGGGTGAACCAACACCGTTGTACGAGGCGAGTCGCAGCCTCTCGACATGTTTCAGAACAGGCAGTTGCACATGACAGGTAGAGGTGAACGCCCTGTGTGCAGCACCTTCAATGCGAATTCCAGCTCGGCGGCGTCAATCGTCCCGCCTCGGTCTGCATCAAAATGTCTGAACGGTCAGGGCCTCTCAGCGGCATAGCTGCCAACAGATCACAGCAGAAGAAACAATGGAGCGTTTGAATCCTTTGTGCCCATGCTCGGCGTGGCAGACTGGGTGCGCTGAAGACCTGTATCAATGAGCCTAAAGCACTCGTCGAGCTCCTTCCACTGGGTGTCTGATATTTTTGGCTGAGGCGGCCGGCCGTGGGTTCTCAGCCATCGTTCTGTGTCCGGTGACAGGCAGGGGTTGACGTTCTCGAGCGGTTGGGTGACGGACCGAGGCACTGATCTGGGTCTGCAAACGGTCTTCTCATCCGCCATCGCTCGGAGCTTCATGCTGTGCTGGCTTGGAGCGCCAAAAAATTGTCGTAGTTGTATTCGAAACGCGTTCACAGCGAGCGGCTCGACATCGCTCCGGCACTTGCTTCCGGCACGGAGGCGCGCGGAAATTATAAATGGTCGTTCGCAAGCGAACGTGGGCATCGCGGATTGTCTCAAGTCCAGTCCGTCAAATGCATGATTCAAGAGTACAAGTTGGGGCGGTTGGATGGGGATGATCCAAGCGGTTGTGGCATGAGGGACCTAGCGGGATCCCGCAGGCCAGTTGCTCTGCACGCATCGTTCTCCCTGACAAATTCAGCTGACGATGTGCAGTGTTGATAGGACAAACCTAATGGCTGTTGCAGCGGAGCAACGTCGCTGCACTGCAAATTGATTGTTTGGTGCGCGATTCTGCTGCAGGGCAGCCAGAATGGAATGTTGGCGCAATGCCGCGAATGAAAGGGCCGACAGCCAATCAGATGAAAGGCATCAACAGAAATGACATTGTGTGCCACATGCAAATTTGGCAAAAACGTGCTCGCTGTGGAGAGCACGTCGTCTTAGGTCACCAACCGTGCTTACAGATAGTGTGGACATGAATAGCTCCTGACAACAAATGCGCGCCAACAACAGCCGCTTTGAACCTCTCTGCTCTACCATCAATCTATTTGTGACATTTGCGTACAAGTGGCAAATGTCGTCCTGCAGCACCAACCCTCTCCAAAACTCGATTTTGGGGCAGATCATGCATGATGTTTCAGCCGCCCAGCCTTGCAGCCGCTGGCCAGAGCCCGCACACAGACCAACCTGGGCCACACACGTGTTCGGAAATGTACAGAAGATGCCGGCCATGCCACGGCAAGTGCGGCGTCTGCTCTGCAACGACAGTATCCCTGCAGCGGTGCACACCCGATCAGGCGGCACGGACGGAAGCGCGCGATGACAGCAAGTTCCATGCGGCTTCCGAAGCCGAGATGCGCCCATGCTGCACCGCCCGCCGTGCCGCAGCCAGCTCCGCCTCTGCGCCAGGGGCTGCCTCCACTGCCGGACCACCCTGCAGCGGCAGCGGCCGCAGGGGGACTGCGGTGCGACGCGGGGCCGCCGCCGCCGCCGGAGCCGCTGCAGCCAAGCCGTTGCCCCAGAGGCTGCTGCTGCCGCCGGTGCTGGGTGCGGGCGGCAGCCACTGCGCCTGCTGCGCCTGCAGCACGTCGTAGCACAAGGGAGCCCCCGGCGCACGGCTGCCGCCGAGCAGCGCCTCTGGCCAGGCCGCATGGCCGAAATCCGGCTGCTGCTGCTGCAGCTGCTGCTGCTGCGGTGCCTGCGGGGGCTGGCGGGGCGGCGCCAGCGGCTGCGGCGTGGGCACCTGCAGCGGCGGCTGCTGCGCCAAGGCACGGGACGAAGCTGGCTGCTGCTCCAACGTGCCGCTGTGCTGCCGCGATGCCCTGCTGCTGCCCCGCCGTGACAGCTGGTGAGCCGGCTCGACAGCCGCCCGGCTCGCAGGCGAAGACGGTTTTGGCACCGACTGCTGCTGCTGCTGCTGCTGCTGCTGCTGCTGCTGCTGCTGCTGCTGCTGCTGCTGCTGCTGCTGCTGCTGCTGTGCCGCAGCCTGCTGAGCCGCGGCCTGCTGCTCTGCAGCCTGCGCCGCTTCCGCCTGCTGTACAGCCAGCTTCTGCTGCGCCGCGCGGTGCATCTGGCGTGCCTGCTGCAGGGTGGGGGGCGGGTTGCCGCGCGCCGGCGCTGGTGCCGGCGCGGCCATGGGTGGCGGCGCCGGCGCCGGCAGTGCCGCAGGGCTGCTGGATCGAGACTCTGTTGAGGTCGCGGCTGAGGACGGCAGCGCTGAGCTGGAAGCCCGCTTGGCGAAGGGGTTGGTGTCGGAGCCGTACTCGGTGCGGCATCCGGGGCACAGATTGCCGCAGTCATTCTTCAGGCGGTCGAAGCAGAACAGGCAGACCTGGTACCTGCACATGATATGTGAAACGGCGTCAGTGGCATGATGCCCATACCAAAAGCTGCCTTTCCTGAGCATCCGTGATGATCACGCAGTGGCTGCTGGAGTCAGGGCCCGAATCTGTGGTTCTCTCAGGAATGGTGCACGAACAGTGCTTTGACCTTTCAAACTGCCGCGGTCAAACACATGCCTTGGGTGCTGCGTTCAACAGGAGAGCTCACCCGCAGGGGCATGGATAGAAGGACTTCTCGGTGGGGTCGAGAGTCTCGATGCACAGCGGGCACGCTCGCTCCCCCTGCGGTCAAAGGCACGCGAGACGTTAACAGGAGTTCCTGCTGCACACCGCGAGGCAAGGAGTCGAGGAGCTGACACCGCACACTCGAGGTTGTTCACCTCATGGCGTTTGCCGGCTCCCATTGCAGCAAGCACGGTTTGGGAGTGGGGCGCTGCCTGGCAGTGCCCTGGGACAGCGAAGTCGCTTCGCTGTCCGCCCGCGGTGAGGCGCACGGCCAGCGCCGCCAATACAGGCAAACGATGCCAAAATCTTCACGCTTTGGTTGCGCTCAGTGTAAGGATGAAAGCGGTTGGCGTTCTGAGCCAGTGAGCGCCGAGGCGTGGGCAGTGCTGGGATTGACGTGCCAGCTGGCAGCGGGAAAGAAAGCATGCATTAACAACAGCCTGCCGATAGTTCTGTTACAACGACATTCGCAATCTCACTGCAGGCTGTCTTTCCGAGCGATCCGATTGCTGCTCCGAGTTAGACAGCAGCTTCATCGCTCGTGCGACTTCGCCTGACACCCCTATGTGTCTCCATCGGGCTTCGGCCGGCCGACATCCCGCCACGTATCGTGCGACAGCACATGTGAAGCCTCAGCACGCCGGCACGCCGCGCTGACATCGCAGCATGGGCGCCGCCAGTGACTCGACGCAGCGCGCGGCGCTGCCGGCGCAGCTCGTCAATGGCGCCAGGCAGCCTGCATGCCCAGCGCGGCCCGCAGAGATGCTCATGCAACGCGAACCAGGGCCGTACACGACGGCATTGGCGCACGAGGGGCTGCGCATTGAAGCCTGGCCCCGGCACACAGCGCGCCTGGCCCAGGCCGTGCTGCGGCTCCGCCAGGGATGCCCCGACAGCTTCAGCCGCCTCATGGCGTCGCTGCAGGTGCGCAACTCGTGTTTCCTCACAATTCAGCTCTCGTCGGCATCAAGCTGTCTGCATCACAATTCTGCCGCACTGAGACGAGCATGGAGGCCAATCGCTACACGGTGCACGCAGCAGGATGGATACGACACTGAGTTGCAGCTGCAGCAGCTCCTAGACAGGCAGCTCCGCAGCGACCTTGCGGGCCTTCCAGCCGACGCTGCCGCTGGCCGCATGGCGATCACCATACTCCTGTGCGAGCCTGCAGCCTCCAGTAATAGGTGAATGACAGGTTAACCTGTCCAGCTGGCCTGCAAGATTCCTGCGCGGTGTGCACAGCATGCTGCCATAATTCCTGGTGGCGAGATGCTTGTGTTCGGCTGCACATGATCGCACATCCAGCACACCGGCGCGCATGCTGAGGTTGGGTGCGCCTGCATCAGGATAGGGCAGCTGACGTGGTCATACACACAATGTGCCTGCCGGCGCCGCCGGAGCAGCCTCAGGCGGTCGAGGCGGCAGTTGTGGGGCCTGGCCGGCAGCTGCCCGAGGTCAAGCACTCGCAGTGGGTTACAGACAGGTCAGTTTCGAACTCTCCACACTGTGCTTCGTAATTCTAATGCATGTGCGGTCCCTCTTCGGGATTGACCGATATGACACCATCCACCAATTCGGACAGTGTGTCTCTTGATGAGGGTGCACAAGCTTCGCAGCGAAGGAAGATGGAAGCCTACAGGAGGTTCTTGATGATGTCTGCAGGCAGCGATTAGTGGCCAACATGTCGGAGGCTGCCGCTGACGGCATCCTGTGCGATGGGGCGGGCCATCTGTTGGAGGGCATGCTCACCAATCTGTTCGTCGTTGCAGGTACAGCCCCTCAGACAGCTTGTGCATGTGCAGTCTGCCCCTGCCGCACCTCAATCCATGTCGGGCGCTGGATGTTATTGCCTGCACATCAAGGCACCATTTTGCCTCTGCCATGCCTCCTCGCAAGCCTTGCAAGGGCAGAGAATTTTGCTGCACAAAAATGCAGCACCACTTCTCCGCAGATGACAGCAGCGGCGGGTTCATGGTGGCGACGGCGGCCACAGCCGATGGCGTTCTGCCCGGCGTCATGCGGGATCATGTAATAGCCGCCTGCGGGGCGCTCGGCGTCCCAGTGGTGCTGCGGGCGCCACACTGGTCCAGTCATGCCAGGTGGCGGGAAGCGTTCCTGACCAACAGGTGGGGATTGAGGCCTTGCCGAAAGTGCCTGTTCTCACATCTGCGTGTGGGTGGCGTGGGTGTTGATTGAAGGCCCATGGCCCTGTCGCATGCGCACTGTGGTGCTGCACTTGCTGTGCCTGCATGCTCTGTTTCTGCATGCTCTCTTTCTGCACATAGCGTATGGGCGCGATGCACTCTCATGACAAACTCTTGCCCGCCACAGTCTGAGGGGCCTGCAGCCGCTGAAGCGCATCGTCTGCACGAGGCCTGGCATCTGTGGGGACGAGCCCTGGGCTGTGAACCTGCCGCCGCATTGCGCGAACTCGCTGACGGACCGGCTGCGGCAGCATGTGGTCCAGCAGCTGGCCGCCGAAACAAAGGCGCTGCAAACCGATGAACCGCCACGCGAACCAGGCTGAAGTGTGGCATGTTCAATTCTGACTTGGGATTGAGGGTATCTATCAGATTCATCGTAATTTACCTGGCAAACGCGGCCCCAAAACACCGATAAATGTGTAGCAGCTGGTACTTGTTCTGCACCTAGGAATTGCTTTGTACATCAACTGCCTATGCTGCAACTCAGAGACTCAGTTCTGCCCTTATTTCCTGAACATCCACATACTGGTTTTGCTCTATCACAAGCCTGCTTGCTCAGCAGCCTTCAGCAATTGTCCTGACATACCACGTGTTCTTCCTCCTCCGATCCGGGCGTCCCGAAGCCAACTACTCATCGTGGATGCGGATGGGCGTCTTGGACGGCGAAACCCGGATCAGCAGCGACCCTGTTGAACATGCGCACAAGCATTGATTCGAGAACCTCTGTCAAACACAGCGCCACCCACACAAATGTCTGAACCACACACTTGTATGGAAGAGGATGGTGAGCATCTCGGAGGGGGTACTCATGCGAAGCCACGGCAGGTGCTCACCGAGCAACGCGCCGCTGCACTGTAGCGCCTCGGCTGCTGACTCGGCGCTCTCGAACTCCACGAAGGCAATCTGCGTCGCGCTCCTACTGCTGCGCAGCAGTCGCATCGCCATGATGTTTCCTGCCGAAAGCAGAAATCGTGTTTGGTTCAAGCACTGGAGGTACGACAAGCAGGTGGACTTGAAAGGGAGGGGTTTGCAGAGTGGATTTCAGTGAAGTCTGCCCCCACCTGCAGCATATAGCCATGCATCTACAGCCCCACACGCTGTAGCTACTGGCTACAAGTCAAGCGGCAGAGTTTTTGAGGCTTGCACATGCGTTGTGCAGCTGGTCATGCACAAAACATGCACAACGCAGAGGTTGCTGAAGAAGCAGGCGGACTTGTAGACGGCTTGCACATGCGCTGCCCATTTGGGGAGTGCGCACCGCAGAACTTGCCGAAGAAGCGGCGGATGTCGGCGGCGTCCAGCCGCTCGTCGATGTTGGCCACGTACACGGTGCGGCCGCAGCGCTCGTGCTCGGGACCCGAGCGCGGCAGCAGGTCCCTGTTGACCGGCATCATTGCCGTGCGCGAGCGCATCACCCGCACCGAGGCCATGCCCAGCGCGGCGCCGTTCAGCCGCAGGGCCTGTCGCCGCCCAAGGGACTCCGCATTATGGTGTCAGCAGTGAGACGCAATGGCTCAGTGTGCATGTCGTCTTCAAGCAGGTAGGCGCCGCGGCTGCATGCATGCTGCAAACCTGCTGCCAGGTGCACATGCAGCAAATCAGGTGCTTTGCATCATCGTGAACAACGGCGAGCAGGTGGTGAGGCGGACACCTGGCGCACTGCGTCCTCGGCAGAGAACTCGATAAAGGCAAAGCGCAGCGCGCTGTTGGGGTCGCTGCACAGGCGGCAGTCCACGATCCTGCCGCACCGCGAGAACAGGCCCGCCAGGGTTGCCTCCCTGACCTGCAGGCGTGTCAGTAGATAGGTGTCATACATGCAGGCAGCCCAGCGGACAGCAGCAGGACATTCAACAGGAGCACAGACGTTGCTGGAAAAGTGTCACCAGTGCAGAGGTGAGCGGAAGCAGGCGGCAAAGCTGGCATGCAGAACTCAGCAGCCAAACAAACAGGCAGGATTACTTGAGCTCGACCTCGGGGTCAATGTCGCAGACGTACACGGTGCGACGGGCTTGCAGCAGCTTTGCCGAGTCGGTGCAGTCGCGGCCGGGCGCAGGCGGCGGCCACTGCCTGCTGAACAGCTGCTGGCTGGCGGGCGGCGGCCCGGCAGCCTCGTGGAAGTCGGCCCGAGCGTCGGGATGGCCGCCGCCGGGCTGCCTGCTGAAGCTGCTGAAGCTGCCATCGCTTCTGGCAGCGTGACTGACCATGTAGCGCTGCAGCTGAGCGGCCAGGGCCTCCAGACTGCCATCGGGAGGCGCAGCCTGGTAAGCCGGCAGCAATGGGCTGCAGCTGCCGCCCACATAGTCTGGTCCCGGCAGATGCGGTGCCCCAAGGTCGGCAACAGCTGCTTTGGTGTGGCTTGCTGGGAAAGTCACGCCGTAATAGGTTGGCTGTGTCTGCACGCTGCGGCTGGCGCCTTGCGGGGGGTCGCAATCCAGCTGCTGGGACGTCAACTGCTGCAGGCCGAAAGGCGTGTGGCCGGGTTTGGAGGCGCTGCTTGCAGGCCGCTCTACTGGATCGGCAAGTGGTCTGCTGTAGGGGTCGGAGCCGCTGCTGTAGCCGCCCGCTGCCGGCTGGAGGCTCAGGCGGGGCGCAGACGGCTGGAAGGTGGCGGCAGTGCTGCTGCCTGCAAAGGTGCGGTAGCTCGGCAGCGCGTTCTCATCGTTTGGCGACCACCACGGCCTGCTGCTGTCTGCGAAGGCTGTCACATCGCGCTGCGCTGCGTGCTGCCGCCGGCCGCTCACGCCCGGGTCGTCGGTGCTGAAGAACCTGCCCGAAGAGGTCGCATGGTACTGGCTGCTGCTGCCGCCCGCCGCCGCCAGTAGGTTGAGCTGCTGGCCGCCAAGCACCGTGCTGCAGACACTGGAATACTCGCTGGCGCGACCCGGTGGATGGCCTGCTGGGATGTCCTGTGGCGGCTCGCCACCGCTTACTTGACGGCATGTGTAGGGCACCGCGAAGCTGCCTGGCTGGCTGTGTTGTGCGAACTGAACGCTCGTGTTGTTCGTCGTGGGTTGCAGCGGGGGCCTTGCGTTGGTAATGTCGCCCTGCATTACGGCATATGACATGGGCTGGAACGCTTGATGGTTGAAAGCAGAAGCAAGGGGCATGTGGCGGCGGCATGCATGTTGAACGGCCTGTGCACCAGTGCTCGTCGGTTCGACCCTGCAGAAGTTGCCGCTTGCTGCTGCACCATGTCGAGCTTGAGCTTGTGCAGTTGCCGGGACAGTTTGGGGTCCAGCTGCATGCTGCCTGCATGCATGCTGCAGACCCTATCATGAACAGCAGCACACAAACCGTCGACTGCCGGCAGAGGCCATGGCTGACGGTGCTTGCACAACACCGTTGTTAAAGGTATCTAGTCAAGCGATGCATCGTGTCGTACCGAGTGCACGTCGCACCTTCTGCCCGTTGATCCTTTTGCTGATAAAGGCAAGTCGGCAGCAGGAGCAGAAGTCAAAGTGAGACCTGCAAACGGAGGCACATAAGACACCTCATCATCAGAAGCCGGGTCTTTGGCGCCCTGTCAGAGGCGCAACATGCACTGAGGTAGCATATCAAGCTCACCACGAGCCCATCCAAGAGAACGTGTTCGTAGAAGGCTCTGACGCTTGCCAAACTGGGCCTAGCATGCGAAGAGTACGTCAATGAGTCGTCATGAACGATGTGTATGCATGCAGCAATGGAACCGCACCTCTAAAGCCTCGTTCGTGTTCGGTGTGGTCCTCGCTGATCTCGACACAGCACGCCAGCGGCGCCTGCGTCACGGTGCGGCGATACGGTACTTGATCATGACACTGATTGTTCTGAAGCACGGAATTGAGCAACTGGGCGGCAGCTTTGCGCGTACGAGCATCTGTAGTTGGCGAGGACCACGGACGCAGGAAGCTGCAGGTGTCCACGTGCAAGGGGAATAACTTCCACCTCATCACCTGCGATGGCCTCTGATGCGCTCAATTCGTCTATTGAGGCACACTGCGTACTCTACCCCTGCTGCAAAGAGCTTTTGCAAAAGTTGCAGACATGATGGCTTCGATGCACACATCCAGCTGTACGCTGCGGACCGCGGAGGCAGCTCGCCCGAAGCTCCATAGCGCTCGCCATCGCCAAGTATCGCACGTCAGAGCAGCCGCAGGTCCGGAATGCTCTTGGGTGTTGGTCTTCAGTGCCATCTGTCCATGGGTAGGGCGCTAACGTAGCGCCCCTGTCGTTTGCAGGAGAGGACCAGCCTCCCTCGAAGAACTTGGAGGTCATGCGGAAATTTTCAGAGCAGTACGCCAAACGGTGGGCACCCAGACTATCCTGTAGGCGTCTTGAAAAGCAACGCTATGGCGAGTGCGGTGGCCACTGGCGCTTGGCCTGACAGTTGCAACATGACGCTGTGCTGTCCGCGCCGCTGCAGGACCGACACCTACTTCTGCATGGATAAGTCAGTCACAGCCGTCGTGATCCAGGTGAGAGCTGGCTCAGCTTCTCTGTCGTAGCCAAGAGGCTTGCTTCTCATTCTCTTGTCAGCAGCAGATCGCATCTTGCTGCCGACGCCCGCGCCCGCCATAGCTACTCTCTGGCGCAAGCCAATTTGGGCGAGCATGGCCGACGTGGTTGCAGGGTCTTGCGGAGAACAAGGACGAGCTGGGTGCGCCGCTGTGTCCGTGCCGGCACTACGACGACAAACAGGCAGAGGCAGACCAGGGCTTCTGGAACTGCCCTTGCGTTCCCATGCGCGAGCGGAAGGTGGGCAATCTTCGCCTTGCCGCCAATGAGAAGAAGTCACTTGCTGCAGTGAGGAGCAGTCGAGAGGACCAGCATTGAATGACCGCAGGCAGGAAGTACGTGCAGATGGAACAGGCAGACAAAGTTCATTGACGTCTTCATCGTGGCCATCCGCAGGAGTGCCACTGCATGCTGTTCTTGACTGACGACAACGACTTCGCGGGCGACGCGCAGGACATCACCATGGAGGTTTGCTCTCATCTGTTTCATGTTGCTGATCTGCCAGTGTCTTGAAGTGCCAAAATAGTGCAGGTCATCCCGTTACCAGCTGACGCGATACTTCCTTGACTCGCAGGAAATCAAGGAGACGACGTCACAAGCAGGCTGAGCGGCGGCGGGCAGCTTCCAGCCGATTGCAGACGTTTCATTGGCGACAGTCGAATTGCAAGAGCTGAGTTTTGAACGACCGCATCATTGACAGCCGGCACGTCGCGGCGGGGGTGATCTGTGAGTGCTTCTGAGAAAGAGGGCATTCGAGGCGAAGAGTGCTTTGTGTGTTCTGTACGATATGTTCGTGCTTGCAAGTGCAGTTGCTAGCAATTGAGACGCACTGTTGTGCGAATATTGCAAACAGCAATTACCGTGACTCCGCAACACCAAGGCTCGGCGGCGCGCATGCTGATGGTCAACGTTTGCGTCGTGTCACATGCATTGGAACGAACACAGCTGATGTGATCAACCCGTGAACTGAGCTGTTTGCCATGTACCGTTGAGGTGTTTCACCACCTAGCACCTGCCAGCCCAATTTCTCCAACATCTCTGTAGCGCAGCTCACGTGAAGCTGACGACGTCGGCAATCAGCTGAAGTGCAGGTGCCGCACTATTGCTTTTGACGGGTGCTCGCGGAGCAGTATTACGGCAAATATCTTCTTGAATCATAGCAGCGAAAGCACAGTGGTTTCTTTGGCACGTAAATGCAGTCCATGACGTAGGATTTCCAAGCCGACCAATCCGCTCGCGCATGTTCGCAACTCTTCGGAGCTTGCGCACTTGCGGCTCCACAGTGGTTGATGCTAGCATACGTCAAGTCTTTGGTGACCTCATCAGGCCCAGCATCCGCACGCTGTCGTACAGAGCGCCTGCAGCAGTGGTGCCAAGGAGCACAGCGGCGCTCGGGGCTTGCAGGACAATGGTGCGGGCCAAGAGAAAATTGGTCACAGTCAAATCGGAGACCACAATTGCCGTTACAACAGCTCGCCTGTCAGGTGCGAGGGGCAAGGCAGCACCACCATTGCGCCAGCTAACACTGGTCGACTTGCCGAAGCCCTCATTCGAGCTCCGTCAAAGCACCAGTGTGCTGCCTGTGCGCCCGCAGACGTTCGAGTCCCATTACTGCACCAATATGCTGCCTGTGCAACGCAGACACAAGGGACGTCAGCACAGCCGCCACGCTGGCGGGCGCCGCCGTGAAGGAGGAGGTCATCGAGGAGCTGGTGGCCGTCAAGCGGCAGGCCAAGGACAAGCCCGAGCGGGTTTTGCCGCAGCCGCCGCAGCCGGCAACGCCCTTCGATCCCAGCGCGCCGCTGCCGAACATGGGCTACGCCTGCCTGAACGTGACGCTGCGGAACGACGGGAAGAAGCCCACGATGTTCAGCAACAGAACGTGCCGGCTGGCGACGCTGAAGGAAAAGGTAGACAGCCACCCTCTGGCCGGTGTCTGCGTTGAACGCGCAGGGTCTAGACAGCCACCCTCTGGCCGGTGTCTGCGTTGAACGCGCAGGGTGTTGCTCCGTGACGCATGGTCTCTGTTCATCTTGGAGCACACTGGCTCGCAGTCTGATGTGGCTCAATGAGACGTGTGACAAAGTCTGATCAAACCACGCAGGGCCTGGACTTTGTCAGCGGGCTGGCGCTGCAGAATTGTAAGGACCTGCTGCCGATGCTGCAGTGGAACGAGGAGCATGGCATCAAGCTCTTCAGGCATGTGCTGCAGTCTTAGGTATCGTGAACTAGTATGCTCCTGGTGCTCTGTGGCTCTTTATACTGCTATATGCCACCAAACACGCTTGCCATCACACGGACCACTCGGTGCAGGCTGTCCTCGGACTTCTTCCCGTGGGGCAACGTGCACTACAAGCTGAAGGAGCTGCCCGACTACGAGGAAATCAAAGAGGCGCTGGCGGCGGCGGGCGCGTACGCCCGCGAACACAGCCAGCGGCTGACGTCGCACCCCTGCGAGTTCGTCAAGCTGGCCGGCCAGACAGATGCGCTGGTGGAGAGCAGTCTGGCAGACCTGGAGCTGCACAGCGAGGTGGGTCGCTGCGGAGTCGCAGGATGGTGGCGCATCCCTCATCTGGCTGATGCTAGGTTAGGTCGGAGCTGACGGCATGAGCCAGCTTCCGGGACGTTGCAGGACAGCGATGGCTGATCCATGAACTTGCTCATGGCGTGCAGATGTTTGATCTGCTGGGCTTCGAGCCCAGCCCCTACAACAAGATCAACATCCACGTTGGTGAGTCTGCACTTTGTCACAACCTCTCCAATCTCCAATCTGTCCAACCTTGGCAGTCCTGACACTCCGCCTACCTTTTGCCTCGGCTCTGCCAGCCTTACCCCTCTCTGCAGCTGCAGCCGACTGCTCTGCTCTGAAACTCACATACAGCCAATCCATTTTCCACTGAACCTCAGGCGGCACCTACAACGACAAGGAGGAGACGCTGCGGCGATTTGCGGCCAATTTCTGGCGGCTCTCGCCCGCCTGCCAGGCGCGTGTCACGGTGGAGAACGACGACCGCGCCAGCATGTTCAGCGTGGCCGACCTGCTGACGCTGCACGACATGCTGAAGCCGCGCGCGCCGATCGTCTTCGACTTCCACCACTGGCGCTTCTGCACAGGCGAGCTGCATTGCGCTACTGACATCATTGAGCAGACGTCTGCACACGGCAGGGTAGGCTCAGTGCACACATACAACCCATCGTCCGGCGGCCATGCGGATTCGCGTAAATATACACTTGGGTGCCCTCGGTCTGGGCATCACGGATCTGATCGACTTGCTTACCGTGTTCCGCACAGCGGCTGGCCGCGGGCGTCTGCTGCAACAGCTTTTCACGTGCAGCACGTTCCATTGTACAGGCGGCATGACGTCAGAGGAGGCGCTGAGGGCGGCCATATCGACGTGGCCGCCGGGCATTCGGCCGGTGGTGCACTGGTCCGAGTCGCAGGGCGGCAAGGCAGCGCACGCTCACTCGGCAAGTCTGCTACTCCTCTGCTGCCGCTACCACCTCGCGTGACGAGGGCCTCCTGCAGGTGTCGCGCAGCGTGTGGCGTGCATGCACTCGTGGCACGTCCGCTAGGACATGACAGGGGCGGCTGACGAAGAGGCGGCGAAGCGCCGATGATGTAATGAAAGGGAGCTTGTCAGACGCCGCATTTCACTCGATGTGTGCAGGACTACATAGGGCAGCTGGGGCGCATCAATCTGCATGGCCTGGACGCTGAGGTCGATGTCATGGTCGAGTCGAAGGCAAAGGAGCTGTCCATCCTGCTGTACAGGCAAGGCTGCTGCAAGGATTGTAATTTTTCTCATACGATTGAAATGAGTGAAGGCTTAAGAGTAGATGCTCGCGCGCTAGCAGACATGGCTCCGCCGTCGAGTGGTTTTGGAGACAATTTGTCCCTCTACAGCGCAGCGCAGCTGTTCCTTGCGCTGACCTACGTGACGCTTGTCCTGCGCGCAGGGACATCCTGAAGAATGGCACAGCTGGCAGGTGTGCAGCGCAGCTGTGTCGACTCGTTTGAGAGGCGATGTTAAATATGTTGCCGATGCAGTCCACGATGCACATACACATGTGCTTCATGTGGAGCCATGCCAAGCGCAATGTCCAGCTTGTGCGTGGCGACATCTTGACTCGTTGGCGCCCCATTTTCGCCTGCACGGAATTCTCCAACGAACGAAGATCACTGCAATGCGTGACAAACCCCGACTTGTAGTACACGTTTTACGGCCACAGGGAAGCGTTTTTCCAGGGGATTGACGAGATCGAGGAGGAGGCAGTTCGGGTGGTGGCGGCGAGGGCGGAAGGCCGCGAGGTTGAGCTCGAGCCGCTGCCGAGCGTGACGCTGGAGGGTGTTGAGATCATCCCCGTCAACGACAAGCGACTGCATGGCCGCAGCCAGCGCCGCAACAAAGCCAAGGTGTGCACCGATGCACGTAGCCGCCAAATATGCCTCTCCCCCCCTCCCCCCCGCCCCCTCTTTCCTACCATGTCCCTCCACAGCGCCTGCAGCACGTCCGCAGCAACGCCCAGGTGTGCAGTTCTCATGCACATGCGCAGCGTGCTGCTGCATCCCACCCCAAAGCCCCTCTCAGTAAGGAACGTGTGCTTGGGTGCGGCCAGTGCCGCAACAAGGCTCTGGTCGCGAGTGCCGCCTTTTGTCAGCAGGAAGGCACGCCTGCCTAGTCGTCATGAGCCATGTCTGTTGGTCTGTCAACACGAACCTGTTGCTGCGCGCAGGTTGCGGCAAGAGCATCAGCGGCGAAGCTGGCGTCACAGCAGAGCCCGAGCCAGCAGTCAGACGGTGACGCAGCAGCTCCCACGCCTGCCAAGCGGAAGCGGCGGACGAAGGAGGAGATCGAGGCAGACAAAGTGGCGAAGGCAGCTGCCAAGGCCGCGCGGGAGACGGCAAAGGCGGAGGCAGCAGCAGGATCTGCAAAGGCAGCCGGGAAACAGGCCAAGCCCGGCGCGAAGCAGGCCAAGGCGATGGCGAAGCAGGCAGCCTCAACAGCAGTCGTCGAGCCAGCGACGCCAAGGAAGGCAAAGACAGCGAGGGGCCCCTCGAAGAAGCGCCTGGCAATGGCAGTGGCAGCCGCAGAGGAGGCAGCAGCGGTGGAGGAGCAGGTGGGAGCGCTGGTGGCAAGAGCCGGTGTGGTGGCAGAGGCAGTGGCTGGAACGTCAGCCAAGAAGGCTAAGGGCAAGAAGGCGGCAGCAGGAAAGGCGGCGCCCGCCGTAGAGCTGGTCGAGCCAGCCACCCCGCAGCCAGCTGAGACCAGCAAGCGGCGCCGCGTCAAAGCTGCGTGAGCAGCTGAAGACTCGGGGGTCTGTTATGAGATTTTGGGAACCCAACGTGACATTGCTAGGTTAGGTAGGAGTAGACAGGAGTGGTTTGATGGATTGTGACTGACGACTGTGGCTTGCTCGCCCAGCGCATGTGCATGCAAACGCCATGCCATGATATGTGGACAGTCCGTCTTTTGGCCTGCAGTAACCGTCTCAAATTGCAACATATTTTGTGGCATCACCCAGAGCAGGCAGTGCATCCACTAGATTACACTCATTGATCTCACCAGAGGTGCAAAAGTTGGAGCAGCCATTCAGCGGCCACACCAGGCTGGCTCAATCATCTCAAGCAAGTTGTCTAGCTCACAATCACGCGATGCCCAGCACAGTGACTAGCATAGCACTTTCACGGCCTTCTTCGACTGCGCTGCCGTCGCCGCGGTGTCGAGCTTGTGCACCATCTGGGTGTCCACAAACTTGTCGCTGGTCAGTGCGGCGTCCAGTTCCGCCCACCAGGCGTCCAGGAAGCTGTCCGCGATGATGCGGAACCAGGGCGACCAGGCCAGCCCCGACCCCGGGTCCATCATGCGCCGCAGCTCCTCCCGTGTGACGTACCTGCGGCAGGCCAGAGTCGCAGCCTTGGCGGGCCGCCAATTTGAACAAGACGCAGACGAATAGATGTCAGCCTTCTCCTTGACTTAAACGGAGCCGCTGGTGCGTGATATGAACCCTCTCAGCTCTGTCAGGGGGTCCCCCCCGAACGAGGGCCATCGTCACCCAACATGCATGGTTCACATTCCTGATGTGGAGTTTGTGGACAGGTCTCGGCACCTGGAGTCCGCCACTTCCTCGGGGTTTGGCGCCACGTCCACAGCCGCGCGGATGAACAGGATGTGGTCCACCTCGTGCTCCCCCCACTGCTCCGCCTTGCCAGCGTGCGATGGGTCCGCGGCACAGTAGTGCAGCCGCGTCAGGAACCTGCGCATCGGGACACGCCACTCGGAACAGCAGCCGGCATACCTCAGTCTCAGCCTTGATGTAGGTCCGAGTCGCAAGCCGTATAGGCTGCCAGCCACAGCAGCCCAGCAGCGCCTGTGGCGGGGCGTCGCCCGGCGGCGCCCACCTGCAAGGCTGCCAAGGCCTTTCTGCGTGCACGGCCTGCAGCGAAGCCAGGTGGCAAGGGCCCCTTCCTTACAGAAACCCTCACCTGAAGTCCGACAGCGGCAGCTGCCCCGGCGCAATGCCCAGCTCGTGGCGCAGCTTGCGCACAGCGGCGTGCTTGACGCCGGGCACCGCCGCCGACGCAATATCTGCTGGCCCATCCACCTCCGGCGGCGCCTGCCCGTGCAGCGGGTGGCTGCAGCAGGTGTTGGTCCACACACTGGGGAATGTCACCTGCGTGGCCAGTGTAGTACGGATTCTCAGGACTCCTACATCTCTGGCGCCTGGGCTGCAACTGCTGCGTTGTGCATGCAGCGGCCAGGACCGTGTTCAGTGGCCCAGAGCACTCTCTCTCATCAAGGATGCAATCCTGTACCAACTGAAGGTCCATGATGCAGCGGTGGTCCTCTGCTGCAGCGAAACGAGCCTTGGCAAGTCTCGCCTTGCCGGGCGCGCGCTGCTGCAGCAGCAGCCGGTCGGAGGCGTCGAACAGGAACACTGAAAAGGCGCGGTGCAGCAGGCCCTCCGGCTGAGCCGCATCGAATCGGTGCGCATCACGCTTAGAGGCGCTGCCAGTGATGACGTCGCTCCCGTCCACCAGGATGCATTGGTCCCGTAGCAGCAGGTCGTGCTGGCTGCCCGTGCCTGCGTGATTGGACGGGGTGTGACAGGGTGTGACAAGTGAAACCTGCCGGAGGGCAGGTTGGTGCATCGGCCCGACTGATCCGCGCTGGGTCCAACACCATTCGGCATAGCAGAGTGCCAGTGTTGTGCGCCACGTATTGGCGGAAGGTATGTACCATGTATCAGCGGACGGTAAGCAGGTGTGACCGCTCACCGTCCCATGGCTGGTGGCCGATGCTGGCCGCCAGGGTGGTGGCCACTCGGCGCGCCGCGCCGGCGCCGCCGCCGCGCGCCTGACTGCAGACTCGCGCAACCTGTCGAAGGGCCAGCCTGTTCGGCAGTCGAGGAGAGATGGGCTGGTAGGACCGACGTTGCGGTCCGACACCTGCGGTGTAGCAGCGACGTTGAGAGCAGTGCGCCTTCTCGCGCCATGCAGCACTCGATGGCTTGCTGGCTTGGACTCCGCGATGGGTTCGCGGCCAGCGCGCAGGTCAAGCGTGCATGCTCGTGTAGGCTCCATCTTGGCACTCCCTTTACAAAAGGGACGCTCGAGCGCTCACTTATTGCCTTGCCTGCCCAGCAGGCTTTGGGAAGGTGGAGGGCAGGCGACGTGTGGGACGTGCAAATCGCCAGGATGACTTTCACAGTGATGGCAGTGACAGTGGATGCTGCAGACACGACGGAAGTGAGCACGGCTTTGGGCGCTGTCCTAAGCGTGCTACCAATTACATGGTCGTCACCAAGTCGTCATATTTCGCGAGGCGCAAAACCATGCTGCGCTGCTTGCGATCGGTCTCTCTACCGCTCGCAAGCTTCCGCCCGTAAGCTTTAGTGCGCACTTGCTGCAACGCTCGCAGTCAGGCAGGCAGGGCACCACGGCCAAGCTTTGAAAGACCAAGCTCTCCGCTCTAAGGCCGCACCGGCCCAAAAACCCACTCCCCCAAAAAAAGCAGCGGAACGGGCAGCCAAACACCCGCTCGCGCAGTCATCTGACAGCGCAGCACCCCAGGCTATCATAAGTCAGCCAGCAAGCGCCGACACGATGGCCGCAGCCGCCACTCCGGTAAGCCATGTGCAGCCAGATGTCTGCCTGTTCCGGCTGTTGCATTGGCGCGCCCCGGAAGGCCGAAACTTCATGCTGCTCTGCTGCAGGAGACGGCTGCGCCGGAAGGCGCTGCCGCCGCGGCGACGCCCAGCCTGGGCAACTCTTCGCTTTATGTTGGGGACCTGGACCGGGAGGTCAGCGAGGCGCAGCTCTTCGAGCTGTTCTCGCAGGTGGGTAGCTGCATCCTAGCAATTCTGGGGGGTAATGCTGGCGTCGGACATCAGCTGCGCGCCCCGGTGGCCGATTCGTACAGCTGCCCGACAGGCCAGCTGCCATCGGATGTTGGGCTGGGGAGCTTGAGGAGGCGCCTGCACAGTGGTGCAGCGGACGCCGACATCGGCTCAGCACGCAGAACAAAGCACGTGCAGCGAGCTTGGGGCGCCCGTTGTGCGCATCGGCAGGGCTGCTGGCGCGGCGGCTGGCGAAGTGGAAGCGGCGGGCCGCAGCAGGCAGCGCTTGTCGACAGCCAACGTGGATTTCGGGCGCCGAGCAAACAAGCTTGACCTGGGTCCGCCTGCATGGCCTGCAGATCGGCCCGGTCGCGTCCATCCGCGTGTGCCGCGACACCGTGACGCGCCGCTCGCTAGGGTACGCGTACGTCAACTACAACAGCACCCTGGATGCCGCTGCCGGTGCGTGCCCATGGAAGGCAGGCTGCACTGTGTTCGCCGGAAGGATGGCTCACCTTCATCGCACCATCAGCACCCAGAGCAGGCTCCTGCCATCATGAGCTGCTCGGGAGCGCTGCCTGGTGCAGCAGCGATAGAGGTGCGAAACAGCAAGCAAAGTTGCGGGATGGGTTTGCAACATGCTACTTGTGGCTGCAGCGGAGCGCGCGCTGGAGACGCTCAACTATGCGCCGCTGAACGGCAAGCCGATGCGCCTCATGTGGTCCCACCGCGACCCGGCCAGCCGCCGCTCTGGCGTCGGGAACATCTTCATCAAGGTGAGGAGTCACACTGCGACGTGCTGGGTACTATCTCGTTATTGTCTCGGATGGGTCGGCTAGGGGCTGTGGTTTGATGGGTGGGCGTCGCCCAAATGGGCTGCATCAGTTCCGATTTAAGCCAGCAAGGCTGATGTTAGTGGAGCTGACTGGCAGAGTGGCGTGACTTGGCGTTGGCAGCAGCCTTCGACAGGCAGCAGAAACAGCAGGCAGCAGGGATCAGAGCGGAGAAAGCTTGAGGCCGGGGAGCTGCAGCATGCTGTCTGTCTGCGCCAAGGCAGAATGGCTGAGGAGTACCATGGCGCCCCCAGCAGAGACCCTCACGGAAAGAGCATCAGGAGTGTTTCCGTCAAGACGGGGTACTGTTGGCCCGCCGTCGCCTCCACGCCCCCGATTGCCTCCTCGCAGAACCTGGACAAGGACATCGACAACAAGGCGCTGCACGACACCTTCTCGGCGTTTGGCAACATCCTGTCGTGCAAGGTGGCGCTGGATGCCGCGGGCCAGTCCAAGGGCTACGGCTTCGTGCACTACGAGCAGGACGACTCTGCGCGCATGGCCATCGAGAAGGTGGGGACCTGCCGGTCCCGCCGTATGCCAGCAACTTTGGCAACCGGAGGAGGCAGTGCTTGAGAGGCATAGAGGTCGGGACTGCAGCCGCAAGCTGGCAGCCGTGCATCTGGACAGCATGCAGCTGCGCTTCAAGCGAAGGGTGCTGTGGCGCAGCTGCGGCAAACACTGCACATCTGCATGGCGGCCTGGAGAACGCTCGATGGCATTCTCCCGCAGGTGAACGGCATGCTGCTGGAGGGCAAGAAGGTGTACGTGGGCCCCTTCATGAAGCGCACGGACCGGCCCGGCGATGCGGAGGTCCGCTTCACCAACGTGTTCGTCAAGAACCTGGCGGACGAGGTGACTGAGGACCAGCTGAACAAGCTGTTCTCGGAGCACGGCACCGTCACCTCCGTCGTCATCATGAAGGTGGGCTGCACCCATGCTTGGCCCTCTCGCCAGTCCACTGCAGTACTTCAGAACTGCAATGTCAGCCTTGCATTTCGTTGCAAATCGAGCCTCGCAGCAGCAGCGGTGGCGCAGCCAAGCGGGGGGCCAGCTATGGCGCCGCCTCCCAAGCAGCCCCCGTGCAGGGCGCCACTGCAGCGCGGCGTTCAACTGCCGGGATGCACCATACAAAATATAAAGCCTATGAAACTCCCCCGGCACAGGAGGAGGACGGCAAGTCGAAGGGCTTCGGCTTCATCAACTTCGAGGACGCGGACGCGGCTCGCTCTGCGGTGGACGCGCTGAACGACAAGGAGGTGGAGGGCAAGCCGCTGTTTGCTGGCCGCGCCCAGAAGAAGTCCGAGCGCGAGGCCGCCCTCAAGCAGAAGTGAGCGAGCAGCACGCTCTGGCAGACCGCGGTGGGAGCGACGCGCGCCTGCCGACATACTGTTTGACATCGGTTTGTGATGGAGTGTCCTGGACGTGGATGGGTCGGGCCGTCCCAGGGCGCCATGGCACAGCGCTCCATTGCGCAGCTCATCAGCGGTTGCTCGATGTGGCGCATCCGTGGCTGCTCACCAGCGACTGTGCCCCCCGTCGCCGCGCAGGTTTGACGAAATTCGCCAGGAGCGCATCGCCAAGTACCAGGGGATGAACCTGTACATCAAGAACCTGGTGGACGAGGTGGACGACGAGAAGCTCCGCGCCGAGTTCGAGCCCCACGGCACCATCACCTCCGCCAAGGTGTCTGGGCAATGGTTTGATATCGAAATCTTCATTTTATGTGGCGAGGAAGTTGTGGGCACTACAGGTATGTAGCTGCGCTGCCGAGTTCAAGGCCTATGGCAGCATCACCTCCGCTGAAGTGGGGGCGGCAGCCTCCTCGGCCCAGCAGCATCGTCGCTGCGGCCCGCCACGCCTGCAGGAATGCCTGCATGGTTCAAGCATCTTGCTCAACAACACTGCCAGCAGTCCGGCAGGAACTTGCTCACGAATTGCTCGCTCCACCCTGACAGGTCATGAAGGACAGCAACGGCAAGTCCAAGGGCTTTGGCTTTGTGTGCTTCACTAGCCCCGAGGAGGCGACCAAGGCCGTCACCGAGACCAACGGCAAGATGCTGCAGGCGAGCCTTGTCTCTCATTCAACGAAATCTCACAACACATGCGAGCTGCTGGATGCTCGCCTGCCTGCCATGCTCCTTACTGAAACCCCGACTTCTGCAATCCTCAGGCTCTGGTCACAGCTTCTCAGCACGAGCACTTCGCACCTCAAGTTGGTCCCCTGCGATGCTCGCTGCAGCTTCACCGTACAGCATCGGTCAACTGAGGTCCATGTATACCTCGTGGTACAGGGCAAGCCGATGTACGTGGCGCTGGCGCAGCGCCGCGACGTGCGCAAGGCGCAGCTGGAGCAGCAGTACACGCAGCGCGTGCCCGGCCTGGGCGCTGCCGGCGGCCGCGGCCCAGGTGGCCCGGGCGGCATGCCGGGCATGTTCCCCGTGGGCGCCGCCAACCCAATGTTCTACCAGGCGCAGCCCAATGGCATGGGCGGCCGCGGCGGCGGCGGCCCCGGCGGCTTCGGCTACCCTCAGGTGTGCGCCGCGCAGCGCTGGGCTTACTGGAGCTGTCCAGTGCAGCAGCCATGGGCACAACGCTGTCGAAGACGTGCAACCAGCCGCTGATGGGCGGCGAGCGACACGAGCGCCTTGTCAGCCTGTCTGTCCAGATGCTGCTTGCTCACGACTGCAAATCCGCATGCGCTGCAGATGGTGCCGCGTGGCGCCGGCGGCCCCGGCATGAAGGGCCGCGGCGGCCGCGGTCGCATGGGCCCGGGCGGCCCAGACTTCGGCATGATGGGCCCCAGCGGCTTCCCGGGTGGCTTCCCTGGCGGCCCGCAGGGCTTCCCCCAGGGCTTCCCCGGCCGCGACGGGCGCGCCGGGCGCGGCCGCATGGGCCCCGGCGGCCGCGGCGACTTCGGGCTCGGCCCCGAGGGCGGCTTCCCGGGCGGTCCCGGCGACTTCCCGCCGGTCGGCCCCGGCCGCGGCGGCCGCGGGCGCGGCCCTGCCGACATGGGCCGTGGCCCGATGGGGCCGGGCCGCGGCGGCCTCGGCGGCCGGGCGGCCCGCAGGGCCGCGGCCCGATGGGGCCGGGCGGCGCGCCGCCGCCGCCGGCGCCCGCCCCGCCCCGACCGCGCCCTCCGCGGTGGTGCCCGGCCAGGAGGGCTCCGGCCTGACGACGGCGATGCTCGCGGCGGCGCCGCCGGAGCAGCAGAAGCAGATGCTCGGCGAGCGCCTGTTCCCGCTGGTCCAGCGCCTGCAGGTGGGCCGCCCTCACTGGGTTGATTCTGAACAGCCAGCACGCTGTCGCAGGCTGTGCAGGCAATGCATCGTGTCGAGTGTCTCCCCACCACCAGACGCCTCCGCACCATGCGCATGGCGGACGCAGCATCCTGTCGCCCTCCTGCGCTGCTCGTGTCAGCCCCACGGCACACGTCTCTATGTGCTTGGCCCAAGACCTGACGCTCTCACCTGCCTTCCTGCAGCCGGAGCTGGCGGGCAAGATCACTGGCATGCTGCTGGAGATGGACAACTCGGAGCTGCTGCTGCTGCTGGAGTCGCCCGAGGCGCTGTCCGCCAAGGTGGACGAGGCCATCCAGGTGCGCTTAGGATTTAGTTTTTAGGATTCGCCCTATCTCGGCTACACCCTATCATGTCGCTATGTCTTTCTGGCTACCGTTGCTCGGCCTGATCAAGGTGTGGTGCGGGCAGCTGGTTGACGTGCCGTTGGAGCACTCATCGGACCCTAGCTGCCTGGAAAGCAGTGCTTGCCATAGCGGTCGAGTTTTTTATTTGGCGGGAGCAGTGAGGGAGCCAGTTGCTGTGAGGGTCGTTGCTGAGCCGAGTAGCTGACGGGAGCTGTATCTCGGACGCGCAGGTGCTGAAGCAGCACAACGCGCTGCCGGACGGCGCGGACAAGGCCTGAAGCGGCGCCACGGCTGCGGCTGCGGCGGGCAGCGGGCTGCGACCACGGCGCTCGGCGGAGTGCGCGGCTCAGTGTCTGGCTGGACGTGGAGTGTCGTGGTCCAGGGGGTGTCAAATGCGCACAAAAGGCCAGGTGCCCCAGTAAGGGTCGGAAAGCTCGGCGTGTGGTCCCGGGCTGGGAGAATGCTGGTTCTGTGAAGGCCTGTTGGTCGCGGCGGCGGCGTGAGCTGCTGCAGAGGCCGGCAGGCTGATCGGAGCGGGCGCAGGAGAGGACAAGAAAAGCACAAAAAAACGATCCGCGTCAGCAAGCCACTTGTGGCACTCCAGCGCGGTGGCAAATATCAGGATTTCGAGGAAACAATCCGCTCAGCGTGTGCCACGTATGGCGGATGCTGTGCGGTGGAATATGCATGCAAGCAAAAAGCGAGTGCCTGAGTCGGAGCTACCGTGGCCGCAAAGCCCTGGCAGCAATGACTTTCTGCTCGAGAAAACACACGAGGTCAGCTTTACGCGCCGTCCTGTGCGTGTGCAGGCGGCGCTTGCCGTCGAGCCATCCTGGCAAACAGTGTCGACTTTGCCGTCGCTTTGCTGCCAGCCTCCACAAAGTCATCACCATGTCAACCCGATTGTAATCTGGGCATGTCAGATCATCACGTACTGCGCGCACAAAATGTTGCAGTTGCAATGCGCCACAGAATGTAGTTTGCTGCATTCTTTCCAGCTGTCCGCATTCCCTGTGCATCAGATTTATCCCCCTCGCAACACGCCGTCAAGGGGTCGAGCCTCTTACTACATCTGCACGTTTTCTTGAGCCTGCACGTTTTCGAAACATTTACTTGACAAACACTCATCAAGCGTCCCAGACCGTGTTCGAAGCATTTCTTCCAAGCAGGCACTGGCCTGGTTGCGTGCCCTTGGCGCTTCAAAAGTCGTCATCGCAGTACTTGCCGGGCTGTGGACCACCGCGACTGCGCCGCTGCCGTGCGATGTGGCGCCGCATCTTCTCTCTCACCTGCGATCAGAGACAGGCAGCTGATGTCCTGTGTCTAAATCATCGGCTTTTGAAGCCGAGTCCTTGAACAACAGCAGAGTTGGATCACATGTTCCAGCAAACGGCTGGAGAGTGGTCAAGCATGCGAAGCAACTATCTGCTGGACCAGCGCATGCATCGCTCGTCGCCTGCTAGCTTTGCACATCATGACACCAGCTAGTAGGATCTAGATGGCACTGCTGGTGTTGCCCACCTGCCGAGCGATGTCGTCGTCGTCAATGTGCACAGCCGCTTTGCGGCCCGCTTTGCTGCCCGTGGCGCCGGCGCAATCTCCGATTTTAAACAGCGGTACCCGGTCCTGTGAAACGAGGCAGTCTCTGTTTTCATCTCAACGCCGAAAACCCAGGCCTTGCACATAGCCAAGGAGGATGCATTTTGTGTCTCGGCAAGCCTGGCATTCCCTGTGCGCACCGTGGGTGATGAGCTCTGCGGGACGTGCTCCCCTGCGCCTTCTACGGCAGTCGTGGGGCGCGGCAGCGGGCTGCGCACCCGCTTGCGGCTCAGCCAGCCGTCCAGGTTGCTGCGGCCGCTGGGCGCTACCGACGTCTGCGTGCTGGTGGGCGGCGCGGGTGTTGCTGCGSCCSCAGCTCGGGCCGCTGGCTGCCCGGCCGCAGCAAGCCCCGCTGCCACGGCGGGCCGCACTGCGACGGGGGCCGCGGCACGGTTGCAACCGCCGCTGCTGCCGCTTCCGGCGCCCGGTCCGCCGCTGCCGCTCCGCCTCTGCCCTCGCCTATATTGCCGTCTGCTAAGCCCGCCGAAGCCCCGGTCCCCGGCGCCATGCTGCATGCGGTCTGGGTGGCCACGTCCAGCGCCGCCCGCGCTCTCGTCACCCTGGGCCGCAGCTCCTGGTGCACCCGCTCAGCAGCTGCGGCGGGCGCTGCTGCCGCCACCTTTGCAGCCAATGTCGCCTTGATGGCCGCCGCCTTGGCCGCTGCATCTGGTGCGGTGCCCTCGGCTGCCTTGCTGCTGCTGCGCTGGCGCGCGTTTTTGGCGTGCGGCTGTACTACTGCTGGCTCGCTCGCCGCAGTTGCCGCTGGCCGTCGGTCGGCCGCAGCCCGGATCGTAGCTGGTCGGCTCGACGGTCGGCCCGGCGTCTCGTGCTGCTGCGAGGCCTTCGAAGCGCCAGCCTTGCTCCACCAGCCGTGTGCCTGCTCCTGCGGCGGCGGCGGCGGGGGGGCATGCTCCCATGCAGGCTGGGTCTCGTCGTCGAGCACCGGCTGCATGCTTGGCCCCGCCGATGCTGCAGCGGCGTGATCGGCGGCGAGTGGTTGCAGCAGCGGCGGCCGGTGCTGCTGGTGCTGCTGCGACGACGGCAGCGATGCGGGTGCACACGCCTGCTGTTGCTGCTGCTGCTGCTGCTGCTGCTGCTGCTGCTGCTGCTGCTGCTGCTGCTGCTGCTGCTGAGCCGTCAACATGTTGCGGATGCTGCTCACGGCGTCAGCAAGGCCAGCGGTGTTGTTGTGCAGCACCCGCAAGGTCGAGTGCAGTGCTGCAATCGTCTTGCTCTGCTGACTGTTCTCCTCTTGCACCTATCCCAGAGCAGGCAGTGGCGTTTTGCGGACCGGCAGATATGGAGCACCAGCACCCTGCTTGGTGTCTCCGCGGATCACTGCCAAGAATATGTGTCCGTGCACCCTTGTGTTTTTCTCGTGTGTAAGACGAGCCAGCACTGAGCAGAGAGGCGGCACGTGGAACCTGATCAGCTGTATGCACCGACGCTTGCGTTCTAGGATCACACCTTGCCGAGGGTGGCCGCCAGCGCAGCGCAGGTGCCCTGCAGCGAGTCCACCCTGTGCCGCAGGTCTTCCGCCGCGTCCTGCTCGCCCGCCTGCTGCCGCATCTCGTGCAGCAGCCGCGCCGCCGTCTCCGCCGCGTCTGGCCCTCGGGGACATGCCAACACGCTTGCCCAGTTGCAATGCCGCCGGCAAGTGCATGCATGCATCAGGAAAGTGAGCAGATGCAGTGGCTGCGGCACGACAGAGGACACAAGGCCATGCAAAAGCACGACTCTTCCCGCAGGCCGGATTCAAGCCGCCTAATTGACATGCAATGGTCGGCGTTGGATGCACAAAGGATGCCCTTCCAGGCGGCTGCCCACCGTGCGCTTCTCTCCCACCGTGCTCCTCGGTGGCCGCCGGCTCGACGGAGTCGGGTGTCAGCTGCTGGCCCTGGCGCTGCGCATGCAGCTCCATCTGCAGCGCCTGCCCCTGCGGCGCTGCCTGGGAGCCGGCGGAGCCGATATCGAAGGTGCCCCTGGCAAAGAACGCCTGCTCGGGCGCCTGCGGGTCGGAGAGCAGACTCTCACGTTGTCCGTGTCTGGCTGAATGGCTGCCTGTGCCTCGAAAAATGCAATCGCGAGTGCATTTTTCGCTGCCTCAGTGTCCCCTAATCTCCGAACCTGTGGCTCTGGTAGGCGCAAGGGGACTCCTGCAGGCGGAAACGTCAGGCAAGCTTGCATGCCGCATCTACATCCGAAGTGGCAGCAAGCGCAGGCCTTCATTGCATTCTGCGCTGTAAGGTGACCCCAGCGACGGCCCCAGCAGCACCCACCTGCCTCAGCACCGCCTGCGGCAGCTCGGGGGCCGGCAGCAGGCGGCGCACGCCACGCTGCGGCTGCCGCCGCCCCGTGCCCTGCGACGCAAAGTGCCACGGCGACACCGACGGCCGGCGCAGGGCACTCAGAGGTGGCGCCACCGCCGACTGGCCCTGATGGAATCTGGGAGGCGGCTGCAAGACCATAAGGTCGATGCAATCAGTCGTCAATCGTCATGTGTTTCTCTCTACGACATTTGCGCAGCGTGATGACGATGTGTCAAGCGTGATACAGGGTCAGTGCAGCACGGCAACAGAAGGCAGGGCGATATATACAAGCAGTGTCCAGACAGCCAGGGTGTCATACTCAATGTCGCATGTATCTTGGACGACTAAACATGTAAATGCGACCTGCCTGTGACATGCTGCTTGCTGCATGCTGGTGCGCCTGCCGCTGCTGGTGCTGCGCTTGGCCGCCGCTGAAGGCAGGCGAGAACGGCCGCGCTGATGCGGCAGGCGCCTGTGTCGGCTGCATCAGCCCCGCAGGATCGAAGGCCCTCTGAGAGGCTTCGAAGGCCCGCTGACTAGGCTCAAAGGCTCGCTGGCTGGACTGCGATGACCTGCACGTTCGGAAGCAGGTTTAGATGGTCGTCAGACACCACCAAAGAACCAAGGCCAATTCACCGGGAGCTCGTTCCCGCACGCAGGTTGCAGCAGGACCGCGCCTGAAGCCTTGACTGCTAAGCCAGGCCATGAGGCAGTCTTTCTGAAGTTATCTTCGACGTCTCTGAAGCCGCCACACAATCCACCATTGCTTGCATCAGCTGGGCCCGTGTCTTACGACGGGTCAGGGCCACCAGCGCATGCGGGCCATGTCTGAAGCCGTCAGAGAATCAAATACAACATGATTCGCTGCCCTGCAGCGCATGGTTTGAGGAGGAAATAATAGGCGAAAAGACAGCAGGCGCAACTTCCTTGCGGCTGGTGGACCAGGTGGTGGTGGTGCGATTAGTGCGGTGAGTGGTGGCTGGGCATTTGGTGAGACTGGTGCACTCGACGCAATTGCTGAGACGCTTGCCCATCGGCAGCTCCCTACAGTACGTACTCACAGGCCAGGTGGACGGTGTGTTGTCGGGCCGTCTGCAGTACTGTAATAGCAGCGGCGCCCTCGCGTGCTGCACAGAGCTGATTTTCAGTCAGCTGTTTTTCTGTCACCTCTTCCAACCCCCTCCTCGAAAAATTTTCATCGCAGAGCCTCAGGACGCAGCAAGAGCGATGACGGAATGTGCTGTTCGGTTACACAACTCGCAATACGTGCGACTGCGGCGCCGCCTCCAAAAAAATCAAAGAGAAAATCAGGCCTAGGAGTCGCCATCGCGAGTCCGACTTATCCGTTAAAGCGGTCCACCGTATTCACGTCGACTGAGACGACCAACGTGAACAGGCAGGGTAGTGCTGTGGTTTAGAAGTCGTCACAGGCAGACTGCCGCCGGCTCATTAGGTGATGACGGTGGGCTTGTCGCGCCCAGTGGTCTCGGGGAGCTTGGACACGCTCAGTGCGGTGTCGATGATCGACTTGAGGGCCACCTGCGCGTCCTCGCCATAGGTCGACTCATCGTTGCTGTACTGCTCCACGTACATCCTGCGGCGAGTGTTCGATATGCCCAATTCAGTTTGAAGGTCTGACCCCGAGAGTTGCTGACCGGTTGTGCGTCTGCATTGGCCACAAGTCAGCGGCATACCAAGGCACCCAGCTGCAGGTGAAGGTGCGAAGCGAGGTTCATGATCACAGAGAAGAGGAATGCGATTCGAAGGGTAACAGAGGGTCGTCTGACGCACGCACCGGATGGTGGCGCCAGAGGAGCCGGTGCCGGACAGGCGGAACACGAAGCGGCTGCCGTCCTTGAACAGGAAGCGCACGCCCTGCTTGGACGCGACGCTGCCGTCAATGGGGTCCGTGTACTCGAAGTCGTCTGCCACGTCCAGCTCGAAGGCACCGTAGTCCGCCTGTTTGGAACCATACAAAGTCTTGCAATGACAAGGGTGTTTCCAGCAGCTGTTACCGAAGCACATCGTAACACTTGCCAGGCAGGGGCGCACGGGCGCGGCGGTGTACACAGGTACAACCACGCATGAAGGCTGGATAGCTGTGCAAGGTGCAGCCTGGAACCATGCAACGAGGAGAAAGCTTCTCCTGCCCGAGACGACTTGCGCAGTAATTTGGTGCAGCAACACTGGTGAAAACTCGTGCAGTGACACCAACCAACCTTGGAGGGGTCGGCGATGATGTCGCGCAGGTGGCTGACGACAGCCTCCGCCTTGTCGGACTCCACGCCCTCGTAATCGTACCGGCTGTTGCACATCAGGGCGCGAGGGTTTCAAATTTCAGCGTCTAGGATTCAGAAGAACATGCTGCACTGCGCTGCCCCTTGCGGCCAAGACAACAATCCTGGACGAGGTGAGAAGGTACGACTTGAGAAGACAGGCTGCGACACAGCAGAAACACGGCAGGAGGCCACGAATCACACTGCCTCTGCATGCTTGAGGCACATCAGTGGCGTGCCTGCAGCTTGCAGTCTCAGGATGATGTGGCAGTGATTCCCAAAGGGACGCACTTGCAATTCAACTTTGTCAAGTAATGGCAGAGTAGGCACCTGAAGAAGTTGCGTCCATACTTCTTCCAGTGCTCCATGGCCACATCCTGCACCGTGACCAGGTCGCCACCATCCGGCACGTCTTTGTTCTTGTATGCCAGGATGGCCAGCCACGCCAGCACCGCCCAGATGCCATCCTTTTCCCTGCGGGGCCGCCATGTACGCATGTCATGGCGCAGCAAGCATGCATGCACGCACACATATGTGGCACACATTGGGCACACTTGGCTGATATCTGCTTGTGTGCATGTCGTGTGTGGGCCAGTTCCATCTGCACATGTGTGCCAAGCTCGTGGATCTTACTGAACCCACAATCAAGCATGCATACTCGCATGCCTTGGCCGAGAGCAGGCCTCGTGTCAGGATGCAGGGCGGCACAGCGCATGCTGCAATGTCCAGCAGCAACAAGGTCCTTAGCAACAAAAAGGTCCTGATATGACCCGCAATGACTGACGGCAGCGCACCTGATGTGGTCGCTGCCGGTGCCAAAGGACTCCTCGCCACAGACGCTGCACTTGCCGGCGTCCATCAGGTTGCCGAAGAACTTCCAGCCTGCGGGATGAATCGGAATCAGCCCCTCTTTAAAAGGTGTGTTGGTAAATCGAGCAGAAAGACTGCCAGAAGCAATCAAGCAGGCAACCCCTCAATCCAGCCACGCCATGGGTCCTTTGCGGAGCATGCATTACAGTCCTCCCACCCGGCAATCTGAGGGGGCACACAGTTACACCCATGCGCGGGCCTTGCTCACCTGTGGGCGTCTCGAAACACTCCACCCCGAGCTCCTTGGCCACCCGGTCGATGGCCGCGCCTGTCGGCATGCTGCGGGCAACTCCCTGAAGCCACAGTTTTCCAGTGATACCATCAGCCGTGCCGCAAGAGTGCGACTGCTTGACTTGCTTGACGGGCTCAGTGCAGGGTCTCGAGGACACCTTGAACCTGTGCAGCACAGCGGCGAGATGCCTGCCACCTGGCCCCGGTGTCTCATGCAGGGATGTTGTAACCTCACCTTCAGGCCGGAGGCAAAGTAGGGGATCGCCGCCTGCGCGTTGGCCGCAATGATGGCGACGCTGTCCGAGGGCGTGATGAAGAACTTCTTGCCCAGGATCATGTTGCGGTCGCCATCGCCGTCTGACGCCGCGCCCAGCACCGGCGCATCGTCCTGCGCAAGCAAGCACCAGGTCGATCGGATGGCGTGGCGCTTCTGGTCAGACCTGACTCTTGCCGCCATGAGCACAAAGTCGAGGACGGTGCACCATGGCGATGAGGTTGTCTGCACCATGTGCCTGAGCTCTGCCAGTATGGCAGTGGCTGGATCAGCAGTGGTTTTGGGGTCGTGACTCGGCTCACCTTCCACATCAGCTCGACGAGCTCGTGTGCGTATGTGAGGTTGGGGTCGGGGTGACCGCCTGCAAAGTTGTACACATGCTGAGCTCATGCAGAGATCCTTCCTGATCAGAGAATAGTACAGACACCGCTGCATTAGATGGTGGCCATGGCAGCAAGAGTTGAGTCAACTGAAGACGACAACAGCAATGGTGGGCAGCTCACCGCCAAAGTCCTCCTTTGGCACGCCATTCCTGCATGTGCATGCAATGAATCATGTCATGCAATCTCGGAATACCCAGATTGTTGATGTAAAACGTTTGAGCTGGCAGGAGGCTGCTGAGAGGCTTCAGGAAGATGGCAGGGGACCGAGTCCATGTTACACATCTGAGTTTACAAGGGGGAAAGCAAAAGCTCACAAAACGCTGTCGGGAGAGGCGCCCAGCTCGCCAACGAGGATGGGGTGCGCATAGGCGCCCGTCACCGCGTGCATGGCGTCGAAGATCAGCGAAAAGTCGGGGCGTGAGACCAGCGCCTTGATGGCGGGGAAGTCAAACACCTCCTTCAGCACAGCCAGGTAGTCCTCCACCGGGTCCACCACCTCCACCTGCATTTTGCATTGCATGTTGTTCTTCGGAACCGCCTCATTCTGTACAGCATGGGTACGCACTGTGCCTGCTGCCATGCGCCGGACACGGTGTGCGTGGACGTCCGGAGGATGCGCAGTGATAGGCGCTCATGCTGCTGTGGATCATGCAACCAACAGCCTCCGGAGGCAGAGCAGGCGAGGGTTCGGCTTGGCGTGCTTACTACTGGTGCACTAGTCGCAGWCTCCCCCCCCTTGTCTCCCTGGGCGGCAGTTGTGAGACAGAAAGCTTCACGTGCCTACCTCAAAGTCACCGTAGGTGTTGCTGCCCACAGACGCCAGGTCTGTGTCCGGGATGTCGCCAAAGTTGAGGTCCGAGATCTTCTGCGTGAACTTGTAGATCTCGTTGGTGATGCGCTCTGGCGCAGGCTCGCCGCTGTTGTAGTTGAACTTGATGCCAAAGTCCTCTTTGGGACCGCCTGCAGCAGAAGGTCGCCTGGTGGGACCGCAGAATAGGTGTCGTGCTATCAAGGCAGTCAGCCTCTTGAATTTGGCGTGAAGTCCATGAATGAACGTGGGCGATCAATCGGGCCACTGAAAGACAGGATTGAATGCGGGCAGCACCTGGGTTGTGGCTGGCGCTCATAATCAGGCCGCCTGCCAATTTGGCAGCACAGTCAAATTTCAATCGGTCGGAACTGGCCTTTCGGGGGTGCAGCAGACAGCCGATCATGCGACAGCGTCTGCGGCATGGCAGCAGGCTCTGCTATGTAGACAAGATGGAGATATAGCAGCGGGCAGGTGAACTCACCGTACAGCTGCCGGCGACGGATCACCGCGGAGGCGGCAGGCGTGGCCAAGATGCCATCCTTGCCGACGATGACCTGTTGTCAGGATGCATGGCTGTCACTGTCGAGATCGCTTCACGCTGCTCTGTTGAGACTCTTGTCAAGAATGCTGATTGGTGAAAGGTGTCAGCGTTCCAGGCACCTTCTTCACGCCATTGCCGGCGGCCAGCTTGCAGATGATCTGCGCGGCCTCCTTGTTGAAGTAACGCCCGTCACCGCCCAGCGCGATCGTCTTGCCCTTAACCTCCTCGCCCAGGGAGTTGAACAGTGACTGCACCCTGCCGGCGCGTGTGTGCCGTCAGAAATGGTTGCAAGTGCAATGTACATACTGCCTACTACTAGTGCCTGCTGCAGCATGCACGGGCAACTCGATGTGGCCTTGTGCGACATTGACGCTCACAAGAACGTGTCCCAGGCATACGATGCAAGCAGCGCATCCGCACCAGTTGGCAAGGTAGTGTTCCTGCATAAAGACCTCGGTCTTCTTGCGCAGTCCGCTGGTGCCGGTCTTCTGGCCGTCATACGGCTTTGTCGGGACGGTGTTGACGGTCACGGCCTGCGGAGAGAGGATGCTGGCTCACGATCGCTCCCGAGCCGATGGGGACCCAAGAACAGATCACTCTTGTCCTGCACACTCACCATGACGCCCAGCTGCAGGCTCCTGTTGGCGGACGGACGAGAAGCGGTCGAAAGTGCAAGACCACGGGTCAGGCGTGCCGGGCGGATCGATGCTGCGAGCCTGGAGCTGCATGTGCCACCAAAGCATTTTCAGTTGGATATTGACTGACGTGCACCCATGCCGCGGTTGATGTGTCGGTGCATTGCACGCATAATCGATCACGACGCATCACCTGCTGTTGACAGGCCGAGTCGCGCAATCCACAAATGCGCGCTGTGCAAGCAAGGCGGCCATAAGCTCGGTTGCCACACAGATAGAACGTTGGCTCGCAGGGCCAACGAGAGGTGGGGGATGCGCTATTCGAAATTGTGTTTTTAAGAGATCTCACAATCCTAGATCTTCTTGTGTACACCACGACGCAACTCGCAGCAGCGCTTATGAATTTCCTGCGGACCGCTCGTGCAGCTGCGGTTTTGGCACAGGGCGGGCAGCGGACAATGACGTAACACCACGCTGGCACCCTGCCCACAGCGGCACCCTGCCAACAGCGGGTGCAAGCCTGCAACTCACACGTCCAGCACTGAAAAACTTGTACTTTAGTGCTGGTTTAGGGCATATAACGAGCTGCACTATTCGTTGCGCTTCACGATCCAGCAAGCTGGCAGAGTGACGACTTTACATGTTGAGGAGGACGGCCACGGCCCTGCGGTCCCGCATCCAGGCAGCCTCTGCATCGGTGCAGAACACGCAGTTTGAGGAGTTTGCCACGGCAGCAAAGGCAAAGGCCGCACCCGCTCAGAAGCAGAAGCAGGCGGCCAAGCCCAAGCCGGCGTCGTCTGGCACGGTCGCTAGGGACGAGGACTCGAAGGACAAGAAGCACCAACTGCTGCTTAAGGTCTGCCAGAAGGGGTTCGGACTCGTCATGACGATGCGCGCGGGCTGATGGAATGCGAACTGAGCTGCTGCGCGTCACCTTCTGATGGCGGGAGAGCATCCCAGATGTTCTGCATTCTCATAGGCAGCGCTGGGCCAGCAGCCTAACAGATGCCGTGAGGAGCAAGGTCCGCACCCGTCACAGCGTCGGCAAGAGCAAGGACGCACATGTTGGCCTGCAGGCCCTGACGCCGGCGGAGGTCGACCATGAGCAGCTGTCGCCGGAGCTGCAAGCGGAGTACACCGCACGGGCAAAGGCGTACAGCCGCCGCAAGATGGCGGAGCACAGGGCCTGGCAGCGCGACCTGTCGCGCAAGATCCAGCTGAAGGAGGCCGCACTGGCGGCGCTGCCGCCGCAGTTGCGAGAGGCGGCAGAACAGGTAGGATGCGATCATCTCAGACTGCCCGAAAATGGTCGTGTGCGCAACGCGGATGGCGCTGCACCTGGAGCCATTACAGGTGACAAGATTGGAGGTTCGATGTCACTGCTGTCCTTGCACATGTCACAATGCTACATCGGCGGGTGGTCAGATGCATGATGCTGTTTCAGCTGTGTGCGCAGCCGGACTTCACCCCTTTCCCGGCAGACCGCATGGTGCCGACGCACACGCCACCCATCAAGGGCTACGGCGAGAACCGGGCAGGGCGCGAAAAGGAGTGAGCGACGGGTGTTGCAGGGCCGGCGGCGCCCTGCGGAACTGCACATACCGCGGCCTGGCTATCCGTGCAGCGAGCTGCTTGTACGACGGCCAGTGCTCTGTGTTAGACCTCGTGCGTATGGGTATGCCTCCAATACAAGCCCGACAGCAGCAACGGGCATCTTTGGGGACGGATGGAATGGCGGTTGCAGCCTGGAGAATCGTGTAATCTTGGTGGGAAGCTGTTCTATCGTCGCAAGCGGCTTCTGTTCAATCGCACAGCAAGTTCGTGGCCATGCTGCAGCACTCGTTGTCACAACAACCATGTGGCAGTAGGATCACAGCAACGCTTTGCAATCCTTGCGCTGGCAATCCTTCAGCAGATGCTACAGTCAATGGCTCGTGGATTAGTGTCAGTAATTCGCCACACGGAATGGGCACTGTAGATTGAAAAGTTTGAGAAATCAGCCGTGGGCCCTCGGCCCAACCTGCGCGCGCGGCGCGGTCACTGCACCAGCGGTGGGCAGCTCCGAACTCGCCTCCCGCACGCGTGCGAACGGTAGCGGCTGCCCCTTCGCAAGCGCTGCTAGGTTCTGCTCCAGGACCTTTATGTGAGAACGGAACACTTCGTCACGTCCTCCACTGCTCATTGCCCGTGCCACCTGGTGCTGGTGCAGCTTAGCTGGTCGTGAAGCAAGTGGCGCACAACATCCGATAACAAGCGCGTCACCTGGCGTGGGACCTTCCCAGCCGCTGATGCCTGCACCTTGCCGCTGCCGTCCAGGAATACATACTGGGGGATGCCTGCACACAGCCAGCGAGACGAGGCACGGTTGTACAAAGGTGGAGGAAGCCGAAGCCGAAACCAGAGTCAAAAGCCAGCGCTGAGCGCTTCAATGTGGGGCTCACCGTTCACGCCGTACTCTGCGACCTCGGGCGCCCACTTGCTGTTGTCCACGTTCAGCGCCACGAAGTTGACCTGGTCCCTGTACGCGCGCTCCACCTCGACGGTGTCCGGCAGCAGCTCCCGGCACACCTCGCACCTGCCGCATTGCCGTCGCAGCAGTCATGCCCGGGTGGTACATGCCAGCGGCTGCCGATCTGGATGGCACTGCAAATATTTGTCTGCAGTATAATGTACACTGCAGTCAGCGCTGTGAATTCGCAGTCTGACGAACTCGAACGGCGGTCTGCAGTAACACCCACCAGCTGGCATAGAACTCAATGACGGATGGCCGGTTGTTCGCCAGCGCTGCCGACAGTGGCACAGCATCAGACTGCAGCGTCTCGAATGTCACTGCGCCCGCGCCGCCGCCAAGCCGCGTGGCTAGGAAGACCGCAGCTCCGAGCGCCACGGCGCCCAGCGCCAGCGGCAGCTTTGACGGCACAGAGGGCGCCTCCGTGGGGATGATGGGGATAGGCAATGCCTCCGTGTCGTCCATTGCCACAGCGCGGTCCTCCTCCGAGGAGGCTGCTTGACTGAGCACACACCGTTTCCCGCGTGTCTGGGGCTGTGCGGATGCCGCTTGGAAAGCTTGTTGCCGACGGATGGACCCGCATGCGGGTAGCCAAGCTGGTACCGCTGCACACTTGTGTGCTGTGGTGATGCATGATACGGAGATCATTCTGTATCAATATGTCGTTTTGTTTTCACGTTAGTAGGTAGACGAAGATGATGATGCGTCAAGAGTTGTGAGGATTGGTGAGCAATTGACGGAACAATCCTCAGAAAAGGTGCAATACAGTGCGACTGAGTTGCTGCTGGCGTGCCTTAATCCAAAGTAACCTGCTGTTTACACGGAGATTGTGAAATATGGGTTGCGTATGAAATTTACGCGTCATGCAAATGCAGCACTTGATCAGGGGACTGCGGCGCACGCTTGCTGTTCAGCAGAGATCGAGGTTGTAAGTTCGGCACTCCAACAGCTCAGAGACTTACAAACATCCACCAAAATTGTTCCTTCCGTCGTGACGACTGCACGATAAATACGTTGACCTCAGAACACGCGCGTACGTGAAATGACCAGCGCGAGCATCTACAGCCTACAAGCTACAATTTGTTCGACAACAACGAATCACAACACAGAAACCAGAACCCTGACTGCGGCCCTACGAAGTCCGACCCCCACCGGAGGCACACTGCCTCTTGTCGCTGCCTGCCATCAATTACCGACCAGCCGCCTACGCCGCCATGTCATACGAGTCCGACACTGAGGCCGTGCCCAGCAAGCTGCTGTCGCTCAGGCCGTGGCCCTTGGGACGCGTGCCGTGGCTGAGCACCACCTGGTCCGGCGCCCCCTCCTTTGGCGCCGACACCACGATCTGCAATCACGCAACCAAGAAGGCATCATTCACCCTGCAGTGAAGCTCGCAAATGCTTGCGGCACTGCAGATGCCAATCAAGATGCTCGAATGCATGCTCGTAGCAATCTGATGCTGCGCACACGAACATCATAATGTGGTGCCACAGGCAAGATGTCGCACCACATCCTCCTCGCCGAACTCGCCGCGTAACAGCGCCTTAGCGATGACCGTCTCCAGCTGCTGCTGCACCGCGCGCTTCACCGGCCGTGCGCCAAACACCGGATCGAAGCCCTGTATGAGCGAGAGAGTCACAGCAGCAGTCAGCGTCGCAGAATGGGGCCCACACATGCCACGATCCTCAGGATCACATCGGAGCCTCACGCAGCCAAACCAAACACAATGCTAAAGCCACATGATGGGTTCTGCCACAGCGCGCCACACACTGGGGTGAACGAGATAGCGTGAGTGAAGCAGCATCTCGCACCTTGTCTGCCAAGTAGTTGACCGCCGAGTCGTCCAGTTGCAGCTTGATCTTGCGGGAGGCGAGGCGTTCCGCCACCCGCTTAGCTTGCAGGCGCACGATGACGGCAATCTGCTCCCGGTTGAGGCCGCCAAACACGATGAACTCGTCGATCCGGTTGACAAACTCCGGCCGGAAGTGTGACCGCACCTGCGCGCAAGCAGAGCTGGGTAAGGCTTGAGATTTGACTTGTTTTGGCGGCAGGGGAGCTTTGTCAGCAAGAACCTGTCGGCAGCTGTGGGTGCATGGGGAGGGGAACAGACCTCAAGGCTGCCTGCTCGTGCTGCTACGATGCTGTGTGTGTAGACTGCTGAACGTGCTCATAGAGCACCTTACAGAGCATCTGCCACATAGCCGAGGGCCTTGAACCCTGGACCCTAAAACGACAGGGCGCATCTGGACGATGAGGACATCCCTCACGCGCTCGGCAGAAATTAAGTTATACAGGCCCAACATACAAAGAGCCAATTCCACAAGGCGCACCTGGTCCATGACGACGTCCTTCACACGCTCCGGCTCCTTGCCGCCCATCTCCAGGATGGCTGTCGACCCCATGTTGCTGCGGAGACGCAACACACCCGGAGTCAGCGAGGCGCAGGCACGGATGGCTGACGCACGGATGACAGCAGGGCTCCTGCAGCGGCGGCAGCGGGTGGAGGATCAGGTTGGAGAACCGGGCAGGGACAGTCGGTCAGCGGCCTGTGCCTCACCTGGTCATGATGATGATGGTGTTTTTGAAGGACACCTTGCGGCCCTGGCTGTCGGTGACCATGCCGTCGTCCAGGATCTGCAGCAGGATGTTGAACACATCCGCGTGTGCCTTCTCCACCTGCAGCCGGCACACAGTAAGCAGAAGTCGAGGCTGCTGTCAGAGCAGCAAGGATTTGAAATGCGGACGTCCAGAGCCTTGCTGTGCTCAAGAGTTTTAGGGTTTAGCACTGGAGCACTTGAGCACTTGAGCTGATAAGCATCATGGCACATGGGTATGACGCACATCGAAACAGGCATCATGCCGGCCACGATGCTTACCTCGTCAAACAAGACGACAGAGTAGGGTCGCCGCCGCACCGCCTCTGTCAGCTGCCCGCCCTCATCATAGCCCACATAGCCTGCATGTGACAGCTACTCCAATCAGGGGTGTGCCTCATCGCGAGGGTGTCAGCACCATCAGCGTCTGTGCAGCTGTGGCATGAGCAGCGCTGAGCACCCTCAGAGCCTCCAGGCGCAACAAGCAGCAGATTTCCCGGATCAGACCAGTTATGGCACACACTGACCACAAAGCCAGCAAATGGCAGGCGTCCAGCATGGCAGCTGACAGCTTTGCGGCTGACAGATTGACAACCGAGCGCACACCATGGAATGCAGCGCCAGGAGGCCGCCGAGTGTCCCAGAGGGCGTGCATCGACAGTGGTTTCGCAAGCATGGCTGCGCGGTCGGATCCTGCCAAAGAATCAGTCTCCAGGCTTCGTGTTCCTCGGCAAGGCTAGTTCCAGCCCCGCACCTGGCGGCGCGCCCACGAGGCGGCTGACGGTGTGCTTCTCCATGTACTCCGACATGTCGATGCGCACGATGGCTTCCTCGGTGTTGAACAGGTAGGACGCCAGCGCCTTGGCCAGCTCCGTCTTGCCGACGCCGGTGGGGCCCAGGAACATGAAGCTGGCAATCGGGCGGTTCGGGTCGCTCAGCCCTGCACGTGACCTGTGACAAACCATTGACCAGGGCGTGAGCAGCAGTCGAACCAAGCCCCGTCTGCTGATGCCGGTTGGGGGTCCAGGCACAACCAGCTGCCGATGGGGCAGTTCGGGTCGGACGTCCCCGCGCGCAACCTGCGGACGGGCTGGGATCCAGCGCATATCAGCGGCGATGTACCAAAGATGGGGACGCGGCCTGTGGCGCCGGCAGAGGCAGAGCGGCGCGTGCGGCTGCCCCTGTGTCGTTGATGAAAGGCCGAGGCCATGTTCGGTTGACAGGACCACAGCGCTGGGAGCCTCACGCGGCAGCGGCACTGCACTCCAGTGCCATACAGAGGCACAGCTCCGGAGCGCCTGCCTCCCAACGCCTCGTGCAGGCCAATTGTGGGACCCTCAATGAGCGCTGAAGCATAGCATGGGATCTGTGTGGATTATGCCGCTCCAGAAGGTGACATCAAAAGATGCCCTGTAACTCTGGACGGCATCGACCATGGCCTCGGCTTGGCCCACGAAACCAGGCACAACAGACCGTCTCACCAATGAGTGAACCCCTGAACTTCCCCATTCTGAATCCTCCACACCTCTGGATGGCGTCTGCGACGGCCTCCACGGCCTCGTCCTGGCCCACCACCCGCTGGTGCAGCACATCGTTGAGGTGCAGCAGCTTCTCCCGCTCCGAGGCGACCAGCTTGGAGACAGGGATGCCGGTCCACTTGGACACGATGTCTGCGACATCCACCTCCGTCACCACCTCCCGCAGCATGCGCACGCCGTCCGTCTGCGGCAGGTCACAGATATGCATTCAGCGAACTGTGGAGCACTGTAAAGGGCTGAAAACCAGACACAGCCAAACAGAGAGTACACTGGATCCGTTTCTGGTGAGCCCTTGGCAGACGAGCGCGACTTGCCGGATGACACCGACAAGATGTGCGCTGCGCCCGCTCCGTTCGACACCCGCCGCATCTATTGCAGTGCCTGATATTTCCGAGGCACAGCAATGCGAAAGACTTTCTGGATGTACATGCACAAAGGAAATGTACGAGAATATATGCTGCATGCTCTGTGCTGTGTGACATGCTGCCTGCTGCAGGCGCGACGCAGGCCCCGTCGCAGATGCTCATGCAGAAGTGCGGTGCGTGTCCCCAGCCTGCCCGCCGTGTGCCTTAGAGGAGGCACCCCCGAGCCAGTGGGGTGGGTTGGGGGGTGGTTGCGGGGGGCGCACCTGAGCCTCCAGGGCGGTCTCAGCCTCCTGCAGCTGCTTTTGCAGCTGGATGAGGGTGCCATACTTGAGCTCCGCGGCGTGGTTGAGGTCGTAGTCGCGCTCTGCGTTCTGGATCTCCAAATTTACGCGGTCCATCTCCGCCTTGATGTTCTGCAGATGCTTCATCTCGTCCCGCTCCCGCTCCCAGTTAGCCGCCAGGTCCTGCGAGGATAGCAAATAATGTGACACGGTCAGCTTCCCAAGATGGCCACGGCTTGACAATGTCCTGCCGGCGCTGTATCTTGTCGCGCTCTCGCTCCCAGTTGGCCGCGGCGTCCTAGCAGGAGCATTTGGCCGCCGCGTCCTAGCAGGAGCAGTCGGCCGCCGCGTCCTACCAAGAGCATTCGGAAATTGATATTCTGGTCATACGGCAACGCCTCGGCGGCCTGCAGGCACATCGGCTCACTGGCTTCTGTGCTCGAAGCAAAAGCTCCTGTGGATACCGCAAGGCTGGCATCCCCTGAGCCAGCCGTCCTGATGTGCGAATTGTGGTCGCAAGGAGAATCGCCAACCTTTTGCTGATCCTTGAGTTGCTTGAGCTGCTTGTCGATGCCCTTGAGGCGTGCCCCAGCCGCCCGATCGCTGTCGGCGCCCTTCGACAGCGAAAAGCGCTCCATCTCCAGCTGCAGCACCTGTTCAATGCGGGAACGGAAAGGGGTGATCAAAGCGCTTGAACCTTGTCAACCATGTCGAACGTGCTGCGCAAGGCCTGCAGGGGAGGCAGAAGCGGCTGAGGGGGTGCTCGGCTGTGTCGGGGACCAACACGACATGAGAGTGAGCATCTTGATTGTGAAAATTGTGAAGATTTTGAAGATTGTGAAAGCAACAGCAAGCGCAGGATGTCTGCATTGCAGTGCAGACGCCAGGGGTCTCGACTCTGCCTAGATGCGTCTGATCAGGGCCCTGTGCAGAGTCAGCGCTACACTGCCACTGCCCCTGGACCTGCCGACCATGAACCCAAGAACAAATCAGGGCCCCAGTACCCAAAAGCCCGGAACTCTGGAAACCGCACCTTGCGGTCGATCTCGTCCAGCGCCAGCGGCTTGCTGGTGATCTCCATCTTCAGCTTGGCCGCCGACTCGTCGATGATGTCAATGGCCTTGTCTGGCAGGAAGCGGTCCGCGATGTACCGGTTGCTGAGCTCCGCCGCATCCACCAGTGCGCTGTCGCTGATGCGCACGCCATGATGCAGCTCGTACCTGCGCAGGCAGGCCATGGCAGGTGAGAACGGGCCTGCATCCAAGTCGAGTCTGTGCAGACAGACACAGAAGACCTCCTGTGGGGCTTGCACGCCAGGCGGTGGGTCGACATGTCCCGTGCCACGGCAGCCTTTGCCACCATGTGACCACAAGCCTGTAGCTTCGAAGGCGAGACCAGCAAGCGACCCCCAGCAGCAGAGGATGCGGTGCTTACAACAAGGCACAAGGGATGGGAGAGTGGGAGGGTGAATCACCGCTCGCGCAGGCCGCGGAGGATGGAGATGGTGTCGATGACGCTCGGCTCGTGCACGACGACCTGCTGGAAGCGGCGCTCCAGGGCCGGGTCCTTCTCGATGTACTTGCGGTACTCGTCGAGTGTGGTGGCGCCGATGCAGCGGAGCTCGCCGCGCCCCAGCATTGGCTTAAGCAGGTTTGCCGCGTCCATGGAGCCCTCCGAGGCGCCCGCGCCTGAGCCCGGGAGACAGCTGTCGTTTCAGCTGTGCAGAACCCTTGAGTATCTGTGTAAGAGCTGTTGGCTGCTGTGAGCCAGCCGACTTCAGCAGATTGGGCGCGTGCATGGAGCCCTGAGGCGCCTGCGCCGACACGACAAGAGTTGCAGTTCCCTGCACCCCTCGCAAATTTGTGTTTGATGTGAGCCAGACAATACGAGGCGCACGCCTTATAGGTGAGACCGTCATCAATCGAATTCCGCCACCCGCCGCCCACTGCATGTGTCGCACTGGCTGCATTGCCGTTGATCAATCATGGGTTCTCTTGCACTACGGTGACAAGTGAGTCTTTGAGGGGCTGAGACGAGCGCAACGCATGGCGCAGATTGAAAACCGCACCTAAGATGGTGTGGACCTCGTCAATGAACAGGATGATGCGGCCGTTGGAGTCCGTCACCTCCTTGATGACGGCCTGCGCGTGCAGAAAACACCGCATGCTGACAACGCAAATGCACATCCGTCCCTCATTGCTAGACATTGCTAGATCGGTACAAGATCAGCAGTGGCAACTCAATGACTCCACAGCAGGGGTCTACGTGTGCATGCTCTTGCAACTTTAGGCAGCTGCTGCTGCGAAAGGCAAGAGGTACTATAGTACCTTCAGGCGGTCTTCAAATTCGCCACGGTACTTGGCGCCCGCAATGAGAGCGCCCATGTCCAGTGCCCATATGGTTTTGTCCTGCACCAACACAGGGAGGCTGCAATCGCCTTCTGAGGACCTTGCCGCGACATGTGCTGTGACTGCTGCACAGTGGCTGGTAGCATCGAATGTCAGTACAACGAGCGTCCTCTGCAAGTCGCCTAGGCTACAAGGAGTCAGCTGCTCCAGCACATGCCTGCAGGGCGTCTGGCACATCGTTGTCCACAATGCGCTGCGCGAGGCCCTCCACCGCAGCAGTCTTGCCAACACCCGGCTCGCCGATGAGCACCGGGTTGTTCTTCGTGCGCCGCGACAGGATCTGGATTGCTCGCCTGCAAGCCAGCAGAGCAGACGCCTCAGGTGCCAGCTCACTGCGTGGCCTGCAATTGCTTGGAACAAGCTCGCCAAGGTGCCTTCTGCAGGTCATCGAGTGCAGTCCCAAACAGCAGGATCAAGTTTCCAGAACGATGAAACCTCTGAATCATGGGTCTTGCCTGATCTCATCGTCGCGGCCGATCACGGGGTCCAGCTTGCCGTCACGGGCGGCCACCGTCAGGTCCCGGCCGTACTTGGACAAGGCTTCGTACTTGCCCTCTGGGTCCTGGTCTGTTACCCTGTTGCTGCCCCGCACCTGTCCCCCGGAAGGCACGTGTTTCGGCTGTCAGCATACAGACCGTGGCGCCACAAGACTGCCTTGCGCAGCTGAAGCCACACACACCCAACGGTCTCGGTCAGGAGCAGCGGCCAGCCGCGATGGCCCAAGCCACAGCGACAGCTTACACAGGAGCCGCATCAGCATCGTGTACGTGGGCGCCTCACACAATCGACCAAGCACAGAAGCAAAGAGGAGGGAAGACAGAGGGGTGTCCTCACCGCCTTGACTGCCTCCAGCAGCTTGGCACTGTCGAGGCCCTCGGCCGCCAGCACGGACTGCCCAAAGCGTGCGTCGTCGGCGTATGCCAGCAGCAGGTGCTCCACTGAAACAAAGTCGTCCTTCATGTCGCCCTTCAGCTCCTGCGCGCGCCCCACGAGGGCCTCCAGGTTGCGCCCCAGGATCTGCAGGCAGGGGACGTCTGTCAGTGCCTTAGTGACGTGCTGCATGCATGGCAAGCTGTAGCATGCCAGGGACTTGAATGTGCCATCCCTGCGCCCGGCGCCCCGCACAAGTAGCGGTGGACCATTGGCAACCCCAACCGAAACACACCCTACAAGTCGCAGCGCCTGCCAAGCGGCTCGCATGCGAAGCTGCACTGTGCCTCAGCGCCCGTTTCGATACCAGTATCACTCCGAAACCTGTATCACTCCGAAAGGGACGTGCCTGGGAGGAGTCGCCGCTGACGCGGGGCTGCCGCCGGATGAAGGCCTCGGTCGCGTCCAGCAGCGCGGTGGGGTTCCCGTCTGCCTTGCTGATGATCTTGCGCGCCAAGCCGTTGGGCTGCTCCAGCAGCGCCTTGAGCAGGTGCTCCGTCTCCACGATCTGCTGCGAGTACTGCTTCGCGATCTCGGGCGCCGCTGTGACCGCCTGCACTTGGCGGCGCAGCGCTTCAGGATCTGTTGTGGACGTCTGACTGACATCCATGACAACGTCCCCGAAAAAGCTTGTTTGTCTCAGCTCAATCTGGACGTCCTCTCGCCAGCTGGCCGAGCTCATTGTTGCATTGGCAATGGTGGACACTTGGCAGAGGCAGGCCACGAATGCACAATGTCCAGCCACCCAGTACCATGCAAAGCTGCCCTGCCCACCTGCCATGCCTTCTCCGTGAACTCGTTCTGACTGATGCGCTTGCCGCCGCCGCCGCTGGTGCTGGCCGCCGCACGCGTGTGCATGCGCCTGGGACAGCACACCATGGTGTCATGACTGGCGTGCACCTAGCCCTCACAGCCAACAGCTCTGCAATATGGGATCCAACCAAATGAAGTCAGAGCATCCACGAAAACATACCTGCGGGCCCTTCTCTGCCATGATGGTGCTGTGGCAGCCGGCTGCCCGGGCTGCAGGTGATGCACTGACGGGCCTCTGCAGGCGCTGCAGCTGGACAGCAACGCATGAGCCTGGGGCTGGAAGGGGGTGCCTCGTCGCAGGCCTGCGGCCGCCTGGAGCACCGGTCTGTTGTGCTGACTCGGTGCGCAGCGCTGCGTGTGACCTGCAGTGCAGATGTATGGCGCATGAATCATCTCCTGCGCCAGCATGCAGTAGCTTGCCAATGCATCTGCAGCGTGCGCAAAAGCATTGGGGTGCGCTGCGACAAAGCGAGCATTCTTGACTTCAGGCAGACATCGATATGCGAGCAGATTCACCTGGCAAATGGCCGGTCTGCATCATGGTGTGCCTCGATCAATCAGTAGGTGCAACCGCTATCTTTTGCACTGCGGGATGAGAGAACGCTTCAGGAATTGTTGTACAGATCAGCGTTGTGGTGTGGGTGATGCCTGCATTGCTGTCATTGTGTTCGCTTCGCTGTCGAAGCCTCGCGTGCTGTCGAGAAGGCCCGGCTATCTCGCCGCCCTGTAGTACAAGTCAGAGATCAGTAACCTGGGGGAGAAGTTGCCCTCGTTTTCCAGCACGCCGTCTGCTGCACGCGCGCCTGGCCGGACGTCAAGAGTAGACGCGTTCTGACAGCTGGTTGGGACTTGTGAGTTAGGACTTTCCTGCCGGTTGAATTTGGACTCCGCACTGGTGCTCCTGGATCCGCGCGCACCGAGGCGCTGAGGTGCTCTGCCGGCCGTTCAAGCTGTGAGCACTGTGATCAGCACCTTCGTTCTGCTGGTAGCCCGGGCGGCGGTGGGCGCAAGGCGCCATGACCACAGAGGTCAATGAGACGCGCAAGTTTCAAAGAAAGAGGAGCGCTGATAGCGTCCTTGCCGGACCGGAGCAGGATGCCTTCACGCTCGACGAGGTGGCAGAGCACAACACCGAAGACGACTGCTTCATCATCGTCAATGGCAAGGTACACCTAGTTGCTGCTTTCTAAACGGGCTAGATCGCCCGTTCGCCGATACACATGCAGGACTTGGTCGTCTGCCCTGTGACGTCGCGTTCACCTCGTTGACGATGCCCGTCGATGAGCCTGTCAGTGCATGCAATTCGATGGAAGAACGTTTGAGCAAAAGCATCGCAACATTACCTTCGAATGGAGCCAGCATGCGGATCAAGGGAATGTGCCTTTGCATGGCCATCAGGGTTCAAACCCGATCCTCCGGCTTGCAAGTCGCGGAGTCCTGGTCGCAGCCTTGCGCAGGGCCAACACACCATATATGATCGGCAATCCCCTGTCGAACCGCCCGTGTTCGGGCAGACGGATCTGCGTGCGGTCGGTCCTGACGGCCAGCGCGAGCCGGCGGCTCGGTGCGGCAGCTGACGGTTGTGTGGGCCAGCAATCAACCACCCAGAAACTGCTGCGCACCGCCGCAGGTGTACGACGTTAGCGGCTGGGCGGACCAGCACCCAGGCGGCCGCGTGATCTACACCTACGCCGGCAAGGACGCCACCGATGTGTTTGCGGGCTTCCACTCGCCTGCCAGCTGGGCGCTGCTGCGGCCGCTGTACGTGGGCGAGCTGCTGGTGAGCTGCCGTCAGCTGATCTGGGATCGGATCTCACTCGCCGATCATGACGGAAGGCCCAACCTGCAAGCAGCGCCGGTGTGCTTTGCCAGCATAGAATTGACCGACTCTGCTGTGGTGCGTGCAGGAGGAGCCGCTTTCGCCTCTGCAGGAGGACTTCCGCGCGCTGCGGCGAGCGATGCTGCAGAAAGGTGAGGCCGCGCTTGTGCCTGCAGTGCGGCGCGGGTTGCCGCACGCAGCAGCACGGCGCCTGCAGACGCCACGGCAGGCCTGGCGCACAGCCGCTCTGCTGCGCTTGGTGCAGCAGCAGCTGCATGCAGCAACGCAGGCAGGCGGGTTCAACGATTGAGGGGAGGACACACGACCGGCTAGTGTCTGTTGACCCATGCGCGCAGGCCTGTTCCGCAGCAGCAAACTGTACTACCTGTGGAAGACAGGCAGCACATTTGCCATTCTGGCGGCAGCACTGACGGTGCTGGTGCGCTTCCGGGAGTCCATGGCGGGCCTCGTCGGCTCGGCGTTCCTGCTGGGCCTGTTTTGGCAGCAGGGCGGCTGGCTGGCGCACGATTACCTGCATCACCAGGTGAGCAGGAGACGGCAGACACAAACACAACAGTCCTGGTTTGCGCACTCCTGGGCAGAGGGTGCCAGCCCGCGCAATTGGGCGGCGCGCTCAGTGGCAAGCGCCCGGGGCCTTTCGACCGGATGAGCGGTGCAGGACCTCAAAGGCATTCGTCGGAGCTCCAGAGCAATGACTTGCCTCGCTGATTTCACGACCGTGCCTGGCGCAGGTGTTCCGGCACCGCAGCATGAACAACGCCTTTGGGTACTTCATCGGCAACGTGGCCCTGGTGAGGAGACTTGGTGCTTTGGCACATGCAGCGGCGCTCTGCTCTTGGGCTTGTGCCACCGTCTGCTGCTGCTGCTGCTGCTGCTGCATCATGCTGCTTACCGTCCTGCATTGCTGAGACTGACTGCCAGCCGACCTCAGCGTCCGTTGCCCCAAGATCACAAACCCCACACTGCAAAACCTCTGTGACATGCGCCTCCTCCAGGGCTTCAGCGTGGACTGGTGGAAGTCGAAGCACAACAAACACCACGCGGCGCCCAACGAGCTGGACGAGGACTTCCAGGTGGGCAGCGGCGGCGTCAGCCCCCCCTGTAGCGGCGCAAATGACGCAGCGCAGGCACAGTCTGAGCTGGCCAGCGTCTGCGTGCCAGCCCGCATGCTGCTAGGCGAAGTGACAGCTACCCGGCGCAGATGTCGCGCCACAGAGACAGCAGCACAGCCAGCATGCAACAGGTGCAAGCTTGAACCTCTTGTGATTCCCGCCTGTGCGACAGGCGGTGGACCCGGACATTGACACGCTGCCGCTACTGGCGTGGAGCACAGAGATGGCCAGCACAGTGAGCAGCGCCGCGCACCGGGGCCTGCTGCAATTCCGTGAGCGTCGACCCTCCCCTGCACTGCCGCATCTGCCACGACTGGCACCACTTGGGCCGCAGCCCTGCGCGCACATGTGCACCCTCGCAATCAGGGTGGTCACCCCCGCGTGGGTCCAAGCGCCGCAGAGAGCCGCTGCAGATCATGCCTCTACTTGGCGCTCGCAGAGGCGTGGTTTTTCATTCCCATCCTGATGGTCGCGCGGTTCAGCTGGTGCGAGCAGAGCGTGTCCCACAACTTCGTGCCCAAGGCCAACAAGGCGCGCAAAAGCGAGTCTGACCCTGCATCCTGTATGTGCTGGCCGCTGCATGCTCTGCAACACACAACCCCTCGTGCTGCACCGCCAGCTGCAGCGGCGGCGACTCACTCGTTGCACACCTTCGCTGCAGCCGCTGCCCGCTCCCGGCAGCATCCAGGCAGCTTTGCATGTGCACCAGTGACGGGAGCAGCGGCTCTCCTGCTTCGTGAGCTATGCTTCGTGAGCTGCGAACCGAGTCGTCAGCATCAATCGCGTGCAGGCCTCGGCGCGGGGGTGGGAGGAGCTCACCATGATCGGGCTGCACTACGCCTGGTACCTGGGCATGGTCTTCTCCTTCCTGCCCGTCTGGAAGGGCCTCCTGTTTGTGGTCCTCAGCCAGGTGATCATTCGTGCACCCACAGCCATCCGCAGAGGCACCCGCACCGCACCGGGAGTCCGTCTGGCCACCGTGCTTTGGCAGCACACTTTGCACCAGCCGAGCACGCGCCTGGTGCACTCCGCTGCAGCCTGCCTGTGTCGGACCGGTCGTGAAAAAGGAAGCCCGGAAGTTTTGGGCAGAGGCCTTGCCTGTCTTCACATGCCCAAATGGGAACAGTCATGCCTATAGGTAAGAAACCATGTAGCTCCCTTACCTGACTCGAGTGTCCTTCCCGCCCCGCAGGTGTTCAGCGGCTTTTTGCTCAGCATCGTGTTCGTGCAGAGCCACAATGGCATGGAGGTGTACTCCGACACCAAGGACTTCATCACAGCCCAGGTCGTGTCCACGCGGGACATCTCAGCCGGCGTCTGGAACGACTGGTTCACAGGTGAGCGGCGCGCCACCCACTCGGTGGTGCTCGCGACTCGTTGCAGATCTGATGAGCAGGCGGTCCTGATCAGCTGCGGCCGGTTCTGCTAGGCCTCTGCCAGCATGAGCCCACAGCAGCTCGGACGGGAGTGGCAGTGGGCGCTTCACGTCTGTGTGCCGTCAGCCCATCTGGACCGAGGAAGCACGGCTGAGGGCGACGTTCTCAAGCCCCTTCAACCTTGCCTGCGCCACAGGCGGCCTGAACTACCAGATCGAGCACCACCTGTTCCCGACGCTGCCGCGGCACAACCTGGGCAAGGTGGCCGCCGCGGTGCGGCAGCTGTGCGAGAAGCACGGCCTGGCGTACGAGCACTGCGGCATGGCGACCGGCACCTGGAAGGTGCTGCAGCGGCTGGCCGCCGTCGGGCGATCCACCCGCGACCTGCCTGCGGCCGCCGCAGCCCGGTCGTAGGCTGCTGCAGCAGGCCCGCGCAGAGCACACGCGAGGGGGGTTGGTGAGTAGGAGCGCGGCCAGCGTGTCCGGCGGGCTCTGAAATTCTGAGCGTTGGACACGTTCGCAGTGGCGGGCATCATGGCCGAGATCAGATTGGGGGCGAGCACGTCGGAGCCTAGTAGCCGTAGCATGTCAGCATTTGTGCAGCGTCGCAGCAGCGGACTGAGGCCGCGCCGCAGGCGTGGGCGCGCCTGTGTATCGTGCTTGAAGTGTTCTTGAAGGGGCGTGAGGAACGGGGAGACTGGCATGGCTTCGTTGGTTCAGCTTTTACAGGTTTTGCGAGGGAACATTGTATCGTGGGCCTCCCCAGGGAGAGGGAGCAGAGTGAATCCGCGGGCCATGCCGCATGTCAACAGCGAGGCAAACGCTCCATCGCTTTAAGACCGGGGTTCTAATTGCGGGGTGCATTGAGCGTGGGAGCTGAGCAGCAAATTTTATTGCAAGACACTGTATCGGTTCGTCTCCACCTACCTAGGTATATGTCTCTGAACGAGATGGGACCTCACCGCTTGAACAACTGGTCACGCACAGAAGGGCAACTGGACGAGGCTGAGGCCGACCCTGTCATCGATTCAACCGTGAGAACAGAGCTGCCGCCGATATTCTGGCAGATGCATCTGCAATGTCGATGTCGTGACCCCCCTCGACGAGGCCCCAGTGCGCTATCTGGTGGTCCTCCTCAATTCGCGCCGCCGTCAACATCTCTGGCACAGACAGCTTGCCCTGCGCAGCGAGCATTGTACATCAAGCCTGTCTACATCCTGTCCCGGACTGCAGCATTGCCCACCTTCCGCCATGGCGAAAGAAGCAAGTATGGCGTCACTCCTCACTTGCTGGCCTCATCGAGAGCTGCTTCTTCTGACGCTAGCCGCAGCACCAAACAGACACAGCAGCAGTCACCTTGACGAGCGCCAGCCCAAGGATGACGGATCGGCAGGCGGACGCCGCCGCATCTGCCGCTGCCAGCTGCCATCGGTCCAGACCTGTACAGGTCAAGCTGATATCAGCCCGCTCCTGAGGCGCTGATGATTCAGGTGGCAGCTGCAGAACATTGCACGCTGCACATGGGCATGCTGCATGCCACGGTGGCCGACTGCCACCTCACAAGCCGAACGCGCCGCAGTGCCCTCATGCAGCAATGCCACCGAACGTCCGCGTCAGTGACGCTGATAGCACCTTGCAGGTACACCCGCGCGCCGGCGATCAGCTCCTCGGACTGCTGCATGCCCATGATGTCGCTGCCGGCCACAAGCTTGGCGTGCAGCTCACCCTCTGCCCATCGCAGCACCGGATCAAACACCTGCAGGATCGGAGCCGGGGGTCAGGAGGGGCCGCTCTTACTGCTATGTTGGTGAGCATCTGCGCCTGGTGTCTGAGGCCTCAGGCGTCTGCTCGCATGGCGCTGGTCTCGCTCTACCCCCTCCCCGCTGCAATTGCCACACCACAGTTGGCGGCAACCCTACTGAGGCGCTGGCGATGGCTGGGCGGCATGGGGCTTTGATATCGGACGCAATCCGACGCAGCATGCCACTTTGACGACGCTGTGCCCTGAAACAACACAGCCGGCACGATAGAGGCGATGGCGATGCATTCAGATACTCTCATTGGCACCTGCGACTGGCGGGCTGCCAGGGGCCCAGGCTCGTCACGGCAGCAGGCGCTGTCTGTGTGCAGGTACCGCAGCATTGTCTCAATAACCTTCTCCCGCGGCTTTGGCTGCGTTCAGCCACGAGAAACGCAAGTTCAGGCTCGGCTCAAGCCGCGAACCAGCTCAGAACTCATGTTCCCGCTCCCAAGTCTCATGCGGCTGTGATCACAGCAGTCAAGGACATGCGCTGCGCTGGCATTGCCACCTGGTCAATCGCAGTGGCCGCCAGGGTCATCAGCGGCATGGTGAACGGCTTGATGGTGCGCGTATCCTGCAGCAGCACTCCCATCGCGACTGTCGTTTCTGCATGCCAGCGGCCAACATGCCAACACGCCGGCTACTGCTGCCAATCTCATGTTGCACAATACTCCAAACGATGTCCAACTGCACAATTTTCATGATGCAAACAGACGAGTGATGTAAGCTGGCATCACAACTGCACGTGACCCGTGCACCACAAGCGCTCACCTGCTGCTCCCACTCTGCGGCAACCGCAAGGGCCAACAACCGCGACGGCAGCACCAAGGGCTTGCCGGCGGGGCTTTTTAGCGACCTCGAGTCCAGCATCACCTGATAGCCTCCCTGGCAAGTAGCACAAGATAGTTTCAGAACCGGAACGAATTGGTGAGTTGATCATGTGTGATGCCTTCATGGTGCATGGTGCAGCTATGGGCAATCGAACACCTGCGGAGCCGGGGCGACGTTTGCGGACTTGTAGAACCTTTGCAGGGGCTTTGGCTGATCGTCATCTGCTTGGGAGGCTGCAGAGCTGTGCAGCTGTGCACCCATCGCTGTGGTGCACATCGTGTTGAGTTCGGCTGCTGCTGCCTGCAGCAGGCCCCTCCCTCGGCGAAGCGCTTGCATGGCGTGGTTTGCGCACAGCTAGACGAGGACCGAGCGTTACTGTGGAAATCACTCTCAGGGAAACAGATGAATGGCACCATGCATGGCGCCGCAGGCCAGCTTCATGTAGCTGGGTGGCTGGGTGCTGGATGGCTGGGTGCGGGTACTGGCAATTGGAGGATGAATGAGCAAGAAATTTACAGGGTGAGCATCGACTGCACCACACGCCGCACTGATCAAAGTCTCCAAGCACAGCGGCGTGCAGGATCGTGTCGATGAAGGCAGCCCGGCACCAGTCGCCCCCAGCAGCACAGGCGTGCACACCTAGCTCCCGGCCAATCAACAAAATGGATACCAAGAGGGCCAGAAAAAAGCCGCCCAAGAAAAAGCCTGAAAGTGTGCGCGCACCCGAGCCTGAACACCGCCTGACGCTGAGAACGCGTCCAAGTTTGCCGAGGAGGGGAGACGCAACCCATATAACGAATGCGAAACTAGATGACCAAGGCCACACCCTTGTTGGGCGACCGAAGCTACAGGACTTGATCATATATTAAGCTACAGCTCGGCCGGCCGTCAGGACCAGCGGCGTTGCAGCCGTGCTCCTGCGGCCGACGGGACGGACGCGTGTGTGGCCAGAATCAATGATTGCCAGCCTGCGCAGCATGGACACACTGCGTGTGACCCGCCGCTGCGCGGCCCTCGCTGGAAGAAAATGCCTGAGTGCCACACAGCACTGCTCCTTGCGGGAGTCCCCAACCGTGACGGTGGCCACATCACCGACGGGTGGACTGCCCCAGCTGCACGCGCCGCCGGCGCCTCAAGACATACCTCCGAAGGGCTTGCCGCACCTCTCTGGCAGGATCAGAGAGGCGCGGCAGCGGCGTGCTGCTGCTGCTGCTGCGGGGCGGCGGCAGCACCCGGATAAGAAAACATCTGCGCCGCCAGGCGGTCCGCGTGCGAGATCGCTGCAGCAAAGCCGGGCGTCGTCGCCTCGCTGTACCCCGTCAGCGCCGCCAGCGTGGTGGGCCATGTCGGGATGCAGCCCTGCGGCGGGGCCCGGCAGGGACGGCAGTCAGCAAGCTGCAGCATGCCGCGCAGTTGCAGGCCCAAGGTGGGGGAATAGACACCTTTGAAGCGGGGGTTCGGCCACGCAGCACAGCCTCCGGGCGTGCAACACCCCCCGCTGATGCAGTACCAACCGGCAGGCTCAATTGTTTGTGTGTGGAGGCATTGGTCAAATCACCTGATGGCGGCGCGCTGCGACGAGGACGGCCGCCGCTGCCAGCGACGGCGGCCACTGCAGAGTGGCGCCCTCCCCCAGTGCCGCCGTGACCTGCATCGCTTGCAACACATCCCTGGTCATCTGGATGGCTTGTGAAGCCCGCAGCATGCCCTGCCCGGGAGCGGAAGCCCAGCACTGACAGTGGCGGCGCGCAGACCCAGAGACATGGGGAGATGTCTCCGCTCAGCTACTTGCAACCGTCTACACAGCCTTCCAGTCCACCGCTCATTTCACTCCATCACCGTCAGCCGCAGTGCCGGCGGGCGCACCAGCAGGAAGGAGGAAGCCATGACGCGGGAGACGAGGCGGCCAGAGCGCAGGTCGCAGCCGAGGCGCTGTGCGTAAACCTTCAGCACGTGCAGCGCGGAAATGCAGGCGGTGTCATGCCGCACAACAGTCGTCACGTCCGCCTCCATGCGCGACAGCGCTGCGCCTGTGGCAGCACGAAGCGGAAGCAGGTCAGGACGAGGGCATGAAGCACGTTGGTTGTCGTGTTGCACCAATACGTCCGCCACTCTGCGACGCGAGCGCCGCGCCTGCATTGCAGCGGCAGGGAGCACCCCAAGAAGTGATCCAGATGCCGAGAGACGCTGCCTGTTGAGATCGGAGGGAAGGCACACCAGGGTTCAACGACAAAGTGGCTGGATGTGGGGGTGTGCTGAGGCCATTTCAATATGGATTCATATGTTACTCTACTTCCCACATGCGCACCATTGCTGCCGAACAGCGCGGCGGCCTCGTCCGGCGACGGCACAAAGCCGCCCTCATTGGCGGAGGCGATGCGCAGGCAGGCGGCAATGAATAGTCCCTCCAGGGCATTGCTGGGCCGCCCGCCCGCCGTCACCGTGGCATCCATCAGCGCCACCGCCGCGTGCGCCACCTGCGTTTGGGTCACAATTTGCCTGTGGTTTCTATCTTGTTTGTCTTGAGGGTCAAATTGCACATAGGCTTCGTCTGCTTGGGGGGCTTGAAGGCGGCAGACGTGAGGTGAGACAGAAACAGGTTGGATAGATGTGCCGACTGCTGGGTAGTGGAACGAGCAAAAGCGGAACGAGCGAACAATGTCTCAGCACACGTACAGGTGACAGCGCTCATCGCCGTCGCAGCCACACGGTCCTGCTGCTGCGCAACTGGAGTCTGCGGAGGGGCCGCCAGGGAGACGCACCTGGTCGCTCAGGCCGATGGTGCCGGCGGCCTGCAGCACCGCGGCTACCAGCTGCTTGTGGCGCGTGACGTAGGACGGCGCCTCAGCGTTCAGCACCTGGTTTTCGACAGCAGAAGAGGAAACGCCGTGGGCCGCCTGGCAGGAAGCTGAAGCGCATGACAGCACATCGTGATGTGGGATGGCGCTCAGCACCTGTTCTGCGGCAGCCGGGGGAGGCGGTGAGGCGCTTGACAGGTGCACGAAGGGTCCCTGGTGCCGCATCACGGCAGGCAGGCGTGCGGCTGGCACGACGATGGCTGGGATGGCAAGACGGCAGCCGAGATGACGGTCTTGTGGTGTGACACTCGGGGAGAAGGCTGGGGCCAAGGCTAGGCTGCTGGCGAAAGGTGGAAGCCGCTGCGCAGGTCTGCGGAATGGGGAGGGATGCCAAGCAGGGCGCACCTGCCAGAGGCTGGCGTGAGACGCTTCATACTTGAGCACGACCTCGAACATCTCGCGGCACTTGGCGGCCTCCCCCTCTTCATGCGCCAGGTACTCGTCTGTGGCCATGAGCGGCGCACCGTCCGGCCGCACATCCGTGCTGTAGTGCGCCGCATAGTCGTGAAACGCGTCCGACAGCAGCCTGCGTGTGTATTCATTCGTTTGTTGCTCGTCGAAGACGCATGAGGGATCGCCAGTCCGCAGGACAGAGCTGCACAGTCATGGAGCGCGTCCCACAGCAGCCTGCGCATTCCAAAGCAGGTTTGACTGGGTGATCACAAAACGCCTCTTGCAGCGCGGCCCGGCAGAGGGACGGCCGAGTGGGCTCTGAGGCGCTTGCCAGAAGGAAGGGGGAGGGAATATACAAAAACACAATATGTGTGATTCGAGCTGTAAGTGCACTGATTACACCAATCCATAGCAACACCGGCTTCATGGCAAGGGAACGACCGGGTACGCACCAGTCGCGGACGGAGGAGGTGGCGGCTTCTAGGCGGCCGCAGCGCACATGGTCCGACATCAGCCGGAAGGGCGCCTTGCTGCCGATCAGCGCCAGGCCTGTGCATAAACAGAGACGGCAGACATCAACAGGCGAGGGCCGTAGGCGCGTCTGCAGCATGGTAGCAAGGGGTGCCGCTGAGCAGAGTGCACAGGTGGGGCTGCCAAGCAGCAGTCTTCTGCAGGCGATGCTGCGTGCAGATGCAGGCGCTGTGGAGACACCGGCGCAAGCGCCACGCGCTTCTGCAACACTTGGCGGGCTCTTTGGAGCGAGCCTTTCGGAGCAGGCTTCCCACGAGGGGGCGCACCAATGGCCTCCTTGACGGCGGAGGAGTTGCCCTGCGCGCGCGAGTGGTCGCCCATGCCGTTGATGACAGCCAGCTTGCGGTTGCCGTCCAACGCCGGCGCGCCGCCGCCGCCGCCCGCCACTGCCGTCCGCATGCCCGCCTGCGCGCCAGGCAAATTGTGCAGCCTCAGTGGCCGAGCCCAAGCAGCATGTATGAAGTCCCATTTGGCGCACTGCCTTGCCGCCCAGTCGGCGTGCTGCCTCTCAGTGCCAGCAGAGCTAAGTGCGCCGGCCCGGCTTGAACACAGCCGACCTGGCTCGCAGCGAGGTCAGGCCGGCTGCTCCCCGCGGAACAGGCTCAGACCTGGTTGCTGAGGACACTGGTCTACGCCCCTTGACTGTGCACCCGAGAGGTACGGGATGTTCCCTCGCATGAAGCTCCGCCATGGAGCGCTGCCCTGGCGTGCTGTGTAAAAGCTCCCCGGGAGGGGGGGGGCAACCACCAAGCACTGCCGTGGAGCGCTGCCAAGAGGCTCTATCACGGAGCCTTGGCGGGCATCGGGCGGGCCTGCAGCGAGCGAGCCGACCAGGCGCGCCCCAGCCGCCGGCAAATGGGCCAGCAGGGCGTCCCGCCGCGTCGCCGGCCTGTGCACCATGCACGGCTGCAGCCTGCAGCAGAGGTGGGGAGGCGCGCACCAGCCAGCGGTGCATGGCGAGGAGCGCGACGCCCACGGTGAGCGCCTGCAGGTCCACCCGCAGCGTGCCCTTCTTGGCCACCTCTGTGGAGCCCGGCACCCGCTGCTCCCTGCAGGAGAAGCAACACGATGATTGGAACATTTCTCTCCCAAGCGAAAGCTGTAGAGAAATGAACAGCGGGGATGAGAGGTGCGAGCACGGAGCTCGGGTTTGGTTCGCACGACCCAGCATGTGGACACTCCGATCATCGCAGCTCCCGCTAGTGAGCAACGCAGGCTTCAAGGGCTGCGGGGTTGGTGCTTCCTCAATGGGCAGGAGGGACCGCATTTCGACCCCCGGCAGGAGCAAGCGGGGCAGGGCGTGCAGAAGAACTGCAGCGCCAGGGCGAGGCGGCAGCCAAAGTCATACATCCAGGCGACCTAAAAACCCCTATACCCTTAACCCACCTGACAGACTCCTCGAACAGCAGCGCGGCCTTGGCCTGCGCCCACACGATGCCGGTGTGCCACAGGGCATCCACCACGGAGCTGATGACGGCGGCGTGCGGCTCCGCGCCCGCCGCCTGCATCGCCTCCAGCGTGGACACCGTCTGGCACCACTGCCCGCCCTGCGCGGCCGGCACAGGGGACGCCCCCTCAGGGCCCTGCTGGAGCGGGCCGGCACAACCTCCTGGAGCGGGCCGGCACAACCATGCCCCTCCTTTCGCTCTTCCGCTGTCCTTCGCCATTCCTCCAAGGCCTTGGCATCCAGTCACAGCAGCAACGGGCATTGCTGCCGAAGCAGCTGTCGAAAGCCGCAAGCCCTGCAAGAGACCAAGGGAGGACCGCCAACACAGAGACGAGAGCACCTTCTTGTAGGCGCGGATGAGGTTAGCGAAGGTCACAGCATCGGGAGCGCAGCCGTGCTCGGGCATCGCATCGAACATGGCGCGCGCCCGGCCGTACTCGCCGCTGTGCGCGCAGGCCGCCACGATGGAGTTGAAGATGCCCACCTCCGCCTTCATGCCCAGCGCTGACACCTGTTTGAGCAGGTGTCATCTCGTCACACGAGCTGGAACCAGACTGAGATTACTTCGCCTTCATGCCCAGCGCCGACACCTGTTTGACCAGGTGTCGTCTCGTCACACGAGCTGAATGAGAGTAAGATCTCTCAAGAAGAGCGCCGAGGCCTGAGACACGCATGCCAGTGACTGTCAGGGTGACTGTCGTTTCACGTCAGCGCCGATACCAGGTGCCCACATTCGTGCGCAAGGCCACGCATGCACAAGCTTCATTCCAGGACGCCGTGCGCTGGCGAAGTGCACGCGAAAACTGCAAAGGTGCCTTAGTTGAGATCGCCTCAGCAGTCCAGGCCCAATTGCTTCATTGCAGCGTTGCGTCCCAGAGGAGATGTTTGCAGTGGATTGTAACGAGCCTCGGGGACAAGGGAGGGCATGAGACAGTGGCGCAAACATCACGTGCTCTGCGTTTCAGGGCCAAATGCCGCCGCACCTTGTCGAAGAGCTCGACGGCCAGCTCCCACTGGCCGGCCTTCTCGCAGGCGGCCATGGCGGCGGAGTAGGTGACGGAGCGCTGCCCGCGTCCCACCTCCGCCTTAATGGCCTGCACGCGCACAATTGCGCGTTTTGATATATCGCATCGAATTTCGTGCTTGATGTTCAATGGGTTCGGGCGGGAGGGCTTCAGAAGGGCCTGATCTCAATGCCAACTGTCGCAATCCGCCTGTGTCAGAACGCACAGAGGCGCCGGGCAGTTGTGCGTGCCCCAGGTGCGCGGCGGGCCGCTTGGGAATGTTTGGGTGCAGGCGCCGTTTGCACGCTCGCAGATGGTCGGAGGAGTCGTCGTGACGATGGAGCACTACAGGGGATGGTGGGCCGCATTGAAAGCGTGGGGCACCTGCACAACGACGTCCAGGGCGTCGTCGCCACCCTTGGGCAGCGCCGTGATGAGCGACACGAAGGTCTTGGTCGTGGGCGCCACACCGTCCCGCCACATCCTGCATTTCGAAATCCGAAAAGTCGCACCTACTGCTCTCTCGTCTTTCGTGCTCATCTGCATCCTGTCCGGGGTCCAGCACAGCATGCAGAAACGGACTTCGAAGAGCGGCAGCACATGGACCCCTACAACCTCAAACCCTGAAAGAGCTGCAGGCGCAATGCTTTGGCTGGAAGGCTGGCATTGTGGGGGTGCCAGCCTCACCGCTGGTAGATGGCGAGGGCGCTCTGCGGCTGGCCCATCTTCACGCATGTGGCGATCATGAGGTTGTAGGTCTGCGCCTCCACTGTCAGCCCCTGCACCAAATGCAGTCCCTCTCGATGATCCTGCTGGCAGGCCCCTGAAACCGGTGGGTTTGCCGTGTGAGGTTTGAAAACCCAACAGAAGACAGCAGTGCGAGCTGGCCTCGCAGAAGCACGAATGCTGGCGCAGCGCTGACCAGTTGATGCAGCGTGGCGCATGCCGCACCTGGGCGGCCATGTCATCCATGACGCCGAGCGCATCCTGCCAATGGCCCAGCTTCAGGAACACCTCCAGCACCACGTGGTACACGTGCCTCTCCAGCTCGAAGCCCTGGCGCCACATGACGAAGGATTTGGGATCGGACGGCCAGTTCAATGACGTCTGTGGCCCAGCCGCAGGAAAGCCTCCAGCACCAAGTGGCACGTGCCGTTCACGCCTGAAGCCCTGGTGAGCGGGCGAGTTGTACAACGTCCAGTGGAGCAGCCAAGGGTCATTATTCAAGGCAGCCATTCGCCTCCCCACACTCGCCTCCCCAGCTCGACACCCTGGCAAGCCATTGGGAAGCCTGGAAACCAACTAGACATCAGTGAAGCTTGCGCAGCTCCCGTCAGATGCTAGCAATGTGCCGGACACGGTTTCCGGGCACGCGGGCAGGACGCACAACGGTGTCACGCTCCGGAAATCAGGCACCTGGCTGCGCAGCTGGTTGTAGACATCCACGGCCAGTTCTGCCTCGCCGCACTTCACCGCTGAGCCCAGCAGCGCTGTATACGCCTGTGGCCGCACGGCATCGCAGGTCAGCCACACGGCATATCATGTTCGTTTGGAAGCCTCCACAGCTCGGGCATGTGGCTGACGGCCTTCGAGAGCCCTTCTGCGAGACTGGAGCCGTGACGCGGGCCGGCAGAAGTGCATGTACTTGGGAGCCTCCCGCCATGCCCTGGCACCCAAGTCAGTGCAGTACAGACAAGCCATCGACTGCAACAGCCTTTCAGAATCACGTCTGGGGTTTGGAGGGCATCGAGGAAGACAGCAAATCGCACCTGCACGCCGCACTCGATGCCCTGGGTGCGCATGTCAGCTATCAGCTGCAGCGCGCGGCGCAGCTGCTGCCATGGGCCGCACAGCGCGATCATGGTGGTGTAGCAGTTGGCGTCGCACAGCCGCGCCAGCGCATGGTCATCCGGCAGCCCACGCACCCAGTCAAACAGCTGCCACGCCCTGTGGTGGCAGAGCGACAATTTAAGGGTCAGGAATATGGGCTGCTGCCACATCGCGCAGACCGTCTCAGCACGCCGGGCGTGACTGCAGCGCAACCGCTGAACAAGCCATGACGCCGTCGTCTGCACGCTCCCGCCGGGTGCGGGAATGCATCATTGATGGCCCGCCGCAGCCGTCAGGACAGACACCAGGGCCGCAGAACCGCGTCAAATGGTTTCCTTGGGGTCTTGGGGCGCACCTGAAGGCGTGGTTGTCGCTGGCCAGCTCCTTGAGCAGCGTGGCGAACTGCGCGGAGGAGAGCGCCGTGAGGTGCGGCGCCGCCGTCGTGACCGCCGACGTCTCCAGTGGCAGGCTCTCAATCACGCGCTTCAGGTTGCCAATGCGTGCCTGCTCCTGCATCTGCGGGTTTCGAACCAGGAAGCCTTCAGGAAACCGATGGACGGATATGGCGAGCTGCCGCAGGAAGAGGTGTTTGGGGTAAAACGCGTTCTGGACAAGGCTTGGGTAGCATGTAGGTTATGGATGCGTCGACGTCGCTGAACTCACGCCCAGTTGTTGTCAAGAGATAGAAGGCGATTCAATCAAGAAGGTATTCCCACGAGCCTACCTCATCGTGGGTCTCTGCGGGCGCATGGCCAAAATCGGGCTTAGAGACCATCGCCCACAGGCGGCGCAGATCACTGACCGGCGTCTGGTCGCTGCCGCTGCTGATGGTGGCCATGCCGCCGCCATTGGTGGTTCCCACGCCACCTATTTGAGCAAGCTCTAATAAGTAAAGCTTCGTAACGAACAGGCGTCTTATGTCTGTGTGTGAGAGTAGGCGAGCCACCAGACACACACAACATAGCTATTGCTAGCGACGCGTCTATCTACAAAGGTTTTTGGGTGTGTTAGTGAGGGTTTTGCTGTGCATGCTACACATCCAGGGGGTTCCTGGCCGCAGCTGACAGACCGGTAGCATGGCTCCGCATGAGCTCAGGGCATGGCGGCGATTGGAGCAGGTGATCTGAGGTTCATTAACGGTCTGAAGGCGGCGATCACCGTAGCTGACGGTGCGGCTGCTGGCGTTGCCACCACTGCTGCTGCTGCGCGTGCTCACGCTGACGCCGCCAAAGCTGGTGCTCTTCAGCGCGCTCTTGCCTGTGACACGTAGAGCTTCCCAGCGTCGCGTGCGAGCACAACACAAGGCCAGGGGATCCAGCAGCCGACCCTGACACAGGCCTGCCGCGGGCTGCCACATTGCCGCGCACAAGCAGCGGCGGCGGCAGCAGCAGAGCCACTCAGGCAGCGCTGAGGTGCAGCAGGTGAGAGCCCCAGCGACCACCATGATTCGTGATGAACAGCACAAGGCGAGACGGAGCGCTCACGCATGCTGTCCAGGGCCGTGCTGCCGCTGCTCTGCGCCTGCGCCGGGTACGCGGAGCTGTGGCTGCGCAGCTGGGTTGGTGCCGCCGCATCTGGCACGGGGCCGCTGCAGCTGACCGCCCGTAGGGTGCTGCCGCCCTGCACACTCTGCACGCCAGCAACCGGTGCGGGCCGATGAGCACCGGCAGTAGCCTCCCGGCGGAGGGGAGACGTCGGGGAGGCAGACACCCCGGCATCTTGGGTTTGGTGGTGGTGCCTGCGTGCCTCCCAGACACATCCGACGCCGCTGCTGCAATGTGACTGGCGATACGCCGGCGGTCTGCCGAGCGCGGACCAGGCATGGCCTGCGAGGCGCGACGGCAGTGCGTGTGGCGCAGCACAGCAAGTAGGCACGACAACGGATGGCTCGCACCTGCTGGGCGCCGCCGTGGCCCGACTGCCCAGAGTGCAGCTGCCCGCTCTGGCTGCGCGGCCCGATGGCCGGGCCAGCGCCCCTGCGGACGCCGCCTGCTCCTACAAAGGAGCACACGGCCGGGTCTGGGTGGCGCAAGCACCGGCGGCTTCGACTGGCGGCATTGGGCAATAGCTGGTGCCCTGGCCTGTGCACTCCCCGTCGGGTGCATTCCCCGCCCTCGAACTCTGTGCAGCATTGCAGGGCGAGCACTGGAGGGTCGCCCGCCAGTGCACCAGTCGCAACATGCGCACCGGTCGCGAATGACGACCCGCCCACGGGCGCGGCTGCTGCGGGGTGGCCGCGCGCCGACACGAAGGGGCTGATGGAGGGCGGCCCCGCCGGCAGGCGCAGGTCGTGCGGCCAGGAGCCCGCGCTGTTGAGGCTGCCATTGCTGGGCGGCGGCTGCCAGGCGCCCGTGCTGCTGGCGTTGCTGGCGTTGCTGCGCTGGTGCAGCAGCTGCCGCGGGTCGAAGATGCCATCCCGGAACGCGGCGCTGTCCGAGCTGATGGTGGACATGCTATTCAGCCTGCGGGGCAGCGCACAGGCGGCTTTTGAACACGCAGTGCTGGAGCAACCTGCCGGGGGAAAGTGCACCATGCTGCGGTGGTCAGCTGCAGCATGCAGGGATGCAGCGCAGGAGCTCCGCGTGGCGCCATAATTTGGCTTCTGTGGGGCGCCAGGCGCATACTGGGGTTCGAGTCACCTGGGAGAAAGGCAGGCAGGCAGGGGGACTAAATCTTTGGATTGAAGACCATGCTCAAGGAGGGCACTCACTGGTCGGCCAACTCGTCGAGCTGCCCGGAGGAGTAGCGCGAGCTGCCTGCCCCGTGGATGCTGCTCATGGCGCGCAGGCCGGCGGGCAGCTGCAGGTGGCCAGAGCCGCCGTAGCCGGGCCCGGAGCTCTGGCTGCTGAAACGCCGTAGGCCGGGGCCACTGCCATCTGACGGCAGGTTCCAGCTGCTGGCGCGAACGCTGCCGGCATCGCTGTGCTGCAAGCTGCCGACCGGGGGGAGGCCGCCGCTGCCAGCGTGCAGGCTGCCGGCCGGCGGCAGGCCGCCGCTGTTCTGCGACTGCAGCAGGCCACCGCTGGCGTGCATGCTGCCGGCGTGCAGGCTGCCGCTGCCGGCGTGCAGGCTGCTGCTGCCGGCGTGCAGGCTAGCGCTGTGCGCATGCAGCATGCCGCTGCTGTGCAGGCTGCCGCTGTCTGCACGCATCGCCGGGGGCTCACCTGCCAGCTGCTGCAGCCGCTCGTCATGGCTGGCGACCTGGTGCACTGAATGGAGCGTCCCGTCGCTGGGCGGCCGTGGGGGCGGCAGCCCAGAGGCCGGAAAGCCGCCACCCATGCCCAGGATCTCCGAATAGGCACCGGGCAAAGCTGCCAGTCTGCCGCCGCCGCTCCCGCCGGCATGCAGGCCGTCCATCGCCAGGCCGCCCTCGCCGAGCGCGCCCGTGTGCATGGTCGGCTGCGACAGCGGGCGGGGGGCGCCCGCGGCGAGCGGCGGCGGCAGCCCCGCCGCACTGTTGGGGCGCCACAGGTTGGGCAGCCCCGTCAGCGCGCCCTCCTGCAGCAAGGTCAACCAGCCTGGTCTACTGCCAGCTGCCTTGGGGTTCCACAGCTATCCCTCCCTCTACAGATGTAGGGCTGACGTCTGGGCAGCAGGCGGATGAACATGCCCGTGTCAGCCAACACCCCGCTAAGAGGTGTGACGTGCGAGTGCGCGTCTGTGCACCTGGCGGAAGTCCTGGCTGGCGGCGGCGTCCCAGCCCAAGCTGTGCGCCGCCGACGGCGGCGGGGGCGATGGCTGCCCGAGCTGCCCATCACTGCCCTGCTGCCAGTGCTGCACGGCGCGCAGCGGCGCGAGCCCGGTGGCCTTGTCGAAGGCAAGGCAGCTGGTGCCGAGGCTCAGCAGGTGCTGCAGGTAGGCGCGGCGCTGGGGCGGCGCCGCCGCTGCCTCCCACGCGTAGAATGGCACCGACAGCACCTGTGCGGTCGTGAGAATTGACATTGCGTCTGTTTTGTGCGACCCTGGACATGGATACTGCTATGGGCGACCCTGGGCATGGACACGGTTGTGGGCGACCCTGGACATGGGTCCCATGGCAGCGTACAAGCTTGGGGAGGCACATAGGCGGAGTTGCACTTGGCACGCGACTCGCAGCGTGGCATGCCTTCGATGTCGAAACTGCTGTTCATGATAATTCGCATGAGATCATGGGCAACAGCATGCCTTCCAGTTGGTGGACAGCAGCAGGCGCCACTCCAGCAGCGTGTCGCCCAGCGGCAGGTGCGGCGCGTTGCCAAAGAACTGCGCTGGGCCGTCCAGCTGCAGCGCCACCTGTTGTCAAGAGGAACCAACATTGGCGCGTGTGACCAATTCCGGTTGCCTCACCCTGCCAGTGCAGGAGGCAGACCGGCTGCAATGCACCGCAAGGCGGCGCTGTCACCACTGTTTTTGCGTGTCATCCCTGGCCCAGCATCGCTCAACGTTCAGCCCTATCGCAGGTGGGAATGCCAGCAACAAATCGGCCGCACCCGGTGCTGCGGCAGCAGGATGTCGACCACCACAGCGCCCTGCGCCACGACCTGGCGGGTGGAGTGCGGCACCTCCAGGCTCGCTACCAGCGCCGACGCCTCCTCGCGCGCCGACTCCTGTGCATCGCGAGCGCCACAAGGCTGTTGCTGCCGTGTCAATGAGGTCGCGACGCTGCTGTGCCAGTGAGGTCGCACGAGTTCCACCATGAAGATCGAGCTTACTACGAGTGCCGTTCGAGTGTGCTAAGGGATCGCGCTCTGCAGTCTGTGACAGGAAGCGGCCAAGGCAGCAATCCGAGTGGGAACAGCCCGCCAGGGTCCCACGCTTATTGCACCCGAGTCCAATGCGATAGGGGTGGTACAGGGCAGAGCAGGCACCTTGAAGGGGTTGCCACCGCCGCGCTGAATCTGGCTGGCCAGCTCGATCCGCTGCTGCAGCGCCTGCGGCACATGCTGCGCAAACATGCCAAGCTCATGCATCGCCGCCCGGACCTGCGAGCACGCACAAGGCTCTAATCGAGTGGACTTGGCAAACTTGAAGGGCTGGCCCATGCCGTGTCACGTGAGCACTGTGCAGATATTCCTCGCTTTGGTCATTGCTGCCAGACGTCAAATTGCGGCGACAGGCACCCCGCACCTGCGTCAGCTGCAGCAGTGACGCGGCACTGAAGCTGTCAGCGGGGATGCTGTTGGCGCTCGCCAGCAGCAGCGCGGCCGGCGAAGAGCGCAGCTGGTCGCTCACCGCGAGCGCCCACAGAAGATTCGCAAAGTCTGCCGCCTGTGAGTGGAATCGAGGAATGTGACGCAGCTGGTTTCGTGATTGGCAATGGAGAATATTCTCTTTGGCAACTTTAGTCTGAAATGAAAATGGCCATGTTGCTGTGTGCTGTGGCATGTTGCAGATGCGATACTGTTTGCTGTGATGTTTGCAGCCGACCTCGTTGCAGCATGCGACTATTTCTCGGGGCAACTCGCCTGGAGACTGACGCCGCGACTGCCGGCGGCGTGCGCCGCCGCGTCTGCCACCGTCGCATCAACGGGGCTGCCCATTTTGGCGAGCGCGAACAGCACCGTGATGAGGTCCTGCAGCTTGAACTTGTCCAGCTGCCTGCGCAGCAGAATGCTTCCAGCTCCGTTCAGCTTGGACACCGCCATGCAGGGTACCCGAAAGGCTGCTGGCGAGGGCCTGGGGGAGGTGCGGCGCATCGGCGCTGGCACCAGGCAGCAGCAGGACAGCACCCGACGCGACTTTGCCAACCGATGTCCTCCACACCAAGCCCAAGATGAAACCTCACCTGCGGGTCTCTGCCAGGCCGATGTTGACGAGATTGGGGCCTGGATGGTGCCGCAGCATGGCAAAGCCCCACAGCGAGGCTGCCAGCTCCTGCGGCTTGAACAGCGTCGCCTGCCGCTCGATGGCCAGGCTGAGGCTGGCCAGGAAGACGGCGCCCGGGTGACAGTCCAGCGCCGCAAAGGCGTACAGCAGGTTGGACAGCGTCTGCGGCTTGACCTGTTTCGTTGTTGAGAGGTGACAGGGGTCGGGGTTGAGATCGTATCGGCAAGGTTGCGAAACTGGACATCAGGTGAGCCATGCTTGGTTCGGGAAGGGGGCCGGCAGACAGAGGGAACAGAGCCTACACCCTCTGGAAGGCACTGATGCTGCTCTTTGCCTGCATTCATCAGTACCTTGCGCACGGAGCCCTCATCGTGCAGCTGGTGCAGCGCCGCAGAGGGCGCGCAGGCAATGAACGCCTGCATCTCCTCGCCTTTGGGTGCGCCCCCCGCTAGCTTGGCCATGGCCCACAGGATGTTGGTCAGCTCCTACATCGGCCAAGGATGCGGGTCAAGACTCTCCACATGGCAGCGCGAGATCAGCGCATGGAGGCTGCCGATAAGGCTGTCAGCAATCCTGCAACCTGCAATCCTGCAACCTGCAGCGCAGCACACAGGCGGCGGACCCCTGTTGGGCACCGCACCAGAGCGCACCTGGGGCCCGAACGCCGCGAGCTGGCGGCGGGCCTCCTGGGCCACGGTCTCCAGCAGGACGGGGCTGGGGGACACGCCCAGCTGCGCAAAGCCATACAGCCTGCAGCAGGTTGCGACACAGGTCGGCAGTCGGCAGGCCGCTTCGGGGCATGAACACAGAGCCACACACCGGAAACAGCACAAAAAGCAAGCTCCGGGAGCTCAGTGTGCAGCGGCAGAGGCAAGGAAACCTCGCGCACATGTTGCTGAGGTTCTGCGGTATGAACTTGGTGCGCGCCCGCACGTCGCGCAGCTGGCTGACCGCCTCCCCCGTGATCGCCTCCAGCAGCTGCGAGATGTCCTGATTGACCTCGGCGCCCAGCTTGGCCAGGCTCCACACCGTGTTGGACAGCCCCTGTGTTGACCATCCGGACGCGCGACCATCAGCAGCGTCGACGTGGGGGCGGAGGAAGCGCCGTGCGGCGCCGCGCTAGGCAGAGGCACGCCGGTATGCGAGGCACGCAGGCATACGAGCGGAGCCGAGCACCCTCGGAGCCTTGGAACTGTTCCAAGCCCCGGACTCGGGCATCACCTGGGGCGAGAAGTCGCGCAGCTGCCACTGCACGCCCTTGGCAATTGACGACAGCAGCTGCGTCCCCGGGTTGTGGTTCAGCAGCGCGTAGGCGTACAGCATGTTGCTGAGCGACTGCGCGCCCAGCTTGAGGGCCGCGTCCGAGCTGTGCGCGGCGGAGGCCAGCCGGTGCACCGCCTCTTGCGCAAACGCCTGCAGCAGGTGCCGCACGCGGGCGGCGTCGTAGTTGATCTTGGCCAGCGACCACACCACGATGCCCAAACCCTGCCCCTGGATGCACCTGCACTGGCACGAAAGCCTCCAGTCTTCTGCAGACGAGTTGCCACACGGCAGGAAGACGTGGCTGGGCAGGAAGCCTTCGGCAGCCAAAACTGAAACCCTGACCTGAGGTGCAGCAGCGCGAGGTCGCCCAGCTGCCTGATGCAGTGGTCGGCGCGCTGGCTCTGGAAAGCGTCCGCGGGCCCTGTGGCCGGCGAGTTCCATAGTTTTGCCAGCCTGCGCGAGGGATGTACAAGTTCTAGAAGTGTCCTACAATCGCAGGCCCCTGTGTCTTGACCGCAGCTTGGCATGCATGCCGCGCTGCACACCCTCACCTGTGAAATGCCGTGGAGACGTTGACGGCATTGAAGTCGGCTGCATTGAATGGAAGGCATCAATCAGTGTGACTGTTTGCACAACCGAACAGACACACCACACGAAGCCGCGACATTGCGGCGCTGCGGCAGTCGACAATTCTCACCGGCAAAGCGCTCGACGACCTCCACGATGCGGTCCACTCGAGTGGCCTCCACCTGTGTTGGCCAGCAAGGCTCATGCCCATATCTCGGGGCGAGACGTGGCATACATCATACAGGCCATGTGGCACAGGCAAGACGCCGGCGCACCAGCTGCCTGTTGGTCTCTCGCTGCAGCGCCGTGGCGTGCTGCTGGGAGGCATTCGAGATGCTGCTGACCGTCGAGGGTCCGCAGTGGCTCATGGCAGGCCACGGAGGCGGTCGGCGGCTACCCAGCTGGCCAGCTCCACATGTTCAGCGATCGCTGCCCGGCAAAATACGGGCCGCAGGCTCCGCCAGCCGCGCGGTCCACGCGAGCCGCCAGAAGCAGTTCTACGCTCCGCGTTGCCGTGACGCGCCGTGCCGGCCGAGGGTCACGCCATCGATGTCAGGCCCTCCCCTTTCAGTGTTGAGCGAGACGCTTCGATAAGTCATCAAGTCCACCCGCGGAGGGTCGGCTGCTATGCATGAAGCGCGCCGCGAGGCTCGGTTTAGGCGCTGTTGCGAAGCTCCAACTCACCGTTGGCGCACGCTGTGGCCACTGGTACAGTGGAAGTTGGTTTCCAGCAAGTGCAACCTATCCCACCGTGGCGCAGCCAGCGGCGTCTGTACACTTGCGATCAATGTTGGCAACCGCGTACTGGGACCACGTCCCGCACGTCTTGGAGAGTGTTGTGCTTTACCGGTACTACACTGATCGTCGGGAACAAGTGGAAGAGGGTGTTCCGTGTTCGACACCTTTGTCTATTCCCCTTGGCCACCATCGTTGCGATGTGGTGGCGACCCGTCAGCAATATCACTTGTGTGCGCCCTGTAGGAGTCTCGCGGAAAACCCTATTCCCACGTGATATTTCTTGCAGGGACGTGCCTGGGGAGTGCACCCATGAAACTCTGCTGTGAGTGGCGTCCAGCAGCAGGAGCACGGAAATCGCTTAACTGCGCTGAGCGCCTGTCACCTGCCAAGCACGATGCCGGATGGCGAGGGCGTATTCACCATGAGCGACGAACTGTCACCGAGCCTCTCAAAGCACGAGGCAGCAGTCCGGGACGACGCAGGAGCCAGCAGCAGTGCCAGCGGAGCCTGCACCCCTGACCCCGAGGCTGCCGCGGCACCCGAAGCCGACGGGCAGGAGGAAAGCAGCGGACCACCGATAAACAGCAGCATCGAGCTGTCGCGGCGCGCCGTGCCGGTACGGATATCGCTTGGTTTTCTGTTCATATCCAAGCGCCACAATCAAGACTGACGGCGCCAGTTCGGACCGTCAATAACCACGTGCTGGGTTGTGTGATGTGCAGGAAGTGGAGCAAGACCCGGACGTGTGCAGTATCTGCCTGGACGAGTTCACAGACGATGATCCCAGCAACAGCACGCAGTGCGGGTGCGTCTTTCAGCTGTGCCTAGAAATTGTTTTCCGGTCTGCAGTAACCCCTGGCAGCGACCGCACTCAACTGCTGCGGCAGACATGACCTATGCCCCCGTAGTCTGACAAAGACTGTTCTCCGTGCCTGCAGGCACATGTACCATCTACAATGCATCATGCAGTGGGCACAGCGCAGTCACGAGTGGTGCGCCGTCTCCCGCCGCGGCTGTGCAAGCCCTGGACAGGCCCCCTTTCCTGTGTGAAGCTCGACCTTGCTCCCTGCTGCACACCAGTTCCAACCCACTCTGAATTTCGAAAACTCCCTTCCTGCAGCCCCATGTGCTTCAAGGCGCTCCGCCTCAAGGTATAAAGTCCATTCCCCCTTCCCAGTCTGACGCGCAGATGTTGACTTGGTGCAACCATCATCATCGCTGGTCCACTAACAGCTGCAGCCCTGGGCGTGCTCTTGAACATCATGTCGAATACTGCACCAACCCCACAGGAGGAGGCGCTGAACGAGTTGCTGCCGTTTGGCGAGTACCGGCCGCCAGACCAGAGCACGCCCAGCCACGTGCTGCTGGGCATAGAGGCCTGGGAGCTGGACCGACTGCTGGCGCGGCTAGCGGCGCATGGCGGCGGCGGCGGCGGCCGCCGCAGCGGAAGAGCCCGCCATGCGGCCCGCGCCTGCGCGCCGGCGCGGCCCGCGCAACGGCGGAGGCCGGTGCTGCCGCTGGCAGCGGCGCGGCGGCCAGTGGCGATGCCGACGGCGGCGCTGATGACGGTGGCGGGTCCAGCTACGCCCGCCGCGGCGAGCACGGCGCGGCGGCGGCGGTAACGACCCCCATCGCCATGCAGCGCGACAGGCGGCATGGCAGTGGCAGCGGCGGCAGTGCAGACGGCGAGGCGTACCCGGCGAGCTGGCCACCTGCAAACTCGGGCCGGCAGTACAGCCGGGTGAGCATAGGGTAGTTGCGCGGTCGCACTCTGGCTTGTGCCTGTTGAGGCGAGAACGGTGTGGTGACACGAACATTGGGTTGATGCAGACGCACCAAACTTCCTCATACAATGCGCGTTGTGTTTGTTCCCACAGGCAAGCGTGGGGCCCGATGGCCACCCCAACTCGCCGGCGGTGGACCTGAAGACTCGGTGGGCGGGCATCTCGCTGCGTGCGAAGGAATCGCTGTCGAAGACGACGAGCGAGCTGCGGTCGCTGTGGACCAGGGGGTCCGCGCGCACTGGGCAGCCACATTCCGGCGGCGGCACGGCAACATGAGTCCGCCGTGTGCATCCGCGCGCTGCTGGGCGGCGGGGCAAGTCGGTAGCGTCAGCGTTGCCACACAGGGAACAATGCTTGCGCTGCAGTGTGCAGCATATGGCCGTCGCGTTGAACGGCAACTGCAATCCGGCGGTCGCGACTGCCGCTGCATGGTTGTGCGAAGATAATTTATATGTATGTCTGATGACCGGCCCCTTATATGCATGTCTGATGACGGCCCCTGTACTGACCTGTGACGCAGCGGCGATTCAAGTTGGATGTTGGTATATCTGTGTGCATCTTGGGCAAGGTTTTCCTCTAGGAAGGCATGCCGCGACACTCTGTCCGACACCTATAGCCACCATGAAACCCTGTCAACAGGACATGTGCCTAATCTCGTGCCGCGGCTGGCTTCAACAATGTTGTTGCAATCAAGGGCAGTCACCAGAACACGTTATAGAGCCTCCGAAGGAAGGCGGATCGATGCTAGAAATTGCAACACTGCACAGGCCGGACAGCGTGACGATAAACCCCAAGGATCCTGGAGCACACGAGGAATAGCGACAGCCATTCCACATCCATTTGTGACGTCGAAACGCGCAGACAACGCCACAACAAGTATGGAAGCCAACGACTTGCGGCTTGCCGCAAACAAAGCATTTGCAGAGGGCAGCTTCGAGGTCGCCCTGACGCTGTACAGACAGTGCGTGCCTCTCATGCTGTGCATGCTGTGCAGCAGCATGGCTATTTTCTGCCTGGATTGCAGGCGGCGAGGAGACTTCCATGAAGCCCAACATCACTATTTCGTCTTGAATGGCTCTGTCTGACGCTGATTGATCACAGCACAGGGTGTGCTTGCCGTCACCGCAGAGGCCTTGATGAGGACCCGCACAACCATCTGCTGTTGTCCAACCGGTCAGCCGCCAATGCTGCGCTGTCCCGCTTGCCTGAGGTACGCGTTTGTCAGCCTGCAATCACATGCTTGTGGTGTCTTGTGTGCCGTTGCGCAAGGTGCATCGGTGGTATGGCACCTGACCGTCACCTTCCTGCCGCCGCTGCTTTGGTTTACCGGTGTTCATACCGATTCCACGGCTTGCTGGCAGGCGCTGGCGGACGCCGAGCGCTGCGTGGCGGTGCAGCCGAGTTTCATGAAGGGCTACACCCGCTCGGCGACGGCGCTGGTAGCCCTGCACAGGTGCGCGGCCATTGCAGCGATACGAACAGCCCCCAACTTGCTGCAGAGTTGCCCCGTCATGTCTGGCGCCCACATGATATACAAGGCTGCCAACCGTGCTCTAGCTGTCGTGCCTTCGACCGTGCAGGCCTGTTGTTTCACCGATGCCAACATCTGGTGCATCCGTCCAGGCCGGGGCACGCGGAGGCAGCGCTGCGCAAGGGGCTGGAGGCACAGCCTGAGGCGGCAGGGCTGCGCGACGCGCTGGACAAGCTCGTTCGCGAGGTGAGACCTTCGCAGTTTATTTCGTTTGGCGGCAACACGCCAGCCCACTGTCTCTTTGCTGCCTTGATTTGCAGGCCGTTTCTGCTGGATGACCCGTAGCGCTGGACTTCTGCTGCACACACAGGGGGTAATCTTCAAAGCCATGCCTCGCACATCCGTAGTGGAGCAGTGGAATAGGCATCCGGACTGTTGCAGTTCAGACATCTATATGCCCACATAGATGTCGAACCCCCTTCCAGGAGGATGGCGACCAAAGCAGGGTGCGGGCGTCCGACGGCTCAGACGCCCCGCTGCGCGCGCTACAAGGCAGCGTTGGCACCGCCATGGACCCAGACCGCTGCCAGCACGCCATTGAGCGCTTTGCTTACCTCGGCCTCTATGATGGTGCGGCTGTCAGGTCCCTGGTTTTGCCGAGCAATGCGCACCTGGGACTCGAGTTGCGCCACTGGGGACGCAGCTGGGCCGTCGTGCAGGCAAAGTTCACTGTCCAGTATGCAGCCAGGGCAGGCATGGCCACCCAGGAGGGGCGGCAAGGCCCGAAACCTGGAAGCCTGCAGCCTCACACTGCAGCAGGCCGGCTTTGCCGCCTCTCAATTGGGTTGCTTTTGCAGAGTTCGTGAAGGAGTGGCGACCGGAGCACATGGCCATTCGGACCTCAGAACTACGGACGCCGCTGCTGGCGCTCGTCGCCCTAGGTGACCACGCCTGCTGGGTTTGACTCCAGATCCATTGCACGTTGAGGCAGGCCTGCACGGTGTACGCTGCTGGGCTACTGCAAGCTGATGATGTGGCCTGGAGGCCGCCCGCTGCAGCAGCAGCCTCGGCCGTCACTGTGCTGCACCCCTTGGGGCTGCTGGATCGGCACTGTGCAGCGACGCGGCAGTCAGCTGCTCTGCGGCAACACTCTGATGGGGGACGATGAGCATCGTGGAAATGGGCGCACAAGAAGCGACCCGTGTTACTGCAAGAGGCTCGGTGCGAGCTGCAAGGGGTAGCAGCCTGAGCTTGCAAACCCTTTTCTGCTTGGCAGGCGCACACCGCACCTTCAAGCACCCGCAGGCGTCGCTGCGGCACGCTGACATGGCGGCGTTCCTGCTGGACCAAGGGGCGCGCGTTGATGGCCGCGACGGCGCAGGTGATCTGCGGCTGCATCACGATTCGGATCCAACGATCTGCGCAGCTTCTCCTGCCGCGCAGCCGTCCTGCCGGCGCCCAAGGTCGTATGGCTGGGTTGGGGAGCAATTTTTTACTCTTGCAGGCAGTGCGGATGCATGCGTCGTCCGAGCTTCCACAGTCTCTCGCTCGTGCCGCGCATTCCGGCAGCTCGCTGCTTCGCTGAGGCCGTGGCCATGACGCAGGCTATATGGCGATGGCACACGCGCTGTGCGGCCGCAGCTGGAGCTGGGGGAGCTGCTGCTGAAGCGAGGCGCCGACCCCAATGCGCGCACCCGCTTTGGCACCACGGCGCTACACTCCGCGGTCATGTGCGGCGACGAGCTGAGCGTCCACCTGCTGCTGAGGTGCGGCAATGCAAGCTGAACCCTGTCGCTGGCCTGTCGAATCCTTGGCCATCGCCGCTTGCCCCGGCGGTGACGTGGATTTTGGGAGGTTGCTCTGTGGCCTGACAGATTGCGTGCAACGCAGGTGCGGGGCAGATCCACATGCCCAGTGCAATGACGGCTCGAGTGTTCTGCAGTGTGCGCGCCTCAACCCAGGTAAGCAGCAGTACAGTCGTTCAAGCTGCCATTTAACGAATCGAAAGAAGCCGGTTGCGTGATGCGCAGCCATGATACGACAGAGCGGTGGTAATGCATCCCTATGCATGTGCGCAGCCATCAAGGCGGTCCTGGATGCGGCGGTGGTTGTCCGGGCGCGGGACAAACGCAAGCAGAAGAAGAGGCGTGCCGGAGCCAAGGGAAAGGCAGAGGTGCACCCGCCACTGTCTTTCGACTGCATGCATCTGTGCTGGACAACAGGCAAGCGGTGCTGCGGGTGCACACCATGCAGCGAGACCTCTGGAGCTCCCACACCTTCATGGCATGTGCCCTTCTGGCGCAGGGGCTGCGGCAGCTGCGCGTGCCGGTGTCGTCGCCTCCGGCCCCCTATACGCTCTGCATCGGCAGGTGACGGCTGTGACGACTCCCCCTCTGGTGCCAGTCGCCCTGCTGCAGCCGCATCGCGAGTTGCTTTACGAGCTGCATTACGAGCTGCAGCGTCCTGAGCGTGGACTGAGAGCGACGCAACAATGAGTTGCACTGTGGGCAGGCTGGGGGTGGCAGAGCCGACCACGCCGGTCACCAGCAACGGCGGCGGTACCATGATCGTCAAGGTCCAGGCACGTCTGTCACGGTGTTCGCTTTCCCACTTGGTGCATGTTATGTGGTGCATGCAAGCTGCACGCCATGTCACCCCCCACAGGCATGCCAGGGCATCTGTGTCCTGCATCCAAGTCGCTGCCTTGCATGCGCACGCATGCTTGTGCCTCGACAGGGCCCCAGAGATCGGTGCCTCCAACCCACCCCAAGCCGCCTGCCCCGCCCCGCAGGTGCCCATTGCCGGCGCAATGCCCGGCGGCGACGAGATGCCCATGATGTGCTACAACGAGGCTCGGGACTTTCAAATTTTCATCAGCGGCAACCAGGTACGCTCCACCTGTCCGGTGGCCGACAACTGCAAGATTCTGGTTGCAATTCCCTGCTGTGCGCTGTGCAATACATCACTGGCTGCTCTGCCTGCGCATTGGCTGTCCCTGGACCCAGCTCGGTTCCTCAGGCAGACTACTCTGACCGTTGATTCTGTGCAAACAGGGCGACACGGGCGTCCTGCGCAAGCTGGTCAAGGGCAACAGGGCGTTGGGCGGTCTCAAGGTGGTCTGCACTGTCTGCTTCCACCTTCCTCCTGTGGGCTTCCATGCAGCTGACGGCCTGCTCGTCTACCAGCAGCCTGCGTCCGCGGCAATTGCGCCGCCCGCAACCCGCGTAGATGAATGCTGAGTGGGATTTGTGGCTGCATGCAGGCATTCTTTCTGGCGACATATGATGCTGCGGCCAATGAGCTCATCGTCTATGCCGATACGGGACTGCTGCCGACGCAGGGGTGGTAAGTTCGTTGATGGTTGGTTGTGAGTTTCAGCAACTGCGTGCAAGCAGGCACCATAGGCAGCATCAGCAGCCGGCAGCAGATAAGGTTAATGTGAGGAGCATGCATTATGGCATGGTTCGGCACGCCAATGCCACAGAATGCAGCGCGTGTGTGTAGCAGATGTCCTGGCTATCTCTGATGTGGATGACGTGCACGATTCACTCGGCGGTGAGCTAGAGCTTAGGTCAGAGACTCCAGATATTAGGGTCAGGCATTGCGGTGCATGAATAGGTTTCAGGGTCGAGTGTGCGAAGTCAGAAGCCGAGACTTGTATCCCTAGAGACATTCAGAACCTTTTTGCAGGGAAGGACAAGATTGCGATTGCTGTAGAACTGCACAGAGCTCCTAGGCACTAGGGGCGACGAGTACTGGCCTGGCTCTCGGTAGGTCAAATTAGTTCAGGCAGACCTCTTCCAGCGGCCCCGCTGCTGCCGTCGGTCCAGCACCCGCCGGCCGCCCTTGGTCCTCAGTCGCGAAAGGAAGCCGTGCCGCCGCTTACGAATGATGACACTCGGCTGGTAGGAGCGCTTCACGAACTCCAACACCCCACTGAGAGGCAGGCCCTCGCGCTCCTCTTCTGCGCTGCCGTCGTCCCGGGTGACGCCCAGATCGCCGCCGGCCAGCAGCAGCTGCTGCTGATGCTGGACTGCGGCATTGCTGCCGCACACCGCTGGTGGGCCTGCGGATCAACAGGCGCTAAGATCAGCAGCCGAGATCAGCCTGCATCACGAGCTGAGCAAATACAGTGTGGGCCCTGCAGCGGCATGGCGGTGCGTCGCCAGCTGAGGTGACCAGCCTAGGGCAGTCGTCTCTCACCTTTAAGGGCAAGCGAAGCCATCGCAGCGGCCACGGCCGGCTGCAGGCCGTGCAGGCCGCCCGGGCTCCACATCAGGCTTTTGCCGAGCGGCTCGGCGGCCGCGGGCTGGGGCCACTGCTGACAGCGCAGCAAGCTCTGTACGCCTGCCGTTGCCTGCTGCTGGAAGCTGCCAGCCTCGGGCCACGAGTGCGGGGGAAGCCACCCTACAGCATCAAAGAGATCAGGTGAGGCAGTTGTGACAGGCAGCAAGCGCATGCGCCGAGAACCTGAAACTGGTTCCACAAGACAAATTGCACGCTTCCAGCGCTGCACGGGCAATCGCCGACCTTCTGTGACAGCAAGGCTGCTCTGGCGTCGGCTCAGCTTGGCACTGGGCGCCAGGATCCCGGGTGCCGAGCCCTCTCCCGGTGTCATCGCACCCTGCAGCCGCTGGAGCAGGTGGCGTGCCTGTGCCCGCATGAACGCCATTATTTGGCAGTTGTACAGAGTGGCTCTGGGCTCTGGCGTTTCGCCTATGTGGATGAGGGAGAAGAAGAAGAAGATTGACCGCACGCTGTCGCTCGGTGGTTTCCCCTAGCCCATGTTCTTTGAAAGGAAGTAAGATAGGGGAAAGCTAACCCGGGTCCGCAAGAAACTCAGGCGCTCCTGTCGCTTCGTTACTATGTCGTTCATATGCTCGTCCCAGCTGGAACTCAGCATGTACACACATTATGACAGAGCGAAGATTGCCACAGCTTCTCGAGAGACACCTCGGTCCTTTCCTCTGAACTCAAAGTGGCTGTCGGCATGAAAATAACCGGGCCATGCAGGGCCGCTCGCCCGACATGAGACCGCAGCGGAAGCGGCGCAGATGACGCCATGGCTAGAGAGAGGCAGGCTTCAGTCGCAGACTGGGTCACATGGGCCGCCTTGCAGGCATGCGCGAGCATGGACAATGTTTGCAGGCGTCGGCTGCTGCCGATGCGGAGCCGATGCGGCTGCAAGGTCCCCTCACGCAAATTTGTCCAGGCGCACGGTCAGGGTGCGACCTTCCAGGTCAGAGCCGTGGAACTGCTGGATGGCTGCCTGCGCCGCCTCCGGCGTCTCAAAGCGGACCGTGCCATAGCCCTGCAACGGCAGTCGATGTTCAGGTGCATCTCTAGCAAGGACTGTTTAGCTGTGCAGTAGGCCATTTTCTGTGCACAGAGATGGAACTGTAAGGCTGGCAGCAGAGTCGGGAGTCAATGTTCCCGTGCACCTCCGGCACTGGAGTGTGGGGCATATACTTTGAGGGCATGCACGGCGCCGCGCACCCGACTGCGGCCGTCGCGGCCGTAGATGACCTCGGCGTGCGCAATGGTGCCGAACTGCTCGAACATGGGCGACAGCTGCTCCTGCGTGTACGCCCACGGCAGGCCCTGCACCACCACCTGCGCGGCGACGCACGCGGGGTGTCAGGCGGTGTGTAGCGGGCGGTCCTGCGTCGCTGCAAGGCGCCCAGCCGCATGCACCTCTGCATGCCTATGAACCAAGGCGGAACTCCCAACGTCCTCGAGACAGCACGACAGCGCGGGCCTGCTGACGTCCAGGCCGTGCACTCGACTGGCTGCACACCGCCTCGCCGGCGGGTTGCCTTGCCGCCAAAGCGATCCGGGGGCTCCTCCAGTGCATGGAACAACAGGTTGTCATTATAGGCCGAGAAACCGACCTGCAGGCCGCTGCTCTGGCTGGCGGGCTGCTGCTGCTGCGGCTGCTGCTGCTGGTAGCTGCTGCGGCCACCGCCCCGGCCGCTGCCGCCGCCCTCCTCGCCCTCGCGCGGGCCTCGCGGCCGCCGCTCCCGGCGTGGGCGCGGCTCCCGCCGGGCTCCCTGTGGCACTCGCAGTGGTGTAGACAAAAAAAAAGCTTTCCGCAATCTAGGATCTTCCACCAGGGAGGGGCCAACCTGCCCTCTCTGGTTGCCCCCTCTCACGGCTGTCGGCCTTGTGCTCGGGCGCCAGCTGCACCCTTCATTGCGTCAATCGTGTGCCTCTCAGCCGACGCTGCAGGCGGCAGGTTCCTGTGCTCTAGGCGGGTGACGAGCGCGAGCTGGTGTGCTGTTGTCGCCTCTGATCTGCGAGCGTGAGGTCCGCCTCCGCCAGCTGCTCTTGCGAGTTCACATCTGGCACCTCTGGATGTCTGGGACTGCGTCAAGATCTGGACACCACATGATCCCCCAGCACTGCTGGGATGCACACACCTCGGCAGGCGCGTCGAGGCCGTTGTCTCGGTTGTACTGCTTCACATCGCGGTCCTCGCGGTCCTCGCGCACCAGGATCTTCCGGCCGCCCAGGTCCGTCCCATTCAGCGTGTTGACCGCCTGCACCGCCTGCACGGATAGGAGTTGAGGATGCGCAATCCAGTGGCGGTGCTTTGGCAGCTGTTTACAGGAGCCTTGACACGCCGGGTGCCATGATGATGCGGATGCCCGGCCGCAACCACCTGTTGGCCTGCGCCACAATGCCTGCAGGCGACATGCTGGGTGTGCCAGAGCCATCCGGTGAGCAAGATGCTTTCGCGACCTCAGTGGGATCGCACATTGACGGCATCCAGCTGCAGCCCGGCCAGGCCGGTACGAATGCTCCCTGATTGGAGGCGTCTGCACCGACTGCATCACGGGAGGGGGCCGCTCACCTCCTCTGGCGTCTCAAACTCCACGATGCCCCACCCCTTGGAGCGGCCGGTGTCGTCCTTGACCACGTTGGCGTACACCACGACACCCACCTCTCTGAACTGATCCTTCAGGTCCTGTGAGCAGTACACTTTGCATGCTGGGATCTGGGCGTAGATGCATGACATGGCATGCGTCTGCAACTGCACCAGCAGGCATGGTTCGCCGCAAAGCTCGGCGACAACGTTCATTAGCCGCCACATTTGCTGCTGACTCACCTGCCATGATGTCCGCCATGCCAGGTTGCCTGCATGAGATGCCCAAGCCCATTCAGCATACCGGGGTGCCTCCAATACAAGGCAGTAACTGTAAGCTGTGTGAACCGAGTGGCGCCAGGGCGTCACGGTGAACCCAAGCTGCCACGATCGCTGCATGAGCTTAGGATGGGCTGCAACAGCAGCTGTTTGCCCATCATGCATGCGTGCAGCAAAGCCACCGGTGGGCATTGAGCTTTGACATTGCAGCACAGCCGCCGAGGGCGCGCCAAAGCACTCTGTTCAATTTGCACAGTTGATCTTGCTTTTACGAGAGTTATCGACGCCCACGATCATGTTACTGAGCGGGCTGTTTCGATCGTGCAGACCAGATCAAAGCTGATGTGGCTGATCGAAAGTGCTGTCGGCTGCACATGAGAAGCTTAGCTCTGTTCAAAGTCGGGAACGGTTTCGCACCCACGTAGCAGCGCTTCCCGATCCGCATCGTGCCCTCTCCGGCTGCACCCTGCTGGGCGTCAGGCGACGGGCCCAGGTCCAGGTCGGCCACCTGGAGTAGAATGGAAAGACGATAAGTGAAAGCATGTTCAAACGTGCAGCCGCAGTGTCGCTGCACACCGGCAGGGCGCGGCGCAAAAGCACAGATCGTCTGCTGGAAGATCGTCACACCACGGACCTGAGCCTCCAACGAGCTGACATCTTGAGCCTGCGCCATGCTGGACTGTCCCGGCGCCTCCCGGCTTGACCTCCCACCGGCTCAGCTGAATCCCTCACGCAAACGAAGAGTGATTGCGACCGCGCGCGGCCTTCTTATCTGATTCAGGCCCGCTGCCCTCCGCCGGTGATCTTGAAACGGCCATATTTACCTCGGATAGGAAAGCATCCTCTTTCGGTATGAAAGGCAGTCCGTTACAATCAAACCCATTTCTTCGTTCACCTACCCAACGCTGGCGAGCCTCTCTGCCTCCAAGCAGCACACGGCCGCCCTTACACAATCCGCCCAGTCTCGTTGCAGGTCTCGATCATCATCCCACAACACTGCCGGTCGTTGCAAAAAGGTTTCGATCCAACGTATGCTGAAAGGCGCAGCCGAGAGCGCGGATCAGGGCTGCACGCCTACTCTGACGTGAGTACTGAGAAATTTGTATCATACATTGAAACCTGAGCGCTTCGTAATGAGCTGCAGTGCTGCTGCGCTCTCGGTGCTCGCAGTCCAACCTAGATGACTGTCGAATCCGGTTCAATGGTCGATTTGACGCCTTGGCGGAAGATCTGGGAAGCGTAGAACTCTGCATGGGCACCAATTCTCTGTGTGAATTCTCAGAACTTCAATGTCAGGATCACGCTGAGCATGCCAGTCTGCCAGTACGTGAAGGAAAAGCCAGCAGCATGGGCGCATCTACGCACCTGCGTGCTCTTTCAGGGCTGTAGTGACAATCGCCTGGCCAAGCTGCCGCGATGTCTCGAAGAGGTTTCTGGCCTTCAGCTCGTCCACATCCGGCACCTGCGCTCAGCGAGACACAGCTCGCACACGCTGTTCAGTCATGATCAAGGCCAGCAGTGCAGAGACCACAGCAACATCTGGAGTTTGGAGGGTGGAGTGGCCGGCGTACCACTCGTGGCACCACCTTCACCACAAGCTGCTCAGTGTGCTTGGGATCGTCAAGTAGAAGCACCCGGTAGTTGCCGCCTGAATCAGATGCAATCCATTGTTGGAGGATGGACAGCAACCACTTCCTTCCTGTCATGGCCATCTGACGGGCTAAAGAAGGTTCCTTGAAAGCCAGATGCTCTGAGAAGAGAAGGTAAGCTCAGCCAAATGCCTTTTTCCAATATCAAGAGCTTGCAATGATGCACAGTCCGGCGCCCCACCTCCGAGCTTGTCCTGGTCGAATGGGTTCTGTGCGCCGATACCCGACTCTGTGCGCGGCTCGCCTGATGGCTGTGACCGATCCAGGTCCGGCCTTTCCAGCAGGCCTGCATGGCAGCGATATCGAAGATACCTCGAGCCGCCCAATCATACCTTCGCTCATGCAACGTATTGTTGGCAAGTTGCACGCTGAAGAAACTGCATGGCATGTGCATGGTGTAGAGTGTCTTGAGGAAGTGAAGCGCTGAACGCGCAGGATAATTTATAGATTCAAGCAAGGTACATAAAATTCGCACGCAAACGGCGCTGAGCTTCAGAGATAAAGGAGGACCGAGTGCACCTGTGCCGCCGCTGCGCTCCTGCTCCTGAGGAGGAGGCTCAACGACTGCTCTTAGGTGAGATGTCACGAGACGGCACGACCGAGACCTGGAAACGGCTGAATGTCTAATCGGGCGCCGCTGCTGCATAGCCAGTCTGGCATTGCACCTGCACCCAAGGCTGCTGGTTGCGAACAGCATCGTGGCTGGAGAGTCCTTAGCTTACGACTGATCGGATTTGGAGCAGCGTTGATAGGTCAGCTAGAAAAGTGAATGTGCCAGCAATCGTTATATTCCTGTCCCATGCACTCCTCTATTCTCTGCCCTCGCCCACTCTTGGCAGTGACTGCGGGAGCCAATCCGAAGCTGTAGCCGCCTGATCGCCGCCGATGCTCACGGTTTTCAGATCGGCAGGCCGAAGTGTGGGCCGCACGTTTGATAACATCGTGTAAAGTGACGAGTCAACTTTACCCTATCAAAGATTGCTGCAACTGAATCAACGCATTGCGGAGTGCTGTATGAATGCGTAAGCCTGACCAGTTGCAAGTTTCTCAGCGACCCACAATCGCTGATTTGCAGCCAGTTGCCAAATACTGTACAGAACGATATGTAGCGCAACTGACAATCATTGCGGCACCTGCACGGGTGCCTCCGCCACTGCAACGACGGCGGGGATTACTGTAGCAGGCGACGCAACCACTGCCACAGCAGCCTTCAGCGGTGCAGGTGCCCGGGTTGGCACCGGTTTGAGCACCACACAATCGGGCGCCGGAATGGTGCGCGGCAAGTGGCTGCGATCGTACAGGAGGCTGTCTGCGACGTGTTCATCCTCTTCGTCATTTTTGCGGTCTGCGTACTCCTGCCACCACCTGGGACCAGGCAGAGACGTCGGCATATGCCCAGTCTGGAGCAAGTGGGCGTTATCTGAGACCGGAAGCTCGTTCAGCGTTGCCTACCGCAAGGCAAAAACAAGCGAGTATAGCGCTCCTACCAGACACTTCCAGGGCACAGCCAGGGTGATGCAACTCTGTGCAAGCTTATTTCGCACGACAAGTCGACAGCTCACCGCTGCAGCGACGCTTCATAGGTCTTCTTCTTCTCCTCCGCTGTGGGCTTAGTGCCGTAAATGGCCGCCAGCACATGTGCAGGGCAGCCAGGCACGAGGCCAACGCTGATGCTTGCCTGCTGCGCGCTGCACGCCTCTGCCGATCCGCTCGCCATGTTGACGCCAACGGTTCCGCAGCTGCTCTGTAGAGAACCCAGGAACATTACGATGGCAGTTGGCACTGGTCTTGTGCCCTCAACTTGAGGTTTCACATATTACGGCGTGTCGTGTGCCTCACCTGTCAAGCTTATGTCTTGCCACGAGTTTCTCAGCGTCAAGGTTGGGTCCAGCAACGCTGCTTGCCGCCCCAGGCAGGGTACCTCTCTGTGTCAAGTTTGGGGTTCAAACTGGCAACCTGTGGCAGCCCGCGGCGGGAGGATGGCAGGTATTGCTGCTCAAGCAGTTGCAGAAGTAATGACGACAATGAAGTGTAGCATTGACTGCTGGCGATGCTCTGCACCTCGGTTCGTTGCTGCACGTGCAGGTCGCTCCCTCGCTCGCTCAGAAGTTCTCACATATCCTGCAAAGCACTTTGCAGGAGCTTTATGACAGAAGTTCTCACTGTTCATCAACAAATCTTACTTGTAATATCACCCCATTGGAACTGTCACACTATGCTAGCGCATATTTTGGCGACACCCTGACACCCACATTGTTACAATCATCAGCTTGTGCCCTTGTTGCAGCTCCAAATGAGCCTCATCGATGCAGCAACGCTAGCAAGTTTGGCTGTGAAGGCGCCGGAGGGGGTTATCAAGCAGTCCAACGCAATCCTGCGCGAATTGCAGTGCACTCATGATGCACCGCAGGTCAGATTGCGATCGATATGCTGGAATAGTCCTCACTCGCACGTGTGGCGTCACTGGAATGCGTCTGGCGACATCTCCTCGCACGCATGCGTACACACGCCGCCAGACATGCGGGTTTGTAATGCCGATCCGCACATGATGATGCATCATGCAGGCATGGACGGCGCTTTGTGGACACGTCCTAGCGCCGGAGCTGCCCTTTGCTCTGCATCAGCTCCTGGCGCAACGCGTCGCAGAGCACTGGGATGTCAGCTCCAAGGTAATGCTGGTGGCGCCTGGTCACCCAGCCTTGCTGGTGCCTGATGGCATCAGAGACGCCAGGGCGATACCTTGGCAAGCAGTTGCGGTGGACCTTGGATGGTCTGATCATCCTGACGCACATGCAGGGGCCCTTCCCGCTGTGGTGGCCGTCGCAATCCAGTGTGCGGCTGACAAACCTTTCCAATTTCATAGCCGGCCTGCAGGTGAGACTCTTGTGGCCCTGCAAAAATCAATAGCCGGAGCTGAGCAGCGCTAAAATGACTCCGTGTCGGTGTCTTGCTGCGGATTTACCTGAGCGCGTCAAGGGCAGGGTCCGTCATCACCGACAGCGGTGCTGTTGGAGGTGCATGCAGGACCCGGTGTGGCAGCGGCACAGGACGGGGGACCCAGCTGCGGATTTGCCGCTGCTGCAGCAGCTGTCGTGCCAGTCTCCAGAGGTCTTCTGGCTGGGCGTCCTGGCCCAGCTTAATATGCACTTCCATCGTCCGCCTGACAGGTGCAGATGGCATGTAGGCCTACAATGATTGCCGCATGCCAGACAGTGCTCTCAATCATTGAATGTCTGGCGTGATCAATGGATGTACTCACTGGTCTGGACTCCCAAGAACCGACACCATTGCGACACATCTGGGCCCAAACTGACCTCGCAGCTGCCAAGGCCGGCGCAGGATGCTGCGCGATCCGGGCAGCGCCGAGGAGGCGCAGTGGCTGCCGGGCGCCCGGTTCAACATCGCAGAGAGCGCGCTGCGCGGCGCAGACAGCCGGCCGGCGGTGGTGTGGGCGGACGAGGCCTCGCCGTCTGAAGTCAGGACGCTCAGCCTGGGGCAGCTGCGGCGACAGGCAATGGCGGTGGCGGCTTCGCTGCAAGGGAGCGGCTACGCACCGGGTGTGCACTCTTTCCCCAAGCAACCGGCCTTATCGGCACGCGTGCCTCCACTGGTTTCCAGGGGGTGTGCTGACTGACGGCGGGCTGCACGGTGGTGTGCTCTCACAGTCAACGAACATGAGAACTCATCTCCACCTGGACCATTCCTGACCTAGAGCTTCAACTTGAACTTCAGGGGACGCAATCGGCATTGACATGACAATGAGTGTAGAGTCGGTGGCTGTCTTTCTGGGCATCATCCTCGTGGGCTGCATTGCGGTCACGGTGGCGGACTCTTTCGCTGCGCGAGAGATCGGCGCGCGCCTGCGCATCGCGCGCTGCAAAGCCATCTTCACACAGGTACCGCTGCTGCAGAGCGCTTTTGTTTATATGTTAGTTTTAATTATGATTAAATTTTAATTTTATTATACATTTAAAATACAAAAAGAGAGAAAAAATTCTTAGATTTATGTTTATTTATAGATAAGAGCGGACGGCGGCTCTTCAAACCCAAGGCCATCTTCAACCCTCATTCTGCTGAGTGGGAAAATTCTACTTGACATGGCGGGCCCCTCAAAGATTTGCTGCCGCCTCATGTTTGCGCTCAAGAGGCAGACGTGATGCGCTGCCTTGACACGCAAGCACACTGCACATGGCAGCCTACCCGCGGGCTGCAGACCTGATAAGCCTGCACATGCGGGCGCCTGCGACGCAGGACGTGGTCATGCGCGGCGGCAAGGCGCACCCGCTGTTCAGCCGCGTCGCCCAGGCGGGCGCCCCGCCCGCGGTCGTGGTGCCGGTAGACGCCGCCAGGGGCCTGCAGGTGCAGCTCCGGAAGCAGGACGTGAGTTGGGACGTCTTCCTCCGCCGCGGCGCAGTGGCGCCTGCGACCACGCGGCCGCACGTGGCCGCGGCCGGCGACATGTGCTGCGTGCTCTTCAGCTCGGGGACCACAGGCAAGCTGGGACTTTCGGACTCTGTGTGCGATTCTAACAGCTCCCTCCACCTTGATTGCAGCCTCTGATACCAAGTTGCCGCCATATCAAACAGCAGTCTGCCAGCAAAGCGCCATGCATCGTTGACGCCGGCATCAGGACTGCAGGCCAGCCAAAGGCGATACCTTGGACCCACACGACCCCCATCCGCTGCGGCACGGTGAGCTGACATATGCCAATGCAGCGAGTCAGTCTGCTGCCCAGTCGTCAGGGGGGTGTCCTCTCCGCTTGCTGGCACACGAAACGATTTGCGTGATGGATTCATGCACAGTGGTGTGTGAGGGATTTGACTGCTTGCATCAGGATGCGTGGGCTCACCATGACCTGCACCCCGGCGATGTCGTCGCCTGGCCCACCAATCTTGGATGGATGATGGGTGATGCCTCTGACACCTCCTGATGAACTGCTGGCACCTGCTTGGGCGCCATTCGGTTGCATTAAATACTCCTAGGCGTCAGGCCTTGTCTGATACCGCGACGTGGCTTGTCTACTGGCAGTGACAACACAAATTCTCGGACCTGCAGGCCCATGGCTCGTCTTTGCCAGCCTCTTAAACCGATCAACAATGGCGCTCTTCCAGGTACCAATTTCACGCTTGGTTGATTTGCATTTGCATTCGCTGGCGACCCTGCCATCTGGCGGCGCACTGCTCTTGGGAATCAGGTTGACACCCAGCTGGTCGTGAAGATGCTCTGCAAAGCGAGAAGTAGCATGCGAATGCACAGGGGGCGCCGCTCGGACGGTCATTCGGCAAGTTCGTCTCAGCAGCCCGCGTCACAATGCTCGGCCTGGTGAGTACGACTGCCATGCCGTCACCTGGTGGACGTGCAATGAGTGCTTCCTTTCACGTCAGCAGTTTCCCAATGCAATCAGATGCATGCTGCGTATCGCCCTGCATGCGCATGCTTGCGGGGAAGGCATGCTCACATCCGGCAGGTGTCCCCCAAAACAAACCCAAACTGCCCCGTACAGGTGCCCTCGCTAGTACGCTCCTGGCGGGCGTCCGACTGCATGGCGGGCCTCGCCTGGGAGCGCCACCTGCGATGTTTCAGCTCCACGGGCGAGGCATCGGCGCCAGCGGACTACGCCTGGCTGATGGCACAGACGCGGTACTGCTGCCCCGTCATCGAGTACTGCGGCGGTGGGGTTTCTCTGGGATACCCTCCCCTCCCCGCGGCGCCGCCTCCTGGCTGCTGACACAAAGGGGCTGGATTGCACGGCGCCGGGGCCAGCGCGCGCACTGGCCTGTGGGGAGGCGGGCGCGCCCGCCGGCCGTCCTGTGTATGGACGGGGTAGCTCGCCGCAGGGAAGCCCGAGTGTGGCATGTTGTGATGCCAGCCGGACAGGCTTCGCGACACAGCGTGCTCCCCTCTGTAGGTGCGAAGCTGGGCGGCGGATGTAGAAGCTGGGCAGTGGCCGTGATATCATCCCAGCCTCATTGCAGGCACGGAGCCAGGAGCCACACGGTGCCTTTCCGGGGGCACGGGGCTGGACAACAGCCACCTCAGCTTGTCCATTGGAATGTCCATGACAATTGTCTGTCGTGTTGCTGAAGGCACGGAACTTGGCGGAGGCTATCTCAGCGGCAGCCTGCTGCAGCCGCAAGCGCCTGGAGCCTTCAGCATCCCCACCCTGGGCACGCAGCTGTGCCTGCTGCTTGCCGATGGGCGGCAATCGCCGCACGCGCSGKGGGCGCCGCCGGCGACCGGCGAGCTGGCGCTCGTGCCACCAATGCTGGGCAGCTCACAGCGGCTTCTGAATAGGGACCACCATGCCGCCTACTTTGAGGCGAGTCTGCAGTGCCTGCGATGACTCTGTGAACCTGTGGGATGAATGACATGATTTCACGAGGTCGCTGCTGCAACTGAAGGATAGGTGGGATGTGCTTCGAGGTTCTGATATGCAAGTCTCTCAGCAAGTGCCTGGGCAGCAGCTTGATCCACAGGATAGCTCGGGGGGAAGGAAAACGAAGATTGAAAGAAGATGAGCGTTGCAGGCATTGTGCAGCTCTGGGTGGACATATGGGGCGACAGGGCTTTGGGCGACAAGGCTTTCGGCGACAAGGCTTTTGGCAATGCGTGGCACATTCGACCTTACACTCCCATCCGGTGTTCTGCTTGATATCCTGCAGGGCATGCCGCTGCTGGAGGGCGGCAGCGGCACGCAGCTGCGGCGGCATGGTGACGAGGTGCAGCGGCTGCCTGGCGGCTACTACCAGGCACTGGGGCGCACCGATGACACCATGAACCTCGGCGGCATCAAGGTACTGGCTCGGTCATGCACCTCCCCCGTCCTCTTCCCGAGGCCGCAGTTTTCTGGCACCGCACTCACATGTTGGGCGGCACTCGCGCAGCGCAGGGTGAGCTGCGCGAGTGCTGCAGGCACGTCCCTTGCGCTGCGCCTGCACCTGATGCTCATGCAGACGCTCTGTCGCTTGTGTCGCTTCCGACCATCGTTTCTGGCTAAGATCAGGGCCCCTTTCACACCTGATCTGAACGTCTGATCTCAATGCCCGAAGTGCACGACCCACGCCTCCTTGAAACTGAATATTGGTCGTAGGTGAGCTCTGCGGACCTGGAGCGGGTGTGCGCCGCCGCCAGCGCTGACATCGCGGACACAGCCGCCGTGGCGGTGCCGCCGTCCGGCGGCGGCCCCGACCGCCTGGTGCTGTTCCTGGTGCTGGCGGCGGGGGCAGGTCTGGACGCGGAAGCCGCCAGGACACTGTGCCAGGCGGCGGTGCGGCGGGAACTGAACCCGCTATTCAAAATTCACGCCGTGGCGCTGCGCGAAGCGCTGCCGAGGACCGCCTCCAACAAGGTCATGCGGCGGGTGCTGCGTGAGCAGGCGATGGCGGCGGGCGGCGGCGGCGGCGGCGACGACGAGGGCGGTCAGATTCGAGCCAAAATATAGCAGCTACTACCTGCAATGCTGCCTCCACCGACCTTTGGTCCGGAGCGGCGTGGCGATGTGGGCTTTTGGCCAGTGGTCAGCTATCCTCTCCTCAGCGTCAACAGGACCCTCATGCAGCACTGGCGCCGGTGAGCAGCAGCGGATTCCGACGCTGCGGATCGGTGCAGTCGATCCTTTTTGTGAAGAAAGGACTGGAACCTCGGCGGGTTGCAGGTGATCCGACTGCCCTCATACTTCCCCATACTGCATGGCAAGCGCAATTGGCTGAGAGCTCTCCAGCTGAATATACCTGAACAATGGGTACCCACAATGATGCGCAAACCGATCAGTCTTAGAGAGGCCCTCGATGGAAGAAAATTTGCAGCATCAGAATTTCCCCGTGGCAGAAATAAGTAGTCAACAAGTCCTGACAAAATCCCTTGCATTTTGCACGACTGAACTCATCACTCTTCATCTCTTGCGACGAGACCCACAAGCCATCGCTTAGCGCGTAGCCTGTCTGCACACTTGCTTCGCTTCCTTCGCCACGCGCTCCGCACTCTGCTCGGGTTTCACATCTGCCCTGCAGGCCCTTGTGTGCAGCTGTGCAAGGCTTGGGAAGGCAGCTATTGATCAGCCGCATTGGGCTGCTGAGGCCTTTTTCCAGCATTTCCAGAGCCAGCTGAGGCACCATGGTGTGGAAGGAGCCGGTGTACCCCACAGATGTGCCCGTCTATACGCCGGAGGACAAGTACAGGGACCCCGTGGCCCTGCTGGAGCACCGGGAGGCCGTCATGCGGCGAAGGGAGATCGACGTGGAGAAAGCCAAGGTGAAGAAACTATGGCTGCACCTACTAGTTGTTCCGCCCGCAAGAAGGACCTGCCGCATGCAGGCTCGCCTGGGCACTCCAGTTTGCCCCCTTGTTCAGTGACTCATCGCTGCTGCGGCGTACGCAGATACTGCGGAACAAGGTGCGGGAGTGCTACGTGAGGGAAGGCGTCAACCACTTCCAGCACTGCAAGAAGGTGCGCATGTGCACATGAGCGCAGGCAGGCGTCAGCCCTGGTCTCCTGCATGCTGGCCTCGCCACTGCTAGCTACAGGATCTACTCTCGCCCTCGGAGACTGATTTGCTAAGCGATCTGCCGTCCATTTCCTTACTGTCAGGCTGCTCAGCCGAGTCCCGCTGTCTGCTGTCTCGCGCAGTGGGTGGACTTGTATCTGGATAGCATCAAGGGCGTCGGCTTTTACCGCTCGAACAGCGGGCAATTTGACGTCAATGGGGTCGACCCGGAGCTGTGAGGGCAACGACGGACCTGTGAGGGGAGAAGAAGAGGGCCGGAGCACTTGGCCTGCTGCCGGCAAGATCAGAGGCATAATCGAATGTTAATGTATTGTGCACATTGAACACTGTGGACAGTGTACCTACAGCTCGGAGTTTGCTGGTAAACGCACTGCCTTCGTACTGTCCGGCGCTGCAGATAGTTCAACCACTGTAAAGCTCGTCAGGCACCATGACATGATTCAGTACCTAGACTCCAGCACACCAGCGTCTGAACAGATTGATGCATGTACCCAGAAATGCTCGAGGCTCACGACAAATCCTGAACGAACACACGCAGCTGCCCTTGATGCAAAATCAAACGCTGCGATTCTAGCATTGACAGCACTGTGCAGGCAACTCCGTCACACGGCCAGTGGGAACCAGCAGCTGGTTCAGATCACGCAGCTGTGTAATCATGCGGAGGACACATTTGCTGCAGTCAGTGACCAGTGGCCTGCCATCCAGCCACCGGCAGCCGTTTCATGCATTGCCTTGTCATGAAGGCGTTCCTCTAGGATGTGTAACCCCAGGTCGATTCAGATCTGCAAACATGAGCAGTTTGGCCTCAGCCCCAGCACCTTCTGGCAGGCTTCATTCACGGGTGGCGAAGAAACCTGCACTGCCCGCCCAGTCTCCTCGCAGTTGGTGGAGTCAGGGCTGGCGCCGCACCCGTGCATGACAGTGACGAAGGAAGGCGGGGAAATCGGAGCAATTGCCGCCGGCGCAGAGTCAATGCCGCGGGGGAAGCTCGGCAGCAGCGAGTGGCGCGGCTTCTGGCGCGGCGGCGAGTGGCCATGCCGGGAGGGGCCACCGGCGCCGAGGCTCGGGCTGCGGCGGCGCTTGCTGTAGTGGTCGGCAGCGTCTTGATAGTGGCTTATCCTGTCCCGACCTGTGTCATTGTCCTTGCTGGGTGGCGGGCTGGGGTTGCGCAAAAGTTCCCAGCAGTCGTGGCGCCAGTGGTCGGACGATGGGCTGTGGCGGCCGCCACGGTCACCCCAGCGGTCCCTCCCTTCGTGTCGGCTGTCGCGATGGCTGCGTGGGGACGGCGAGCGGCGGCGGTGGGTGTGGTGGGTGTGGCGTCCACTCTTGAACGAGGGCGAGCGGCAGCGGTCGCTGCGACTGCCGCGGTGGCGCGTGGCAGCCAAGGAATGGCTTCGAGCGCTGTGAGAGCGGTGGGGGTGACCGGGGGGCTCCAGGTGGTGGTTGCGCTGCAGGGCAGGTGTCGGGCCGGAGGAGCATGGAGACAGGCTGCGTCCGATGCGCTCACCGGGGTCGGTGGCTGCACAGAGGGCTTGGCGCAACAAAGGTGGGAGAGCGATCTCGCCCTCCTCTCCGTCATCCGCTGGCGACTCTGCTGACCACTCCAGGCCGAACATCTGGAGATGCATCCGGAAAGACGATGCTCAGCTCTGCGGGAGGTGCACCTGCCAAAAGCGATGCATGCTGAACTGACACTGAAGCCGGGCATCCTGACATCGCTGAGGTAACTTGCTAGGTGCCATTGACATTGCGGCACATCGACCGGCCCAAGTAAAGGCACTGTGCCACACGCACGGAGTGCGCCGCACGTTGTCACAAATGGTGTAGCTTCCAAAAAGTACAGCATGGCCCTCACCCCACCTGGTAGTCCTCCCGAGTGGCATAGTCCAGCTCCAGGTGATGGTGGTGGAACTTGACCAGGTGCAATTTCTGCAGGACAAGCGGAAAAGGCGGAAATTGGACTGCTTCGGACTCGATGTGTGCTTGGCGCCCAGCAGGGCATTGACAGCGGCACTGTCGGATGCAGGCTCCTCAGATCAATAATCATGTTATTCGCGCACAGAGAGCTGCGAGCAGCAAACATCCTGCCGATATCTGTGCAGTGGCGTGGTGCATGCTCTCAATGCCGCAGGCAAAGATCCTTCATCACCTCGTACGCATGCTGGGCGTCGCCAGAGCTGCGACAGGGCGCAATTGCCTCAAGCAAGCGTATTTGACTAGCTATAAACGAAGTCTAATTTGGCATCCAGCAAATGCAGGAATCAAGAACTTGGACGAGGGTGCAGACCTGTTGAACTCCACGAGCGCGCACCGTTGTCTGTAGTGTTACCAGAGTGGCAACGATGTGACCGGGGCAAACGCTGGGCTTTCGGGTTTCATTACACTGGTGTGCACGTTCTGGCTTAGAAAGACGCCATTTGCTGAGGGGCGCGGCATGTGCCGGGGCATGTCATGCATGTATGTAGCACCCTGGTTGTCCTCACTCTTTATTGATCTTGATGTTTTCAATCTTGCCGTACGACCCAAACAGCTCCCTGCAACAGGTGCAACGCTGGTTGATCATGCAGCTAATGGCCTTATATATGGCAATATCCAGCTTGAGTGCTAGATAGAGATAGATTTATCTTACGACAAGGCTAGGCCTTTGGTACGCAAACAATTGATACTCAATGCATCTTTGAAGGTTGGACTTGATGAGCACGCACTTGAGCTCCTCTGTCGACTTCGCTTTGCATCTGTCGACGAAGACTGCGAACTTGCTGATCTGCTTAATCATTGTGTTGTCCTGATGCCAAATCACTTCGACCGAATCAGCTGCTCGACCGCGTCATCAGGCAGCGCCACAACGGTTGTCCGCTCACGCATTCATCAGACTGTTCCTAAGCCTGCATTGTGCCAGTGAACTGCGCATGGGGGACTTGGAGGGTCTGAAACCGGGTCATGCAGGGCCGCTAGGAATTCCAGCTGCGGGGAAGGGCAAACTATCGGACGAGGAGATCGCATCATGCTGTTGCTGTGCTAAGCTCGCTGTTGAACGGATAGACAATGTCAGCGAACAAAACCATTTACAGCTCCAAGCGCCCACCGGTACGTATTGGAGTTCATTTTAGGACGCCTGTGAAGATCTTCTGACAAAGTCAAAGCAGACCGTTGGGCAACACGCTGACACGGCTGCCGACTGGGAAATCCTGAAGAACATTTGGTCGAAGCACAAATTCTATCTCCTGGGCGGCTGCTCGATGGCGAAAGTTCCCAGGTTGCCCAACCGGTAGTCCTTCAGCAGGCGCTGCCCCGCCCTCTCCTCGTCCCCCTGCGGTATTTGTACACGACACGACTGCTCGGATCCCATCCGGGAAGCACCGTGAGTCTCGACGAGCACGGCGACATGTAAGGAGCAGAGCCGAGGCGAGCAACACGTCAGGCCCCAAAAGACGCAGGACCCATGAGTGTTGAGGTGCTGCTGATGCGAGATAAACCGTCAAATTCAAGTACCTGGAACATCGCCTCAGCCAGTTTGGCCACGAAGCTCTCGCCTGAGAGGCCGACTGGACTGAGCTTGTACCTGCACAGCCGGACAGCCAGGTTGAGCCATAGTGTCTTTTACCTAGAACAAGGCAGCCCGGACCATGCAGCCACAGAGCGCAGACGCCAGCATCAGGGCCACACGCATGCAGCTGGCAGTCCGTTCCGAGTAGGGCAGCAGTCACAGCCAGGAGTCTCAGCCCGACCGCAAGTCCTGACAGCCATTCTGAACTCTGTCGGCCCTATTGCATGGTCAGCACTACCGCCGGCGCCGGCGTCGCCGCTTGGCGGGTTTCGTGCCCTCACCGCTGCGTAAAGCTGTTGGCGATGGCGCCGCCTGTGGGCAGCTGCAACACGGAGTCCACCATCGCGGCGGCCACCAGACTCCCGATGTACGCCGCCTCGCCAATATCGTTGCACACCGCCAGCCGCTGCGCAACCGTCTGGTTGCGCAGCCCCATGGGCAGCACGCCTGTGTGTCGAGGATGCAGTTTCATGAGGCTACGCTATACTTTCCAATGGAACAAGGCACCAAGCATGCTGCTTTTGCGGCACAGGCCGCAGCTCGGATATGACAGCAGATGCGACAGATGCAAGCGGCCGCGGCAACCGCCGTTGCCAGATGGGTGCTGTCGGTGGGCAGACTGCATCCCTCCATTGGTTCGATTGTCCTCATTGGTCGGCACCAATCCCCTGCTTGATACAAAGGCCGCGCTGCTCGGAAGACAAAGGGAGGAAAAGAAGGAGACAATGTGACAGCAGGGGCATGAAAGGTGGACCGGGGGTGTCCAGGAGGTCCACGTCGCCGCCGAGGCGCAGCCATCGCAGCTGGCGGGTGACGCCGGGGCGCGGCGCGGAGGGCGCCACCTTGCGCCCCAGCAGCCTGTTGATCAGCGCACTCTTGCCCACGTTGGGGAAGCCCACCTGCGGACGGCGCCGGTGCCACAAAAGAGACTCGGAGCCTTCCATTGCCTCCGTTGGCTCGTCATGTCGAGGGTTGGGCAGTGAGTGGGCGTGGTCATTGGCTGCTGCTTGGAGGGTCACTTGTGCAGTGAGCTGATACATGACGCCCGTGCACAACCTTGGGTGTGCGAAGCTTCAGTCTGATGCACAGGCCCGCCAGCATGCTGCTTCCAGGGTCCAGAAGCTGCTGACACCAGCGCCTCACCACTGCGGCTTTGAGCGCCCTGGGCTGGATGCCGCGCCGCGTGCGGGCCTCATTGATGCCGCTGCCAGCCGCGACCGCTGCCTTTGAAACCTGCAGAGCAGAGCGCGCAACTTACTGCATGCCGGACCTGAGCCCGCACGAGCCTCCGTCTTGCCGGGGATGTTGCGCTTCATCATCCAGCGGTTCACTCTCCACGGCGGCATGCCGCCCACGAATGGGCACGCATGACATATTATGGGCCAGCGTGCAGCAGCCACAGTGGGCCAGGATGAGCCCCACGTTGGCAGTCCAGTGTCCGAGCGAGACAAGTCGGCAGAAGCGAAACTCGCCCACCTTGCGCACGCCGGTGCCGAGCTTGGCGTCCGTCCAGAAGGCGGACTGCTGCTGGCTGCGGAAGTAGGCGCCCCACACCGCCTGGTCCTCCTCAGACACCATGTCCACGCGGTTGAGCAGCAGCAGGTGGGGCTTGTTGCCCACCCAGCCGGCTAGCTGCGGGTGCGCCGTAGCCATTGGTATCCTGCGGCATAGGCAGGACTTGCCGCGATGGGCGCATTCGAGTCTTTTCTGACGGCGCCGCTTCTTGCAAGGATGTGCGAGTCTTGTTGCTCGCCAGCTGTGGCGGCTTCACAAGCAGAGCGCACATGCGGAGCATTGGTGTGTCATGACATGCCCACCTTGCGTCCCGCACTTCTATGACCAAATCAACGCTGCCCAGCTGCTCCTTCAGGGCCCGCTCAGCCTTTGCGATGTGGCCTGGGTACCACTGCACCATGCGCGGCTGCAGCAACGAAGTGAGGACAGGCCTTGGCAGGTTTGATCGGTTGACAGACTGTGGCTTGGCGACCGCTTGCACAGCCCGAGTGCAGCTTTGTGAGGCAAAGTCCTGCAGCAGACTGGGACTGCAAGCCATATACGCGGGGCCTCAGGCGTACAGTGGACTTGGAATGCTGGCAGGGTCCGTGAGCCTGTCGAAATGCAGCTTGTACCTGCAGCGATGTATCCTCCGCGGCCACCGGGGTCTTCAGCGCGGCCAGTGTCGTCAGGTCCTGCAGCAGCAGGCAAAGATGAATGAGCATCGTGGTACTGTTCACAGAATGTTTCGATTACTTGGTGTGGTTTGTCCGGGCACTGTGTCCTGCTGGCAATGCCTGAGGACTCTGCTCATTCGCCGCTTACCTGCGTCGGGCGGCGCTGATGCCGCTGCTGGTGCACATAAGGCATGAATGTCGTCCGTCGCAGCTGCTGTGCGTTGCGATGTAACGCTGTCGTGCAGCGTGCATTGGGGCCATCCTGCGTGCTTCGCAAAACCTGCGCCAAGAGGGCATGCTGGCAGGCTGCTGTATACGCCATATTAGAAGTTTGGCTGTTGTTGGCAGTGGAAACGGCGTGACTAAGTTATCAGGTGTGCGTGCAGATGCAGAATAATGTCTACGGCGGCGGCCACTGCTGTGTCAGCTCTTCATCTCGGCACGTGGAATCATATTCGTGCCTAAGCGACTACATCTGCATCATTACATGGCAGCGCACCCTAAATTCTAAACCTTTATTCCTAGCCTGACCCCCTGTTCCAACCAAACCCACCTCCGGCATTGCGCGCCCCGCTCAGGCGGCTCAACACTGGCTGTGCATTGCCTGTACGGTTGGAGGTCCAACACATGACCGCTGGTGATGACTGCTGGGCGCGGAGTCATCCAGCTGGACGATACGCAGGACAACAGCGCAGAGGCGCAGCCCACTCCCAAGTTACAAATCACATCTTGCCCTCGCTGGTTGCCACTGGCCGCTTGCGGGCAGCCGGCGCCCTGAACGCGGCGATGCCTGCGGGTTACATCTCGCCGTCAGCTGGAGGCGGAGCCTGTGCCGTCAAGAGTGCCCAGGATGCCATCGTGCGACTCTGCAGCAAGTGAATAGCAGTGAAGAAGAAGGAGAAAGTTGACCGCACGCAGCGGTGAGAGCAGTTGCGCAGCGTGTCACAAGACAGGACACCAGCAGGGGTTTGCCGGCAGAGAGTCGAACTTACCTGTGATGTCGCGTCCCGAGACAAGCGCGTTGACCTGGTGTGTACCCTCGTAGGTGTGGATGGCCTGCGTCAAGCATTCACGAGCCACAGGATGATTTGCGCCAACTCTTGGTGCCGCATCGCGGTTTCCAAAGAAGCTCTGATCAATATGGCGGCATGATCAGTAGAAGAGCAGCACGATTGAGATCTCTGCATGCTGCCGTCAGCAGTGCACTCGAAGGTGCGCACCTCCATGTCGCAGAAGGCCTTGGCCACCAGGAAGTCGCTGACGATGCCGTTGCCGCCCAGGAGCTCGCGCGCCATAGCCACCACCTCCCTCCCCTGCGTTGGACAGTAAGTCATCAGATTGGGTGACACGCAGTCTTGTGATTGTGATGACCAGCTCGGAGCACCAGGCTGATGGCACGTCTAGCGCGTCATGGGCCTGCGCCGGGGTCACTGCCGTTGGAATGCAGGTGGAGTGCAGCACGGGCACCACGCTGGCAGCCAGCTGCGTGATCGGCGCTCCTACCTGGGCGGTGGTCCAGGCCTTGACGTTGGAGGCCATGGCGTGCGTCATCTTGCCCTCCTCCGACAGCTTGCTTAGCCGCCAGCACATCAGCGTCATCGCCTGTGCGGGCACGGTCACGCATTGATACGCAAGTGCAGCTCAAAAGATCGCGAGGGAGCACAGCAGCTCCACCGGCTGGCCCACATCCAGGGGGCAGGAGCAATTAGCCAAGAGCAGAAATCGGGATGCGCCAGACGAGCGGAACGGCAAGCAAGGGAGCGGAGTGCAACGGTTTCACCAACCTGGATGTTCGCCAGCATACGAGCGAGCTTGTCCTGTGACAGCTGGAAGGAGGACAGCGGCGCGCCAAACTGCTTCCGCTGCCCCAGGTAGCGCACGCACATGTCGTACGCACCCATCGCCATGCCCACCGGCTGCCACGCCACCATGATACGTGACACCGCCAGCACCTGTGTGATCACACGGCCAGGTGGTGAATGCCAGTCAGGTGCAGCAACGCAGCCAAAAAGGCAGCCGAGAAGGCGGGAAACTTTCCCGGTGCGGTGAAATCACATCAAGTGCTTGGAACAGAGCCTGAGCTTAGATTCGCAGTCACAGCAGACACGCCAGCAGACACGGTTCAGACTCACAGGTCAGGTTGGACCAGGCCCTGCCAGGCCGTGCATGTGTGACTCGTTGAAACTCGCACTTTGTTGGTGTCCTGGAAGGAGTTGACGCCGGTGAGGCGCGCTGAGTCCGCTACAAACACATCCTGCATGTCGATGTCTGCGTTCTGGACGCACCTGCGGGCGCAGCAGCTCATCTCATGCACCGAGGGAGCATCCACCCACAGTACACGACGCCCCTCTGACAGTCGGATTTGTGACGGACACCAACTTCGAGCTTGCTTGCCAGATGGCACAGGTCTGAAGTGCGCACAACAGCCCTGCAAGCGCATCGCCAGCGTGTCATTGCCACCTCAGTAGTCGAACGCTGTCCGCTCTCAGCACCTGAGGGAGATCTTCGCCTCGATCTTGGTGGTCGTGAACCCGGGCGTGCCCTTCTTCACCACAAAGGCGTTGACCTGCTTGGTGTCCAGGTTGCGGGCCCAGATGACCACCACATCCGCAAAGGTGGCGTTGCCTGCGCGGTGCAGCACAGGTTGCACAGGCGCTTGAGCCATGCAGTGACACGGGGCCGGCGCACAGATCTCCAGATGAGCTGACCTCGCCTCGGACTGGGCGTGCCTCGTTCCCAGATGCAGAGAGCTTTGCCCGGCTGGCCGCGGCAGGAGCCACAATAAGCATGCAAGGGCGGGCAAGCAAGGCCCACCGATCCACCGCTTGCAGCCGTTCAGCTTCCAGCCACCGGGCACTTTGGCGGCTGTCGTCTGCAGCGCCGAGGCATCAGAGCCGTTGCTGGGCTCCGTCAGGCCCCATGCGCCTGCACAGTTCATAGCAACGTCATGCCAGCAGATTGTGCTTGCGAGCAGACCTGCCCCATGCCACCCGCGCGGCAGGATCTCGGCGGCGAACGCAGCCGGCCCTGGCCAGCCAGCCTTTAAGGCAAGAGCGGCTGCTGGACCATGACCGAGCTGAGATTTCGCCTAAAATCCAGATGGAGTCTCTTGTGACTCACCAATGGACTCCAGGCTGGCTAGCGACGGCAGCAGCTCCCGCCTCTGCTCCTCAGAGCCCAGCAGCCCGATGGTCAGCATGCACTGCGCACGATGATGTACCCATCTTTTTCAAATCTGCTACTATTCCAGATGAAACTGGACATGAACTCTGTCTTTGCTATGCCATGTTGTTATCATACCGGGTCCCCTTTCAAAAGGCCCTTCGAAGCCATTGTCAGGCCTGTCGGTGGAATCAGCCTACCAGGGAGTTGTGCACCATCAGGAAGGTAGACATGCTGGCGTCCACTCTTGCCATCTCCACCACCTACAAGGTGTGCAAAATGATTAGTCATCAGGCTGCTGCTCCCTGCTGTTACACCTTGCCATCGGTGTGAGCACAGCAATTCTGGAACCAGGGTCTGCCAGTATAGGCCCTCAAATTCTGGGCATGTGTATGCTTCTCCGTTCGCCTGAAGGGCGTGCACATTGATGACGAGGAAACGCTTTACCGTCATGGCAGCCTCCATGATAGTCTGCCCCGCGCAGCCAAAGCCGGACAGCGTCGCGCCGCCTAGAGGTTGCAAACGCATCAAACGCATGAGGCAATAACATGCTTCTCATCGAGCGCCATAGAGAAGGAGGGTGTGCCGTGAGATTCGGAGCAATAATGCCTTTGTGCACCGTCTTGCTCACCTAGGTTCAGCTTCCGCAGCTTGGGAATCAATTCGTAAGGGAAAGACGCCCGCTCCCAGTGCCCGGCAATGATTGGAGCGACCTCTGTCTCCTGCAGAGGGTTTGCTGGCTGTCACAGTGGAAAAGGCTTGACGAACAATGGTCTATCCGGACACTCGTGATGAACTTCTGTCGAGCAGCTCCGCTGTGACTGTAACAAGACGTGAAATAGCGGCGCATATGGAGCCGCGGGAGGATCAGCAGCTTGCCAGGCGCCAATGCGCTGCCGCCGCGAGCGACCGCAGCATCACACTATGCCGCCTTACCATGAACTCGCGGACGACGTAGCGCGTCTTGCGCTCCTCCGGCGTCAACAGGTCATCCAGGTTCAGCAGATCGTGCGCCGCCGGCGGGAACGCCGACATGTTTTGCGCCTGCGGGAAATGCGCCGTGAAGCCGCTGGACTGTGCGCGCGTTGGCTGCGGCATGATGCTCGCCTGCGACGACTCGTCGTCTGTGCATACAAAGGGACGGTTACGTTGTCCGGTGACTCCTTTGGGGTCACAGCAAGTCCTCCTGTGGCAGCTCTGTTCTTCCAAGCATGAACAACTGCCAAAGGACGTATCCAATGTTCTATTAGTTCAAGAGCACGTTCGCTGCTACAATAGAGATTTGCAATCCGTCTCACAAGGCAGCATGTGTCATCACCTTCGCCGGCGAAGTGCCCATTCAGCACGCGCAACCGTTCCATTGCGATGCGTCAATGTTCAAGCTCGTCTCCGGTTGCGCAAGCGATGAATGCAAGCGAAATGCAGATGCGGGAACACAAACTGCGCACTCTCGCGAGCACGCTGACTCAGACTTGCCCACGTGGCTATAGAATGTAATGGAAGCAGTTGATGGCAGCAGTCCCGTGGTGCCAGCAGAGCCTCGGATTGGCAAACGCGTGTTCGCCCTGGTTCCATCCCAGCAAGTGATCATGGTGTGTGCACAGTGTGCAGCGATGAGCGTGGCGCCGCTGACGGCCAGACGTGCCCCGTTTAGGACCGCAGTGCCTCAGCATGGTGCACCCCAGAGGCTGTTGGCTCACAGCAGGCAGCAGAGGAGGATGCCCGCGTGCCAGCCGGTCGCAGCTCTCAACATAGACTGGAGTGACCCAGACACGCTGGTTGGTGAGACATACATCTAAAAAGCAGAGACTGCATGATGCGCCGCGGCGCTGGGCCTTGTGTTCTTGAATCGGTACTCATCAAGACGATACCTTTTTAACACAACCTGTCGCAACCTTGGTCGTAACACCTGCCGCAGGGCTTGCGGGTGCCGTCCTGGGTGTCGCAATTGGCATCGGTGCCCCGGCGTTCTACATCAGCCGCGACAACGCAGATGAGGTGAGCATCACGATGCATGCCTGGCCGAGGCCCGACTACACCCTCGTGCATGTTTCAGACATATCGCGGTGACCGCCTCCTCCTCGGACGACACCGCATGGTCCTTGCGCCGCGACATCCGCGTCCATGAACCTGACGGCCAGACAATGTTCTGGCAGAAACGGTTGGAGGAGCTTCGGGAGCTCAACAGGGAGACGTTCAAGGCGACGGGCGAGTACATGACAGAGGTGAGCTTGCCAGTGCCAATCCGAGCCAGCTGCGCAGCATCAGGCAGATGCCCAGCAAGTGTATGATGACGTGTGTGGATTTGGAGAGGCTGTTCTGGAGATCAAGAACGCATGTTGCAGGACTGAATGACTCGCACATGCCTCGCAGGAGGAGATTGCAAAGTTTAGGCGACCTCGGTGGACCGACCGTAGGTGCGGGTGCTTCCAGCGCTCTCCACAGAGTCAAATGCAAGGGACATGTCATGCCTGAACGCATCAATGTCACACACCTTGATTCATGTACGACAGACGTGAGACTGTTTTGCATCTCATTCCTGCAGGGAGTTCCAGGACGATGACTGAACCTGCTCAAGTGCCGGGTCGGTCTCCGGGTTGCTGACGGACTCGCTGGCAAACAGCAACCCTGCTAACCAGGACGTGAGTGGATGGCGCACAGCATTGATGTGCTCATTCTGATTTGATCAGATTACTTTTGATCAGCTGCAATACTGCAACATGGTCGATGATCTGACCTTGCGCAAATGACATCCGCCCAATTGCAGCGAATGTGCTTACTGGTGTCGGTCAGCGTTGTGTTCGTGCGGTGGCACGCTGAGCAGTTACCTCAGATGTGTTGCAGTCGGCTTTTTCTGCAGACTGCTATCGAACACAGATTCAAACACGACACGAGGTGGAATGGAGCAATCGTTGCAAAAATGTGCTTCAGGCGTGCAGTCGAATTGTTCCAAGGTAATCGCGCAGGCGCGCACAGCCCGGCAGCACTCACGCATTGGCCGCAACATTTTCCGCCTGCTCGATTATGCATCTGCCTCGTTTCGACAGCGTACGACCCTGAGAACCACCACCGATGATTACTACATGCCTAACGCAAACACTGGGGGCGATCTGCGTCTGTTTCAACGTACGAAATATGCATTTGTTCGAAGAGGATTTTCGGGCATCCGCAGCATGTTGTCCCTCTCACACACACTCGCGCAGCCACTGCAACTGAAGTGCCAAACTTATCCGCGACTCATGCCCGTGACCACAGTACCACAAAATATATTCGCTCCATCTTCAAATAAGTTCACTGTGCTCGACTGGTATCGCTGCAGCAATTGGGTGCTCTGCTCATAGAAGCGCACAATGTTGCGATCTGCAATCGCATTGCCCGTCAGCAGCGGCGATTCCGGGGCAATGATGCTCGGCTCCACGTTTGCAAAGTCGTCTGCCGGCTCGAGGAGCAGCGCCTTCGGCTGCTGTTGCAAGCTGCCTGCAGCCGCCACTGCTGGCTAAGGAAGACACGGTCCCGCAGAATGCCAATGACTGTATGAGGCAAAAGTAGAGATGACTGACGCGGCTGAACGCAAAGGCGACTGGACCGCAATACATTGCAGCATAGCAAACCCTTGTTTCAGGGCCTAAGAGTGCAACCGCATTGTGCCAGAAAGGACAGCAGCCGCGCACCTATCTGCACGATGCGCATGCTGTCCAGCTTGACGCCCAGCGCTGCTCTCCTGTCAGCCAAGTAGGCATCGATGCGGCTGTGCAGGCCTTGCAGCGCCTCCGGCCGCATCTCCTCGTCATCATCCTCGTGCAACAGCCTGAGAGACGGGCACAGGAGCCTGAGAGCGAGGGACCTCACGCCCTGTTGTAGCCGGTATGTAAGCCGACACGTTGCATCCGGATCATCTAAGGCACAGTCGAGCGAGATGCTATTATGAGGGCTGCAGGAGCCCACCTGAGCTCCGATCTCAGGGCAGCAGTCTCCAGGGTCAGCCGCTGCACCGCGAGCACCGGGTCCACCTCCTCGTTCACCGCCACCTGTGTATAAGCTCACTCAATTGCGAATCCGCCGCCACGGGCTGGTCACCACCATGTGCTGGATGTCCACTTTCTTGGGGGCAATTGCCGATGCGTCGCATAAGGTCTCTGGCCGCAACCATGTAATCTTCCGCCTCACCTCGTTCTTGATTATTGCCATGCACTGCGCACAGCGGCAGGTGGCGATGGACTCGTGGTGTCCCCGAGAAACAGCTGCGGTCGCACAAGAGCACTGAGCCCAAAGTCATAAGAGGATATGCTTCGTATGTGGCCTCTACTGATGCAGGACCGCTGCATGATGACGCAGCCTCAGCGTCTTTTGGCGTCGACAGGGCGCTCTGCACTCAGCATGGAGAGCGGGTGAGGCAGCGCTCCCAGGCAGGCGGGTTCTCCCACCAGGTTGAGGGCTTCCTCCTCGCTGGCGGTGCGGTGCACCGACAAGGCCGCGCAGGTGCATGCGCGACTCCAAACCCTCCAGCAGGTGCACCCGCTGCAGGCCATCGAGGCTGCGCACGGTGTCGCGCGTCGCCGCCAGCAGGTCGAACGCCGCCTCGTTGTGGATCTCCGCGCAGGAGACGTGCACATGCGCACCGTTCCGCAGCCTGTGCTTCAGCGACGGTGCTGGCCCGGCACTGCTGAGCGCTGTGGCTGGCAGCACACTGCATGTGGGATGATGCCCGCGTTGGAGGTCCCAGCTGTTGGCACAAACTGCGGGCGGACCATCAGATGCCGTCGGGTGATGTGTCAGGCAGCAGACTGAGAAGTAAGGAGTGTGGGGTTCGACTTTCCGAGTATGTTCTGTCGCTGCGCTTGGCCAGCTCGCTGTAGATGAGTGAGATGGCGCGCGGGATGATGCCACGGTCCACATATCGCTCGGCACCGCCCATCATCGTGAATGTCTTGCCCGGATCGGTTTGTCCGTATGCAAAGAAGGTTCCATTGACGCCATCTAGGGCTGCCAGCACAATTCTCTGGGCGACGTGGCCAAACACCTGACGCATGCCGCAAAGAGTATGCGGAATGCTGTGAATCCTCGGCACCGCAAGGCACGGCAGGCGGGCACCTGCTCCCGCTGGGTGTCCGTGCCGAACACTCCAGAGAAGCCAAATTAAAGCACCTCACGCTGGTTGTTGACGGACCTGCACGGTGGCGACGTGCGGATAGGCAACGTTACAGATGCAATTCCTTCAACGACGAGTCGCGTGAAAGGTTGGCATCTTTTGAACCCTCTGAAAACTGTGGTATGCTCATCGCTCTGCACGGTAAGCGATCCAGAGGGATTGCGGACCGGCTTTGCGCGCAGCAACACCTCGACCGAGCTCACAGTCATAGCGTGACTACCAGCATCCGGATGTATCAACAGATGGTCGTGTCAAACAAGTTCTGCTATACAAATTAGATCCCTTTGTGCTTCCATGACAAGACGACAATCTGGCACCGACGATCGGTCCGAGGGCAGAAAGCTACTCACAAGGGTTTTAGATGGATCACCGTGCGGCACTACAGATCATCTGCCATGATGATGCACCCACATTTGCGTGTCCTTGTTGACCAGACGGCAGACGCTGCGAACTGGCCTGCTAGCCTCAACCTTCAGCCGGTGCCGTCGTTTGCCCAGCTGCAAAAACTTGTGTGGCTTGGCGTACTCCGACATCCGGACGTTGCAGGCCGCGCGCAGGGCAGCAGATGATGCTGCTCATGCAAGCTTTTGCACCTGGTAGCAGCGTGCAGACCAGCTCTCGGACTCGGAGGGCCACTTTGCCCCAGCGCACGGCGTGTCGGTGCGGGACCGTCTGTCAGAGCGCAGCCCAGCAGGCCTCCTCGCCGTCTGACGAATACCGAGGTCTGCTTCTGGTCGTCCTTGTCAATCATGCCGTGCAGGACGAGACAGCAGCAGACATGGTTCGCAAAGGGCGCTAGCTGCAGCTCATGTGTCTAGCCTGCTGGTTCTCCATTGTCAACCACAGTGGGTCTACTGGATCGATGGCAAGATGTCGCTTGATCAATAGCAAGACGTGTGGCCCTGCTGCTCGCACAGAGGCGGACATCGGCGCGGCATCGGAGGCCTTCCGGCATGCCTACAGGCAGTCCGCCGGCATGCCGGAGGGTTTGGGTGACGGCGTCGCGATCGACGGCATGCAGCAGTTTGCGGCAGCGGTGAGCGGGCAGACAGGCTGCACAGCCGCACGCTTGCTGCATTCCTTGTGTTCTTTGGGTGTGTCACCGTCATCATGCACAAGAGACCCTGATGTGACGGAACCTGCAGATATGGGAGCGGCAGCGCTACATTCCGTCGCCGAGTCGGGATCCGCTCTCGCGTATATTCGACAGCTTTGACGTCGACGGAGATGGTGCGTTGGCTGTAGTGGCCTCGCCTGGAAGGATTCAGGCCCATGCTTTGCAGTTGTATCCGACTCGCCGAGCCCGACTGCCGTGCTGCAGGGCATCTGACAGCGAAGGAGGTGGCAGCTGCCCTCCGCAGCCGCAACGTCCAGCTGACCGAGGAGATCGCCAAGAAGTTCATCGAAGGTGAAGCGCCTGATCCTGCGGCAGCCTCACAGTTCAGTAGTCGGAATACGCGAAGGCATGGGACCTGGCTTTGCATGCATTGATTGGATTTCCCTGTCGATAGTGTCGAAGCCGTTGCCAGGGCATCCTCGTCCCTTGTTTTTGCCAACCTACCGATCATGCATGTCACTGCCTGAACGTGTACTTGGCGGCGCAGCTTCGGATGCGGACAATAACAGCACCGTAGAGAAGGGCGAGTTTGCGGCTCTGGTTCTGCACATGGCGTCGGCAGACCTGCGCAACAAGGTGCGGCACCCGCGTGATACGGCTCTGTGGTCATGGTGTTTAGCACACGGCTCCTCATCACACAGCTATTCTCGGTAGCCCTGAAGGCGGCGAAATCCGTCAGTGACACCGCGTCGTGCCGGACTGTGTCGTGTGTCTTGTGTTGTAATTGTAGTCAGTGAGATGGCCGTTGTGCGCATTGCCCGCAGGAGGTGGCAGACTACTGGGCGAAGCGTGAGTGCGACGCCGACTGCGAGATTGCAGCGAGATCACATGCGATCAAACTACCTGGTGAAACCGACCAGTGAATCCCCGTCGCTGGTCGAGGACCCGCTGCAAGCTACTTTGGCAAGGGTCTAGGGTGACTTGCGATTTGGACTGCGACTTGGACTCCGCGCCTGAGTTGCTGGCGAAGCGCTCAATCTGGTCTGCTCTGTTGTTTGGGCTGGCAGTGTGTTGTTTGAGAGAGGTTTCGTGCCATGCACACTTGTACATTGTCAAAAGGTTCTGCCAGGGAGTCTGCCGCTGCATCAGTGTCTGCAGCTGGCGCAATTTTGGCCGAGTGGGGAATACAATCACCTTTGCATGCTCGCCTTGTAAACGAAAACCGCCCTGCGGCCAGCCACCACCGATCACGACAGCAATGCGCTACTAATCTGTTCTCGGCACGGCATGCCGGGCCGCGCACCGAGTGTCCCGAGCTTGCAGCCCGCTGTCACGGCGCCCAGCTGCATGATCCGGTCCACCTGCATGCCCGTGGCGATGCCGTACATGACGGCCGCATTGAAGGAGTCTCCGGCCCCTGTGGAGTCCACTATTGCCTGCAGCACCCACCACGCCATGCCATGGACTTGGCAGGCTTTCCAGATGCATCCTAAGTAAGATATTATACAGCGCTGTGCACCAGTCGGTGGACACCTGAGTGCCAGTTGCAGCAGCTGGTCATGCTGGGCGAGAGAGCCTCTGCTGCACAGGCGTCACAAGTGGGAAGCAGCTGCCCACCCCAACGGACGCCGCCGATGCCACAACCACCCTGCCGCTGATCGTCGGAGGCTCGCCACCGCCCGGCTGCCCACGGCCGATGGTGAAGCTGCCGGCGCGTTCCACAGTGGTCCCGGCACTGCGCATATGGGTAGTGGTCCGGGGCTCAGGTGCAGGCGTCGTGCCTCATGGTCTCTATATCCGTGCCGCCTTGAAGGCATTCCGGGTCCGAACACGCCTGCAGCAGGCCACCACACCGCTGCCTCATCGTTCAGGTCCGCGCCAGCCACCAAGAAGGTCTGGCAACTGATAGCCTCTCAGGAGCGCTACATGGAGCAGCTTCAATTAGAGCGCACCCGATCTCTGCACCGGACGCCGTGGTGCAGCCCAGTTCCGGGGGCGACTGCCGCTCGTCCAGCTCCAGCCACAGCTCCGCCAGGACGTCGTCCAGGGGCGTCGCCCCGCCTCTGCCGGCTGCCCGGGCGCCGCCATCCGCGGCGCGCTCCAGCAGGATGCTGCCTCGACTGCCTGTAGGCGGCGCAAGTGGGCAGCTGAACCAAGCTCGTGTTCTGCTCGAAGAGGTGATTTTAGATATATATGAAGAGTTGTAAGTTCGGCCTCTGCAGCACCCTCACCAACGCCACCCACTGCAGCTGAGCTGGGGAGTGGGCATGCCACACGTTTCAGCAGGTCGCAGGCTTGCCCCGCGACCCAGACAGGTGCCGAGTGACCAGTGCCTGCTTTGCACGCCCACAAACCCCGCACAAGCCCTCGACAATCATCTGCTTGGCTGTCAGCAGCCGCCCCACGACTCCTGCACGAGGCGTCTCACCCACCTTGGGTGCTGATAAGCCAGCGGGCGTCCGGCAGCGACGCCAGCATCGCCACCATCGCATCGCCCTGCCGATCCTCACCCATCGCCTCCTGCGTCAAAGGCGTCACTTGATATCACGGCATGCATGGGTCGCATGGGCCTGTTACACTCCGATGGCGTCACGTATGCCGCCTCAGGAGTGGTGCAGCGCGATGCCTGCGGGGTTCAGCTTTGACCTGGGCGCTGGCGCTGACTTCAGACGTGACAATAGTACCGATAGAAAAATAAACGGCTTGGAGCAAGGTTACAAGGTAGACAGCAGTTGCCGCTAGCTCGCACCGTTGGGTAGTGCGCTGAGCTGGTGACGAAGCTGGCGCGCTGCAGCAGCTCCGGCAGGCGATTGCGTATACGCTCCGCTTCCACCAAGATGGGGATGCCTCTCTCCTGTGGGCGTGCAAAATTTCTCGCTGACCAAGTCCTGGCAGGGGTCTCGAGCGACAAGGCCAAAGCCACGCGGTCCCAGCTTCGGCCAGCCGAGGGCGCCAGCGCCGCGACGGCCGACAGCGAGTCACTATCAGCATGGACACCCTGGCGACCGTCGTCACAGCTGCGCACGCCCGAATCAGCATTGTTCTTTGCGCGTCGTTCACCAACCAGCTGCCAGACATCGCCAGTGCGGCATCCAGTAACACCTTCGTTTTAGTCCAGCTGCAGGACGAACGGTTTTGCTGGCGCTCACCCGCGCGGCGTCGGCCAGCACCAGCGCCGCCTCCGTCAGGCGGCCGTCGAAAAACGCCAGCGAGGCGCCCTCCAGTGCCTGCTCGACCAGCTCGCGGCTGATGTCGCCCGGCTGCAGCGGCGCGCTGGGCGTGTGAATGCAGCACCGCGTGCCGCCTGTGGCGCAGCCACAGCGCAAGCGACATTCAGACAGTCAGCAGATGTGCATCATGGCGCTCCGCCAGGCTCGCCAGCAAGTCATGACGAAACTTGTGCATGGGCCTGCCTGATGCATCATCCTGTGCTCAAATCAGGTTGGCGAACTGCTCGCCTGCATTAATGATGTTTGCTCGAGTCAAGGCTGCAGCAGAAGGGGTGCAGCCACGCATTCTCAGAGGCGCGCCTGACCGGTCGACAATGGTGTATGTGAAGGGCGAGGGGAAGCCCTCGGCGCGCAGGACGAGCGACGCGTCCACGCCGTCACCCTCCAGCTCCTGAGAAGATGTCGAGTCAGGCTTTTTCGGCAAGCCATGCGGCAGGCGTAGGGCCGGCCCCACATGGTCGGGGGCATGTGTCCCAGTCGCCCTCACAGAATGTACAGGCCGTGCCCGGGTCGTTGCCTGACCTCCCTGTCGGCAGCCCTCCTAAACCCCAACCTTGCGGCTGGCAGGATCATGACATGCCTGACCACAATGCCAGCCCCTGCCGGCGCGGGCTGTCAGCTACGCCCCCATGGCTGCACCTGCACCAGGGTGTCGCCGATGGAGTCGGCGCCGATCTTAGTGACCAGCGCGGTACGCAGTCCAAGGCGCGACGCCCCCGTCAGCGCGTTGGCGCAGTTGCCGCCGCCCTGCAGCTGCGCAGCCATGCAGGGAGACAGCCGTGAGTCCTCGGGACGTATGCGCCGGCCCATGCGGTCACCCTCAAGGGTGCTTGGAGCTCCCACTGGCGTGCCGCCATGCGCACATCCATCAGCAAATGTGTCGACCTGATCAGGACCATCCCAGTACCCACTGCCAGGAACTGGCGGCTGCCCGGCTGATCAAGCACGGGCAACTCATGCGGTCGCCACAGCAATGGTGCTTCGATACAGTGCTGCCGATTCACCTCCAGCTGCTCGGTGCGCATTTTCTCGTCCGGCGCCGGGAAATGGTCGACGGCAGCCAGGTAGTCCATTCCCAGGCTGCCCAAGCCGACCACCTTTTGCGCCAGCTTCCCGTTGTCCGACTGCACCCGCAAGGCAGCAGCGGTGGATCAATGAACTTGAACCCTCATATACGTCCGCAGCAGAATGTGCTGAGCTTGATCAAATCTCCGGCAGGCGACCAACTTTCTGGACATCAGCAGCGTGAGGCAACCATGCGCCGCATTGCGCGGAATTGCCGCACCGGAGTGCCCACTGCTGTCGTCCGCACGGCAAACCTGCGATCTGGCCTGCATGGCTGCCATGGTATGCCATGAGAAGCTTTCTGCTGCGACATGATTCGCTTGTAGGTCGGCGTTGGGAAGTTCAACATTGGCAATGGTCTCGAGCAGTGATCTCGGATCACGGCGAAATGACTGCTTATGAACTCGTCTTGCACACAGGCGCCAGTGCCCAGATGGAAGGCAGAAGTGCTGTTACACGTAATGGGAGCGCTCCGACCTCTGCTGAGGAGGACATGCACCTGAGATCAGGATGGACCTCCTGCGCATGCAGACATGCACCTGACTGTGGCCGCAAATCACGGAGGGAAACTGGCGGAACTTCAGCTCGTGCTTTCGACGATCATCGAACTTACACTCCTTGTAGCATGAGAGGGCAGGCAGATGCTCACACCAAAACTTGCAAAACTGTTCGAATGATGGCGCTCTTCTCAAAACTGCGGGCGGGATGGCCCCTTCGTCACGGCGCCACGATGCTGGCGTACCCACAACATCTCAAAAATCTGACGCATGACCGGCATTGCTGAGCGTCTCCGAAAAGAGCTATGGGTATCTAGTGAAGAGAGAGCATGGTACAGCGCGGCTGCCGCAGCGCCACGGTTCAGCGGCCAAAACCTTTCGAAGGCATGTGATCCATTCGCCAGTTAGCCTGAGCTCCAGCAGCCGGGTGTGGCCCAGCAACGCAAGATTCCTCAGCTCAGGTCGACTTGGTGGGAGGCTTGCTCTGCGCTGCACTCAGCTTCGGCGCCTCTGTCTTGGTGCCGCTCGCCGGCTGCTGGGCAGCAGCGGCTGGCGCCGCCGCCGAGCCGTTGGAGCTCGCCGCGGGCTTGGCGGCTGCCGTGGCAGTCGCTTTCTGCGTCGCGGGCTGCTTGGCTGCGCCCGCTACATTAGCAGGCTTGGCTGCGCCGGCACCCAGGCCTGCGGTGGCTGGCTTGGCTGTGCTGTTGCCGGCGCCAGCCGCGGGCATTGCCGCATCCGACTTCTTGGCGCCACCTGCAGAAGCCGAGGCGGCGCGGATCGCTGCCGAGGCCTTGCCGGTGGTGGGACTGGTGGGCTTGCCGGACGAAGCCGTCTGCTGAGGTCCGGACGAGCTGGAAGCCTGCCCTGCAGGCTGCCCTGCAGGCTGGCCGACCTGGGGAGCGGCCGGCTGTGCGCCGCCGCCGCCGCTGCCGCCAGCCTGCTGGATGGCCTGTCCGATGGAGGAAGGCTTCTTGCCGCGCGGCTGCGCCCGGCCCGCGAGGATGTCGCTCTTCTTCGGATCCGCTGGCTGGTCGACGTTCTTCACCGGCGTTGGCCCCGCCTTCGGCACCACCTGCATATTGCCAATCACCATCGCTGTCCAGAACGCTCTGCTCAACAGTATCCAGAAGAGTCATCACGGTCACCAGACTGAAGGCTTGCGCAGGAGCGTGTCAACAGCGCGCGCCTCCGCGAGGGACCACCGAGACCATTCGCGGCAGTGCCGATCGTACTTCACCGTATCCACAACCCCCTTCAAGCAGCGTGAGGGCAGCAAGGGAAGGCAGCGCGCCTGCGGCTTGCGGCCGGCCTGCACATCGCGCAGCACGGACTCCCACTTGGCGGCGGGCACCTCCCACGAAAGCTCCTGCCCGATGCACTTGGCGCGCATCTCCTCGTACTGCGGCGTCCCGTACGTCGCCGCCGCCCTGCGGTTGTGCGGGCATCCGGATGAATACCTCAGCAAGTGCAAGTGAGGGTCACAGGGAGGCGCACTGGCATCCTCGCTGCTGACGTGGAGCACAGAACGCGAGACATTTGATGGGTGCTAGCGGGCCTCTGAGAAGAGTTCGTTTCCTCGGTGACAGCCTGTGTTGGGTCCGCAGCCCACCTGTTGACGGCGGCTGCCAGCGCGTCGACGTCGGCAGCAAGGAGGTCGTTGGGGTCGAGCGTGCCGCAGTGGAAGCCCGTGACACCGTCCTGCATCACAAGTTCCGCGCCATCCTCCAAGGCGATGCGCAGGGTGGCGCACATGACTCCCATCTGGCTCCTTGTCGTGGGTGCATGATTGCCTGCGGCGGCCGGTCCGGCCTTGCAATGCATTGCTGCAGCTTGCATGTCTACGTATGCGCTTGTGGACTGTGCGCTTCTGCGGTGTACTCACCTTGACAGTGTCGACGAGGCCACCTGTGGAGGCCACGATGGGCACCGTGCCGTACTGCAAGCGCGACCACAGCGACGGGCTCTCAAGCACTGGAGGCAGCCGCCAGCAAGGTGCCATGTCAGAAGCAGAGCATGAGCTGGATTGCAGCTTCTGGATTGCGGCAGAGCAATGACGCATCAGATTGTTGACGCAAAATGTGTCGCCGCGTCACAGCACATTTTCGGACGGGCACCTGCATGGCGTGCATCTGGATGAGGCCGCACGGCTCGAAGCGCGATGGCACCAGCATGAAGTCGGCACCTACAGTAACATGTACTTACTAGACTTCTGCACACGATTTACATTTCTACTTACCAACCAACACTCGGCTTCCTCCTGGTCGTTGCAGCATCTCGTCACACAGCAGACAGAGCAGCCCGCAAGCCAGGCGTTGATTGTGTTCTGACATCTTTACGCGTTGCACGCCCAAAGTTTAATAACTCGTGCAAGCCACTTGGGGAGGCGGAGCCTGTGTAGCACGCGCACCGGCGGTGATGATGTGCGCCAGGGGGCCATTGAATTCCACGACACCCTTCGCGTTAGCGGGGAACAGAGTCTCGATCTGGGCTGCCTTCTGCTCCAGGGCCTTCTTGCCGGTGCCCAGCACGACCACCTGCCGGTTCGAGGCTCGGGGGCTGTTTTGTGGGACTGGAAGCATCATACGCTTCAACGAGGTGGTATCGTGTGCCGTGCCGTGGCCGGTGTTGAAGTCGAGGCTCTTCTGTCAGAGCCSCCCCCCACCCCCGCGTGCTTTGGCTGCTTCAGCGTTGACAGGCTGCACAGTGCAGCGGATCTGTAGGCGCCCAGCAGGTGCCCAAATTTTGTTCTGAATTCGCAGGGAAGGCCGGGAACGGCTTCTAAAGGATTGTCACCTGGGACTTGGAGTCGCCCTTGAAAATCTGGGGCAGCGCCTCCAGCAGCACGTCCACACCCTTCTGCTCCTCCAGTCGCCCTGCAGTGAAGTTTAAGACAAGCATGCTGGATCTCTGGTAAAAACAAAAAAAACCAAAAAGACAGTCCCCAAAAAAACGTGTGTTTTTTTGGGGGACTGTTTTTTGTGTTTTTAAAATTTATTTTTGTAATAGAAAAGATACGCACCAATGAAGCCAAACAGTGGCGCCGAGGGGTCGACGGGGAGCCCCAGCTCAGCCTGCAGGTGGATCGGAGATGTGTGTGAGCACTGGTAGGCGACGACATCCGTCACCAAAGGTTGCATGGGGGACTGCGCCTGGCATCAGGGTTGTCCGCACCCACCTGCAGCGTCTCCTTGGCAAAGGCCTTGCCCTCGGCGACCGACTCCTCGTCGTATTTAACGTCCAGGAACTTGTCTTGCGTGGGGCACCACTCTGTGGTGTCCATGCCGTTGACAATGCCCTCGGCGCCGCCAACCGCCCTGCGTGCGGGCTTCGCTGGCGTCAATTACGGCATTGCAGAACAGTGTTTGCAGCGTGGTCAGAGGCAAGCAAGCACAGGCGCGGGCACAGGCAGTGGCTGGTTGAGCGCAGCGGCGGTCAATAGGAGCATGAGCTGGGGCAACGGCACCTGATGACGTCGTCGAGCTCAACGCCCTTGGAGGCATTTTCGCTCATCTCCGCAGCATATGTCGGACTCACTGTCAGCAGTTTGTCTGCCGACAGGATGCCCGCCTGCGGCACATAACATGTGCTGCTGTTGAAAGAAAAACAGAATCGGCACGTGCGACTTTGTGCAGCCCTTTACAAGCCGTTTACGCTAGGGACTCGCTTTGAGCCAGTTGAGCTTGTCGAATTTGGTGCCGGGCGTCGCTACACGGCTGGCCTCGGGATCCTCGGTCTCGTCGTACACACGCGGGTAGCCGTCCGTGAAGGCAAACTTGGGCAGTGCCGAGTCCGGCAGCCCCAGGTCGGGCCACAGCTTCGCCCAGAAGCGGCCCTGCAAACGTGCACAGGTACAATGCGCTATGGACTTTGGCATCGATGCAGGCCGGGTAGAGGCGTGTCTGTTGAACCAAGCGGCCCTGCAGGAAAGGCAGGAAGCCATGCGCTATGGCTCTCTGCGGTTTCTGCAGGATGGCCCGGCAATCCTGACACTGATGCAGGCCAGGCACAGAGCTGCCAAGCGTTTGTCGCCACCAGCAGTCTCTCCTCCCAAATGCGGCATGATCACAGCACGGCTGAAGCCCGAAGATGTATCTGCAGACTCAGGCGGACCTGAAAGGCGATGTTGTGCACAGTGAGCGCGCATCTCGTGTTTAGAAACTCGCCGCGGGGCTGGTACACATCCTGCGTCAGGACCGGGAGAGCGAAATGAACCAGCAAAGTGAGGTGAATATCACGGCATTCATGAGCCTAGCGAAGAACAACTAGTAGTTGGCGAGTCGAGCAGCTGTCGGCTTGAACCAACCCGCCGCTGCCTCATGTGTGGCACGACGTGCACATCAGTCGAACTTGCAAGGTCAGCTGCCAGATCTGGCCAGGCTTCATTCAGCCGCCGTCCAGCATCTCTCGGCTGACTGGCAAGCTCCCCACCTTGAGCAGCACGGGCAGCAGCGCCGTGTGCCAGTCGTTGCACACAATGACGCAGTCTTCGCCCGGGCCGAAGGGCAGCGCCCGCAGCGCCTCCAGAGCCGCCACGTTGAACAGCCGGAAGCGCTGCACACATGTCACACAGGCGCGAGACATCAGATCAGACTCTGTCGTGGTGCATTCCGACCGGCGCAGACGCGCCGGGTTGTGGACTAGACTGCTGAACATGACAATATCGAAAGTCTGTCGTGGTGCCCTCTGACTGGTGCAGACGCAGTGTGGCATGTGCCGCTGGCAACCTCACAATTTTGCAGTTGGTCTCTGGATACGCATGGCCTGCTCCAGCAGGGTGCACCAAAGAGTTGTGGGTCCCCACCTGCAGGTTGTCCGAGTAGTCTGCGCCAGACTTCTGGCCGTACAGCTTCGACCCAGTCTTGCCAGTGACCTGCACCATGTGAAAAGGGGGCAGCCCTGAGAACCAGCTGTGTGCTGGCGCAGTCCCAATGCAGTCAACGACTCTGCATTTGAAGAGACCATGAGCGGGCTGACTTGCAAGAGGGCCTGCAGTGCAGCCCGACACGTGTACCTTCGCAAGGAAGCTGTCGTGGTCCACCCAGACACGGTCCACGCCTGATTTTGTTCCAGGTGAGACACTCTCCTCGTCAGAAGCAGGTGGCACCGTGGAGTTCACCAGCACTGGCATGCATGCATGTCATTCAAGCAAGTCGACCAAAGCATTGCCAGTGGCCGACGCCAGCTTCCGCACCCTTGTCCTCGGTGTGGAAGTAACCGACGCTGTCGCCGCCGACGATGACGCGCACTGAGGTGTCCCACGCATCCGCGTACTGTGTGCCAAGAGACATGATGGATTTGTACATCAGCCTCGATGGCCTAGCGAGGCAGATGTTGACAGTCATGTAGTGGCAATTGTGGCAAGTGCGAGGTGGCGGCGCTTCATGGCAAGGTCAGCTACACTCTTTGCGAGCGAAACACTAAGGTGGGTACGTGTTGCTCACCTGGTCATACCGCGGCGCAATTGTGTACACGCGGTGGCCGCGCTCTGCCAGTGCGATCGGAAGACCGCCTGCGCATGCGGATGCGTTCGTCGGTGCACTTCGTTGCGCGCGGTGCCGACCTTTCGGGTCAATATGTAGGCGCACTTGGCCTCGCACAGGATGTGATGGAGCGCAATGCAGGCTGCACCCATGTCCGAGGCTGGAAACAAACCTGCATCAATGCAATCAGACCAGGTCACCAACCTGTGACGTCGCCCAGGCCGCCGGTCTTCGACCAGGGGCCCACCTCTGCGGAAACAAACACAATAGACAGCGGCGGCTGCCCGGCTGCGCCAGATGCTGGAGCAGCCCCGAGCGCCGGCGCCGCGGCCGCGACGACGGTGTACGCGCTGCGGCCCCTGCGACGTGCCATGGAAGGTCAAGAAACGCATGTCAGGTCAAGATGCGTTGCCTGTCAAGGACAAAGCATTTCGGCAGTGAAGCGTCCAAAATGCCTGACATGCGCGAGCTGCCTGGTGCCGGTGATGTAGGAGTTTCGAGAGAACTGTAAACCAGTATGGACAACAGGATCATGTGCAGCAGCTGGCTGAACCTCAGGATCGATCAATTCGTGTACATATGATGAAATCACATCGCACGAGATCGGGCTACTGCTCGAAATCAGTCCGCTGATCGAAAGCAGCTATTTACCCAGCACGTGAGGCCGCAATGTGACAACAACTTACCTCTTACAGCGCTGAATGGTTTTCAATTGCTTGGGGCACGAAACATGGGAAATGGCAGTCTGTGTATTAGCATGCACGACGGCTATTCACCTGCTAGGGAGCAGCCTGGGGTTTTGATGGCACGGCGCCGCATTCCGATATTGCTGGCTGAGTACCGGCCGGCACGACGCCAGCGCCGTGTGCGTGGCTGATGCCGGTGCTAAGTATTTCTGCATGTGCAGCTGCATAGTGTCTGACGGCTACCTGCAGTAATCCTTAAGCCAACAGAAACAACGAAACTTGTTCGAGACAGTGCGTCGACACATCTGGGGTGGGTAGTGCAGGACGTGAAACTGTTTGCCGCGCGCTGTGCCCTCGTCTGCTTGCCGCTGCTCATACCCCCTGAAGGTGATGGCTCACATTCAGCTACGGCTACGAGTGCTGGCTGGCGTATTCAATGTGACAACTCGACGAGCTGCTACAAGAAGTTGAGCGTCGCACCATTCGTGCGAGGATGCTCTGTGCAACGGTGCTTGCTCGCTGAAACGAGAATAATCAAATTATATAAAGAGCGACACTGTGTGGGGGTATCAGCGGCTGATGGTGGCGGCATGCCATACCAGCCTCGCACCAAGAAAACCCCAAGAAAATTACAGCATCAAGCAATGGCCCCACGGCATGGCCATCAAAATGGTGCTCGAACGCGACTCAAGACCTAGCTGGCTTTGCGGAGTGGACGAATCACCTGCACTATTAAAGCAGCCCCGCCACATAACAAAAACCCCGCGCCGCTCGCCGCGTACAGCCCGCACATGACCTCACAGTCTTGATCCTCAGGCTTGCAGCAGAGAGTTCTCGCTGTCTCGAGACGCCGTGGTGCCAGCGCAAGCCTTCGCCACAGGGTTGACTGGCATCCTACTCGTGCGCCCTACTCGAAGAATGCCAGCGAGTTCGGCTGGTTCGGCGGGCGGCCTCGCGGAGGCGTCGGCGGCCGCTCCTCATTGATCGCCTGCGCCATCGCCCACAGTGAGCCAGTGAGCTGATTTTTTTTCTCGACGATAGCCGTCTGAAGCGCGGATGATGGACCATCCAGTGCGCAAGGAGAGCTTAATGAGCTGGCAGATCAGCTCGACTGCCGCGCGGAGCGGGAGCATGCAGCGTGATCTGCTGCAGCAGGCCATTCGTGAGCAACGGAGGGGAGATGTTGCCGTGCACGGGGAGCCCTGCACCGCGTCTGCAGGTGGATGATGCAGGTGCTACTCAGCGCACCTGCATCCAGGTGTCGTTGAGGGGGTGGGGCGTCGGAGGCTCCTCCTCGATGTCCTCCTCCTCGCCGCTCGAGCGCGGCGTGCGCGGCTCGTTGGGTGGCAGCGGGTGTATGAGCTTCGGCACCATCACCAGGTCCCGCCCCAGCACCTGGCACGTAGCAGTGACAACGCAGTTGGTGCCAGGGTCCTGCCTCAAGCATGATGAGTGGAGGTGTGAACCCCTTCTGTGGCGTCGTCCGCTCAAGGCCCGCTGAAACCCGTGCACTCCCGGGACCGCAATGAGAACTTCAAATTCTCACACCGAGAACAATGTCGCCATTACGGAGGCTGCCACGATTCGATTGGCAATGAGCCCGACTTCAGGTGAGTTAAAGACTTCAACGCACGTCTCTCATAGGTTGTTCCGCACCAGGATGGCGCCAGCATTGTTGGCGGTGCCGCAGTAGTTGGTGGCAGAGAACAGCGTGATGAGGTGGCCCTGCGCAAAGCGCTCGAAGCCGTCCATCACGCACTCGTGCGCGCGCACGATCATCTGCAGGTCGTTGTTCTGCGACAGGGAAGGACCTGAGCGTCAGCATGGGACCAGACCATCGAATGAGGGGCTAGAGAAATCCTGATGCAAGCAGCCTCCTACATGGCAACTGCACAGGCATGGCCGCGCTGTGCAGATGCCCGTGACCGGACTCGGCTCAGCAGCACGCCGCCATCCGAGGACGCCAGCAGTCGAAATGGGGCGGCAAGACTCCGCCAGGCACAGCAGCCAGGACGGCTGAGAGGCGCACGAGGCAAGACTCCGCCAGGCGGCGGAGGCCGAGGCGATTCGATACTGATGCTGACGGATGTTCGATGACAAAGTCCACAAGAGCCCACCTTGCAGAACTCTTTGACGCGGTCGGGGCCAAAGGTGACGAGCCCCGGGCCGCGGGGCGAGGGCTGCACGCCCTCTACGCCGTCGTTGGTGGTGGGGTCGGACCACAGCAGGTCCATCAGCACGATGCCGCCGTGCTCCATGGTCAGCGGCCGCGTCAGCGCATCGATCTGGTCCACGCTGTTGATGCTGCGCCCAATGCCTGCGCGGGACCCATAGGCACACAGCCTCGGCCTCAGCTGTGGCGTGGCAGGCGTGCGATTTCGACAGCCCGGCCACCAGCTCGGCCACCAGCTATTCTCACTCTTGGCAGACTGGATCTCTGTCCCGGCACCGCGCAGGAAGGACGGCTGAACCTGGTGTGATGTGGGAAGCGTCAGAACACACGCACCTCCGTGCATGCAGAGGATCTTGTCCTCGATGCAGGCGGCCAGCGGCAGCCAGTTGAACAGCGCGTTGAGGCGCGTCCAGGCCCAGATGCCGTGCGGGTCGCCCAGCCGCTCAATGCACTCGATGCGGAAACCGAACAGCGCATTGATGTCTGCCGCCTGCGTCGGAAACGGCACCCCCAACTTCGGTTGACTGGATGTCCAACACTGGCGGATGTCCGTTCCCTGAGGTTGGACTCGGCTGGACTCGCTGGCACTCTCCTCCATTGCGGGCAGGGTGTCGACATGATGCCTTGACAGGCTCCAGGAAGGGCAGAGACAGACATCGCCCCAGCACTGCGCAATGGTGCGGGCAGCATGCAACCGCACTGGCGGCATCAACCCGTCTGATGCGCAGCAATGCAATGCGCACCTCGTGATTGCCACGTATGAGGTGCACGTGCTTGGGGTGCTCGATCTTGAGCGCCAGCAGCAGGCAGATCGTCTCCAGCGAGTGCGCCCCCCGGTCCACGTAGTCGCCTGCAGAGGCAGTGTCCGGCATGTTCTGCAGCGTTCATGGTCAGCAGCATTTCCGTTGGCAGAGTCAGCAGCCTAAAGTCGGTGGGCGAGGCTCAGCGCACCCAGGAACAGGTAGTCGATGTAGGTGATGTCGCCGGCGGTGGACGGCGTGCCGTACTCCTCGAACAGGCGCATCAGGTCGCCAAACTGCCCGTGCAGGTCGCCGAAGATCTTGATGGGCGCTGCATGGCGCCAAATGTGCACTTGTCAGACCTGTCTGCTGCATGCATGATAACTTCATTTTCCCGTGCAGCGCACCAGGACCTCCAAAAGCACACCAAGCCGACAGTGCATGGCGCTGTCGCGTTACTGCCGCTGTGCAAGCATCTCCGCAACAAGCGGCCGCCGGCAGCCGCGCTGGCGCCGGCAGTGATGCACGGACTCACCGCGCAGCCGCAGCACCGAGGGCTCGTCCTTGAAGATGCGCTCGGCGGCGTCGCACAGCTCGTTGATCTGCTCTGCGTCCAGGTGAAACTTGCGGTCCTCGGGGGCTCGCCACTGCCGCGGGTTCAGCAGCTCCCTCAGGACCAGGCGGTGCACCGTCGGCGCCGACACCTGTTCGACAAGGGTCGCCACAGTGGACATCTGGAGTACTTGAGCAAAGGCTGAGATATACACAGTTGAGGACCTTGAGAGTCCCTCCACTATGGTGCCAGCACCTCCCACAGCACCCAGCGGTATATCGGTATCGGAGCTGACACGCATTGCATGGCTGCAAGCGGCAGACGGCCCCAAGGCCTCGAGGGCCCATGGCGGCCACCGCATGGCCATGGCGCCAGCGGCACGCAGCAGCGCTGGGTGCAGCGAATTGGCGCTCGGTGGCAACCTGGGTCACGCCTCGTCGCTGTGCCATGACGCAAGGGCGGCGGCAGCATCGCTCTTCACATTTCGACCAACGAGCTCACCGTGCGCTCGAACATGGGCGTGCCACCCGGCTGCTGCGGGGCGTCGCCACCGCTGCTTGGCGGGAAAGCCTTCGAGGAGTCGCAGCTGACGCGGCGGCTCTCATTCTCGAACTGGTCGATGGACAGCTGCCGCACGAGGCCTCGTAGGCTGCCTGCCGCGCAGCGCAAGACGTCGTCGGTTGCATGCGTCAGGGATGTGTGGAAGGTGGCGCAGGCAGGGCCGCCAGGGATTCCGAAATGATGCTGTTCAAGCAACCAACAACTCAAGAAAGCATTGCAAGCGGCGACAGGCACACAGCCCGAATGAGATTTCCATTGCCTGGTTGGCATGCAGGCAGGACGGTAAGGGACCACATGCATGTGCTCACCTGTGGCCTCCTGCGCAACGACCACGGCGCGGTGGTACAGCCGCACGTCTGGCGTCGGCGGCAGGCTGCGGTCGTCCAGCCCCTTCTGCTGCAGCGTCACGCTGGTGGGGCTATGCGCCGCCGGCCGGCTGGCCGCAGGTGTCTCCTCCGATGACCCCGCTTGTGCCCTGCAGCAAGGCGTGGGCGTATCAAGCATGTTCGCACACGGAGCACGTTTGTGGAGCTGGTGAGCTCAGGCCTCTATGTGCCTGCTGTGAGGACGCCTCAATGTTCAGAGAAACCCACGATGACTGCCCCTTTGCCATGCCGTCATGCCCTGCCGCAGCTGGACCCACTGCTGAACGTCATCTTGGCAAGGTTTCAGTGATCCTACCGCACCTGCGACTCTACGCCCCGCATGCTGCCCTGCCTGTCGTCCAAGTTCCCGTCTACGCAGCGCAGGTCCTGCGCGGTGCTAAAGAGGAGCCCAGCTTCCCTGTGACATCTAAAGCCTATACCCTCATGCCCTCGGGCACCTCGGGCACCATTCAGAGCTTATGCTTTAGAACGGCTCACCCATCGCTCAGGTCCTCGTCTATGCAGCGCAGGTCCTCCATAGTGCCGACACGGCGCACGCCAAGAGCCGCTGCCGCTGCCGCCTCCTCCGCCGCCGCCTCCGCTAGCATGGCTGCCGCTGCCTGGGTGCCGTGCTCCGCATCTAGCCACTGCCGCCTGCAGCATGCGGTCAGGTTTGCATCAGCCGACGTGCGCAGGCAGGAATGCAAGCTCGTCGGCTGGAGCAGACCGTGCTGCAAACAGGTGTGCACGAGTTGCAAAACGACGGTTGCAGCTCTCAAATGAAGCATTACCTACAAGTGCTGACACCAGCTGAGGTGCAGACGCTGACAACATCTGCCTACCAGGCTGGTGAGCGCGGGTCGCAGATGGAGAGCTCGGTGCCGCTGCTGTCGTCCGCCAGCAGGAAGTCGTCCAGCAGGGTGCTGCCGCGCAGGCCGCCAAAAATGAACACGTACGGCCCGACAGCTGCCACCGCATGCCGGCAGCGCCGCGTGACCTCCTCCGAGGCCGGCCCTGCCGGGACCGGAGTGCACCACACGCCCGCCGCCTACGGATTGGGATTGCATGCTCGTCATGCACCGACCTGGTGCAGCCTTGGACTCGACAGGTAGTTCTGGGATCGCAGGACCATGCTTGCCTGTAAGCAAAGCCCGTCGACCGCAGCCTGAGGCGCATGCCGCAGAAGGCTGTCGATAAAAACCAATCATCTGCCTTGGTCGACCCTTGCGAGGCGGTCCACCTGCACAAGCCAGCCCCGAGCACGACTCACCGTGTCCAGGACGGCGACCGAGGCGGCGTCGTCCACCATGCGCCCGCCGCCGACGGCGCCGCCGCTGATGTGCAGGCGAGCCCCCACGAACACGGCGCCGTGTTGGTACCGCCCCACCGGCATGGAGCCGGGCGCCGCAGCCCATTCCCACCGCCCGTCACGATGCCGCGCGAGGCCGAAGGCATCGCCCAGCGGCACTCCGTTGGCGTCGCGTCCGCCGCACAGCAGCAGCAGGCCGTCAGAGCGTGCCGCTGCCGTCGCGTACATCCTGCGGTCAACGAAGAGTGAGTCTGTTGTCCGATGTCAGGTCATGCACTGTGACGATCCGCGTGATCAGCAGCACGCAGGGGCAGCACGCAACATACAGTTGGGGAGGAAAGTCTAAGCGCAGGGATGGACCAGCGACACAAGTAATGTGTCCAGCAATGGCTGACACCTCGATGTGAAACAGCAGCAGCAGCAGCAGCAGCAAGCGGACCTGGCGGCCGGCGTCTCCCCAGCGTCGGTGATCTTTCGCCACTGGTACGGCTTGTCCGAGGTGTCCAGCGCCCAGGCGTCACCCAGGGTCTGCTTGCCGTCGTTGCCGCCCATGGCTACCAGGAAGCGGTTAGCCACCAGCGCCAGCGTGTGGGCATACCGCGCACTGGGCCCCGGCCCCTGCACCACCACCCTACGAGCCAAGAGGCATGCAAGGATTGTGGAGGGCGGAAATGATGATGCTTGAGGTTGTATGCAAAGACGAATGGTCTGGCAGCACCCGAGGTGGACCGCCATGGTTGGTGAATTAGGTGGCTGCCCCTTGAGCCTGCTGCCACAGCCACTGCAGACCCAGCAATCCATGCAGACTCTGAAGGAGGGTCGGCACATGGCTTTTGAGTCGTTCTCACCTGTGCCACCGCGGCTTATCAAAGTCTGTGAAGTCCAGGACATGCAGGTCCTCGGACGCGAGGCCTGCTGGCCCGATACCGCCCTGTTTGATGCAAGCCACCAGTGCAGTCAGCCTCATGCAGCATGCAGTCAGCCATTGTCTTGCTGCATGCAGCTCGGCTGGTTGTATCTTGTCGCATTTACAGCGACTCCCACCTGCACGACGACCATGCTGCCGACAGCTGCCGCTGCATGCGCAGCCCGCGGCGATGGCGGCTCGCCCTGCACATTGGCGCGCTCCCACTTGCCCGTGCGCACGTCCATGATGTGGACATCGCTTGTGGCGCCCGCTAGTCGGATGCCTGCAGCACGATGGACACGCATCAATGCCTGTTTCCCCACCAGGCTTGCAAATGCGCGAGTTAGCACTGCGGTCACACTACTGTACAACCCTGCTTCAGCTGCTGAGCGTGCCTGTGCCTGAGCTGGGACCTGGCGACGCCGGCGGGCCCCCTTCCCCCGGTCGCTGCGATCCTTCCAAGGCCGTGGCACCACCTAAATGTCATCCAACAGCTGTAACACACGACCACAAGAGGGCATAGGCTAATCGGAGCAACAAACGCCAGCATGGTGCGAAAGCAGGCGGGCACGTGCGAGCTCCTGCCGTAGCCGAGTGAGCAACGATTTGATGCTGGGTTATCAATGGAAACACTTGCGTCACATCGACGCACCAAACAGCACCAGCCTGGCTCCCTGCAGGTCGCCATCTGGCCCAGCCAGGGCCGTGAGCGTGTGCCCGCAGCGTGGCGTGCTGGGAATGCCGCTCACGGGGAACAGCCTCGGCCTGGGTGCTGGCAGAGGGCTGAGCGACTCGTCGCCCTCCATCCCGACCACAGCAGAGCTGGCCTCAGCAGAGTAATAGAGGGCAGTGACCGGTGTTAGTGACCTTGCAGCAGCGAGCTGCTATCGCTGTGCAAACATTGCTGTATCGACGCCTGCACATGCATCAAATCATAGCTGTGGCACAGCACAGCGCCCAGCGCTCTGGCAGTGTGGTCCACAAGTGGATGGCCAGCTGCACCTTCTTGCCACTCAACGCTTCAACACGTGCTAGCGCTCGCGACTGTCAGTTTGCTAGCTGCCCGTCTTCTCAGTCGCTACCAGGGTCAGCAATTGTCTGCTCCTGGTCTTGCCATGCCCGCGCTCGGTCTTGACGTCTTGTGTCTTGTCCCCGCTGCGACCGCCCTGAGCTAAAATGTTTGGGACACAAGACAAGTTTGAGATTCTTACTTGCACATGGAAGCTTTCGCGCGAGTTTGCTTGAACAGTTGTGACTTGTTGTGCAGACTCCCGAAGCCTATTGCAGATCTTTGTGACACTTGTGAGGATTGCTTGAGAGGCGTGACGCTCCCCAAGCTTGGCTGCACGCCAATTTCAGTTAGGCAGCCGTCGAGTTGAACTGCTGAGTGGCGGACCCGTCTTTTATGGCTGAAAACGGGTGTGCGCAAGGGTGTTGAGGCTTGAGTATCGATACAAATAGTCTCCAGCTGCTCATCCCCTCGCCAAGATGATGGTGAGTGAAGTGCCGACGACTGATGGACGGGCTGATGAACACATTCTGCTTCTTGCTGGACATCTCGGCAGTATGTAATCATCAAGTTCATCCTTTCGTTTCCTGCAGCAACCTCAGATCATCCTGCTGCGGGAGGGCACGGACACTAGCCAGGGCAAGCCGCAGCTCATCAGCAACATCAATGCATGCATGGCGGTCGTGGATGCCGTGCGGTCGACGCTGGGGCCACGCGGCATGGACAAGCTCGTCATAGACGACAGGGTAGGCATTGCCCACGCGTCGTCGCAGACTTCACGGCACTCACTGCGGCGGGCAGTGGCGGGCTGCGGCGACGGCAGTTGCCCTCTGCGGCCTGGCGCGCGCTGCTGTTGCCGATGATGAGGGGCTTTGCTCAGCTTCTCATCCGTGAATTTGTGGACACTGGTCCCCACAGGGACAGGTCACCATCTCGAATGATGGCGCCACGCTGATGAAGAAGCTGGAGATTGTGCACCCCGCCGCAAAGGTCCTGGTGGACATTTCGCTCTCGCAGGACGCCGAGGTGCGCCTTTGGCATTGCCTGGTTGCATTCCGCCTAATAAAAGCCGCATTGCACCCCGCCGAATATAAGCCGCAGACCAAGAGAGACGAAGGGCAGTCGTAGCCCAGGCTCTCAGGCAACAAGTCCCTGCTATTGCAGCTGGTGGGATGCCTAGAACAGGCAGGCGATTCTGTCAATACAGGAGACTATCTACTCACATGTGCTTGCGCAGGTGGGCGACGGCACGACGTCGGTGGTGCTGCTCGCGGGGGAGTTCCTGCGCGCCGCAAAACCCTTCATCGAGGAGGGCGTTCACCCGCAGGTGAGAGGCACTGTTGGCTCACATTGCCGCGTTGAAGGGTCCACATGATGGTGCCGGCGGCAGCAGCAGAGGATGTGGTACAGGCAGCGACGGCATCGGCCTCAGGCAGGGTGTCTGACACGGTCCTTGCAAGGCCGGAAGTGGACATTGAGGCTGCGGAAGAGGGGAAAGGAAGCGCGAAGCAGGAGTGGCTCAGCCTGCGCTGCATTTTCGAAACATAGCAGCTTTCAAGGGCTTGGCTGGCCTGCTGGTACAACAGCACATAGTCCAATGCCATTCCTGTGCAATAGTGTCTTTTGCGAGGATGGTTTGCCGTTGAGGCATGCCGAGTTTCGTACCCGAGGGGGAGGCTGTCTGTGCCGCCTTCCCTGCATTACATGGCAGTCACGTCTGGCAGCACGGTCTGCAACACCTCCTGTCGCAATCACCCCGACGTAGTGCTTGAGCTCACCGCCTCCCGCACGGCCACCGCAGAACATCATCCGCAGCTACCGGCAGGCGGGCCTGCTGGCAGTGCAGAAGCTGAAGGAGATGTCCATCGACATCGGCACCGACGACAAAGCAAAGCAGCGGGACATGATGGTGAAGTGCGCCATGACCTCCATGAACTCCAAGCTGGTACGCTCTAAACCCTGCTCTCCAGCAGAGCTCCCATGCTGCGTCCGCCCCCAGCGCCTCCCCACTCAGTTTCTGATCCCCCGCCCCCGCCCCACGGGCCTGGGCCTCCCACGTCATGCGCCCTCGCATGCTTGATCTGCCTCGCAGCCGCTGTCAGGGCTGGTGTTGCTCGCTGTGCTGCGTAGCTTGACAGGCCCTGGGCAGCTGTGCCTCATCAGGCATTCCTGCCTCGGCCCCGGTCTGATCTTCAACTGTGTATCCACAGGTGAGCGCGGAGAAGGAGTTCTTCGCCAACCTGGTGGTGGACGCGGTGTCGGTGCTGGACCCGCAGACGCTGGACCTGCGCATGATCGGCGTCAAGAAGGTGGGACCCCCGCCTTTTCGACAGCAGCGGGTGCAGGCTCCGTCTTGTGAGACTGGGGCTGGCACCAGAAACGGTGGCCTTCCTCCCCGAAGGCTGACTCGCTGTCGCACGAACGAAGCCAGGCTGACGGGACCGAGGCGTCTGTGGCACACAAACCAGGTGCAAGGCGGCGGGCTGCGGGACTCCTTCCTGGTGAACGGCGTGGCGTTCAAAAAGACCTTCTCGTACGCCGGCTTCGAGATGCAGCCGCGGTCCTTTGACGACCCGCAAGTGCTGCTGCTCAACATCGAGCTTGAGCTCAAGTCGGAGAAGGAGAATGCAGAGGTGATCGCGCTGCAGACTGCCTTGAACCTGCATAAAGCTGCTGATGGCATCGCGCTTTTCGGGCTCAGCGTGGGGTGGACCGACTGGCAGTTCCTTGCCGAGCCTGTCCTGGCTGGCACCCACCCTAACCTTCCAGCTGTGTGTCAGGTGCAACTGCAAGAGCATGTCATTGCAATGCCGCAGATCCGGTTGGACGACCCGGCGAAGTACCAGTCGATAGTGGACGCGGAGTGGGGCATCATATACCAGAAACTGGACAACATCGCAGCAAGCGGCGCCAAGGTGGTGCTGTCGCGCCTCGCCATCGGCGACCTGGCCACCCAGTACTTTGCGGACCGCGACATCTTTTGCGCCGGCCGGGTGCGTGGCGCTTTTGTGGCAACAGCCTTCTGGGTCTGTCTCGGAGGGGTCTGGGCTTGTGGCAGGTTGGGTGCAGCATGCGCCATTGTGTCTGAAGCAAATCAAAACCCCGTGACTCTGCGCGCCTCACATTGTTTATTGATGTCTTCAATCCGTCTCTCGCCTCGACCGCCGCCGAATTCAATCACAAACTCAGAATGCAATGCCACTGACAGGTGGCGGAGGAGGACCTGCAGCGGGTGGCGCAGGCAACGGGGGCGCAGGTGCAGACCACGGTGAACGGCCTCAGCAACGGCGCCCTCGGCACCTGCGCGCAGTTCCAGGAGAAGCAGGTGATTGCCGCGGGAAGGCTGCCTGCCGCTTGATATTTTGCGTTCTAATGGGTCTGCCTGCACCTTGGACCTCGTGGAACATCTGACGACTGTCGGCCTCGTGCTGTCAGGCCGGTGTTTGTCAAGAGTGTTCCTGATACCAAGAAACTTAAATCCGGACAGGTGGGCGGGGAGCGCTACAACCTGTTCACGGGGTGTCCCAAGGCGCGGACGGCCACCTTCGTGCTCCGCGGCGGCTCTGAGCAGGTGACGGAAACGCCGAGTGGCTCCATGTCTCACCAGGGCTGCTGCGACTCAGTCTGACTCCCATGGAGGGAGAAGCAGACTGCATGCTTGATGCGCTCTGCCGTCCTGTTCGGCAGCACCAGCTGGGGGCGTTTTTGTGTGTGCCTCGAGTGCTTATCAATGAAGAAGTGTCTTGAGAGGGACCCACTACCTGTTCGCAGTTCCTGGATGAGGCAGACCGCTCGCTGCACGATGCTATCATGATTGTGCGGCGTGCCATGAAGAACTCCACCGTCGTCGCTGGTGGCGGCGCCATTGATATGGAGCTCAGCAAGGGCCTCAGGTGGGCCAGCGTTTGCTAATCACGCCCTGCCCTCCACAGCGTCTCTGCATGGGCAGCGGCGCCTGTTTGAAGGCCGGGTTCGCGACAAAGCCGGCGGGCGGCATGCAGCAGCGTGCAGGATAACTCCGTGGGACTTTGTCCCCCAAGTCCCCTTGGCCTCTCCCAATGGCATCTCAGTGGTGCGGCTCCATAGAGACACCGCCCAGCAGCTGATGCCTGCCTGTGTCCGCCTCCTGCAGGGAGTATGCACGCTCGATCCCGGGCAAGTCGCAGGTGTTTGTCAATGCATACGCCAAGGCGCTGGAGGTCATCCCCCGCCAGCTTTGCGACAATGCGGGCTTCGACGCCACGGACGTCCTGTCGCGGCTGCGCAACAAGCATTCTCTGAGCGAGGACCGCGGCAAGCATTTCGGCATCGACATCAACACGGGTGCGGCTGCTGGCACCGCGACTGCCGCGGCTGTGCGCACCGAGCGCATTCCATGCTGCAGGGTGCTTGTTGCTTCGAGAGTCGGCTGCCGGCGCATGCAATGTGGGCTTGCACCGGCTTTGATTGGCTCACTCTTTCTTGCAGTTTTGCGCCTTTACGTTGACAAAGAGTGCTGAGAGGCAGGTTCGGGAATGGCAAAGCAGACTCGGCATGAGTTTTCCTGAGTGCAGGTGGCATGATCGACACCTTCGAATCGTATGTGTGGGAGCCGTCGCTGGTGAAGTCCAACGCAGTGACGGCCGCCACGGAGGCCGCCTGCCTCGTGCTGTCTGTGGACGAGACCGTCACAAACCCGCGCTCCGAGGTGCGCCCCTGATGCAGTAAGCACTCAGAGGGTATGTGGTCTGCCCTCTCCCTGTCTGCTTGGCAGGAAGCCTGACTGGGATATGCGTCAGGGATGCTTCGCAAGCCTCGTTGCGTGGTTCGGATTTAAAGGCGGATTCAAAGGCGAGACGTTCGCCCTTTGGAAATTCCACAGGCTGCGGACATGAGCGGCGGCGGGATGGGCGGCGGCCGCGGCATGCCCGGCGGCCGCGGCATGGGCGGCCGGGGGCGCGGGCGTGGGCGCGGCATGCGCCGCTGACCTTACACAGCCCTCAGCCCGTAACAGGAAACCAGTGATGCACGCAGCCAGTAACATGAACGTCGAGCAGGCGCCGTGGCTTCTACGCGAGCCCACTGGGGCGGGCAAAAGGGTGCCGCAGCACTAACCCAGCGGAGTGATGAGACATTCAGCGCATGTTCTAGGCGCTCGATTTCTGTCGGTGGACCCATCGGGTCACTCAGTCAATGCTCAGACGGTTTGAACATTCCTGCGTGGTGCGTTGGACCCGCCGTAGCCGTTCATATAGCAAACGTCGAGGCTGTTGGGTGTTGCTGGCGGCATCGTGATGTTGTAGACGGAATGCAATGCTTGACGCAACGACGCACCGCAAGGCTTGCAGGTCGGTGATCTCGTGGGTGGTGCCAGGCTGGCGCCGCATCATCATGCACACAGACTGAAATGTCATTCCACAAGTTGCACGGCTGACGTCAAGACTTGGCGCTTTGCAATGCTCCCTATTGCTTCAGCTACCGCATTCGCCATCGTAAACTCTGGAGAGCTGTAATGTGATATTTGGGTTGAGCCACATCGGCATCCGCCCACAGTTGGGCACCCTATCTTCGTCATCGCACTTCGATTGTTGCTCGTGTTGGGGTGATTTTTGAGTTCTATCTCAATCTCGGACTGCTGGATCTTTGCCATTGGTTGCAATGCAAGATTGAAATTTTGGGGCAAATGCGCCCCATGCAATGCCTCCCAGATGGATCGCACCTCGTCGCAGGCGTGGCGTGCTGCTGAAAGCAGTCTTGATACTTGTCCTGATCGGGATAGCAGCATCGGTCTTGCAGTACTCGCAACAAGTCTGCCGTACCTTTACATTGGCACCCAGTGCGGCGCCGCATGCGTCAAATGGCACAGCAAATGGCACATCGATCAAGGCAGACTGCTCCGACAGTCTGCATTCCGAGCCGGCACACCTTTACAAGCCCTGCGCTGCCGGCTGCGAGGAGCGCGGCAACTGCAACTTCGAGGAGGGCCGCTGCGAGTGACTTTCTGCTCTTCCACCTCGTATATATCCCTGTATTACACGTCCTTTCCCCTGCTTGTGTGCGTGCGTCTTACCAGACGTGCACCAATTCCACTTTCTGCGGTCATGGACGCAGGTGCCCATGGGGCTATGGCGGCGACGACTGCAGGGTGCTCAAGCTGGCAGCGTGCCGGCAGAGCACTGAGGAGTGGGCGCCCATGCACACTGGCAAACTGCCGAAGGCGTGCGAATGCTACCGGCAGCTGCATGCCTATGCGCAGGTGTGCTGACTGGTGCCCAAGGATCAGAGCCTCAGCTCATGTCCGACGCCGCCGGCGTTGCCCGCACGGCAGACTGGGTTGGGAGCGGGGAGGTTGTGGGACAGCGCAGAATACGGCTGACTGAACCGGCCAATTCCTATGTCAGGCAACCGCTGACTTGGGTAGCAGGCTGTGCATGAGCGGCAGGTGAGTACCCGCAAAGACAACAGCGGCTGGCAACCCGCGACTGACCTACCATGCCGTGTCCTCTGCTCAGGAACTCGGGCCGCTCATCGACAAGCGGCTGCCGGACCGGCTGCAGTCGCTGTGCTTCGAGCGCACAGCGCTGCCGCCAGAGCGCCAGCTGTCGGACTTCCCGGAGGAAGATGAGGCAGGCGTCAAGTACTTCCGCGGTATTGACCCTGGCGGCGGCCAGGCATGTCCCTGGCGCCAGCGCCACACACCTAATTCCTGTGTAGATCTCTCGTGTGCGATCAACAGACATTGCATGCACCCTCGCAACGTCCCATTGATGGGCGTGCTCCCCCCCAACATGGCCCGCTGCACCGCCGCACAAGCCGGCGCTGCTCGCTGCGCGGGCGACGGAGCAGTTCCCTGCCATCCAGGAGATGTTGAGCTCAGCAGCGCAAGCGCTGACCCTGCAGGTGGAGGTGCAGCGGAATGACACGGTCTTCTGGCCGAACTTTCCGCGGGAGGTCCGGCCGCTGAGCCAGTGCCCGGGGCGCTGCTCCCATCGCGGCATGTGCACTTTTCTGTACACCGAGGCCGGACGCCGCAAGATACAGCCCATCTGCGAGTGCTACTACGGCTGGCAGGCGCGCCGCATTGCGATTGGACCTAGTTCCTTCAATGGCTGGCTCCAGTCGAACGTGCGATTGACAGTGTCTCGGCCTCGAAGCGATGACGACCATCTCCCGTCTGAGCTTGCTCCCGTCTGAGCTTGCTGCGGCTAGTCTCGGCCCTCGCAGCAGTCAGACTGTGATGTGTGGAGTTGCATGTAGCCCCCAGGCCCAGCTCAATACCACCTGTTTTCTCAGCCCCTCTCTCAGGTCCGGCGCAGGGGCCGGAGTGCGCTGAGGAGTGGCGTGGTGCCCACTGGGGCCAGTACGCCTGCGTCAACAACTGCTCCGACATCGGCGTGTGCCGCAGCGGCTTCTGCCACTGCCCGCCGGGCCGCTTTGGCCTCGCCTGCGCACGTACCCAGGTGCGCTTCCTGCTGTGGCTCGCCGCCTTGCCCGCATGTGGTGCCGCAGCCGGTACATGTGCTTGCCAAGCTCACTGGAGTGCCGCAGGCGGGCAGGTCGTTTAGTGCGTGCTCTCGACATGGACCTGTGCTGCTGCGCTCTGACATGATGGACATCTGCGTCCTTTTGTGACGGGATCCTGCTCCAGGATGGACCACCTCTCACTCACCATGATGGCGAGCGCAGCTGGCTCTGCATCGAGAGGTGTGCTGTGCAGAATGCCAGTCCGGTTGCCGAGTAGGACTGCCCACGAGCGAGAATACATGCCCGCAGGCGTTTGCGCCGCGGCCGCACCGGCCCAACCCCACCAGCTTTCGTATTTACGTTTATGAGCTGCCGCTGACGCTGGCCGCTGTGGAGCAGCTGGACTATGGTCAGCAGCACGAGAACACGGAATTCTACAGAGTCTGGAGGTGCGCCTGGCACTATGGACATCTACTTGTATATTAATGGCAAAGTCAACCCTGCGCAAAACTCACCTCTCAGTCCCAGGAGCTGCTGCCGATGTTTCAAGAGGGCGAGACAGAGCTGCGGCTCGCTGAGGCATCAACAGCGCAGCCTCTCCGCATGCTGTGTTCACCCATGGTGATTGCGGCAACAAAGCCCATGAGGCGCCTGTTGCCTCGGGCTGGGCTGTGGCATGAACGGACTGCAGACTGCTCTTGAAAAATTTCAGGTCATGCAATGTCCGTTCTGACTTCCCGTTGACACTCACTGCAGTGTATGTTTTCCCGGGCAATGCAGTCCCATCTACAAGGCGCCGGACCACTTCCTACGCCAGCTGCTGGCGTCTCCAGACGTGTGGACGCAGGACCCCTGGGAGGCGTCCCTCTTCTACGTCCCATCCTTCATGTGTGAACACGAACACCATTCGTCTTCATTCCTTCGCCTCATGTGTGCTCGCTTCAATTCGCAATTTGGGCCAACATGCAACCGCGTGGGCGGCATCTGCAGCTTGTGCACGTCGCCGGCCGACAAACCTGCAAGTCTGAGTACTATTTGTGTCAGTTCTGTGATCCGTTCTTGTTGCAGAAGTGAGCCGCTGGTGACGTTGCGTCCGCAGGCTCCTACACACCCTGGAGTATTACGATCCAGTGCCGCACATGAAGAAGTGCGATGTGCCATCCTTCATGAGTTGCTGCACAACATGCTCAGGCTGACCAATCCCAGCCCTGTTCTGCTGTGGTAGCCTGAAAGTGTCCAAGCACTGGCGCCATGACGATGTGCTGTCTGCAGGATCATTGCATACATTCGTGAGCGGTACCCATTCTACGACGCCAGCGGCGGCCGCGACCATGCCTGGTGACGCCTCTCCTACCCAACTTCCATTCTGTCACACTATCACCTGTCACGATACGAAGCATGTGCGAAAGGCAGACGCCTGCATATTGTCGATGGCACTGTCTGTCCGCAATGGTCTTCTCAGTAGATGTGCTACCGCAGTTAGAGATGCTCTGGTGCTGGTGCTGAGCGGCCCCACGCCAAAAGTGAGAACACATACCACCGATGCCTTTACCATCTGCCGCCAGGTTTATCGAGCGGGACAAGGGCGGCTGCGCGGAGATGGGCAACAACTCCGCTGTGGCGCGCGCCATAAAGATGGTGCACTTCTGCTACCGTGGCGAGGCGGCGGGCGGCACCTACGGCTGGCTCGGCGCCTGCTTTGGTGAGGCAGCTGCCCCGAAGCCTCGAGCAGAAGACCTCCGCCTGCAAGCCGCAAGCTGAGTGCAGGGCTTCGAGTGCGGAATGCGGTGGTGTGCCCTGCGGCGGGCTGCACATGCTGCGAGCCGCCAGGGTGCGTTCGTCCCCTTGCTGCTCCGCGCAGCACACCACCTGCGCACACACTCACCTGCCGAGCTTGCCGGCACCTGCAGACATGCGGAAGGACGTGTGCACGAGCCCTTTCTGGGAGTTCGCGGGCCGCGAGGCGGACCTTGCCTACGGTCCAGCGCTAGCGGCGGTGGCGGCCGCGACTCCAGCGGGCGAGGCGCCAAACGGCACAGCGTCCGCCGACGCTCCGCCGCTGGGCGAGCGTCGCAACCTGTTCTACTTTGTGGGCTCCGTGCAACCGGAGGTGCCCTGGTACAGGTGCGACTTCGCCGCTCTGGAGCAGCTCCTTAACTCCTCAGGAATGTGGACCGGGATATGAGCCACCCGGCCAAATATCTGGATGTTTGGCCATGACAGTGCTAGCAATGAGTGGGAGCGTGCAGTCCTGCCGGTGAACGCCACGAGTCACCTGCGGCCTCGCCGCCACCTCCTGTCAGCCTGACCCACATTTGATAAGCCTCTCAAGTCAAGGGAGTGTGCACTCACGCTGCACTCACGCTTACACACCCAGCGGCGGCGCGCGGCAGGAGCTGGTGAGGCTGCATCAAGACGCTCCCGGCTTCGTCATCAACCCGCCCGGCTGGCACAAGTTTGAGGAGGAGCTGCGAAATTCAGTCTTCTGCTTCGCGCCCAGCGGGTTTGTGTTTCGACCTTCCACCCTTGCGTGTGGCACTCTCGACACCGGCCGCAGATCGTAGTCGGTGCTGCCTGGCGCCCAGCATGCGCATGTCCTGTGGGGATGCCCAGGCTGGAGAGGCGCATCCCACAGCTGTGTGGGAGCTCGTGTGGCTTCCTGCTGCCTGGGTGAGATGATGCCGGATGGGGTCCGTGCTATATTGGGGAAAATTGAAGCTGTCAACTGGGCTGCAGAGCCCCTCCCCACAGTTGCAGCAGCCTGTTTCTACAGTTGCATTGGGAGCTGTGTGGGCTCCCACTGCCTGCATGAGACCGCCCGCCTGGCAGGCGCCCTGCCCAGGCACTGCTGCACCGCCCAGGGCCTCTTTCGGGGCTCTGCAGCAGCCCTTGCTCAGGATCGAGGCGTGCCTTCTGACGTCTTGACAGCACCACGCACTTCTGTCAGCGTGGCAGCTGATGACACAGGCTGGGCTGGGGCATCAGGCTGGTGCAGGCCACCGCCGCAGGCTGCATCCCCGTCATCATTCAGGGTGAGCGCGCCCTGCGACCTTGCTGCTTGCCTTCCTCATCAGGCCCGCGACACAGCTTCAACTGCTGTGTGACACAGAAGCAGCATCGTCGTGGACGTGGCAGCTGCTAGACTGCTGTATTAAGGCTTGAGACGGCTTATCGCCCATCACTTGCAAAATCGCTGTCCTAATTCATAGTTCCCGCACACAAAACGTGATCTGACCTGGCTGTTGCTTGGCTGTGCAGATGGCATTGACCAGTTCCACGAGGACGTGCTTGACTTCAGCCAATTCTCGTTGCGGCTGCGCATGGCCGACATCCCGCGGTGCTTCTCTCCAAACCTGACTGCATCTTATTTGCATTTTTCAGAGCCCATTGCTGATCATTTTGCAGGCTTGCGAACACCCTGATGCTGTCGAGGTCAAGATCGGGCTTTTATTCGTCGCTCATCTCATCGCAGGCTGCCAGATATCCTTGCCGATGTGACGCCACAGCAGCGGGCGGACCTGCAGCGTGGCCTGATACGGTTTCACAGGGGGTTCATATGGGGGCCGTCGCCATTTGACGAGCGGCGGGAACTGCCGCTCTCCAGGCGCGGCCTTGCCTTCAATCTGACGATTGAGTCATTGAGACGAAGCTACAGGTTTTACGAGATCGAGGAATCGTTGATTGCGAAGTTCAGCTGATTCAGTGGCAACAGTTGTTCTGCTGCAAGAGTTGGTGTCAGTGTTGTTTGCTGGTCGGCGCTTTCAATTCATTTTCGTGCCGAGTAGGCAGCTTCCGCCACTGCTGCACCGTTTTGGCATTGCTGACTGCATGTTGGATCGTATAGCTATCCTTCACGTGCTGCTCTTCATTTTCAGTGTCACGAGACAGGTGTGCTTGAAAGGACAGGCCGCCACCGCTGCTGAAGCGGCGATGGCGGCGTGCAACTGTCAGGACTTGATTCCGGATGGCATGGCCTCGTATCAGTATTACCACATCGCCCAGCAAACTCGCTTGTGAAGCCTTCGCTCGAAACCAGTAACCAATCTGCACGCATGTGCCTGATGGATTCGAATCACGCGCCGAGCTAGCAATCTTGCCTACGTCCGTCCATATATGCACTCAAAACTGGCCCAAGTCTGACAGACCAACCGTACATCGTTAACTCTGCAGTGGAGTCAAACGCTGTGCAAGACGCCGCTGAAATGGGAAAGTCAAACTCCGGGGTACTCTGGTTTTGAAGCAAGATCAAGCTGAATGGCGCCGCACGGCGCAGACGGCCAGTCGTCTGCTCCCGGCGCGGCCGCGCTGCCATACGCGCCCAGTGCACAATCCAAATGTAGAATCGGTTCCGAATCTAGAAACTAGAGCGACACACACACACACAGGCGCACACACACACTCCTTGCCACGTGATTCATCCTCCAAGCTGCCATTCACAAAACGCAATTCCAAGGCAGGGCTCCCCATGCCACACCCACCAGGCGGCGGGGTATCAGCAAGACCTTGTCGAATACCGACATCCGGCGACCAGAGGGGACGGCCCAACCGGCCAGGAACCATCTACTTCATGCTGTCCAGCCAGCTGCCGGGCAGCCTCCGGCTGCCAAAGGGGGGGCTACCCGGCGATGAATGTTGGCGACGAATGGGCGGCCGCCGGGCGCCCGGCGGCAAATTGCGGCACCAAGGAAGGCTGAGAAGCTGATCCGCAGGCTGGCTGTGGGGGGTTGGCGGCAGTGCGCGTGGTGGCACTACGGCGCAGTTTTCACAAAACTTGGGGCCGGCAGCGGCAGCGGCGTTGTGGGTGCCGCACACCGCCGCCAGGTGCTGCGCGGTGGCCGCATCGGCGGCCGGCACCAAAGACACTTCGAGTGCCCCCGCAGGTCGGCGCCTCGACGGGGGCCACCCTCGTCGCTACTTCCTGCTTTGCGCTCCAGTCCGGTCATATGGGGACGCGGTCGGCATACTTGACGACCAGGGTTTTGCCGCCGCCGACCTGTCGGCCATTGAGCGCCGTGATCGCCTGCGCACAAGCAATTGACATACCATGAGCGGTGCTGGGCAACGGGTCTGCTGCATGCACGGACGGCGCGGCGACGGCAGGCAGACATGCCAGCATCCGGCAGAGCGCCTGCAAGGTCCCGTGAGCCGCAGCTGTGCTGTCCGACACCCGGTCGCATATCAGAGATGGAAGGGAATTGCCGAAGAGAGGGTCGCCCCGATGATGCATCGTGCGAGGGACGTGCGGTGGGCGCGCCTGCTGTGCGAGGTGGCGGGAGGCGTAGGTCACAAAGGCACAGCCGCGAGATCGCCCCGTCTGGTTGTTGCGCAGCACGTACAGCTCCAGGATTTCGCCCAGGGGCGAGAAAAGCGCCCACAGGTCCTGCTCTGTCGCCTGCGCAGTGGGCGGAGTTCAGTGAGGATGGGGGGATGTGCTCTCAGGAGTGTCGTGGCATTCATGCATGTTCAGGATCTCGCCCCAGGAGGGAAAGATACCGCCCATAATTGTTGCTCCCTCCTCCACTGCCTGTGTCGGGGCACATTTCGGGGGAGTGCTTGTCTGCCCAGGATGTGACCCTGGGAGCGCAGCGTGTGCGCCTTGGTGCACATCGGGCCAGGGGCCAGAAACAGCCACCGTCATACGCCGCGAGGGTCCCCCATCCCTTCCTTCCCGACAGCGGGGGAGGACGGCTAGGCAAAGGTGCGCTCAGAAGCCAGATTGGCAAAGGCTGCGCACCTCCATGGGAACCTGACCGATGAACAGCTTCCACTGCGAGGCGGCCTGGTCGAGCCCCCGGGCATTGAGCCCGCCGGCGCCGGGCGGCGCACCAGGCAGCTGGCTGCCGGGAGCACCACCAGGCAGGTCGCCCAGGCGGCCGCCGGCGCCGCCGAGCGGCGCGAGTCCCCCCAGATAAGCCAGGCCTGTCACGCCGCTGCCCAGCCCGTTAGCGATGCTGCCTCCGATGCCGCCCGCCGCGGCGGCCGCGGCGGSGGSSMTGCCGCCTGTCGGATCGCCATTGGCGCCCGGCTGCAGGGCGGCGGCAGCGGACGTCGCCGCCGCCAGGGCGGCAACATCGCCAGAGGGCGGCATGCCGGCAAAGCCGGCGGCCAACGCTGCGGCAGCAGACGGCGAGCTGGCCTGCGCCAGGTCTGCAGTGCTGGCGCCAGAGGCTGCCGCCAGCGGCAGCTGGCCGCCACTGCCCTGCGCCTGCGGCTGCCCCTGCTGCTGCTGCTGCTGCTGCAGCACCTGTGCGCGCAAGGTGACATTGGGCAGACAGTCACTCCCACATGCTGAAGGATGTCAGCTTCCACATGATCTCCAGACCAGCCTTCAGGCAAGCTACTGCCAGCAGTCGAAGAGCGTCACTCTGGTGTTCAACCATGGAAACTCTTGCGCTTGCTGTTATTGAAACCCACCTGCTGGGCTGCCAGGAGGCCTGCCGCGCCATCGCCACTGAGCGGCGGCGGCCGCCCCGCCAGCGCCGCCTCCAGCGCTGACGCCGCGCCCGCATTGATTGCCGCCAAATGCGCCTGCGCCTGCGCCTCGCTGATGGCACCGCTGCCGCCGCCGCTGCCGTCCCCGTTGCCGGCGCTGGCCGCCTGCAGCGCATTTGCCGCCTGCAGCGCGCCGGCGGCGCCTGCCGCGCTGGCCAGAGTGGCCTGGTCCGTCAGCGACAGGTTACCCAAGCTTCCCAACAGGTTGGCTGCCTCCGCGGCGTCACTGGCTGCCGAGGCGTTTGCCTGCGCTGCGGCGGCAACGTCGCCGCCGAGCGGCAGCCCCGCCTGCGGCAGCCCCGCTGTCAGCACCGGCCCGCCCTTTGGCTGGCCGCTGAGGCCGGCGGGCAGGCCGGCTGACAGAGGCAGCTGCGCGGCGGCCGCCGCCGCGGCCTCCATGGTCAGCAATGGGTTGGCGCCAAGGCTGTGAGCGCTTCCCAGCGCATTCAAGCCGCCGCCGTTGCCGTTCTGTAGGCCATACGGCAGGCCGCCATAGGCCAGGCCGTGCGGGTCCAGGCCCGCGTGCATGCCGTAGCCCTGCAGGCGCACAGCCCACAGCTGAGGGCGGAGGTGGGATGTCCAGCTGTGCCACAGCGTGCTAAAGTCTTTTCCTCTGTGGAGCGTCCTGCAGCTGCATTCCAAATTAACCCACGACATCACAGCTGCGGCATCCGCAGCTCAGCCCACGCCCGCATCAGCAGCACACACCAGCGGAGGTTCGGTTCGAGCATACTTTACAGATGTGCACCTGGCTCAGGCCCTGGAAGGCGCCGGGGTGCATGCCATGCTGCATGCCGCCCCACTGCTGGCGGCCGCCTTGCTGCATGTGGCCATGGTACTGCCCCTCCGGCCGTTTTGCGTCGGCAAATTTGACCACCAGCGGCATCTCCGAGCTCAGCAGACGCGTCACCCCGTTGTGTGCCTCCATGGCTCGCTCCGCCTGCGCCCACTTCCGGAACTCCACGAATGCGCAGCCTGCACAGCCAGCGGCGCAGCGCGTCAATGTGAGGACACGTCCGATTGGCACATCCCTACCAGCCCGGCACTTGGCGGCCGGTACCAAGGCTGTTTCGCACAGGCAGGCTCTCAGACTGCATCGGCTGACGATTGAAACGGCCTTGACAGTGGTCCGAAAACATGGTTGTCCGTGCGGCTTGCATGGCAACAGGGCACGGCCAAACCCGTCACCGCACCTGCGCTGGGGCCCTGGCCCCGCTGCGTGCGCAGGACATTCAGGCAGATGATCTCGCCGAAGGGCTCGAAAAGTGGCCTCAAGTCCCGCTCCGTCGCATCCTTCGGCACCTGCGACACGCATGCAGCACGGGTCGCTCAGCGCCCGAGCTACCCATGCCGCTCAGCGCCAGAGGCGGCATGCATGCAAGCACTCCGCGAGTGCAGGACACATCACTGCAGTTCTCGCCCACAGTCCTGAGTCACAGGAACAGTGTTCACCTGGCCGACAAACAGCTTGCGAGGAGCTATCGCAGGCTCGGGCGGCTCCCCCGGCCGGATGCGCTTCGGGTTGGCGAACGCCACCACCAGCGGCCGGCTGCCATTCAGGCGCGTCCGTCCGTTGTGCGCCTCCTGAGCCGCCTCCGCTGCAGTTGACGAAGGGGCCCATGTGAGGCGGTGGAGTTGAAAAGAGCACGACTTCTTGGCTGTCACCCAAAGTGAGCGCAGTGGCCGAAAACACAGACACGTTCCAGCAGATTGCAGCACGTGACCACGACTCACACCGGTCCAATGCGAAGAGTGCAGTGCGTGCTGAGGCAGCAAGTTCAGCGGATCAAAACAAAGTGATCACAGCCTCGGGGTCTGCGAAACCATTTGGCACGTCACGCAATCACAGCGCAGGATGAAGCCATTCATACATCATGCACGATTGTGCGCTGACGCAGCCTGGCAACCTGCAGCGAAGCAGTGCTGCACCAGGGACGTAGTGCCGCAGAGTAATTGGCTCGCAGATCAGCGGCGGCCTCACACGCAAGCTGCTTCTGCTGCTCTCAAAATGGTCTCCAGCATGTACACGTCCTGGTGCATGTTGCGTCCGCGACTCTGCACGCCCGCGCTCCTCAACGCAGATGGCTGGTGCGCCGGCCTACACGGGAGCCTTTCAAATGGCCGCACCTTCTGCCCACCGCTCAAAGAGCACCATCGCGCAGCCTTTGGAGACTCCATCGGGCCGCTTCACGAGGTTCAGCGACCGCAGACCGCGCGCCGCGAAGGGCGCGAACAGCTGCGCCAAGTCGTCCACACTTGCATCAACTGGTATTTGGCCCACAAACAGGCGGGGCTCGCCGGCGACGGCCCCAGCCTCTCCTGTGTTGACCATGTTACGGCCGGTGCATGCCACTCCGGGCAGAGGGCAGCGGATCAAAACTAAAATGCTGACGCTCGGCCTCAGGTCCGCCTCAGGTCCCACGAGAGCTTCAGTCGTAGGTTCCCCAGAATCTGGACATCTCGAAGTCTGGGAAGGAGCGCCTTTTTCGCCACGACACCACAGCGGTGGAAAGGACAATTGGACGACCATAATCTAGCGGAGCCAACTGCGAACCCGGTGTGACGAGTGCCAGCGGCTGCACGACACGTTGCTAGCGCGGAGTGTGGCGGCCGCAGGCATGAGGTTTTCACATCCGTGGTACAAGCCCGGTTGAAAACAAATGCTGCAACATCGTGCCTGGAAAAACCCACACGCAACAATGCATCCAACCACGGCTGGTGCCCACAGAGCTCAACGACAGGCCTTTTCACTGCGATGGGGCGCCTGCATTGTCGTCTTTCCGCGGCAGGATTCCGGCAGCTTGCAGGCCGCGCCACACGGAGTCGACCACCTGGTCACGGTCCCCCGACTGCCGGTGCTCATACACAGCTCGCCCGAGGTGCGCGTGGACAACCTGCAACCAGGCATCGGCCATAATTCACAATCACCTAGTCGTGCAGCTGATGCCAGGGCCTGCGTGGCATGTGAGTGGCAAGCGGTAGCCCCGGCCATGCTGCATGTAGCAGATGTCGGCCGCTGCCACAGGACCCTCCGCTAGGAAGGTTCGTGCAGGCGTTCAGCGTGTGGGTGCAAGAAGGGTCCGTCATGGCGAACTGGAGGTGAATGGTACCTCCAGTTCGTCCAGCAGGCAGCCGTCCGTCACCCCCACCAGCCGCCTCTGCAGCGCCGCCGCCCGTGCCACGTCTGCCGGCTGCGGCTGCGGCGCTGCTGGCTCCTCTGCGGGCACAGTCAAGCCACAGTCAGGGCTGCTTGTGTACAGGCATGAGTGTGCTGTCGAATGGCTGCGGCTGTGTCTATGCGACATTGGCATACAACCTACGGTCAGACACTCTGACATCAATGCTACAAGGCGCACCTGCTGAGCCCCCTGGCGGCTCCGGGTTGATCACCAGTTCCAGAGGCTCCAGCCGCTCGGCTGGCAACGCACATGCCGCCGCGCTGCCTGGTGCCACCTGCCGATGTGCGACGGCGGTGTTGTGAGTTGGAGTTACAGGTGGCACAATTTTGGAGCTGGCGGTCCCAGGCATATAACAGAATGACACCGGGCGAGCCAAGACAGAAACATCCAGTACACAACTACCCCAGGCGGCAGTCTCCGCAACCAAAATGTTTGCTGAGAGCGCACCTGCTCGTCGTCTGCATTGACGCCGTGCTCAACAGCCGCCTCCACCTGGGACACCAGCGCCACCAGCGGACCCGAGTCCCGGCCTCTGCCCCTGGCGTCTCCTGCGCCATCGCCTGCCGCGCCGCTGGGCGCGGTATCGTCCGCCGCATGACCGTTGCTGGCGGCTGGCGCGGTGCCGTTGAGCAGGACGCCATTGCCAAGTGCTGCCTGCGCCCGAGCGCACAGAGGAATGTGTGTCACAGCTGACAGCTGCCTGCGACAAATAAAAGCTCGCAGATTTGCACGCTGAACAGGTGCTGCCAGCACTGTCTGACACGCACGGAAGGGCATCCGGGGCGTACACACCTCGGCTGCTGCTGACGGTCCAGCATCAGAGCCGAATGAGGGACCGACCGGCGCCTGTGAGTGGCCATTGGCTACCGTCATGTCCGCGTTAGCGTCTGCAGCCGCCATCTCCACATCGACTCCCACCGTTGTGGCCGGCTGAGACGCCTCTGCCAGGCCCTGCGCCACACCGTGGGCGTCTCGGCTTGCGCAGCAGCCCGCCGATGTGGCTGGCAATGATCAGCGCAGCAGCCTCTGCATCCATGTTGTGTTGCTCATTGAGCCCTGATGCCGTGCCTGCGCGTCGACTGCAGGACAGTGCTCACCGCAGCGCCGCCTTCGGACAGGCGCTCGAGCCGGCGCTCCTCCCGGATGCGCCGCATGTGCGCCTCAGGGTCGTTGAAGATGACCTTGCCATCAATGGCATTGCCCTTGGTGCGCACGCCGGCCCGCGTCTCCCGCGACCTGCTGGCATGCAGAGCGTTACCACCGCGTCAGGGCGTGGAGTGAAGTTAGCGGTCAAAGCTCAGCTGGAGACTGCGATCCTCTCCAATACACCTCGGGTGCACACATGCAGGTCGCCTCTGGTGCGCGCGCCCGCCCGCGCTCTCTCCCTCATTGTGTCCTGCCGCATTGAGGCGCGGCTGCGGCGCGGCATGCGGCCTGGGAACTTCGACACAAGGTAGGCACGACACTAGCCAGCACTCAGGAATTCTCCCTGTTGATGGGTCGCAGAGCTCTAAGATTCTGCACCCTGATCGGGGGTGCACCCTACAACAGCAGCGAAGCACTTTTTGGCACACCTGGTAGGTGGAGTGTGCGCCGACTGCGTTTGGTGCTGGTGCGACCGCGTCACCAGCGGCAGCGGCACCTCCAGCTCACCTGAGGACAGCAAACACATCAACACACGGATGATACCTTCATTTGGAGGATGTAGGCGAGGATTCACAGGGTCTTCACAGGACGATCACAGGACCTGTCACACCAAGCAGCAGGCGTGGCTGGCTGTGTGGGCAGTGACAGAGCATTTGCGACGTCTCAGCAAATTGATATAGCCATGCTTTGAGTGGCAGCTCAAACTTGGCAGCGTTGCAAATGCACGGACTGCTGCTGTACGACTGCGGAGACGGGGTCTGCATCCAGTGCGCACCCTCTGGACCGAGCGGCAGGCCGCCCCGCTCCGCAATCGCATTTGTCTTTGCCACGATCTCCTGCGGTAGCCGCTCCGCCAGGCGGGTGCAAGCCTCGTCCACCAGGCCGTGCGCTCTGCTGACCTGCCGCACGATTGTCGAGCGGCATTCGGCAACGGCGCGAGCGTGTCACTGGTGCGCTTGCCAGTCCGCACATGCGCAGCAGCACCGCTGGAAGCGGCATGGCCTCTTGACAGATGTGATCCCGCAGCAAGTCGGGATACCGGAGAAAGGCCTGCCTCAGTCCTGCAGACCTGACAGTGCCTAGGAACAGCAGCAGCTCGACTGCCCTGTGAACAAAGGCTGCAGGCAGGGCCAGCTCAGCGCGATATGCGGCTCGCTTCCTAGCCGTCCAGCAGCAACACATTCCCTGGTTTTGCCACACACGACTTTGGTATCGAATGTTCTCATTGAATCACCTCGCGGGCGCCGCGGACGTCGCCTGCCCAGTACTGCTGCGTGGCGGTGGCGATGGCGCGCAGGTCGGCCAGGTACGCTGCCAGCGTCGGGTACCGCCGCAGGTCTACCCGCATCAGCAGCGTCGCCAGGTCCATGGGATGCGACACCTGCGCCCCTGGGTGGGTTCTGGGTCAGGTCCAGGTGCAGGGGCTCGGTGTCTGGTGGCAGCTCGGGGGACGATGCACATGCGACGCCAGCTGCCGTGGCCTGGAAACGTTCACCGGCGTGATTGCACTGCACGCCTGCAGGCATGCATGGTGTCGGTGTTGCCGAAGGCCCGACAGCATTGCACCATCAGGGCGACTTCTGCAGCTTGGGAAGCCAAGAGCTGCGGAACCTGTTGTGCTACAGCACAGCATTGGGAGATTGAAAAGAATTTTAGATTTCTATTAATTCTCGAACACGATCTGCTTGGACACGACCTGCCGAAAACTTGCCCAGACATCCGCAAGTCATTGCACCCCCTGATGTTGCGCTCGAGGTTCCATGCACCACCTCCCTCTGAGCCCTGGCGCTCTCGAGCACTGCTCCCACCGGGGCGCACCCCTGCACACGCCCGCCGCAACAGTGCACGGCCCCACGAGCAGCGGCGCTGCACCAGGCGCCAGCAGCCTGGAACCCGCCAAGCCTTGTAACGATAGCAAAACAGAAAGGAGCACAATTGACATGGATGAAACAGGTTCCGCACCAACTCCAGATACTCAGGGTCTTCTTCTGCAGTGACGGGCTCCGCGAAAGCGCGCCAGCGGCGATCGCACAGCAGCCGCGTCGTTACGTCGCGCAGCCCCATGCGCAGGCACCGCAGCGCCGCCACGTCCGCCTCCCGCGCCGCCTTCTCCGCGGCTGCTTGTGCCGCTGCGTCCGCCGCCGCCGCTGCTGCCTCCGCCTCCGGCGCCCTCGGCAGCTGCGGGCAAGTGGCATACACATGGCTGCTCTGTGTGCTGGTGGGGACGGGTTGAAATGAGGCTGTGGATCGCAGCGTGACACTGCATCAGACACAGATGGACAGCGTTTGACCAGGTGCAGGGTGAGTCGAGAGGTCCAGCACACGCTCCATGCCTTGACTGAACTGACAGACACCACTGCGCGCACCGGCGCACAAGGCATCGTGCACAGAGCCGCAGTTGAGACGATGCTCACCGGCGGTGCCGTCCGGCGCTGGCGAGGCTGGTGCGGCGGCGGAGGGTACGCAAGCGTGCGGCTGACGACCTCGAAGAACGCGGCGCGCTGCTCCTCAGCCGGCGGCTCTAGCTCGTGCACCGTGGCGCTCGCGGCGCCAAACAGGCCTGTCGTCACAACAAGTGATGAATGCGCAGGGCTTCAGTTCGATACCTGAGCCAGGTACCACGCATTCTCTGATGCTGCAGTTTTAACAAGCTCGATGAAGACAAGCAAGTTGCCAGTGCGAGCTGTGAACCTCCCAGTAGAGTACGAGAGCAGGGCACAGCTCGTAAAGATACTAGGTCTGCAAGAATCTCGAGCACTGTGAGGCACCTGCGGCTTCAGGGTCCAGCTCAGACAGCGGCACATCGGCCGTTGCCAGCAGCAGCAGCGGAGCCGTCGGCGGCAGGTCAGCCAACAGCATCCACAGCGTGACACGCAGCGACGGCGGCGCCGTTGCCCACCTGTCGCCCGGGGACACGCAGCGTCACGCCATGCCGCTGAGATGTTCCGGGGCGCTGCAAGGGCAAGTCCAGCACCACAGATGCCGCTCCCGCAAGTGCCAGGGAGTGATCGTAAACGCGGATAGCTGTCACGTGCATGTGCAAGCAGCACCCACGCAGGGGATACTCTGGCCAACTGGACTCAATTGGACCTGGTCTCATGCCAACTACACTCAATCGGACTTGGTCTTCCCTGACCCCCCCAACCCACGAGATGGGATCTGATTCCATCCGCCGCCGCACCACAGCTGGAGGTGGGGCAGGTACAGGACGGCGGGCGCGGCGCGGCGCGCCTCCACCACCGCGTGCACCAGCGCCTCCTCCGGCGACCTGTGAGGGTTTGGGGTCCGGGTTGAAGTTGGGGTTAAGGGTGAAGACGGTGCGCAATGAGCCACCAGGGCAGCAGCGCCCAGCGCGGCGGCGCGTAAGCTCGACATTGACACTCGCGCGCGGCTCTGGCCAGAGCCAGGGCAGCACAGTGTGTTCGTCGGCGTCCAGGAGCATGCCAGCTCATCCGGCTGTGCGCCCATGGACTTTGACACCGAAGTTGGCTTGGCGCGCATGCGGGCTGCGCCGGTGTGGCATGAGAAACACGTGAAGGGGAGACGCCGCCGCCCCCGGTGCTGACCGGCGCTGCGCTGCTTGCGTCTGGAGCCCGCACCTGGAGTTTGCGTCGGACAGCAGCGCCGGCAGCCCGATGGCGTGCACGGGCAGCGCCTCCAGCGCCGCCAGCAGCGCGGGCCCCAGGTGGCCCTGGCCGGCGCCCTCGGGGCCGCACACAAGGGCGCGCGCCTGCACCGCGTGACCAAGCGCCACGCCGCCCAGCCGCAGGCCGCTGCCGCTGCCCGGCCCTGAAGCTGCAACTGAGCAGCGCTTCGATCGGCAACTGATTCAGCACCGGCGCAGCGGAGCATCCGTGTGCCGTCCCTACAAGCGGCATGCCGCCGCTGATGTGCGGCGTTGGCAGCTTAGAACTGGATATACCGTCCCCTGCCCCTGGCCTAGCGACCAACAAGTAGAAACCCCAAAACCTGGTTCGAAGAGCTGTCATACTCACAGGGAAATTCGTCATCGCTGTCTGCCGCGGCGGCGCCGGCGGCCGGCACCGCGGCAGCGCCGGCGGCCGGCGGGAACGCCACCTGCAGCGCCGCAAGCGTCTCTGCCAGCCGCGGTGCCAGGCAGGGCGCCACCAGCGGTGACAGCAGCCTGCGGACAGGATGCAGCAGGATTGCGTGAGAGCTAAAGCGTTGCTCGAATTCTGCTGTCTTGGCCATGGGTTGATGCACTCGCTGTTGCCAAGGCAGTGTATATGAGGTTTGCAAGGAATATCGGCGTGTTGCAATGCCTTTCCAGCCTGTCCGGGCACCCTTGCCAGCTGCAACATATAGCCGCATCGTTGTTCTGGATCAGTCTTGTTGCCACTCGCCTGGCGGAGCTGCTGACTGAGCGCCCCGAGGCGGGCGTGATGGCGGCGAAGGCGGCCTCGAAGTCGGGCTGCCTCACGCTGACCGTGCGCGGGTCCACAAGCAGCTTGTCGTTGCTGACGTAGATCTGCGGGTAGCATCGCCGCAGCGCCACCAGCGACGCCTCTGTGCACAACGCCTGCGCAACTGGGACGAGTGCTCATGAATGCAGTCATCCGACAGCTGGACGTGGCAACACGAGTGATAAAGCCGCCCTGCAAGACAGCAGGCAAGAGCCACGAATGCAGAGGTCTTTGTCATGGTGCAGCGTGCGGCTGACACACAAGCTAGGATCTCCTCACCGCCCGGCGCCGGGGCAGTCAGACTGCAGCAGATTGGATGCCACCTTGAAATGCTGCCAGCATGATCGCAAAGCCAACGGACTTTGGCGACTGATTCGAGTGCAGGCCCCAGGCAGCCCTAAATTTCCACCTTGAGGTCGGCGCCGCAGTAGCCAGCAGTCATGGCGGCCAGCCGCGCGCGCAGCGGCGGCGGCGGCGGCTCCGCCCACCCCCGCGTGTGGATGTCCAGTATTGAACCCCGCGCCTCCAGCGCGGGCAGCGGGAACAGCAGCTCCCGGTCGAAGCGGCCCGGCCGCCGCAGCGCCGAGTCGAGCGCATCGGGCCGGTTGGTAGCGCCTATGACCACCACCTGCGGGCAGCGCCAATGCGGCTCTCGTTTTCGATGTGAGTTTGTCATTTCTGCCAGAAGCACAAATGAGGCATGTGCTAGCACAATCTTCCTTAAGACCGAGCATTTGAAAGGCACACTTGATAACAGCCGGCAATGGCGACGGATGGGCAAAGCAGCGCAGTGTAGGGTTTCAGCACTAAATGCTTCTCTCCATGGCTTGTGGTTCACGGCTTTGGCACTGCTTGAGTAGCTGTTGAGTGACTTGATACAAGTGAAAGCCTTCAGAGCAAGTGCAGCTGCAGCTGGTGTACCGGATGACGACACTAGCAGCATGCGCGCACCTGGCCGCGGGAGGTGAGGCCGTCCATGAGCGCCAGCAGCGTCGACACGATGGAGTTGTGGATCTGGTCCTGCTTGCTGCTCCGCACCTGCAGCCGGGTCTCATGGGCATGCCAGTTTCAGCGCAGGTATGGAACATTGTCATCCAGCTGCTTTGGCTGTACGAATGTGCCAGCGCGTCCGCCGCCGTCCCGGCCAAGGCGCAGGCGGAACGCGGACAGGAGCATGATGCATCTGTGCAGCCACGAGCATGCAGAGGCGCCGCCAGGGAGTGTGCAGTGCTCCGAATCCGCACCGGCGCCAGGCCGTCGAGCTCATCAAAGAAAATGATTGACGGCTGGCAGCGCTCCGCCTCCGCAAACAGCAGTCGCAGCATGCGCTCCGCCTCGCCGACCCACTTGGACAGGATGTCGGCGCCCTTGCGCATGAAGAACGTGACCTTGTGCCCCGCCTGCGATGCCTGCGCCGCCAGCGCCCTGGCCACCAGCGTCTTGCCCGTGCCTGCGCAGCAAGGTGTGGCGGTCGGCATCGACACCTGTTGGCACCGCCTGCTGGGCACCGCCTGCTGTTGGCACCGCCTGCAGATGGCAGGTGGGCCTTCCTATCGCTATCGCATGCCTCGCAGCTGTGCCATTCGGCTTGGGCTTCTGTTGGCAGGTGGGTTCGAAATCAGCTTGGAAGACCGTGGCGCTGACGCCTCATGCTGCAGAATCCACGCCGGGTCAGGTTCCAGCAGCACGCCCGGAGGGCAGCAGACCTACCTGGGGGGCCATAGAACAGCACGCCGCGCGGCGGCGTGATCTGAAAGCGCTCCAGCAGCTCAGGGTACACCAGCGGCAGGAAGATCATCTCCTTCAGCTTGTCGATGTACCCATCCAGGCCGCCAATCTGGTCAAAGGTGACCGAAGGGTCCACCTGCGGGAAGATGTCCCTCAAAGTTGGTGCCTGCTGCAGAGCATGTCACAGCGAGTGGACACAGTTCAGCTACAGCTGGCTGAAGGGCTGAGGACTTTCTGTGTTCTGAAAATCAGCCTGCGGATGTCACAATCATCTGCAGACGTCGGCTGCCGTCACCAGGCACATGCCAAACGTACACAATCTCGGTCAGAAGCCCCTTCAATGGCCCCCCACAGCAGCAGTGCCTCATAGCAGAGCCGGATCGTCCAGTCATTCACCTCAACGGGCGTGATCTCGACGTTGCGGCCCTGGTCCCCGCCGCCGCCGGGCGCCGCCGCGATGCCGGCGGGCAGCATCGCACCGGGCGCCGCCTCCCGCTCGGCGGCGGGCTGCCCGGCTCCGCCCAGGCCCAGGCCGCCGCTGAAGCCCTCCGCATCCGGAAGTGCCGCCCAGTCGGCGCCGGCGGCGCCGCCGCCGTCAGACCAGGCGCCGTTGCCGCCGCCCCCCAGCGTGGGCCGCCGTCGCCGCCGGCCGCCGCCGCTCAGGCGCTCGCGGAACCGGCGCTCGACGCGTCGCGCTAGCACCCTGCAGAGAGCCGAGCCGATTGGTCTTTGTAGAAGCACGCTTTCTGAAAGACCATCGCGCTGTCGTCGGGTTTTTTCCGGTTCGGTCCCCACATTCTGCACCTCAGACGCACGCATGTCGGCCTCTCAGGCAGGCCGTCCTGTCCACACTGCGCTCCTCTTTCCCCAGTTCCAAGCATCTTTCCTGTTTTGCTTCTGTGCTGTACCTTTCGCGCTCGCGCAGCTCCTCCTTGGGCGGGCTGTAGCGGACCTCTCGGGCGATGCGGGTGCGGTCGCGCAAGCTGTACCGTGCAGCGCCTAAACCCTCCTCCTCCTCCTCGTCCAAGCTCTCGTCGTCTTCCTCGTCTTCCTCCTCCTCGTCTTCCTCGCCGCTGGCATTGCTGTTGCCGCCGGGTGTGGCCTGTTCAATTCAGGGAGAGCGGGTGGCAGGATGAAAGGGCGAGGCTCATGTGCCGTGCAACGAGGATTGCAACGTAGCTGTTGCTAATCTGGCTGCCATGAAGTCATGGCCATCTATCGTCTCCATCACAGTCCGGAGGAATTTCCACGCCATCACAACGGCCTTCAGCGAGAACAAACAAGTGCGCCGTGTAAAGCGCAGAAGGAACGAGCATGTGGGGTGCACTGCCTAGAACCATGGCTGAGGACCAGGGATACTTTGGCTGGTCCAAGAGAAGGGGGCACCTTCGAATCAGAGTCGTTGATGCGGCGGCGCTTCGCCTGAGGCTCGCTGTCCATGCCCTCGAAGTTGAAGCGCTGCAGTGTGCCGCGGTCACGCATCGGGTAGCGGCGCCTAGCGGCACCGGCGTCGTCCTCCTCGGGCGGAGCCATCTACATGTCCAAGGTGCAGCACAAGCACCGATGATGGGCAGATGAGCACACTTTGCGCACGCCGCTAGAAACCGATGATGTGCCGTGGAGTAATGCGGCGCCGCTCATGTGAGCATGCATCGTGCGATATAGCTGCCACAGCGGACGTTGTGCTGCCGCCCACCATGTCGATCGCAGCGCCGCTGCTGCGGAGGCGACGGCTGGTCGGCTGCGAACGGCGGCGGCTCCCCCGGCTTCGTCGCTGTGGGATAGCTTCATCCTCCTCATCTTCGTCCTCCTCCTCGTCTCCTTCCTCTTCCTGCGCATGTATGACAATGTCATCCCACCCGCTGCTGGCAAACAGCAAGCCATTTCCGCACAAACCATCGTCTCCAGACTCCGGATCGGAGCACGCACCGATTCCGTTGGCGCCTTCAGAGTCGTCGGATCAAGCCTGGGACCCGAACCCAGCCCCGTAGTAAGAGCCAAGCGGGTCAAGCGCCGACCCTCCTGCAAGGCGCGCACTGAATGGAATGGAACCAACAGTTTAAATCGCTTGCGCCTGCAGCACCCGTTTGGCGCAGGTGATTCTTTGAGACCACGCTCTCATGCTGTCAAAGCTGATAGCTTTCTGTCGGCATGTTTTTTTGGCGTCACTATTTGCGCACCGATCTTGAGGCATCACCACTGTGCCTCCGATGACGTGTGTCCATGGTTCAGCCCGTCGGGAGCGCACTTGATGTTGTATCAGCAAGTGCACTGCATGCCTTCTCGCCTACACATCTGCTGAACCTGCATGCGTACTCTGCTGCAGAGTGCATGCGCTTCTGTGTTAGCAGGCCTATTGTTCCTAATCATGCCGCTTAGTTGCCCGCGTTGCTGGCACTTGCCAGAACACCTAGACTCCCTTTGAGTTTCATTTCAAGAACTTCATTAGGGCATCTGATTGTTCTGCCGGGCCCCAACTGGTTCATAGCATGGTCCAAGTATCAGCGACTTTGACCCGGCCGCCAATGGAACACACGGCGGCCAGCCATAACACGACATTTCAGGCAGAGGCGAAGATTGCGACAGGGCCACTGTCCCGCGAAGCGTCCCTGTAGTCTGCCGAGAAGGCATTGGGCCACGCCAGCACCAGGTGTCGCGGGTTCCAGTCCAGCGCGTCCGGGACATGGCCGCTCGTCTGTATGGTGTGCAGCAACTGGCCTGTAGGAAAGGGGGATCCGGGGAGTAAGTGGAGTGCCACGACCTGATGGTGGGTCCGTTGCCGCTGCACAACATCGAGGAAGAGCAGACACATGCATATGCACAGGCCTGTTCTGGCTGCATGCCACAAGCACGAAAGCCTGCAACTCGCGGCGGAAGGATCACTAATAAAGCAGACAGATGTACGAACTGTTCCCACAACCTGTGCGTGACAAGCTGGATGGACGCCTGTGACGGGCTGCTTCTCTGAACGCTCACCGGTATGCACGTCCACGATGGCGACGCCCACCCGGGTGTCCACATATGCCAGGTACTTCGAGTCATGCGAAAAGCCCATGTTGTTGACGTCGTTGTCCATGCCCACAAAGGTTCGGATGCACACCATGTCGGCCATGTCCCAAAGGCAGATGCAGGCGTCGGTGCCGGAGGACGCCAGGAACCTGAGGCAGTGCAGACAGACCCTTCAAAGCATGCCCTTTAGCATGCGACTGCACTCTACAGCACGCTGCGGCTGGGCAACCTGTTGCGGATGCAGCGCAGGATGCACAGCAAGCTTCGCAACGCTGCTGAAACGTGCCAGGAAGCATGAGGACACGTGCCTGCCGGTGGGGTCCAGGCACAAGTGGTAGATTCCTCCAGAGTGGCCCACGACTGAGCGCAGCTTCGAGAACGAGGGATACTCCAGCACCTGGTGCAACGTACACAGCAAACGAATCGGAGACAGGGTCTTATAAGCAACTTCAATAGGCGTCCTGGCCAGGCCGTGACAGCTTGCAGAAAGGGGTTTGGAACAGACAAAAGAGGGGGGGCTCTGCACCTCAATGGCGCCGGAGCCCATGGCCACGAAGCACAGCTGGCCATCGGCGCTCCAGATCATCTCGTTGACCTGATGCCATTGAAGCGGGCCTCAGCTGACAAGCGCAGCTCATGGAGGACTTGCAACACGCTGTGAGAGCAGCAGCAGCAGCAGCAGCAGCAGCAGCAGCAGCAGCAGCAACAGCAGCAGCAGTGCCTATTCTTGGAGCCTCACCTGGCAGCTGTATTTGTGGCTCCTGACCGACTTTGCTGATCGGGCATCCACCACAGTGATCGTGTCATTGCGGTCCGTGCAGGCCACCTCCGAGCCGTCCTGCTTCCAAGTGAGGAACAGCGGCCCAGCCACCTTGACTGTGCCCAGCAGCCGCGAGCTACGCGCATCCCACATCCTGCGGTGACCATGGGCTTGTGGTTGGGCATTCTCAGCAAGGCAGCAGTCCGCAGAGGATTGGAGTGGCAGCCAATTCGGTTAGAGTACGTCTCGACAGGACCCCTATCCCACTGCCCATCGTGTAGAACACCAGGCACCTGATGGTTTTGTCATTGGCGATGGACGCCAGCCGGTCTGCGGTGGTGGGATCCCATCTGATGTACACGACAGAGTCCGTATGCCCTATCAGCTCACTCTCTGCCCTCTCTGGCTTGCCCTGCAGTGGGAGATCATCGTGAGACCCGATGCACTATGCTCGCGTGCTTGCAATGCCCACATGCCTCATGCCGTTGCCATTGCCGGGCACTCACATGCCGCGGGTCCAGCCGCCAAATCTTGATAGACCCGTCGAGTGAGCCTGTCGATGCACCAGGAACGGAGTAAGGAGATGACAATCTGCAAGAGCACTGTCACGGAAGCATGCAGCTGCGACTCTTGAGGTTCCGCACACCTGTCGCAAGGCGCTTGCCATTGCAGTTCCATGCTACGGTGTTCACCTGCATGCCTTCATGAGCCTTGACTTCCTGCCTCGACCGCAGCTTGAGCAATACTGCTGATTTGCACAGCCGAATATCCTTGGGCAGTGCATGTGAGCGCCGCCGCACCTTCTTCCTGTGGCCCGTGAGCTCCCGTATCTCGTGCTTGGCGAACGGATCGCCAGCAGCATTGCCCATACGTGAGGAAGACCTCAACAGCACGCCGCTCAGACAGCAACCTCGGTGCAGCTGCGTTCCGATCAGTTCGCTTCTAAGTTTGTTCTACCGGAACCAGCACCGAGTTTCAGCAGCGGATCGTTCGTCGCCGCTCCAACCTCGATAATTGCAAAGCTGACAAACGAGATCAGCTACACGAAGAGTCTTACGAAGCGCACTGCCGGAGGCGTCCGAACGATGGGGATGCGATGATATTCTGACCAGCAGCGAGGCAGCAGGGCAGCTTTCAAATCAGGACTGGCTAGGGAAGACCACAACACGACTCGAATATATCCTCTGGTTGCTCGCGAAGCGCAGAGGGGAGAATTCAGTCTGTTCGCACGTGCGTGCTGGTTTTGGCGGATTGATCAGCGGCGTGTGGGTGCGGCTGAGGGCTGCTTCTGTTCGCCTGACCAGGAGTACAAGGCTCTGTCCACAACATAAGTCCGATTTAACTGTGTGACTGGTAGGTTAGCCCAGCCTTCTCAATTGCTTCCGGTTCCTGCTTCCTCTGGCCTCCTACAAGGGCCAACTCTCTCTGTGCTTTCACTCATCGCCAAGCTCGGACTTGCAGGTGCTCGTTGCTTGCTCGGGCTCAGAATTCCGCGCAGTGCTGCGACGCTGAAGGCCAGTTTCGGCTACAAGTCGGACACGACCTGAAACCGCCACTCCGATACCAGCGCGGCGTCTCCATGGTGCGCGACGTGCTGCACTGCTGCTCAAACTGACAGCGCTCATATATACAACGTCCTTCTGCATTCTGAGAGCTCTTGCATCTTGTGAAGCGTCTAACGATCAAACGTGAAGCTTCAAAGTTTGTAGCAGCGGCTGCTTACAAGGCAGGCCTCACCGCCGTGTTTCGCAGGTCCGGCACCAGCAAATGGCACAGATGCAGGAGCAGGCGACAGTCGCAGCACAGGAGTCGCTGCAAGTGGTGAGGCTTGCCGGTCTTGGTGTGCACTCGCAGCACGCAGCAGCAAGCCGGATTGCTTGTGGAGACCTCTGGAGATCTTCTGGCATGCCAAGGCCTGGATTCGCTGTTGATGCATCACGCTAGCTCTCCTGGCACCGCAGGTCCGCAGCCTGCTGAGGGTGGTGAGGCTCATCCCGCCGTGAAGATACACACCTTCAAACAAGCAGCTTGTCGTGATTGGCATTTGATGACTGGGATTCGCTGGATCTGTTCGAGCTTCCGCTGCACAAGCAAACCCTTTCCTGCCAGCAGCACCCTCGCTCTCAGTGCTGACAAGGCGTTTGTCGCCGCAGAGCGTCTTCCATGTGTCCTACCTGCGGGGCCTGTTCACCGAGAAGAACTTCAAGGGCGTTGACATGGAGAATCTGGAAGGTAGTGCGCAAGCCCACTCGCTCGCTCGCTTGCTCTCGCTGCCAAATAAGAACTCTGTGAGCCTTCGTGGCTGAGGTACAATGACAAGGGGCGAGCGGGCCAATATTGGAAATATTGTCAGTTTTCGTGTGCCATGCCCTTGCAGGCATGAATGTGAAGATGCTGATGCCAAACACGCCGGAATCCAAGCGGCTGGTCGACTGGGTGGAGCAGGGTGATGTGCCTGCGGCCCGCGAGTGTGTCTGCGAAAGCAAGTGCTGCTGCGCAATGTCATCAGCCCTCAGTGGCGGCGGATGATGTGCATGTTCCCACTGCATTGCAGGTGTCTACGATGCGCTGATGAAGAAACACCTCAAGGTGAGCCAGTTTTGCAGCAGAGTTCAATTTATTGGTGGTCTCACTGTTGCACAGCAAATCCTTGCTCCCTGTTGTGGCAGGTCACCTTTTCTGACAACATCTCACTGCGCTGCAGACGCTCATCTACGGCATCTCGACGGACGCTGGCGGCACCGAACTGCTCGAGGTCAATACACCAAATCTTACAAATGGCAGCCGGACCATATGTACACCGCCGTTACATGAACACGATTGTGCATTTCTGTCGAAGATATTAGTAGGACAGGCAACACAGTCCCACGCACAGCACAACAACACTGCTCATCCCCTCTCCTGGTCGCCACAGGAGTATAAGTTTTCCTTCGAGTATGGCGATGCCGGCGTGGTGACCATGGGCGTCAGCGGCCCTGCCGGCAGCAAGGCCGCCAGCAAGAAGAAAACGGCAGTGCCAGCTGTGAGCACTACATCCTGTCAACTACACGACACACAGACTTGATCGCTCATGCAAATAAGGGTGTCGATGGGATGGGCCAGCTTCTCTCATTTGTGAAGCTGGTTTAAACCGCTACATTTTCTGCCCGCAGAGCTCAAGCTACGAGTCCGTCAAGTACCAGGTCATCCGCCTGATGCGCACGCTGGTGCAGATCTGCAACACGCTGGATGTGGTGCCCTCCGAGGTGCATGCCAGCACCTTTCTAAGAGAACAGGTCTTCACGAACACAGCTTCCCGACGGAAGGGCCATCCGCGTCAAAGGACAGACAATGCCTTGTCTTTTGGAGTGCATGCATGGCGGCGCCATGGCGCATGCACTGGCGCTCACTGCACATGGCAACATGAAGGCTGGTCGTATGTCAACTGCTAGTTCACTCCTCAAATGCAGCGGTACCTCTTCATGAAGCTGCTGTACCACGATGACACGCCAGGTGCGCATGCTGGACCGCACAGTACTGCATGCGGGGCCTTGCGTCAGCGTGCGAGCGTCCACAGTGCAGCATGCCAACCTCCTGCCTGTTCCCATCTACTCCTTGCGACGCTCCTCCATCCGCTCCTGCAATCCGCATATCTGATTGGACGCGCCCTTTGACGCCGGTCATTGCTGGTCGGACCCCTTCTCAGGTCATCGTCCCTGTAGCCTGGGTGTGTTGTGTGACACCGCGCAGATGACTACCAGCCGCCGTGCTTCAAGGAGGCAGACAGCAAGGCAGTCGGCCACTTCGCCCGCAAGCCCTTCTCCATGAGCCTCGGCACTGTCAACACCCACCACCACACCGTTGGCCTCAAGGTGCTGGCGCCCTGCTGCTGCTGCACTGCTGCAGACGCTGCCGCACCTTCCTGCACCGTGCCGCGCCTTGCTCGGTGTTGTCGCTGCAAGTCACTGATGCCCAGCCGCAGGTCCTGCGACCGTCATGCAAATCTGGACGACGTCCTACTCTACTGCTGCTGCAACAGGTGGGATGTGGCCAGTCGTCACATCTGGTGGAGCATCCACGAGCACCTGCTGGCGGCATGGAATCTGCGACGAAAGATGTTTGGCACTGCAGGTTCTGAGCATGCTGGACGCTTGCGAGCTGGAAGCGGCGGAGGAGGTTGAGAAGTCGGTGCAGAACAGCACGCTGTGCGGCGCCGCGGATGGCTCAGGTGCCACCCTGGGGTTGACACCCTTTTGCAATGTACTGCAATGTGCTTGCTCCCCTTTCACTCCGGTCTGCGACACAGGTGTGCCAGGCGCCTGGTGTGCTGCGCCAGCTCAGGTCCTGCTGCAGGAACGAACTGGCTGTCGATGCTGATCCTGTCTCAGATGACAGCGCCAAGAGGCGACCAAACTCGAACTGCAGACTCGGACCGCGAGACTGAGGCGGCGGACAAGGACGAGGGCATGCAGTGCGATGTGGAGCCCGGTATGGCACCGCTATGCCAGCATCACCATAATCGCATCAGCGTGGGCATGACGTCGGCGCAGCTCTGCAGACATGTTCAGCCTGTCTGCTCTGACATCACGCATGCGCGACAATGATATGGGCCCATATCCGTCTCAATGCATGAAACCACCTCCCGGATGAGGCATTCGCTGCAATGATGAATGTGCATGCGCCGCAGGTGTGACGAGCCTGCAGGGGGATGCGTACGATGCGGTCAAGGCCTTCTGCCTCAAGCGCTCGGAGGTGAGGCTGCCAGCTGCAGAATCTCCATCCGACGAGATGGGTTCGCCTTGGCGCTTGCAGGCTTAAGGGCTTGCCTTGCATGCACTGAATAGGTTCGAAACAACTCAAAGACGCCGCTGAAGGTGCAGCATGCTGGTGGGTTAGATGAGCTTGCGCAAGGGCGTGCATCGCTCGAGGTCCCCCTTGATGCGCCGCATGTGCACGTGGCTGACGTCATGGCGGAGGTGATGGTGCAGCAGGAGGATAGCCGCCTCCAATCCATTACACACTGCAGATGGAGAGGTTGCGGGAAGCATGGCACAGCTGGTATATGAAGTGTATCATCAGGCAGGCGACGCAGCTCTCAACCCTGAACCCTACCTCGGATGCCGCAGTTGGAGGTCGCCACCCTCACGATGGAGCTGGTGGAGGTGGGCGATGCAGCGCTAGGAAGCGGCCTACAACCCCAAAGCATCAACCTTTACTATTGATGATTTTCTTGTGTGATGTAAGTGGAGGCAGCGGACATTGCGGCGGAGCTGGAATTGGGGTTGCGGCTGTTTCGCCTGTCTTACACCCATTCCTCGTTCACATGCTGCAGGTAGAGGTCGCGGACATCATGGCGGAGCTGGTGCATGAAGGCAAAAAATGTGGCCTGTGAACCCTAGTTGTGAAACCCTAAGCCACCAACCTTCCAATGTTTTCATGCGCTGCAGGTGGAGGTGGCGGACATCATGGCGGAGCTGGTGGATGTGCGCGCTGCGGCGCTGGACGGCCACATCATCCCCCGCCTTGTGGCCGAGGCCGTGCTCGCAGCCGTGCCCGGCCAGCCGGACAGGTGTGCGTCTGTGGTACTGCATGCTGCTGTGGAGGCAGGCCACCGTGGGCTTGGCGGCACCTGGGGCCTGATGCGCCCCTGTCGAGCACAGTCGAGAAGAACTTCACGCTCTGCACACGATAAGACATGTCATGACGTGTCCTGAGCACAGGAGTCTGCGGTGTCCCACTCCAATTGACGCCGCCACTTCTGGCTGCAGGTACAGCGTGCGGCGTGGCGCGGCGGCAGCCGCGCCGCGCAGCCAGAACGCGGCGGGTGGCGTGACGCAGGACCGGGCGCCGCTGGCGGCAGCGCCCGGCGGCAGCACAGTTCAGGCACGGGAGCGGGAGCGGACGGCGCTGGACGACACCGCCGCGGCCGCCGAGCTGATGCAGGACCTGTCCGTGCATCCCGGTGACACACGTGCGCCCATCAACAATGATTCAGGGGATTGTGTTTCGGTCAGCGTCTAGGGAGCAACCCATGGCATCCCCACGCACGTTTCGCCATCGATCGTGTCAGCTGCGACTTCCATTATCTCGGACTCCCACGGTGGGCCGACCACTGCACCTGCCCACTCTGACCTCAGGTACTCTTGCCAACAGGTCAAGAGCTCCGACGTGCATTCCGCACATTCGCCATCCGTTGTAACCATAACCGATTGTCCCTACGAATGTTGTTGCAGACCAGCCGACGCAGCGGCAGCCATCACAGGTGGAGGGCCAGCAGGGCGGCCGCTCGGGCGGCAGGAAGCGGGCGGCGCCCGAGAGCCTCGAAGCGCAGATGCCGGGCGCTACCAAGGCCGCCGGTGCGGGTGGGATCCGAGCGCACACGCCCGCTTCACCATAGAAACATGCCTCTCACCCGAGGATGTGCTCTGCAACCACGCGCTCTAGCAGCACAGGGAATGAAGTCTCCGAGGAAAACTCTCCCAGGTGCTGAGGCCCCTGACAAGCGCCCGAGTCACCCCCTGTGCTGGCGCAGCTGATGGTTGGCACCCTCATCTGCCGCACCAGTCAGCAAGCAGTGGCCGTGCAAGCGGATGGGATGACGGCCTGAAGCTGCTGGGCCATACTGTTGCAGGCACGGCGGACACAGACTCGGCGGCCAAAACGGGCCCAGGGCAGCCGCAGCGCGCCACCTTGGACGCAATGTCGGGCCATCGCCAGCGTCTCGGCCGCATGGCCACCTCCTCCCTGGTGTGCCCCAATTGCAAGTGAACGAAACTTTGGGGAAACTGGCGCAAAGCAAGCAGTTGACACGCCGCCCTGACTATTAAGGATGAGCTTGCCGCTGCAAGGCACGTCTCACTGCAATGATCCTCTGCCAACCAGCTTGCTACAAGCACATCATCGGCATACAGGGCTGCCCGTCGACGGCGGTGCTGCCGGAGCCGTCGCAGCCGGCCCCGCCGCTGTTCTTCGAGAGCCAGCAGAGCCAGCCCGGCGGCAGCAGGCGCCGCACCAAGATGTCCATCAACGAGCAGGCCATCCGGCAGTGCAAGCGTGCTCGGGTGGCCGCCTCGCAGGGCGGCCGCAGCTGAGGCCGAATGGTGCCGCTTCCAGAAGCAGAAGGCGAACTTGATCAGTGTGGTGATCGCTTTGCTGGTGATTCAACGAGCAGCAGAGTCGGCGATGCAACAAGACCAGTCGTGAGAGAATTTGGGCAAGCAGAATGCCGTGATGTGCACCAATGGCACAGCTGCGCTGCGTGTCTATGCTGGCGGTGGGAGAAGCCACAAAGGACGTTACTGCTTGGGCGCGTGAGCTGGCCACGCTCAGGGAGGCGACTCCAAGCTGTGAACTTATAATGCAGTTGAAGGAAGGGTCTGCAGATTCTGATGCGGGTGACCAGGATGATAGCGGCTGCTGACCTGCCGTCGCCCTTCCGGTTTGCCTTGCCGAGGAACAAGGGGCTCGGCAGTCAAGAGTGGAGTGTGGACGTGGCAATGCATGACACAGGCATTGTCAAAAGCTTGTGACAACAAGCCCGCTTTCAAGCAGGTTTTCTACAGGCAAGCGGTCGAAACACATGATGCGGAATTTAATGCAATCAATATGGCATGCGCAAATTCCGACTTGCTGGCTGAAGAACATGTACGACCTCAAATAGACAATTTGCGATTTTGTCGGCCAAAAGGAATATTTGCTCACACATCGGGCTCTCCAAAATTGCAGATCCGTCGTGAATGCATCTCGAAGCTATGCGGTCCGACCAAGCAGCTGCCGCCTCGAGTCCCCGTCCGCCGCGCCGCTCCCTGCTGGGTCAGCCGCGCCGCCGTATGGTGCCGATGCCGAGCCATTGAGCGGCGCCGGGTGCGCCTGCGCCCACTCCGCCGTGCTGCGCCTGCCCTGCGTGGCCGCGCTTGCCGCCAGCGGCTCGTCTGGCAGTGCCTCGATTCCGTCATCATCCGCCATGTGCCGCGGGTCATCCGACATACCGCTGGCCTGTACGTTGAGCAGCGTGCCCTGCGCCACACATCCATGGGGCGAGCGTCAGCGGAACCTTCGAGGGTGTTGATACAGTCGCGGCGCAGCTCTCGGCGCTGCTCAGATGCTGTTTTATGTGCGGTTTCCGGAGCCCTGTCGAGGAGCAGGATCCTCGCCCATGCTCCTGCTCTGCAGCCGCGCGGCCGTGCGGCGCTTGCACCACAGCGAGTGCAGCCAATACTCCATCACGACCACGTGGCGGCGCCGCGCCGTCTAGAGCAGCATCTGTCCTGGCAGCAGTGGCGACGCACCCTGTAGGAGTCCTCCGATGACGACTCATCCTGCCAGGCGTCTGTGCTGGAAGGGCCACGGCCGCCGACCATGAGCTCTACCTCTGCTGCGCCCGCTGCCGGCGGCGGCGGCTGCCTGCTGGTCACCAGCCTGCGCAAGGGCGGGCAGCGGCACAGCTCACGAGGGCAAGGCAACACTCGTAAGCGCGATGGCCTGGCTACACCGATGAGCAGTTTGGCCAAAGCCGCGCTCAACTAGTGCCAAGAACGCATGGCCAGGTGCACGCAAGGGATTGCAGACGAGGGCGTCTTCTGCGCGAGAGCGCAGCACACCGTGCAGTCACAGCGTGTCATGAGCTGCATCGCATGACGCTTGGCGCCTTCCAGGGACGTAGGTGGCGGAATTTTTGGTGGAGGAAAAGGCTGCGCACGTGTGCGCTTCCCTGGCCTCCTTGGCCTCTGCACGGTGCATGCTGTACAGCACATAGCACACTGCGCTGATCGCCAGCCAGCCGCCAAACCTCGCAAACGCCTGCCACCCCAGGCTGCCTGCGGGTCCCAACGGTTGCTTTGAGCATGCGGGCAAGGCCAGGCAAGCTGGCGTCGTTGCTAGAGAGCCGACACGGTATGTCTCGGGTGCTTGCAGGAGAAGCCGGAAGGCCAAGTGATTGCCGAGGACACTGTCGCAGCTGGTGGACGAGCAACCCCGGGAACAGCATGCAGGGCAGACGGACGCCACATAGCCCTGGGCCAGCTGCAGGGCTGGCGGCCAGAGGCGCGCATGGGCGCACCTATGAGGTGCAGCGTCACAAACATGCCGAGCGCTGGCGTCAGCGGGTTGAAGGGCACCGCGAACTTGTCCGGCCGCCAAACCACGGGCAGCATGTACAGCGTGCACGCCGCGACCAGCCACGCCACCGCCAGAATGACCGTCACCGCCACCGGCGCCCGGAAGCGGAACGCCACCGTGAAGCCTGTTCACAGCGTCTCAGGGCTCACATGCTGGTACTCTGGCACATTCAAACTTTTCAAGCTCCTCTCAAAAGCTGAAGAAGCCACTGATGGGGTCGTGCCATTGGCTGCACAGCGAGACGCGCACGAACAGCTGAACAATTACTGCCCACCAAGATGCTGCCTTTCACAGGCAAAGCGTGCGGCACAGCCCATGGTGGCTGGGGAGGTTTTGCAGTCGGAGTGTGCACCGATGTTAAGGACAACCATGACGATCATGCGCGACAGCAGCGGCCATATCACGCCGCTGTGCGGCTCGTAGAACCGCCGCTGCAGCAAACAGACACGCACGATTGGGCAGACATAAACTGTGTGTGATCCAAAGATCACACTGAGGATCAGGCTGCACCCCCACATGTGAAGCGCTGGAAGGTGCAGAGCAGTGTCTGCGACGACAACCGGCAAAAGCATAGGATGGCACATGTGCTGGCTTCCATTCTGACATGCAGAAACACAGTGCGACAATGGCAGGGTCGACAGTAGATGTCGCGCGCGCCTGGATGACGCCGGCGGAGACCATGAAGAAGACAAAAAGGGTGCCAATTGACACCAGCTGCGCCAGCGCATTGATGTTTACAAACAGCGCCAGCACGCCTGCAGGAATAGATGGCTGGTTCGGCACACGCGTTATGCAGGAGGCACCGCCTTTCTGAGCTGGAAGACAAGCCGGGTCAAGGTCTGACGGTGGTGCTGGGAGCAGATCGGCTTGCAGCAGAGCGGGTCGCATACAAGGGGGCATCGACTCGGCGTGGCAGGTCTGTCGTCTCTGTCCAGGAAGGGGGGCGGAGCATGGCTGGCGGCATGCGTGCGGCAGCGCTTGGTGGCAGCAGGGCCAGCGGCGCCCGCCGCTGCCGGGGACGAAAAGGCGCGAGCATGTTCTGCTTCTCCAGCCTGGCTGTTGCTGTGGCACCGTGCCACGCGACCAGAGTGAACAAAGTTTACAAATCCTGAAAGCGACGTCTGCAGGCAGCACCGTGCCTGAGGTGCAGCCAGCGAAGACTGCGGCGCGCGCGGGCGTGTCGCGAGTGGGGTGGATGCGCGCAAACCAGGCGGGCAGCAGCTGCTCCCGGCCCAGCACCACGTATATGCGCGCCTGCCCCAGCAGCGCCACCAGCAGCGACGTCACGATGCCTGCGTGCGCATGCCGTGGCGACGTCGGATGCAGGCAGCCGGCAGACTTGAGCGCTGAGACACCGCCTTCAGCGATATGGAATGGGATAATTCGAAGCGGTCCGGAAGCGGCGCAGGAAAGCAGCAGGCTGGGGCGCTGAGCAGCAGCGTCACCAAGAGAGGCAGGCCGATGCTGATGCGAAGAGATGGCAGCCCATTCCTGATAACCCACAGTTGAGCTCCTGGTTCCTTGTCTCCAGGGTGTGTGGTGCACAGCCAGCGCACCGGTGAGGGCGCCGACGGACACGACGCGTGACGCGACATTGAGGAACACTTTCTTCGCCACGCTGGCATTGTTTGACGACGTCAGGATGTGATGGAAGGCCTCGCTGAACGGCGCGTTGACGTTAATCTGCAGCCGCACAGCACAGCAGTTTGTCAGGTGTCGAGCAGCCGGGTTGCGCCCATGCTGCTCTCCCTGCACGAGCCTGACAGCAGGTGGTTGACGGGCTGCCGTGGTTCTGAGGGTCTAGGGTCTGGTGACGCTGTTGAGCTTCACGCTGGTCTGGCAAGCTGGAAGGTCAGCTGCACCTGGTCGTGGGCCGCAGCGGGCCAGACGCCGCTGCTGTCCTCGCTGCACGGGGGATGCAGCAGACTTGGAGTGTCAGAAGTGGTTTGAATGCATCAACAATGGTTGTTGGTGGCGGACCCACCTGGTCGTAGGGCACCATGAGGCAGATGACGACGCACATGAGGGCGTACAGAAAGGCGCACACCAGCAGGCTGCCCACTATGCCGATGGGCAGGTCCACCGCCGGGTTCTTCACCTGCGGGAGGGTTGCAGGGCGGTCCAGATCACTTGGGCAATGCAGGCTGCTGCGCCAGCGCTCGCGACATCCACAGTGGGCTGGATGTCAGCAGCCTGCGGCGGCTCGCGCTGGGATCATGCTCACATCTGCCACAGCGCATCATGCTCCCAACTGCCACAGCATCTGTTTGTGCATGTGTGTGTGCATGCGTGTGTGCCCCAACTGTACCACCACTTGTCAGCACTGCAAATCCCTCAAAGCACAGTGGGCCTGGTCCAGAAACAACACCCAACACGTGATGTGATACAGCGCACCTCCTCCGCGGTGGTGGCCACAGTGTCGAAGCCGATGAAGCTGAAGAAGACGATGGAGGCGGCCGAGAAGATGCCGTGGGCGCCGAAGGGCGCGAAGGGCTTGAAGTTGGCGCCGGCGGCGTACGGCATGCCGGCGCACACGACGAAGACGACCACCGCCAGGTTGACCATGGTCACCACGGTGTTGAAACGGGCTGACTCCTGCAGCAATGCTGCACGTCGCGATATTGAATGAAAGCGCTGGCTTACGGGCCGCACCCTTGCGGCGCCGACGCAGACAGGCTGCCTGGCAGCTTCTCATGTTCAGGGCGGGCTTCATGACGACCGAGCAACAGTCAGTTGCTGTGGCGGGGCGTTTGGCGACAGGCGTCACGATGCTGCAGCGCAGCCCGGTGAGGCGCCTGAGCTGCAAGGCCGCCGTGCAGGGACATGCCCCGGTATACACCGAACCATGCACCGCTTCAGGGCAGCCACAAAGGCGGCCGCGACCAAGCGTACCCAAGGTGCATTCAGCATGCAAGTGACAAGGTGAGGCAACGACACAGCCCATGGCGTGAGGGGAACTCGCCTTGGTGCCGTAGATGAGGATGCCGGACAGGATCGCTACCAGCGCGGCGGCCAGGATGTCCAGGTTGAGGAAGGAGACTTTGAGGATGAAGAAGGTGGGGTCCAGCCCCGCGAGCGTGGCCAAGTAGGCGCTGAAGCCGCGCGCGATGGCTGCGCTGGACAGTGTATACTCCATGACCAGGTTGCACGCCACCAGCCTGCGGACAGACGGAATCAGCGGTTCAAGTCCCAACTCGCAGCTTGACGATTGCGGCCTGGGAGTAGCTGTCCCGACTGTGCATTCCTGGTCAGGTCGCAGGCCACCAGCCTGCGGGACCGTAACCGTAGTAGTGCGGGACAACCCCTATTGCACTTCGATTTGTAGGTCAGGCGGCACTTCCGAGCGCATTTGTCCTGAGTGTGCATCCGCGGAAATGTTGCAAGCCGCCGATTTGCATGACAGAATGCTCGCTGCTTTGTGCGACGCTCCAATGCAGCTGCCTTTGCTGTGCACCCTCCTAGAATGTTGGGAAGTTTGGCGTGAATCGCGCAATGGGCCCAGTCTGACTGCCATGGCCGGAAGACTCGATGTGCATCAGCTGCTCGGTCGCTGGACAGCCTGTGGCAGGCTGGCTGCAGATGCAGACACAGGGCGCGCCCCACCGCAACTTACCACATGTCATTGGTGCTGTTACGTCACCAGACTCCTAGCTGTCTGAATCTAGGGTCCCATGGGAGGACGCTTCTCGCACTCACCAGGCTGTAAACTCGCCGAACACGAGGGAGATGTAGTTGAAGGCACCGCCAGCGGTGGGCAGGTCCACGACAAACTCCGTGTACGACAGCGCCGACAGCAGCGCCGCAAAGGCGGCCACCGAGTATGACACGACCACCGCCGGCCTGCGGTGCGCCCAGGATGCAAAGGTCAGCAGTAGCACTGCGACATGGGAGTTTGCCGCTCTGCGCTGGCTGCAGTCTCAGTGTGGTTGCGAACTGGCAGACAAGCCCCAGAAAGGGCATGTTGGGTTTAGGAGCTTGGCGAGCTTGGGCTTCGTGTCCAACTGGCATCAGAGCGGGACAGCAGGCATGCTGGATGGGCACATAAGGCGCTGGCCACATACGGCACCGGCCACCCACCCGGCGTGCTCATTGGCTGCGACACCAGTGAGGACGAAGACACCGGCTCCAATGATGCCTCCTGCGAGGCCACACACACATGAATCCGGGGATGCTGGCACCGTGACAGGTCACATCCGGCGGCAAGCGGTTGGCAAGGATGCAAGCAAGCGGTCCTGTGCCAGTCAGCCAGACCACAGCGCCTCACCGATGCCCAGCATGATGAGGTCGAAAGGCCCCAGGCATTTTCGAAGGTCATTGTCCCCGACGGACCGCCGCAGCTGGGTCGCCGCATCCTTCGTGCGCCAAGCTCGCCGCTTGAACAGCGCGACCCAGCGCTGCACGATGTTCGTCATTGCGACACGAGCCCGCATGCCCTACTACATCGTCGTAGCACTTGCTGAGCTGCAGGGCCGGAACGAGGGCTGCATCAATCACGCAGAACAGCAGCGTCGGTGCCGCTTGGGCATGCGGCAGGCCGCACTCTGTGAAAATGCAAGCGTTGATTCGCGACGCAGACCAAGTTCGATGGTGTTGATTTCTCACACGTTATGCTGGCGAAATGTGGCTGCCATGCGACAGTCACGATGGTGGCCAGCCTCTCGAGCTCAGATAGTGCCTACAGATCCGCCAGCAAGACAAGCGTGTACTTCAGGTGTTCGACCTGGCCAGCGAATAGCAGTGATATGGGACGCGTTTCACCTGAAGGCGGTGCAAAATGGAGTCTGGGTCAATTTATGCGAGTTGTGTTCCGCTCTGGCGATGACATCAGCTTCCTGCAGCCAAATAACCTGCTGCTGGCCTGCTGTACAGGGGTTCGGCGGAGAAATCCACGGCTACTGTCCCCGCAACTAAGGAAACGAGAACCAAAGTGCGAGCGGGTGGAAGGCACTCAGGCGGGGCTGGTCAAGCGTGTGCACAGTCGCGAAAAAGCACCTGACTTGAGGGGCTGGGCTGACCGGAGAGGCCCCAGGTGCGCGAAGGGCGGCAGCTGCAGGGGGGCACCGTCAGCAGGCGGGGCACACAGCGAACTGATAGCATGGCAGTATGCTATGCACCAAACGGTCCCCTTAAAACACTATTTGCATGACTGTCAGGGCATACCTCCAGGCAGCGGAGGTGCAGGTACGTACGAGGCTGCAGGTTGCGGCTGGTCAAGGAGAAATCCACGGCGCCTTCTAGTTGCCTGTCGGCCCTCATTGCAGGTCATGAAGGCAACGAAACCAATTGAAAGTCGAAAGGTGAAAGAAAGAAAAGAGTGTAGTCAGCTTAAAATTAGTCTGCTTTGTAGGCAGCGGCATGCACGCCACTGTCTCCCGCCACTGCACCCTGCCCGCAAACGCTCACGATCCTGTCGACTCCTCCTCTGACTCCTCGTCCGACGACACGTCCTTCATAGTCTTAGCCTCCACTGCTGCCTTAGCTCCTCTCCTGCGCCAGAATTCATTCCGTCGCATCAGCATTTCTCCCATTATGCCTCGGTGCGCTTGACCCATGTGCACGTCAGCACACATTAGGGTTTATGCTGCCGTCCTCTACAAGCTCTGACCTGGGCTGCTGCCGCTGCGGGGATGCTGTGGGCGGCTTTGCTTTGGCCGCCTTCTTGACGCCCTTGCGCACTGCTTTGGGTGCCGTTGCCTTGTTTGCTGCACGCCCGTCTGCAGTCCTGCAGCCGGCAAAATGACACCTGAACCTGGGGAGATCTGATACTGATCGGCGTCATCTTGAATTTATCGACAGCCATCAGACGAGCACTACAGCCTGGCAGCTTGCCCAAATGCCACCATGACACCCACTTGGCGGCGCCAGTGCCATGGCAGGCGGCGGCGGTGCCGGGCGTTGACGCGCCGTCTGCCTTGGCGCCTTGCGCACGCTCATCGCCGCTGCATTTCAGCAGAACGCTTTACAGCTGGATTCTGCCTCCCCCTACCGGCGTTGCTTACTGCTGGGTGCATGGAAATGTTTGGTCGAGGCGCCATCGACAGGGAAAGAACGCCGCTACGCCAGGCTCCGATTGGCAGGAGCCAAGTCAGAAGCGACCTGCATCCTGGCTGATGCCTGACTGTGCCCGTGTCATGCATGACTTTGACCGCCAAAGACGCTGCATACCGCTGAAGACCACGGGCTGCCGAAGCGTCATGAGAGAACAGCGCACCCGAGCGCCGGCTGCTGGCTGCCTGACGACTGCGCCTCGTCGTCGCTGCTGTCCACCTGCGGGCGCAGACTAGAAGGTTCATTTACACAACAGGAGCCAAGAGAAGGGCTACCGATCAGGGTGATTTGCTGTTGCGAACCGCCTTACACCGGCATCTCTCAATTGGGGACGTGTGCAGCTCAGGGCCCGATGAGTCCCGTGGCTCTGCTGTACGGGAAGGTCCCGTTGTCCACTGAATTGCACAAGCTTCGCGCCACTCTGGCAGAGCCAGCCTGCTCCCAGCCAGCAACGGGTGCTGTCGCATGACGGTGGCAGGTCTGCATGCCAGGCGCACAACCGGCAGCACCTGCATCCTCTCCCGCTTGGGCCTGCTGCCCGCGGCCTTGCCCGCCCGCCGCTTGGGCGTCGGCTTTGCCTCCTCGCCATCGTCCGCGGACGCCCGCTTCCTGGGCTTGCTGCGGCCCCTACACACGCAGCAGCAGGCACGCGGCACCTGAGACGCTGCTGACCGACCTTGCAACAGGTCACAGATGGGACTGGACCACTCACGCTGCATCACGGACCCAGACGCAGTACTGCGGTCGCAGCGCCCCTGCTCGTGACCTTCACAAGTCGGTGCTGCACAGACGTCGGGACATTTCCGACATCTCAGGCCCACGGAGGCTTTGGCAGAGCCTGCCACACTTGCGCAATGCATGGGTGTGTGCTGCAGCAGGTGCACTGTCATCACGTGGGGCGTCAGCGTCTCACCTGGCGGCCTTTGTCGCGGCTGCCGGCTGCGCAGTGAACAGCTTGTGCAGCTCCACCTCGCACCCTAAGGGCAGGTGGCTGCCATCCGTGACTCGCCCTGCATTGACCACGCAATCATGCACATTAGTCAGACGTGGGCATGCCGACGGACGAACGCAATCGTTGCAGCGCTGGCCTGGTGTTGGCCAGCGCCTCGAGGCATTAAATGCCAGGGTACGACACCAGCCCTGAAAGCGATATGACCTAGGGGGCGCTGGTGCGGGAGAAACTGCAGCAATGTCACAGCGACGAGACACGGGCGTAGCGGGACGTGAGGCGCGCCTGCAGACTTGCTGGTGCGGTAGAATTTGGTGGGCAGCGGCGTGTCGCCCGGCACCTTTTCTGGCGGCCCGCGCCCCTCGCGGTTCGGCTGCGCCTTGTCCAGTATGGCCTCCCCGACTTGCAGCGCCAGGTCTGCCAGAGTGTGGCTGCAGGACAGGGTTTAAAAAGTCAATTGCCCTGCTGGGTATTTGGAACCGTGCACGGCTGTAGATGGACACAGGAGGGGCAGATCCGCACAGCGTTACTGACTGTTGGCCCAGTCAGTGCAGACCGACTGTCGGTTCAGTCTGTGCAGGGTGCACAGAAGCGTGCCCATCCTATGTGTCAGGCAGCAGGAGGCGCCCACCCGCGCCGCGCCATGCCCATGCACGTGACGCCCATGACCTCACTTGCAGGCTTCCCTTCCAAGCTGTGCATCCGTCACGCCTGTTGCAGGCTGCGACACGACAGCAGAGGCAAGCAGGCGTGGAGCCTGTCCATCAGGCGGGGGAGGGGCAACGACGATGCCAGCAGCACCGAGCAGCATCGAGTGAGCCGCACATGCGCTCCGTCAGCGGCGGCGAGCAGGCGTCTTCGGAGCGCTTGATGGCGCGCAGGATGGCGGCAGCCGCCGGCAGCGTCGCCCCCGGCGCGCTGCCGTCGCCGCCCAGCAGCAGCGGCTCCAGCCCGAACTGCAGCATGCGGATGAACGGGTCGTACAGGTCCACCCCCTCTGCCTCGATGGCCTGTGGAAGACACCATACAAATGAATCCAACTCAGAAGTACAGGTGCTTCTACCACCGGTTTCATCACCAGCAAGCATGGGGCTGAGCCACGGCCTGAAATCGGAACGCCGTCGTTTTCATGGACTCAAAAAGAATGTGCAGCGTTGCAGCGGCTTAGGATTGCTGCCTAATAGCGTCCACATGCGACCAGCAGAGCTCATCGTCGACGGTTCCAGCAACCTCAGCGTACAACATATGGTGTCACCTCCTCAGTGGGGAAGTCTGGGTGGTGCGCAAGGGTGTGCAGCGCCGTCGCCAGCATGAACTCCGGCAGCTCGTGTAGGATGGTGCCGCCAGCGTCGCGCCTGGCCGCATTTGCCGCCGCCCGCTGGTGCCCCCGTTTCCTGCTCGCCAGACACCCACGTCAGCGTCAAGATGATGTCAGCGAGTCCTGCCGGGACGTGGCAGTCAAGACGTGGGCAGCCAAAACACACAGAACCAGGCGGTGCAGAGGAAGGCAGCCCATCAACCTGCCCACCCGTCCATCCCTGTCACCAAGCGCGTGCTTTGCCAATGACACTAGAACCCACGATTTTAGTATGCGCCATCAGGACATGAGCACCCAGGATCTTCAGAAGAGGAGAGGGTTCAAACCTGCGGAGGTGCACAAACTCGCGCAGGTAGCGCAGCGCGGCCGACTGGTTGGCCTCTGCCGGGTCTGCGCCAGTCATGAAGTACATGCTCGCGTACTTGGACGCCCGCGTCGGGCTCCGCTCCTGCGCGCCAGCCAAGGTCCAGGGTTTAGGGTCCAGGATTTAGGTTGCTGACATCAGGCGCAGAGGCACCAGAGCACACTCGCGTGCATGGACGTGTGCGGCAGGGTCCGTCCGCTCCCGTACAGGTGTGATGTGGCAATTCCACCGGGCACAGGGCGGCAAGCCCAGCGCAGGGTGCCCAATGCAGGGCTTGCACTACAGGCCCGAGCAGTGGATCATCGGCCGTGCTTCAGCCTGCCTCGTTGCAGGACTGCGCATCCGGCGCTGGATGCAGATCAGCATGAAACGCACACACACGTCCCCCAAGAGGTTTATGAGATAAGTGTCGATAGCCGCACTCGCAGCCAGGCGACGGTGCAGTGTAGCTGTGTGGCACGACAGGAGTCCAGGGCAGGAGGTTCGGGGGAATCTGCGACAGCGCACCTGCAGCCAGGCAACGGTGCGGTGCAGCTTGGAGGCGACGCCGCGCCGCACCTCCAGTACAGGGTCCTGCAGCGCCAGCGCCATGCGGTGGAACAGCGGCACAGACAGCGCCTCATCACGGGCGCGGCCCAGCCGCAGTAGCCCTGCCGCCGCCGTCGCCCGCACGGCCGCCTGATCCATCGCGGCCTGCGGACGCACCGCGCGTGTGCCTCAGAGGCACGTCTGAGTCGGTGCTGTGTCGCGAGTCGAGTTGTGGGCTCGCATTCCGGGACAGAACTTGGTGTGTCTGTTTGTCTGCTGCAGTAGGGGGCAATGGTGATCGCAGGTCGCAGTCCGTAACACCGGCGTGACACCAAGGGTCGCTGGACTGACTGCTGCAGTTCCAGCGCCCGCTGCAGCAGCGTCTAAGATGATGCAGCTGAAGGCAAACGAGCAGACAGGAGGCGCCAGTCAAGCACGCAGGTAGGAGCCTGCGTGCAAGCGCAAGGCCACTACATCACAAATACCGAGTCGCACCTTCGGAGAGGACAGCGGGTTTAGCAGCTTCGTCATAGCCGCCCAGCAAAATGCCCAGCTCCGCAACAAGCAGGAGTCAGCAGAAATGGCAAAGTGAAACACAATGCACCTCTGGGGAAAACAGTGGGTCCAGCTCCGCCTCCTCGTCGCCCAGCAGGATGCCCAGCTCCGACAGCAGGCGTTCCACTAGCTCCGGTGCTGCCCATGCAGAAGCCGCGCCACCGCCGCCGCTGCTGCCGTTGGCCGCCTGCTGGCCCTGCTGCTGCGGCACCAGGTCGCACATACGAACGACTGCCTGCGCGGATAGGCGCGAGGGAATCGCTGCTGCTACAGCGCTGCAGAACATGGGTTCATGTGCGCCTCAGCAAGGTGTGCAGAATAACATCGTCTGGTAGACACAGACATGCAAGGCTGCTGACTGTGCTTCGAGCTGGTCTTCATACATATTACATATCAAGACATTACTGTCGCACTTGCGATGCAGCCAGGTGGGGATTGTTGACGGGTCACCTCAGAGCGCAGCTGCATGGTCATGACCTGGCATGATGATGCTGATGATGCGGCATGCCGTCATTAGCACGCGTGAAGCTGAGAGGAGATCTATAATACGTTGTGTGTTGCGCCGGGGCACCTTGACCGCCGCCAGCTTGAGTTGCAGCGTGCGGTTGATGTCCACGTTCAGCAGCGCATGGTACACCAGCCGCCCCGAGGCCTTGGCGCCGCCCATGTCCGGTGCGCGCGCCAGCTCGCCCAGCACGAAACCCGACAGCGCGTCCGCCTGGGCTCCAAATTCCTGCACGAGGCAGCAGACCTTCCACCTCATGCGCTGCGCTGACAAGCCCTCCGTGCCTGCAGTGACTGACCAGCAGCTATCTCGTCAAGAGTCCACGGCGGCTGCCACGAAAGGAGCGACAGTCTGCACGCGGTGGCAGGCACTCTGCAGCATGGGGCGCCATGGTTGGGCAGACTGTCATGGGCAACCGGGCAAACAGCTCAGCGGCGGCAGCGCGCACGTCTGGCAGCAGCCGGGCGGCCATCGCGGCCGACGCGATCGCCGCGGAAAGCTGTCGGCCGGCTGCCTCTGTTTTCGGCGGCTTCAGACCATCCACCAGGCGCCCGATGGCCGGCGCCAGGTGCTCGGCAGCTGCTGCACGGCCGAATAGGGCCACCACCGCGCGCACCGCTGCCTTGGCGCCGCGTGCCGGCGCCCGGCCGCACATGTCCAGAAGCGAGTCCCGCAGCGCGTTGCTCGGGAAGCCGTCCGCTGCTATGTCAGCACAAGCAGCCGGCGTCAGGGCACTAAACAGTGGCAGATAGCCACTGCATGCTGGCCCCGCCCTTGCCCATCTGTGTCCAGGCAGAGCAGCGACCACTGGATGGCCAAGCGCGAGCGGCTTGGGCATACCCAGGCGGGTCTCACACCATGAAGGCGGCTGGCAAGACTTGCTGCAGGGACGACCGGGTCGCCACAGGTGCGCCTCACATTTGTCGATTGTCTCAGCCATGGTGCGGCCGGCCGCCGCGAGGATGCGCGCCGCTGTGGCTGCCACCGCCGGGTCGCCGCCGCCTCCGGTGCACAGGTTGCCGACGACGCCGCCGAGCCTGGCGAAAAGTTGCGGCGCAGTCGCTGCGGCGTCCTCCAGCAGCTGCAGCAGTGCCGTTGCATAGGCCTCGTTTTCGACTGAATTCGCCTGCATGCAGCGAATGGAGCATTCGTCTTCCTTCGCCCCAACAGAGCTAGCGTGGCTGTCGCAGCATGCTGCTTGTCGCTCTGATGGCTCGGACAGAGGCATGCTGCTTGATGGCGAACTGACTTGAGCAGCTGGAAATATGTGCAAAGTCGACCTCGAGGGCTGCACTTCGCTGGCAGACATTCAATGCCAAGCTTTAAGTTGAAGACTTGCTGTTACAATCCAAAGCAGCCCTCACGACCAATGCCACACCTGCTTGGCGAGCGACAGCAGCTCGGTGAGGTGCTCTGGAGCGAGCAGGCTGGGTGTCAGGCGGCGGCACAGGGCGGCTACCATCGTGCCGACGGCGCCCTTGCTGCCGACGCGCTGCACCACATCCTTGGCCGCCTTCCTGCACTCCTCCCGGGTCGTGCCTGCGACAGGGTTTGGAGCGAGCGCAGTCGCCAAGGTTGCGCAGGTGCCGAACACGTGCAGGTAATCCTGTTCCGTGCCCTGTCTCTAACGCGTTCCTGTCCCAGATGACGCCAGCTTGTCGGCGACTCCCGAGGCGGCTTACACCATCGGCGTCTGGTCTGACCCAGAGGAGCATCAGCACGCACCCGGGGCGGCGATGACCCGCAGGCCCTTGAAGATGTTGTTGTCCTTCATCTCCAGCAGCTTCAGCAGCGAGTCCTCGCACTTGACGCCGTCGCTGAACGCCGAGGCTACCCTTCGCGCCGAGCGCTGCGCATGCGGCGGACAGCCCGATTTTCAGCAGCGCCAGCGAGAGTGTCTGCCTTGCAAGGCCGTTCGCCCGGTCGCCTGCAGACGCGCTGCGCACTCGAGCATTTCAGCAGTCGTGCCACCTGCGCCTATGAGTCTGCGCTCCCGTTGCAAGCTGATCAAAGGGCCAGTGCACTCCAGGGCTGCTTCGCCTCTCACAGGACATGATATCTCACCTGCATGGCGTCCTCGACCTGGTCTGCTGCTTCCGGGCCAGCGCTGACGCGCGCGGCGCGCAAATCCAGCAGCCGCGCGACCTCCGCCTGCAGCGCGCCGTGCGTTGCGAGCAGGTGCTTCACGCCGCCGCGCTCCGCTGGCGTTGGCAGTGCCTGTTAGCACATGTAGGGACGGTGTTTACATGAAGCCGCAGCACACAGCTGTCCGAAGCCGAGGGGGTGAGAACCGAAGGGGAGCCTGACGATGGTTGCTGCCCCGCGACGCCCCAGGAAGACCGAAAGACCGCTGTGTCGCCAGACACTCACCCTGGCACAGCCGAAGAGCAAGCCATCGTGCTCCGCCTGATCTGGTGGGTCGGGAACCGGGCAATGCACCTGGTAGATGGCGATCCAGTGGTGCGCCGCTGCTGCGTCTGACAGCTTCCCTGGGAAGATGCCGTCCCGGAAGGGCCCATTCAGCAGGGTGCGTCCAAAGCCGGCGTCGCGGCTGGCCTCCAGCATCAAGCGGCCCGGGATCCACGCCAGCGACTCCTCGTCTGCAGCATGCCAGATTGGCGCTTGCAGGCAGTGTGGCACCTCCGTTGCCTGTGCATACATGACAATGCCAGGGGACAGCTGCAGCAGCCACAGCCGCACCAGTGACAGCAGCAGTGGCAGTAAGAGACGCAGGAGCAGTTTGCACCTCGCTCTGTACTGACGGCACATGATGTGACATCTGAGGTGGGATGAACATCACGCGACGACCATGTGTGTCGTACCTTGCGACACGGATAGGCTATCGCCGTCCCTGGCACAGGCCGAGCGGAACACCGCTAGCAGCTGTGTCGAAGCCGTCTGTCGCACCGCCTGCTTCTTGTCTCGCAGCCTATTTGCCACCTGTGACCATCGTGCCATTCTGATGTGCCACCTATGCTGTCACAAAAATTCTCGGACGAATGCACATGGCTGATCTCAGTCCCGGATCATCAAGGCTCAGCGCCAGACGCACGTCACGCCCACAGCTCCGCAGTGTCGTCGCCTTGACCGTAAGCTTGTCATGAAGCCAACTCCATCACACCCAGCGCAGGCGCGAGCGCCACACAACTTGAGAAATGTGCAGCAGGCAGTGCAGGCAAGGGCGTCACGATGCTGCTGCGGGGCTGCAGAAAAGGGCAGGCACCTCCTTCAGAGGCACAAGGCCGCCCTCCAGCAGCGCCAGGCTGTGCATCGCCGCGGCCGCGATGCCCTCGATGGCGGCGCCACGCACCTCGTCCTCAAAGTCCTGCAGACGCGCCACCAGGCCTTTGACCACCTGCGGCACCACAACAGCTGGTCATCCCCGCATCTTGCATTCAGATTGCATACGAGGGGCTTGCAACATTGCATCGACACCACGAGCATGCCGCATGAGCTGCCGCGCTAGAGGTCGTCAGCAATGTGTGCCCTTATGCAGCAGGGAGCCATCACGGCAATGTCGCCATGGAAACTAGAGGCTCGATCATGCGGGAGCACCTGTGCTCGGGAGCTGGCGGATGCGCAGGCTTTCAGGACGTCCAGCGCATGGCTGATGACGGCCAGCCGCACCTCTTGCTGCAGGGGGAAGAAGCAGGCACAAGGTCAAAGTGAGTGGTTGAGCGCCAGAGCATGCCTTGAAGGATTACCTGATGAAATACTGTGCTGCATGTGTGTCAAGGGGTACTGTATCCGGGGCTGGTCCCTTGTTCACCTCCCTACAAATTGCCAGGTGGCTCTCTGCCTGGAGCACCTCCAGGCCGAACGGGGCAGGATATCGGTATGCACGACCGCGTATCTGCCGGTTTTTGGGCACTCTGGTCGATGTAGCGGTGCAGGAAGCCAGGCGGACACCTCGCAAGCTCTAAACTTCGTCTTGCAAGAATTTGACATCCGAATAAAAGCACCTTCTGGTCGGTGAAGCGGCGCAGGAAGTCCGCAAACACATGCGGATACTCCTCGTCCAGGCGGGAGCCGGGTGTTGCGAACAGGGCGCCCAGCAGCTGCACCGCTGACAGGCGGCGGGCCCCGTCCTCCAGCCCCAGCTCCTGCGATGCCAGCGGCAGCACCGGCAGCAGCGTCTGCGGGCAGGCCTCGTGCAGCTGCGCGCAAGGGGGCACACGCGCACCATCAGCGGCGATGAGGAGAAGCACAATTTGCACGGCAACACCGCATGGACGGCCTGATTCAACTGCCGCACCCAGGCGATGTTGTCCCTGATTTGCAAGCGGAGCGCTGCTACGCAAGCAGGCGGCCCCAAGTACCGATGACGCGCCCCGCCAAGCAGGCGCGGGCCGCAGCACCATCAGCATCATCAGCATCAGCATGTGCGTGCGCACCCACCTTGAAGATGAGGTTGTGGTGGGCGCCCCTGAGATCCGAGTCTGCCAGCTCCCCGGTGATGACGCCGCTGAGGTGCTTCTGGATGGGGGACCGCAGCAGCTCTTCAGTCCGCTGCAGCAGCCGCTCCGCCAGCCTGCAGGGTCGCAGGATCACACCTGAAACAGGGCCAAGATTGCATGCCCGTCCCAGAGTGCCTGTCAGGTGCTTCTGAATGGGCGACCACGACGGCTGCTATGCCCACTGCAGCCGCTCTGCACGCCTGCAGGTGATTCGCAGGGGAAACAACCGGAAGGAGTGCAATCTGGCCACTCTCAAGCCCTCCACCAACAAACAGCAGTTCCAATTGTCGAGTGCCGCTTGCGTGCTTCTGACAGGCGGCCGCACTAGAACTCGTTGCAACTGCAGCAGCCATTCCGCCTATGAGCACGTGGCTGCACGAAGTGCGAGGTCGCTGCGTGGGTCTCGGCGGCGAATCGGCAGGAGCCGCGCGCCAAGTCTCCCCCCTCTGCCGCCTACCTTGCTTGGGGCGCAATGCTGCTGGCGCACCACTCTGACCACCGATTGCACGCTGTGCGCTACCTGCTGGCTGTCGCGGGCACGCAGTGGTAATGTGCAGCGCCGCAGGTGCTAGCGACTTCAAAACTTCGCTGCTGTGCACCTGGCGGCGCACGGCTTCTCATGAAGCAGGCCGCTCAGCACGATGTCCAGCAACTGCGGAGGCACATCGTCCCCCTCTTCGATGAGGCATGCCATGATCTGCGGACGAGACAAGCAGTGCGCATCGATTGGACATCGATCCTTTACCACCACTCTGCACAGTCAGGTAGCTGTCAATGGCGATTTGCTATGAATGGCCTACGAAGTTATGTTGTTAGATAAGCATATCAAGACTGAACGGCATGCCTGCAGATCCGTTCAGCAGAGACTTCACGCAAACCTTTCACTTGCTGCCATTTTATGCCGCACCTCAAGTAAACTCGTGGCTATGGCTTCAGCATTGTCCTCACTGCAGGGCAGATGATACAATCTTGATGCGGCACCAGTTGTCAGCATGCAGTTCAGGCATGGCAGCGACCACAGCAAACAACAGCAAACCCGACAGCAACAACGTTACAAATGCTCGTGCAGCACCAGCTGTGGGTCGCAAAACCCTCCAGCAGCTTACTTGATGACGTCAAAAAGGACGCGGAAGAGGTCGCACACCATCTCCTCAGCGCCATCCAGGTCCAGCATCAGCAGGCAGCACTTCGTCTACAGCATACAGCATACAGAGTGGATGTGAGGTCACGCTGTCAGGACGGCAACAGGCAGAAGGCTCAGTGGACCACCCCGCATCAGCCGCAATGCTGACCTGTGCCTGTGAAGTTCACATGTGTACTCAAATGGCACACCCACCTGACTGACGACGTCCAGGATGGAGCGGCACACCTGGAATGCCGGCGCATTTGCGTTTTCGAGCCGCCGGAAGATCCACATGAACAGCCCGAAGATGACCTGCCGGCTCGAACAACGATCCTCAGCCATGCGCACAACGCTGAGTTGCGGAAGCGCACCGTTCGTGGTGGGGACCTCTGCGTGCTGGAGCAGATAGCAGCATGCCCCAGTTGCGGGGCATGCACGATGCCACACTGACGGTTGCTTGCAGACGCACAAACACTCCGCACCTGCTGTTGGGTGGGGCTGTAGGGGCAGTCGGCGGTGTGCAGCCGGAGCACGTGGGCAAGGCAGGCGGCCGTGTAAGTCTTGACATCCTGCAGCGGTCCAAGGGCGCATGTGCGAACTCAGCCAAACCAAGCTTTCTACGTGGAAGCGTGGTTGCCGGGACATGGTGGTCGAGGAAGGTTGCCACGAGCGTTTTGCAGCAGTGAACAATGGGCAGTAGTCACGGCCACCTTGTCCTGGTGATCCGACAGTGGCTTGTGCACCAGCGCGGTGATGATGTCGCCGCACGCACGCCGCTGGGTGTCTGCCGTCTGTGACGCCTCCTCGAGCGCCGCGGAAGCTTGCTGCAGCACGCCGCAAGCACTCATAAACGGAGGGCGCACAAGGGTGCTTCCTGGCAGTGGCGTCGCGGACAGTCCAGTTCGAATGGTGCGTATCCAAGGGTCGTGACTGAGATGGTGGAGGACAATGCGATGGCAGTGGCACCTTGAGCAGCTTGAGGATGGCGTCTTTGCCAGTGGAAGGCTTCTTGGCGAGCGCCTTGAGTTTTCTGCCGGCGTTGGACAGCTGCTCGACCAGGTCATTGTCCGCGAAATCGTATTGGTCCGCATCCATACCCTCTTCCATATCTTCTGAGCGACGTCAGGTCGCGTGCATCGTAGGCCAGCGTGCTTCGCTATGCTGCGCTGGGTTCTTCGCCGATTTGGCCGCGGCAGCTGCTGCTGTGCTTTGTGGCAGTCTACTGATGCTACAGGACTCTCGCAAATGGGGAGGCATGCGCGTCGTGAGCAGCACCTATGAAGGCTTTTGCTGCGACCGATGCAGACCACTAGCACAGGCAACGAATCAGCGCCCTCGTGTATGCAGCACAGTTTTGCAAGCTGTCGAGAAACACAGCACATGCAACTCTGCAATCTGCTTGTGCGGCCCAAGATGCACCAATTTTGAATCGTCGTGCATGTAAAATCTCAGAACACACCGTTTACACTAAGCGCATCCGCGAATCGTTCAATCGCAAAGCGGTCACGAGAGCAGCTTATTTCGAGAAAGTCTCGTGCATGGCTTTGCGAGCACATCTGATCTAAGTCATTTGCAGCCATCGATCCTAGTTGCTCATTGATGAGCGGTTGCCACTCATGATACGAGTACGCGACACGGATTCTTCAGAAGGAGCCTGACAGTAATAGCTCAATCCTTCGCACCAGCCAGAACAGTATGAACGCCACAATGGCGGCAGTCGCGCCACATGTGCTGCATGCATACTGGGCGTTGGCAACATCTGCCGCCATGGTTGCAGCGCTGCCAATCAAGGGCATGCAGGGCTTCAGGTACAAAGCACCTTCGCCTTCATACGCGGCGACGATACATTGCGTCATGACAAGCATCATAAAATTGCATCGTGTACTGCGGCTGCGACCTGTCTTTGACACGACCCGCAGGCATGCTGTCGAGTTGTCGGCATCACGCGGAAAGCTGTGGGAGAACCGCCCAAAAGTGAACTTGGGCCCGCTGACGGTGCGCTGCTGCCGATCTTCCATTCTGAGCTCTTCAGTGCAATCACTCCAGCGTCACTAGAGCTCGTCATGCATGTTGTGGACATGGGCCACAGATTTCATAGCCTGAAAGGGACCTGCGGCCGCGCAGGACGCCGCTGTGCCGCAGAGCTGGTTCTCGCACTTCTACGCCCTGGGCGCCGCCTGCAACCTGGCCGTCACCACGCTGCTTGCATCACGGTTGGCGTCCCAGCCTGCCGTCCAGCCATGCCAGGTGCAATGTTGTCTCCGCCCGCCGAGGCGTGGCGCTGCAACCTCGAGCGTCAAGGTCCCCAGGGCCATGACCTGCATGCGCCTGCACTGCAAAACGTCCGGCGCCGGCCGGCGGTGCGGAGAAAGTGGGCCAGGTCTCGAGTCGGCCACCAGCTGCAAAATGGCCCTCCAGCTTGCTGCCCATGCTCCACCATGTTGCGTGGCAGGCGGCAAGCCTGGTGGCACTGGCGGCACTGCAGTGCCACCTGCTGCGGCGCTGGTACGAAAGCGTCTTCGTGATGGTGTACCCGCCACAGGCGCGCATGCACGCCATCGCCTATCTGTTCGGCCTCAGGTGTGGCTCGTGCCGGCCCAAATCGTCTGTCATCAGACATTTACCCTGCTCTGCAGCAGCCCTGCGCTGAAATTGCATGCAGTTGTCTCCCGAAATCATTTTGCCGCCCTGGTTGACCGCTGCCATGGTCTGTGCGCATGAACCATCACTGTCAGCCAGGGCAGAGCGTGCAAACAATGGGCCTTCCGTGCAGATAGAACCAGAGGCGCTGCCGTGCATGCAAACCAATGATGCTGCCATGCATGAATACTGAAGCGCTTACCATGCATGCAGCTACTACGGCGTTCTGGGTTTGTCGCTGCTGCACTCGATGGATCTGGCGGCAATCCTGCAGCAGGAGAGGACAGCGCACGTGTCTGGGCTGCTGCATGGCTGGGCAGCAAGGGCCAAGCTGTCGGCAAGCATCATCGGCGGCATGGACGCTTGGTTGGTGCTGGTGGGCAGTGCCTTTCGGCACACATGTGATGGCGCATGGTGTGATGGTGCATGGCCGCAATTCCCTGAGCAAGCCTCCTCAGTGCCATGCTTCAGCCACCTCACAGCACACAGCGCGCTCCTGTCAGCCATCCAGGCTCCACTCCTGTGCATGCAGGGGCTGGTGCTCTTTATCGGTGGCAATGCGTTGCAGTACCAATCGCACTGCATCCTCGCCGCACTGGCGCCTCCAGCGAGCAGCAGCGCCAAACGGCAAGAGGCCTACAGCATCCCGCGCGGTGACTGATTGCGTTATTTGTCTGCTTGATTTGCTGAACGACATCTACGTTTGCTGTTTGTGAAATGTTGCTAGTCTTGACACCCGTCACGAAACAAAGCGACATGCCATGTTGCCTATGCAGGCGGCATGTTTGAGTGGGTGTCGTGTCCGCACTATCTGGGAGAGATCGTGATTTACATTGGCCTACTGCTCATCCTCCACGGCTGCCAGCCTGATGCTTGGCTCATTCTGTTGTGGGTGGTGGGCTCTCTGGCTGACTGTGCCTGTCAATCCCTGCGGCCTTGAGATCTGATGCAACCCATTGCACACGGGATGATGCTATCCGTGATGCATCATGAGCCTGAGGTGCATTGCCACATCTGTAGGTGTGCAACCTCGTTTTGGCTGCCAGGGCAACGCACAAATGGTACCAGCGCAAATTTGATGACTACCCAAGGGGCCGGCGGGCACTGGTGCCCTGGATTTTTTGAGGTGATGCAGCACCGTACTCGACGAGAATCTACCAGACACATTATTGTTTGTTGAGCTTGTGTGTGTTCCAGATGTTACACCACGCCCCCTGTACCCTCGTTCCTCAAGATACACAGAACTTGCCCTAAGCCACACTCTGAAGGCAACAGTTCCCTATCGTTTTTTTGCGTCAGGTGATGTGTGCACCAAAATAGCAACCTCGCAACACACTCAGGACTGAACACCTCTGCCTCGACGCTGCTGGGAAGAACACGACCGGAAACCATTGCATCGACTCTCTAGACAACATGCCGCCATCACAACAATGCGCGGAACGAGTCGAACTATTGCCGGACGACAAAGGTCCAGATGCTGGCCGCGGATGCGCCCGAAAAATGCCCGTCCATAGCTGCTCCGAGCGCATTGGGGGTGGCCGCTGCAAGGTGCTGATCACATGCTGCCATTGTGTCACCATTCGTCTGCCACAGACCGCGGGGTTCCCAAGAGCGCCGAGAGGGCGCTTGCCGCTACTAGAAACTACCCGATTGTCAGGTGAACGTCTCCGCATGCCCTAGTGTCCGGCAGATTGCCTGATCTGTCAGCAGGAGCATTGCCAGACCGTCCAGGTGTCGCCCCTGCCGCCAGTCGGCGCGCAGGGGCAGAGTGACGCATCCGATTTCCGCGCCGGCACGAAGCGGCCGGCAGAGCGCGGAGATGCGTTGTTCCAACCACCCCTGCCCAGCCGAAGCAGCGGTCCTGTCACCGTCACGCGGTTCCTATCGCCGTGGCTTGACTGTCTTCATGTAGCGCACGCCGCACGCGTTGCACAGCGTCTTCGGGCCCAGCGGTCCAGCGCGCCACACGGGAGTCACCTGCGCCACACGAGCAGCAGCCACCATGAGTCACAACACGGCACTCCTCTAAAGTGCAGGCACCCAGGCTACGATGGGCTGCAGTTGGCAAATTGGCCGGTAGCCTTGGGCAGTGGTGCAGGATGTCAGCGCCACCCAAATGGCAGAAAGGCAGTAGAAGGGGCGCATCCAGGGAGCCGCAACAGGAGCCGCGCCTGCGTGTGGCAGCTGCTGCAGTGCTGCCCCGGCTGTGTGACCGCCAGCGGACCCGTACCCCGGCCGCCGCCTGTCCGCTTGCGGGGGCGCGCCGCTGCCGCTGCAGCGGCGCGCGMCGATGCCGCCCGTCGTCCAGGCTTGCCGCCGCCGCCGCCGCCGCCCACAACTGACGCCGGAGCCAGCGACACAGAGGACGCCGACGCTGAGCGCGGCAGCTTTGCCGGCGGCACCAGGTCCGCCAGGTCGCCACTGTATAGAGACGGCGCCGCTGGCCTGCCGCTGCCGACGCCGTGCAGCCTGCGGGCGCGAGGGCGGGCGTGAGCCGGGGGGTTCTGTTGCAGCCTCGCCAGGCGGGAGAAGGGGAGGTACATCGCACGCACAGCAGCAGCTGGCCACGAACAGCAGCAGGAGGCTGAGTGGTGAAAGGTTGCACTCCCACAGCAACTGCGCCTATGAGGCAGCCTTGCACTGGAGCAGGGTGAGGCGCTCACCGGTGCAGCCGGGACTCGGCGGACATGACAAACTCGGCGCCGTGCGACTGCAGCTCGTCCTCTCCGTCCGAAAACTCCGAGCCGCTGTCCAGCATCTCGCTGCTGCTGCGCCGGCGACCCGACAGGCGCCTGCAGAAGAAAGGGCAGACTCAGCATGTGCGGCTGGCAATATGATTGCGCCCTTGATACTGTGACGACCTGGCCCTCAGCTGATCAACTTTTGATCAGGACGTGGTACCTGCAGGTGGCGGCCATGCCGCTTCACACTAGGATGCCACAGTCAGCCAGCCCCCACTCGGCCCCTCCCAGCCCACATTGGGGCCATCCACATTGGAGTTTACAAAGACCTTCACGGGAAGGTTCGCTTTAAAGCTTTCCAAGCTTCCTATGCAGCTGGTACTTCTGTCATGTGGCAAGGTACAAGCAAGCATGTGTCATGTGTGCAGTACAGGAGAACCAGCCGGAGAACCAGGTGCTGATTATGCAGACGATCCCCAAAGTTTTGGCACACGTCGAACACGCTCAGAGGCAGGCCTGGTGGCCCAGGCACAAGCGATAGGGACGCAGCTGCAGCATCGGACCAGATTCGACATCCCCACCACACTAAGCCATGCATCACCACCTCCCAACCACACCTTGCCACTCCGCATGACAGGCATCTCACCTAGAAGATGCACCGCACGACTCGCGGCTGGCCGAGTCAGCGCTGTCCTGCGGCTGCGGCACCATCTTCAGCCGTCGCATCGACGTCCGCAGCGGCTGCGCTGGCGCCGCCTCGGCGGCCGCCACAACATGCTGCGCTGGCGGCGGCGGCGGCTGCATCGGCGCTGTCTCCAGGAAGTCCATGGCAACAGCGTCGCCACCGCCGCAGGGCAGCGGCCCCTGGGCGAAGGCCTCCGACTGGTAGAGGCTGCGCTGCGCCACAGGGGTGCCCGGCATGGCCGCCCGCTCGCCGCCATCTGCAGGAACAGGCAGCGGCAGCGTCAGTGGCATATTCGACCCATGGCATGCGGAAGAAGGCAGCAGTTGGAACGCTGTGGCGTGTGCCGCGGCAATGTGGGAGCTCCGGGATGTGTACTACAGTGACAGGCTGCAATCTTTTGCAGCCTTGTCGCTGCTGGAGGCTCTGCCACCTGTGGAGAGGCTGACATGCAGTGCAAGTCCCTGCAGGTCCCTGCAATCTGCATCTGGGGTCAATTGATTAGGAGACATGCAGGCAGGAAGTGAGCACCGCACCGTCCGTTTGGCACTCGAATGTCGAGAGCGCCTGCTGGACGAAGGCGGCGGGGGCGGCGCGTGTGTTGCAGATACCGCGGTGCCTGTTTTCCCGGTCACACCTGCGGTCAGGAGGCACACCGTTAAGCATGACAGAGCACAGGACATGCGAGGCGTTCTGCAGGCTCGAACTGCAATCACGCCAATCGTCACGGGGTTCAGATCCTTTGAAGCAAAGGCAGCGATGGCGGCGGTAAGGGAGCAGCTTCGAACAGGACAGTAATAGCGGCAGGGGCCATTCGTGCTTATCAATGGCTTCCCACCTGGGACCCTTCTGGCAGCCGCGCCAGCCGCCGGCGTGCAGTGGCCGCATCCACTGCCGCGCCGAGGCCGTCCAGGCCGCCACGCTGGCAGATGCCTGCCGCGGCTCATGCGCCTGCGCCCGCAGCCTGCTGCTTAGCACCGGCGACCGGCACACCGGGACGCTGTCGTCCCAGCCGTCGTCTGCGGCGAGGGAGAAAGCAGCTCAGCTCAAATCGTCAAGAGCAGCCATCATGGGCGCCGGGCGGATGCGGCTCAGGCGCTCAGGTATGCGCTGCTGACCTCCGAAATGCATGACTGAGGCGTGCAGCACTACTCTCACGATTGCACGCAACGCATGCCTTTGGCGCCACTGACCTGGGCTGGAGAAGGCGCTGGGGGCGGGCTTGCGTAAAACGGCGGCGGCGGCGGCGGCACGCACGCCGTCGTTGGTGGCCGGCCATGCCGGTTGCAGGCTCGCTGGCGGGGGCGGCAGCGCGTGCCCGCTCAGCGCGCAGCTGTCCAACGAACCCACGCTGGCGCCCAGGGGGACCACCTCGCACTCGTCGCGCCTGCGTGGGTGCCAGATGCTGCATGAGATTTTCCAGCTTGGCGCACGCTGAAAACAGATGGCAGGTGGCGTGCAGGGCGGCCAGCAGCGCTGTGCTGCACCGTCGAGGGGATAAGATGAGCTACTCAAGCAGTTCGGGAGGCGCACAGGCGCCGGCCAGCCGCTTGGTCCCACAACTCACCATGGGTACTGCTCCTCGATCTCCTCCGCCTGCAGCTCCAGCTCGTCCGCCATGCAGGGGACGCCCTTGTCGCAGCAGGGAATCGGCTGCGGCTGCGCCGGCCGCCGCCATGACCCCGACTCCGAGTCGTTGCTGGAGCTCGGGTCGTCCGCCAGCAGCAGCTTGGCATCCTGGTGCACGCGCATGGGGCACGCTCAACTGCCTGGCGAATGGCTGCGGTGTCCCGGGCAGGTCGCACTCTATCTAAATTCTAAAGCTTCCAAACCGAAGCACAGCTGGCTAGGGGGAATGGAGGTGTGGGTCGAATCGTGTGATCCGCTTCCGCTGATTCAACGGCAGCCCGGCGAGACACGTGCCGGCGAATGATTCCCTGGCGGCCAGATAGCGAAGGTATCGCAGCAGGTCCTGGTACAGAGCGCAAGACCCTCCCAGGCTGCAGTCTCGGAGGGAAGACTGTTATCAGGTGTCTCGGATGCGCGCGGGCGCGCCCAGCCCGGTGGGAGCCGGCGTGCTCGTGCACGTGCAGAACCTGAAAATCGAGTACTTCATGCTTTGCTGGCACGAATACGGAGCCCCGTGACGTGCGACTGACGCCGTTGCCGGCAACCCCGATGCAACAGTGACATTGAACGCTGAAGCGGCTGGCTGACAGGGGGCCCGATCGGGCCACGAGAGGCGGCGCCTTGCATGCAGGCCCCCAACCCAACAACGCGTACGTGATCCTAGGCTGCAGGCGGCACCGGCCGATCGGCAGGCGCCATTATGATGAAACCGTTACAATGCCCATTTCCACAGCATGCCGGCTGGTCCGGGGCCACAAGACGCTGGAATGCCGGCATGCGAGGCCCCTAAAAAATATCTATCAACCGCTGACTCGCTTTCCCGTGGTCAATCGTCAGCATCTCAACAACGCATGTTGGGACGTCCGGGTGCCGCAGGCGCGATCGGCGACGCGTGGCCCGGTCAATGCAGCCCAGAAGTGCGTGCTTGTACTGCTGCTTGCGCGCGTGCACCGGCAGACGGCGAGCGGGATGCCGTCGCCTGGTCAGACGAGCGTCTCGCAGGAGGTGCCAATGGTTTGGCAAAGATTCCCACGGGGCATTGCAGAGCGACCGGGGGTGGCCGCACGTCCGCATGAGCCCTGTGCTCCGGCTGCTCTGGCGCTGCGACATCTTGCGTGCAGCAAATGACCTCCAGCGGCGAAAAGACGTGCTTGTGTATTGCCCGAGCACGACATCGGCCCCCGCAGTGCCGAGCGCTGTTGCGTGCAGTAGCTGTCAGCGGCTGCGGGCCGACGGCGGTGCACGCACCACACAGGCGGGCGGTGCGCGGTGGGTGGAGCATGCCCCGCGGCCGCTCGGCGCGTGTTGTGACTCAATTCTCTGACGCACATCCGCAGACGTGCTTGGCGGGTGGGAGGGGCCCGGGTGGCAAGTTGCCTGGGGCAATCTAGCTTGGTGCGTGCGATGGTCGCACCTCAAAGTCCAGCAACTCGCAGCCGGGAAGGAACACCAGCTGGTCGTCACAGCAGCGCGTGACGCTCTGTGTCTGGTCGACGCGGGGGGACGGTGCTCCAGGCATCGCTGTGGCTGTCGTGAGCGGCAGAGCGTGGTGGCTGGCTGTGAGCGGGCGAATGCGTCGCGCAAAACGAGCTGCAGTGCCTGTTCGGACAAGCTCTAGCACATTGCAGAGTTGTTGCGGGGCGAATGCACAGGTGAGGAGCGGCGTGCACTCTGTGGGTACGTGGAAAGCTTCACTGTGGCGATCGGATGCGCTTTTCACTCCACTGTCCAGGCTCTCATCTTCTGGCCGGTCTACGGTTCGTTGCCCACCGGTTCTGTGACCGCGGGGGCGAATCGAGGAGCGGGGAAAGATGCGAGATGGAGCGAACACGTGGCTCACAGGTATCGCATAATGCACTTTCGTGGACGCACGTCACATACAGCCTTGTACTGCAGAGTTGAGCTCAGCGCCCTGCGTCGACACCTTGTGCTCACCGAGACCTAGAAAAACCACACGACCTGAGAGCTCCACAAAGCTGCCTGCTATTTCCTATTGCCTTGCGCGCGGTGCTTACCTAGGAACCGCATGCGCGGCAGTTGCCGAACAAATAGCCTGACGACGGCGCAGAATGTCTGCTGTTTGACCGCGCGGCACACGGGCTCAAACACGCGGCGTTGCGGCGGCGATTTAGCGTGCAATCGCCACTTTGACCAGCCACTGCGACACCTCGCTGCAGAGAGGCCGCGGCAGGGGCCGATTTCGATGTGCGCGCCACCGGCAGTGCGGTTTCAGCGTCAGTGTCGCAGAGCCGCTGCCCGTGATACGTGGTCGTAGTAGTACATGAGGCACGCGAGCGGCTGGCCCACCACGCAGAACGTGCACCTGTGGACACGACGAATGACTCTGGGACGCAGCCACCAATGCGCAGCATGTGCGTAGTGCGCGCTTGTTGAGTCTCTCATTGCGTCCACAGACCAGGCAGCCACGAGACCACGACGCCGCCCGAGCGGAGGTGGATGCGTCAATGCTGCTCGATGGGTGCAATGCGGAATGTCGGCAGTTGTCTGAAATAAGGCCGCGCACCAGAAGACGAGGTTACCAGCGTACTCGTTCTTCATGCGCTTGTGCAGCCAGGCCGTGATGTACATCAGCGGCACCTGCATGGCAGCGTCCCCAGCAGCATCATCATTGATCGTCAGCAGCCTGGTCCAGCCACCCGACTCGTGCAGCATCTCGAAGGGACCTGCCGCGTCTGCACGTCTGCAGACGCGCAGCAGACGGGCGAGGCACTGTCCCAGCCAGACACCCCAGCCTTCCGGTGGTTCATGGCATCATCCCCACCTCCTGGTGGCAGGGCCCATATTGAGGTGGCTGCCGCAGGCGGAGGCGCCGACACTGCCTCCCCTCCCATGTCGCACCGCCCGCACCGACCCCACGTCACTGATCCACTCAGCCCCCAGCAGTAGATACAGGCGTTTGTCCATGCTGCTACCGCACACCTGGGACATGATGCCGATGAAGGACCAGGCCCGCAGCATGTGCAGCGGCAGGCCCACCAGCAGCTCGTGGAACAGCGCCGACACGAAGAACACCAGCACGCCCGCCACCGGCTTGGCCATGCCCAGCCGCATGGAGGGGTAGTACACATGGCGCAGCATCCACTACGGCGCAACAGCAGTTGTTAAGCCTCTTGGACACAACCTGCACTCCTCTGAAGGGACCCAGCAGCCGGCATTCGCTGAGGCACTCGAGCGTGGGCGCACAAGCGCCACCACGAGCCATGCTTGCAGCTGCCATCGCCGGAGCATGGACCACAGGCCGGCTGACGTTCCAGCAGGGGCTGGCATGCGGCATGTACGATTGCGGTTGCATGCGCATGCGCCGCACCTTGTGCACAGGCATGTTCCACAGCCGCCAGTAGTCGCCGATGGTCGTGGCGTTCCACCAGTCCTGCGCCATCCACAGGGGTAGGGTCACGGCAGCACGTAAAGCGGCAACGGACGGGCAGTAAAGTTGCACAGGCCAGGGGGGGGGGGCAGATCCTGGTCGAACAGCCGCTTTGTTGCAGCAGCCTTGCTGGCGACCGCTGGTGTGAGACGCTGAGCTCTTGTGTGGCCATGGAAACATTGTGCGAGGACCGCGGTATTGTTTGCCAACCTTGTAGAACTCGCGGTCGCCAAAGTGCAGAACCTCCGCCAGCAGGTTGAGCCACACGTGGAAGAGCGTGTAGAACATGGACAGCCAGATGTAGAGGGTGGGGATGGCCAGCTTCAGGACGCGCTCCACGATGATGACCCAGTCCAGTTCGCGCATCGGCTTGACGGAGTTGCGGATCGTCGGCTCGATGTACTGCGGCAGCAGGCAAACAAGAGCAAGTGGTTGCCGGGCCAATGCAATCCGCTGTCGTGCTGTTCCATCCTGCTGGCATGCCCAGATCAACAGGTGCTGCACGTACAAGCTGTTGCCTCACGGCTGACGCGCAGGCAGTTTCGCCCAGCAGGCACCTCCGCAGGAGCACTTCCGTTCAAGGTGTGGTCTCAGAGCGCCCACCTGCTCGGCGATGAAGAGCATCAGGCACAGACACGCGCCCAGCTTGACCAAGTGCCTGCGGGCATCACAGATCACTGCTGTGGTGCAGGTCCTCTGTTGGCTTCTGGAGCTTGTGCCCGACTGCACCACGGCAGACTTGAGCGGGCGACGGAATTGTGTAGGCACTGACGACTGCCGCCGCGTCAGTGCGGCAGGCCGCACCAGAGGGTCCAGCGCAGCCGGAAGCGAGAAGACCGCGGAAATGCCATCTGGTACACCTGTGCAGTATCGATGGCACTGCTTTGCTGTGGCTCATCTAGGTCGTGGAGAGGGTACATACTGTGTGCCTGCCATCAAGCCGCCGCCTTGTCGCAACAGCATGCGGCCGTCGTTGGAGCTCGTGGCAGACTGTAATGCTATTGCACATCAGGCGCCCTGCACTGCGACAACCTCACCAGCGTCGGCGCAGCGAGAAAGTAGGTCAAGTTTCCTGCCGTGAGGTTCTCCGGGTACAACGGCGGGTGCGGCACGCCTGGCATCTGCGCCTCGGGCGTACCGCGCTCTCCCGGCCGCAGCGCCCCCTCCCGCCGTGCCGACCTGCGATGCAGCATGCGCCGCCGCAGCGTCAGGAGCAGCGCCTTGCGGGCCATTGGCTCCCGCCACAGGATGCAAAACCGAGACCCGCCGGGACAGACTGTGCAAATCTCGTGTGCATGTGTTGCCTTACAGGGCAAGGCACTGGTGTCAGGCGACAATCTGCATTCTGCATGCATGCGACGCTGCGGTGTATGCAGTATCGTTGGCAAAGAAGCGCATGTGAGCAGGTGCCAGCCGCACCTGAAATCTGCATTGCAGTGCGCAAAGCTGACTAGCTTCATCCACAGGATGACAGTCTGCACGCAAGCACAGCACGTCCTCAACGATGCGCAGGCATCTGGAAGCGTGACCCGGATAGGTTGTCGATCGCTCAGGAGAGACCTCCCATTGCTGCAGCCTCACTATGAGACGACATGTCACAGGACAGCCACATGACCGGCCAGTCGGACCCACCATGATGGTCAGTGCGGCGGCGGGCAGCGGCTCCGCCGGCGTCTTGGCGATGACAACGCTGGGCACCAGCAGCGCCGCACTGGTGTTGACCGCATTCAACAGGAATAGGATGGCCTCCGTGATGCGCGCCATGGCCTGCCGCTTGCGCTTGGCCAGCGCCGGCGACAGGTCCTTGTTGTTCCTCGACTTCACCGCCTGCAACAGCGTGCACAGGATCGAGACACTGTGTAGCGCATCCCACTTCTCGTGCAGAACCACAGAGAGAGCCGGCCAGCGCAGGCTGCCGGCCGCTGCTCAAGTGGACGCCCAGCAAGAGCGCGCACGCATATGCACAGCGGGGAAAATGCACCCGCTTCTCGAGGTGCAGCCGCAGGGCGCCCAGCTGCTCGATTGCCAGCGCCGCGGCGGCAAATAGCGGCAGCAGCAGCCAGCAGGCCAGCAGCGGCAGGTTCCCCGCCGGCGGCACCGCGGCCTTGAGGAAGGCGACGGGGTTGTACAGCAGCCCGTACTTGAGCAGGTTCTCGATGATGAGCCGGCTGTTGGTGGTGATCAGGATGACGCAGCCCAGCATCAGCAGACCTGCAGACGTCCAGACAGTCGCTCATTGACGCCGGCTTGCTCGAGGCCGCCAGGTCTGCCGCCAGAATGAGTGTTGAACTCAGCCGCCGGGAAGGATACCAAAATTCGGCAAGTGTGTTTGTCACAACGCGTGTTCGGCACTGGCTGACACACCCTGAGTCGTTCTGCAGCTCAGCCTGACGCACCTGGGCACCATGTGCTGCTCAGCCATACTCACATGCAAGACGCCGGCGCAGCACTGCAGAAGCATGTCAATCTGACGTCTGGCGGGAGGGGAGGCTCCCCACCTGACTGCTGCTGGGCCGCAATGCGTTCCGAGGACAGCAGGCTGGCGCGCGTGGTCTGGTACATGGGCGAGGACGCGATCATAGGCTGCCGCTTGTTGGCACGGATCTCGTGCCGCAGCGGCACCCGCAGCACGCCACCCTCGCTGGCCGCCGACTCGCTGTTGTAGCTGTCCGCCGCGGGCGGCGACTCCGGCGGCACCTGGGCGCCGGTAAGCACTCGTGTTCGCTGCTTGATGCTGCCGGGCAGGCAGTGCCCTTCTGGTTGCAACATCTGAAAGGCGACAGCACAAGGAGGTCGGGTATCGAGCGCATGGCCCATTCAGAGCCTGCTGTGCCGGTGTGACCATCCAGCATCAAGGGGAATGAAAGAGTATTCACCCCCCTTGCTGGCATACAAGCGGGAATGCAGTGGGACTGCCTTGTACACGGGAGACTTGCGACTCACGCGCTCCAGCTTTGAGGCTGCGACGTTCCAGCGCGACGAGCCTGCGTCGGCCCAGCGCGATCGCAGGTCCGGGCTGTCTTGAGCTGCCGGCTGGTGGCTGACGCCGGGCGCCGGTGCTGCATGCCCCTGCACCCACATGCCCAGTGAGAGGCGTCAATGATGCAGCGTCTGCCAGACATGTCGAGGGGAACCTGCCATGCACTCTGCATGCTTCCACTGTGTATTCCTGTCTTTCTTCCAGATTGGTTAATACAGTGGTTGAAAGCACACCCAGCGGACGTCTGCGCTGCGCAGCGGGCTGCGGCTGCGGGCGGCGCTGCTCAGCGTGCGCAGCTCGCAGCCGGCCGCCTGCAGCGCTGCCATCCATCGCTGTGAGTCGCCCTGCGCCGTGCTGCTGACGCGGATGAGGCTGTTGCCAGCGCGGTCGACGACTCCAAAGGTGTAGTGCTTCTGCTTCTTGACGCCCTCATACTCCACGATGCAGCCCTGGGTGTCAGAATCAGTCCCATCACAACAAAGCTCAATGCATGCAGCCACCCCAAAAAGCGTGAGCCATTCACATGTGGCTACCACCTTATTGAAGTCTGTACGCAGGCTCAGGCAAGTCACAGCAGCTGGAGATGGTCGAAGGACTCACTGCGAAAGCAGTGAGAGCTGGCAATGCGCTGGCTTCTTGTGTGCACCACATGATTGCTAACTGACCTGGACCTCGACATGGCCGCGGGGGTGCTTGGCCGTGTCGAACTCCGACTTGTAGTACTGCAGCGCAGTGCCGTTGAGCGTGAAAAAGCGCGCCTCCCATGTCTGTGACATGAGGCCGGGCGCGAAGGGGCGATACTTGGCCAGGTAGCCGCAGATGCTCACGCCCGTGTTGTGCTTCGAGTTCACCTGCAGGATGTACGAAGGCTCCATTGGTGGTGCCTCAAAAAGTTGCTGCTGGCCCATCCTGAGTGGTCAGTTGTATCGAGGTGCTGCAGCAAGCCCAGCGTAATCGCGCACCAGTTCCTGCAGGCGTTCGTTATCCTGGCGGAGGTTGTCCACTTGCGCCTGCAGTTCTTCAGCCCTCCGCCGCGGCGCATCCTGGTCCTGTGATGGGCTGGTGCCATCCGCAGTCAAGCCCGTGCCCGTGCTTACGCTGTCCGCCTCGCTTGCGGCTGGCCGACGGCGAGAAAACATGCCGAGCAGTGTGTTTCACAGTTAACTCACTGCCGCGTTTATGCTCGATATCGTGCTTCCTACGATCATGTCCAATTTTGCGTCAAACCGCAGAACAAAACCCGGAGTCGACGCAGATGGGAGGTGCAACAAAGAGGATGACTAGTGTTGTGCACCATCGAAGCTGCTCGACATTTGGTGCCAGATTTTCTTTCGCAGTTGCGCTGCAGCTCGAAACTGTCGGAGCGTTGGCGCGCAGGAAGGGTCGCGAGACAGTTTTGAGATAGGTCCTTGATTTAGTGACCCTGCTTGGATTTTTAAGGGCACGTGCCAACAGAAATTTTGCCACGTGGCAAACAATTCTGGCCGTGAACTGCACTGGAGAGCAAACCTCAGTTGCACCTTGCACCAGATCAACTGCAAGAGTCACCCGCACGCCAGCAGCGGCTCGAGCTCCTCACGAACGAGCTCCGTCATGAGCCAGATGCTGAGCAGCGGCGTCCGGCTGCAGGGGCTGCAGTTTGGCCGCCAGAGTCAGAGCCACGCGCCCTGCCTGCGGAGCGCGGCTGTCCTGCGGTCGCGACATGCGCCGTCGTTAAGCCGCCGTACGCTGCAGACATGCAACGTGCTGGCGCCTGCGCGGCCTTCGCAGCCGCAGCAGCCGCAGCCGACCGGGGTGAGTCCGCACAGACCACCTGCGTGGCCACTCGTGGCCACAGTACCACCAGAGTCGCACCGCCAAGTCGACGGTATCTGTTTGTTTTAAACGCGCTGCTGCATCCCAAGATGCTGCTCACGACTTGAGCAAGGACGCAGCTGCTTCTGCTGCATTGAGCGGTGTCCTGTCGTCACAGATGGGTCGCAAGCGTAGATGGTCTTTCCCGCACTTTGTCATTTTCGTCAGCTTCAGAATAACCAAATGGGGTCTCTCATTAATTCTACAGGAGGTGGACCTGTCCGCGGCGCCGCCCTTTACGCTGGCAGACTTGAAGAATGCGATCCCCTCACACCTCTTCAAGAGGAAGCCTGGCAGGTCAATGGCCTACCTCTTCAGGGACGTCGCCGTCGTCGTGGGCCTTGCTGCAGCTGCGCAGGCCGTCAACACATGGTGCGGCGTGTAGCCTGGCACCCTCACAGGCTGTCACCTGAAACGCCGCTCCCGGCGGTGCGCGGTGGGCGGTACGGCTGAGCTCTGGCATGCCATGCCCGCAGGTGGGCATGGCCGCTCTATTGGGTCGCGCAGGGCACCATGTTTTGGGCGCTCTTCGTCGTCGGCCATGACTGGTGAGCTCTTCCTGCGCCTGGCTGGCTACAGTCTGCATTTCCGCACATGTGCGATGCGCCACACTGCGACTGCGATGTGCGCATGCGGCTGACGCATGCATACATTCCCTGCTGCAGCGGTCACGGCAGCTTCTCCAACAACAAGAAGCTGAACGATCTGGTGGGCAACATCACGCACTCGTCCATCCTGGTGCCCTACCATGGCTGGCGCATCAGCCACCGCACCCACCATGCAAACCATGGGCACGTGGAGAACGACGAGAGCTGGTACCCGGTCACGAAGAGCAACTACCAGAAGCTGGTGAGTGTTTCGAACAGCTGGGTGTCTTGCAGGCACTTCTGCAATCCGGGGCGCGCTACTCCGCATAGTGAATGCGTGCCTGCCACGTGCGGCAGCGAGTCTGAGGATCACGAACTGCACAAATTGCAGGACTCGCTGGCGCTGCTGGGGCGGCTCTCATTCCCGCTGGCGCTCTTTGCGTACCCCTTCTACCTGATGAGCCGCAGCCCGGGCAAGGAGGGCTCGCACTTCGACCCGAAGTGCAACCTGTTCACGCCGGCAGAGGGCAAGCTGGTGAGTGCTCGTGCAGCTGTTTTCCTTCCGCTGCTTTTCCTGCTGACGCGTGCGGCACGGGGTTCTGCTGGCGTCGCATCGCTCAAGCACTGCAGCGCGCCGCCATCAGTGAATCACAGTTGCTGCTGGACAACTAGCCAGTACTTTGGTGCTGCACAGCCTGAAGCAAAACTAGTCAGCTCCTAACTGGCAGGCGATGCAGCTACTGCTGCCTACCAGGTCACGATTTGCCAGCTGACCACTCTGTGCTGCATTCCTACGCTGCAGATCCAGACGTCCAACAAGTTCTTCGCGGGTATGCTAGCGGTGCTGGCGGGCTGCACGCTGTGGCTGGGACCACTGGCGATGTTCAACCTGTACCTGATTCCCTACTGGATCAACGTCATGTGGCTGGACGCCGTGACCTACCTGCACCACCATGGCCCTGGCGACGAGAACATGAAGGTCCCCTGGTACCGCGGCGAGGTGAGCTGTGCATCCCTTCACAGCCGGTTGATATGCCAATGCATGACCATCTTCCACTGCGGCGTGGGCTTGCGCACAGATTTGCTGCACATATCATGCTCGATTGCTGCGTTTGGCTGATTGTCTGTTGGGCAGGCAAGCATTGGGGATGCTGTGCAACACGATGCAGTTCTCCCTCGCAGGAGTGGAGCTACCTGCGCGGCGGTCTGTCCACCCTGGACCGCGACTACGGCATCTTCAACAACATCCACCATGACATTGGCACGCACGTGGTGCGTCCCGCTGCCTGGCATGCTCCCATCCCGGCTGGGAACTGTCAATTGCGCAAGTGAGCCTGTACAGCACCACCAATCGCATGTCGTCGTGGCCAGGCCCAGTGCGGGCATCATCCGGGCTGGTGCTGCTTTTTTTAAAAACCTAGAGATGTTGTTCCGCGCAGGTGCACCACCTGCTGCCCCAGATCCCGCACTACAACCTGTGCGAGGCGACAGAGGCAGTCAAGCCTGTGATGGGCCCATACTACAGGTGGGCACACCCTCTGGGAACTGTTGCCAGTGAGCAGCCGCCCAGCAGCAGCCATGTCTGTCGTATCATATAATGTCGCAGCCTTGCCGCCATGTGGGGCGCGTGCAACACCTGGGGCTGTAAGCCGATAGGGGCTGGTGCGACACGCGAGCAGCTGCTGTGCGCTCCTGCCAATCCAGGTCGCGGCTTGTGCACATCGAATATCTGAGCGAGGAATGTCGGGTGCTATTGCAGGGAGCCGGAGCCGTCAAAGGGGCCTATCCCCTTCCACTTGGTGGCACCGCTGGTCCGCAGCCTGGGTTCGGATCACTTTGTGGAGGACACCGGCGATGTGGTGTACTACCAGAAGGACCCCAACTACTGGCAGAAGGTGGGCGCAGCTGTGCATCGCTTTCCTGCAGCCGTTTCAAGGCCTGACAGGCGCTACGACAAACGACAGTCGCCATGACAGTCTGTCAGCGATTCGGGTGGGTGCCGCTACCTCGTCAGAAGGCATGCCGATGCTGCCAGAAACATGTTGGATTGCAGCCTGGGGTGGTGGCTCGGTGCCTGTGGTGGCTGCTCAGACGGTGCTGACGCTGTCAGCACTTGCATGGTGGTGTTGTCTTTGACTGGCGCTCGAGACTGGTGCTCGAGTAATCTGCTCACATGCTCGAATGTGGCGGTGCAGGTCCGGGACACGATGTTCAAGAAGGGCCAGCCCGCGAGCGTGTAAATTACCTTCAGGGATGAGAGCCCCTCCAGAAAGCAGCTTGGAGCGCTCTGCATGCTGTCTACCGCCTGCCCCCGCACGCCGCAGCCAGCCTCGCAGCCGAGGCCTGGCCACGCATGTGTCTCCAAGGTGGATATCATCGGCTGCAGCGGCGTCCAGTGCGCGTCTCTTCGAGCAGTGAATGGGAGCAGAGCGGCACTATCGTACGACGCTCTCCCTCTTTGTGAAGTAACCCTACCGCCGCCCTTGAGAGAACACGAAGCTGCAGCTTCATGACTTCACAACACCGGTCGAGGGCTTGATGGCGTCAGAAACACGCCGTGTGATGTCGGCTTTCAGACCCGAATCTTTGCTTTTCATCCGTGCATTATAGTGATCTTTTCAGCAATTGCTTGTATGACCTCTGCTACAGCAGCCGCTGCAGTGATATCGGCATGGTGTCGGCGTCAGATACCTCCCAGAATAAATTTTTATCTCAGTATGGGTACTGCAAATATTGTGCCGTGAAAAATTGAGCGAGTCGCTGGTTTCCCACTTGAAACACCTCACACCCCCGGCAGCCATATCTTGCTCTAGGTTCCTTCTCGGCTTCTTGGGTGCTGATCCACACATTGTTGCTCAAGTCAAAATAAGCCGCTGCCTGTGCACTCCTAACCGCATGCCAGCATCTTCCTCCTCAAAGCAGCAGCCGCTTCCACTTGAGCCACATGTACCTGCACATGCCATCACACCATGCGTCACCTGTAGTAAAGCATGACACCTCGCACAACTTGCAAAACTTTTGAATTTCAGCAATGAAGCAGCGACTGAGTTGGGAAGAGGGACTCACAGCGCCGCAAAGCACAGCATGCAGACGCAGAGCGTGGCCATGTTGACGATCCAAAACTGGCCCACAGTCTGCGTGATCTGGCTGGGGATCGGCACATTTTCGCCCAGAATTCCTGCAAATGAAGCACATTGTTGAACTTGTGCATCTGTACATAAGCGCCACCGCATGATGTTCGTATTACAGCCTGCTGTGCAGCTGTTGGAGGTATGCGCAGACGGATGTACCAACTTCGTGCATTTGCGGCGACTGCTGTCGGAAGCACGCACAGCGGCATGCGAAACATCTTGCTCTGCCAGTAGCACGGGGTGCAGCGCGTACCGCCCATGACGTGGAAGATCTCCATGGAGAAGGCAGCCGCCGTGAGCACAATGTCCAGGCGGAACAGCCGGTTCTGGCTGGAGTCCAGCTCGATGTTGATGTAGTCCTCCGTGTCCTTCATGTACTCCTCTGCAAGGGGGTGTGCGACAAGTTTGAGCATCGGACCTTCTGCAAGATTCAACACTGGAATCTGACCGATGGCACCGTACTCGGGGCGGGAGACCAGTTGCGAGCAGAGGCGTCATGCACAGCTGCCCGTGCAGCTGCCGGCAGCTGCAGCGAGTGGCGCCAGATGCGGTGCGCCGATAGCCCTGCCGAACAGACCTTGCAGCAGCTGGGAGGTGTTTGGAGCGCGGGGCGTCTCACCCAGAGAACGCAGCCGGTTGAAGGCCCGGTCGATCTGGATGAAGTACGACTCCAGAAGGTTCTCAACCTCCTCGGTCGCCTCTGCGTCTGCTTCCGCGTCGAGCTCAGCCTGCGCGCCCGGCGACCGCCGCCCTGCAATGGAGTCAGATGCAGCGCTTGCAGGCCTGGTGAATGCTGCCCTATGCATGGCAATGGCAGTGCCATGCCCTAAACGACTGCAAAGACCATCTGAACGGCATCTTATTGTGTGACGGGTCGACGCCTGCCGCAATGGCGAAGTTCGTGGCCGACGACCAGAAAGGCTGCCAAGTGACAAACAAAGACCGGCTCGAGGTACGGGCGTTTGCGCACGCCGCCGGCGCATGAGCGCTTGCATGAAGCTCGCAAATGGCTTCCGGGAGCCGCTCAGGGGCAGGTGCAAGTGTGGGGCTGTCAATCAAGCCCCCAAAATGAGTAATATCCTTTCAGGCCGACGAGCCTCAGCACCTGAGGACTCCGACCGCTGCAGCTGCCGTGCGGTGGGGCTGCCGCCAGAGGCCGCACGTCCAGCGGTCAACGACCGCCGCAGGCTGCGGTCCAGGCTGCCTGGGGAGGGGCCTGCAGCAGGCGTCAGATTGCAAGTATTGAGACCACATGGAATGCACAGGATGCCTGAGATGTGCGCAATGCCTTTGGCATGGGCGCATTGCAGTGGACCTCGCTCCAGCATGAATGACAGGCTGGGGCGGAACATAGCCGATAACACCAGGGCTCGAAGCTCGAAAGCTCGCAGGTGCCCTTATCTGACTTGAGACGGCAAGGCCAGGGCAAATAACGTGCCCCACCAGCAGAAACTCCGCTCAGCGTCTGCTCTACTAATGGTGCACTTATGCACACGGCCATTACAACAGATAGCACTAGGCTCACAGATCGTTCGCATATGGCAGGAATTTTCTTTGGCTTGCCTATGCCGGAGTAGTCGCGGCCTGCATCGGCCTTGCGGCTCAGGCACATTTTGCTAATGTCGTCGTCGTCCTTCAGAAAGCCCTCCAGCTCCTCGCGCACTGTCGTCACACTGGACAGCAGCCGCTGGTGCCGCGTCTTCAGCCGCCGCAGGTTCTCCAGCGTCTTGGTTTCAACCTGTGCATGGGTGGGCTGCAGGATCGCCGCATTGCATTGAGTCGCATTGCAAGGGCATGGTCATTCCGCTGACACCTCGAACGATGACACAGGATACAATGATGTGTGGCCCCGGCCCTTCTGGGGAGCGCATCACAGGCGGGGTTGATGACGGCGTGCAGCTGCTCGGCCTCCTTCACCAGCACCGACCACTTCCAGGCAGCGGCTTGCCTTCTTCAGGAGCGCGTCACAGGCGGGGTTGATGATGGCCTCCAGCTGCTTGGCCTTGGTCGCATAAGACTGGCAGATCTCTTTGAGAGCTGCCTCCAGCACCACCATCTCGAAGGGCTGGTACGGCAGGTCCGGGTTGTAGCTCTGTGCCAGGCTGCCTGTGCCGGGAACAGGGGAAGGGGCTCCCAGATTCGCAAGGCGGACGTGAGCCATAGCTAACATGAGGCCACGAGCAAGCGAGGCGCTGCGCCTGTCGCGGCCAACCCAGACGTTGCAGCTGGGCCGGCATATTACTGGAGCCTTCAGGCGGTTTCCCAGCAACAGCAGGAAGCCAACATAGGAATCCAACAGCCGCCCTGAAGCCCCTCCTTCCAGCTGACGACATCAGGAGCGGCGCGGCTCTGCACTTTGCTGTGCGGCAAGCCTTGGGCCATCAGCATGCTGCACAGCGCCCGAGAGATGGCAGGAACGTTGGCTGTACCCGATTCGAGGGAGGCATCCTCGCCCTCCTCCTCCAGGCGGCACCGCGCGACGTAGGCCTCCTTCACTGTGGCCAGCAGCTTGTCCACAAACTCCGAGTGCTCCGGCCGTCCGAGCGCATTCTGTGGCAGGATTGCGCGCTCTGCGGTGATGATGACCTGCACGTACCTTTTGCAGAGACAGCAGCAGCCATCAGCTTCGTGGCAGCACGTCGAGGCTAGCTGAGGCATGCTGTTGCTGGGATCATGCCCAGGCCACACAGAGTCCGCCACAGCGCCTCCTACGCAGCTCCCACCAGCATTGCTGGCGAACACCATGAAGACACCGAGTGGCGGAAGAATCAAGCGTCTCGTGAGTGCCTTACTCTATGGAGAAGACGATAGCAGCGTCACGGACGGCGATGTTGCCACGGTTTGTCGACGTGAGATTGGGGTCCAGCCACCGCATGTCGCGAATGGGGATGGTCAGGTGATACTGCGATATCAGGTTGCGCTTGTCCGCCTGGATGAAGGTCTTGGCGCCCGTCGCGTCCACGCACAGCCATTTCGATCTCCTGCAGATCAGCAGGTGCATCGCCACCTGTGGTCTGCACATGCTGCCGAGGCGCATGGTGATTTTGAGCGGTCTGCAGGTGGTCATGACATGACGTGGGTCACCTGCTGACAGAAGGAACCACTGGGATGGGATGCGAGGCCATGCCGGTGCCCTGCGCTCTTGCAAGCCAGGCCCGCGGGGTGGCGCCGCGGGAGGTGCTGTACGACAATGGTCTTCTTACATGCTGCGCGAACCGCCGAACGGTGTAGCAGGCAACTTCCGGTGGGGCTTGAAGTTCTTTTCTGGAGATCGGCAAGCTCTTTCACGTTGTACAAGTTGCCGGGACGAGCACGATGGCTCAACTTAGACAACTCGAGCTCGTAGTAGCTTTGCAGAGCGGTCGCCTTCTCAACAGCAAAGTAACATGTGGGGTGCTTCAGAAGGCTTGTGATCATTCAGATGCGACCCTCTGCGTACTGAGGCTGCAATGGTTAGTCATGCATTCAGGCTAGTTGCCACAGCGACTCCCTGCCGCCCATAAACTGCTTTGGGCCCCAGTGTTACAGTCTCGATCAGTCTCAGTCATTGAAAATCTCACACGCAGCCACACACGCAAGCACGCGAGGCATGTGAGACGGCGTCTTGTCGACCAATCACGCAGTGACGACAACTTCACCGCTCGTCGGTGGGCAGCAACAACAGAAGAGCGCGCAGCAGAGCGATCCGTAGCCTTGGTTAGTGCCCTACAGCGCTTTAGCGAATTTAAACAGATGTGACCTCAAAACAGTGCAGCTGCTGCGCCGCCGCGCCTCAGGCCGCCATGACGGGCCGCGACAGCAGCCCCAACAGCAGCCTGGCCATGCCGCTGCTGGCGGCGTCGCCGCCGGACGACGACGATCGCGACGGCCGCTTCGAGACGGACGGGGACCAGTCCACCGCATGGACGCCGCAGGATTCGCCGCGAAACCAACTGTCCATCGGCTCCGCCGGCCAGCCCAACATGTACTCGCCCTTTTCGGCGTACCGGGACAACATGTCGCAGCACATGAAGTACCACAACAGTCAGCGGGAGTCGCGTGCCAGGTACGTGGTGCACGGGGCCCAGCCTGCATGCCGCGGCGCCGCAGCATCGAGTCACCTTGCCAGAGCCATGGCGGGTGTCAGCAGTGCGCGCATAGCAGCAATCTGGCCCTCTTGACACGGCGATTTGAAGAAGCGGCAGCCCGCGATGCCTGAACGCGCAGCGGTGCATCAGCAGCGGCTCACTGGCATGCGCATGCATCGGCTGCAGGCGGACTGCGTGGATCTCCATCGACACGCTTGGGCGGTCGACCATATTCCAGGCAGACAAGCGCGCCCTGCTGCAGGTGCAGTCGCCTTCTTCGGGCTGGCAGCTGTCAGCTTGTCGCTGCTGATCCCGGTGCTGGAGTGCGCGTACCTCGAGCTGCGGATGCCGGTGCCGGTGCGCTGCGCTGACAAAGGTTGGTTCTGTCCCGCAGCGTTTCAAGCTGCGGCTGCCGGTGCGCGACATGCGCATGGTGGACCCCAACCTGCTGACCAGCGAGACGGGGAAAATCCTTGTGCGGGACAATGGCATCGTGGTGTCTGTGGAGCATGTGCGCCTCATCATCATGGCGGAGCAGGTGCGCTCCATTTCTTGGTTTGTCATGTCGAACTCAGGGTGCCATCTTCACTGCCCAGTTCTGAAGGTGTATAACCCTACTGGCAGCTCAAGCTGCCGGTGTAGTGGGGCTTCTCAGCTGTTTGCAGAGGCTGGGAGCTGCGCAGCTGGGTTGGGGGGCCCATTTCAGCCTGAAGGCCTGCCGCAGCTGGTGGGCATCAGCAGCATCAGCACAGGACTTGCGAAGAAGAATGGCAGGGCAGGCAGGCGCGTGTGACGGCGCCGGCTGCCCCGCAGCTGCCGCGGTGCCATCCTTCGGCCCGGGAGCCCGTCCCCAGCAGCGGCAGGCCGTGCCCCCCCGCGCACAGAGACAGGTGGCAACTCCACTCTACTCCATGCCGACGCCGCAGGTGATCGTGACGAAGGACGGGCAGGAGGAGCGGCCGCTGACGGCGGCGTTCACGGACTCGCTGCAGTCCAGCATTGGCTCTGCGGCACGGGAGCACGAGCGCCGCGTGCAGGCGGAGTCCGCGCTCGCGGAGGACCCCAACGATGACAGCGCGGGTGCGTCTGCCCTGCAACGATCTTGAACTAGGATTTGGAAGGAAAGCTGGGCTTTTGGACTGCACAGTCTGGTGCGGGGGGGGTCATGCCCAGTGCAGATGTGCGGAATCAGAACAAGACACTCGGGAACAGAGCAGGACGAGTCGTGGGGTCACGTCGCGACAGCCACAGCGACAGAGCCAATAAAATTGCTGCAGATGCGACTTGACGCTGCCGCCGCTGCCCCGACTTGTAGCGGGCTGTGGCTTAACGATCCCTGCCAGGCCCCTCACCCGTCTGTGCCAACGGTTTCTGCCGCTGCCCGATCGACTTCGAGCAGGTGTGCCTGATGTCAGCTGAATGTCAGCACTTTCCATGATGCCTGCCCACTTCTGCTCTGCCTGGCTCTGTCCCCTGCGCAGGCATGGGGCGGCGGGAGCTGGTGCCGCGCCGCTGGACTCACATGCCTTTGTGGCGCAAACCATCCCTGCCCCGGTCCGTCCTCCTGCAGTCCAGGGCCGGCAGGAGGCGCCACGACTGCCGTTCGAGCTGGTATGTCTGGAGAGCGGCGCTGGGCGGCTGTCTCGGGGCCCTCCAAAGTAGTAATCCCTGGACCCGGTTGTTTTCTGCGCAGTCAAAGCCGGGCGGGAGGTGGCGCCGCTGCCCTTCGAGCTGGTGTGCCTGGAGGTGGCGCTGGGCGACGTGTGCAATGTGCTAGCTCGCTTGGCCAAGGAGCTGGAGCTACAGGCGCACCCCGCCCTCGAGGCCCTCACCAGCGACGTGCGGCCCGCTCGCTTTCCCCTCCTTCATCCGCTCCCGTCTTGGTTTTCCATTACTCGACCAGCAACCCTGATCGCTCCCTTTCCCGCCAAGCACGAGCTGTCTTCAGCGCGTGGGCGCCCCATGGGCATTAACCGCAGCCGCTGGGCAACCTGCAAGTGTGCGGGTGTGCTGGCGCACAGAACAGCAAGTCAAGCAGACGGGGAGGGAGAGCTCGGTCGCAGCGGGGAAAGCAAATGCACCAGACGGAAACAGAGAGACTGCAGAAGCCGCCGCAGCGCCTGCAGCGGCTGTCGGTGCCGCCCTTTCGTCAGCAGCCTCCTCAAACCCCAATCGGTCAAACCCTCCGTGCAGGTGAGCACCGCCAACCTGGAGCGGGTGCGCAAGGTGAAGACGCGTCACCAGCGGCTCATGGCGCGCGTCACGACGGTGCGGGAGGAGCTGGAGCGCTTCCTGGAGGACGACGACGACATGATGAAGATGTGCCTGACGCGGCGGCGGGAGGTGCGCCGGGGATTTCCGGGTGTTCTTGGAGAAAACCTCTAAATGAAAAGATGCTGATCTCGGGGCAAGGAGCTGGAGCGCTTGCCTGAGAGACGACGACGACATGGTGAAGATATGCCTGGCGCGGCGGCTGGAGGCGCGGGACTCTGCAGATTTCAATGGTCGAGACGTTGAGATGTGGAGATGTGTCGGGCGTCGGGGTGTGAAAAAAACATGTGTGGTCTTGTGCGGCGGGCGGTGTTCGGGCTTTGCTTGCGGGTTTGGTCTGAAGCAACTGTGTCTGCAGTAACGCTCACCGGGAAAGGGGGGGCTGCGGCAGAAGGACACACATGTCGCAAATGGGCGTGCTCACTTACCAACCCACTCTCAGAACGACAGCGCCTGGTCATGAATCTTCCTGCATGCCGGCTTTGCTGTGACAGGAGCTGGCACCAGCTCTCCCCGGGGTGTGCTGCACTGGCCCTTAGACGTTGAAACGTGATTGAAATGCCTGGCCCATCGCCGGCGCTGTAGGTCGAGACAGCGCAGCAGCTGGCTACGGCGGGAAGCACGGCCGCTGGTGGCACACCAGAGCCCGGGCGCAGTGTGCAACGGCAACCGTCGATGAGCTACTCGAGGCGCATGTCGCTGTCCACGCGGCCATCGCACCCGCCTGCCAGCCCCCGCGGCGGCGGCGGCGGCAACGGCGGCGGTGACGGCGATGCAGGTGGGGCGCCTGTGCTCTGGTACTCTGATGGACGCTCAATTCTGGCGACAGCTTCCGCTGAATTAGTGCACCTTCACCTGCTCCGAAATGGCTCTCCGAACATGTCGGTTGCTGAAGGCTCCTCGGGATCAGCAGGTCGGTTCGCTGCCACTGGTTGGCTGCTGGGAGGACGTCAAACGGGTACCAGTGGGTAAGTCATCTGTGTTGCCAGCCTGCAGGTAGCCCAGAGTCGGAGGCGGAGGCGGACGCAGAGGCGTTGGAGGCTGTGGAAAATCTGCTGGAGTCGTACTTCGTGCAGATCGACGGCACCTTCGACAAGCTTGAAGCCATCGGTGCGCTCCTCGAACCAGATGCCGTTGGCAGAGGCGCAAGACAGCAGCCTGTGCCGCAAGTGGATCGCGCCCGCCGTCCGCCTGTTCTGGGGGATCCACGGCAGCCCCCTCCCGAAGGTCGGGCGGTGTCGCTTGCTTGGTGCCTATTCCGGCAACAGCACTGCCAGTTGCCCACATCGCATGCGCAAGTGGCTGCCAGCGCCCCCAGCATGCGGCACCCACAAACCTGCACATAACCCCAAACCCCACGAAACCCACGAAAACCCGCAGGCGAGTACGTGGAGGACACGGAGGAGTACATCAACATCGAGCTGGACTCCAGCCGCAACCGGCTCATCAAGCTGGAGGTGGTGCTCACAGCCGGCACCTTCGCCCTCGCCATCTTCACCCTCGTTGGCGGTGCGCGTCTCCGGCCCGCCGGCCGGAAGCCGCTCCTCCCTGCCGCCACGAGGGGCTGATGCCCCCCCCCCCCACCGCGCCCCCAGGCCGGCCATGCTTCATGCGAGCGGCTCGAGCGCTGCGCTTTGCCGGTCGCTGATGCACGGTGGCTGCGTGGGCAGGAGCTTCCCTGCTGCTCAGACAGATAGGAATGCGCCCTTGGTGAGGCGCACCGTTCTGTCAGTTCGAACAGCGCTCCTGTCTGACACGGGCCTGCTGCTGTGCGGTGCAGGTATCCTCGGCGAGAATGTGGTCATACCAGAGGGCATCACGAAGTCCGTGCGGGGCTTCTGGGCGGTGCGGTTGTTGTTGAATTTGTCGAGTTTTGTGCATCGTTTGCGCAGCTTGCTTCTCTGCGGTCCGTGATGTTTGCTGACGAGGAGCGTTCACGCGGTCACCGGCATCAACGGCAAAGTTTTCTCTTCTGCAGGTGAACGGCATCACCGCGCTCGTGTGCGTCATCGTGTTCTACGCCATCCTGACCTACATCAGGCTGAAGCGGCTCCTGTAGGCATGGAATTTTTTGACAGCGCATAAGCAAGCATTTCCTAGAGAGCGCGCGGAAGTACCTAGCCTTCAAGCGTGGCAGCAGCGGCGTTTCCAAACTGTCAGAGAAGTGCTGTGGTTGTGCAATTTCTTGGTTGTGAGGTGGAGGTGGTGCTGTCATGCAGTAGAAAAGATGCAGGCAGAGGTGCTCAGCAGCGCTGGGACGATACCCCTCCTGACCATAATCTAAGCGAGCCTTTCCAATAACACGCTGCTCCGAGGTCTCAGTTCACCACCATTCCTGCGACGCTGTCAGAGATGCATGCGTCCATAGAGACGTCTGATGCCGCATTGTGGGAGCGGACCACACATGTGTGGAACGCCGTCAACATATCGCGTTGCAACAGAGCTCAGATCATGCACGCCATAGCACGCTCGACGAGCTCCTGATGGCGCTGCTCACGAGGTTCCAAGGCTCGAAGCCGTTGAACCACTGCCCGCTTGGCAATGCGCCTGATGAGAATTGGGGAGGAGCAACTGTGGGGACTGACTCCGATCTGAAAACTCCCAGCATGAAACCAGCGACAACTGCATCCGGTCCACGTCCGCCCTCCTGATCCCATGTTCGCCCTCGTGCACGCCCTGTCGACGGCATAACCCGCGGCCAGCAGCCTGCGGCGGTGGCGGTCCTGACGTGGCGTGTGAAATCAGGACGCCGCCGGCCTGACCGCTGGCACCTCGCCGGGCGCTGGCCCGGCAGGCGCCTCCCGCAGCACCTCCTTCGTCGTGGCCGCCTCGCCGCCTTCCGGCTTGACCCGTGCCGCCGCGCCCGAGAGCTGCTGCGGGTCCGCAGCCACCACCAGCACCTAGCAGGGAGCAGGTGGTGGTGTGTGTGACGGCATGGGCGCAGGGAGGGTCATCACTGCGGGGCTGCAGGATGCGCACGGGTCAGGCGGCCAGGGGAGACGACAGAGGACGGGCAGCATCACACACACGTGGAGCATTCGCAGGGGCACGGACCAATGACACCAGTTTGTCAGCACTTCGTCAGAGGCAGAGACCCAGGGAGGTCAGAAGCCTACACCCCACATCACGCACCTGCCCGGCGCTGGTGCTGACGACCAACTGCGGCGGCCCGTCCGCCGGCGGCTTTGCGGCCGCGGCTATGGCGGTGAAGCGGGCGCCGCCGGCGAGTGCTGCGCCCAGCGCAGGCGCCGCGATCCTGGCGGTCGGCCGCAGCGTGTCGGACGCAAAGACCGCAATGTCCGGCGCGCCGTCGAGTGCCGCGAAGACGGCCGCGCCGCCGGGCGCGAAGGCGGCGGCAGCGATGCTCGTGCCGCTGAACGGCCCCCCTGCCAGGCAAAGCAAGAGCTCGTTGGCTGGGCTGTGCATGGTGGGACGGCCACACCAATGACGATGGCCTGAACGGACAGCATGTTGCACGGCTGGTCATGTAAGACGAAGACACCCTAAGGATGCAATTTGGGACCTCGGGGGCGACGCGCACCGGAGCCGGGCGCCCAGGCGGCAAGGCAGGTGCCAGCGGCGCGGGTGTACACCGCCAGCTGCTGCGGGTGGATGACCAGCACCGCGCCCTCCTGCTCCAGGGTGGGAATAGAGGGTTTAGGGAGAAGCAGCAAGTGTTCAATCGAACAGCCATTGCAGGAACGCGATCCTCCCAGCATCAGGTGCGCCCTGCGGCCGGGCCGAGCCGCGGAGTTCAGTTGTGGCAGCTTGCCACGCTGAGAGGGAAAGCGGCATTGCCCGCGGCCAGGCGCAGCCAGCACGCTGCTCGGCCAGGCCAAGCTTGCGAACGGCTGGGCGCGAGTCGGGCCGGGGCTCGAGACAGGTGCGGCGAAAGGCCGCGCACCAGGCGGGGGTGCGATGCCAGCTTGACGGGGACGCCGTCCGCCGGCGACATGCCGCCGACATGCGATGCCCGCAGCCGCACCCTCGCCTCCACCTGCACGCAAGGGTGTGACGATATGCGCCATTTGGGGTTCTGATCGGAGGAGCGGCGGGCGGCGCCACGCCGCCCGTGCAGCGGCTCCCGCTCAGAACAACGTGCTGGCGGCGGCACTGGCGGGCCATTTCGGGGTGCTGGCTGTCGAGGCAGCGGCGCCCTGTCGCTGGGGTGCCGCAGTGCAGCCATTAAAGAATGCCCAAGAAGTGGATTGCCGCCCCGCCCGCGGGGGGGCAACCACGACCACACGACAGGCAGGGGCACCTCGTAGGAGTGGGGCTCCTCGGCGCCGGACGCCCAGAAGCACAGCTGCGCGTCGGCGCCCGCCGTCGCCAGCGCCTTGCCGCCCTCCACAAACACTAGGCCTGCGGAGGCACGGGGGTGGGACCAGGCTGTGAAACGCGACAGCCGCCTCGTCACCGGCTTGCATTGGGCAAGTGCACACCCCTGTGCCTGGCCACGGCCCCTTTGCTCCGCTCCGCCGACCAGGGAGGGCGCAGCGGCAGTTTGCCCCGCGCAACATCAAATAAGTCGATATGAAGCATCTGCTGATGGTGCCGACCGCAGTGCGGCTGACCGCAACAGCAGCCATGGACCAGACCCCAAGCCTGCTCCAGGACCCGAAGTTGTGCCCGGCACCAGAGTAGGGGCCTGCCTGTGCCGGCGGCCTGGTGCGTCTACTTGCAGGGCAACTGCACCGGCTCCCGTCGCACGACATTATACAAGCCCAGGAGCCACATGCAATTGTTCACGATCATACTGTCAGCCCGGGAGGCGGACAAGGGAAACCCTAAACTCTAACCTGTGACGGCGGCCTTGTGCGTCTTCTTGGAGGCCCACTGCACCGAGTCCTGCCGCACATTGTACACCGCGATCGTCGCATCCTCAAGGCCCAGTGCTATGAGGTTGTTGTCCAGCGGGTCGAAGGCCAGCGCCGTCGCCGCGGGCGGCTTCTCCTGGAACGCCACGATCTCCTGCGCGCACCGCAGCGGGAGCATCGCCATGAGTGCGGCCCCGAACGTCCCACGGCAGAGCGTTTTCGGAGTACTGGGTGTGCTGGGCAGCCAGCCCTTCTTGCTGGTTTCAGCCCCATGCCCAGCGAGCCCCGCGCAAGCGGACAGCAGCGTGCAAGGCGCAGCCGGCTGCGACAGTGCTGTGGCTTTGGATCTCGGCGCTCGACTGCCCGACCTTGGAGGTGAGGAGATTGTACAGCGTGACGCGGCCGCCGGCGGCGGCCAGCAGGTAGGAGCTGTTGCGGCTGATGGCCAGGCAGGCGGGGGTCGCCAGGCCGCCCGGCCCGGGCCGCGCCTCCACGGCCTTGCCGCGAGTGCCCTTGAATGCCCAGCCGGCTGCGGCACAGCAGGCGCAGCACCGTTTGGGGTTGAGGGTTTCATCATCGCCATGTTGCCGTGGTCTCGGCAGGGCACGACGGGAGCCGCTCCACCTGCGGTCCTGAAATGTGCCTCTGGTGCTCATTGAACTCCACACCAAGCTCGTGCCGGGACGCTCTGGAAGTGTGCAGAGTGGCTTGAAAGGCGCTCGCTGTGCGCGCTCACCTGAGGCCTTGTTCCACATGTGGTAGCGCCCCGCGGTGGTCGCCGCCAGGACGATGTCGCCGGCGCCGCCCATCAACAGCGCCTCCACCGGCTCGCTTGCATGGCCGCCGTCGTTGTCGAGCGCCGCTGCCGCCGCGCCCGGCAGGCTGGGCAGCGCATGCGACAGCGCGTCCTGCGCGGGGCTCATAGGTTCAGGGCGCGCAGGCAGGCGTCCGAAACGAGCTCCTGAGCAGGGCCGCATTGGCGCTGCACTGAAAGCGCGGCGGTGAGCCTGTTGTTCCTGGGCAGGTGGACTCAGGGGTACACAGGAGGCACAGGCAGCAAACATTGGCAAGGGTCATAGATGATGCCAGACACCAGGGTCAGCATGCATCTGAGCCAGCCGAGCACGGAGGCTGCACCTGAGCTGCCGGTGCCTCCTCTGCGGATGTGGTCACCTCCGAACCGGCTGCCTTTGCAGGCTGCGCGGCCTCTGCAGCCATGTCGGCCGCCGCCGCGGCAGCCGGGGGGGCGGCCGCCGGCGGCGGTGCATGCGCCGCCTTTGGCGCTGTACCGGCGCCGGCTGTGCTTTTCCTGATCAACAGCAGCGGCGTCAGCTTTGGCTCTGCCCGAGGTATGCCAAGTCAGGATCATCATGCCGTGGCGGGCCTTATGGTGCCTGGATGTATTGGGCTCGAGTGAGAACCCAGAATCACCACACGCAGCGCAGGGGCTCCCTGGCCTGACTCGAAGGCACAATTGGCCAATAGTGTACCCATCGAACGAAACAAACATGATACGTCCCATGGGGTACAGTTCAGCAGAGCCGCACCGCGTCATGGCGGGTGGCAGCGGCTGCGCCAGCAGCTCAAAGCCGGACGCGTCGGCCAGCACGTGCAGCTCGGAGCCGGTGGTGGAAACCGCTATCAGGCTGGCCGCCCGGTTCACGCGCACTACCGCGCTCGGCGGCACCTCCCCCTCCATGCCCAGCACCAGCATCTCGCCTGGCCGGTCCATGTGCCACACCTGCAGCAGGGGGTGTTTGGGGGTCGCGACGCCGGGTGGGCGGACGGGTGTGTGCGGCGGCCCAGCAGCTTAGCCCTGCTGCCACAAACACGAACGACCGGTCCATGTCCAAACCTGCAGCTGTGGCCGTCAGGAGGATCAACAGAGCGTGCACACCCCCAGTTGTCATGGTGCTGCTTGATGGTATGATCATATGACGGCCCGCCTCTGAAAGCTCGGGGTTCCAAGCTCGGGGCCGCAGAGCCGCAGTTTTGCCAAAACTGGGTCTTTCATGTTTCTCATTGGTTCGAAGATCGATTGCAAGTCTGGCCTGTGCTCTGGCCATGTTCCCGTGTAGCTGGCGCGTGAATCGCGGCTAAGTCGCTGCTACAAGCACAGTCCCCTGGCCCCCACCTTGACGACTCCCTCGTCGCCGACGATGAGGTAGCGGTTGCCGAGTGTGTCGAAGCGCGCCAAGTTCTGGGAGTCGTTGCGGAAGCCCACGTAGCGGCGACAAATGGCGCCGTCAGACTCGTTCCACTCCACCAGCGTGCTGCCGGCGCCTGCGGCCGCAACGCCGCAGGAGAAGAGGCGCGTGCCGTCTGGACTGTACTGCATGTGCGTCCACCAGGTGCCTGCAGCAGAACGGCGCCATTTGCTGCTCAATGTAAAGCTCAGCAGAATGTTCAAGGCTGGCATACAGGTACGCTGTGTGCATGTGCGTCCACAGATGCATGAGAAGGCGCTGCCCAATGTCGTGCTGCAGTAGAGTCTTCAACCCGACAGCAGGGCAGACGGTGGCTACTCGGCATGTTGCTCTGCTGAGCCTTCTGCTGCCGATTTGATGATGACAACAGGCACCTTTCATCTTGGCAGCCCAGCTTGGATGGTCTTCGAACTAGCCGTCACATTGCATGGTGGATGCAGTGCGGTCTTGGTCGACACACAGCGGCGCACCCTCGGCGCTGTAGTCGACCACAGCGGCGACCTGGCTGTCGTAGAGCCAGGCCTTAATGCGGCCGTCGCGCCCAGTGGAGAACACGAAGCAGATGTTGCCCTTCACGTGCGGGCACACCGAGTACACCGGCCCCTCGTGGCCTGTCACCAGGAAGTTGTGGCAAATGGCTGACATCTTTGAAACCCCGGCCGACATGGCGAATGAGCCATCCCCACATTCGCACTCATGAGACTAGGTTCGGTCTGCAGGCGGCAATCGATGCGCAGTCTCTCAGTCAACATCGCAAAGCACTGCAGCAACGTTGACGAATGAAGACGCGGCCGCGCCAGAGCAAGGCGAGAAAAATCGCGCACCTGTGAAGCAGAAGAGCAGCTCGCTGGTGGCGACGGACCAGACTTTGACTTTGGCGTCAGAACCGCCGCTGACCGCGATGAGCTGCGAGTCCAGGTGCGTCAGCGCCAGGTCGTTCACGCCGCCCTGCACACACACACGACGGGGAAGCTGAATGAGAGAGCGTTGCTACAGGTTGCGCGAGCGCATGTGGGTCTTTGCTCCCAGGCCGGCTGCTGGTAAGTCAGACCCTCCGCCGACAAATTGCCTTGCACCCAGCATCTGTGCAGGCGGGGCACGCTGCGTGAGGGTGCGCATCAATTTGCAGCATAACATCATCTGGAAGTTCAGGCCGTCATGCAGCACGGTGACGATCGCGGCCTAGGACACAGCCTAACTGCCAGCAGCCCTGGAAGACGCCGCCCGGCGCGCCATGACCAACGCAGTCGCTGCACTCGGACCCCGAAACCCCACCTCGTGGGCGTCAATCTCGGCGCGCGCGCCGCGGACCTGCCCGTCCTTGGGCGACCAGCGGTACAGGTGTATCACGCCGCGCCCCTTGCACGCATGGAACGCGACGCCTGCAGCATGCAGTGTCAGGCTCAGGACGCTGCAGGGCGTAGCAAGCGGCCCAGCTCTCTTGATCCGCACTCCCACATCACATGAGCCGGGGCTGCAAGGGGGCGATTGTGAAGGTCGAATCTGCGCATTGTACCTTCATGGAAAAGATCGACGAAGGTGCGGTACGCTGTGCACACCCTGCATGCCTACCCCCCTCCCCCCCTCTTCCCCTCCCCGGGACATGTCTACGAGCTTACCGAAGACGCTGCCGTCGGGGGACCAGACAATGCGTGTGACGGCAGCGTTGCGCAGCAGCGGGCTGTCGCAGGGCAGCTCCAGCAGGCGCTGCCGTGGCCCCAGCGCCCACAGCAGCACATGCCCCGACACCGTGCCCACTGCACGCATAGCAACAGCAGATGACTCGCACGATCCGATCGCCCTGGCCTGCTCTGGACTGCACAGCGAGTGATGCTCCGACAGATCCTGAGCAGCAAAGCCGCCGCACGGTGGCTATCAGGAAACCGTGACAACTCTGGTCGCAGACTTCAGGCTGCCCGGGCCACGAGGGTCTGACTGAAATCAGGACACGGTCCCGCACGCACCGAGAACCAGCGACGGCATCGTCGGATGGAAGTCGCAAGAGGTGGCGGGAGACGGCAGGCTGCACACGCGCGCCATCTGCGACGGCACCTCGCTCCCCACATGCTGCAAAGGTGCGACGGGCTCAAGCATCAGGCCCGCTGGTCCAGCTGACAGCGCGAGCAGGGATCTCAGGGTGCACAGCCAACCATGCGCTCAAGGTTCGCGCACGGTGCGCAGGCCCGCCTCCGCCGCTGGGGAGTGCTGCTGTCTCAGTCTTCAACAGACACAGCGCGCACCCGCACCGGCGGGTCCACATGCGATCGCTTCAGCGCGGGCAGCTCGCTGGCCTGCCGCTCGTTCAGCCCCATCGTCCGCTTGCGGCCTGCGCAGGGCACCGGCGGCGCAGAGGCTGGTCACCATGAGTGTAGGTTCGAAATGGCCCATACAGACATGCACGATCGGACCTTCTGCTGGATTGGTGCGCTCATGATGTTGGACAACGGCAATAGCCTGCAACGGCGCTTGAGCAGCTGCTCACCGGCCGCGGCTGACCGCCCGCCACCGGGCGAGCGGCTGAGCTGCGGCGGCATCGCCGAGGCTGTCACGTCAGGATGCTGCTGCAGCGCGCGTCCCTGTGACAACCGCCAAACATGCCCTTCAGCACTGCAGCTTCAGGGCCGGCGCCTTGCTGCGCCTGCTTGCAGCAAACTCACCTGGCGCTGATCGCAAGATGAACACAGCGCCAGCGCCAGTGCATGCAGCACCCTCCTCGTCACATGTTGCAAAGCCGATGTGACCCCACTGGAGGCTGCCTGCACTACTGTCTGGCAAGCACAGCCACAATACAGGCCGCGAGGGGCATCGGCACCAACCTGGCCGGCGCGATGCCCCTGCAGCACGTTGTGCAGCGCCGCGGCGTGGGGGTCCGTCCGCCCAAACCCCAACCCCGCGTCCGGCAGCCGCCCATTGGCCTGCGCCAGGGCCGCCGCATGCGCAAGGCCTGATGGCGCCAGCGACAGCGCCTGCTGCAGTGGGTTGGCCGTCCTGTTTTCGAGGCGAACACCACCCCTCAGCACTCTTTCCCCTGCAGCCCCGTGGTTTCCGAGCTCACTGCAGCAGCACGCATGCAGGCAAGCGCAACCACGTGTTGTGACTCACAGCTGCGTGAAGACGCTGGCGAGCGCCGACGGCGGGATGGGCGGGAAGTCCATCTTGCCGCGCAGCGCCGGGTTGTGCTCTATCAGGTTGCGCAGCTCCTGCGAGTTTGCGGACCGAACCATCGGGCGAGGTGGTTCCACCCTTGAGGACTGATCCAAATTGGGTCTGCCCTGCAAGCAGGCTCGCTGCATCACATATCTGGGCCCATCCTGGGTCCATCAACAAGCGCACCTGCAGCATGAGGGTGCGGGCGTTGTTTGTGGTGCCATACACCGCCAGCTTCTCGTTCTGCCTGCGCAGAGCGACAGGCGGGCAGTGAGAAAGCTGCGGGGCTGCACATGTTATAAAGGTTGATGAACAATTTCCTTTTCAACCAGCGGCACCTGAAGTCGTCCAGCGCCAGCAGCGATGTCAACTCCTGGTAGATCTCGTTGTTGAGCGTCTGGAAGATGCGCAGGTCGGCCTTTAAGATCTTGACCGCCTCCGTGTGGTCCCTCCTGTGCACGGAAAAGTGCCCACAGCTTCCGCTGGCCTGGTGGTTATAAATGGCCCAGACGGCGCAGCTGCCTATTCAGAATGGAATTCCGTAGCTTGCAGAGCCATGCTCTCCCGACAGCTCCCGGCATCTGCGAGCCAGGCGGGCTCCTGAACAGGCGGCATCTGCCCTCACCTGTCTAGCGCCTCCAGGTACTTTTGTTTCCGCAGCTCGAAGAACATCTTGAGGGAGCTGCCGTTGGCCTCCCAGCCGGTGAAGCCCAGCAGATACTCCTCGGCGCGCTCCCACTTGCCCGCGATGACCAGCTCCTCAAAGTGCTTGGCGTCAAAGTACAGACCTGTGCTCCGCTCGAGTGCATGCACGGCATCTGCACACGGCGGCACGAAATAAGTGAGCAGCCGAGAACGGGGTTAAAGTCATGGCAGCCGTGCAACAACAAGCAACCTTGTCGGTCCGACCGATGACAGCAGCGAAATCTGGGGCAGGGAGTGACAGGGTACACCGCGCACGCCGCCAGCCTGTTCAACCCCGCCCAGACCAGTGTCGTGTTCTGGCACATAACCTGTGCCGCTGCAGAGTATCTCACCTGTCAAGCCTTCCTCCTTAAGGAACTGCAGCACCAGGTACAGCAGCTCGTTTTTGGCTGCCATCTTGTTGTGGCTCTCGTCAGATTGACGGCAGCCGGCTGCCGTCACTGCGGCGCCCGCGCTTAGCTCTGAATAAATATCACAGCCGGTCTCGCCCCCATGGCATCAGCGCTGCCTGCGATACATGAGTGACAAGACACGCTTGGCCCTGTGTTCAGCTGACGGTTTGAAGACATCTGCATGTTGCGCTTGCCCATACAGGCGCATACAGGCTCTGTGAAAGACGCCTGAGATCGCGTCACGATATGCCTGGGACTTGCGAACCTCGGGGCTGCGGCCAGAAGGCCTCGAGGTACGACGCGAAGCCGAGTACGCTGCAGAGCTGGAGTCGGTTGGAAAAGCCCCAGGCGCGCGGTTGGTACGCAACGTGACTGCTGATCACCAGAGCGTGTGAGTGATGTTGCCACTTCCGAGGGCGCCTGGAGCGGAGCGATAGCGCCCTAGGACATTTGGAGGGTGCAAATTTAACGAAATGTCACCCCTGCGGCACCCCACCTGACCCCCCTTCTCCCACAGATGCGGTACATTTCCCCCTTGAAAGATGTACGGCAGCATCTCCTCCCCTTCACAATTGTTGACGATTACGACACCATGATCAATCTTCACTTCCTTTACTTGGTGGGGTGTTACTAGTATAAAGTGGCAAGCGAATACGCGAGTGAATGCAGGAGTCTGCAGGAGCCGGCAGAAGGGAGGGGAAGCAGCTGGCAGGACGCCACTGCGCAGGTGACGGCATCAGTACGCCTGCACCGCCCCTTCATCACATTCAGAGATCCTTTTTGCTGCTCTTCGCTGGTCGATACTTCAGACACTGCAGTGCGATGGTCGCGTTCAGCGCCAGACCTGTGCACAGCAGCAAGAACGTTGTCAGTCATTCAGCAACACATTGACATGGGGGCCTCTATCTGTACAACCGACCATCACTCACCAATGATGAAGCCGCGGATCATGGCGATGCCGCCGCCCTCTTGGTGGGACGTGAATATTCTGGCGATGCAGCCCAGGCTGTTGGCGATGTACGTCACGCTGCTGAGCTGCCCTGTGTTTTTGGCCTGCAAGTGGTAGAGCGGCGTAGGTATGACAAGCATGACACTCGGTGCACTCGAGCGTCCAAGGCACACCTTTGCAACAGGGCCAACGAAACATGCATTGTGAACCACAGGCGCAAACATCTTGCAAGCGTACCCTGTAGTTCTTGATGATCTGCGGCACCCGTGCCGCTGTCATGATGACGTTGTTCAGGTCGTAAGCTGTACGGATCTGGCTGGTGCTGATGCGGCCTGTGTGAAACACACGACACTCGAAATCGAGCCAGAGTCTGTCCGCAGTCCACAATGCTCACAAACGATGGAATGACGCATGCTGCTGCGGGCGCGTGACACAGCCTCACCACTGAGGACGCTGAAGATCATCGCAGCGTTGAGGCCCAGCACGGCGACGGCGCGCAGCCAATTAGTGCGCGCGTAGCGGTAGATGAGCGCCAGCAGCAGCGTGTTCTGCAGCAGCATGACGGCCGCCTCGCCATAGGCGTTGATGGGCAGCCCCAGCAGGTAGCCGTACGACGAGTGGATGGTGAAACCGATGTTCTCCAGTTCGAAGGAGGACACCGCCAGGCCCGCAGCGGAGTGCGAGTTGAGCAGCGTCCGAATCTGCGGCAGCTTGACCACGGCGCCGCCGGCGATGATGGCGAAGCCCAGCGCCTGCACATACGACGTTTGTCGGCATCACCGCTGTCGCCGTTGTGTGCACGGGTGGAAGGTTGCAGCTCCTGGGCAGAGGGTGTCGAACCCCATGCGGCAGGGCACGACGCCAGCGGCCCTTGGTTCACATTTCGCAGGGAGGTTTGCCACCATCCTTGCAGCGCGGCTGCATGCCGTTGCGCATGCTGCTTCTGGTATGTCGCCTGAGTCATGCAACGGCACGAGTGACGCATCAGCTGCTGGCTGTCGCAGCTGACATAACAGCCAAGAGAGGAGGCTTGCCTTGCTGACTAGCATGGCGAGGATGTCTTTGGGGGGCAGCTCGCCCTTGCTGAGCGCCGAGAATGTGGCTTGGACCAGCAGGCCCAGGCTGGGCTGCACTGCCGCGGCCATCCTGAATTCAGATCACTCAGAGTCTTTTGCTGGTCTTGCTCCGACACGTACGCAGTGCGCCGCCGGTGCTCCGCCCCCCTAGAGAAAGAACGATTGTGGCAATTGACGAATGATCAACGGGAACACGTTTTCCCACACAGCTTCTGCTTCTTAGCTTTTGAACAGCATTCTCGAATCAGTGTCCAACCCGCATTTGCATTTTGGACTCGAAGCTCATGGCAAAGCCAATGGATGCGATACAAGCCAAACCAGCGTCGGAACCGGCATGTGGGCCCACGTCTGCGAGCAGTGACCAGCCTGCTGGCATTGGCGCTGCCGGACACCACCCCACCCTGCTGACCACAGCAATTCCCGGTCCTGCTGCCAGCGATGCGTCGCTGAGCGTGCTGCACCATCGCCTGGCCCAGCCGCAAGCACAGCAGTCTGGTGCCGAGCTGGACCAGCTCATGCCACAATCTTCTGCGGCGCCGCCGGATGATGCGCCCGAGGAAGTGGAGGAGCCCGAGATGCAGCAGGGTGAGCTCTTGGTGCATCCGACAGCGTCACACGTTCAAAATCGAAGCTCTTGGCCTCTTGTACCTTGGCAGCTACCTGCAGAACCAGCAGTGGACTGGCGCTGTCGACAAGCGCCTCGTCAACATGCCTCACCGACTGGAGGTCTCGTACAGGTGCAGCAAAGCCACAGCCGCTGGAGCCGGGCGCGGTGCCGATCATGCTGCCCGCCGCGCCGCCGCACATGGTCATGGCGCTGGCGGGCGTGAAGGCAGAGCCGCAGGCGGGAGCGGCTGCTGACGGTCCGGCGGTGCCGCTGCCGACGCGCCTACTGGTGGCGTGCGGCGAGCTGCGGGGGCACCTGGACCTTGATAAGCCATCCATCACGCACGAAGGTGTCCTGGTGTTTCGCGCTGTCGACCTGGAACATGTGCTGTTCGGTGCCTGCACAGCTGCTCTCGCCACATGTGGCAGTCTTGCCGGGAGGGAGCAGCTGTGTGACTCTTGCTTCCGGAACCCTGCGCTCTCTTCCCTCAAATGCAGGCCGCGTCATGAAACCCACGGACTTCGAGGCCATGAGCGGCCTCAGTGGCAACAAGAAATGGTGAGGCAGGTTTGTGTACTCAACCGGCAGAGTCCAGTTGTCTGGCATTCCAATCACCAGCCACAAGCACAGCACGTCCGCTGCTGCATGCAGCAGTACACACACTGGTCGGGACTCCAGGTGAAACCTTCTCATGCGCAGGAAGCAGAGCATGCGGATGGTGCTTCCGGACGGCAGCCTCGGCCAGAGCGTGCAGCAGTGGATGGCCGCGCAAGGCGTCCAGACTGCCAAGCGTGCACTCACGCAGCCCAGGTGATGCACTGCTGCTACCATGCGAATTGTTCTGAGCGTACTGCACCAGAGCTTTCTGTGTGCATGGAGCCTGCATTGAACGTGGCTGGCAGAGGAGCAAGAGAGCGAGGGGCAGAAAGGAGCCGCATCTTGGCCACGCCGCAGCCCACTGCAAGGAGGCCTAGCCGATTTCTGAAAGCACTGCATCAATGTGGTGCGCCCGGCAGGCAGAAGCGTGCGCCCAAGGAGGCAAAGGCGGCGCAGCAGGCGCGGCCGCAGCTGGCAGCGCGTGGGTCGGCGGCGCCCCCGGCACAGTCCCTGAAGGCGTCTGCCCAGGACATCCTGGCACACCTCAGTCGCCAGTGAGGTTTCACATCCTGTTGCGCTCTTCCAGGAGGTCATGGAGTGGACCCCTGGACTGAGCACACCTGTACAGCGGTCCACCTGCTCAAGGGTGGGCATTCGAACGGCGTCCTGCCTGCCGTAACTGCTCCAGACGCTGCTCCAGGCGCTGCCCACACACCGCCCGCCTCCCTTGCTCCTGCAGATACATCGGGCTGCTGCCGCCTGACCCGACAGCAGCGCCGCTGCCGGCGGCCCTGGGGGCGCCGCGGGAGGGAGTCAGGGTGATGGACCTGGGGGCCATGTCGTACGACGACATGCTGGCAGCGGCGCGGGCGACGGCAGTAGCGGACCCCTTTGCCGCAGCGCTGCCGCTCCCGCCGGGCGTGCGGCGGTCGCGCCAGGCCTTCGTCACAGGTGCGTGCGCTGCTGCAGTTGGCAGGCGCCAGGCGCGGTGGGAGCCGGAGCCTGCAGCAGCACTCTGCCCCCGGAAGTGCAGCACAAGAGCACGCCCGTGTGACAGCTCCCCTCGAGCGGCCGTGTGCCCTATGCTCCTTAGACGCACTGCAGGCTGCAGCCCGCGCCGGCAGGAACGTATTCCCGCCGTGCCCGACCGATTCGAATGCCGCCCGTCCGACGCAACATGCGCGGTCCTCGACACCTGCACAGGGCAATCGCAGCCGGCGAAGCGGCAGAAGGGGCCGGACGTAGACGCCGCGGAGGCGTCCTTCCAGCTGGGGGAGTACCTAGCGGGGAGCCGCGCGCAGCCGCCGTGGGAGGCGCTCGGCCTGAGCCGGCCGCCCATCATGGCGGGTGTGTGCGGCGTGTGGTCATCAATGCAGCGTGAATGTGCCGGAGCCCTCCCCACAACACCAGCTGGTTCCGGAGTACGAGTACACGAGACAGGCTGAGAAGAGCATTCGCCTTGCCCTCCTCCAGGGGGACCATTGGAGAAGAACTCCTCAGGCCTTCTAGAGGGTTTGAGACTGCACCGCTCACGGGGTTTGAGACTGCACCGCTGCCCAGAGTCGCGCACCGACTGGCGGCAAGGACGCGGGGCTGCGCCCAAACTTCTCAATAAGCTTCTTGGCTGGAGCATTGCATCCGCGTGCTACAGGGCAGGAGCTGGACGTGCGGGCGCTGCACGCGGCGGTGCAGGGCTTGGGCGGGTACGATGTGGTGACGGCGGGCAGGCAGTGGCCGCGCGTGGTCGATGCCCTTGGCATCCCCGCCGACTACCAGAACGCCAACGGCGTGCTGCGGTGCGGCTTGCTTTTGAAGACTGCGGATTCCATGACACATGTCTCCGATGGACCGTTGGCAGACCTGTCGGCGCCCTCGGCGCTGCCGCCGATTGCCGGATCGCCAATGGCTCTGCGCATGCCATTGGCGCGGTGCGGTCCGTCGTGCCAGGAAGGAACATCGTAAAAAAGTTTGGAACAGAGACCGGACAATTGTGCTCGTGATTAGTTGCGGGCAGCTCCCTAGTGTTGTCTGCTGCAAGCGCCTGTGCTCCTGCTGGCCTGCTATTTGCGCCCTGCTCCGGGACTGTCAAACAGGGTAAGGCCCTGAGGACCGGGTGCCTCGCTTTGGCCAGCTGGCCTCTCAGGCTGTGCAGCGTCGGACCCGCCTTTCGAGTGGAGCGTGCTGTGCGCGTCTTGCTTTCCGTCGCCGTGGTCGCTCACAGCCTGTTTCATCTTCGATCAGGGGCCACTACCAGCGGCTGCTGCTGCGGCATGACCGGCAGGCGGCCGCAGCGCAAGGCTACAACACGCGGCAGGCGTCCGGCGCCACGCCCGCCGCCGCTGGGACCCACGACGGCGCCGGCGCCCGTGATGGCGCTGCAGTGCTGGGAGCAGCGTCCCTGGACGCCGGGCAGGCCGCAGCGCTTGCCGCGGCGATCAGCAATGTGCAGGCCGCGCCCGCTGCAGCTGCCCACGTGCCCGTCCCCGCCGGCGATTCGGCCGGGCAGTGGACCAAGGCTGACCAGCCTGCATCGGATAGTAACACAGCTGCCAGACAGCCGGACCAGCCTGAGGGAGGCTGCGCGCTGCCGGCAGAGCCCCAGCATGCAGTTGGCCAGGCTGGTGGCGCTGCTGCGGCGACCACAAACGGTTACGCTGCCACCACAGGTGAGCGCGATGCTGGCCCTCTTCACCCGGGAGGCAATGCCACGACAGCTGGCGACGGCGCGGCAGGCACCGATGCCGGCGGGGGCGCCGCGGCGGATGCCGCCATGGTAGATGCCGCCATCATAGAAGCAGCAGATATGGAGGTCATCGACCTCAAGCAGATGATCGACCTGTGCGAAAGTGACGACGATGCGGGGACGGGAGCCGCCCAAGCGCCGCCCAGTGTCACGGCGCCGCAGGACTGGGGCCGGCCGGCGGGTGGGGGCGGCGCGATTCCAGGCCTCTGATGATGCCTCAGCAGAACCTCGAGCGAGGGGGACACTGATACTGGCATGTGGATTGAAGGCTTGCTCTCAGGCAGAGCGAGTGCATCACAGTTTTGGTGGTCTAATCTACCCATAGCTGTGTCAGGCACTGCCAGACAGGGTAGGTGTACTGATGCCTATGAGCAGCAGCCGGCGGTGTCGATTCCACTTGCTTGTTCTCTGCAAGCGGCCTCACACAGGTCTGTCCTCGGCACAGCTTCCACAGCTCCTGCAAACCGAGATCAACGCCTCGAACCTAGACCCCATTGCAACATCTTGTTCGGTCTCCTGTCTCGGCTCAGCTGTCGATTGACTCCATGCACTGCAGCCCGGTCTGCACTCCTTGTGCCATGTGCTCTGACATACAGCTGCCATACCTCACAAACCCCCGTTTCCTTCGCCCCTGCCGCATGCCACCGGCCGGGCCTGACACCGTCCTTCACCACTGGCCCATCGCCGCCCCGCAGCAGCCGCTGGTCCCACTGACATCGGCCCAATCGCTGCAGACACCTTCGGGGGGATTGGCGATGGCAGGGTGGACATCGCACATGCGGCCAGCCATGGCTGCCGCTCAGCGGCCGCTGGAGCGGTTGGCGATGGCGCGGTGGATCTCGCACAGGAACTCCACGTAGGAGGCGGTGCCGGCAGTGCGGTCCTCTACCAGGTTGGCCAGGAATACCGCCTCTAGCAGGTCCCCCGCCTGCCAGGGTTCAAAGGGGAATGATCACCGGGATGATGACAAGTTCACAGATGCCCGGTGGCGTCTGGGCACCACTCGGGGTGAGCGCCTCGGCCGGGGTGGACTGCGGCACTTGCAGCAGTGCAAGCCGGTGCTGCTTGGAGCGCGCAGGGGCAGCGACAGTGGCGAAAGTAACGGCGGGGGCAAATCGCCCGCCGCCGGGTGCAGGAAGGCTGGCAGCCAGCGCCGCGGGTCGGCGGTCGACTCCCTGCTCGGGGGCTGACAGCCAACGCCTTCCCGTGTGCCGGCCCAGCGAGTTTCTGATAGGCAAACCCGCGACAGGCGCGACAGGGCTAGACATACAAGGAAGCACACCTTGACGACCCGCAGCCGCAGGTAGGAGGTGCGCTGCTGGCGCACGGAGTCTAGGGTGGCGTGCAGGGCTCGCGAGGCGGGGTTGTCCAGCCTCGGCAGCGCCCACGCCTGCCCCGCCCGCGGCAACACCGCCAGCGCCGCCTCTGCGCCTGCACGTGTATGCATGCATGCCCGTCTTCAGCGACCAAGACACTCAGCGCCTGCACGCATGTGTGCCTGCACGCCTCTCCTCAGCTCTTCACCAGGCCTCATGCACCTGGACTGGTTTCGTCACCTGGACCCTTGCTCGGCTGGCATCCGGGGGTGGCAGGCAGCAGCAGCGGCAGCAAATCGTGCATCAGACGCGGCGGCAACATCGGCGGCAGCAGCCGCGGCAGCGGAGGCGGCCGTCGGCGGAAGGTGAGACCCCACACGACCTTTTCAAACCCACAAAAGCTTTGTAGAAGGGACCACGCACCCAACAGATCGTGGACCAGCTGCGCCGGCGCAGCGCCTCCAAAGTACAGCCACGCCTCACAGCCATTCTCCAGCAGGTACAGCCCTTCCGCGTCTACATTCCCTGAAGACAGCGGCACCGCGTCCAGCGGCAATGGCTGTGCCGCGCCGCCGCCGACGCCGCCGTCGCCGCCATCGCCGCCGCCAGGCAGACTGGTCGCCTCGGCGAGCGCCCGGTGCAACGGCACCAAACGCCCGTATGCCAGCGGCATCGTGCGGCTCGCCGGAAGCGACTCTATGCGCGCGAGACCAGCCGCCCGCGAGTCATGCGGCGTCTCCGGCCTGCATTGCAGGTTTGCGCATGCCTATGTCTGGCGCTGGGTCGTCTCCATGCATTACTGTGACCCATTGGCTGTTACCTCACAAACACCCCGATGATACGGACAGCAGCCAGTAAAACTACTGTGCAAGCTGCAGCAGGGGGTGCAGTAGGACGACAGCGATGCGAAGGTATCGACATGATCCCACTCCAGCGCCAGCTCTGCAAATCGGAGGAGGTCAGTTGTATCAGCAAGGCGCACCGGAAGCAAGGCAGTTTGGTGAGGGCCAGCGCGTACAGCGGCAGCAGCTTAAGCGCCTCCGGCAGGATGAGCTGCCCCGGGTTGGCCGCAGCCGCACAGTGCCGCCTGTATGCATACAGTGTGTCCGCCACCGCCTTGTGCACCTGTTCGGCGTCGGTTCACACTCCTCACTGGGCCGTCCGCCAGCCTGCATCCAGGATTGTATGCGGGGGCATGCTTGCTGGCATCTGTGAGCTGGAGTGGGGCAGCACTGCGGTGGTCTGCACAGGCTCTGGCGCACCTGCCAGCAGCTGTTGCGTCATGTGAGGAGCACAATCATAGTAGAGTGCAGCACAAGCATGCCTTCTTGCTGATGTCGCCCAGGCCGGTGGTGGGCGCGGACTCGGCGGCGTGGCGTGCGTGCACATTGAGCTGCGACTCCAGGTCCGCACCACGAAAGACGGTGCCCAGCACCGACGTAACCGGAACCCCCATGTTGTGCATCCTGCAAGGTGATATCAGCGCACAGGACCACATCAGGGAGCTTGCTGGAGTGACGCTGAGCTGCGAAGCAGGTCTGCGCTGCGGGAGACGGTGCCCAGCTCCACAACGCCACCGGCACCCCCATGTTGTGCATCCTGCATGATGTGAGGACTAGTGCATCAGGGGACGGTGCTGCTCTCCTCTCGACACGGATTGATGATGCAAACCTGTGCGGAGACACCACCTGATGCGGCGGTGGCCGTCCGTGGCGGTGTACAGCGGCGCGGAAGGCTGCAACACCCGGCTGTGCCCTGCCCTCGACGCGGAAGACACTCACGGACTACAGTAAAGAGTGCAGGCTCCAGGTACAGGGCAGCACCTGATGCGGCGGTGGCCGTCGGTGGTCGTGTACAGTAGCGCAAACTGGAGGTACACCTCATCGCCATCCTTAAGTCGCTCGTCGTGCGTCAGCGTCGCCACCAGCGCCTGTGGTGCAAGGCGCAGCAGTCACATTGTGTGAGCACATGGTGTGAGCGACAATGAATGTTTGGGCAATTGGCCAAGTTTACACAGCACCATGATTGTAGTTGGGGTCACGCTGCATGAGTTTGTGTGACATCATCGCCACTAATGGAACGACCTGCGTCAAGCACCAATGCTGCCTGACGTCGGGGCTGCAGCCTCCATCTGCACCTGGTCGGAGTTGAGGGCGGGAAGGTCGATATCAGTGGGCGTGCGGCGATGGAAGGCGCCGCCATACTTGTCCACATCCAGGCCGCTGCTGACGCGCAGCCGCGCCACCGCCTCCAAACCCTGTGGTCATGGTTGGAAGCGGTGTCAGCTCCTGTGATCATGGTCGGCAGCAACTGCAGTCGCAGCTCGGCGGCCTGATCTGGCAGGACGCACGCCTGACCGCAGCTCGTGGGGCAGGCACATCATATGCACTCTCGGCGGACCGGCTTCAGTCGATCGGGCACCCCCCAGCATGGCCTGATAGCGCGCGGCGCGCATTGAGTATGTGCGGCGCGGGGGGGGGGCTGCGCGCCTGTGGCCGCATGAGGTTCCAGCGCAGGTCGTTCCACAGCTGGTCGGCGTCGAGCGCGGCATCGAAGGCGTTGTAGTGGTACAGCTGCCCGCCGGTGTTGTGGCACAGCTCCCGCAGCGTCGCCGCGTCCACATAGCCGCCGCCCAGCACCGACAGGTCGATGCACACCTGCTGGCGGTGAGTGGTATATCAGGTTTTGGATTAGATATGCCGGCCTCTGCCTCTGCTGTGCGGCGTGGGGAGCCATCGGCCCTGGCGGCGCGCCTGTGTCCAGCAGGTCCCTCGACAGCATGGACGAGCCCAACTATCGTGGAAAAGTCATGAGGACTGGCGTTGCCAGACAGCTAGCTGCAGGCGATGCATGCCGGCCAGCGCAGGGCACATCACGCGCCGCTCCACACAAACCGAATGCCCGCGGCGGCGTCCGCACACCCACGCGCGGCCACTGGTCAGGGTTCAGGGTTCAGGACCACCCCACCTGGTGCTCCGCGGCATCTATGGCCAGCTTCCTGTAGAAGGGCCCCTCGGGCGCCATGATGGCCAGCGGCTCCGCGCCGCCGCCGCCCTCAGCGCGCCGCTGCTTCAGCGCGCCCGCGCCCGCCTTGGGCAGCGCCGCCGCAAACACATGCAGCTTCCCGCCGCCGGCCTCCTGGATTGCGCAGCAGCCCGCCGCTTCACGTAAAGCGTGCGCAGGCGATGTGAGTAGAAGCAGGCTGAGCGTCACATTTGTGCACAGGCGCCTTACGCACATACCTTGAGACCTGTCAGAACCTTGACATGTCAACAATGCTCGATTGGGACATGGGTCAAATGGCGCCGTGCAGGCGGCCATGTGTGCACGGTCTGGCTAATTCGAATGCAAATGTCAACGGCAGGAACACTGTCGGACCTTCAGGGCGGCCAGTGCGGCAACGATGGCGGCGCCGGTGGCGACCTCCGACGCCTGGCTGCCCTGGAACATGCGGGGTATCGCCTCCAGCAGCTGCTCCGCCTGCAAAGCAGCAGGCGGCCCCACTCTTTCGAGTTCTAGTGCCCCGGACGGTGAGCGCATGCCGGGCAGCCCCACTGTCGGAGAAAGCAGCAATCTGGAGACCGCGCCCAGGCTGGGCGACCTAGACCGCCTCCTTGGTTGATCGAATTTGGAGCGTGTGTATACCAGATAACAGCGACTTCCAACAAAGATCATGTTCGTTGCGCTCCCTGTGTTGTTCTGTGAAGCACAGACACGGGGTGTCTGACATGCAACACTACAGCAACGCTCTGCGCTGCCAAAGCCTATCACGCTTGTCAGCCAAGTGTTCCTGCACTACAAGTCGGCAAATGATAGTCAAGTATCAAGAACAGCGCCAAACGGAGCGCACCAGCGCGCGCGACTCCTGTGCATTGACGATGACGCAGGCGGCCGACGGCGCGTATGGATCCGCAATGTCCGGCACCACCAGCATCTGCGGCGCGGACTGCCCCGGCCGCAGCGCATAGAACTGCACCTGCGAATCGAAGGTCGCGACGCCGATCCTGGCCCGCGCCCCGCCTGCAGGTGTGCACACAGAGTTGCAGTCGATGACAGGAGTTGCAGACAGGTCTGCGATAGATCTGAATCCAACAACGTCTCCTGGAGGTGGACTGTTTAGAGATCACCTAGAAGAGAAGGTGGCAGCGCAGCCTGACTGTCCAGCGCCTGGGGGTGCAAGGACAGGGTCGGACACCAGGCGAATAACAGGCACCTGGCACGTCCTCCAGGGTGCGGGCAATGGCGCTGCAGACGGCTGCCGTGGCGCCGCTTGCGACTGCAGCATACGACACGTCCACCAGGAAGAAGTGCGTCGGCTGCATCGGCGGCTGCACCTGTTGCCCAGCAAGCAGCTGGGCGGTCAGCCCTGCGCAGGCTCCCGAGGCAATAGAATGTGCAGTCGCAAGGCCTTCTGCGAATAAGCACTGCGCGCTCCAACGAGAGTGCGAATGGGACAGTGATAACAGCATCAAGACAGGCCTCCAGTTGGCGTTGGAGCTCCTGCCCCGGATCTTCTGGCAGCTTGCCAGGCCTCACTCCGGCGTGCCATGCCCATGCAATGCCCATGCTGACTGCCCACGGCACGAGGCATGCCATGCAGGGAGTTCTCACCATGTAGTCTGCGGTGGCGGCAAACTCTACAGAGCCACGGCACAGCTCGGGGCGCTCGTACACGTCGGCACGCCGGCCATCGGGGCCCAGGTGGCAAAAGTAGGCCTCGGGCGTCATGTTGACGTGGCCGCAGATGTTGCAGCGGAACTTGCGGCCGCCGTCCACAAAGGTGACGAAGGGGTTCATGTACGCCTTGCAGCGGCCGCAGCGCACCGGACCTTCCTCCCCAAAGTCCACCACCTACCAGACGGCAACCCAACGGCATGGTTGGCCGAGCACGAGGTTCATGTGCGCCTTGCAGCGACCGCAGCGCAGCGGGTTCTCCTCCCCGAAGTCCACCACTTGAGGGTCCTGAAAGCCGCATGCCGTGTGCGTGGAGCATGAAGCACGAGTCTCAAGCAGTCTGATCATACATGTAATGGCCGCACAAAGGGGGGCCCTTCAATTTCAGGTTGCGCCCACAGCCCGCCATGCCTGCTTGAGCGCGGCCCTCAAGTGTGAGTGTGGCAGCTGCGGCGCCAAAGGCTGCATGCTGAAAGCCTGCAGCGGGGAGACCAATGCCGCAACTGCCTGAAGGGCAAAGCGGGTGGAGAAGAAAATGCGGGGGGCTCGAATGCAGAAGGCACCTGCAGGGGGTCATCGTCCGCGCCGGGCAGCGCCAGCGGCTGTAGGATGACGGCCAGCGGCATGGCGGCGGTGCGCGCCAGGTCCCGGGACGCGGGTATGTAGTTGAGCGTCAGCCGCATGTGCCGTGGGCTGGCGTCCCCGCAGTCCCGCACCTGCGAGCCGTGCACAGCAATGGGGTGGACCCCACGAGAGGCGCCGAGCACAGGAGCGAAGGGGTCGCTGCTCGATTGCCTGGCGCCCCCGGAAAGGCCCTGTGCATCAGCAGGCGCCTGGGCTGCTGCAGCGTCTCGAGGGTAAGCCCGACCCCACGGCCCGGCCATTCAGGTTCCTGCCTAGTGATGCACAGGCGTGGCGATCATGCCACCAGCCCACCGCAAAGTCGCCTGACGACGGGGGCGGGATGGCATGCTTGCCCTGCCGCCGTGTCTCAAACGGCTCAGCCGGCGCATCGCGGGAGGACACCGGCCGCGGCATCGAGCTGGGGTCAATGCGTGGGCCCTCGCCGCCGGTGCGGATCACGCCCCGCGAGCCGCGCGAGCCGCTGCGCAGCTGCAGGTAGCCTGGCGGCACCGGCCGCCCTGCACCCAAATGTGCAATGGAAGTGACGGATGTCGAATGCACGCAAGCATTGCGCAGCTGCTCAGGACATGAGTCTGCCTACCACCAGGCTGCAACCCTGCCACAGCATGCAGCATGCTGTGAGTGCACATTTCAAGCTTATGACTTTTTGGAGGAGCCGCATTCGACTTGAGAAGTCTCATGCAGTCTGCGCCAACAGCAGCAAAGCGCAGCTCACCTGGACCGCCTGCTGACTGGGCGCTGGGGGACGCCGGCGGCGGTGGCATGCTCGCAGCGGTGCCCGGAAACGCCGGCGTGCTGGGCAGCACCGAGGGTGGGCTGCCATGCGGCGGCTGCTGCTGCGGCCGCTGCGGCCTGCCCAACWGCTGCGGCGGCCGCCCAAAGGACGGCGGCCGCGGCGCGCCGGGCGGGCGCATGCCGGGCGGCGGCAGCGGCCCGGGGGGCTGCGGCAGCCCATTGGGCGGCTGCATGTGGCTGGACGGCTGCGTGTAGCCGGGCGGCTGCATGCTGCCGCTGGGGCCACGCGGAAAGCCGTGCGCATGCTGGCTGCCCATGCCCGGCTGGGCCGCCGGCGGCAGCCCTGCCTGCGATGGAGACCGCGGCGATGAGCCCGGCAGCGCCGCTGCCATGCCCTGCATGCCGCCTGGCTGGAAGCCGCCTCCTGCTGGCCGCGGCCCTTGTGCCGGCTGCTGCTGCTGCTGCTGCAGAAAGCTGCTGGGGCCAGCAGCACTGCCGGATGTTGCGGCTGGGGGCCGCATCTGCAGGCGCTGCAGGCCACCCCCTAGGCCGCCACCCAGCTGCAGGCTACCGCCAAAGGGGCGCTGCGCTGGCATTTTGCTCCCCGGGCCGGCCGGCCGAGCTGGCTGCTGCGGGCGCTGAGCGGCTCCGAACCCGCTGCCAAGGCCGCCGCCAAAGCTAGGGCCATTGGCGCTCGGCCGTGGTGCAGAGGCGGGGGCTGGCCCGGCGCCGCTGGGCGTCGGCGGGCCGCCGCCAAACGGTATGCTGGGCCTTGGCGCCTGCATACATGGATGGCCTGGGTCAACGACAGCACGAGAAGTAGGTCTCGGGTAGGTTCGTAGGTCCCTTCCGTAGCTGGCGCTGACCATGACGCACACATCAAAGGTCAGAGCTTGAATACAAACTGTGGCTGCTGGCACAGCTGAGAGGCTGAGCTGGTACCTGTTGGCTGCCATATGCGCTGCCGGCCGCCCCTGGCTGCTGCAATCCTGGCTGTGCTGCAGCTGCAGGCGGCTGGTTCCCGGAGGGCCCTGACAGCGGCCTCTGTGTCGCACCGAAGGCAGGCCCTGGCCCTGCCGCGGGCTGCGCTGTAGGCATGTGCTGCGGCTGCACGCCACCGCCACCAAAACCGTTGGCTGCGAGCGAGCCATTGGCTCCTACATTCTGCCGAGGACCCGTCGAGCCTGCGGGTGTCTTGCCTGGCCATTCTCCTGCAGGTGAATGTGCCGGACGGTAGTGCCAGCGCTCTGGGTGCCAGGTGCGCCCTGAGAGAATAGCCATGCATACACCAGACTTAAAATAGAGCGAATGCGAATATGTGCGCACCATAGCCAGGGCCCGCTGCCGAGGGTCTCATTCACTCTCCCTGGAAGGCAGCAGGTGTGGGAGAATATGTCGGGTCGCCACCCAGAGCACGCCTGACACTCCAGAACCAGGTATGGAATATGATTGTTTGATCGATGCAGCAACAAGAAGAGACTTTCGTTCAGAGCCCACACCTGCGGAATCGATATTCAACTCACGTGAGACAAAGTAATGGTGCACGGCCGTCGCTTTCACCCCCAACGCGCAGAGCGCAACCACCCGCGCGCAGGATGCTGTGTCTGACTGTTTGAAGGCGGGCTACCGCCGAACACTCGGCATGTTGCGCTGCTCGTTCGGATTAGCTGGAGTTAGCGCTAATCGGCATCACAACATCTGAACGTGATGACTGATGAGGCGAGAGTCCCGGTGGTCCCCTGGCTCAGAGAAACGCGCGAGAGGAGAAACGGCAGAAGGTGTCTTGTGTCGCGACTCACACTCTCACAGACGCCGCTTGACGCCTGCTACGTGCCGTAAGCAACAGTAGAGACGAACTGTGCTGCGCGAGGCCCCTGCCGTAGTCCCTGGGGCTCTCAAGCGACCAAAGATGAACCCGGAATAGTGAGATGCCTCCACACTTGTTCTGCCTGACGTCACTTGCAGCCTACGTGCATGTGACATACTCCCCTTGCTGTCCCATCGCGTATCTCCTGTTGCAATGCCTCACCGGGCCCACGTCTGTCTCCCAAATTGAAGTCACACTCTGTACGTTTGGTGCTGAGGGGTTTCTGTGTGCTGGCCTGATGCAGCGACTACCTGTTCAAGGTGAGGGCCGGTTGCGATGGAACCTCAGTGTATTCATTGCCTGTCAAGTGAAAGTGTGTTGCACCGAAGTGAAGCCCTTTTGTTGCCCACACGTGCCCTGACAACTTCCTTGCCTCCTGCCGCAGCTCCTGCTCATTGGTGACTCTGGCGTCGGCAAGTCTTGCCTGCTGCTCCGGTTCGCGGTACGCAGGAGCTGCCCTCCCAGATCTGGGTCCTGAGGCACTTGCCTGTGTTGGTTGTGGTGTGATTGGTCCACCTCTCGGTCTTCTCCTTACTGATGGCTGACGGTGCCTGGTGCAGGACGACACATACACAGAGAGCTACATCTCGACCATCGGTGTCGATTTCGTGAGTGGACCGCCTGCATGCGCCTGCGCTTCAGCACATTAACACAAACTGCTGTGTGCACGCACGCACACACATATCCCGCATAAACTATCAGCTGACTCCCGAGACGGTGTTCAATGCGCAGAAAATCCGGACAGTCGAGCTCGACGGCAAGGTCATCAAACTGCAAATCGTAAGTCTGCTTTTGGTTTGATCCGTCTCGCTGTGCGGCACCACTGCATGGCTAAGATTGCCCTCTTGAGGAGCAGTGGCCTTTGTGCCGGTTGAGCGCACATCGTTCAGACCTTATTACTGGTGTCGCAGTGGGACACAGCAGGCCAGGAGCGCTTTAGGACCATCACCAGCAGCTACTACAGAGGCGCACACGGCATCATAGTGAGTGTGATGTCTTTGATTCCGCTTATGATGGCGGCCTTGTCGATGGTTCAGAGGGGCGGTGGGCAGCATGTTCGTTACTCGTTGCTGCAGCAGAGGCAGTGCTGCGAGAGGACGCTGCGACAGGGTTTCTTGCCGGGTGACATGACGTCTGTCGCTGCCTGCTTTGCAGGTGGTGTACGATGTCACAGACCAGGAGAGCTTCAACAACGTGAAGCAGTGGCTGAACGAGATCGACCGCTATGCCAACGAGAACGTCAACAAGCTGCTGGTGGGCAACAAGAGTGATCTCACGGCCAAGAAGGTGGTCGACTACCAGACAGCCAAGGTGAGACAGGAATCTGGAGGTTGTGTAGGGTTTTCACATATGCTGTCGGAGTGCACGGTCATGTGAAGTGCAGCAGCAGCGCCGGACACCCCTGTGCACATGCCCTGGACATTGTATGCTGGTGTTTGACTTTCGTGGGTTGTCCCGCTCCGTCGCATGCACTGACGTTTGTGTTTTCCCTTGCGCAATCAGGCCTTTGCGGACGAGATCGGCATCCCCTTCCTGGAGACCAGTGCCAAGAGTGCGACAAACGTTGAGCAGGCCTTCATGACCATGGCCGCTGAGATCAAGAACAGGTGGGTGCCACAGATACACTTCATTGCGGGTCTTTGCCATACGACAGGTACCCTTGCTTCCATCGCCGTTCGGAGCCCTGCTGCACGCACGGCATGCAGACCTTCCGTGCTTTAACAAACCTCCAGGCTGCGAGACAGATTGGGTGTTTCTGCCGTGTATTGCAGGATGGCGACGTTGCCAGCGCAGACGAAGCCGGGCGGCAACATCCGCGTGACAGAGGGCAAGTCTGTGGGCGCCAACAAGTCGAGCTGCTGCTAGGCATCGCACCGCCGGCTGCCGGCATCTTACGGCCGCCAGGAATGCGCCAAGGATGGACGCGGGCATATAGCGCCTATGGGCACGGCGCCTCCTGCAGCCGTGTCGGAGCTCTGAGCAGTCGCGGTGACACCGGGAGCTGCGTTTGACCAGCGCCGGGCGGTGCTCAGCGCCAGCTGCGCAGCGCCAGCTGCGGCATGCTTGCTGTGATGGAGAGGAAGCACGTGCCCCATTTCTCTCTGACAAACACACACTTGCTCGAGGCGGTAGAAATACTTCAGAGGTGGACCGACTCCTTTTCTCTAGAGGTGGCATGCTCTGGCGTTCTTGCTCGTTGCACACCTCCTTGTGATGCCGCTCCCTCCGCAGGTAGATCCATGTAACAGTAATGATGTCTTGCCTCTCAATATCGAATTGAAGCCGAACATCAGGCAACCCAACGGCCGAACGGCGTGTCCCTGTCAGGTCCTCAGAAAATTGGTCCAGCATGTCGCTACGACTTCACCAGAGCACTTTGACTTTGCACCGACTGTGTTGCCTTCGATCGACAGGGCGACCGTCAGGATGCCTGATGCCAGGAGCTCCGGAGGCGGAGCGTCGTCTTTGGCGGTCACGGGCTTCGTGTACTGGGTGACATCAGCCGTGGCCTACGGTGGGATCTGGCTCAGTGCAGTCTCGAAAACTTGCCAGTTCTGCCCCGCATATAGCAAGATTGTTAACGTGTATAACTGACTGTGTGCCTGCTCACAGTGTTGTTTCTCCTGTGGGCATTCGTGCCCAATGAGACCCTGCACACGTGTGGCGTCACCTACTATCCCAGCAAGCACTGGGCCACAGCGCTGCCGGCTTGGTGCTGCCTGGCGACTGTGTTCACATACATTGCCTACGAAAGGTGTGCGTACACGTATTGCCGTGTCGCCACTGCGGATTGCATGACGCTCGCCGGAACGGCAGCCCGCGTCGCGCAGATGCTGTGACCCAGCGTGTGCCCTGCTTCTTGCAGCATGAATCGGCTGAGCGTGCCTCCCTTGTGGAACCTCAAAACAGTGCAAGGTGAGCAGGCTGCATTTGCCAAATGTCCCGCATGCCTGCATCTGGCTTCTAACATATTGAAGTTGACATGCACGCATTACAGACCGGTTTGGGAAGAAGCTGCCGCCCGCTGGCGATCCACTGTCAATACCGCCGCTGGCGGACCTGCCACTGCCGGATGTGTGCAAGGTGTTGTACGGCAGCTGACGCAATGCGGGTGAGGTCGCGCTTGTGCACATTGGGTTCCGCTATGTGCTGTGTGGCATCAGGGCTGTTGTGGTGAACATTCGCCTCTGTGAAGGTTGCAGGCGTTCGCGGCACGACATCTCAGGCGATTTTGTACCTGGACCTGAGGACCTGTTCACAAGCTGCGGCGAAACGTTGAACTGAGATAAAAGTTGGCCATATGGCAAACACATCTGAGACCCGACACTACGACAACCGCTGCTGTTGAACATCACTCTCGCCATCGATGAAACTGCTGCAGGTGCGCAGCGGGCGACTTTAGTTTGTCAGTCGCAGCAGGCGGCACTATGCCCTATTGAAAGTTCTGCTATTGTTATGCTGATAGGCAAGCGGCAGCGTGGTTGGGATTCTCGGCCGTGCTAGGAATGCTTTTTTGTTGAAAAACCTGTCCGGATGGGCCTCAATCACTTCGCGACTGACTCGTTGCGCTGTGATCGCAGTGCGCATGGAACAATGTGCGGCTTTTCTGAGGTGGACATCATGCGCGCTCCGGCAGACGATAGCTATAGGGCAGAAAGGTTGGTGGCGCCAAACTGCTACCTACCACACATCTGTGCTGCATGCGCTAGAGCGGCTGAGCTGCAATATCATCAGCCGACATTCGAAAGTGGCGGTGCTAGCGGCAAGGGTTCAAGGAGTAGGGAAGGCCAAGGGCAGTGGACTATGTCTAGGCATGTTGATATCAGAAGTCGAGGTTAAACATTTCGCCTCACGTTCTTGTCCAGACATCACAAAACTAGATGCAACGTCTGTAATAGTCACGACCTGGTGCCGATACCCTGTCTATATATACCTATAGAAAGAGAGAGGTACCAGCGAAATTTTCAGAAAATCTGTGAGTGTGCTCGTATCCCGCCGTAAACTTGAATTCCAATGTCGTCAACAGCCACCAGCAACCTGCGGGACATGCGACTGCATGCCGCAGCGCCACATCTAGACGTGTGTAAAGCCCTGCACTTTATCCCTGCGGCCATTGTTCCGGTCCCTGCTGCTGCGCCGCTGTTAAGGAGCTCACCCATGCGACAGCGGCACCACTTCATCCTTGTCGACCCCCCGGCCGCCGGGACACCCGGTCACCAAATGGCCCAGGCCGCTGGGCGGAACGGGAGGACAGCGCGCGATACTCCTCCCGCATGCCTGCAATGATGTCCAGCTGCACGCCGCATTCTGCATCCTTTTCCTCCAACTCCGCCTCCAGCTCCCTGCGCACATGGTGATAAGAACCTTCGTTAGTTTCAGGGTATTGGTCATGCCTCCATCTCGTCCAGCTCCACCTCCAGCTCCCTGCGCTCCGTCATCGCGGCAGCAGAGTTGACTCACAAAACACAGAGCCATGCCTCAGGTGCACATCTTGGGAACACAGACGCCTGCGAATCGAGGGGCAGGGACTCGCCACGCCGCGTTTTGACGTCCAGCTCCTTAGAGCACATTGCGATATTTCAGCATAGGGTTTTCCCATAGTGGGTGCAGCTTCAAATTCTGCGCCCCCCTTGGCGCCACCGAAACGAGACCGAAATGGGTTGTGGTCATGTAGGGTCCTGGTTGAGTCCTGCGTACGCGGCGGCAATGGTCCGGACCCGGAGCACCGTGTGAGGGCGAGGTGTGAACAGGTGCCACGGAGGTTGCCTGCCCGAGGCACAGTCTCAAAGCTTGACGTGCGCCGCGCTCTGAACGCTGGAGGCGGCCGGGCGTGGTGGACCGATGACCACCCTGGGGCAGCCCTGCAAAGCTGCACCAGAGTCTGTGATCGCACCTGAGTCGGGCGGCGGCCTCTGCGCGATCCCCCTCCCGCTCGGCCTGCAGCGCCCGCAGGTGGCTGTGCAGCTCCTGCTGGCTGGCGCTGCCGCGCACCTCGGCGGCGACGGCGCCGGGCGGCGTCGCCGCCTCGTCGCCTGCGAGGCCGCTGCGCAGCGGCCCTTGCATAGCCCTGCGCAAGGGGACGGCGGCATCAGCATTGCATGGTACGCTTCTTCCGAAGGAGTGTTTTGGTCAGCCAGTGGCTCGCCGGCCAGGCTCCTGGCACACCGTCGTTCCCAGCTGAAATCATCAGCAGCGCAGCTGCACGTTGAGCGGTTTGCTCGTCCCGTCTGACACTGGTGGAGGCTAGGCAGGTGCGACTGCCTACCGCAGAATGTGCGCGTGCTGGCGCTGCGCCGCCGCCAGCGCCACGTGCACATCGGCCAGCTCCGCCCGCGCCGCCGCCACCGCCGCCGGCAGCGCGCGCGCCGTCTCGGCCTCCTCCAGGCGCTCCGACAGGCTTTCAGCCTCCCGCCGCCGCGCCGCCAGCTGCTTCGACAGCTCCCGCTCGGCATCTTCGTGATGCTCCTACGACGGTCAAGAGACGCAACCGCCGTCAGGGAGCAGCACTCTTCTGCAGCCGGCCGCTGCGGCAGTTGCCGCCCCGCTCCGGCGTGCTGCTCCTGTACTGGACGACAGGTGCGTCCGCTACAGCTGTCAGGCATCGGCAGCTGAAAGGGCACCGTCAGGAGGCGCACCTGCTGCGGGGGCGCTCCACCTGGAAATCTCGCATCATGTTGAACATGCGCTTAAAGGTCTTGGGATGCGCATTCCAGATCCGAGCCTTGCGACCTCATAGGTGCTCGCCCCGTTTGAAAGCCTTGGAACCCTCTGCCGCCAAGCTCACGAACTGCTGCAACCCCTTTTGTCAAGCTGATGATTCGAGGATCTTCATGAGCTCAGTGACCGGGTTCCGACCCGGAGTTGTGGGGTGTCTGGCTCGAGACAGAGCAACATCTGTGTGGCTAGGGCTTGGGCACCCAGGCTGACGAGCCGAAAGTGTCACAGCACTTGTGAAACTGCAGGAGGCCTCGCCTCCACAGACACACCACCCTAGCGATCCCGAACAGCCCCTGCGCGACATTGGCAGAATACAAAAGGGAGGCTTCGAGTCCGTGCCTGCAGGTGCCGCAGCGCCTGCGCCTCTGCATCGGCTGCCTGCGCTGCCTCATGCTGCTCGCTGGCGAGCGCCGCCGCCGCCTCCACAGCCGACTGCTTTGCCAAAGCGACGTCCGCCCGCAGCCCGGCCGCGGCGTCGGATGCGGCGCCGCATTCCGCCTGCGCCCGCTGCAGCTCTGCCTGCACACAGGCGGACCAAAGGGAGTGGTTAGGCTTGGATCTCGCGGAGCATTTGGTCTTTGGCCACTTCGCCGACATCCTGTGGAGCAGAGCTCCGAGGTCGCGCTTATGCACATCGAGAAGAGGATAGATGGATTGTGCATCCAACAGCAGCACAGCAGAGGGAACATCCCTCATCAGAGCTTCTCGAGTGGGTGCCGTAAGCGGTATACACATGAGAAGCGCACCTGCAGCTGCCCGAGCTGCTGGCTGCGCTCCGCGAGCACGGCCTTGGAGCGGGCCGCGGCGTCGGCGGCCCGCCGCCGCGCTGCCGCCGCCTCCTCCGCCGCGTCGCGCCGCGCGCAGCACACCTCGTCCAGCTGCCGCTCCAGATCGGCGGCCCGCGCCTGCCGCGTGAACATGCGGGAGTCTGGAGGCGATCGCTCCGTCGTCTGCGCCTGGCCTCGCGTAACTTTCATGTGAAGAGTGAAGTCGTGGAGGAGCTCACAGCTGTGGCCCGCTTTTCCGCACCAGCACGCGCCGCTCGGCTGCCTTCCGTTCCTGTTCGCGGGCAAGCCATCATCCCGTTGCTGCACCAGAGGGAGGCTCGAGCAGGCACAGGCGACGGCACATGCCTGCAGCGCGTCCGCCGCCGCTTCCTGCTGCCGCAGCAGCCCCGCCGTCGACTGCAGCGCCTCCTGCAGCGACGCCCGCTCCCGCTCGCCGCGCTGCAGCTGCGCCTGCGCGTCCTCCAGCGCCGCGGACACGTTGAGGCGCTCGACGTCGGCCGCCTGCCGCCGCAGCCAGGATGAGCCTTTGGGCAGCAGGAGGATGCGGCAATGCGTGCGCAACACGCCGGCGCACCGCCGGCCATGGTCAGGAGGCTTGCTCGGCAGCGCAGCGCATGCGCACCAGGCTACAACCCACTGCAAAGCACCCTAGTCCCGTCTGGGGATCACAGCCGCGCGCGCCGTGCCAGGCAGCTGACGAGTGCAGCAGGGGGGACGGCTTCTGGCACGCGCGCAGGCGTGGCGCTGCGCATTTGGGGCCACACCTGCAGCTGCGAGTGCAGCTGCTCCGCGGCCCGCAGCATCTCGCGGCGCTCGTCGCTGGCGGCGCGCTCAGCAGCACGCCGCTCGGCCTCGGAGCGCCTCTGCACTTCCTGCGCCGCTGCCTGCGCCGCCGCCAGCCGCTGCTGCGCGTCCTCGGCCGCCGCATGCGCCTGCGATGCCCCGGGAGTCGGGAGCCTGCCTGTCAGCTCGGCCGGCTGACGGGCTCAGCACCGGTCGGAAAGCTTGTGACAGGCGGCGCCGGCGCAGACCGATGTGCTGCCATGGCGCTGGGCTCTTGCAGACTCCTCCGCGCTGACGAACCAGAAACTATCGACCTCAGGATTGCATCACCTGGACACGTGCACTCAGAAGTGGCAGCGAAAGAATCTAGGGTTCAGGGCATCACCAGCTGCGCCGAGCGCTCCGCCGCCGCGCGGGCGGCAGCCTCGGCCTCGCGACTCGCCGCCGCCGCCTCCCGCGCCTCCAGCGCCGCCGCCGACCGCTCCTCCAGAGCCACCTCGCGGCGCGCCGCAGCGCCCAGCTCGTCCCGCAGGCCGGCCACCGCCGCGTCCCGTGCCGCCAGCTGCGCGTGCAGTGTCGCGACCCGGCTGCGCGCCTCGAGCGCGGCGGACTCTGCGGCATCACCGCCCGCGCGCTGGGCGTCGAGCTCCGCCCGGGCCTTCGCCAGCTGGCCGGCAAGCGCCTCGGCGGCCTCGGGCGACGCCTCCGCCAGCTGCTGCCTCGCGTCGGCGAGGGCTGCGGCCGCCTGCACAGCCTCGGCCTCGGCGGCCGTCTGCGCCGCCTCTGCCGCCGCCGCCCACGCCTCCAGCTCGGCCCTCTCCCTGCCGTGCTGCGCCGTCGCCTCGGCCGTGGCTGCGGCGGCCGCTTGCGCCGCGGCGGCGTCAGCATGTGCCGAGGCACTCGCGGCGACCTCTGCCTCCCGTGCTGCAGCCGCCTTAGCCTCTGTCACGGCAGCCGCCGCCCGTGACTCGACGTCCGCCAGCCGTCGATGCAGCGCCGCCACCTGCTCGGCATGCACGTCGAGCGCCTCGGCCAGCTCGGCCGCCGCTGCTGCTTCTGCCGCTTCCAGCCGCTGCCGCGCCTCGCCCGCGGCCGCTTCTGCAGCCGCGAGGTCGCCCCGCAGGCCGCGCACCTGCGACCGCAGCAGCGCAGCGTCGGCTCGCGCCGCGTCGGCGGCSSCGGCCGCCGCTGACTCCGCGTTCTGTGCCCGCACGTTGGCGTCCCGCAGCTCGGCGTCTGCGCGCTTTGCGGCTGTTGCCGCCGCGGCTGCCTCCAGACGCCGTCTGTCGTGCAGCGCCTCCGCCGCCGCGGTCTGCGCCGCCAGCTGCTCCTGCAGCAGTCGGTCGACGCCTGAGATGTCACCCTCACCTCGCATGCATTGGCAGCCTTTCTTGCAGCTGCGTCCTGGCGCCACGCTCGGTCGGGGCCGCTGCAGCTGGCCGCTGTCTGCGCCTGCGACAGGTCAAAGGTGCGCACACGACGCCAGCAGGAGCCAGCGCCCGAAGTGTGGCTCGCCAGACTGGCAGCGTCAGTGCTCGACATGTGCCAGACACTCCTCCCTTGACTTCGAGGCCGTCACACCTGCAGGCTGTCCAGCTCGGTTGCGTGCCGCTGCTTGCGCGCCTCTGCCCCCGCCGCCTCAGCCTCGCACGCCTGGCGCACCTGCTGCACCTCCCCGCGCAGCTGCTCGGCGACGGCGTCGTTGGCTGTCGCGGCGGCAGTGGCGGCAGCCGCCTCTGCCTCCAGGCCCTGTCATGGCCGAGGGGCACCCGTTGCAGCTGAATGGCAGATGCAGAACATAGCCGCTGGTTTCTCGGAGGCACAGCCAGGGGACAAGACAGTCAGGGCGCTGTCAGGGCAGCTGCAGGATGGTCGAAAACCTCACTTGACTGTCCGCCACAGGCAACTGGCGCCATCGGTGTTTTACCTCGACTCGCTGTTGCAGTGCCTGCCCTGCTGATGTGGCGGCATCCAGGTCCCGTGCAGCCACCGCCAGCTGAGTGGCCAGCGCCGCCATCTCTGCGGCGTGCGTGAACTCGTTGCCCCTTGCCGCCGCCAGCTGTGCCCGCAGCTCCGCTGTCGTGGCCTCCCATTGCTGCTCCGCTTCCATCGCCACCGCCAGCTGAGACCGCAGCTCCGCTGTCGCTGCATCCTGTTGCTGCGCCGCTTGCGTGGCCGCCGCCAGCTGCGCCAGGAGCTCCGCTGTCCCGACATCCTGCTGCCGCGCAGTCTCCGTCACCGCCGCTAGCTGAGACTGCAGTGTCTCAGCGCGTGCTTCTGCGGCCGCCAGCTGGGACTGCAGTGTGATCAGCTGCAGCTGCAGCGCCGTCGCTGCCGCTGCCTGCTGCTCAGCGTCTGCCTGTGCGGCGGTCAGCTGTGTCTGCAGCGCCGCCGCCGTTGCAGCATGTCGCTCGGCGCCCGATTCCGCGGCGTCCAGCCGCAACTGCAGCGCCGCCGCCTGCTCCTCGTGGCGGGCCGCGCCCGCCTGCGCAGCTTCCAGCTGGCAAGCCAGCTGCGTTTTTGCCTCCGACAGCTGGTCTGCCGTCTGCCGCGCCTCGCCGGCCGACGCCTCTGCGGCCGCCATGCGCCCACGGAGGCTCGTGAGTTGCGTCTCGCCGGCAGTCAGCGCGACGGCTGCAGCCTGCGCGCCTGCATGCGCAGCTTCGAGGTCTGCTGCCTGGCGCGCAAGCTCCGCCGCCTGGCCTTCGCACCGCGCCTGCCAGCCTGCGACGGTCGCCGCCGCAGCGGCCGCAGCAGCGCCCGCCGCCTCGATTCCGGTCTCGAGCGTGGCGATCTGGCTGCCGCCCTCGCGCAGCCGCCCGCTGAGCTCGTCGATCTGGGCGTCTCGTGCTGCGGCGGCGCTCGCGGCGTCCGCCGCCACCGCCTGCAGCCTGGCAACCTCTGCCTCCAGATCGTCGTCTGCAGAGGCGGCCGCTGCCTCTCGCGCCGCCTGGCATTCCTGCCGCAGCGCCTCCACCTGTGATGATCCAGAACAGGATGTGACAGCTGTGACTTCACAGCATGTCAGCAACATTCCGAGTGTTTGCCAGGGCGCGTCCTCGTCTGGTCGGCGGCCACACGATGTAGCACAGGGTAGCAGCGCACCTTGGCTGTCGCGGCGTCTTCTGCCGCCACCGCCGCAGCGGCGGCCTCTCGGGCGGCGGCTGCTGCATCCTCTGCATCCAGGGCGCGCCGCTGCCAAAAGTCCAGGTCCGCCCGCACGCCCATCAACAGCACTTCGCGGTCGTTTCGCTGCTCATCCGCTTGTGCCCTCAGGGCAGCCGCCTGCGTGACAGGCAAACCGCTCTCACAATGCAGCGCTGCGCTGACTCGCGGTTCTGCTTGCAGCCCTTCGCGTCGTGTTCCCAGGTTGGAGAGGAGGGGGAGTGTCGACAGTTGGGCAGACAGCAAACCGCCCGACCACAGGTGTGCACCTCGGCCGCCGATACCTCGGCCTGGCAGGCGGCCGCCTCCTGCAGGTCGGCGATGCGTGCCTCCGCCGCCGCCGCCGCCGCCCGCGCCGCCGCGTGTCGCGCCTCCCACTCCTCGCCGCTGCGCCGCCGCTCCTCCAGCACGCCGTCCTGGCGCATCGCATCAACACACGTACATGCGTCACCAGCGAGCAGAGAAACTGAAGCTAGTCTCCCGAAACCGCCCTTTTGCCTGCGCCTGGCGAGCAGGCTTGCGTCCGGCGCAGGCAGGCACGCCGGGCGGCGCCATGCCACGGCGCCAAGTCCCGCTTTGCGGTATCCTAAACCCTGAACCCTAAGGCCCCACCTGGCGAATGATCTCCGCCTCGAAGACGGCGACCTTCTCGCCCTGCTCCGCCAGCTCCGTGTGCAGCGCCTTGTTTTCCGCCAGAAGCTGGTCCCTGCAACGGCAGGAGGTCGCGAGGTGTTGCTCTCGATACGTCATCAGCCATCTGCACCCAGAAGTCGATGCCACCAGCACGAGGCTGCATCGCCTGTGCTGTTTGGACGACACTCGAGCAGTTCATCTCAGGACGCAGCGCAAGCATGGCATGCTACCAACATGCGTTCTATCGCTACCGTTCTGGCGGCAGCATCGTGGCAAGTCAACAGCAAGGTCAGGTCTGTCCGCCTGCAGAGTGTACTGACCGCTGAGAGGTGAGGCCCTGCACGAGGGGCTTGATAGTGTCGCGGCTGCGGCGTCGCGCCTCGTCCGCCGCTGCCAGCGCCGCCGCCAGCTGCGCCTTCTCCCCGTTCGCGGCCTCCAGCCGTTCGCCCACCTCCTCTGCGTGAGCCCGCAGCTGCACAGGGGAAAGACGAGGAGGCGACAGTCAGTGGGCGAGAGTCAGGTCTGTCGTCGCAGCGTTGAACGCTTCGCACGATGAAGCTGTCCAGCCCGGGTGCACTCTGGTGGCAGCAAGGACCCCCTCAGAGCCTTGCGAAGCCAAGGGGCAGTTCAGAAGGCAAGAGCCACGCCAGCCACGGCTGTCGGTTGGGCACCTGGGCCAGGGCCACCTGCAGCTCTGAGACACTGGCCAGCAGCTGCTCCTTGTCCGCCGCCAGGCCAAGCGCCGACTGCTCCTACAGTTGCGCAGACAGTGCTGGATCAGATGCAATTCCATCTGCAATTGGGCCTGGAGGTGCGGATTGTAGAAGTGGAATACTTGGTCACGCTGGCTGGCGGCAGCGACAGGCAGCACAGAACGGACAGCAGTGGTGGCGGCAGGCGGTTCACAGCAGCTGCACAGCGTGCCTGCGTCGCCAGCAGCTGGGCGCCGGAGGCCGTCTGCAGGCGCAGCTGGTCGAGCGCTGCTGCGTGCGCAGCCTGCAGTCGCGCAACCTGGCCAACCAGCGAATCGGCGGCGTCCTGTACAAAGGAGGACAGGTCGATAAGGCCTCAGGTCCGCGCATGGCCAGCAACTGTAGCCTCACAAACCCCCCTAGATACAGCAGTATACTACCGACAGTTTAAACTTGCAATCTTCGTTCGCACAACTCGCCTGCTGTACCCAGCCAGTTTCCAGCAAACTCAATAGGCAAATCAATCAGGTTGGCCGATGGCAAGAAGGCGACCTGCGCCGGCGAGCCTGCGCCCTGCTCGTCGCCCTGCAGCGCGGCCGCCAGGGCAGCGCGTGCCTCGTCGAGCGTCTGCCGCAGGCGCTGCACCTCGCCCGTCAGCTGCTGGTCCCGCCCCTCGGCAACCTCCTGCTGCCGCTCCAGGGCTGCCAGCCTGCGCGGGAGTACCAGGCCGCCGTCGTGGACCAGGGTCGCAGACGGCCCTGGAACAGCCTTCTGGTCGAGCAGCCTCCATGGGCAGGTGCAGGTGCAGGCCGCCACCACAACCTGCTCTGCCGGCGGCAGTGCGGCGGAGCACGGAGAGGCGTTCGGAGACGCTCGAGTGCAGGCCGCACTGCGCGGCTCACCTGGTGGCGGTCAGCTGCGACTGCTTCCCCGACACCGCGGCCTCCTCCCGCAGGGCGGCGGCCTCCAGCTGCAGCGCGTGCGCACACGCCTCGCGTTCCACGATTGCCGCCCTGAGGCCCGCCAGCCGCGCGGCCAAGCTGCGGGTCCAGAACATAAAGGTTGGTTTGATCACCGCCAGGCCCTGGTCGATCCCGCCTTGCGGTCCCTGAGAGACCACAGCCACATCGCCATGTCCTGCAGCAGTGCGATGCCGTGCAGTGGCCAGCTGACAGAACAAAGGGTTGAGGGCAGCACATGATCAGGCAGTACTGGCCACATGCGGTGCGAGGATGGCAGGCTGATGCATGCCTGCCAGCTTGCCTGGCGCACTCCTCGCTCTTGAGCGCATGCGCCGCTGTCGCTGCCGCCAGCTGCTCACTGCTCGACGTCAGCTGGCTGTCTTTGTCGGCCAGCTGCGCGCGCAGCAGCTCCTGCACCGCCGCCGCCGCCTCGTCCTGCCCGGACAGCTGCTGCGTCTGCTGCTCCAGCCGCGCCACCTGCCCGAAGCAAGACTTCATCACTCGAGCGCACCCGGCTGAGGTCGACAGCATGGAGTACGCCTTCTCGTCAACACAGACTAAGGGTTCATCTGGTGTGCAGCGCCAGATCGAAGCTGCTTTGCCTGCTTGAAGTTGCTGCATCGATCCGACCTGGTTGTATGCTCTCAGCTGCTGCTGCAGCCCTGTGTCTGCATGACTGTGGAGAGCGACACGAAAGTGCGACTGTACCTGACCACATCAAGCTGCCCACCTGCTCAGTGACGGCCGCCAGCGCCGACTCCTTGACCTGCAGCTGCTGCGCGAGGTCTGCCGCCTGCTGGTCAAGCCGCGCCTGCGCCGTCGCCAGCTGCGCCCGGCCCGCCGCCAGCTCGGCCGCGAGGCCCGCCTCCCGCGCCTCTGCCCTCTCGGCGCGCTGCACGGCATGCAGCGAACAGCGGCTGAGGCACCGGCTGACTGTCGTGTGCAAGGCATTGATGACGTCTCTGCGTCTCATCCGAGGCACCAAGGTTGAGCGGTGTGGTGCAAGCAGCTTCGCATCAGTTCTTGCTCCGCTTCACGTGCAAGGCACGCCACGTCTTGGGAACACTGCAAGGCTTTGAGCCGGGTCTTGGCAAAATTGCAAAGACAGGGAGCAGAGTGCACGTCGCGGGCGTCCAGGTGCGCTTCGACGAGCGTTTCGCGGTCGTGGTCCAGCGCCGCCTCCCGCTGCCGCAGCTCCTGGTGGTCCCTGCGCCAGCGGGGTCGCGACCGGACTGGAACCGTTTCACAAACCGCTCTGCATGTGGCTTTCCGGACGTCGCAGCCCAATGAGCAGGCCGCCTGGCGGAAGGCGCAGGGCAATCAGCAGAGCATTCGTTAACAGTCACTGCATCACAGACTCCGGATTTCGGCTCGAGACGACTAGGCAGCCTCCTGCACACGCTGTGTCCGAGGGCGTCCGCCGCACCTCTGCAGCTTGCCGTGCTCCTCCTCGAGCGCCGCCAGCCGGCGCTGCAGGGCATCGTTGGCAGCCGTCGCCTCTGCGAGCTGCGCCTGCCGCCCTGCCTCCTGCCGCTCCTCGCCCTCCGCCCGCTGCGCGGACAGCTCCTGCGGAGGGCGGAACGGGCGGTTCAGGCGGCCGGGGGTTCTGAGACTTGCATGCCGATAGCCTCTGCTGCATGCCGGCGTTCCAAGCAGGACACCCTGGTCCGCCACCCACTCATCTCAGCCGCAGCTCATGCACAGCGGCTCGTTTCAGTGGCAACCAGGCCATGTTCAGGCCGATTGCTGCGTCAATTAGATGTTGGTTCCTCCCTGTGTCGCAGCTGTGGTGGACGTCGAGTAGCGCACCTGGATGAAGAGCGCCTGGCGGTGCAGCTGCAGGCGCAGCGTCTGGATCTGATCTCGCAACGACGAGCTCTCTCCCGACTTGTCCTCGTTTACGCGCACCTGCAGCCGAACAGCAACCTGCATTCGGGCGGCGCTGGTGGTGCAAGTGAGACGGACAGTGGCATCCTCGTAGCCAGCCTTGCAGCTGAGCAGGTCACAGAGGCCAGCCGGGCAGCAGTCGGCGCTCGTCGAAGCAGAACATCGACTATGGATGTGTGGGCCGTGCAGCACATCAAAACGACAATGCCGCCACAGCAGCCGCCGCACCGTGTTGACGATGTTCTTGGCGCGCCGCGCAAACGCGAGCGTGTGCGCGGTGTGCGCCGCATGCGCCTCCGCCGCGCTGACGTTCGCGATGAACACAGCCTTGCAGTTGCCGCCAAGGGAGTCCTGAAAAAAGCAAGCGGCTTGGCATCAACTGCAGACAGTTGCGGAAGTCGCGATGGAGAGATCTGTGGGGCGGACTGTGGCGACCGGCGAGGATACACCACAGATCGTGCGCTGCGGCGGCCTAAACCCTTGCACCACACCGGGGCCCCCCCTCAGGAAGCCCGCCGGGCATGCCGCGCCGATGCAAGCGCCGAGTCGTTCGGCCTCGAGTTGCGTCACTGTGGCAGGTGGCATCACGCTCGCTGCCGGCGCCAGTGCCTCGCCTTGAGCAGGTGCGTTAGCTTGGAGTCGCGATACGGCACGTGCGGACGGCCGCCGCCGGCGCCCCCCGCCTCGGTCAGCGCCTTGATGACGCGCCCCAGCGACATCAGCGAGCCGTTAATCTTCTTGGCCTCCTCCAGCCGGTGGCCCGACGTCTCCGCCTCCTTCTGCCGCTCGCTGCCTGCGGCGGCACGGCAACCAAGCAGCCTGAACGAGCCGAGGTCAATATACAGTGGGTCGGCTGCATCCGCTGGCACGGACAGCAGGATGCAGCCCCCCTCGCATGTTCTCGATGAGGTCATGCGATGAGCACGCAGGTCTGCCAGCCTGGACTGGCTGTGCACTCTGATCGCGCCCGCCTGTCGGTAAGGCGAGGCCAGGCTGGCGCCTTACCGCGCCAGCGCCTTGTGAAGCGCTCTCTCAGTCTGGCAAAAGCCACAGGCTGGCACTGCTGCCACTGCACGATGGTTCCGGGTGCGGTCGCACCTGCCAGGTCGACGAGGGTGAGCGCGGCAGACAGGACCTGTGGCGTGCCGCCCCGCATGGCGTGCAGCTCCAGGTCTGCAGCGAAGATGCAGTGTGAGCGGCTGGACGCCGCATTCGCTTTGGTTGCTTGCGTCTGTCGCGCACGCAGGCCTCGCTGCAGCAACTCCACCGCCTCCACAGCTGCGCAGGAAACGACAACGAAACATCAGGATCATCACCACCATCGGTCAAGTTGCCCAGACAAGGGCGGCACACTATTCTGGCTGCCCAAAGTGCCGGCTGCAGCTGCCGCGGGCATAGCCTGCGCTTGCTGCCGCGGAGGCACCTTCGATGCTTGCGCAGCAGCCTGGTGGGCGATAACTGCATCCCGAGCAAGACCAGGACTGCAATCGTGATAGCCCAATGGAAGGGTGCGCTCACCGCTTGCCACCACAATGCTGCTGCGATTCTCCACGTGCACACCCTTTGCCGTCTCGTGGATGGCCAGGCTGCGCCTCGGCTCCAGCAGGTCGCTGCAGGGTGGGCCAGCACACACACGTTATCTCCTGACGATCCCTTACAGGGTCCGAAAAATGACTCTGTGATCTTTGCTGCAACGCCAGCATTTAATTTGGACGTGGAGCCAGCCGGATGGGCCGGTGCAGCAGCACCTGAGTGTCTCATTGTACAGTTCCAGGAAGGAGCAGCGCACAACGCCGGAGATGAGCCTTCCGCTGGCCTGCAGCCCAGAAGTAGCAGGGCTTCAACTGACGGTGGCGGTGGCAAGAAGAGGTGCCGAGGTGTGGGACCTGCGCCAACAGCCGAGGCGACAAACGCGCAGGTGAAGCACTGCCAAGCGCCGCTGCAGGTCAGTTTAGGTGATCTGTCTGATGAGGAGCCGGCAGAAGAGGTTGCAAGTGGCTGCCTGCTGCGTCTTCATCTCGTCGAAGAGGCGGTGGAAGATGCGTGGCGCCAGTCCAGCCTGCAGAGAGCAGCACACAATGCCAATTCAAAGCGCCTCGCCACAGCCCTGGGGTGTGTGCACACGCCCGCCAGGACCGCCCGCCCACACAGTGTGCAAATTGGCGACTCGAGCGCGGGCATGGTGGACATATCGCACGCACCTCTGCAGACAGCCCGTCCTGGCCTGCTGACACATCGCCGAGCATGGTGTGCGTCTTGCCTGCAGCAGCAGGTAGGCTCTGGTCATGTCAGGCGCCGCAAAGTCAGTGCTGCAGATGTGTGGCCTCGTGCTGCCATGAAGCAGCACAGCGTCTCACCTGATGAAGTTGCTCCATACGCCAGCACACAGGAATTGAAGCCAGCCATCACATTCGTGATGATTGGCCGCCCCACGACTGCGAGCAGTCATCATCGCTATTGGTTGCGGCGCATCGCTCATTTGACATTGCATACTGGACCCTCACTGCGGACTGCTGCTGCAGCTTCGAGAGCAGAGACTCCAAAGCTGCGCACCCTTGAAAACCGTCTCCTGGGAGCATGTTGGGGCAAAGACGTGGTCCAGGGTGTGTGCCGCCGGCTGCCCCTTGGGATCGGCTGCCTTGCCAGCCTTGAGCGGCGTCGCCGTGAGCGGCGTGGCGGCAGCGCTGGGCAGCAGCCACACCCGCCGCTTGTCTCCTCCATCCAGCTCTATGCAAGCCGCCCCGGCAGCGTCTGCAGCGGCACAAAGCGTGAGCACGTGTATTGTGTCATGAACAGCATGGAACTCCAGGCATGGGGGAATGGCAGCTCAAAGGACGGCAGCTAACGGACAGTCGCCGAACACTTGCCTGCGCTGCTGTCCTGTGGCGGCCGCACGCGGCAGCACACCTGCAGTTGGCAACATGCACGTTTCAGCCAAGCGGTGCTGTCGGGCCATGGCGTGGCCTCGGCTTTACAAAGCCTGGACTCAGTGGCAAGCTACCGGCGGCTGGACTCGCCTTGACATTCTCCTGTGCGGGTCCGGCGCCCGCCACCCACAGCGGCACCGGGCTGAGCGACAGCGACCGGCTCTGGTCCTGCGGAGCAGCAAGTGAAGCTGTATGACTTTGACGCGCCTCAATAAGGTTCCAAGCGCAAGCTTTCGCTGGCACAGCCGATCACATCGTCACCTTGTCTGTGGCATTTATGGCGCTGCCCGGTGTGCACCAGCGCTGCGGCAGACCAGACAGATCTGGCGTCAGTTGGCAAATTTCACGACGCTGATATGCTTAGAGGGCAAGGCAGGCGGCCCTGACCGTTTTGGGCGTGCGAAGCGGCGGCAGCGGTCCGCCCACGTTGGGCGTCTGCAGCAGCTGCAGAGGCGTGCGCTGTTGCTCCGCGCCCGCAACCTTTGCGGATGGTGTTCCTGAAAACCAACACATGTCAGTCGCTTTGAGTGGTCGGGTGATCACGTCGTGCTACTACGTTCATTTCTTTCCAAGCACGTACCACTTGTTGCGTCACCGCCCGCAGGCGTGATCGCACCAACTGTTTCCATTTCCAACAACTCAACTGTTCAAAAACGACTCTAACATCCTTTCAAAGTGGCGCGGGCCGCGCGTTTGTCCCCAACAACGCTTTCGGATGCCACAATCCCTTGCGACCTGAAACAAGACGACAGAGTCACTTGCGGGTTCCCTGCCGAAAGGACTTGCAAGAAAGCTGTGAAATGAAGATGTGTTTCCTTAGACGAGTCCCTGCGCGCGACTCACGTGGGACGGCAAGGAGGCCAATTGCCAACAGCCCGACAGGCGGCCTTTCAAATTTTAAGTGTTTCCGCCGGTATAACATCGGCGGGTCGTCATGTTCCAACAGCACGCTCTCCGCCTGTCCCCCTGCGTGGTGAGGTCACCCCCTGAACCGTGCGAAGAGGTCTCCGGTTTATCACTTCACACAAGACGACAATTTGCGAGTGCTGCATGCGCATTCGTTGGACAGTTGGACATGCAGAGGTGGCCGGGGTTTTGAAAAAGTGGTACATTAGCCAGAATACAGCCGGCGGGCGTCAGCAGTGATTGAAATGGCCTAGAAGAATCAAGGCAGCTGTCTGGTGTGATAGTGAGCGCGCACAGCATTCCTACTCAAAGGCTGCTTCATACTTCGACTTCAGCAGCACTCCTTGCCGCCGAGCTAGAGTTGCAGTTCCCTAAATGTTCAGTTATTGTGACAAACACGGCATTTCTCACTCGTAGACCCACTTCTCTGAATGCAGCTCATACTGCGCGAGCTCCTCCGGCGTGAACCACAACGCTATCTCCTTCTGCGCCGACTGCTTGGCACCAGATGCACAACGTCATGCAACAAGCGGCTCTGCAGCTCAAGCAGATTCAACGATGGGTCTGCAGCTCGGAGATTATGGCAGCTGATGGCATAATCTGGCACCTGGACGCTGTCGGACGCGTGGCACAGGTTCCGCCCCATTACGATGCCGAGGTCCCCCCGGATCGTGCCTGCGTGCTAGAAGGGATGGATGCGTGACTGATCGCACCATTTGACATTGCTCTTGTCGCGGTAGATTACCTCGACAGGTCTTTTAATAACAGTAAACGCCGTCTAGGGGCACATCGGCGTCACCTGGCGCGCTCTGCAGCGGCTTCGTGCTGCCCAGCATGGTGCGACCTGCTGCCGTCATGTCCTCTCCTGTGCAGTGCAACAGCAGGGCGGTTTTGTTTGGGTGACATGACCGCCATCATCATGCCTTTACCATATGCAAAGCAGCAGCATGGCTGAAGCAATATTTGCAGACCGCGCTGCCGGCAGCGCCGTACCTTCCCAAACCATGGCAATGACCGGGCCTGCGCCAAAAATGGTGCTGCTGTCATGGCATGGTTCTCAGTTTTACAGGGCACTGCTGGACTACAATGGGCATGGCCACATTCCAACTCTTAATGTGCATCAGATGTGAGTCGGGCGACCAGGGGCCGACAAACCTGAGGACAGAAAGGACACCAGCCCGTCGAAGAACGGCTTCCCCTCGTGCTCCGCATAGTGCTTGCCTGCCAGTGCCCGCGACGGCACCAGCACCTACGGAAGTCAAGATCATTGGCCTTTTCAGCTGCTCAGCGCACACTCTTGACTGACCTGACTGCACAGACGTCACCTGCAGTGGAACGCAACGGCATGCAGGCATTTCCAGTGCTTGCCAGGTGGTTATTCCTTGATCCAACAGGCCGGAGTGCACGCCTTGATTCCGACCAGCTTGAAGCCTCGGTCCTCAAATCGCCGAATGATATCCGAAACCTTGCCCCGGTGCACGCCGTCAGGCTTGATCTGAGGTTCGCATCACGCAGACTTAAGCTTGATATTTGGCAGCACATCTCAATCAATTGCAGCAGTGCTCGACCCTGAAGCAAAGCATTGCTTTCTGAGCCCACCATGATGAAGGACTGTTCCCGCGTCGGCTCGGCCAGAGCGCAGGAGGCGGTGCCTGCATGAAGTACAGCATCCAATTGCTGCGGATGTCCAGGGCGGACAGCGAGTGTGCAATTCTGCAAGCGGTGGCATTGTACTGGCACCTGCGATGGACGCTGCTGCGACGGCTGCAGTCCAGAGAACAGTGCTGCGTTTGGATGACTGTGCGCCCGAGGCGAGCGCCACAGATGAGAAGTTCTGGCTCCTGCAAGCAACCGCAGCGCCTGCGTTTGCAAGGAAATCGAGTGAAGGAGGTGCATTCGGCGGGGCTGGCATCAAGCGCATCTGCGCCATGCAGCTTGTGCGTCAAATTAGATGGGATCCTCCGGTTGGCGCATGCACGATGGCAAATCTACCTCACCTGCAGGTCGGGTTGACTGTTGAGCGGCCTTGCTCGCTGCGCGAATCAGTTGCCGGATCATGTTGGACACTCCGGGGATGCAAAGTGAAAGTGACGATCAGTACGCTCGTCAGGCCTGGCAACGACCCTCACCACTCGAGATGGGTCTTACGTATCACAGTAAGTGGCTTGCAAATGGCTCTGTGATATGCAATTGCCGATCCAAATTCCTGATCGAGATGACCTTGCCGTCTACAGACTGCTGAAGACATTTGGTGCGGTTGCGTACTGAATTGAGCAACAGGGATGGCGTTCCCTTGACTTTTCGATGCTCTCAACAACCCTGACAACTCGTTCACGAACCCCCCGTGATGTCAAGGCACAAAGCCTCGTCTGCAGATCCCTCTCTGCTCTCAATGCTGTAGTACCCTGAATGCGCAATGCGCCGCGCCAAGGCTTAGCCACACTCCAATGTCCCCGCTGCCTGCCTGCCATGGCCCTCCATACCAGCCGAGCTGAATCCCAAGCTGAAGTTCACAGCTTACGGCGGTGATAGCGGATGCGGCAGGACTTCGGGCCCACCACCATGGACTGGTAGTCCGGCTCCGGGAATGGGTCCACCAGCTCCATGTCGAAATTTCGCAGCAGCACGCTCCAGATCGCCTGCAATCGTTGTAACACACTTTTGATGCCCTGGATCGCTGCACATTTAGACATGCCGAGGTGTGGAGAGGTGGCGCATCACTCATTAGCAGCAATGCGTGAGGTCTGGCAGTACGCTTGAGACAGGGTTACCAAGAGGCGTGGGTGCCGCCCACAGCGCACCTTGATCTGAAGGTAGGCGAAGTTCTGGCCGAGGCAGCCGTGGCGGCCGCCGCCAAAACCGATGTAGCTGTAAGGCACCGCCTTGTCCTCCTCCCGCGGCGGCTCAAAGCGCTCTGGCTGGAATGCGTCCGGCTGCTGGAACACCGCCGGCAGCCGGTGCGAGAACGCCGGCGACGCCGCCACGATGTTGCCCTGCGGAGTGGCGGCTCGGCGTCATGAACCAATGGATGGGCACCTGCTTGCCCGACATCCTGACATGCATGCAAACGGTCACACGTGCACACACGTGTAACGCGATGCAGCTGCATCCCACATGGGAGGCCGTCTTCACAATGTCCGCTTGATCAGGCAAACGTCGTGGTGTGGCTGAGGGAAGAGCGAGGCAGCCAGCGGCAGTCAGGGTGCTCACCTTGGGAATGACAAACTGTCGCCCAGAGGAGTCGGTCACGGCAAATGTCTCCTTGACATAGCGCATGACCATGATGAGCGGCGGAAACATCCGCACCGCCTCCTGCAGGGTCGGCAAGGTGACGCGAGACCATCAGAATGCGCAGGGTTAAGCTGTGACGGACCGAGGGCGTCCCGAGAACACCAAGCGCCCCTATGAAAGATGGGACTGCAGCACATTCGGGCGGACCAGCAAATTTTGGCGACCTGAAGGCACAGCCTTTGCGATTGCGGCATGCCCAGACGCGATCAGATCGCACGATCACACAACAGCGGCAAGCAACCTGGATATTGTGGTGCAGCACGTCCATCGCCTGCAGCGCCTCCATGCTGAGCTCCTCGCCATGCTGCTCGATGACCCGCTTCTGCTCCTCCAGCGCCGCGCTCCAGTTCTTGTCCTGCGCTCGGCGGCAGTCAAAGCACCTGGGGTTGGGTCTCCGGCACAGGTGCTCTTGACGCCACCCTGGGCCGCAGCAAGTGAAGCTCTGGCATGCTGTCCCAGGCTACGCTCCAAACCCTGCACTGTCACGCTACTGACAGGGAACAGCAGGATGGTGCACTGCATCAGGATGGTGCCTCGCCGGCCTATCACGTGCCTGAGCCAGCGCATACCACAGATGTAGCAGCGCAAGCGGAGTTGCGTGCGTCAGGACTCGCTGCTTGAAACGTGCACCGAGCCCGCCCCCGGCCGCGTCGAAACTTGCATGCAGACCCGTCTGCAGCGGGTCAAAGAGAGTGGGAAGCTCCCTTCAAACCTCACAGCTCACTTTCGTGTCGAGCATCTGGTAGCCCGTCCACGAGGAGCTGATGGAGGAGGTGTGCTGCCCCGCAAACAGCGTCGCAATCAGGAAGCCCGCAATCTCCTCATCGTTGGTCGCCCGCCCATCGTACACCGCACGGTAGCGGCTGTCGATGAACGTCTGCAGCACGTCGTTGCCCTTGGCGCCCGACGCCCGCCGCGCCTGGATGACCTTGCCAAATAGCCGCGACAGCTCCTTGCGCGCGCTGCGCACGGTCACGTGCAGGCTTCAGTTTCAGTTGTGTTTGTACAGCCCAGATGCATCAGGAATGAGGCACTCGAGAGTCAGACTGTGCACAACCGCAGGGCTTACTTTGGGCACACAGGAAAGCCGGGTCTCACATTTGGATGTTTAGATGTATTACATCCGCAGCCACAGCTTCCTTTGCGTGTGTGCCTGGCTGCATAGGTCTGGCAGCAGATGCAGGAACAAAGCAGAAGCGTGGGGGCCTTACGCGTCGCGCTTGCGGTGGAACGCGGTGGGCAGGTAGGGGAACATGACGGAGATGGGGCGCATGCCATCATCCAGGTCGTGCAGCAGCGTCGCCACCTCCTCAAACATCTCCTCCCGTACCTCCCGCCCTGTGGAACAGCGTGTAGGGTTCAGGGGCTCTGCCCGCAACTCAGCAGCTCAGCATCAGAATGCCTTGGCGATGGGCATAGTTGCTCCACAGGAGGATGGAATTCAGCGCAAACGCCTGCTGCAGCGCCTGCCGGGCATTTCCCGGCTCGAGGTACTGGGGCTCATGCGAGCATGTCTTGAAGCTACTATCAGATGGTCACTCAATGAGCGACATGACGCTCGCTCTAGTGCTGTCAGCGAAACTCTCAGGTCGCTGTATGCCCTCTTTGAATCACTGCTGCCATGGACGCGCAGCAGTGGGATTAACGAGAGCACAGTAGTGAGGTCTATCATATCACGAACTGAAACGTCACGATGATTGTGGAAATCTCAAAATGACCGCCAAGCCACATCACGCACCCAGGAGTGTCCGGCTGGCTGTCAGGATGATGAGCTCCGAAAGTTCATCCTTCAGATCGACAGTGCCCTCCTCGCCCCACTTTGCGAAGAACTCCTGCGAGTTGGGCCAATGCAGCATGGAAGCAGTGGATGCATGGTCTATCCCATGCTGCTGCGATGATGACAGCTGTGCAACTGGCTTCTGCTCAGTTTGCATCTGCAGTCACACCTCTGCCTCCTGGACGAACAGCGGCACGTAGCTCTTCAGCTTCTGGGTCTTGAGGCTCTCCGCGAAGAAGCGGATCTGCTCTGTCCTGATCGAAACGTCCACATCGTACACGACGCCCGGGCCGAATGTCGGCACATTGAATTTGTACACCTGTGGAGATCCACCCATGGTCAGAGCGGCTGCGGTGTCTGCAATGCTGGAGTAGCCCACTCCTTACATAGCAACTTGCTTCTCACCTCTGTCTGGCTGAGCTGATCATCCGTCGCTTTGAAGAAGTGCGGCGAGACATGCGGCCCGATGAGGAAGGTGATGTTTTTGTGCAGCACCGGCACGGTGAACACCTCGCCATACTTCTCATACCCTTGCCTCATCAGTACCATTGGCCCCTGCACCCAAAGCGGAGCGTTTCGCTCGTTAAAGCCGCGCTCCTCGGCCAGATCAAGCCAAGTTCACAGGTGCACACGCCAGGTGATCGCCTGCACCTTGATGAACTTGAGGATGCCACCGATAAAGGGCACTCCCTCGAACACCGGCGGTGCCTTTGTCGCCAGCAGCCGCACCACCAGGCGGCTGAAGACCAACACTCCGAGTACCGATGCCAGGGCGACGAGCGCCAAGAGGGATTTCGACATGCTGCTGAATATGCTGTCCACCGAGCCGAAGAGTGCTTGATCCATAGAGCTGCCCCATGTCGTGAAGTCGCCCGCCATGACGCTGAATGTGCCAGACACCGTAAATTCACATGAGTTGGACTGTCAGCCGAACGATCTGCGGGCGTGACGCAGCGCGAGGGCGCACTGACGACGACACTGAATGTCAATGGACAAAAGGGTTATCAGTGAGGAATGAGGATCCGATTGATCGTGATCGTGGGCTGGCGGACTGACTGCCAGCCATGCAACAAGCGCTAAACCCGAAGCTCACGTCATGGCAGAGAAGTGCAGAAGAAGCCGCATCAAGCGCAACACATCGCTGAGCTATCTGTCGCAGACTTGCAGTGCAGAGGTGAGCCTTTGTGCAGAGCCTTGCGCGCCCGAGACGCCGCTGGCCGGACCTTCGAAAATTGGTCTGACTCCAAATGTCATCCAGTTTCCGGAACTGACTGGCTGACAGCTGGGAGCCTGAAGCCAAGCGCAAACCACAGCGCAGCATGTATCCTAGAACATCATCCCCCAGCAACGCTCCTGACTTGGCAGGGTGCGGCTTTCGGATCTAGTCGCGGGAAATCTGCTGCGCGCACTACCATATTGAATGGAAACCTGAGAAATCATCGACCATGTCATGGCGTGCAGGAGTCGACAGCAGCAGATTGCACAGCTGCTGTTCCGCATACCTTCCTGCCACCCCCTCAACCGCGACGAGTGAGTAATATCACAGGCTTGTGGTTGCGCCATTCCATATGATCAGCCTGTTCGCCCAATCGCGGTGGACGACCTTACCTGATGTTTCACAGGTCCCTCTTCGAGATCTCGCTACGCCTGCGGGACGGCCGGCAGACGGCGCTGCGCATCAGCCTGCCACCAAACTTTCCGCAGGTGAGCTGACCAGCGGCACGTGCGACCGCTCTGGAGTGTTGATGCGTTTCCTGCCAAACTATGCGTTCCTTCCATGCTATGCATCACCCAGCCTCTGCTGGCAGTCAATCCAACACTCATTCCTGCTCACTCACTCCCCTTACTGCAGCACCGACCGGGCCTTTCAGTCACGCACCCGATACGGCATGCGTGGGTGGATCCTGCGGGGCGGCTTGCATTCCCGTCGGTGCTGCACTGGGTGCCCTCGCAGTCCACTCTGGCGTCTGTTGTCTTGGAGGCGCTATCGGAGCTGTCCGGCTCTCAGCCAGCAGCAGGGCAGTCGTCGCGGCAACACAGCTCAGGCGAGCTGCCTCCAGCATATGATGCCCCAGCTGCCAGCAAACCTGCCTGAATGAGGCAAGGACCGAAACGGTCCTTTGCTGCACCTGGCACTCATAGGCTCCAGTGACATCTGCTGGCCTAAGCTGTCAAGAGTTGCCGGGCGCAAGCTTGCGTAACCCATTGCGGCTGGCTTCTGAAGCTGCGGTGCCATTCCTGCAGGTGGAGCGTCGCCATCGGGCAGCATCCACGGACAGCAGCACGCGCAGCAGGGCCAGGCGCGAGACTCGCAGCAGCAGCAGCACTACCAGGAGCCAGCGGTGCCCAGCGAGTTTGCCGATCTGACTGGCATGACCGCCGAGGAGCTGCACCTGCTGCTGGTGGACGAGCGTGCCTACAGGTACATGGTTCGCAAGCTCGCAGGCTACGAGTGTTTGGCGGCCCGACGCCTTTCCCGCTGCAGCCTTCATCATGTGCCCGCAACCCTGCCCTGATGCACCCACGCGCTTACACAGCGGCTGGTGCTGCAGTCGGGAGCAGTAGGTACATGCACTGGGCAACCCTTCCCTGACGCACCCATGCGCCTGTACAGCGACTGGTGCTGCAGTCTGGAGCAGTAGGTACATGCACTTGCTTGCAACACGGGCAGCAAGATGTCGTGAACACATTGTTAGAGCCTGTTGCCTGTGACTGGGCAGGGAGCTGGTGCAACGGCTGGCGTCGCATTCGGCCAGCGGCGCGGTGCAACGGCAGCTGCGGCTCGGCAATGCGGACCTCGCAACGGCCAACCTGGCCAAGGAGGGCGACATTGCGGAGCTGCGCAACCAGATCGCCATCATCAGGTGCTGCCTGCTCCAGTTGGTCCCTGCTTCATGGTGGCTTACACGCCCCTGATGATCAGCTGCAAATGCTCCAGCAGATATTGGTCAACCATCACTCGGGCATTTGTGGCGTTGGCGGGAGTGTGAGGCTGTTGGCCAGTCTGCGGCAGGCGATGACAGTGTCGCAGATTGCTTGCCTGAGACGTCACGTTGTTCTCGATTGAACCAACTACAGGTCGTCCGAATACGCTCTGGCGAAGGAATCCTTTGACGAGAAGATGGCGAGGCAGCAGGCGGTCCTGGAAAAGATCGCGCCGCAAAAGCTCATTGCCTCGCTCGCGGCGGCGGCGGAGGTGCTCGACGAGGAGGCGGACGCCCTGTATGAGAAGCTGGTGGCCGGCGACCTCGGCGTGGAGGCCTTCCAGCAGCAGCACCTCAAGCTGCGGCAGCTATATCACATGCGGGACATCAAGCGCCAGGCCGCCGAACAGACGTTGCTGTGACAATCGGCATGGGTTCCGAGCGTCGTTGCAGTGGTGGGCCGCTGCGGCCTCAACGACTGTACATTACGTTTCTGTTGGCGTTGATTGCCGATCAGAGTGTTTGAAATGGTTGATCACGCTCCTGGAAGCAGATTGTGTCAGACAAATGCTTCCTGCTGTCGGCACGGATCGGGTATGCCACCCAGTTGATAGCAGAAGCCGCGCTGCGCCCTGATCGTCGACATGTTCAAACGTTCTGGTGGTGGTGGTCATCACCAATGTTCGGGTGTTGCGCTTGTCGCAAGGGATGACATCCATTTGACATTTGCGTGAAAACTTCCGATAGCTGTCCTTCGTAATGATGCGGGCCAACGGCACCGCAATGCATCTGCATGGTCATACAAACATCATATCCTTATCTTCAGCGTTTGTCGCGCCTCTGCGGCCTTTCCAAGCCGATCAATGTCGCAGCCGGCGCCGGCAACATGATAGAGTCGTCAGGTGCAGAGACGGAGCGCTGCTCATCAATCGTGGGCTGCAATGTATTGGCTGTCCGGCTACTCTGCTCTCGAGTGCACGGTTCAAGCTCTTTCGATCGAGTGATGTCTAAGCCGCACGGCACAGCGTCGGCAGCATGGCGCAACCGCATGGCATGCAGGCTGTCCGGTGCGCTCAGAGAGCGAGTGGCTGAGACCAGGGAGAAGGCAGCATCTATACGGTGCAGGGCGGCGAAGCGGGTCAAGGGTGGCGGCAAGGAAAAGGCGGGCGGTGGCAAGGGCAAGGGCGGCGGCAGCGACTCGGCACCAGCAAGATACAAGAGCCCGGGCCAAGTGAAGGAGGGGTGAGACCCGATCCCGGCTCAAATCGGCGACCAGAACACATTTTGTCTGAAACGCGCCTTGTGATTCGCTACAGTGTGTGCGAGGGCTGCAATCTTGTCACTAAGATCTGACGCGGCGGCATGTGCAGGGCAGCCTACGAGCAAGAGACGCGGAAGATCATCCTGTCTATGGACAAGGTGTCAAAGGTGTCGCCCATGGGCAAGCCCATCCTAAACGGGGTTGGCCTTGGTGCGTACTCTCTTTCCGATGTTTGACCACTGCAAAACAGCATTGCAGCGGCGGCCGGTGCCAGGCATGATGCTGTTTCGCAAAGACCAGCCTGAGGCACCATGTGCACCCAGTGAATGCAGGCCAGCGTTTGCGCAGATGATTCGTGGAACATCATTGCGCAGGGATGTATCTGGGCGCAAAGATCGCAATCCTCGGCGCCAACGGTGCGCAGACTTGAGTACTGAGGCGGTTGGAGCAGGGCTGCACATCTTTCACGCATCATTCACTTGGTGTGTCACGCAGCTCGGCCATCTGTGAAGAGTGCACACACACATGCAGGTGCCGGAAAGTCGACGCTCATGCGGATGCTGGCCGGTAAAGACACAGAGTTTGACGGCGAGCTGCAACGGTCGCCCGGCATCACCGTGTCGCACCTGGAACAGGTCAAAACTAGGACAGCAAATCTCCTTCCTCTCTGCACCCCCTGTTGGAACGTGCAAAGAGGGTTCATACCTGACAGCAGGCCGGCTCACCATGCTCAAAGCCAATTGCGTCATTCATGCCATTTGGGCAACCTGCATATGCATTGATCTGCAGGAGCCGCCGCTGGATGACGGCCCAACAGTGGACGACAACATTCAGCCGGGCGTGCAGAAGATACGCGACATGGTCGCCGATTTCGAAAAGGTGGACAAATGCTTGCCATCGAAGCGCCGCAAGAGTAACAGTCTTCCTGTGGCATTGGGTGGCCTGCTCGAGCTGGTTTGCCTAGTTGCACTGACGGGAGGCAGCGACGCCTGCCTCCCAGGTCTTTGCAAAGCCAAGGCAGAGCAGAGACGTCCCGCCGATGCTGCAAGCTGCCTCTGAACTTCGGACGTGTGTACCTCCGGATGTGAAACCCTGAAGGTGGACGTCAACCTATAGCGCCAATGTGCAACCCCGCACATGGGCTTTTGCTGCTAACTCACAATCCCGAACGCAAGCCTCCGAATGTGAACCCACTGCAGGTGGGCGTCGAGTTGGGGGAGGAGGGCGCCGATGTGGACGCGCTCATGTCAAAGATGGACCGGCTGCAGACGGCTATTGACGCCGCCAATGGCTGGGAGATTGACCGCCACGTGCAGCGCGCCACCGATGCGCTGCGCTGCCCGCCCGGTGCGTTCCCTCTGTGTCCCTTCGCCGCAGCCTCGGCGGCGACTCAGCACAGGTGTCGGTCAGCCACACCCCTGGTGGCATACCAGTGCATCGCGGCGGGAGGGCACTGGCAGCCATTGGAGTCTCTGCCATCGACCCGCCTGGTGAGCCCCAAAAATGCCCTGCGTGTTCGGTTGCAACCGATTATGGCCTCTGGATGGAGTTGGTTCTCCAAAAAGTTCTCAGGTAGTGTGTCCCGTTTCCCCACAGGCGACGCGCTGGTGGAGCACCTGTCGGGCGGCGAGCGGCGGCGGGTCGCCATCGCCCGCGTGCTGCTGGAGTCCCCCGACATTCTGCTCCTGGACGAGCCGACCAACCACCTGGACGCAGAGTCCGTCGCCTGGCTGGAGCGCACGTTGAATGCCTTCCCCGGCACCGTCGTCGGCATCACCCACGACAGGTACTTGCTTCCTTTTCCCCTGCTGCTTGGCGTGTGCGGATGCAGGGAAGGGCCAGCGACATCGCCTACCGGGCTCGCTCTTGAGAGCCTGAGACTTCCAGGCATCGAGGGCTTGCGCTGTGGTGCCTGTTGTGACGGCTCCAGCCCAGCTGCTGAGGAAATGTCCAGGTGCACCCGCGCTCTGTGCTGGCGTCAACCTTATTGCATCTGATGCATTCTGCTTCGAGTCTTTGAAACCTGCTTCCTTTCTGTGCAACATGTACTTCCTCGACCAAGTGGCCGGCTGGATCCTGGAGCTGGACCGTGGCAAGGGCATCCCCTTCGAGGGCAACTACTCGGCATGGCTCGAGGCCAAGTACAAGCGCCTGTCGGCCGAGTCCAAGAGCCAGGTGCGGACAGACCGGCAGATGTGCAAGCAAACACCATCTGCAATCAGCTGTTTTGCTGTGGGGCCGGGAACAGAAAACTATGTGTCATCGCTCTGCCTTCACGTGAGCGAACTCACCCGTGTGGGCATGGGACATGTCGCACGAATGCGCCGCCATTCCGAGGCTCACTCTGCATGGCCGTCATGCGCATGCAGGCGTCGCTGCAGCGGCAGATCTCCGGGGAGCTGGAGTGGATGCAGCAGAACGCAAAGGGGCAGCAGAAGAAGGGCAAGGCGCGGCTGAGACGCTACGAGGACCTCGTCGAGGAGGTGCGCCATTCTGCATGTCTGCCTGCCAGTTCCCTTGTGTGCCCGTGCAGCTTTCTTCCTCGGGACGGAACGTGCATTGACATGGAGACTCCACCCCGTCAGCCCATCATCGGCTGGGGCACAGCTGGCTCAGGTTGATGATCAACAATCAGTGAGAAGTAGGGCTTCCGTCGCATCACGACCTGGCGGAGCACATGATCGGCTGATTCCCCGCCTTGCACTTGAGCTGTATCGTGAGCCGCTGTGGGTGCCAGGGTGTCAGAACCGCATCGCGCCTGCTGTGCCCCCTCCCCTTTTCCCCGCGCGCCATTCGGCAACCCCTTGCGCCTACGCTCCCCAGGCGAGGTCCTTCAACAGCAGCTCGGCGTCCATCGACAGCATCCAGATCCCGGTGGGGCCGCGGCTGGGCAACGATGTGGTGGAGGTGGCGGGCCTGCAGAAGGCCTTTGGCGACCGGCTGCTGATTGACGGCGCCAGCTTCGCCATCCCGCCCGGTGCCATCGTCGGTGAGCGGCATTCGCTGTGCTCTGTCCTATGTCCAAGACACTCCTCTATGCAGACAGCTTGCCTACTTCGCAAGCTCGACCCGTGTGTGTGATGTCACGAGGTCGCAGGCTGCAGCTCTGCTGATGCTGTGTGCTGGAGGTGTCACAGCCAGGCAGCGAAGCCCAGCCGTGGCCGAAACCTGTGTCCCATGTCTCATGCTCCAGCCAATCCTGCCTGTGCCGCGTCTGCAGGCATCATCGGCGGCAACGGCGCGGGCAAGACCACGCTGTTCAAAATGGTGCTGGGGCGGGAGGCACCGGACGGCGGCAGTCTGACGGTCGGCGACACCGTGGTGCCCATGTACGTGGAGCAGGACCGGGACCTCGGCAACGACAAGTGCGCCACCTTTCAGCCCTAGAGTCAGTCAAGTGGAGGTGATGGCGGTGGCATGCTGAAGGACGACACCAGTCACACGGAGCGCAGTAGCCATGTTTCAGGCCAGAGATGTGCATGTCGCAACATGCGCATGACTTGCGCGCATGACCTGGCGCCCCTCTGATTCTCACAGCCCAGCAGGTCACCAGCTTTCTGCACCAACCGTCCGTCGGTGTGTTGAGCTTTTTCACTGTTGCACTGCCGTAGGACGGTGTACGAGGAGATCGGCGGTGGCGCCGACGTCATCAGCATCAATGGGCGCGAGATCTCGCTGCGCGCCTATTGCAGCCAGTTCAACTTCAGGGGCTCCGACCAGCAGGCAAGCCCTGAAGCCTCCTCTTCTCAGCCTAGTAGAGGACGAAATTGGCTCTCATCGCACAATGGCATCAGATCAGCACCGCGCAGCTGCGCTGACGTCTGCGCCGACAGTGAGGTCGTGGCTGTGCTGATGACATTCCGGTAGAACGCTTGGTCTTGTCGCCCTTTGCTCATGAGTCATGTTTGCTTTCGACAGAAGAAGGTCGGCGTGCTCTCGGGCGGCGAGCGCAACCGGCTACAGCTTGCAAAGGCAAGCGCGTTTTGGGACACGGAAGCCTCCGGCATCAAGCACCGTAAAGCGTGTGGCAGCATGGCTACAGCTGCTAGCAGCCTTTCCATGTTTGAAAAGAACATTTGAGCCGCAGAAAGAGACTCCACAGCTGCCGTCTGCTGTCAAATACGTTTCGTCATGCCTGAGCCACTGGGACGCTGAGGGTTTTTATATTGACGCCACTCCATTGCGGCAGCTCGTTACTGACAGCTGACAGTCGCAAACCTTTCGTTGTGCGCCGAGCAGGTGCTTAAGCAAAATGGCAACCTGCTGATGCTGGACGAGCCGACCAACGATGCGGATGTGGATTTGTTGCGGGCGCTGGAGAATGCAATCCTCGACTGGCCAGGGACCGTGCTGTGCATCTCCCACGACCGCTTCTTCCTGGACAGGCGCGGGCTCTCATTTCAGCCCGTCAAGTCATGGTCACTGGCCGTGCACTGCCATTGTGACCAATCTGGGATCACCGAGCTTTGGTGCATCATCTTGGCATGGCGGGACTCGCCGCCAGGCCGGCGCGGCTCCTCACGCCTGAATGCAGACTACAGCACAGACTGAAGTTTCTTGCTGACAAGCCTTTCGCTTGTGCCCTGTGCAGGATCTGCAGCCACATCGTGGCTTTCGAAGGCGACTCGCAGGTGCGCACAGCTCCGCGCTGCACACCAGTGCTGATGTGACAGTCCCACATGTCCGCAAACTGTGCAACCTTTGGTGCACGCTGACTGCAACTCTCAGGTGCAGGTGACCATGTGTCTCTGACGCCATATGCCCACATGCAGGTGGTCTTCTTCGAGGGCAGCTACAGTGAATACGCACAAGACCTCAGGAAGCGCAACGGCAACGTTGACCCCAGCCGCATCAAGTACCGCAAGATGGTCCTGGCTTGAGCAGCTTGCGCAGCGGATGCAGCAGGATTTGCGATTTAACGCTGCTCTTGCAAAGCTGCCTCAAGAATCGCTTGCCAAAACTTCACTTCAAAACCTCGGATCTTAATCAAATCGCATCAACAAACCAACAATGTGTTACTCACCACCCGACACCCTCTCCTCAGCACTAACTTCAAGCAAGCTGCACCGTCAACATACATGCTGCAGGACCACCCGCCATCCGCCTGACACCACGGTAGCCTGCAACCTTTACTGCTTCATTTACGGCTCAGTGGGGTTTCCACTGTGTCGCCATGTGCTCATGCCACCCTCCAGGTGCACCACATCTGTGAAGCCCGCCTGCGACAAGCACAGGCAGCCGTCAAGGCTGATGATCTCATATCGAATAAGTCACGAACAGCGCTCATGACAGCATGCGCACAGGTGGACGGCGGCACATCAACAACCACATGCTTCCAGGCTGTGTGAGCTTCGGCGTCTGCCATCTGAACACACTGAGACGATTGCTGTGAAATGGTTCTGACGGCAGGGCGTCCCTCCCACCTGCAGCAGCTCGTAGCAGCCCTTGAGGCTGCGCGACTCGATGCCGAAAGAACGGTCCGGGTCGTCGAACTTGCCGCGGCGGCCCACGATGCCCGTCGTGAGCTTGCCGCCGCGGCTGCAGTACACAATGACCTGCTGGTCCTGCTTGAGCGCCTGCTGCGCGTCCTCTGCGAACCGCTTATTGCGCTCTGCACCAAACACAAGAGCAATGCACCGTCGTCGGGCGCAGTGTAAAATGATCCTTGAATGCGACAGTGACAGAACCACCCGCCGCCGAACCACCAGGTGTGATGATTACTCGACTGCACCCCCAGAATATTCCCAGGTTCTGCACCAGCCATGGAGACGGCATGGCACCAGACAGGCACTACAGCAGCAGCACCTGTGGCTGCCATCGCGAATGCGGTGGCCATGACGAATCGCTTGATCTTGTCGAATGTCTCCTGGCCGGCGACTGGGACAAAGAGCGGCACGTTGACGGCGTCAGGGATGTGCTCCTTTTCAAAGTCCTTCTCTGTGCGTATGTCGACGAAAACAGCGCCCTTTGCTGCGAGCTTCTTCGCCTGCACAGAGAAGGGGGGGGGACMTGGGGTCCTCGTGAWGGCTCTGGGGGCGAGGGGAGTGGGATTCCTTCCATAACCAGACACCTTGTTCTGTTGGTGGTGCACCTCTCACACAGGTATGGAGACGCAGGTGGGTGGTGTTTCGATTCGAGGTGCCGAAAGAGAAGGCACGCACCTCCTCTGCGTTCACGCTCTTCAGCCCGGCGTCGGTCAGGGCTGAGTGGATGACGGGCCAGATCTGCAAGGATGGGAATGAAGAGTGAGGTGCTCAGTGAACAGCTGTTGAAAGACGACCAACGCCATGATTTAGCAGCAGAGCCAGGTTCGGGCTCAACGCATGATGCCAAAACAGCAAGAGACGTGGCACCGCAGCGACGGGTGTGCATGCGCACAACGTAGTTGCCACCCGTTTTCGTCTCCATCATCGGCACCGTATCCCAGACCCGAGCATTAACGCGCTTGTCCTTCACCCACCGCTGGAGGTAACGACGGTGCCCACTCGAGTAAGCAAACAGGAATACCCAACAGAGCTCCATTCTCTGACAAGCAAACAGCGCATTCGCATGACGCACGGCGCATTGAGGCGCCGCATACCGCACAGCTCACCTGCAATGTACCGTCCCACCTGCGCATCGCATGGACGCATCGAGGTGAAAAGTCGTGCTTCGATCTGAGGAATTATTTGCTTCTTCAACTGTGCAAGTTTGATGGTCTTACCTGAACCCAACCTGCTGCTTTTCACCAGACTGCGCCTCGGAGGTCTCTGTCTCCGGGGCCGCTCTCGTGACTGTTCTAAGACTCCTGCGTATGCTGGGCCTGCTGACTGGAAGCCCTGTGCATAGTGAGGAGCAGACTGGCCTCCTCTGTAGGGTGGACTGGAGCAGTGACATTGCTTGATGGTCGACGGCACTGGGAGGATGCTGCGGGTGGTTGCCGGATGCAGAATGTGACTTGGCCTACTTTCGGCAAGGCCGGAATGTGCGACTGCCTTCTGGACCTTGAAAACGCCACCTGCACCTCGCCGAACTCATTGCCACGATGGCACATGCACGTGCACGCAGATCTTGCAGGACAGCTGGAGTAGACGCTGCTTGGGAACAACAGTCTTGGTGTGTGTCCTGCGCAGCGACCCAGCGGGGCCAGGCAGCACTTTCTACATGTCCTGCGCAGCAAGGCCAGGAAACAGACACGACTACAGCACAATGCTTGAAGCACTGCATTTGACGCCAACAAAGGTGGGGGAGGGCTTTGGCAGGCCCGGGGGCGAGTCGGACCTCCCCATCGACGTCAACTACGCCAAGCTCTCGGAATGGCTGGTGAGCCCCATCCTGAACCATACGCGTCCGGGCTCCAGCGGCACTGAAGCGGCGAAAACCGCACGGCACACGGTTCCAGCTGAATCAACAAGCCATTGGTGCCGCTGCAGGTGGATCGCAAGCAGCTGAGCCCGGACTGGCGCAAGCGGCTGCGCCTCATCCAAGCCAAGGTCGCGGAGCTGCCACAGGCGCAGGCGGGCGCCGATGCCGTGGCGCCGCCAGACTACTTCATGGTCCGCGACACGCGGGACCGCCTGGCGCCCGGCGCCGAGCGGAACCTGCTGGGCCAGCTGAAGGGTGATGCCGCTGAGTGGCACCGCCTCGCAGGCGCCTATGAAAAGGGAGGTGAGGGGGGCTGCCATCCTCCTCTGTCTTGAGCGCAGCTGCACATTCAACAGGCCTGGGTCTGAACCTCGCACAGAAAGCCTTCCAGTGCACGGCCTGCAAGGACGACATGGGTACGATCACTTGGATCACAGATACACTGAGAATGCACGATGAAATGTAGGCGTGTGGCTGGGCGAGGCGGCTCAGACACTGACGCGCAACGTGGACTTTGAGATCCCGGCGCTCAAAAAGGCGGCGGCGCGCGCGCAGCAGCAGCTGGTCGACCTGCAGCGCCGGCGGGAGGAGTATTTGCACAGCGCCTCGGCCGCAGCGGCCGCCTACACTCTGGTGCGTTGTGGCGTCCACTGCGGCCTTGCCGCAGCATGACACAGCCGGCGCCTGCTCCTCAGGAGTCAATACTCACAGAAGTCAGGGCAGAATCCACTGCAGCAGGGCCAACTACTCGATGATCTCAAAGTGGTGTGACATGGTGTGAGCGCCGCAGGAGTGCCGCGACCTGGGCATCTTGGGGCGGGACGTGGACGCCGAGCTGCGCGGCCTGGACCCCGTGCTGACGAGCCAGCTAGTAGAGGCCGTGAACGCCTGCAGCGATGCCGCTGTCGCTGAGGCTGTAGGGTATTACGGCGCTTTCACGGGGTACGCGCACGGCCGGGAGGAGGACGGCGGCGGCGTGGCGGAGGCCGCCGTGCTGCCGTCGCTGCGGGCGCTGCAATTGGGGGACGCGCCGCCCGGCGCAGGTGTGTATTTTCCATCGAGAATTGATCAGCGGTTCCATCTGGACAGGCTCACCAGGGCTCGCGAGCAGAGCTGCAGCAGCGCAGCAGTCGTTGGGCTTCCAGCAGTCCGAAGGCGCCCCGTCAATGTAATCCCAAGTCGTCAGTTTTCACCTACTTGCCAGGGGCACGGCCGAGCTGAGATGTTCCATGAAATTCTTGGCTGCCGGATGAGAAAACAACAATTGGTGTTTGCGGCATCACAGCACGTGCCGTCCTTGCTGCAGATGCGGCGCCAACCGCCGAGCAGGGCGCAGGCCTGCCAGGCGCGGAGGATGTGTCAGCTGCCGAGCAGCGGGACGGTGGCGGTGCAGCCAGCGGCAGCGGCGACGGCGCCGCCGCGGCTGAGATCAGCTGGGACATCGACTTTGGGGACCTTCAGGCAGCGGGGGACGGGCCGGGCGAGTCTGCGGATGGCATGGGGCAGGCAGGCAAGGCGCCGGCCGGCATCAGCTGGGACGTGGACCTTGCGGCGGCGGACGGGACGGCAGAGGCGGCAGAGCCGGGCGCCCTGCGCCGCCGCCGGCCGACGGCGCGGCCGCGGCAGAGGCGGAGGCAGACGGCGGCGTCGACTGGGGCGTGCAGATCGACAGCACAGGCGCGGGAAATGCAGCTACTGACGGCGGCGCCGCGCCAGCAGGAATCGACTGGGACCTGTCCATGGACGGTGTCGGCACCGCCGAACAGGACGACACCGCCGGCGGAGAGGCAGTGGCAGTGGCAGGCGGCCCAGGCGGCGGCGAGCATGCGGACCCGCAGCTGGCAGCCCTCATGACCAGCACCGCTGCGCGTGCCAGGTACGCTGTTGCCCAGTTGCCAGCGCGGACGCAGCGGCTGACGCCGCCAAGCGATGAATTTACGCCTTGCGGCTGGTGGCCGCAACAGCCGTCTGCCACTATCAGCCTGCAGCATCTCTGACAGCAGTTGCCCAACTGTCATCATTGCCCGTCTTGCAGCTGCAGCTGTGTGGCTGCTGCCCACACACAGGTTCAGCAATTGGCGCACAAATTCCCTGCCGCACAAGGAGGACCGGCCTTGCCTCCTGTGAGGCGTCTCTTTTATTTACGAGCATTATAGCATAGTCATTGATAGCAAAGTCATGCGCTGCAGGTTGCTGGACGACCTGCACGAGTTGCAGGCGTTTCTGACGCAGCGCGACGCAGAACTGGCCAGTGGTGCCGGAGAGGCGCTGTCTGCCGCTGCCCCCGAGTCTGTGCAGGTGCCCCTCCTGCCTGTGGTTTCCCTTCGTCAGTCTGCCGGACCACAGCAGCCCGCTACTCATGCTGCCGGCAGATCTGGCTGCCTGCTTGCTTGCTCTGGTCATGTGATGAAGCACCAGCGGCGATGCCTTTGGCGGGGCTTAGGTTGCACTCCTGCTGCCTGCATCACGGTGCGAAACACACACTGCGCGGCGGTGGCAGCATCGTTGGGAGGGCATGAGGGTCGCCCTGCTGGCCTCTTGCCGCGCAGACGGTGGGCGCCTCGGCGGTGAAGGCGCAGCTGGTGGCGGTCGCGGCGGCCATGGAGGAGTTGACGGGCGAGCGCTTGAAGCAGCTGCTGCTGATCCGGGGCAGCGGACGTCACAGGGCACGGCTGGCGCGCCACCTCCGCCAGCAGGCGGCCAAGGGCGCCAAGTTCAAGCAGTGCGACCCTCTGCTCCTTCCAGCTCACGCTGCTGGGGCATGCTTAGCTGTGTGCGCGGGTGGGATCCGGCGCACATGGCATGCTACTTGCGACCATCGGGCGTCGGCATTGCCACTCTCATTTGTCTCTGCACCTCACACCTGGTTCAGCATGAGAGTCAGATGGCAGGTGCTCTTCAGCACTACAACCATGGGTGTAACAACTTACTAAGGCTGTTCTATCTCCTGCGTTGCATTGCATGGTGACGCATGTTCTGAGGGGACATCGTTTCCGAGCTGCTTAGCCCTCTTCTCATGCAGGGCGGCAGAGGAGACAGAGGCAAAGCGCATCACGACGCAGCGGCGGCTAATGGCCGACGCGCCAAAGCTGGCGGCGCTGCTTGAGCGCACCGCCATGATTCAGCGAGAGACAGAAAGGGCGCTGTCCGCCGCCAACGGCGGCCGCATCTTCAACATCATTGGCGAAATCAACAATACCGTCGGGTCTGCGTGATAGTCGTTGGGGCCTGTTATGTGCTGAGGCGAGTGTCACTGTGAGCTGCGTCGCTAGCATAGGAGATCAGGTGAGCGTTTGCAATTGATGCTGTCCACTTGCAAGGGCCTGCAACAGCCCAAATGCTGATAAACGCTTACGCCAATGCACAAGCAAGGACAAGCACACACGTGCAGGGTGACTGATTGTCAAGAATGTTGAATACTCAGTGAGGCAACTGTGTGCCCGCCATTGGCTGTTTCGTTGGCAGCTGTGGCCCCCGGCTGCCTTCCACAAATATTGTACATGGCGATCCCCTCTTTCTCTTGAGGCTACAACTCCCCGACTCCAAATGAATATCTCGCGCCGCATCGCACCCCATCGCATGGCCCCGACACCTCAATGCCGCACTCCTGCCCAGAGCAGGCGCCACGCACCCCCTCAGCAACTGCTGCCCCAGCGGCAGCTGCTGCGACAGCGGCCGGCCGCCATACCAGCGGCCAAAATCAGCCGCCACCGCCGCCGGCCCGCCGCCCCTCATGACCAGTTTATGATCAGGCGCCACCGTCTCGGGAGCCGCGCGGCGAGCCGCCGTCGCGCGAGTCCAGGGACTTGTCGCGCCCGGGGTCGCTGACGCGGGCGTGGAAGATCTCCAGGTCGGCATCGTCGTCATGATGGCCGTGCGGCCGCGCAGTGATGAGTTCCCTGAAGTCCTGCGGCACAGGCCGCGACACGCTCACAAGGCGACTGTGCGTCTGCCGCCAGCGCACAGAGTCATCCAAGCGCACGCAGGCAGCCGCGCGAGCACAGCGCTGCTCCTGCGCCGCCGCCCGCAGCGCCTGCCCGGCGGCGGCAGGCAATGCCTCGCCACTCACAGGAACTGGGGGCAGCCACCCCTTGGAACTCTGTCTGCATTCCATGTCCACACACCATCATCCATGAAGGGCGCGGGCATCAACAGAGCAGCGCGATGTCAGCACCTCCAGCGTCATGTCATCGCCGCAGGCGCGGTGCGCCTCGTCCAACGCCGCGTGCAGCGCCTGCTCCGACAGGCAGATGTTGTCGCGGCACAGGAAGCGCTCCAGCTCGTTGCGGCTCAGGCGCCCGTTGCCGTCAGAGTCCATCGCTGCGAAGGCCTTGTCGATCCAGTCGTCCCACTCCCGGCACTTTTCGATCTGCGCAGGGCAGCACGGAACTCGGGTTGCAGGTCGACTCACGCGCATGCATGGTCAACCAATCGCTAGGGTAGTCGACCCGGAGCCGTGTGGCCGGCACATGCACGGCCAGCACATGCCGGCCCGCACTGCTGGTGATGACGAGTCACTTTGATGGGTCGTTTGCATGATGCTGCTGCCAGGCTCAGCCCCACTGCGGCTTCAGGCAGGAGGGGTTCGCATCCCTAGGATGTCACCGTTCGCCAGGTCAGCATGGCGGCCATCCACTCGTCATAGGCGATGCCATGGTCGTCCGCGTCCTTGTCGATTTGCCGCAGGAGCCGCTCCACCTTCACGAGCACACACGCATGGCGCATGGTTCCTCGACCAGTTCGGCCAGCCCTCGTCCAGCTGGCTGCTTCTACATTCCCATCATTTCGGGCGACAAGTTTCAGCGCCTCTAATACGACATGGCGCCCCTGCAAGGCAGCTCGGCTGCGGCAGCTGCCGGTCCCAAGCAATGCAGCAGTGAACCCTGCCCCATTCACTGCAGGGCAAGGGCCCTTTGCGACATGGGAGATTGAAGGAAAGCTATGCGGCCGCGCGCACCTCCTGTGCAGACAGCAAGAAGGGTTCCCCCTGCAGCCGCTCCCGCATAACCGCCAGCGGCACGACGCCTTTTCCCTCCGGGTCCAGCGCCGCAAACTCTGCGGCATCGAACTGAGGGTTTTGAGCGCGGGGCGCGCAGCGATGGCACACGGCTTGGTCGTTGACGGGGCAGGAGCATCGAGAGGCGTCTCGCGGCAGTGTCTGCAGATGGCGAGGCGCAGCAGGAAGCAAGCGCGAGACTGAGCGACCAGACAAGCACCCTGCGGTCAGCAACTCGGCGGCACTGCCCGTGCAGGGTTGCGCTGCTGCCAGCAGCGCAGCCAGCAGGCGTCGTGCAGCGCAGCGGCTGCTGGGACTGCAGCGTGGGACGGCAGGAGACTTCGCTGCGCATTGACGCGGCGCTGACTCGCCTGCATGGAGCTGCGGCGGGATGAGGAACTCGTCGGTGGCCTGGACCTCCGCCACGAGCGCCTGCAGCACCACCTGCAGGAGCGATCTTTCCTCATCCAAGCTGGTTTAAGTTCAGCGCAGGCACAGCCCTTACGAGAGCCAACCCACTGGCATGCCCTGAGGCGCCAGCCTGCTTGGCGGCGCACCCAAGGTGAGCTGGGTGGCATTTCAGCATGGGGCTTGGCATCTAGCAGCGGTGAGAGGGCAATCCCCGTTGCCAACCTCGGCACTCCCGCGTGCGTCCCCTGGGGGAAAGTGACGCTGGAAATGCAGGAAGGCTCAGCGCCCACCTGCTTGAAGCGGTTGTAACTGCCGAATCGCTGCAGACGCTGCACGAGGGAGCTGGAGAACGGCACGTCCGGCGCATCAGCCTGCAGCCGGCACGAGAGCTCGTGCCAGATCGCATCGGACTTAGGCTGGTTGTGGTGGCGACAACATACGTGCCAAGAATGGTGCAGGGCGCAAGGTCTGGAGCAGAGAACACAGAATGGGTTGACATAGTCGTTGATGCCTTCGGCGTCAGTGATCCGTGCTTTCGCGTCTACAGGGCAGTAATACCAGTGTTCGCACCTGCACCCAGTGGTGCTGCAGCGCCTCCTCTGCTGTGGGCCGCTTCTCAGGATCCTCCTGCAGGCAACCATGTTGTCGTGCACTTGCGATCCCGGTCAACACCGCTGCCAACGAGAATGCGAATCCGTTCGGATGAGGCGCCAAGTGGTACTGCCTGCTGGCCGCAGATAACGTCTGAGAACATCTAAACATCTGTGTGTTTTGCCACAGATAAAGTGTGCGGCTCGCCTGCAGCAGCGATTTGATGAACTCCTGCGCGCCGTCAGACAGCTCCGTGAAGTGAGGCCCATGGAAGTCCATCTCGAAGGTGAGCAACGCCTCGAATGCCTGCCGCCGCGACACGTTCACCCGGCCTGCATGCACGACGACAGCGGCTGCTGCAGAGGACTCTGACAACAGATGCCATCATGCAGGCAAACGCGCATGGCTGCTGTGCAGCACCACTTTAGTGTGTCCGAATGCGACAGTGTCGATGCCCGCAGACATGAAATTTGCGGCGGAAAAAGCGGCGTATAGGGCTGGCACCTGAGTACAGGTCTGCGACGGTGACGCTGGCGTCCGCAGTGCCGAAGGGCAGGCGGGCGCAAAGAATCATGTATGCCAGCATGCCTGCACCCCACATGTCCGCACTGCAAGGAGTAGCAAATTGGCAGTTGACACGTAGGTTTGAGATAAGTTATGAATGCCGCAGCAGCGTTCAAGTATACAGCCCGGGCTGGGCACTTCTTGGGCCTGCAGGTGCTCATCCTCTGCCACACTGGACAGCGTCGTTGGCACGCTCAATACCGACACAAGACTGCAGCTGTTCGTGGTAGGCACCTGTGGTTGTATTTCTGCTTCAGGACCTCAGGCGCCACGAAGAGCGGCGAGCCTGCGTACATAAGACAAAAGCAGTTGCTCTTTGATGCCTGGCTCTGATTGCCATTGTGCAGAAGGCGCACAACAGGCCCCAACAGCGTCTCGAGTCACAACCAGACAAATTCTGCCTGCAACACCACTACAGTCACTCCGGGGACACTGCTGTCTCACAGCTACAAAACCAGGTCCCCCCTCACGGGCACCTGCGCGGGCGGTGATAAACTCGCCGGGCTTGCAGCGCTCGGCGGTGCCGAAGTCGACCGCCTTGAGGGGCGAGTCGTCGTCCTCGTTGGCGAACAGAAAGTTCTCTGGCTTCACGTCCCGCCACACCACGCCGTGCGCATGAAACTGCGTGCACGTTATGCCAGAGACTGGTTGTTGGCAGAGTTTTGAGTCATTGTGCTGGCTGTCGTTTCGCTGACTGTCATCAGGAGTGCGAGAATGGCCTTCACCTGGCAGTGGAGGAAACGGTGGGTCGGGTGGATGCAAGGCAAAATTATTCTTAATCCCGACCTGGGCGATGGTCTGCAGCACGTAGCGCATGATGCGGGCGGCGTAGGCCTCGCTGTAGTGGTCGCCGATGTGCTGCCACAGCTCGCCACCTGCAAAGGTTGCGCACATGTTTTGGGTCATTGTGCAGCTGGCCCTGGACAGCAGACTGCTGCATTCTCTTCACAGCACACTGCCCCACATAGTTGTGACCCTCCCAATTTCTGGCTCGGATCCTCATGGCACTTGCCTGTGCACAGCTCCTGCACGCTGTAGACGAACTCGGCATCTTCGAAGGCGCCATAAAGATGTGCAATGCTGAGCCCGTTACCCACGGCATGGTAGATGTCTATCTGGTGGCGCAGCCGCTCGCAAAACGCCGGCGACAGGCCGCCGTCATCGCGGAACACCTTTTTGGTCCGCTTGACGGCGAACCTGCAGGTCACATGCGGAATGCTGCATGAGCAGCCGCTGCTTTGCGGTGCCAGAATGGCGGGGTCAACCGCTCGAGGCCTTGATAAAGCTCTCTGTTGCTGCGTGCTGCCGTGCAAATGCAGCTACAGATTTTATTGCATGAGTACAAGCACACGGGAGTGCTCACTTGTCACCAGATCGACGCGAGAGGCCAATGAAGACCTCTCCCTCGGCGCCGCGCCCGATCTTGTCACCCAGCGTGTAGAGCTTGTGAAAGTCCTGGCTGAAGCCAATGTCATGCTGCGCATCGCTAGCGTTACTGCTACTACTGTTCCCAGCATCGCTGTCGCTGTCACTGCCAAGCTGTGGTGAGGTGCTGGCTCCCGAGTCTGCTGGTCCTGCCTGTGACTCGGTTTGTGCAAACTGCGCGGCGGTGATGCACCTTCGAGAGGGGCGCAGTGCACCCCGCCCTGACGGCCTGTCAGCTGTTGTATGACATCCTGCTTGACTGCTGCGACTGCTGTGCGGGCGCTCAAGCGACAGATGCAAAGACCGCGACCAACCAGCCTGCAACCGATGTCCTGTGGTCATTCCGCTGTAAAGGGCATGCTCGGCGGGGAGTGATCTAGTTGTGCCAACACAATGTTGTACAGTGCACGCGAACGACTTTTGTGTCGTTTGGATGACGCCGTAACATGCTGCACCTCATATGCAAAAGCAGTTTCGCATCAGGGCGCATTCCAGACAGAGATCGGAGGCACTCGCCAAGCGGGGCATCGCAATTCAGCAGTCATTTGTGTGATTTCTGTGTCAAGGTGCTGTGGACTGCCCTTCAAGCTGTGACGCATTTCCACTGGCTTTAGATCGCAACGACTGAGCTGCAGAAGTTCAGATCCCCAGCACAGGTTCACGGCTTGTCCTGCTGTGAGGCTGCACAGGGCTGTGGAGAGGGACCATGGCAGCGTCCGACGGCAAGATCCAGCTGCAGCAAGGCCTTCTGCAGTGCGCACACTCTCCTGACCCTGCACGCGCCGCCCTGCAGCGCAGTGGGGTGCTCCCCTGCTGACTTGCGGCATGCACTGCAGGCAAAGCAGTTCAAGTGCTGCAGAAAATCTAAATCTTGGTTCTACGAGGCACGCAGGAGTGCTTCAGCGGATTCCAGGGGGCCACATGTCATATGGGAAGGCGTCACTTGGGAGAGCTGTCCATTCATGCTCAAGTGCTGCTCGCCGATGATCTGCTCGACATGTGCGGACTCTTCCGCTCCTGACATGAATGCACGCATGCTTCGCTGAGTCAGGGAGTAATGCCGTGAAAAGTAAAGCGTGACTGCGTTTGCACCTGTGGACGATTTCACGGTGAACATGAAAGCCGCACCTACATTGCTGAGGAATGTCGCCCTGCTGCTATTAGGGAGCTGGCGCATCACTACGCAGCGCATTGACTTGACGCGTGCGCCCTCACAGAGTTGCATTACCAGGGCATGTCGCCCGTGGCCCCACTTGCGCTGGCATCAGCTGCTTCCAGCTCCAGCTGGCCTCACTATTTGAATGTGCAACGCTTCTGAACTGTGCAGACGGCTGCTGCTCCTCGAACGAGGACACATTCGACCTGCGACGCATCGAAGATATCCATTTCTCGCGAAGTGTACTGCAGCGGTGCGCCAACCGGGGGACGGTGGGTGCGAGCGATATGTCCATTATGCAATAGCAGCACTCGTTTTCCATTTCCCATTTTTCAATGACCGCTGGTGCTTCAAGCCTGTTACGCCTGTTTTGTTTCTGCAGATCGTGATCCACCAGGCCAATGACGAGATGCCGGAGCTGCGGCTGACCACGTTTTACTGCCGGGACATTTTCGAGCAATTGAAGGAGGTTGGCGCTGCGCAAGATATATGTCACAGTCTGGTCAAATTGTTGGAGCTTTTCTCCCAGAAACCTGACACGTTCATGCATTTTGTGAGAGAATCACCGTGCTGAGGTTCATCAGCAACGTAATCTGACGCAGCACGATTAATTCATGCAGGCCTGGATTGCCGCACGCATAGCGACAACCATCGGCCATGAAAATCAGTCGCACTTGTGACTCTTTGCCGGGCAGTGTGGCAGAGTCGCGGTTGTGCAGTGTATATGTTGGTTGCCCACGGGGTGTCTCGTTCTGGGAACATGTTTGTTGCGTTGTAGGTGCTTGCCTCTAGAGATCGATGGATTGCCAATGAGCTTGTTCATTCTAGGTGTACCAATCCCAAGCTCCTTGACTCTGGTGCCGAGTTTGGCGCAGTGCACTCAGTTCTCGGTTTTGTCGAGTGTGGGTGCTGTCGTGGACAAAGGAGCCATGCAACGGCGGCTTGGCGTTGTTGTGCGAACTCGAAACCCAGTAAAAGCTGGATGTGCCGACATCAGGAGGCAGCGGCAGCCAGCCGCTCTGTGAACTGCGGCAGCCTTTGACTCGCCTCACTGCTCCCTCGTGTACATCTCCAGCTGAGGCAGGACCAGCTCCGGGTCGAAACCCTGCAAGGCGTCATGGCAAGATCAGCAGAGATGCCTCAGATGCTGATGCTGGCAGGCTGCACTAAAGGGTCGAAATTCCCGCAAGCTGCGCCACAAGACCCTCCGCCCCCCATCAGCTTATATGGACAGGGCATAGCTGAGCGGGGCTCACCAGTAGCTCTGCCATGAGGGACGCCGTGCCGGGCTCCATTGCGCCGTACGTCAAAAACACCGACTGCAGACAAGAGCGCGATGAGCATCTCAGTTCCTGTGTATCTTTCGCCACTGATGATGCCACAAACCACAGAAGGCAGCCTGATCCGAATGTCTCAAGGCAGGACCACGTCACCCACCTGGCGCTCGGACAGCCAGCAGCGCGCCGCTATGCTGCTAGCGATGACCTCACCCTCCGCAGAGCCGCGTGGTAGCGGGAACTGTGTCAGCAGACCCGCCAGCCTGCAGGGACGCCCATGAGGGTCAGAAGTGTTCCAAGTGCTGCAGCCAACAACAGCTTCAAGCTACCTGCGGCAGGCTTGAGCCATGAACGCTTGGCAAGGCCTGCATCCAGCAACGTCCTGGCACCATGACAAGAACTAACACACAGGGCGACACCCACCGCAGCAGCTGGTTCATCTCCTCGGGCGTGTTGCCAGCGCGGCGCGCGGCGCAGGCGTTGATGATCATGGTGCGCACGCGGGAGGCCACCTCCGCGTGCACGATCTGCACCGCTCTTGGCGTCGGCACGCCTGCGACGAAAGCAGTGCTGATTCAGAAGCGCACCATGGAGTGCCTTTGTCAGCACCTGTGCAGACGCCGCAGGCAGAACCGCATCGCATCGTCAATCAGGATATGGCAACTCGCTGCTGTTGAAAGATTATGTGAAAGAAAACAAGACGGCAGCTGCTGCGTGGTGAGCGCTCAAGGATACAGGCTCGAGAGTTGCAGGAAAATCGTGCAAGAACAAACTCACCGAGGTCCTTGGCGACGCCGGCGACGAACTGCTGCGGCCGCACGCCAGCGAGCTTGCCTGACTCCAGCGCGGCGCCCAGCGCGGCATTGACGGCGGCGCGGAAGATGCTGTCGCGGCCGCTCTCCGTGGTGGTGGCCACGCCGCTGATGCCCGCGCTCTGGCAGGTCTCCCGCAGTTCCACTGCACGAAATGGAAGGTTCATTGTGTTGAGACGTTGAGCAAAAGAAACTCCCTTCGTTGATGGTTGGATCAAGCGCCCGGGTGTGGAGGTGGGGTGTGGTCGGGAGAGGATGTGTAAAGGTCCAACGTGCACAGGCACATCATGGAGTGCAACGGCTGTCGCACCAATGGCGGAGGCAGTGTAGTTGCGGCCCGCCAGCTTGGAGTCCTCCAGGCCTCGCAAAATGCGCTTGGCTGCCTGAAGGCCCTGCGCGGCGTGATCAGCACATGTCTGAGCCCAGCACCATGGCGCGAGTATGCCGCAGGTTTTTGCAGCCATCGTGACCTATTGCCCGCCACACCACAGGGACATCACCTGCTGGCCGTGCCCTGTCGGCGAACTCAGCTCGAACCGAGCACATTCCGTTTCATCTGCGCTAGTAGGGAGCCCTGTTCACCTGCTCCTTCTGGTTGGGGTGCACATACATGGGCGGCCGCGGCTCTGACCACCACTCGGGCTCGGGCGCCAGGCTGGACGGCCGCCGCCGGCCGCCGGCAGTGATGATGCGTGTGCCCGACTCCGGCATCTGCACGCCCCTGCTGTCCGGCATCCGCGCCTGCCGCCGCTTGCCCTGCTCCGGCGGGCTGATCGCCTGCGCAGGTGCGGTGCGAGTCAAAACTACATCCTCTCAGACGTCGCCTTCAAGGCGAGACAAGACCAGACCAGGCGGCCATCCTAGGTGCACTCATGTGGCAGCAGTTGAGTGTGTCCTGAGCTCGACTGCGGCATGGCGACTGACACGATCGGCCGCAGGCTGCAGGCCGCGCACCCGACGCGACGAGGGGTCATCATCGGCCACGAACACCTCTTTGCCGCCGAGGCCGCGGTCTCGCACCCAGCGGCCCCCCTCGGCGGGCCGCGACGCGCCAAAGATTGCGGGAATCAGCTTCCGCACAAGCAGCCACAGCGCCAGACCGCCGCCCGCAATGCTCGCCGCCAGGCCCAGCCACTCGCCCGCGGCGGGCATCGCGCCGGGGGGGATGTGCCGCCGCGCTGGCGCCGCCACCGTCTCAGAGTACTGTGCCTGCATGGCACGGCAGCACCCGCTCAGCCCTCAGCCCAATTGGCGCGAGTCCCACCAGCCATCACTCAGTCCTCCCCTCAGAATCGCACTGATAACCACCCAGAGAGCACATCGCACCGCTTGTCGACAGTACGCACCCACCCTTCGCACAGGCGCCCCGGGCACCCAGCTGTTGCTGGTGCGCTCAGATTGCGTGCTGGCACATCCACACTCCGAGTGATTAGATGCACCCAGCGGGAAGGTGCCTACCACGCCGTCGTTGCCAGTCGCAGCGCGCAGGCGGCTGCTGGCGCTCTCCACCCCGGTGTGCACCTTGTCCAGCGCCAGGCTGGCGGCCGATCCCACCGACCGCTGCATCTCTGAGAACTGCGGTGCGCAAGGGTGGAATGAATGTCACACAGTCCAGCTGAGGCAAGGTTTCGATCCAGGTCGTGGGTCGACGTTGCCGGTGCGCCGTGCCACGCGGAGACGAAAGCACAGTGCTTGATGGCGGGCGCGTGGGGCTGCAACTTGCCTGGGATTGTAGGCTACCTGGCGCCTGCTCCGCCGCAGGCTGCCGCTCGACCGCCGCCGCCTGCTGTGCGTCCTCCACCTCCTGGACATCGCGGCACCAGACAGTGACCGTCAAGAAGGCGCCAGCTGGGCAGTGGCCCACGATCTGGTTTCTGGCAGATCTGGCGGATCTGAGAAGCGCCTGACCCACCTCCATGTCTGCCTCTATCCTGGGCAGCCGGCGGAAATGCCGCCGCGGCTCCCATGGCAGCCCCCGGGCAGACGCTGACGCCGGCTGCGCGGCCTGAGCTGTGAGCGCGGCCGCCAGGAGCAGCGTGGCGCCTCGAAGGGCGTGTGGGTCCAACGGCCCCATGCGCGCCGAATCGCTGTCCGGAGTGTCATTCCCGGCGATCTGGCACCGTACTGCTACCACCGGCTGTTGCCTGGACCGTGGCCCAGGTGCGAGACTTCGACACCCCCTGGCAGGCTGCAGCGCTGTCATGAGCGACACCTGCGTCATGTCTGTCAAATTCAGCCTGGAATCATGCGCTGATCGGCCCAGGAAAACGATGATGCCCAGAGCTGTGGTTCGAATTTTGATCTGGGTGGGCGCCGCACGTCCGAGACCCGCACGAGCGAGCGCAGAAACTCGAACGATTCTGTGAACGTGCGTCCGGGGCTTTGGAAGCTTGCATGTGAGCGGCGCAGCGCGCACCTGCAACCACCTGACCTGCAAGATCGCGCGCTGGAAAACCCGCCTCAGAGCCTGCTGGCAGTCCCGTGGTGTCGGAGGCTCGGAGCTGGTCAGCTGGAGCTGGGCGCGCGCATCAGCCCGACAGATGATCAACTGCTGAAGTTCTGCACCAAGGCAATCATAGTTACCTTTCGTGTGGGTAGTTCGACAAGTGATCGCGCAGCTGCTTGCACAGAAAGAGTATTTGAAGTGCGGCCGAGGTCGATCTGAATAACTATTGCAACCTCACGGAGCACAGTAGCGGCAGCCATGTTCAAAAACACCTTTCAAAGTGGTTTTCTCAGCATTCTGTACTCGATAGGCAGCAAGCCACTGCAGCTATGGGACAAGACAGTAACAAACGGGCACATTACGCGCATAACTGATGAAGACATCCAATCTTCAGTGCTAGAGGTGGCGTCCAACAACGTCGCAACGACCTACATATCGTGTCCAGCCGACCCGGCGGCCACACTCGGGGTCAAGCTGCCATTCCTGGTTATGGTGGTGCGGCATTGACCAGCAGTCCCTGCCGCCGTCAGGCCTAGCAGCCACCATTTGGTCTATGCTGGGACGCATCACATGCTGAAGCAAAGCTTTATCTCCTGCGCACGCTCCCCAGACATGGGGCAATGCCTGTCAATGCAATCCCTGCGTGTGCCGTCAGCAGTCAAGATGGTGCACGTCGGGGGATACCTTCTATGTCCCACCCTGCAGGTCAAAAACCTGAAGCGCTACTTCACCTTTGAGGTGACCATACTGGACGACAAGAACGTTCGGCGGCGCTTCAGGGCTTCGAACTACCAGTCGGCAACGCGCGTGAAGCCGTTCATCTGCACGATGCCGATGCGGCTGGATGAGGGGTGGAATCAGATACAGTTTAATCTTGCAGAGTTTACACGGAGAGCGTACGGTGCGCAGACCTGCTGAATCATTTCAGAGTCAGTCCTGATTCCGAGTACGTTTTGCGCAGCGTGATGCGGATTCAACGGCAGCACCACAACTGTTCCTGAAAAGCTGCTGTGCACCACCTTGAGTCTCGAATCTCATTTTCCTGATCTAAGCTGCTGTGACACTGCAGGCACAAACTACGTGGAGACTCTGCGGGTGCAGCTGCACGCCAACTGCCGAATACGCCGCATCTACTTTTCTGATCGCCTCTACACAGAGGAGGAGCTGCCAGCGGAGTTCAAACTGTTCTTGCCGCTCCAGGCGTCAGCGGCAACGACGTAACCTGCAGTCACGAATGTGCTGTAACTTGATGTGAAAGAGAGAGCGTTTTGTGAGATGGAGTGACACACATCTGCCGGGTCGTTTGCAGCAAGATGATTCAGCGCTGTAACTGGGTCTGGCACTGCCGAAGCCACACCTGTCCCGTGCCGGCCGCTTCCTGTGAAGACAGATGGCGCACAAATCTCTCCTGCCGTCGGAACCTACTGCAGGTTGGCATCGCCTGCCGCTCCTCGCAGCCCCTCGTCACCAGTCAAACGCGCGTCCAGGCTGTCCAACCGCTGGCTATGAAAGCACATCAGATGCTGGACCTGCGCGGCGTCATTGAGGATGCATATGAACACCTGAAGTTGAAAGTTCATAGGCCTGCACTTGAAGTGACAAAAATCGGGCAGAGTGCCGACAAAACTGTGGAGCTGATGACAGCTTGCCTTCAGCACCGCATCCTCTAGCTGCTCTATCCGCTGCTGCTGTTGCTGCACCAGCGACATAGTGCCTCCACCGGCAGCATCATCTTCCGCCGGCGCCCGCTGCTTGCAACTCCCCAACTGCCACCTGCGTTCAGGCAGATATGTCTAGGCTCCCTGCTCAACTGCTCGACTCAGCAGTCAGTATCGCCTACGTCTCTAATCAGAGCATCCAGTGCCCCAGACATTGCGCGGCGCAATTTGCACCAAAACCTGCCGACTTCAAAACACGATGGTCAGAGCAGCACAACCTACACACCAGCCGACCTGCGAACCGACGCCGCGTCCAGCAGGAAGCGCGATTGCAGGTGCCGCAGGCCCTCCTCCATGGCCTCGTAGCACCTGCCTACCGCCGTGCCGCAGGTGCCGCACAGCATCGAGATGTACGTCCTGCGCTTGAACATGCGCCAGGACCATTTGCTACTCATCATTGACGGCTCCTGGATCAAGTTCGACGGCCTGCAGCAATTGAGGCTCTGAATATGTCGTACCTGGTGTTGCCGGAGGGGAGGTGCACCTGCTGCTGCACATTATCGATGGTCGCATTCTCCACGCCTGCAGGCGAGCGCTTGGCACTCGGCTACATGCCTCATGTTTGCTTTCGATATTCAATGCTCTTGCTCTTCTATTCCAGTACACGGAAGTAACACAAGGTCTCGCTTGCCGTTCACGATGAATGCCCCCAGCTCTGCCGCTTCGCCGCGCAGCTCATGCGTATCGCTGATGATGGTGTTGCAGCTGTTGCACAGCAGGACCGCCGGCGAAGATGATTTTGACATTGTTGTTTAGAAGGAGCACAGGCTGGATCAAGCTGCATACAAGAGGTGTGTCAGCCGACTCTAGATTGGACAAGATGATCTGAAGACGAGCGGCCAGCGATTGGTGCCAAGCAGGCGTCGATGGCAGCAGGATGTAATGGAGTTGACGAGATTCGACACAGGCGTGATTTGTGTGTTCAGTAGGGAGACTAGACGACATCGCGGAATGGATCTTGTCCGTGACGAGATGTGCTGGTGCAGTCGCAAGTTGCAAGATTCTCTCGCTCGCCGAACACCTTATTGGCCACTCTGTATGACCAACTGTGCACTCGCTTAGGCTCGCCGGGCATCAGCAAGTTGCAGTCGGACAATCCACCAGCGATGCACACTCTGTAGAAGGGCAGTCAGTGGCTTCTGCTCCTGCAGACCGCGAGGATGAACCTCGTACAGCAAGGTGTACAGATTCTGGCTTGCCCCGACTGCATCGCACTGTGAACACCTGCAGGTTGAATGCTATCATATTGTCAGGCACTCAGACGGATCTCTCCTCAATGGCAATGCAGGCACACAGGCACTCAGAGCGTGGTCTACTGTGGACAGGCATAACCCCCAGCAAGCCTTTCGCACGCGCAGCCATGCGCCGCACCGCCTCAGCCGTTCTGGCGCCCCATGCGGCAGCGCGGTTGATACCTCAAGTGCCGTCAGCGAGGTGCAGGCAAGCCGGCCGCGACACCAGGACGATGCGCACAGCCGCTGGTGGTTGGACTGGCAGCATCCGTCGCAGCCGCGCGTGCACTACTGGCAGAGGGGATCTCGCGGGCCGCCCATCCTGCTGCTACACGGATTCGGTGTCGGTGCGCGCTCATGATCTGCTTTGGGTGCTTCTCCGGGCTGTTGCAGCACCGACTGTGCTCATGCTGAAGCTTCCAATGTGCTGCGTTGGAAGGCGAGGCTGCAATCTGCAGTCAGGCCTCTGTGTTTTGCTTGCATCCAGGATGCTTTCACTTCGGCGACTTGATGCACGAGTTGCACGAGGACCACCGCCTGTGGAGCCTGGATTTTTTGGGGCAAGGCCGCAGCTGGCCAGAGCGGCCTGAGGGTTTGACCTACTCAGTGGATCTGTGGACCCAACAAGTCAGCGAGTTCATACGGTGAGCTGATCTGCCTTTGACTTGATCGAGTGTTGCGCTTGTTGGGCAGGCACATCAGTCACTTAGATCTCCTAGTCGCTGCGCACCTCGACAGTAAGCTAATGTGTTGCAGATCCGAGATTGGGGAACCAGTCTTCCTTGCCGGCAACAGTCTGGGCGGCTTCGTGGCGGCGTCAGTAGCCACCCATCATCCTGAACTTTGCCGGGGGGTGCGCCTCACATTATAGCTTGCAAATTCCCATGCCAGCGAGTTGCAAGCGATGCAGTAGGTGCTAGCAGCAATGCGTCGGTGCCTGGGCTGATGACGCAGCATATCATTGTGTCAAGAGTGTCATGCTCGACCCTGCTCACATCGCCTTTCTGCCTCCTGCAGACGGTCTTCTTCAATGCCACACCCTGGTGGGCGTTCAACAAGCCCAGCGGCCAGATTACTGCAGAAGTGGTCGCCGCAGCCAGCGGCCCAGTCGCCGGGGCAGGAGTGGCGGCGGTCGTTGCAGCGGGAGATGTTGCAGCCGCCGGCAACCCGCCTGACGAGTCAGCTGGCAGGCCGCAGGACGCAGGCATGCTTCTTAATACATGCGACACGAATGCCTCCTGACAAAACAGGCGCACTGGAAGCGATGCAATCGTCTGGTGTCAGCATGCTAGCCGGAGCTCGGGCATCACGAAGAGTGGACGTTTTGTTGCCCCTTCAATCCAATGCTTTTGCCCCCACTGCTTCCACAGAGGCAGGCAGCAGCTCGGACAGCGGCACAGCCAGGAGTCCTGGCACCGTCAGCACTAGCAGCGACAGAGGCGGTGGCGGCAGCTGGATCTGGACCGGCAGCGTGCCGGCGCCGGGCTGGGTGCGGCGCGTGGGAGGCGGACTGTGGGACTACCTCCGAAACGCCGAGACCATCCAGAAAACCCTCCAGCAGGCAGGCTGCTGGCTTCGCACCCTGCTTCGTCGTCGCATCCAACCTCTTTTGCAGCAGCAGGCTGCGGCTGGGACGCCCTTGGTTGAGGACCACCATCCCTGATGTTGGCACTTCGCGGATCATGCTGAAAGGCGAGAAAAAACTCGCAAGGGCCGGCAGCTGCTGTTCAGCAGGGACGCTCGGGACTTCTGAGCATCAGTCCATGGTAAGAAATCGGGCCTCGGGAGCAGCACCTATGAAAGTGCAACTTGCTGCACAAGCAGGTATACGCTCGCGAGGAGCTGGCTGACAAGGCGCTTGCGCTGCGCATTCTGGAGGCGGCAGGTGTGGGCAGAGCTCACCCCTCGTGCCGAGTGTCACTTGCATTTGATTCCCCTTGCTGCCACAGTCACACGCTGTTCGGGTGCGACACACGCCACACACACTGCAAGGGGTCGAGGCCCATCGCGAAGCGAGTGAGCCATTGACGCCCGTGCTGCTCGCAGACAACCCGCTCGCCTTCGACGCCTTCCTCAGCATCCTGTTCGCGCCGCAAGCCACCGCCGGCAGCTTTGACGAGATGCTGCGCGCCATCCAGCGGGCTCGGCTGCCCATGCTTTTGGTGTATGGGCGGGAGGACCCCTGGGTACGCTCCATATGGGGCCAGCGCATCCTGCGCGTCGTGCCTGAGGCAGCCTACTACCAGGCAAGAATGTCCACATCTCGCTCGCGACACGAGCTCAACATGCTCAGATCCTCTGCGGTAGTGCACAGGCTCGCTGACACACCAGATCTCTGACTTCTGTCTGTGGCCAACACTGTGGCCACTGACGGCTGGCGCTGCCGCCACAAGGGTTGGGCGGGCGTTCACAAAGTGCACCCGGCGTCATCGCCTGGCTGTGATAAGGTGCAATGCCGCGCGCAGGTGTCACCCGCCGGCCACTGCCCGCAGGCGGAGGCGCCAGAGCTGGTTGGCCGCTGCCTGTCGGCCTGGATACAGCAGACGGAGGCGGGCGGTGCGCCGCTGCTGCAGGTCGGGGAGGAAATGAAAGACTCAGACGGTGTGGTGCTGCGGCGCGCGGACGATAGCCCCACCAAACCGCTCGAATGGGTGATTTATGCGGTCTACCGCGCCACCGCTTTCATGCAACGGGCGGTGAAGAGGGTGGTTCGCTGACGTCCTGCAAAGTGCATGGCAGCCTTTTTTACGCCTTCGGTTCAGATCTGAGTTGAGTTTCAGAGGTGAGTGTGTGTTTTCAGCACTGCCTACAACTGCTGTGAGGGAGGTTTAATTCGGGCATTGGTGCAAACTCATGGCTGCGGTGCTGCCATCTCATTCTGCCGGGCACCTTTGCAGTGTATCTGCGACATGGTTGGCACCGTGCCCACACGTATCTGAAATGGGCAAGAACGTCTGTCCACCTTGGAGTTCGTTTGTATTGTGACGGGAGGTTAGTCTGTTCACTCGCCGACCTCGCATGACTTCATCCTGTCCGCCTGCGCTCTAGCTGGGTTGGCTCTCCTGAAGTTGCAGGGAACCTACATGAATGTGTTCGCCAGCCACCGCTTAGATAAACCCGCTACAGGGACTGCGAGTTCTCACCGAAACCGCACAAAGAATTTTCGAGGTGCAGGCGGCCATTGTTCGCGTCCGCACGGGCACATGCAGCGCATCTACGCCACAGGCTTCTTGGGTGACACCTCTGCCACAGTCCTGACGCCCGTGTTGATCGCGGCGCCTACCTTCGACAACCCCGGCACCCGGCTGTGCCAAGGAGGTGCACTGTTTGCAAAAGCTCACCGGTCGCTCTGGCATGTATGTCCACGACATGCAAGTCTGAATGATCATTGTTTTGGAGCGCACGCTTGCGAGTCGCCCTCTGACTGACTCTCTGCAGGGTTTGGCATTTGCGGCACCATCACTGCGAGCGGTTTTCTGTTCTGCTATTCCAGCGCTGTTTTAAAAGGCTCAGATCAGCACGACCAACGTCCTGCCGAGGTGTTGCAGTCAAAAGGTGGGTCCTGCAGCGATAGAAGCGCTCCTGCATGCTGTGCAGCACAAAATTCGTGCCATTCTGCATGCTCAGATGATGCACTTCCAGACTTTGGGATCGCCCCGCAGAAATCGCCACTGGCGTTTCAGCAGCTGCCTTTGGCTGGGACCACGTCGTGGTATCAAGCGCCGACGGCGCAGTCAGCTGCAGTGCAGCACCCCGCCCAGGCTTCGAGCGTTTCGATGTTGCCAGCACGCACGGTGGGAGCAGCAAGGATGATGCAGCAGGCTCTGCAGCTGAGAGACTGAGCATAGGTGAGCCCTTGGCCGCCGTCGCAGCCGGAGAACAGCACAGGTGAGGCTTGCTTCCATCTCGACGCCCTGCTCTGTGCAAGAGGGTACCCCCTGGGCACAGTCATCTGGACCACTGACCAAGTACGAACCGCCGGCACGTTTCAATTGCTCATCTCTGCGCAGCCTGGCGGTGACAGAGAACGGCGGCCTGTTCGCTTGGGGTAGCAATCAGGACGGGCAGCTGGGGGTCGGCAACCGCGGCAATGGCTGGCAGCAGCCGCTGCGGGTGACGCTGCCACGCGGTGTCGGCGGTGCAGACACGGCGCACCACGTCGTGCAGGTCTGCTCACGACCGCTTGTGCCCGTGGTGTTTCGAATGCGAGACCCTCGTTGCAGCAGCAGCAAATGCTGAAAGGATGCCGGTTTTAGAGCAATCGCCGCGACCACGGCAGGTGGTGCTTGATCGCCGGCGCTCAGGTGGGCTGCATATGAAAGAGGGAACGGCCTCCAGGCCTTTCCGGGAGGCCAGGGACAGCAGACGTTGCCTGAGACATGACACCTCACACGTTATGGTTCTTCGACCATCACTCAGGTGGCCTGCGGGGCGCGGCATTCATGCGCGGTGACGCAGGCCGGCGCGCTGCTGGCCTGGGGCTGGTGCCTGCATGGCCAGTGCGGCACCGGCGGCGTCTGCGGCAGCGTGACGGCGCCGATACTGGTGCTCATGCCGCAGCAGCTGCGATGCAAGCAGGCAGGTTCTCTCTGCCTGCTCCTCTGTGATTGAGTCCGAGCCCACCTGTGATGGGCTGGCGTCTGAGCGTGGCCCCAGTCCCAACACTTTTTGCATCTTTGTGTCAAGCATCCCGGCGCACAGTATGAGGCCTGGGCAGTGCAGGCAAACTTGCAGAGAGGCATGCGAGTTCGAAACCTTGCATCCAAATTTGGGCACATGGTGCAGGTTGCAGCGGGGTTGGGCCACACCGTAGCATGTTTCACGGACGGCAGCGCGTACAGCTGGGGCCTGAACTCCGATGGCCAGCTGGGCCTAAGCGACGACTCGGCGCGCACCAGCCCCCACCTCGTGGACGCCGCCGTCCTTGAGAATGTCGACATTGTGAAGGTGGCCGAAGAGATTGCGCTTGTGCAGCCGTCGTGGAGCTTTTCTGCTGGGGACGCGCCATGTGTCGAGCCATGTTCCACCTGCGCAGTGGTTTAGCAGAGGCAACACCCTCACATGCTCCGCAGCCTATGAGCATCAGTCGCGTGGCGATGGCCACGTAGTATCTTCTGCATGCCGCAAGAGCATGAGTGTGTCTGGTCTGGTCTCGCAGCACAGAGGCCATGGTCTGTTCGTAGGTGGCCTGTGGCGCACGGCACACAGTGTTTCAGACCGCCTGCGGTGAGGCCTTTGCGTGCGGCTGGGGCAAGTGGGGCCAGCTGGGCACAGGGGATGCAGTCAGCCGGCGGGCGCCTGTGAAGGTGGTGCTGCTGCCAGGCGGGTCGAAGGTGGACGACATTGCCTGCGGATGGTGGTCCTCGCTGCTGTTGATGAGGTCAAGCGCGTGACCAGATACAGCTGGACAGGCACTTGCTCTTGTGCTATTCTGTGCTTGATGCCGTGAGGCGGAGTGCCGAGGTCTGAAGCATTATGCGTGAACGCGCTCCCCATCGAAACCCGCCAGTGGACTGCCACGAGCGACCATCCTGTGACCTTGTGCAATGCAGACCAGCATGTGACTTGGCAATTTCACACAACCAGCGCTGCCTTGTCATTAGGAACGGCCTGACCGTCATTGCAACCATAGCAATGACAGTCTGTATCTCTGAGGTCTGGCTAATATCTGAGGTGTTCCAAGCCCTGCGAAGCACACTGGGATGCACCTGAAGAACCCAGCTCCAGCTGGATGTGCAACGGGAGGCTGCCAGAGCTGACGTAAAATGTTGCAACATGCGTCGACTGGCAGGCTCCGCCATCGTGGCCAGGCATGGCCGGCTGCTCCGGCTGTAAGAGATCTCAACCCCTTTCTGCCGCCTGCAGACTTCTTGGAGGCCCACGCACGTACAACCCGCCTTTCTCCATATTTGTTCACTGCTTGTCGTCTTCGTCCTCATCGTCCGAGTCCCGCCGCCGCASCGGCGGCGCGGCGCCGTCGTTCGCCGACACCCGCTGCCGCTTGGCGGCAGGCGCGGCCGCCGCCGGGGAGTCCTGGTCCTGCCCCTCGCCGTACTGCCGCTGCTGGTGCTGAATGGCCGCTCGCCGCAGCTCCAGCTCCTGTCTGAAGATCTGCGCACATCATGACTACACAGCTTCAGCAAGGACGGGGAGAGGCTGGGCATCTGGTCGTGTTACCACAGCTGCTGTGCAACAGAAACCCCCAGTAGAAGTCAGCCTTGACCTGATCGCAACGCAGGAGTGAGCATGATGGTGCTATCAGTCCTGCGCATATTGATACGTGGTCAGCGACAGAACCTGGCACACCTGGCCGTAGCCGCCCCGCCCCTGGTCAAAGTCCATGCGGTACTCGTCTCGAACCTGGAAGCATCAGCACACTTCGTCAGATACTGAAATACACCTCGACGCAATCCGGGGCAAGCAAGGAGGCAGCAACGATGGCAGAACCACGCGTGAGCGTCACAGGACAGCCTGCTGCCGAGACTCTGCAGAGCAGCGCAGCACCAGGGCGCAGGAGGACAAAGCGACGGCCGCCGATCACCTGGCCGCCGGAGCGGCCGCGCCCGAACTGGCGGCCCTCCTTGAAGCCCCAGTCGAAGTCGGCGCGCACCGGCCGGTCGTCCAGCGTCATGCCGTTGATGTACCTGAAGGGTTTACATGCAAGGCGCGTCAAAGCAGCGAGGGCGCATCAATGGATCTGGGCACGTCAGGCCCGAAGATCACAGCCGAAGAGTGCTCCGCCAGCTCCGCCGTCTGCTTGCCCTGCACGCAGACAATTGCCGCAGATCGCCGTGCGGCCAGCATCCCGCACTGCTGCGGCTCACAGCGAGCCTGGTGCGTGCAGGCCCCGAGTGTGCGGCCTCGCGCGGTGGGGTCTAGCAAGGAGCGTGAGAGAATTTGAGGGTTTAGGGCGCGCACTTGACGCAGTCCTCGGTGTCGGGGCGGGTGTAGTAGACCACGAAGCAAAAGCCGCAGGGCGTCAGCTGCTGCTTGTCCAGCCCCATTACGATGCGCTTCACGTCGCCCACCTTGGAGAAGACCTGCAATGCAGCGGTCGGCAGCGGCCTGTTGGCAATTTCACTTTGAAACACAGCTGCAGAGGCGCCTGCGGCGGCAGGCTGCATTTGACCGATCTTGCTGGTCCGTGACACTTGACACCTGTGCGCGCGAGTTGACCAGTCAACATCTCGAAAAGTTCACAATTTGGCACTTGCCGAGGGACAAGATTCCACCTCGTAGATCTGCTCCTCGGTGGTGAAGAAGGAGAGGTTGCCGACGTACACGGTGGTCGACATGCGCAGCGCCTGCTCGAAGGCCTCCTGGCTGCCCTCGAAGCGGCGGTCGCGGTACTGCGAGATGACCGGGTCCAGTTGCTGCGGCCAGGACACAACGAGCGGTTCAGCTTCAGGGGCTGCGTGCGGCACCTTGGACCTCCGGGGCGGCGCATACATCCCGCTGGAAGCACTACAAATCGCGTTGCCAGGCAACATATATCTGGAGCCGGCCAGCACCAATATTGCGTGCCCGCCCGAGCACTGGATGTAAACTGTTTGTGCGCCAAAACTGCATCAAAACAGCAGGCGATTTACTGCGATGCAGGGCAAGGTGGCACAGTTGGCAAGTTGTCGGCACACAGCGCGCCTTCAGCAGGCGCGCCATAGTGCCGCCAGACGGCGGGCTTCCCCCGCAGCGCCTCTGGCTGCTGCTGCGCTGCGGCTGCTCGCCAGGATCGGCTCCCGCTGTCTCTCTGAGGGAACCGAAGCGTTTGCTGCCGCCCTGTCGCAAATGCTGGCGGCCGCAGCGGCCACTAGCACTCGCCCCTCTAGACGGGGCGAGCTGCGTTGTCAACGCCGCTGCTGCAGCTGCAGCTGAATTAGAAGCCAAGCTCCTCCAGCAGGACCCTGATGTCGTGAAGTGGCTGCCGGTCCACGACAATGCCGCCAATCTGTTATGAAACAGATCGACGCTTCACAACTACTATCAGATGACCAAGGGCAAATGCAAGCCTGGAGCACTGGTGCACTATCGAAAGGTAGTGCCACTGCGCAGAGGCAATCGCATCGGTGATGTCCATGTCCTACTGGCGTCGCAAACAGATGGCAGTCTCATCGCAGTAAGGGACATGTCAAGGGGCGGGCGGCACCGTGTTGCCGTCGGCGTCCAGGTAATGCAGCTCCGGTCGGTGCGCAGGAATGCTGCAGGAGGGCAGCGACAACAATCAGTGACAAGAATCAAATAGATGCACGTGATCGACTGTCTGGCCTTCCTGACAGGGTGCATCAGTGGCACGCAGCAGCGGGTGAGCAGCCCAGGCTGGGCTAGAGTTGAGGACAATGAAAGGCGCTCACAAAACGACGGTGACGTCGGGGATCCTGTTCAGCTTGACCTCGTTGTGCAGGAAATTTCTCAATTCGCCCTGCAAATTGAGACGGCAGCCGGGGCACGACTGCGGAAGTAGGTGCAAGGTCACAGTGAGGCAGCGAACATCAGCGATGAGATCAGCTGGCAGATGGCATGCAGGATACGTTTGCTTACTTGCACAGAGCCAACCAGCTGCAGCAAGGCACAGTGGCGGGGCGTGCGCGGAATGGGAGGGGGAGTTGCGCACTTTGAACTCCAGCCGGTCGATGCGCTTGAGGAGTTCGAGTGGAGGCACCGGCAGGTTCGCCTCGGCAAGCTTGCACACCAGCAGCACCTGCGGTCGTCGTCGGATGTGGAGCTCAGAACTGCCAGACTGGGGGATCATGTCGGTGGACGGCGAATTAGCGAGTGCGTGTGCACGGCGAGCATGGACCGCGTGCAGCTGCAACTCACCTGGAGAAACAGTACGGCGGCGATGCGCTTCATGCTGCTGCAAACGGAAGAGTGACGCTGCTCATGACTGCTCGTACGCGCAAGTCCCTCGGCTGCATCTTCCCCCCCTTTCGCGGATGTCCAGTGATGTGTTGCTTGCTGTCGCTTCGAATCGGCTTCGAATTTGCATTACCACCGCAAGTGCATGTCAATCCCAAGAATCTGTGACATGCCCGCGCCGCTTGCGCTGCCTGCCAAGCCAGTTTGCCTTCCTGCCGGCGGTCGCGGCACGGCGGACTGGTGTCCAGTGCTGCAGTCCCACGTTGGCAGCGGCAGGGTGGGACGCAGCAGAAAGCTCCTTGCTTCCGCCCTGCCAGGACTGCAGGTCAGGCACCGATCAGCAATGGCAGTGCCGCCCGCTGCATGCTTGCACGCGGCACAGAAGACGCTGCACTTGCTGCGGCACGGCGAGACAGAGATGAACGCGTTTCTTGCGAGGAGCCCCGACAACTATCAGGACCCACTCATGTGAGTGTCTGTAGTCGGTGTTGGTGTTCGGCGCCGTGCACTCTCTGACCGTGGAGGTTGGCGCCTGCTTATGGCCGCGCTTGATTGCACTGCAGCTCTAATGCAGGTACGACACCGTCTTGACGCCAAGGGGCAAGCACCAGGCTGCGGCCGCCGCTGCTTTTGTGCCACGTTTGTCACCGCCGCCCGAGCTGATCATTTGCAGCCCTCTTACGAGGTGAATCGCCAACACAGCGTCCACACATGCCTGCCGAAACCCACTGCACATCGCATGCTGTGGGTCTGAAGCTGCATTCACCGCAACCTCCTGATTGACCTTTATTCACACAAAGCGGACCCTTTTGTGCACAGGGCACTGCAGACGGCTGAGTTGGCTTTTCAGGGTTTCGAAGGCAAGCGGATGGTATCACACTGGGCCTCGGAGCGGCTGTACCACGCCTCTGACGTGCGCAGCCGGGCTCTGTCCCGTTCTGCTCTGCAGATGGGCGCATATCCATGATGCGCACAATGATGCGCACACAGGCAAAACCCATGTGCCTTCCCTCTGTACCTATCTGTGCTGGTTTGATGCACAGGTGGGCAGACCCAAGGCAGAGCTGCTGGCGCAGTGGTCGGCATTTGACTTTGCCGCGCTTCCAGACGACGCCTGGTGGCACACTGACGATCCTGAGGATCTAAGGGCCGTCTCCCTGCAGTCTGACGGTGGGTTCCTTGTTAGTCTTGCGCATGGTGCTATGGTGATCGCTTGTCATGCACACCGAGAAGCCTCCAAGCGTCAGCACCAGCTGCAAGCCACAATAGTTGATAGACACAGTAACTGACGTACTTCGTGCAAATGCAGACAGTTTCGACCGGCGCATGGACAACCTCCGGACCTTGCTGCTGAGCCGCCCTGAGAGCTCGATTGCGCTCGTGTCGCATTGGGGGGTGCTGGCTGCGCTGTCAGGCCGTAGCCTCGGGAATGCAGAGTTCCACACGATTCGGACGTGAGGCTCTGATCCTGGACGTCGCCAGGGCGGAAGGTGCTGGCACATTCACTGAGACTCACTCTTGGTGCTGATTGATCCATTCATCAGTACTGTTGTGGTGACACCAGCATTCCACCTTTGATCACAGGCGGTAGCGAGGGCTGGAGCACAGCATGCTCAAGCATTTGTTTCGAAAAGTCTCCAGCGCTGTTTCGCCAGCGAGGTTGGTGTAACAACCGTTTTGGGTTCCAAGATTTGCCAAGCTGCCAACTTTGATTGCTGCGGAACCGTACGAGTATGCAGAACCAACGGCGAAATATCCGCCGTCAAGAAGTCATGCTTCGCGACACCGCAGGAGTTGCTACTTTGAGTCGAAAGTCCTGCCAGCCAGGGGAGTCGCAATCCGAAGCTAGGCGAGTACCTACCAGGTGAACCAGTGTCAATGGTCAATAACTTTCTCGAATCCTGACTGACGTTCTGATCGGCGGTCAATTGATTGAACTGATGGGATTGTCTCGAGGCAACCGTTGTAGAAGCTCTTACGCAGAACCAAGTGAATTAGTAGTTTTAGCAGTAGTAATAGCAAACTTCAACACTTCAACACTTCCACACCTCGTACGCCAGGCTGACATCGGCAAAGTTGCTTGTTTATCCAGAATCCAGTTGCCAGCCGCCTGTCCAATAAACAGCGATAGAGGACAGGCAACCCCTTCGTTCCCAGCTGTATGCATAGTGCAATGCTGTAATTTGCATCGGGCATCTTCATAGAAGTTGGTGCCACCACGAGCGGCGGGAAGTCAATCCTCGTCATGACCCGCCTCATCATCTGCAGAGAAGCACCGAGGACGGGAACTCAGATCCCACTACCATCAGCACTCATGCCCATACATGCGAGCAGCAAGTCGAGTGGCCCTTCAGCCGCCTTTAAAGCAACTCGGGCAGCTCCATACAGCAGGTGGTGCCATACCCTCATCAGAAGGCGACAGGCCATAATTGCTGTCGTCGTCATCGTCGAGCAGCTGGCGGCGGTTCGAGTAACGACTGGTCGTCAGCGCTCGGGGCATGGCGGCATTCTGCATGAGCATTGTACAATGAACATCTGCCCCGTTCTTGTTCTTTGGTCCTCGACATCATCGAGCCAGAGCAATTACAATCTCATCACGCGCGCATCGCATGCACACGCACGCAGGCAGCGCAGGAAACGGACTGTGCCTCTTGCACTGCAATGCGCAGCTAGGTTTCTGTTTCCAATGGCCCTCGGCCTTGGACCCAGCGAGAGGATCAAGCAAACGGGACCTACGGGAATTGCGAGGGTTGTGTCCAGCAAAGAACTTGCATCAAAGAGGTGCTGTTCCACGCAGTAAATACACACCTCAGCCGCGGCCGTGACGACGCCGGACTCCGAAGCGACATCGTCATTTGCCTTGGTTGCGCTGACGGCGTGGACCGCCAGCAGTGCTAGCAGCGCCAGAGCGGCAATTGTACGTGTAGAGCGAGCCATTTCAGTCTGTAGAGGGAGCGCAGGCGTAAGGTGAAGCAGGCTGCAAATGGTTGGCGGGGTTCAATCATTGATTGACGCGCGAACGGCGCGTGCGCGCAGCTAGGGTGAAACTCCGTGTCCCAGACCTCACACAGCTGCTTCCAGTGGCTCGCCTAGATGACAGGCACCGAGCAGTGATGCCGCCAGTTGAGTGTCCTGCGGACAAGCAGCGAGGTAGCAACAAGGGGCCGATGACGAAGGCGTTGAGTGTGGGCCGTTCACTAGCCGGCATGCTGAATGCTGGTGTCCGCAAGAGTAGGATCTTGCTTCAATCCACGATTGAAGCTGGCTCGCTGTGCATGCTCTGAGTTTACTACTATTTGATTGTTTTAGCGATCAAGGTTGAGCGGATCTGCCAGAGAGCTTGACCATCAGCATTTCAAATTGCTTTTGTCATAGATTCAAACGCCCTGCACAAATCATACCAACTGTAGGTGACATATCGTGGTTCTTGGCAGCGGGCCTCGGCTGGTCTACCCGATGAGAACACTCGCCAGTCACAGCGCGCACGGGTGAATATGTGACAGCCTCAACCACTCGCTCGCAACAGCACAGAAAGACCACGCCTTGTAAACAAGCAATCCTGTTGTGCTGCAGGCCCGTTTCGAGGCAAGCATTTCCGCCGGCAGCTGCGCCCCTCGCGGCTCGCCCCCGGCGTCGCAGCGGCAGGCGAATGGCAGCCACGGCCACGCAGCCGCGGAAACAGGGCTCGTCGCAGAGTGCGCAGGCGGCTGTCGAGCGGCTACGCCAAGCGGCGGAGGAGGCGTCGCGTGAAGCGTCAGCATCAGTACAGCCGGTGAGTCTCCGTCATCGTGGTCTGATCGTGACGAGCAGGCTGCATGCCCTCCAGAAAAGCGGTGCGCATGCAGCCTCCCCTGCCACTCCGAGTATATGCTTGAGCATAAGCACATGCATTGCAATCACCATCTGCCGATTGGATGGGCTTCGAATGCACATCCCGCAGGATTCCAGCCTGGAGGACGCGCGGAAGCTGCTGGACGCTCTGGAGGCTGAGCTCCGGGCCGCAGACGAGGAGGCGGCCGGTGCGGGCGTGCAGCCCGACACGCCGGTGCCGCTGGCCGAGMTGCCCGCGGCGCTACGGCAGGCGCAGCAGGCGCCGCCGTCGCCGTCGCCACCCCGCCCGCAGCGGCAGCAGCAGCCGCAGCAGCGGCAGGAGGCAGCGGCGCCGGCAGTGGCGCCGCCAGAGCAGCAGGCGCAGCAGGCGCGGCCGGCACCAGACCCGATTGTCGGCGAGCAGAAGTCGGAGTGGACGCCGCCCGCGGCTCCTGCCCTGGACGAGCTGCCAGGCGGCGCCGGCGACGTCCGTGCAGAGGGCTCTGGCCACGAGATCCTGCTGCAGGTTTGTTTGTCACTGTCGTGCCGCGCCTGGCCTGGGCGCCCTGAGATCGCACACAGGTTGCTGCTGATGCACGCACTCAGAAGGCCTCTTGGCATCAACTTGATCGTCGGGGAGCTGCCCGGCACCGTCGTGGACTGCACCGCGCTGTGTTGGTGGCAGAAGCGTCGCGCAGTCGAACGGGTCGCTGTGCAGAGGCTGCACTCGCTGGCTGGTGAGGCATGCGGCAGCATGCAACAATGAGCCAGGGGGCCGGCTGTCCCTCAAACGGCCGCTTCAGCCAGGAATCCTGTGTGTCCGAGCATGGCACGAACCTGTCGCCAACAAGCCCTTCGGCTCTGCAGGCCTTCAACTGGGAATCGGCCAGCGGCGGCAACTGGTGGGGCCAGGTGGAGCACGCAGCAGGCGAGATCGCGGACGCGGGCTTCAGCCTCGCGTGGCTGCCGCCGCCGACAGCCTCCGTCAGCCGGCAGGGCTACATGCCAACGGACCTGTACAACCTGAACAGCGGCTACGGCTCCGCGGACAGCCTGAAGCGGTGCAATCTTCGTTCAACTCCTTTGCTGAGTAGTAAATGACATGTTGACGGACCTGCACAATCCGAACAGCGGCTGCAGCTCGGCGGACGGCCCAAAGCAGTGCGGCCATCCTCAGTCTCAATTGAAGAGGCACTGTGCTGCACAGCCTGCACAACAAACTGGCCAGCGTCCATGGCTGAGGTTGGCCAGCGAATGATGGCACAGCAACATGACACGGCCGTCTGGCGGAGGGTTTAGAATGCATACGCAGCTGTTCCTGAGGTGCCCGGCGATGGACCCAGTGCAACGCTGGAACTCCGCAGCGTAGATCCGACATCATACGCCACAGCGCCTGAACGTGCCGGCCACCTTCGCATTGCAACTCGTTTGAAGAGCAACTCACTTGAAGACTTCTCGACCCAACGCTCATCTTCAAACTTGCTGCAGGTGCGTGCGGGGGCTGCAGGGCGCGGGCGTGAAGGTGCTGGCCGACATCGTCATCAACCACCGCTGCGCCGCGAAGCAGGACGAGAATGGCGTCTGGAACGTGTTTGGCGGCAAGCTCGCCTGGGACGCCGACGCGGTGGGCCGCTGCGCCTTTCTGCTTCCTCCTCCCTTGTCGGGCGCTGGGCGCCGCTTGTGCCGCCAGGCAGCTTGCCGCGCGGCCGCAACAGATGCGCATTCTACTTGCGTGCTGTGCAACATCTCTGGCTACCGTCATGCAAATTTTCGGCTAACCATCATGGAGTCTCATCTCCTCAAAATTCTTGTTCCGCCGCGCCGCAGGTGGTAGGGGACCACTACGAGTTCCGGGGGCGCGGCGCCGAGAGCAGCGGTGACCCCTTTCCCGCGGCGCCCAACATCGACCACTCCGCGGACTTCGTCAAGCGGGACCTGTCCGAGTGGCTGCGCTGGCTGCGCGCCGAGTTCGGCTTTGACGGCTGGCGGTGGGCGCTCTGCCCCGCTGGCTGCCCTTGTGCCTGCTGCTCCAGTCGTGCAAAGCTTGATCTGGCTGCTTCTCTTGCGCCTGCACCAAAAGCTTCCACAGATGGATGCGGCTGTTGCGCCAGCACATGCGCAGCTCTATACAAGAGCACAAGGCAGGAACTGCCGATGGGATCATGGCCGGCTAGGATGTAGTTCCAGTGAGGAGCACGTCGCCCCATCTCAGTCGGTGCTCCTGTCGGTGTGGTGACATGACGCCGATGCTGACAGCCCTGCCGCCCGTGCCGCAGCTTCGACTTTGCGCGCGGCTACAGCGGCGAGCATATCGCTGACTACTGCGAGGCAACGAGCCCCGAGTTCGCCGTTGGCGAGTTCTGGGACAGCCTTGCCTACCGACGTGGCGTCGCGCTGCGCAACCAGGTGGGCATTTCTGCAGACTGCCCCAGGCTGCGGTGTGTGACTTAGCAAGAGCTTCGTTGGCCGACAGCTACGAGTCGTCTGCAACGGCCCCGCCTGCCGACATGGTGCCACGCTGTGCAGGCGTGCAACACCCCGCGTCAAGGCGCACCAGACTGAAGCGTCTGTGCGCGTGCAGTGTCATTGCCGTGCAAAACTGAGCGGCCGCGGGGGGCCGACCTGGGTCATGGTCCTGGCTCGCTTGGTTGCGAGGGCCCTGACACCAGAAAAATAGCCGGTGCTTCCTTCTCATGCAGGACGCGCACAGGGGGCGGACGGTGGCGTGGATGAAGGCCGCCGGCGGCACAGCCACCGCCTTCGACATGACCACCAAGGGCATCCTGCACCAGGCCTTTGAGGTGCGTCGCTGCATGGTGGTCCCTGAACAACATGATGTTGCCCTGGCAGAGCAGCATCAGGGTCGTGATCGGCTTCACAGTCGCTCGTCCCACACGGCACCACTGCTGAAAACTCCCGCGTCAGACGCTTCAGACACGATTGTCAAGCCCGGGCCGACTCCCGCAACCGCCTCATCTGCTCCGTCAAACTGCAAATGTGCAGCGGGGGGACCTGAGCCGACTGAAGGACGCGGCGGGGAAGCCACCCGGCGTCATGGGCTGGTGGCCCTCGCATGCGGTGCGTCCGGCCAGAAACCCTCAATCCGCCAGGGATCCCTGCGCTGCATGCTCAATGCTCCCGTCTCAGCTGACGTTTGCGAGAGAATCGAGGTGCTTCTGCAGCATCGCTTTTCCATCTGTGGCCTGCCCGTCCACTTCTCGCTCTACAGTGACGATGACACATGCTTTTGCTGATGGAGCAGGTCACCTTCCTGGAGAACCACGACACGGTGCGCCGCTTTTCGAATTGGCATCAAACCCATGCGGGGCATTTCGCGTGTCTGGTCTGCTAATGCACGACTGCGGGCAGCAAGGTTGCAGTCAGCACCTTGCCAGGCTGACGGCTGAGGAAGGATGTCTGCAAAGCAGCTGCAATCGGCTGCAAAGTGGCACTTTCATGAGACCGCTGCTCGTTATGGGGACTGTCTCGTGCGTTTTTACCTCTTGCAAACAACTCGCATTATTCGCGCCGCAGGGCTCAACGCAGGGGCACTGGCGGTTCCCCAGCAAGCGGGTGGAGGCGGGGCACGCCTACATCCTGACGCACCCGGGCACCCCCGCTGTCTTCTGGGACCACTGGCGCGACGCCAAGCTGCGGCCCACCATCGAGCGGCTCGTCGCGCTGCGCCGGGAGCAGGGCATCAACTGCCGCTCAAGCGTCGACATCCTCAAGTGCGCCCTGCCGCCACTGCTCAAGCTCGCGGAGGCGCTCTCGATGAGCTGCTACACGTGGGGAACCATGCACAGCGACTCGGCTCCCTTTCCAAGCGACCCTGGTCGTTGGATGCAGCTGCAGCATGCCGGCTCAAGGAGGCGGCGGCGGCCGGCTGTGGACGGGTCATCAAGTTGACAACGCTGAGCGCTGCTTGGATCGTCGCTGCGCAGGGCACAGAAGGAGCTGTACGTGGCGGAGATCGACAGCAAGCTGCTGGTCAAGGTCGGCGCTGCGGACTTCAAGCCCGATGGTGACGAGTGGCAGCCGGCCGACAAAGGCGACGCCTGGGCCATCTGGCTGCGGTCCTGATGGACCTTTCCTTGGATGTGGGGGAAGGGGGGAGWTTTGCACGCCGGCAGGATTTGGCTGCGGAGGCAGATGCCTCTGGTGTGCACATGCAGCACATCGCATTGAGAGGACCAGGAACCTGCGCGAAGGAGGGTCGTTTGGTTGGTGCTGGCACCTGACCAGGCCGGATAGCGTTTTGCACCGTTTCAATCTGCTGCTGCTGTACACCATCTAGCTGCCCGCGTGTGGGGTGCTGCATGCGGGGAAGCATATCTGATAAGGGCATAGATAGAGCGCAATCGGACTAGTGCAGGTGGGTTCAGTGTTTCTGATCATATGTGGGTAGGCAGGTGCAGTATTTCCCACACAGGCGGGCATGTGGCCGCAATAGATTCAGCGGCCATCAGGCAGATGATTCTTCACAAACCAAATTGTATTGTGCAATGCCAATTGGAAGCAGACAATGTACCCAAGACCCAACGACAACCATCTGCCTCTCAAAATACGTCAAACTATCTGCTGAGCCCCAGTCACGGCGGAGGTATGGCTGCCTAGCAGGTCCTTTTGGCGCCGCAAGGATGCACAAAAACTCGACAGGATGCAAACCTTGATGCGCAGCCAGCTGACCTCTTGTGCAGTTTGCAGCTGATCTGTGCCGCTTGAGGGCGCATTCGCATCGCCGTTGGAGACAGCCATCCGTGCTGCATCTTCCATGGCGGTGTGCCTGCCTTCCAAAATGCGCAGCTGAGCCTGCGCAAGACCGCACCAGGACCGTGCAACATCACATGTATTCCTCGTGAGCTCAAAACATTGAGCCTGCTCTGGTGGATCAGTTTTGGCGAATAGACTGTTGGGATGCACCGTACCTCCAATTCTCCGAGCGGAAAGCGGCGGCTGCATCAAAACACGGTGATGTCTGCCTTCTGCGGAATCTTTATGCTTTGCTGGTCAGTCATCTTCGGTGGGAAAGCAATGTGTCTGCAGCTGTTGGCAATCCTCTGAACCCGCCGCACCTGAGCTGGTGTTCAGTCGCGTCGAGCTTTGCTTGCAGCCCATCTGCATGCTGCTGCAGTCGCAGACGCCATGCGAGCCATGGCGGTCTCTTGCCTTGCTGCCTCTGCTTCTGCCTGCGCAGCATTGCGAGCCGTGCGCCATCAGCACAATGTTGGTGACAGCTGATCACAAACGCCCAGAAGTACTGCTCGAACCACGAGCCTTCCGATCGCAAGGTCCAGCCAGTAGTCTCCCTGTTCCAGCGTACGTGCCCAACCATGCCATTTCCACAGATAGCGCCTAACCTTTTACGCCCCTACCTGCAGCACAACAAATTGCGCCGTGTGCGGTCTGGAATGCGGCAGGCTAACAAGGTATTCGTTTGACATGATGCTGCCCATGCGCGTCGAGCGGCTGCTGCTGGTCGTCTTCTGGGTTGCCCCGGTCTGTCGACGGAAGATGGTCGGCCGCTGGATGCTCATCATGGGCTCGCTGCTGGCCGCCGGCGGCCAGCCGCTGACGCTGGGCACCGGCGACGGCAGCGCTGTCTGCGTCCCCTGTGCCTCGCTTTGGAGCGCTTCCAGGGTGTGGCTGTCCGCAGGCTTGAGGCTGCGAGGAACACACTTTAAGCGTCCGACGAGACAGCAGGGCTCGACTTCCCAGGATGGGACAGTCCTGACGTTCTGGTTCGCAAACAGCACCCGACGTCAATACGCGCTGAAGCATCGAGTGGTGCGCGCACAGCGGCAGCAGCAACCGCAGGCACATCAAGCATCACAGGTTGAAGTACCAACCTGAGGGCGGGCCACATGCGCAGTGCATCCAGTTCGGCCAGCATCTCGATATTCGCCGCCCTCAGGCCAGCCAGCTTCCCCGCGGTCTGGACGGCCTCGGCTTTGGTTGCTGTCAGCTCTGAAGCCTGCATGTGCGCGGAATCCACACCCAAATGTCCTCAAGGTGTGCGTCAGCGGAGCATTGAGAGGCTGAAGCAGGGCAGAACGATGCAACCATTGACGCTGATGCGCGCCTGTGTAGTCGTGCGCTCAAGGACGACAACAACAGCCATTCGGAGGTCGTTGACAGCCATGGCAGCAGTGTGGTCGTCATGAACACCTGGGCTGCGACAGAGTCATTGGCGGCCTGCAGCTGCGCCTGCGCCGCGTCTCGCTCGGCAGCGAATATCGCCGACTGCACTACACCTTCGACAATTAGTCATTGTGCGGGATGCGGCGCCAGCAAGCGGCGGAAAGCGAGCAAGTCGTATCGTGGATTGATGCTTCAGCTGCGGCGGCGCTTGCTTGCCCGGCCAAGGTTGGACATTGAGGCCAGCTCTACTCAGAGGAGGTGGGGATACAGCACACATGTACCATCTTCTTGCTCCAGACGCGGCAGTGGGGCGCACCAGCAGGCAGCCAGGAGCTCGCCGCGCTGGCAGCACTCGCTCGACACCTGCCGCTGCAACTCCTCCAGCGTCGTGCCGTACAGCCACAGCACTGCTTCCGCCATCTCTGCGGCTACCTGTGTTCGACGATCCGAAGGGGTGCTCAGCTGCGGCAGTTTTTGAGGACCACTGGGGAAACACACTGCACCCACCCGGTCTGGCATATCGAGCTCGAGCTCGGTGACTGCCGCATAGTTGCAGTGGACAGGCTCGACTTTGTATTTGTTCATCACGACGCTTGGGACAGGTGCAAAGCAGTTCGTCTGCACCAGGGATCCAGGAAATGCAGGTCACAACACACCTGAGGGCTGCTTGTGTCCCGGTCCATGACGTCTGTGGTCAGCTGCGCCATCGTGTCGCGCAGCCAAGACTGCAGCAGCACCATGTCCTCACGCCGGCTGGGGTTGAGGTTGGGGAACACCTGCACAGGAGTGGGTACGACAGTTCCATGTGCGACCATGAAACAAATTGCCTCAGCGAGTTTGTTGATCGTGCCTGTGTGCGACTGCCTCATGCCATGCACAGCTGCGTAACAAAGTTGCATTGGACACGAGGTGCCGTCATCAGTTTTCGATGCAGGCTGCGCAAATCACCGTTGTTGGGACGGCAGCAATGCCACCTTCGGCGTCCACAGTCTCCGCAATAATGCATGATGGCGGCGATGTCGATCCGTCTGGCCCCGGCACAAAGATGGGATGCGTTTCCGTGTACCTCACGAACCCACCCCAGTGTGTCACAACCGCCCTGCCGCGCCACCATGATAATTCACAGTCAGCTTGCCAGGTCAAATTCGACTCGCGACATGCATCTTCGAAATGTTCTGTCAGGCATGGTGCCTGGTCGTACCTCTGTCGCACCCCAATCTGGGCCGCCAATGACATGCAAGGGGTGTGGCGCCATGGCCCCACTCTGGTGTTCGGCGCTCTTGGAAAAGCCAGCCGGGCGGGATGCTGCAGAACTACGTGGCTTTTCTGAATCTGTTCAGTCGCAGTGCTGCAACAAGCGGCCTGGCGGTCATTCCTTTTGGCAGCCACTCTGGGGGGTTTGAAACGCTGTTGACAGCGCCGGCTACGATTGTGTCCACCGCATGCATCTGGGCGGTCAGTTCACCCAAAATCTGCCGGTACTTCTCTCCAGTTCTCCGTTTGCCTTCCGTCCAAAGACCCACAGGCTGCATGCCTGCACGCAGGGCATCAGGGGTTCTTTGTGCCATGGTGTAGATTGCAAGGGCATGTGCTACTGCAATGTTGGGATGCTGATGCGAAGGCATGCTGTGTGCCTGCGTCAGGCTACGTGTATAACGAATTATACCTCTACTGCCGAGCTGTTGATCGGGAAGAGGCTTCGAAACTGAAAAGCGCTGGTGATGGGCCGCTGTGGGCGGCATACCGCTGCTGGATGCCGCCATGGCTGTTGTCACTCAGAGCTGCGGCATGCAGGGTGAACAGAAAAAATTTCAAGCGCATGAAGCACTGTCAGAGCAAATCTCCCGCTTGTATCGACGAAGTCTCCGAGCAATTTGAAGTTGTGACGAAGGGCAGGAGTGCCAGACCAGCTGTTAGGCATGGCACAACGGTGACGAGACCCTTTGCTTTTCCAAATCTGCAGAAATATGCGCAAGCTTCATGCTGAGCTTGTCCCGAGCCAGTTGGCCGTTCCAAGAGGGACTCGCAAGTTGACTTCTCGGGGGACCGCCCCAACATTGTTGCGAGCTCGAGTTGCCATCATACTCTGATTTGCCGTAAGCGACATCATCGAGTCTCGCTGTACCACGCACGCTGTGCGGCCCAGGACTGTGATCCAAGCTTGTGAGCTTGCTTGACGACATTCTAACACCTCGCGGCGCAAGTTTGCCAGCCATGAACAGAGCAGACGAGAAGGTCCTGTCTTACGGCGACGTACTCATCAGAAGGGCGGATGTGGACCTGCTGACCGGACCTTTGTGGCTGAATGACCAGGTGGGCAGGGGGTCGTGGACGTTGCTGCTGCCGCTAAATGATCCTAGTAAGTGTCATTGGTATGTCATGCATGCTCGTCACCTAGCCCTGATCACGCAGATCATCAGCTTCTACTTCGAATGGCTGGCTCGGGATGGTCAGCCTTCGGCCGATGTGCTGCTGCTGCCCGGGTCGACGACATTCCTTCTCCTCCACGGCAGTGCGCGCCGTGTCATGTCCCGCTGTGTTTCTCATGCTGCAAATCAGGTTTGATTGACATGATGCAGTAGTCAAAACACGACACTCGAGCAACACGTTGCAAATTTGTGGGTGCTGGACGCAGGCGCTGAGGATGCAGTGCAGCAGGCCAAATCGCTGCAGGCAAGGCTCTGTCTCGTGCATGCTTGGGACTTAAATGCTCAACCCGTGCTGCGCTCTGCTCTCCTTGCAACGGTGACTGACGAAATGAGTTCGCCTGCAGGCAAAAAGCAAGGCGCTCATCCTGTTTGCCATCAATGACAACCCCTTCATCGACGAAGCCAATGGCGGCTCTCACTGGACGCTGCTTAGCTTCACATGTGCCGACAAAATATACCGTCACTATGACTCGGCAGGCGGTAGCAGCGGCAGCAGCAATCAAGCTGCAGCACGAACGATCGGCAAGAAGCTGCAGCCGCTCCTTGGGTGCGGCTCCGCAACATGCTGCAGCATTGCAACCGGAGCATTTGCGAGGGAGGAACTGCGTCTCAATGCTGAAGAGATGATTTGCACACCGTTGATATCGAATGCATGGTTTCCATCACTTTTCTGCAGGGACGATTGTACCTTCGAGTCGGTGTCTGTGCCACAGCAGACGAATGGCTACGACTGCGGCATGCACATGTTGGGTGACACACCTGCCTCATGCATTGCAGGGCTCCTTGAAGGAGCGACTTTGCTAGAAGAACCCACAGACGCGTAGACACATCACATGCTTTGAAAACTTAGTTGCTCGACAAGCTTGTCCTTGTATTGCAATGCAGCAACCGCTACCGTGCTGTGCGAGGCCATGTGCCAGCGCGGCACTATCAGTGACAGCAAAACGCAGGCGCAGCTGCAAATGCGGGGGAAACCAGAGGCGGCTGCAAAGCTAAGAGCGGACATCCTGGCGATGTTTTACTGATGCTGCCAACCCCTGAGTGGGGCTCACTATTGCCGCTGTCCGTCCAAGCTGCTGAGCGCTTCAAAGGTATCTCAAAGTGCCATGTCTCTGCACAAACGTTGGTCCAATGAGTTGATGGTGTGTCCCGTTCGTCTGCGCTGCCCAGCTAGCCTTGCATCCTCCAGCTGTCCACCTCTTGCATATCTGCAAGGAAGCTGCTCGCGTTGCGGTGGCCGCCGCCGCCCAGCGCGGATGACACGACCGTGGTGTCCTCGCCACCGAGGCTCCGCAGACTGACCTTGTACTGACTCTTGTTGTTGGCTGCTGGCTGCAGGCAGCGGCACGGCAGTTTGGTCCAAGACGCACACAAGCGGCAGGCAAGGCGCCATGTGCAGGTAAGATGTCTGAACTGAAACATATCGCACAACAGTATGCAGGTGCACCTCTATGTAGATGACGGCACCCAGGGGCCGCAGCCCGGCCGCCTTCGACTTGAGGGCGAGTGCATTGCCGATCTGGCTGCGCAGGTCGGGAGCCGCGTCACCGCGCGCCGCGAGGCAGGCGCCCCAGCCCTTTGCCGCGCCACCGGCGCCACCCAGCTGCATCCGAAAGGACTCTGCGACAATGGCGGCCACCGCACTGTCCTGATGCGCAATCGCCTGCCGCCCCTGAGACATGAAACAACTCTGGTCCGGCTAGTCGCAGACTAATGCACATCGTCCGGCAGCTGTTCGACTGCCGAATATGCCGTACGTCATGATTCGGGACGCCAGAAGCATCTGCAGAAGTGTGATGGAGCTGTGCGGCTCACCCTGGCAATGACGCCGTCCGGCGTCAGCTGTAGGAGCTGATCAAAGACATCAGGGTTTCTCCAGACATCGTAATCCAATTTTAGCTCCACGAGGCCTGTCAGGAAGGACCAGAAACCCATCAGTTAGCGCAGAAGACGGGACAGGAATGTTTAAAGGACTTTGGTGCACAGACCGACCACAGTGGTAGATTTGGTGCATCCGTAGGAGTTGACATTGTGCAAAAGCATGACCAGTGTGCAAGTTGCCGCACCTGCATGGAACTGCTTGCTGTCGCCAAGCTTCCATCGCCACAGGTCGGCGTCTTCCACAAACTGAAAAAGCTGCTGCTGTGACTCTGTCAGACCCTGCAATAGGTGTCACCAATGTCAGAACTATGCCTCACGGGTCGCACCTATCAGCTACACCAGTCACAGACATCTACTGCGTCGTCTTGACTTTTCCAGCATGATAGCAGGCCCACTGTGCGCACCACAGCAGGCTGGGTTGATCGGGCTGTACCGTGGGGCGGAAGTAGTCAAGCGCCAGCGTCGCGCCGCTGCGATCCATGTCCAAGGTCAGCTCCAGGTTGGGCGGCAGCACGGCAGCGGCAGCGCCCCCAAATTGCTCGGCGGCCGTCCTATGATGGTCGATGACGACGACCCTGACCAGCAGGGGCGAGGAGGTTCATGGCCGCATGGTGTACGTGAGCCCCGTGAAGTGTCAGAGGCATGTGGCGCACCTGTTGACCAAACTACACAGCTGCGCCGCGAAGCCGGGCGGACCAACATAATCTAGCAAAAACACCGTGTCGTCGATCCGGAGGCCCAGGGCGTCTGCATCGAGAGCTTCGTACACGTGGTGCGGCACGAATCGCACGGGCGCACATGCTTGCTGGAAATGTAACTGGGCCGCAAGCGCCGCAAAGATGCCATCATGGCAGTAGTGGTGGTACAGAGCCACTGCAGACTGCACAGCTGGAGCCGCAGCTGCGAGGCGCTGTGTGCCAACCTGCATTGCTCCGCTGGGCAGCTCAACGCTGCGGTGACGCCGCCGTGTGCGGCGAGCACCTTACTGTGCAGTCACGACTGTGGCATCTTTGGGCGCGGCTATCAGCATCAGTCAGCAGGACTGAAACACATCGTAGTGTAGTGACTGGTGGTCTATGCAAGCGCTGAGTGCGCCATGCAGCGGCTCGGAAAGTCTGGGAAAGTCCAGAGTGTGCACGGGACTACAGAGTGGATGCTTGCGACGGGGCGTCCCACGCCGGGGAGCTGCTCGCGGTGCAGCGATCATACTTCACTTGTATCAGCAGCAGCATGAGCTTGAGCTACTTCAACGCTGGTCTCGTAACCCTACGTTGAAGTGTTGTGAGGCTTGGTGTGTGTGCCCATCCAAACCTAAATAGGTCGCAACACTGTTGCGCAAGCGATATTGGCCAGCTTTTCTTGTCAGCTGGTGATACCAGTAAGATAGGATCGATCGGGATACATGGTGTGAGCTTGGTTCCGTGCTCACATTGTGACATTTGAAGTGGACAGGACATCCCCTCCTTCCACAACCTGTGTGGACCTTGGCTCGATAACGACTGAGCTGCTGTCATGAGCGGGCCGACAGTGCCCAGCACGCAGGCGGTGCTGCGCAGGGACATCCCATGGTCCACGTAAGCTTGGATGCGCCTCCGACTACACTACGTCTGCGCGCTTGCCGTGCGGTCAGCTCTCCAACTTATCCAACGTCCGTCGTGTGTTGTGCGTGACGCTGCTATTTGCGTGCACAGGTACATGACGGCGCGGTTGCTGAGCGACAAGGATTTGCAGCTGATCCGCAAGTTTGACAAGCGTCCCAGTGACACGCAAGACTCACTCCTGGAAGAGGTGTGCTGTCCGCCGCATTGGGAACTCCCGCATATCTTTCCCCACCAGTTTGCAAGCACAAAGCCAAGCCCTCGATCGTTGCAGCCACCAGCTGTGCCACGAAGCAGCATGTAGAAGTGCTTTGATGATGGTGACCAGAGGCACTGGCAACAATGCAGGATGGCCCAGCATATGTGGAGACGCTGCTGACGGTGCTGCGGAACGTCACCAAGGAGGAGACGGTGCAGTATGTGCTGGCGCTGCTGGACGAGATCGTCACAGGTGGGAAGCCTCTCTGACTCAGCAGGCTTTGAGGGTCCGCGGCGGCATCAAAACTGATGCGGGCATGACCATGCTGTTACAGCCGGCGTCTTGCAATGCGTGCACAAGTTGGCACAAGTTGGCTCGTACGACATGAAGTACCAGCGCGAACGGTGTGATCAACTATCTGGGCTTGGGACTCACAGGGGACCCATCTCGGGCTCGGTTCTTTCACCAGCAAAAAGGCTTGGCTGGCGTGCCAGACCCATACACCATCTTCCTCAGGTGTGTCAAATATGGCTGCACATCCCTGTCGTGGCGTCATGCCCACAGATGTACTGTGATAAGCACACAAGCCTCGTTGTCATCTTGACACTATGGGGTTTGGGGCAGAGAACACTGCCACTTGGCAACCAGAGCACCGACTGCGACACAGGCTGCTGCAGCGGACCGACTGGTTCACGCAAGAGAAGGCCTGCCGGCTGCTGGCGGCCATCCTGGCGGCGCGTCCCAATGAGGGCGGCAGCGACAGCGGCGCCGGGCCCAGCTCTGGCGGCACGGTGTCGGCGGCCAGCGAGGGCGTGCACGCGACGCAGGTGGGCTGCTGACTTCACACAGGCAGCCGGCAGCAGTCAGTCGGCAGCAGTGCCGGGGAGGAAATTTGCAGGAGCACCATGACCTCGGAAAGCTTCTTGATCACACGCAAGACACTGCTCTCTACGTTTGCGAGCGGCTGCTGGTGGAATAATGTCCTCGACCTGCGATGCACATCATTGCCATTATCCAAGACGTTCTATTGTCCAACATTATCTCGCTCATCTCGACCACGCCTGACAGCTTCATCCAAGCTTTCTGGTGATCACGACCCGATGCTGTAAGCCACTGTGAGCCGCTGCAGTCGCCAAGCTGCACGCGTTCAAGGTGGACGGCTTCTCATCGTTTCAGCTCTGCGATGCAGGTGGCATTCGTGGAGTGGCTGTGCGCACAGCTGCGGCGGCCGTCGCACCCGACCCGCAGCGCCCTGGCGGCGGTAAACGCACTGGGGACGCTGCTGCGTGAGGGCACCACGCGCCAACTGTTCACGCGCGCAGGTGCGCTGCGGCGACCGCAAGTCGTGTGCGGTGGCCTGCGGCGCAGCTTGCCTGCTGCTGCCGCGCGCCAATCTAGGAAGCACGCTGCCGCCCGGTCGTGGCAGCACGCTAAGACATCGGCATCTAGCTGTGTGTTGCGGCTCTGCGGGTTGCTGCAATGATGGAAATGAAACAGGGGGCGCGCAGCCTCACAGCCCAGGCCCTGTGTCAAGAGCAGGCGACCCGCTGCTGCGCAGGTGGCGTGCAGCTGCTGGCACCGATACTGCGGGGCGCCGCGGCGGGCTCCGGCTCCGGAAGCCAGCCGCCCAACCAGCAGCTGCTGTACGACGCGGGGCTCGCGACATGGCAACTAACCTTTCACCAGCCCGCGGCGCAGCTCATGCCCTCCTCCGGTGCGGCGCCGGACCATTCCTCCAAAACGCCTCCCTTGCAAGCTGCAGGTTGCATCTCGATAGGGCTCCGGCACACGAGACATAGTCCGACCGAAACGAATGGCGAAGCACCAGCTGATCTCTGCTGTGGCAGGCTTGCTCCGGGGCCGGTGGCGCTGGCGCGGCGCCACAGACGCTCCGTGCTCCTGGTCGAAAATGGCCGCGCGATGTGATGCCGCTCGCAACCCTGGTGCGCCGCAGGCGTGCTGCCGGGCCTGGTGGCGCTGGTGCGCGGCGGCGCCAAGGAGAAGGTCGTGCGCGTCGGGCTGCTGGCGCTGGCGGTGCTGCTGCACACCCAGGGCCTGGACGTGGCGCCTGACCTCGTGGAGCTGGGCCTGCACAAGCTCGTCGCCGTGCGCTCGCTGCAGGTGAGGGTTTGGGGTCAGCCCCCGCGAGGCCGCTGGGACATGACGAGCTCCCCGACATGAACTCCAGCATGAACCTTTGCAACTTGGCGTCTCGAAAGTGGATCACACCCTGCTACGCCCCTTGCCGGCGGCGAACCCCGAGATTTGTTCATACCAGCAGCATGGCAGCAGTGTGTCGCCGGCTGCGCGCCCTGCACCTCAGCGCTGACGCCCGGCGCTGTGCCCACTGCGCCGCAGAACTGGGAGGACGAGGACGTGCCCGCGCTGCTGACGGAGATAGGGGAGGAGCTGCGGGGCCGTATCCAGGTGCTGTCCAGCTTCGAGGTGTACAAGAAGGAGGTGCTGTCCGGCGCCCTCGACTGGACGCCCATGCACACGTCGGTGCGTGCTCACCGTTGGCCATTGTTATGAAAACCCCACGAATCACACGAGATTGGCAATTATGATGTGGCGCACACCGTGGCACACACTCTAGGCGACTGCTGTTTCCGCGACACACGCTCGCGGCGAGCTGCCCGCCAAGTGTCGTGCTGTCCCAGCACCGCCATCGGGTACCGAGCTGCGAAATCGCCCCGGTGCATGCTGCTTGTCGGGAGCTGTACCTTGACGTCTGATTCGCTGCCGTGCCGGGACTCGCAGGACCAGTTCTGGCGGGAGAACATCGGCAAGTTCGAGGAGAAGGACTTTCAGATCCTGCGCGTGCTGCTCAAGCTGCTGGAGACGGGGCGGGAGCCCAAAACCCTGGCCGTTGCCTGCCACGACCTGGGTCAGTTCATCACGCACTACCCCGCCGGCAAGGGCATCGTCACCGGTGCGGTGGACGCCTGTGTCCCCTACGAGTCAGCTTGTTGATGAGTGGAGGATCAATCTCCCCATGTGCTGCCTTCCCATCCAGAGTCCGGCCTTGCATGCAAACCAATCTTGGGAACCCTCCACACCTCGTGACAGCTTACACATGCTTACATGGGCTGTCAACAAACAGGGCGCCTGCCAGCACGTGTGTCTGCCACGACAAGCAATGCATGGACGAGATGCGTGTCAATACCTTGCCGGTTTATACCATTCTTCATCCCTTGCAAGAGCCATTGCGGCCGCGCTGGGGACACAGCCCCACCCGACAAGGACGCCATGCTGCGGCTGGCGGCCCACTCTCATGCCTCCTGTCTGCGCGCTAATCAGTACATGCCCGCTGCATGCGCAGACCTGCACGGCAAGGACGCGGTGCTGCGGCTGGTGGGGCACGCGGACCCAGACGTGCAGAAGCAGGCACTGCTGGCCAGCCAGAAGGTGCTGCTGTCGCGCGGCAAGGCCGACTACCTCGCCAACCTGGTGCGCCCCTGGCCGCTTCCTGCATGCGCTTGCTTGCGACCCGCACGCGTAAGCATGTGCATCTCTTGTTGCAAGTGGTGGAAGTACTGCTGCGTCAGCGCGCCGAAGGGCTGGCGAATGCGCATGTTGTGGACCCTGTTCCACATCTGGCTGGACAAAGGGCGGGAGCATGTGATAACGGCGTCGCCGCGCCTGCACAACCCACCCCGCGCTGCTGTCTGCAGGACGGCGGCCTGGCTTCAAGTGCGAATGGACGTTGAATAGTGGCGCAGTTTCCAAGGTGGATCCGCAGCGGGAGCAGGTTCTTCTCATAATATGTAGGAAGGCGCTTTGTGCCAACGAGGCCAGCTGCCTTTTACCTACCTATGGCTGATTGCGCCACAGGTCGAACGAAGAACCGATGCTTACGACAACCAAATTTGGCAGGAACGAACTCGAGCTGCAGGCATCGAGTTGCTATAATTCTGGGCAAACTTGCAGTCGGGCTGTGACTGTTTACCTACGTATTTAAAGCCAGTTGTGCCCCCCTTTTGAGGAGGCCTCCTGATTGTGCTGGTCACAAGAACCCCTGTCTACCTCTAGATGCTCCGACCACCCCTGCTACCTACAATGGCTTCGTCCAGCTGCCTAACCCATGGCCGGTGCAGGCTCCGGCTCACACAGGTTTGCCACTGCCGGCCCGGTGTAAGGAACATCCTCCGGCGCCTCCTCAGACACCTGCGGACAATCATGCAGCTCCGAGTCTCGAGGGCATCTTCCAGCGTGAGGCAGGTCGCTAGACATACTAGCGCTTTCCACAGTGGCTCAAACACAGTTGCTGCTGCATGCTGTACGGGGTGCGGGGCGGTGTTGCAAAAACACCTCAAAGTCAAGCCGCGGGCAATGCCGGCCAGAGGTGCACCTTGAAGAAGGTATAGGAGAGGGTGAGGTGGTTGACGCGCTTCATGCGTGGGTCTGTTGCGAACTCGGGGTCCACGTAGAAGAAGACTGGCATGTCAATCTTCTCCCCAGGCCGCAGCTTCTGCTCCTGCGCCAAATGCACAGTGATTTCTGCAGCACAGCCCCTTCGACACAGCCTTTGCACACAGCCTGTCAGCATGGTCCTCGACAGCAATGGCCGGGAGCCTGATTGGTCCTGCTCTTGCATCTCGTCCAGATGCATGAAGCAGGCATAAATGATCGGTGACGAGGTGATAGACCATGCGCGCCCCTGGTCAAGCTGACAGCAGCCATCTGCTCGGGTCGTGCCTCGAAGCAGAAGCACTGGATCTTGTTGAAGTAGGTGCCGGCCTGCGGCGGCGTGACGTTGTAGGTGGACACCCCCGTGATGACCTTATCGCTGACGTTCTCCGCCGTGTAGAATGCCAGCGTGCTCTGCCCGGGCCGCACCTTGGGGTAGACCAGCATGTGGCTGTCAGTCGAAAGCCCACGGTGTAATGGCATCACGGAGCACTGGTGGGGACAGGATGCATGCAGTCATCAACATTCAGACAAAGTACGGCGCCGGAAGTCCAGCAGCTCGTACAGCAGCTTCTCAAGTCCCTTTGAGCATGCAATGCGCGGCTGGACCCTACCTTGACGCTGGCCTGCGACGGCAGGAAACGCCAGGGCATGCTGTCGTTCACGTCAGCATTGAAGGTCACCGTCAGCTCTCGTGCCGCCGCCGCCGCCTCCACCTCCGCATCGGGGTTCTCCGCCCGCGCCCGCAGCTTGGCCTCCACAGTCTGCAATGGCAAGGTTCCGCGGGGGTTTGCAGCGCGGTGCAGCGCGGGGGTTTGCACGTGTGACAGGACAATCAAATACCAGACACCGCAAACTCCAGGCCCCGCCATCTGGGCTGCCTTCTGGACGTCCTCGACGCGCCCGCATGCCTTGCGGGGTGCTGCAGTCGCATCGCCAACCAGCATGCGCCAGGCAGGCTTCGGCCATGAATCCCATCACGGAATGCTGAGGCAGCTGCACGGGAGCACGCATTGAAACATTGCGGACACAGAATTGGGGACAGAGGAGCGCCACACCTTGCCCTCGGCAACGGTGCCGCCATACCCGGTCGCCTGCAAAATAATGGCAGTGCATAATTGCTCACGTCGCCTCGTTTCGTGCATAAAACGAAGCACGCAAGCGCACAAACAACCGAGCGCAGCATCCGAAGCAGAGCGCTATCAAGAAGAAACACAGCCAGCTCACCTGGCAGAACATGCGGTAGAGCGGAACTGCGGCGTACGTCACGCCCACCATGGCCACGGTGAAAGCCACCTGGACGTTTGCATGTCGCAGCCTCACAAAACGCGTGAAGTTGTAAAATTATCTTGCAACATGCTGCACCCAGTTGCAGCCTGTTATTTGAAGTGGCAGTACGCGCCTTAGTTATGCCGCCTGCAGAACGGGCGCATCATGCGCAAATGCTTACCAGGTACAGTGCCTGCTGGGTCGGGCTGTCCCGCCAGCCGACGCTGCTTCCCGCCTGCCGCCCATGCACTGCTCGAGTTGCGAAGCCGCGAGCTTTAGCCTGGCCGAGTGGAAGCTGGCTGCCTGCCATGCCGGCAGTGCCTTGTGGCGGCGATGGGGTCAGCTTTCGCGTGGCTGGGTTGGCGGCCGTGACTGCGAAGCCGCGACTGGCAGCGGTCCATGTATGCTGCTGGGCCATCGAGGCAATCGGAGACGGATGCTGCGCCATCTGGGATGCTGCAAAACCGTCACTGCAGCCGATGCGCCGCAGAGATTGCGCCGCCCTTGCAGTGCTGCCCATGGTGTGCTGGGAGGCGAAGCTGCGGCCCACTGAGCCCAGCGCTGCAGCATGCTTGCGTGCGTCGGCAGGCGACAGGTGATAGGACCTAGCCACGCTGCTTGCCGCACCACTGGCCGCCCTCAGCTGGCGCACTGAAAATTCGGCCAGCGACACCAGCTGCGGGGGCTGCGGACCCTGGTGCTGACAGATCGTATGAGAGATGGCAGAACACAGGCTCTGCACCTCGGCTCGCAGCATCTTGCCCAGCTGCACCTGCCAAGTTCCTGCGATGGCACTATATCGTATTCTGCCGCTACATCCCAGATGCGTGTTGCAACACAAAGCACAGTTCTCTTGTTCAATTTCACGAAGTTCCAACTCTGCTAAACTGTGCAATGCACAACCAAATTGGTGCACGTCATTGCAGGTCTTTGCTGAAAGAGCCACGTGCCCTGTGCAATGCGAAGCTCGCAAGTGCACGGCCGCAAATGCTAGACACACTCCATCAACATGAGCAAAGGATGCAGCCTGGACGACACCGAGCTGGAGGACATCGAGGCTGAGGGAGAGAGGCAGGCTAGCTCCGGCGCGGCGTGCGCTTCCGACTGTGCCGCCGGCAGCAGGTCTCAGGACGGGCTGCCGCTGAGCTGGCGAGCCGCCAAGGAGGGCTGCGGCAGTGGCGCCTGCAAGCAGCAGTGCGGCGGCGGCGCGGCCGCACATGCGGCAGCGCCGCAGACATGCATCAAATGCCGCACGGCGCCTCCTCAGGTCAGCGCCGCACATGCACCTGGCTCAAGTCAGACGAACCGTCGAGTGTCTGGTTCCCCTGCCTTGTTGTGTCTTTTGAAATGTATCCATCAACATAGATGGACATAGATGGACACACAGAATATGAGGGTGCAGCACTGAGATTGCTTCATGCTGCACACAGGTGTCCTCACGGCAGGGTGAGGCGTTGTGCTCCGACTGCCTCTGGAAGGTCACCTTCACACGGGTGAGCATGTTCGTTCTGCACGCATAGTTCTTTCCGTTCTTGATTGTTGCCTTGGCGGCTACCACACGAGGACTTCCTCCTCTGCAACGGCTTGACGGATGTTGTGCAGGTGAGGCAGGCGGTGCGCGGCGGCAGCATCATCAGGCACGGCGACAGCGTGCTGGTCGCGCTTTCAGGAGGTGAATTGCCAGCGTTGGTGCATGTCGCACCATCCTTTTCACATTCAGGAGGGGGTGGTAGACGAGCATCCTGCCTGCAGGTGACTGCCCCCTGCACCGTGGCTCCTGCTCGACGCCGTCACCCGCTACCAAGTGCATCGACATGCCCGCACAGGCCCCTGCTCCCGCGCGCTGCTGGCGTACCTCTTGGAGCTGCACAACCCTTCGAAAGGGCGCCTGGCGCGCGGCACCACCACCTTCGACCTGCACGTCATGTTTGTGGACGAGGGTGCAGCCTGGGGCCTGCCGCCCGAAGCGAGCGCGGCGGCCGTGGATGGTGCGCGGGCATCAGCGGCGCACGGCAGCGAGGGCCACAACCTGACCTTCCACAGCGCGGCGCTGGAGGACATCTTTTGCGGCGCAGCCGCTGCGGGAGGGGAGACGGCCAGCGAAGAGGCTGCTGCGGGAGGCGAGGCGGCCGGCGCCGGCGGCGGCGGCCGGCGGCGGCAGCTCCTGATTGACCTCTTGCAGGTGAGAGTGCGAGCGGGGTTCCAGGGCAGTAGCTGCGGCGCTGTCGCAGTGTCGCTCTGCCTTGCGTGAGATGGACCGCAGTAGACATCAGCCAGCCTATGCAGGGCGAGCACGATGGCCAGTGCCATGCAAGGCTTGAGCAGGGGCATTCGCACTCGCCATCAGCTGACCCTCCCCTGTCAGCATCGCCACCTCGATTGCAGACCTTGCAGCACTTTAATTTTCCTTCAAAACAGGCGGTCAAGGACAAGACGGGTCGGGAGGACCTGATTGCGCACCTGCGGCGGTCCCTGCTGCTATGGGCCGCGGGCCACCTGGGCTGCAACAAGCTGGCGCTGGGGTGCTCTGCAACACGCCTGGCGGCGCACATCGTGGCGTCCATCTCCAAGGGCAGGGGCTATGCGCTGCCAGGCGACCTGCAGTTCGTTGACGCCAGGCAAGCACGGCTGCAGCGGCCTGTGAGCATTCGAGGTGTCAGAGCTCCGTCCGGCAGCCTGCAGGGTCGTGTGGGGATACCTTCGGGCTCTGGCTGGTGTCGTGCTGCATTCAGAGCAGACTGCTGCACCTAGCCCCTGCTCGCATTAAGAGGAGCGACAGCGCTAGCCTGCTGTTGTGTCGGCATGCACCGCGGCTGCAATCGACTGTCGTTATTCGGACTGCTACCATTGCGCTTTGGCTGCTGCGCCCAGGCACGGCGCTCGCCGGCCGACGGTGGTGCTGCCAGTGAAGGAGGTGGCGGGTCGCGACCTGGCGCTTGTGTGCCACTTCCGGCGCCTGCCGCTGACCCCCCTGCCGGTGCTGCCCCAGCTGTGCAAGCCGTCCGTTAACACGCTCGCGGCGGAGTTCGTGGACGCCATGCAGGTACTTCCTGCTTCCGGCAATATAACTCCTGTCCTTGTTTTGTGTCGTTGTGTATCTGATGCAAGCCGTGCTGAGCCTGCCCGCATGTGGACCTAAGCCGCATCCGGCTTATGTGTGACGGCAAGTCGGCACCTGGCAGCATGTGGCAGGCATTCTGTGCTGGCGCCTGGCTTGGCTTCTGCTTGTTCCTTGTCAATTGTGACCGCATTCAGTGACCGCACATGCTGACTGAAAGATCCCAAATGCTGTTTGCAGGCGGGCATGCCAGCTGCCATCTCTACCATCACTCGTACAATGGCAAAGCTGCAGGCGCGCTGCCGTCCTAACAACAGAAGCCTGCATCTCCCACGCTTGATGTAAACACATGTGGGCGCTCATGGCCTGACGCCATGCATAGTACACCAACAATGCTGTGGCTGGCTGCCTTGATGCTGCCTGCTCCACGGTGATAACCGCGATTATGGCCTGTCCTGCAGGCGTTTTCCTGGAACGAGGCAGAGGCGCCGTGCACGGCAAATGCAAATGCGGGCGAGGCGCTGTGCTGCATCTGCAGTGCGCCGCTGGCGGACGCTGAGCTGGCGCACCTGGCGGCATCTGCGACCTCAGCCTCTGGCGAGGTAAGCCTTTTCAAAAGCGGTTCGGTACTGCGCAGCTCATACCTGGCCACCCCTCTGCTGGTGCAGAGGCTTGTCTTGGATGGAAATCTTTTCGTGTGGCCTGCTGGCGAAATTGGCCAGCAGTTTGCCGCAAGCTCATCCTCCAGGACATTATGCTGCCTTTCTCGAGCATACATGGGAAACAGTTGTTGAGCACAGCTCGTGTGATGTGCAGGCGGACTTGGACAGCACGTGCTGCAGGAGCTGCCGCCAGCAAGTGGTTCGCTTCCTGCATCCACAGTCGCCCGACGACGAGGGCGCTAAATCCCCCGCACTGCCGGCCAGCATGCAGTCGGACAGTGACGCGCTGCGCGAGGCGGCGCTGCATGCACTGCGGCCGGCCGGCGGCGGCGCGGCAGGCAGCAGTGGGCTGACAATGAAGCAGCTGCGGCAGCGTATGCGGGCTTCAATAGCCGAATTGCTGCTGGACGATGATGATGACGGGTCTGACTCAGATCCTCGCAGTACATGACTCGCAGATAGCTGTATTGCGGCGGCATCTTAGGCAGCGCTGGTTCAAAGTGGGTTTATGCACACACGAGGTCGGTATGCCCAACGAGAAGGCTGCAAGCCAATGTCAAATCTTTGCACAATCTGATGCAACAACAACGTTTCATTCTAAAACACCACTGTCATTGGCATCAACTCGGCAAGGCTGGACACCGGGTCTCAATTGTCTCGAGCAGCATCTGCTACAATTTTCATAGGTATTTTTGTACATGTCCATCACATGGCTGGCCATGCATCGATGGCAGATGGATAGCGCTCAAACTTGCACGCGTAGTAGTGACCATGACCACGCCTGAGCAGACGGTAGTCTGCCGGTGTCTGAGGTCTCAATGCCTCCAGGACCGGTCCGCAATCATTAGACCGCCGCTGGTGAAGTGGCGGTCTAGATTGCAGACCGCTGCAATGGTGAAATTGGCTTCTCGCCCGCGGCTTGTTTGCGGGACGCCGTCAAAGGAATGCCCGAAATGCAATTCGGCATATATTCAGCGTACATGACGCTGGCTGAAACTGGATTCGATTTTCTCATGTTCGCCCGTGCGGCTACTGCCCGCCGCCGGACAGCTGCTTTCGCTGCGTCTCCAGCTGCATAAATACTTCTAGCTTGCTCCGCAGGACCTGCGCACCAGAGGCGAGGAGTGGATATCCGTGACGAATTCCGCGGTCAACAAGGAACTGCAGGTGCACAATAGGTTCCTTCGCCCCTCGTTTGAGCCTAAGCAGAGCAGGGGAGATCACTTGAAGGACAGGGCACGGCCGGGTGGGATCACAGCCCAGCACCCACTTGCCACAACAGACGCTACGCCCTGCTCAATCGCCTCCCGCCACACAAATGACGGTTTGTGCGTGCGGACCATGCAAGTTCCGTGGAATTGATCAGGGCCGCCCACCTGGAACTGCTGCTGGATGTGTTGCAGCAGCGACTGGCAGGCCGCCAGATCGGCCGCGAGGCATGCCTCCCGCAGCTTGACGCAGCCCTGGGCGATGGACTGGGCGCCGAAGGACGCGGAGCTGCCCTTGAACTGGTGCACCAGCTGGTCGACGTCGTTGAAGTCCACCGGCGGCGCCGCCAGCTTGCCGCCCAGCTTTTCGAGCTTGCTGCCGCTGTCCTCAAAGTACAGCTCCACGACTTCGGTGACAAAGTCTGGGTTGCTCTCGTCCTGCAGCTGCAGCAGCTGCATGAATTGCTCGTCCAGGTACTGCTCCACAATGAGCTGGTTCAGCAGCTGGTCCAGCGCCGCCTGCGTCTGCTGCAGCTGCGCCATCCTGTGGCGCGACGCGGCGCCACTGCTTCTGCAGGTGGCGGGCTTACGGCGGCGGTGGCCCGCTGCTCACATACTTGGGGAAAGTTTGCTGGCGACGCGACCGGCCGGCGGCGATCGCTGGGCGTCTGGTGGCCTAGGCTTTCGTGCAGGGCGGGAGCTGCTGACGCAAAGGGATCTGGGTGCTGCAGCGCGAGAGCGGGGCGGGTCGGCGGGGCGGTGATGCCGTCCGGACGAGTGCAGGAGGCTGAGACACACCACACCTACTGGAACGGCCTCATCGAAGGTGGAGTGTTGGTCTGACTTTGGAAAGGATCTAGTGCTGATCGGAAGTCCGTTCTGGGCATGCTGCTTTGTAGTCCTCCCCGAGATGCTGACTGATGGAAGCGATGCTCGCAGCCCGCGCACAGGCCTTACTTACCTTTCGTCACAAGAAGTGACGGCCTACAGACGGGCCGACCAGCTGTGGCCGACATGGAGGCAGTTCTGGAGCTGACCAAGAAAGTCCAGCCCGAGATGGCGTCGCTCAGCCCGCTGTTTGTGAACATCTTCATCCCGCTGTCGGCGGCTCTGGGCCTGGTGTTTGCCATCTGGTGAGCTTCAGACACCAGCTCATCCTCTGCTGTATGGGGCCGCGATCTTGGTCCTGGCGCAAGCAGCTGATCTTGCAATCACACCTCAGTCGGCTTCGCAGACACGCACGCGGCAGCAACGATCACTGCTCATGCACTGCGTCGTCGGTCTGTGCTCGGCGACGTCCCTGCGTCACACGGCTGCACCAGCCAGGCACTGCTCCTGCTGGAGGCAGTCGGTTACAACTGCTGATGCCTTGCCAAAAAGCACACGGTTGACGCCTTGCTCTAGCTGCCCCGCAGGCTGTGGGTCCGCGTCTCGGCCATTAAGGTGCTGCCGGGCGATGCGCCGACGCGCTCTGAGAACGGCCGGGAGTACCTGCTGGAGGAGGAGTCGCGGGGCGAGGCCGAAGTGAGCCGCCACCTTTTGTCGACTGCCGTGCGGCGAGCGCTGCCCGCGAGCCTTCTGCTCCAATCATGCGATCATGGAACTCCAAAAGCATTCGCCTGTGAGGCAGCGCGTGCCTGTGACGCTGCTGAACGTTTGTTCGTCTCCGACTGCAACCACAGATCATGCAGAAGGCAGCAGACATCCAGGAGGCCATCGCCGAGGGTGCCGTGTCTTTCCTGATGACTGAGTACAAGTACATGGCCGTCTTCATGGTGCGGGAGCTTGCTGGCCATCACAGGATTGATCATGTGTGGCATCGCAGTGCAATGCATCCGGTTGCCGCTGCTGCCACCTGCAGTCAGCTGCACCCTTGCCCATGACTTCAACTTGGCGTACTGGCCCGTCGTGGTAGCGGAGGGTCCCTGCCACCTGTACCTGCACATTCAAATCCATGCCGTGCGGTGCCGCGTCGCATGCGCTGCGTCCTTCGCACTAATTCGTTCCAGCAGGCACCACAGCGTTGCTGGTCGCCCCGCTGACCTTGCGCCCGATAGCGCTGCACTCTCCGCTACCAGGTCGGCTTCTCCGCCGTCATCTTCGTCCTGCTGGGCTCTGAGGACGGCTTCAGCACGGAGTGGAAGCACGATGTGCACGGCGACCTGCGCGCCCCGGCGCTGTACAACGCCCTCTTCTCCACCATCGCCTTCCTGCTGGGCGCCGTCACGTCCATCGTGTCTGGCTTCCTGGGTGCGCTGCGTCTGTGTCTTCTTGTTTTGACCCTTGATGCGGATCTTTCACCGTCACTGTGCGGTCCACGTGGGCGTGCATGCGTGTGCAACTTATGGTCAGACCTCACGTCCACACTGACATTGTGGGCTGTGAAGATGCTGCGGAATGCACTAGCGCCTCACAAACCTCCTCGTTGACACCACAGGCATGAAGATCGCTACCTACGCCAATGCCCGCACGGCGCTGGAGGCCCGCAAGGGCGTCGCCTCCGCCTTCATGTGCGGTGAGCAGTCTCGACACCTGCATGCATGCATGCATGCTGCACCAGCTGCTGGCACGCATGACCCACATGCGGCATGCAATGACCTAGACCCTACTTCCCCTCTCCCATGGCATGCTGTTACTCCATGGCCCCGCATCTGATGTCTCGTGCCCATGCTGCTGCAGCGTTCCGCGCCGGCGCCGTCATGGGCTTCCTGCTGGCCTCCTTCGGCCTGGCCGCCCTGTTCGGCACGCTGCTCATCTTCCGCCACTTCTACCGCGGCGACTGGACCGGCCTGTACGAGGCTATCACTGGCTTCGGTCTCGGCGGCTCTGCCATCGCCCTGTTTGGACGCGTCGGCGGCGGCATCTACACCAAGGCCGCTGACGTCGGTGCTGACCTGGTCGGCAAGATTGAGAAGGTGTTCTCTTCTACTTTGCGCTGACTGTCTGCGAGTCGGTGGTCCTACATGACCAGGTTGTGCAAGCTGCCTCAGCTTCAGGATTCAGAACCTCATGGGTTAAAATGATCTTCTACTCTCTCAGGACATCCCCGAGGACGACCCCCGCAACCCCGCCGTCATTGCCGGTGCGCGCAGCCTCATCCAGCTGGCATGTGCTTTCGTTGCATCTTGCTGCACTACGTTGTCTGTCCCATCAACACTGAAGCCATCCCAACGCGCCTTGGGTATGTCGCTGCAGACAACGTCGGCGACAATGTCGGTGACATTGCCGGCATGGGCTCTGACTTGTTCGGCTCTTTTGCCGAGTCCACCTGCGCCGCCCTCGTGGTGAGATACCCTTGCTGGCGCAGAAATTTTCTGTTATGCCTGCATCTGTCTGCACAGCATGGCTCTGTTATGCCTGCATGTGGCTGCACAGCACAGCTGATCTCGAGTGGCGCCGCAGACACGCAATTTGCGGAGCAGCCCATGGCAATGCATCAGACGAGCCTTTTGAAGCTCAATCTAAACAGTCTCGAATGTCGTCTCTAGGTGTCGTCTGTCTCGTCGCTGGGCGCCAGCCACTCTTGGACCGCCATGTCCTACCCTCTGCTGCTGACGGCCGCTGGCATCGTCGTGTGCCTGCTGACCACGCTGCTGGCCACCGACCTCCGTCCTGCCCGTGTCGTCGACGAGATTGAGAGCACGCTCAAGAACCAGCTCATCGTGTCCACAGCCATCATGACCCCGGTGCGCTGTCTGTGCATGCAGCAAGGCCTACTACGATGTCAGCCAACCACAGTCTGCTGAGGAAGTTCAGCTGCACGGCTTGGCTTGTCAGGCGGCAATCACATGTAAATGCCTGCAGCTCAGGATCAAGCGGCGCTAGGCCTTGATGCTGCTGTGCTGCTGCGCTTTCCTTGTCAAGATGCACTGTAACTCAACAACTTCCATACTCTGCCGCAGGTCGTGTTTGTCGTGTCCTACTTTGCGCTGCCGCACGAGTTCACCGGCATCTTCACCAACGACCCCGACCGCGTCGTCAAGAACTGGCACCTGTTCATCGCCGTCGCGTCCGGCCTGTGGGGCGGCCTCATCATTGGCATCGCTACAGAGTACTACACCTCCAACCGCTACCAGCCTGTGAAGGTGCCCCTTGACAACACTCGACCCCAAGGGTGCCCAGGACCAGCAGGAAGCCTCGAGCAGAGTCCATCACCATGGGCTCACGTCCTGCAGTGTCTGCCGAATCGCGAGCAAGGCCTCCGACACTCAACACAGCTCATACATCAGCATCATGCGCGCAGACCGTGGCGGAGGCCTGCCGCACGGGCGCGTCCACCAACATCATCTTTGGCCTGGCACTCGGCTACCAGTCGTGCATTGTGCCCTCCATCATTCTGGCCATCATCATCTACGTCTCCTTCTCCCTGGCCAACATGTACGGCGTTGCCTGCGCCGCCATCGGCATGCTGGGCACACTCGCCACCGGTGAGCCCACACGCACCCCCACCTGATCGTGCCTCTGCAGCCGTCGTAGTTCTCACACGCCTGTCTCCAAGGCGAGGATGCAACCATGAGACGTCGGTGCTCATCACCAGGCGCCAGCCGAGCAAACATGATTATAATCATGATGCTAGTCGTTTTACTGAGTCCTCAGACCCGACATGCTCTCGAGTTAGGTCGGCCCCATTGCAGCTGTGGAGGGCATCTGGCTCACATGTCAGTGGCACCATGCAGGCCTGGCCATCGATGCGTACGGCCCCATCTCTGACAACGCCGGCGGCATTGCCGAGATGGCCGCCATGGGTGAGGACATCCGCGCCCGCACCGACGCCCTGGATGCTGCCGGCAACACCACCGCCGCCATTGGCAAGGTCAGTGTCCTGGAACAGATGCAGCCTGTGACTGCGCAGGGTTGCAGCAGGTTGTGCATGCATGCTGACGGGTCCAGCTGGTGTCAGCGGACTCAAGGCAGGACGGAAGACTGAGGTCCAGATCCGTGGCTCATCGTGCTTCTTGCTCCGTGCAGGGTTTCGCCATTGGCTCCGCCGCCCTTGTGTCCCTGGCCCTGTTCGGCGCCTACGTGACCCGCGCCAAGATCACCATCGCCGACTCCTCCATTCTGGACCCTGAGGTGCTGCCTTGTCACTGTCATATGGCCTCTGTGACTCCACCTCCCCTGTTGAACTCATGTCGTGGGTCACATCCTGCAGTGGGTGCCATCCCACAACGTCTTCAGGAGGTGACACCCCACAACATCTTCATGAGGTGCCATGCTGCAGGGTCACCGGTACAGGAGCCTGCACGTCGGGATATACGGCTCCTCTGACTGGCCGCGGGCATGATGCGCGCAGGTGTTCGCTGGCCTGCTGATCGGCGCCATGCTGCCGTACTGGTTCAGCAGCATGACAATGAAGAGCGTGGGCAAGGCGGCGCTGGCCATGGTGGAGGAGGTCCGCCAGCAGTTCAACACCATCGCCGGCCTCATGGAGGGCACCGCCCGCCCCGACTACAAGCGCTGCGTCGAGATCTCCACCAAGGTGTGCCGCTGCTGCACTCTGCGACTTGCTGCAATCGCCTGTGCCATGGGGGCCTGCCAAGCAAGGATCCGTCCGCTCCGCAACAGCTCTGAACATCGACCGTTTCTGCACTGACCGTCCTCACATGGTTTACGAACAACGTGCACCGCAGCTGTGAAGTCCAATGCAACTCATACTGAAAAGACCAGTTCTTCTCTCGGAAGGCACGGCTCAGTGTGCTGAAACAGAATCCCAACGTCCATCCGTAGGCGTCCCTGGAGGAGATGATCGCCCCTGGCGCGCTGGTCATCCTGACCCCCATCGTGGTCGGCACCCTGTTCGGCACCCGCGCCCTGGCCGGCGTGCTGTCCGGCGCCCTGGTCTCCGGTGTGCAGATGGCCGTGTCCATGTCCAACACCGGCGGCGCCTGGGACAACGCCAAGAAGTATGTCGAGGTGCGTAACCTTCGAATCTGGCCTGCAGGCGCTGACAGATCTGCTCCTGGTTCGTGCCACGCCTAGGCGCTCTGCTCGACCATTGGCTTGAGACACAGAGATGCTTGGTGGTCGTGCATGTAGTGCATGTGGCGCAGCACATCCTTTGTTCTGTTCCAGTACGTACACACTGTGCTGATGTGTGACCTCGCCACCCGCAGGCCGGCGCCAGCGAGCACGCCCGCACCCTGGGCGGTAAGGGCTCCGACTGCCACCACGCCGCCGTCATCGGTGACACGGTGCGTCCTGCCACAGACAGCGCCGTCGCAGCTGTCCAAGCAGCCGACTTAACATGCTCGTATACTGCCGCATGTTACTTCCTCATCGGATCAGACGTTCTGATCCGCTGGTTGACCGTGCATATCTGTCGATGCTGCAGGTCGGTGACCCCCTTAAGGACACCAGCGGCCCCTCGTGCGTCCCTTCACCTGCCGCCTCCGTCATCCGCTCTGTTCTGTGTGCTTGCCTGTGCGGTTTGCAATCAGCCAACCCACTCTGTAGAAGCTTAGTCGTAGTTAACTGCAAAGACAATCAGAGGCCAATGTGTGCCCTTTTGACGCCTGCAGCAACAACATTTTGATCAAGCTGATGGCAGTGGAGTCCCTGGTGCTGGCGCCCTTCTTCCTGGTGCGAAACCTCAGGACATTGCTCCTCAATCACCCCTCGGCCTTCGATTGCATCACTCAAACTCTGAGTTTACTGCGTTCCGATTCCCGATTCTTAGGGAAGCCATTTGCAAAGCATGGTGCTGCTGTGTATAGCCAAGATGGATTGACTCTGGCATGCTGCTGTGTGTTCAGGCGCACACTGCGGACGGCCTGGTGTTCCGCCTGCTCAACCACTTCTAGACTGCTGCTTTTTGCCAGGTGCGCTCCCCCTGTCAGCTTGTCCTTATTGTGCGGTGTATTGATGGTGCCTGTCCTCTTGCGATGTGGGGCTTTGAGCCACCTGCCCAGTGCCACCGGCATGAGTGCCTCCTCCTCGTGATGCCGCAGGCGCTGCAATAGCGCAGCACACTGCCAGCCGCCGCTCGTGTAAGCGGCCGTGGCTGCCGCCAGCAGCACCGGATCGGATGGCTGCCCCCCATGAGCGAGTGTCGCTGGCAGTGCTACAGCCGCACATGGCTGGCTGCGGCGCGATGTTGCATCGGCGACCACACGGAGGCCAGGGGATTTTTAGGGACATCACATTGCATTTCTGCATGGTCGGGCAAGCTGCGCTTCATGAATACTGGCATGGTCTTGTGATGGGCTGGAAGTACGCCGGAGGTTGTATGGGAGGATTGCGCAGCCACAGAAGAGAAGAAAGGTAGCCACAGAAGTCATGGTCAGCCGTCCAGTGGCTGGAATTGGATACGCCCCATGACTAAAGATTCCTCATCTGAGAATGTGCGTCTTCTGTACTCTGATGCCAATCAGTAGTCCCGGAATTCTAGTCCTGTTCAAACCAGACCGAACAGGGACTCTCTGCATTGCACTTTTCATCCAGACCCGATTTGCCGCAGCGACCTTTCCGCGTGCTGCTCGTTCCTTGAACTCCGTGGACGCAAGCTTCCACTCGTAGTGCCTTGGTGTACCCCAGTGCAGCTAAGCAGCCGCCGCTGCAACGTCGCTGCGAGTCGCTCCACATTGTGGGGCCTACGCCTGCCGTCACACTGTGACGTGCAGGCTGTACAGTGCGCACAGTCATGCGGCGTTCCTGCTCGACGACGGACCTGCACAGCCCTGCGCACGCGCTGACGCCGTGCTGGCTGCCCGCCAACACAGGTGCGAGAAATTTGCACCACGGCAAAGTGATGTCATGGACGCCCAATAAGCGCCTGTATACTTTCCGCAGCGCGGCCTACACGGCGATACGGAGCATTATCATGCAGCACCGTGCGGGCCGGTCCGCCACTGTAGCACGGCGGCAGTCTGGAAGCGGCCTGGCTTTTCTTGCTTGAGGAGGCACTCAAAGCGGTACTCCCCTGCAACCCCGACGGGCGCAAGCCGCGCCAGGCGAAGACCACTCGATCGCTTCGCCGTACCCGTCGTACCCGTCGCGCGGCCCTGCAGGGGCTGGTGCAGGCGAGCAGCCCCATCCTGATGCGAGCTGTTCGTCCGTCGTCTTGTAGGGCCGGTGGGAGCGGTGTTCGATGCGTGCAGCAGGGCGGGCAGCCAGCGTTTCCGGAAGGAGACCAGTGGCGCGCAAGGCCTTTCGGCGGCCGCCCTCCGCCTGGCCCTCGCCAGCGCCGGAGCAGAGGAGCTCAGGTGAGCAGCCACAACGAGGCCCATTCTGGCACCTTAGCGCGTTCCGAAATGGCGCTCGGCAGGCTGGCGCTCTGCCACAGCGCCCAAAAAACTGTTGATGTTGCCTTTCCGGTCGAGTGCCCCACGTCGAGGAGCCGTTTCGCACAACCTGGCGACAGTGCTGAGATGACGTTTCTTCGAGCTCCTCGGCAGCCGTTCTTATCCTGCTCTACGACGAGTATGCTCTGCGACGTTTTTCATCCGTTTGTGTGTCTCTCTGCACCACGAACGCACTGGTCTATCTTTTCTGCCTACTCACTGCCGCATCACCTACAGGATGGTGCACGAGGCGCGCGAGCCCGGCAGCTGTGGTCAGAAGCAGGAGCAGCAGCAGCCGCAGCAGCCGTCGGCAAACAGCTTTCAGTCAGAAGTTCTGCTCGCCGGGCGCTTCCGCCGCGCCACCATCGGCAGCGGCGGCAGGCCGGCCGCCAGCAGCACGCCACTTGAGGCAGACAACCCTGTGCGGGCGGCGCTGAACCGCTCATTCCCCACGACGCAGTCGTGCGTCCTGCCGGCGTCAATCTGCGGCCGCACGTCTGTTGTTGACCATCTCAAGGCCGGCTCCTCAGGCGCTTTCGCCTGCAGCAAGCCCGGCCCGCAGCAGCCGCCGACACCGGACGCGGCTACCGAGCCCCTGCCCCAGCGCCCTTGTAGCGGCGCTGTCGCCGCGGCCGCCACCGCCGCCGAAGCCGCACTGTCCAGCGCCTGGCCTGGCAGCCGCCGCTCCGCGTTCAGCGCCTTTGGCGCCACAGCGCCGGTGACCGCGCGCAGCACCTCCGGCGTCAGCATGTCGGTGTCCGGCGGCGGGGGAACCTCCTCCAACCGCTCGTCCCTGGACCACTCCAGCAGCAGCCAGGGCCGCAGCTCCATGGACCATGGGGGTCCCGGCAGTCGGGGGCGCTCATCCCTGGATGGCGCCGCAGCCGACAGCAGCGCCTCGGACCGCTCTCGGGTGTCGGCCTCGCAGCTGCCGCGCTCGGACAGCGCCCCGCACACGCACTGCAGCTTCGACTCTGTGCGCACGGGCGACAGCGCCGGTGGCAGCAGCGCCGGCGGCGGCAGCGTTGCTGGCGGCAGCGTTGCCAGCGGCAATGGCAGCTTTGTCAGCCATGACGGCAGCCTGAGCCGACGGGATGCGGCACTGATGGATGCCGACTGCTGCGGCGACAGCGGCTGCCCGATGCTGCTGGTGCGGCCGCTGCCATCCGGTGGCCCCATGAAGGCGGCGTCCATGCCTGTGGAACGCTACCCGCCGCCGCTGTCCCCCACCACAACGGCCGCGGTGACGTCCGCTGTGGACGGCGACGCCCTTGGCTCCCTGCTGCGCAAGCAGGTGCGGGAATTTGTTAGGCCTAAGACAATACATCGTTCAAACATCGTTTGGCCATCGGGCGCATCTGCCAGGCCCTAATCCCTTACGCCGTCCCACTGCTTCTCGCGCTGACGCAACTTGTCACCAGGCTGGGGCTTGTGGACGAGAATTGAGAAAGAGCACCGGTCAAGATCACCATCTAGCGGTCGTGCAGGCCACTTTCATGTCAGCAGTGCTCTGACGCTGCCTGTGTTGCCCTGTGACAGGGCAGCGCTCCGGCAGCCGGCCTGCGCAAGTGGGCGTGCCTGAGCGAGGGGCAGGCGGCGTTGCAGCTGTTCTGGCGGCTTAACCACGCCCGGCAGACGGTCGACTTTGTGCGGCGCCAGGCAAATTCGTATGCGCAGCTGGACAAGGCACTCATGACTATCCCAGAGGTGCCCCCTTCACCTCCCACGCATATTCGGCTGTCCGACGCACATCTGTGGCTGCCTTGACACACAGTGTTGGCAGTGCAGACACATGCCCTGGCCACCAGTTGGCAACGTGCTGCCAGGTGCCGGAGACTTGTGTAATTGTATACACCTGATGTAATAGCGTTCCCTCATCTTGATCTGCTGTGCCATGCGCAGGCGCTCGCGGCACTGGACACCCTGCGGGAGTTTGAGACGCCGTTGCTCGACGGCGACGGCGCCGCCGCAGGCGGCCTCGGCCTCATGGAGCATGCGTTCCAGACCGCCGAGGTGGGTTGGTGATGTTTCATGCTGTGACCAGCAGACGTGTCCCCTTACTGCACCCAGCAAATGGTGGGTCCCCTGTCCATCACCCATCCAAGCAGCCCCTGGCCGCTGGCAACAACGCCTGCTCCTGCCCGCCTCTCCACACTGCTGTGGTGGCACCCGCCGACTTGCCAGTGTTGCTGCAGTGCGCAGCTGCTGCTGAGAGGCCACACCACGTTCGCGCAGGCGTGCCGACTGGCGCACCCGCACGCAGAGTGGCTACACCTTGCGGGCCTCATGCATGGCCTCGGCAAGCTGCTGGCCCACCCAACGTGAGCCCGCCCTCCCCCTGCCTCCTTGCCCTCCTTCCGCCCGCAGCCCCCAAGGCCACGGCCGGCCTGAGCTTTGCAAGGCAACAGCCTTGCAACGTTGCCGCTGCCAAACTGGGTTCCGCAGTCTGCCTGTGGAGTGCTCCGGGCTGACCCAGCGACCCACCACACCCGTCCTGCAGGTTTGGCAGCGAGGCGCAGTGGGCGGTGTGCGGCGAGAGCTTCCCGGTGGGCTGCCAGCACTCGCAGGGCATCACCGCCAGCGAGTACTTCTGCGTCAACCCGGACCGCCGGCGGCGCATGTACAACACGCCCACCGGGATGTACGCCCGCGGCTGCGGCCTGAGCAACGTGCTCATGTCCTGGGGAGGTGCGCGCTCGTCACAGTCGCATGGCTCGCCTGGCTCTGGCAGTCGCGCGAACTGGGAGGCCCGTTGTGCATGGTGCGCATCTGCTGCTGGGTGACTGCCGGCGGCAGGGCTGTCGGGTGTGCCGCAGGCCCCTGCACCTAGCAACCTCAGCGTATGGGATGGTTGCTTGCTCCCAGACCAAATGCCTGGTCCCAGACCGAACACTGACAACCCCTCGACCTGTGTCCGCAGGCCCAGAGTACCTGCACATGGTGCTGTCCGCCAATGCAGGCGAGAGCCTGCCGGCGCCGACGCTGTGGCTGCTGCGGCACGCCAAGTTCCGCACTCTGGCAGACGGCGAGTACAGCCAGCTGCTGGACGACTTCGACCGCTCCATGCTGCCATGGCTCGTGCAGTTCCAGGTACGCCAAGCACCCCTGTAGCCCCCTTGGCTTGGTGCAAGTGTCGGAGCATTGTTGGCCATCTTGCTTGTCGGGGCATAGCGGTGGTCTCCTGTGTGTGCCGGGTCGTGAGCTGGGGCGTCCACAAACGCGGCTTGGCAGCCCCCCTGAAGTGCGGCGGCTGCAGACCACCCTGCAGCGCCTGTGACCTGGCCCTGTCTTTGGTGGGTGCAGGAGCTGCTGGCGTACAGGAAGGTGGAGCTGCCGGGGCGGCTGGACGGGGAGGCCCTGCAGTGTCACTACGCTGCGCTGCTCGCCAAATACCTGCCGGCAGGGCCGCTGCGCTGGTAGGCGCCGGTAAATCCTGAACCAGCCGGCGCAGGCGCCGGCAGGCGCTGTGCCAATGGGGGCTGGCAGGCCGCTGCCGGCGGGCGGGCGGGTCACGTCTTGCTCGGATGCGTCCGTGGCTGCGCCTGCCCGGTCACGACGAGGGCGGCTGGCATGCGGGCGGCAGCGGCGCGGGGCTGCGTGGCGTCGCAGAACACGAAGGCAACGAGAGAGAGATATCACTTCAGACCGGCGCAGAAGTACTGAGCAGCCGCCAGCATGGCCACATGCCACGCGGCACTGCCCGTGTGCGCACGATGTGCAGCGGTGCCCCGCGGTCATGTGCTCCTGCTGGCGGACGTCGCCCACACATCTGCTGGGCTTGGCGGGAAGAGAGGAGCGGATGTCTTTTTTGGGACAATGTGGAAGTGCGAAAGTGGAGGAGCTTCGAGAGAGAATATCTTACACTGGGCTTTGTGGCGCCTGGTTCATGATGCAGCTTGATTCGCGGGGGGCTTTGCGGGTGACTGGGACTTGCCGCACAGGGAAGGCGGTGTTCAGACCACACGCAATGAACGAATTCGGGTAGGGTTCTGCTTCTGCGGCAATGGCGACTGGCATGTGTGCCGGTCGGACGAGCGGAACCATCTTGGGGCGATCGTACACGAAAAGCTGCAGGTCGAGTCGGCGTATCCATCTTGCCTTCCGATTTGCGAGCCTGAGGATGGTTTGCCAATCGGTCTGCGGATTTGTTTTGATGAGGGTGTGGGTCTCTGGTCTGGTGACAGGCCTGACATCCCTTTTGTCCAGGCTGAGGCGGCGATTGTGACGCCGTGCTGCGCCTGAGGCACTTGCAGCGCTCAGGGGGCTGAGCTGCACTGATTTTGATGAGGACCAGTATTCAGGGGGAGACTATTTCGGTGGCAAAGGATGCCAATTGTCTGCATTTGAATTGCCTTGCGTGTTCCCCTGACATGGATTGTAACGATGTGAATCTCACCTGTACTTCCATCAGGACCATCTGTCATGTATGCGCAGACCTTCTTGGCTTCTTACAGATGCTACACCTCCTCCCCATTTCCTCCCCGTCATCGTGCCGACGCCGCCTTTCCCACCAGTGTACCAGACTTGAATGGCGCGGACAGCACGATGACCGCCGCGCGGTGCCGGGACGAGGCCCGAATGAGCTCCGCATTGGGGCGATCGTTGCTGTTGACGCGGCGCCGCACAGTGTCTGGGTCCCTGCCGTCACCCACCTGCGCCAGAACACAGCTGACGCTTTCTGCATGGCATCGTTACTGCTCTCTGCCCCTTGCCGCTTGGGACGCCCTCGAGGCTAGGCCTTCGGAATACCCGCGCCGAATCCTGGCTCCTTCATCGATGAGTTTGACAGAAAGAGCGCGGCGGCGGCGGCAGCAGCAGCAGCAAGACTGCGCGCCAGAGCTGCCACATGTCTGCATCCTGCTGGCGAGAGAAAGGCAACAGCACATGCTGGAATGTGGTGCGGCGGGGGCACCTGGCGCTCGTACACCCGTTGCATGGCGGTGTCGATGTCGCAGTCCACATACCAGCTGTCGTCGAACAGCGCCGCCAGCTCGTCCCACGGCGCCTCGTCTGCAACTCAGCAGTCTGCAACCTCAGCAGCAAGCCCCGATACGCTGGGTACACAGCTGAACGGTGAAGGTACCAAAGCCCACTCTCTCATGTGCTGATGCTGCAGATTGAGCTCCCCGCCACCAAGTTTTCCCGCCAATAAAAGAAACACAATGCGAGGTATAGTATATATACACCCCCACCCAGCAGCAGGTAGTTGCCCTCCACCATGACGAGGGTGTGGTGCGGCGCCACCCGGATGTCTTTCTCGACGGGATCGCCAACCCCGTGCTGAAACGATGGCAGGACCACCTCGCCCTCCGTCCGCACCTGCGGCAGACGCACACGGACTTCAAAACCTCTGAGATATTGCATAAAGTCCCTGCATCGCGGCATCGAACTCGGCTGAGGTTGTTCGTGACCGCGATCCATCTCCTTCTCATGGGGCACCCGCCCGAACGCAGGCGCGCCAAGTGCTGCCGAGAACGAATAGCGTGAGACAGCGAAGTCATCCTGAATGCATTTGCGCGTGCATCAGCAGCAGAAAAGCGCCGCACCCGACGCATGGCCGCCAAGAAGGCGGGAGCGTTGAAGGTCCAGTGAGCGCCGCGCCGCGCATGCATTGCCGCCGGGTCCGGCATTGCATCCAGCTCCCGCCTGTAGTAGTGGAACCCTGCGGCGCACGCCAGGTACACAACGTGATTTCAGGTTCTTTCCTGGAGCTCCGGTGCAAACTGGCTGTAGGCAAGAGTCCCTGGTGTGCAGGTGCCCTTCATCTCCCCTGGCATCTGGCCTCCAAGCCGCAGGGCACTGAACTATAGTGTGTCATCAGGGCTGCAAGACGATCAGGGCCACGGCCGCAGCCACACTGGCTGCTCATGCAAGGGCACGTCGGAGCGCAGGGAGGCAGCACCGTCCATGGGCACCGCAATGGCGCTGGGCGTGGCCTCGCCGGCCGCGGCGCGCCTCTCGTTCAGGCGGCGGGCCACCTCCGCCGCAGCGGTGGTCTTGCCGCTGCCCGGCACGCCGGCAATCCCCACGATGTGCCTGCACAGGCACCAGGCGCCCGGTGCGCCGCTGGGACTGCACGTGAAGGATTTGGCCTGCTATTTGACCCGCCGCCGTGCCTGAGCCTCGCTAAGTAACTGGCTGCAGCGGCAGGACTCGCAATCGTTGGCCGGCGAGGCATTCAGGCATGTAGGCTGAGGGCGCAGTGTCCAACCACGCTCCCTGAAAAATGCCAGTCCTTGATGCACCCAACAAGAAAGTTTGCTGCACCAGCTCCTTACCTTGTGGGTGGCTGTGCTGAGCTAAGGACGCGGTCAGCCAGCAGGTCGTAGGCATCCTCCTGAAAGCTGGCCTGTAGAGTGACCTGCTGCGCCAATGAACAGACGATGCCACTGTCGCTGCCGCTGCCGCTGCCGCTGCCGCATGATCGGGATCTTGACCTCCGTGTGATTCCAAGCGCGACATTGTTTCTCAGCTCATGCTTAGTTCTCCGATTGCAGAGCTGACTCGACGCATGCCTACATGCTCTGCGGCATGACGGCGACAATTGTCCACATGGCACATGCAACTGGCTGAGAGCAGTTTGTAGTCCGCTGACAGATGTGTACAGAAAGACCATGGAGAGACAATACAGTGCCGAGCCTCGAGGGAGCAGGATCACAGCGAGGTTGGAACAGAATTGTGTCAGGGCAGGTTGGAATTTTTCCTTCAAATTCCAACGCAGCTTACTCTACGTGCAGCACTTTGGCTGATTCTGGCTGTATTTCCTGATTGATGTGATACCTGCGGCATGATCGACACGCAAGGAGAGCGTAGAGAAACTACGCTGGAGGGGTTAGGCGATCGTTCTGTCACGGGGGAAAAAGCAACAACCTCAGCAACAACAACCAACAACCTACTGGCCAAGCCAAGAGAGAGCACTCGGCTTCTTTTCCAAGAGGTGAAGCTACGTCCTCAATCCGTATCCACAAGCGAGAGCAGTGCCGCAGTGAGTCAAACACAGGAGATTGCTGATTCAGCATAGATATGCAGTGGCGGCAACGGGAGTGCGGCAGTGCAACAACCACATCGCCAAGTATCTGGCGCCTCTGATGAATTGGCAGTCCTAAGGTACAGCAGCTGAGCAATGGCAACAAGCCGCCTGACTCTATATCTTTCACCCTCTTCTCCTCACCCTCCGACTTGACCACTCGCCAGGTGCTTCCAACCTGCCACAGCGCCCTGTCTGGCAATCACCCAGACGCTTTCATCCGCGAGCCGAAGTGGAGCCCCAGAAAAGAGCCTGCTGCAGCGGCAAAGCCCGCAGGCTGCTTGGCCGGAGTGACAGCTGCCGCCGGCACACTGGCGGCTGCCGGGAGGTTGGGGGCGGGAGCGACGCCTGAGCTGCTTGGCCGCGCCTGATTTGCAGTGTCTGTTGCTTCTGCTTTGATCGCGCTGAGTGGCTCGCCATCACTGGCAGCCAGCGCATTCATCGCCAGCGCTGCCGCTGCGGCTGCCTTCATCGGCGGCTGGGGAGCCGCGTGGCTGCCCGGCTGCCGGCTGGGCGTGGCCCGCGCCAGGCTGTGCCGCACCGCAAGGGCGGCGCCAGCAAGGAAGGGGTTGCTGGCAGCCGCAGCAGGCGCCGCCGCGGTTGGGCTGCTGCCGGAGCTTGCACCAGCGGCGCCTGACGGCGGCGTTGCTGAGGCTGCCGTCGCCACCGCCGCCGCCGCCGCCGCCGCCGCTGCCTGGTGTGCAGGCACTGCGGCGGGCTGCGGGGCGGCAGCAAGTGCGCAGCCCGGGGCGCCTGCAAGGGTGATGCCGTGGCCGCCCGCGGGACCAGGTGCGTTGCTCATGCTGGCGGCGGCCTGCAGGCCGGGGGAGTCGCGGCCGCGGGCAGCCGCGCGCATGCGGGCGCGCTTCTCGGCGCCCGACAGCCGCAGCGGCCCGTCCGCTGGCCGCTTGACGCCCGCGGTCGGCCGCGCCGGCTGTGCACCCGGCAAGTCGGCGCGTCCCTGGAGAGTTTTGGCGCCCGCCTGCGCGGCTGTGGAGACCGCCGCCCTGCCGGCGGCCGTCTGCTTGGCGCCTGCTGCCTGTTGGGCTGCACCTGCAGGGAAACATGGCAGGAGCAGGCTGCTCAGCGACGGTGGCAGCTCTCGACTGCGCTCGCGTGGCAATCAAGCATATATGAGGCTGGACCTACGAGCGCTGATTCAGTCGTAGAGTTCTGCGAGATCAGTCACCGAGACGACATCCACAGCCACTTTGCAATGCTCACCGTTGGCTTTGGGGAGGCCCCCCTTGCCATTGGTGCTGGGGGAGCCGCTGCGCGCCTGCTGGCCGGCAGGCGCCGTTCTGGGCTTCTGGCTACTCGATGCCCGCTGCAGCGTCGACCCCTGCATTGTGCCAGTTGCTGCTCAAAGGCACATGGAGCATTCAGCTGGCAGCTGAAGCTTGCAGTTGGGGCAAACGCTCGGTTTGCCACCGGCGTCCCGTGACAGCCGAGCAGCCGTTTGATGGGTGCGTCCTGCAGCGCCGCCTGCGCTCGGAACGCTATGATCTCGTGGAAGCATCACCCAGTTGCCAGGTGCTGCCCGCAAACATCGCACCTGCGGTTTGGTGTTGAGCGGAGCGAGCTCCGTGGGTGGCTTGACCGAGGCCCGCGCTCGCGCCTCCTCTGCCACCGACCTCGACACCGCCTGCACGCCCGGGCGGCCCGCCAGGATCGCCCGCAGCGGCCGCCCCTGCGGCGGCAGGACGACCAGTCTCGGCTAGGTTGCACCTTCCCTAGAGCGCTCGCACGAGGGCATTGTGCATGTGCAAGTATTCCAGCCGGCAGACAGCACAGAAACGAGGGCATGTCGTCGCAGCAATGACCGACGGATGAGCAGTTGCAAGCGCGGGCGCTGCCGGCATGGGACGGAAACATCTCGTGGGCAGGAGAGCGGCACCTGCTGCGCAAGTTCTCTCATCTCGCGGCGGGCGTGAGACAGCGAGGCGTCCGGCAGCCGCTGCAGCAGCGACTTGTGGTCCCAGGTGCAGGTGCAGCCGATGTGCGCATGCGCCAGGCAGCGCAGCTGCGACGTGCTGCGGGCAGGCAGGCAGGCGTCAGTTCCTCAGCTGCTTGTGGGCATCGTAGGAGGGATGCAATGCGGCTCCATGTACATGCGTGTGACTCCATGAGACGACGCCGTGCACGAGCTGCGTCGCATGCCTCAGCCTGCTGGCACGGCTGAGCTGAACACGGACACACTGCAAGCGAGTGGGCGATGGAACTTGTGAAGGTTTCGGTGCCATGGCGGCGTGCACTCCTTCGATAAATTGCACACCTGCAGGAGCAGCTGACGGCGGAGAAGTAGGGCAGTGCGCCGCACTCGTTGCATGCCGCCAGCTCGCCGTCGGCGCCGCCCGCGGTGCCGCTGCCCAGCCAGCTGCGGTCGCGCGCGCCCTCTGTCCGCAGGTCGCCCCGCGCCTGCGCCTCACACAGCAGCGGCTGTCAACATGCCCAGGACCACAGCTCTCCGCATCTCCTGCATCGTAATCCACTCGAACCTCCACTCGACGCAGTAGAGGCCAACGCTTCGGCCCTCCACGCTCGCTGGCAACTGGACCAGTGCGGTCGAGAGGCAGGGGTCGCATCGCACTTTAAGCTCGGCCTTTGTGACGGCCTCCAGCGCGTCGGACAGCTGCGCCAGCTGCTGCGGCATGAAGGAGGCCACGCGCCGGCCGCGCGGCGCCAGCAGTGGCGCCGGCCGCGCCATGGGCGGCAGCGCGAGCGCTGGCGCCGGCGCAAGCGACAGCCCGAAGTTGGCGACCGCCACCGCGTTCACAGGCTGGCTCGGCCGCGTCGGCTGCTGCGGCAGCACAGAGGGCTGCGGAAGTGTTGCTGCATGGTTCTGCTGCTGCGGGCGCGTCTTGCCGCCTGCATTGCAGAACACCATACGTGTTTCAGGATTCTGACATCAGTAACTGACACAGCACGAGTCTGCTGGCAAGACCAGCGAGCGCTGCTGGCGGCGCAGACACCGACATGTGAGAAGTCCATGCTGCGAGCCATGCTCTGGGACTGCGATCGTTCAAAACGGATGCAGGCAACAGTAAAGCCCTCCGTCAACCCCTCGGAAAACGCACCGCGCTCGAGGCGCGCCACCTCCAGAGCGTCCTGGCACAGCTCCCACAGCAGCCTGTCGTGCGAGAAGACCGCCGCCCGCTTGCCAGGCCCCTGCGCAGGGCGGTGGCCATCGTTTGATGGTCAGACACACGTTGACGGCCCATGTGCAGCGTCTCCTGCCCCGAACAATGCGGGGTCCATGGTCGAGCGAAGCCCGGTCGGGTCAGCCAGCCAGGTGCCAACCCCACCAAACAGCCGTGCGCGTTCAACAGGGCGGGGGTGCAGGCGGCCGCACCCGGGCGTAGCGCTGCACGGCCTCCAGGCCGAAGGGTAGCCAGTGCGTGGTGGCGAAGTTGACAGCCTCCGAGGCGTTCCAGCCATGCGAGAAGCCGCAGTGGTGGGCGCGTGGGAACGTCACCACGAACTCGCCCGGCGACTGCACCGTGTGCACCACCCGCACGCCTGCGGGTGGCAAGTGAGCACTTCTTGGGCTGGGCGGCATGCAGCTGAGGTGTGGAGGAGCACCCAGGAGCTGGTGCCGGCGGACAGTCGGGCAGTCTGCAGGTGGAGCTGCGGCAGACAACTCAGACGCCAGGCGTCAGGCCAGACGAGCCAGCAGCTCCTACGTCCTGTATATGCAGCCGTGCAGGCGCCCCATCGCCACGCAATGGGTGCAGCCTCTGCAGGGCACAGGCAGGCCAGGAGTCCTTCGGACAAGCGGGCGGGCACGAGACGCACCCTGCGCCGACAGCAGGGAGGGCGGCAATAGCGTGATGAGCTGGTGCAGCAAATCCCGGTCCTCGGAGAAGCGCTCGGGCGCGTTGGTCCGCATGACGTCCTCGAAGCGCCGGCAGGAGCTGGCCGGCACGCCGTACCTGCGGCGCAAGAAGAGGGGCTTCGGGCACTAGATGAGAGGAATGTTGCAAGCTCTGGATTTTGCATGCGCATAATTGCCGGAAGAGGAGCTGCCCGTGCAGAGCCGTGCAGCTCGCAACGCCAGGCAGCGCTGGAGGAGCAGGTCAGCTGCGGAACGGCGGCATCAGCATCAACACGGGCTCATACAGCTGCACACTGTGCATGCTCGGAAGCCCACCGCGTAGCTGGAGCGACAGCATGTTCACAGGCGTCGAGCAGCACGCTTCAGGACAGCGTTTCGCACCAGGTCTTAGAGGCGCCGACGTGCAGGTAGTTGAGGCTGTAGAGGAAATGGTCCTCGGTGTGCCAGCAGAAGGTCGCAAACAGCGCGCCAAAATAGAGCCACGGATGCGTCAGCCCCTCCACCTGCGGACAGCGCCGTTCACGTGGTGACACTGCCGTCAGGCGTCACGATCAGGTTCAAAGCCATCGGCGCGGCCCCGGGGTCGCAGCACCAGATGCGATTGTGGCCATGTGGCCTCACTTGCGGAACCGCCTTTGTGCAGCCTCTTCAGTGAAGGGAGAGATTGATCGACATTGCAGCAGCTGGATCTCCCTCATTGTGGCCCAGCCGCGCACCACAAAGCCGAGCTGCTGCAGTGCGGACTGCGGCGCCGATGCCAGCCTGGACAGGTCCCACTTGCCCGCCCAGGGTCCAAAGCCGCTGCCGAACCTGCCACGCGCGCAGCAGCCAAAAGCCACTCAGCCATCACCAGCATTCATGTGCCAAAGAGGTGCGCATGAGTCCCAGGTGTGGGTCGTCGGAGGCGGGTTTGACCAGCTCTGCTGTCGACCTGCTCTGCCAGAGGCAGTGTTGAATTGCCCGCCAAGCGGGAGTATCAGTTATGCCGGCAGAGCAGGCAGGCAGATGTCAGTCTCTCAGCAGGCACCCTCACGTCTGGGTGTCGATGTCATTTGCGTAGTCTACCACCACCTGCTCCTCGCCGACACGCTCGACAATGCGCCTGAGGCAAAACAAGCACTGACTTCATGAGGGTGCAGCGTTGCAGCTGCTCGCTTTGGTCAGGCGACTGGCAGCGCTCCAGTGACGGCTTGCAGCCCATCTCTCACAAGCCACGCACTTAAGCCCAAGCAGGCCGCCGCCAAGAGGCCATGGCAACAGCCTCCACCTTGCGGAAGCTTGATAATTGTCACCAGGCATTGCTACAGTCACTGCAGCTCGCACCAGTACTGGTCCTCCAACACCGCTGCCAATACTGCGGGGTCGGGCTGCGCCGCCGCGGCTGCCGTCTCGGGGTGCAGCTGGCTCCAGGCGCTAGAAAAGGCATCCGCGTAGGCCCTGTATGTTTGCTGGTTGTACTTGTGGCCCTGCGGCACATGCATGATGCAGGATTGTGTTGATTGATGAATCCTGCCAACACCTCATCAAGAGTCCCCTTTCAAGACACTGTGCGTCGCGCACTCGTGGGGCGCCAAGGTGGCAGACTCGGGCAATCTGCTTGGGGTGAGTAAGTGTGTGTCGAGCAGCATCCAAGAGCTCTAGACTGCGGCATCACACAGAGTCCTCATGCTCTACAAATCCGTGTCGACGTCTGTTGAGAGCAGCAAGAGCGCACCTCGCCAAAGGGCAAGCCTTCTTGCAGGGCATGTATCTGTTGCCGCTTGGTGCTGAAGAGCTTCTTCATATCCAGCTTCAGCTCTGGGTGCTTCCAGCCTGCATTCAGCGGTTGCGTGCAAGGAGTCGTTCCATCATGCGCATCTAACGATTCGATTGTTCATCTCGCAGATTCATCGGGGTCGACGTGCATCAACAGCACAGCACCTGCAGCCGCCGTTTAAGGCAGTCATGCATGCAAAGATGCAGATGTGGGTCCATTGTGCCCGCGGCCGGAACCCAGACACTGCGTCATGCTGACCTGGAGGCGGGACGATTTTGGCGATGCCGGAGGGGATTGCTGCAGCCTGGATATTGGATATATATTCCAGAGGATCCTCAAACTCCTCCGCTGTCGGCCGGAATACCGGCGCCTCAGGAACAGCGACCACCACCCGCGTTGTTTCCAGCAGCGACTTGCGCATCGCCTGCACATGTGGCAGAGCAGACAGACGCCTCAGCACGCTGCTCAATGGCATGGGTGTATGCAGCCCTGCTGTTCATTTTGGCCGCCGGCAAGGCGCCAGTCGAGACACAGGGAGGACTGTCAAGTGCGACTGCAGGCCTGCAGGCGCGAGCAAGCTGCACGAAACCAATCAACAGTCAGCGACGGCTCGCGAACACATTTCTGACTGACCTCGCCGCCTACTCTGGGCTACTCCCAAGGGCGGGCCCAAGACACGAAAACCCGGGTGGAGCGTGGCTTCCAACTTGGGAGAGGTGCATGCTCGCCTGCTGCAGCGCCGTGTCATGGCTGTCCACCTCGAGGCGAGCCGGCGCCCTTGTCACCCTTGAGCTCCGCCTGCTCATAGTGCCGCCCACTGGCCGTCTTGCACCTGGAGGCCCGGGAGCACGTTTGTCAAACGTCTTACACCTCAAGCCCCTGCCTGCGCGCGAGCGAAGGCAGCGTGGCGCCCGACGGCCACATGCAGGCCATGCTGGCGGATGAACAAAACGTAGCAGCTGGCGCTCCGAAAGTCAAGCGCCCTCACCTATCGAAACTGGAGCCTGGCTCAAACAACGCCCGGTGCAGGCGTCCTGCGTGTTGCGGGCCCGCCCAGGCGCCCCTCCGGTCTGTGCTGCCGCTTGTGCGCAATGGCGTGGAGAGCAGGGAGCAATCACGCCTGATGTGGTTGCAAGATGGATGTGCGGCGATTTGGCGATGCGGTGATATCGGCGGCAGAATACGACTCTAGAGTGCCTTGAAACCTAGGGTCTCCAGGAGAGGAACCCCCGTAAACTTGTTTTGAAGGACCCTTTCGTTCTTCCCCCTTCTCCCATGAGAAATAAGGTTGCAGCACCTCGCCCATCGTGTCTGATTATACAAATGGGGCAGATACAAGAGGTTTTGATGGTTGTATATATAAATAAATATAACTTGCTTGCGTATACTCATTGGCCTCTGGACGCACTTGATCAATGGCCTCTGCTGCGCTCAGCGGAGGGGGCTATGCCTGCGGCAGGGGTTTGCCCCGCCCCTGAGGCGTTCCGCTTCCTGCCTCTCCTCCCTATCATCTCTTCAGCAATTGGCTCGGACTACTGCTCATCAAAATACCTCAACACTGCCGCTTTACTGTCAGGACACACGGGCCTGCATTCCAGCAGGCGCTTGACGTCCTGTGTCAGCGGCACATGGAGATGTCAGCTCTGCTGGCCCCAGATGGCAGAGATCACGGATGCAGCGCGTAATCTCACAACCCTACAGGACACAAGCTCCATCTGCACATGTGTGCATTTCCACAGCCCAGTGATGGGCGCGCACCTCCACGGGCATGAACTCGCCGCTCTCCACCTCCTCCGGCTGCAGCACCATGTTGCCGTGGTAGGTGCAGGAGAACAGCGCCCCCCACATGCGCAGGCCCTCTTCCTCAAAGTAAAAGTTGAAGTGGTGTCGCAGCGACACCCCCACCACACCCATCTCCTCCCGCAGCTCTGTCACTGCATTTTGCTCATATGACTCGCCCGCCCCTGCAACATATGTGTCAGCTGCTCTGCTCATGCGGCGATGAAGCTTTGCAAGTCAAGACGGTGAAATCCCGCATGCATTGTGAGCAGAGCGAAGGTTCCGCCAAGGACGGCCCTCATCGTTCATCATTGCTGAGGTCAGCAGTGAAACAGCGCACCTACCACGCCGCCGGGTGCTGGGTCGTAGTGTGAAGGAAAGGTTTCTTTGAATGCGACGCGCTTCTGCACGAAGATGTTGCCCTGCAGGGCGCCAAAGAGGCACGTTGTGCATCTCAGCTAGAGCGATAGGACGTGATTTCTTCACCTAGTCGATCCACATGAAGTCAACGGCACGCGCTGCTCCCATCATGGCCTGACTTTGGTTTAGTCGGGCCATGCCACACACGGCAATTCGGCTGGATAGGCTTGTCTGGGTTTGCAAGCCCCACCTGCTTGTCAAATACGATCGTGAAGGATGCCCTGTGGATGAGGTTCTGATCCCGCATCTCCTCTCTGGTAGCGCTGCCCACTACGTTGTTTTCCTCATCCACAATGGCCACTAACTCAGCCGGCTTTTGCACAGCGTGCTTGAGCGCTGCCATACTGCCGCCAGCAGCGGCGACGCACCGCGACGGCTTCGACACTCGGCTAACACATATTCTTGCATCCGAACTGGTAGCACTGCTGCAGATTGCTGCGTCTGGCATGTGAACAGTCCCAGAGGCACTCGGCGGGTGCAGCGTTCGGCGCAGCAGAGCGTGCGGCCCTCTCAGGGCACGGAGCATCTACCACCTGGTTCGAGCGGGCCTTCAGGAGCATGAGAAAGGTCCTACAGCGTCCACAGGCGTGCCGTGCCTGAAGTACACCAAGTTGACCACCTTGATCGAGAAATTAGTCAGGGCCCAGCGCCCACGTCGCTGCGCGCAGCCTTCGCAAGGCTGCTCTGGCGGGACACGCACGGTGCCGAAGTTGTTGCAGAATGCTGTTGTGTTCAGCCTGCGTTGTTTGAAGCTGGGCAGTGGCATCATCAAATGCCATCATCCATCATGCAAGTCGCAAGTCCGACTCTGGCATCTCATTATGCACATGCACGTGCAGTCCCACACGCCGGGCTGCCATCTGCCAGTCCGAGGAGAGGTTGTCACTCATCGACAAATTCGTCTTGTAGTTCGAGATTGTGGTCCTCAACGGCATTCGCTGGTCGGCGCAGATGACACCGTGCAGCCTGGACGTAAAACGTGAGTAAAGAGCTGGACGGTGCAAAGCGGCCAACCGTTCGTGCGCCCGCTCAAAGCTGCTGTTATGCGATGGCGTTGATTCGAATCCTGACGGCGCCGCGTAGCCGCGGCGAAGTTCGTTTCGCTGCCTCACCAGAGTAGGGCACACTCAGAGACTGGTACGCACACCCACTGCTGCGCAGGGACCCTGCATTGCCCTTGCCAGGCCGGATGCATCGAAGTCAACTCCCAGACTTGCTTGCTTGCGGCCTTGCGCGCATTGCAAAGCTTTAGTTACCTTGATCTGCTGCAGTGTTACACTGAGGTGAGCTCAGCCGAAGAGCGCAGGCTGTGCCCGAGAGACGATAGAGATGCTTCGTTATCGAGTGATTGAAATGAAAGCTCCTGCTTGCCCCCTTCTCGCAGAGACACTGCTCGGACAGCAGTGCGCGCGCGGGATGCAGAGGTGACTGCAAAAGCCGAGAGGCTGCAGCCATGGCCGCCAACGGTATATCGGGCGCGACGAAGGCCGCAAATGGCGGCCGAGAGCAGCTCATGCACGGCCTGGAGGACCCGTGGGCTGTGCAGCCGGCTGCTGTTCGGCGACCGCGGCCCGCAACAGCGGGGCGGCAGCAGTCGGGCTCACTCCTGGACGAGGACTGGGGCGAGTCCACTCTGACGCGGCGTTCCAAGTCGCTGACGCTCACGGAGGTCCAGCCGTCGTTCACGGACGCCGAGCGCGCGCGGCTGGCGGCACCGGCGCCGGCAGAGGCACCAGCGCGCAGCTGGATCAAGCCGTTCAGCCGGAGAAGGCGGGCCAAGGCGGAAGAGGCTGCGACCTCAGCAGAAAACTCCACCGGCAGTCGTACAACGTACACCCCGGCGCAGCTGCAGCGCGCCGCCAGCGCGGGGTTGCCCGCCCAGGCCTCCAGGAGGACAGCGCCGACCACCAATGGCGACGCCGCTGCGGAGTTGGATGTGGCCACGAGCGGCGCCGCTCCCTCCGGCAGCGGCCGCCGTTTCTTCACACGCAGCAGCGACACCGTGGCGAAGGACCAACCTGGCGGAGCTGCGGCCGCCGCGCTGGCCACCAGGGTGAATGCTGCCGCAGCGCCCGCAGCAGCGGCGGCGCCAGACCCCGTGGAGCGCAGCAGCAAAAGCAGCACCGAGGGCAGCTCCCGCTGGAACCCCTTCAGCCGCAGCTCGGGAAAATCGCCGGCGCCTGCAGAGCCCCTGTCGGCAGCCGCAGGTGTGCATCCAGAGATCAGCACATTGTGGGGAATTGTCTTCTGTCTGTGCCGTGGCTTCCGTCCTCCATGCCTGATGCAATCTGAAGGTGCGTCAAACGTTTCGACGTTCCTTAGTCCACATGTCGGGGGTTCTGATGGTTTCTTGTTTGTTGTGCTGCAGACAGCAGCGGAACCACAACCGCAGCAGCAGAGGAGCCCAGCAGCAGCGACGCCTCGAGGCGGAGCTCGCTTAACGACCCGGACGTGCGGCAAGTAGCTATGGCAGGTAATCGCAGCGCCTGATGCGCAGCCGCATGCTGTCGACGGTGGAGCAACGAGTCTGGAATGCACTGCAGCGGACATGCTGGGCACTCTTGAGAAGGAGGTCGACAGGGACCCCATCCGACAAGGGGCAGATGCCGCATGTAGGTGGCCCCCGCGAACCCACCAAGCCCACCTCCGGCGGCTCTGTCTCGCCCTTTGCGCAAGGCGCACTGACAGCGGAGCCCGCAGCCAGCACCGCAGACGAGGCCGTGGCGGGCGGCGACGACGGCAGGAGGGGGCACCGCCGCGGGCGCTCGTTGTCCGCCATGCTCAACCCGCTGAAGCTCAAGGGGCGGCGCGGCTCCACCGCCGCCGACGAGCTGGACGTGAGGCGATTTCGCCTTCTGACATGCTCCCGTGCAGCAACTCTCTCGTCGCTATGGTGATGCGGCGGCGCTGCGGGGGGCGCTCGGCTGCGGGAGCTACTGCCCGTTGCTGTCGCTCCGGTGCGGCTCCCGCGTCAGGACACAAGTCCTGGAACTGGTGTGGGCATTTGCATGAGGCATGCGCAAGTGCTGTACCATCGAGCCTGCCACCATCTTCTGGACTGACGTCCTTGGGCTGCAGCGCCTGCAGCTGGGCAAGCTGGACCTGGAGGAGAAGTCGTTCCGCGCCCCAAACGCCGATGCGCCGCTGCGCCCCAAGACGCCTGACTTCGGCAAGCGCGCCTCCAGCGGCGCGCTGGGCTGCTTCGGCGTTGGGCCCCGCACTGCGGACGACGACAGGCCCGCCGTCGTGCGGCTGAACGCGGGGGCCGGCGCCTCAGACGACGAGCGGGAGCCGGCGCTGCCGCCCGGTCTCATTGGCATGAAGAACCTCGGTGCGGCACCTGCTTGTTGTTGCTCCTCAGACGCTGGCGGCGGAGACACCACGCATAGGAGGACGAGGTAGAGCAGGGACCGGCATTTCTGTGTGGGAGACGGCTAAGGCATGGTTCCTGCACTGTGCAGATGATGCCTTCGTCACATGTACACAGCATGATCGTCCCGATAGCGTCTGTTGCTGTCGTGCCGACGCGACTTGACCCTCTCCGCGCAATCCAGGGAACACGTGCTTCATCAACGCGGCGATGCAGTGCCTGCGGCACACGCCCGGGCTGCCGCTGACGCTGTTGCCCGACCTGATGTCCTTGCCGCCCGCCCTGGACTCGGGGCCGCCCACCCCGAAGTCCGGTCTCCTGGACGCCGCCAGGTGTGCCGGGTTTTCGTCGTTTCGTCCGAAACTGCTGTCGCTTCCGCTTGGTTCTCCTTTAAGTGCACGAGGCACACACCGGTATCATTGCAGGGTACCGTCTCCCCTTGCGGAGGCCGCGAGCGTTCCTGGTGAACAACACACGAACTCGGCTGGCGACCACTCCTGCGCTGGCCTTGACCGCCGCACCCTGTGAACCTTTGCAGTGCGCCGTCCTCGGCGCCGGAGTCCGTCAGCGGCGACAGCCCCAAGGCCGGCGAGGCCGCCCTGGGGCCTAGCCCGCGCGTCATCGGCGTGGTGCAGGCGACAGAGAGCCACGTGGCGACGATCGCGTCCGATACGCCGCTCGAGGCAACGCCGGAGCACGCGCCGCTGATGGCGGACCTGCAGCAGTCGCCGCCGGTGAGCTCGGGCACCGGCTCGGGGACCGTCTTTGGCGACGCCGCCGCGGCCGCGACGGCCGCCGTGCCGGAGGGCTCCCAGGAGCTGCCGTCCCAGCCGGTCGCCTCAGCTGCAGACCTGCAGGCGGTGCGGGCGGCACTGGCCGCCGCGCCGGCCGACGGCCTGCGATCGCACTTGGTCGCGCCGTCGCCGCCGGCGGTTCCTGCTGCCGGCGCCAGCGGCACGGCTGGCGCGCCCACCGGCTCTTTCGCGGCACTTTCTCCAGCCGGCGGTGCAGGTGCAGGGCCGCCTGCAGACGCAGCAGCAGGTGACGGAGGCAGCGCAGCCGCAGACGCGGGCGCTCCGGCAGCAGGGCCAGCGGGCACAGACGCGGGCGGTGCGCCGACTGCGCCTCTGCCGGCGCCGCCGCCGCCGCCGGTCGCGGTGACGCCGGCGCCGAAGCCGCCGCCGACGCCGCTGGAGCGCGGCGAGCTGCTTGACGCCTTCAAGTGAGTGGCCTGGTCCCCGCCTTGATGGTGCAGGAATTTTGCTCCCTTCATCAGGCATTGCTGCTGTTGGTTCGGGCTGACTCCTGCTCTGGGCCTTGCCGTGAATTCCTCGCCGAGGCTGCGGCCCATAGCGTCTGCCACGACCATGCACCGCAGCCTCCCATGCCGAACGCCACCGCATTCTTGCCCGGCAGGCGCCTGGTGCGGGAGCTGTACGGCAGGAAGCGCGGCTCGGTGGACCCGGCGTACCTGGTGCGGCGGCTGGGGGCCCTTGGCGCGGCGCTGGGTGAGGACTTCACGGACGGCGGGCAGCACGACTGCGAGGAGGTGCTGTCGGCCATCATCGACCGCCTGCACGAGGACCTGGCGAGTACCATCAGCCTCATCCTTCCGCAAAGCAACGCACTGAACACGGAATGAACGTCACTCTGAACGCTGAACGGCAGTACTGAAGGCCAGCATGACTGCGAGGAGGTGTTGTCAGCCATCGTCGACTGCCTGCACGAGGACCTGGTTAGACCTTGCGCCCTCTGCTGGACACCGTGCGTTCGCCTGATATTGACACTTGCCGCTGGTGGGCATGCTGAGCCCAATGCTGACCGGCCAGTGTGCCCCACACGCACGCTCTGCGCTGACAACACATGCTCTGCAGGGCTGGCGGCCACAAGCGCCGCCGCGTGATGTTGCAGCATTTGTTTGATTTCACGACATGAAGTAGGCTGCGGCATGATTTGCTGGCTGCCCTCTGACCCGCTGACCTGCGAATGATTCAGCCCCGTGACGACACCTCGTGTTGCCACCAGAACCGCGCGGAGCCGCCTCCGGAGCTGTCAGCGGCGCCGGCGGAAACAGCGCAGCGGCAGCCCAGCGGCGGCGAGGCTGGAAACGAGCCGCCGGCGACGCCAGGCATGCCCGCCACGCCGCTGACGCCGTCGCTCTCGCGCCCCAGCCACCGCCTCGCGGTTCGTCTGCTGCTGCTGCTGCTGCTGCTGCTGCTGCTGCTGCTGCACACATTTTTGCAGCCAGTCTGTGTTCACTTGTCCGTGCACCGTCCATGGGCCGATCTGTCTCTCTGCGGCAGCCGGACGCATTTTCTGGGCCGGGCCAAGCCGCTGTACTGTGTACTTCAGCGTCCAGCTCGCGCACTCGAGCGTCCAGCTCCGGAATGTCCTGCGGAACGTCCTGCGGAGACCACTTCTGCGCACCCTGCAACAGTCTCGATGATGTCGGGCCTGCAGATGGCCGGCGGCCTGGGGCGCGAGAGCGTCAGCTTCGGGCTGCGCTCCGTCAGCATGAGCGCCGAGGACGCGGCGGCCATAGCGGCAGAGGCGCCCGGCCCGACGGAGAAGCCGGAGCCGGCGGACGACCCCAACGAGCCGCAGGAAATGAAGGTTGGTTAGCACGGGCGTCCAAGCAGCTGGTCAGCACTCCTGCGCCGGGGGCTCTTGAGTGGGGGTCTTTGGATGGCCCCATCGCACAGAGCGAAACCCACTTGTTCGCGACTAAACGACATGCCCATCGACCCAGCAGCTTGCACATGATGCTCTGGGCCAGGCTTCTCCGCGGCGAGGGCGCAAAGTGTCTCTGCCGCCGGCCTTTGGCGCCAGCGGGGGGTGCTGGTGCGCTGTGGATGCGCACGAGGGGCAGAGTTGAGAGTGCCTCTCGAACCACAGCAGCACACCCGCATCCAGTCGACATTGCAGCCTTCCTAGCATGCAGACCAGCCACAGGTATCCGTTTCCCTTCCAGGCATCTGACTCTGCACCCTACCTGTGCAGGCGGAGCGCATGTGGCGGCAACACCTGCAGCAGGACGACTCGCCGGTGACGGACCTCTTTGGCGGTCAGCTGCAGGGCAACATCATCTGTCACGGCTGCAAGGGCCGCTTCACCCGCTACGAGTTCTTCAAGGTAGCCTGCCGTCTGCTGTCTGCACAACAGGCTGCCCTCAGAGGGTGTGCCCTGCGAGTTTCAAGTGGCTGGCCATGCAACCGCTAGTCCCAGTAGCACTGACCGCGTGTGGCTGCCAGAGACATCATTCCTGACTGAAGACATGTGCCAACCGTTGCACCGGGCCTGAGCCTGCCGCTGGTGCGGGAGGCGTGGGGCGGGCCGTCCAGGCGGTTCTCCTCGAAGAGCCTGTATGCGCTCTTGCAGGCGTCCCGGTTCTGAGGTGTCGGCTGTTCCGGGTCGCAGGGGCTGAGCCTGCCGCTGGTCCGGGAGGCGCGCGGCGGACTGTCCAGCTGGTTCTCCTCGCGGCCGCCGCCCTCCTCCATCACCGACTGCCTTGCCGCCTTCACCGCCGACGAGACGCTGCAGGTGCGACGCTGTGCAAGGGCTTAAAGCGAGCGCTGCTGGAGGCAGGCTGACAGTCAGCAAGGGAGGAGGACGTCTGCCGCGGCCAGCTGCATGGAGCATCTTTGAGCTCCGCCGAGGCGAGATTGGTGCTGAGCCGCATGGTACATGCCGCCCTCCCAGTGCAACCGCAGTGTGGACGCTGCTTGCTTGGCAGCGGTCTGGTGAGGGATGCTGACAGCCAGCCTGCGGGGCGCACAGGGCAATGAGAGCGAGTACTACTCGTGCGACGAGTGCAAGGCCAAGACGGCAGCGACCATCAACATGCGCATCCACCGTTTCCCCCGCATCCTCATGCTCCACATCAAGCGCTTCAGATACGCAGGTGCGTTTGCAGGGCTCCAAGTTCGCCAGGTGAAGTCTCATTCAATGTGACTGTGCTCATGCAATGTGATGGGCGTAGTTGCGCAGCAGGCTGCAGTGCCTTCATGAGAGGCGCTGACGCCTGGCGGTCCGTTTTGGTGCTTTGCCAACACCAAATTGCAGAGGCCACCTCGGCTGCGGAATCTTCACAAGACTCTGTCCTGACGACCCTTTGGGCTGGCTGCACATGCAGGCACGACGCGGGAGAAGCTGACGACCAACGTGGCCTTCCCGCTGAAGGGGCTACGGCTGGGCGCCTTTGCATCGGAAGAAGCGGGCATCGGCGGCGGCGGGGATCCCAAGGACTCTAAAGACGGCGGCGGAGGACCCGAGTACGATCTGTATGCCGTCATCAACCACTCCGGCACCATGGCCGCCGGCCACTACGTCGCCACCTGCCGCGTCGCGGGTGCGCGTTCCGACGGGCTTCCTGGCTGGGAGGTCGCCTGCACCTCCTTGTTGCAGGAGCCTTGGGGTGCTTTGTGCCTGGAGCGATGCCCCTGTTCCAAGGCTGTCACTGGCGCCGCAGTTGTCACTGTTGTCGAGTCCTGACTTACGTGTGTTTCTGCTGCAAGCCACAGCACCTGCGCGTCGACTTGTATCCTACTCCCGTCTCCCGCTGAAACGATGCTGTCGTTGACTGTGCAGGCAGCAAGGACCAGTGGCACACCTTCAATGATGAGGTGCGGCAGTACAGTTCACAATGATTCTATGGATCGGGATCTGTGGTTCGGGTTCTGTTATTGCATCCCTTTGAGCCCAATGTATGGCAGCTGAAACATCGACAGGATTTCCGGCTTGCAAACTCCCATGCTCTTGCGAGCTGCTTGCTCATCCTGTACATCATGCCACGAGCGCCTCTTGTACAGCAATCGCGCTGGGCAGACACAATGGACGCTTCACTGCAAAAACTCTCTGCAGGTGGTGGTCAAGACGCCGGCAGCAGCGGTCGCGACTTCCAACGCCTACATCCTGTTCTATGTGCGGCGCGACATCTGAAGGAGGCGCCGACATCTGAAGGGCGGAGCAGAAAGGTGTATGGTCGCGAACAGCAGGGCACAAGACAGCTTCCAGGTAATGACGGGAAGGGACGGGGGGCGCACACCGCCGCAAGTCGTCTGTTGAAACTCACATATTTTATGCACAGACCTCAGCTCAAGCATAAGCGATCGAGAGCAGTGACATTCTGGATAACCTAGCGGCGGCCCTCTACGAAGCGGTCGACCGTCAGCAGTGCTGATGACTTGAAATACCCATTTTACCTAGCAGTTTCACTTAGCGGCAGCTTTATTCGCGCGGCGGGTCAGTGGCATATTGGGGGTTTGATTTTCAAGGCCGTCCACAGCACGCTGATGGACTGTCGTGGTGGAACGAAGTAGCATTCTCGAATGTATTCTCGGCAATGGGCGGTCTTACAAAGCAATGCTCACGAGTGCAACATGCTCCCTGGCGCGGCAGCGCAACTTCCGTAGGCAGGCAATCTCGAAAAGGCTGTGATGTGCCAACACGTACGTCCAGACGGGCCGGTGATCAGGGAACATCCACGCACACCCGATTGCAGCACGCAATCGCAGGGGGAGTGCAACCTAAAAAGGCGGCAATCATCACCTGATCGAAGCTGCAGACCCTTCGAATTCTGGGAAATGACTATTCTTTTCCCTCATAGATCGCGCCACGCGGATCCTGCGATCACAGTCGGACGACGAATGCGCATCCAAAACCTCCAGCCATGTGGCTGTTAGCGTTCGGGCTGGTGTGCGCCTTCTTCATTTGCTTCAGTAGTAGCGCTGGCTCAGTACCAAGCGATGCAGCCCTGTTAAGCGACTCTGACGTCGGCGTGCGCACGGCCAAATTGAATTTTAGAACCTTAGATCCTGTACTAGAGGCGTCACAGTCTGCTGCGAACGAGAGCACAGTGCGTCAGCTGAAAGTGGACGCAGGTGGTATTAAAGGCACTGCAGCGGCACTGCAATGGCAGTCCACGTCACAGCACGCCGGCCGCTCAGCAGTCGCTGTTGAAATCAAAACCCATCGCCAGCTCCTGGGAGGTTTCAGTACAGCAGCGGCGGCTGCAGCGCCGCCTGAGGAGCTGGCTGAATTTGGTGGCTGCGGCACACAGGATGTGAAGTGTTTGCAGCAGAATCGCCCATCGTGCCCTGCGAAGGCCTACCAGGGCTACGAAGATTTTATCTGCCCTTCTGGACAAGTGTGCACTAAGGTGAAATCGCATGTGTCGTCCAGTATTGCGCCTTGCGTAGGCAAGCACTTGCGCAAATAGCGCGGCGCGGCATGCATGCCGCATCATATGATGCACTGAATGCACCGAAGCTCTTGCGCTCAGCGTGCCTGCTGCTGTGTGCGTGTGTGCAGAAGTCTTTTTATTATTTCCAGGTGCGACTTCACCTAATAGTTTTGCACCAGTTTGGTCGCATAGATGAAGTGTCTCATTGTCATCCGTCGGGTGTGGTGTCAGTTGTGTCAGTTGTGTTGCATAAAATCTGGTTGCATGCGTGTCTCAAGAGTGATCATGCAATACAAGCAAGCTCTCCGTTGTGTACGAGTATAGTGCCTGCCTGCGCCATCGCCACCACCACCCTCGCCGCCCCCGCCTCCGCCCCACCCGCCACCGCCGCCGCGGCCCCCGCCGCCGTCGCCACCCCCACCCAGGCCACCTCCATCGCCTCCACCGCCCAGGTGCTTTTCCAGCTTGCGCATCTGGTCAAGCTGCTTATCATTGTTGGTCAAACTCCCGTGGATCTCATCAGATCTGCAGGTTGCCTGAATAGTGTGGCGGCTGCAACACGTTCTATAGGAAACCAACTGCTAAACCCCTGCCCACAACCGAAATTGCACACAAAATTTTTGCAAGAGTTCTATTTCCACAGCCCAAGAACTGGCGGGGTCACTGGCACTTGCCGAATCTATGTCAACTAAGCGAGCTGGTCTCCCCTGAGCAGGCCGCCGCCGAGACCCCCCCATCCGCCAAACCCGCCGCCGAGTCTACCAACGCCGCCTGCTCCTCCCTTCGGCAGCATCGGCTTCACTTTCGACAATGCAGCAGCTGCGGGCGGCAGGCCTGAGGGCAAGTTGTTGGTGGCGCTTGGCATGGCGGCACCGTGCCTGTTGGTGCTGCTTTTGTAGAAGTGACCGATCTGAATAACTACCAAAGATGCCGCCTGCATAATAGTCAAGGTTCACTGGCAGCGCCAATGGGCACGGGAGGCATCGGTGAGTACCCACTGAAAGCAAGAGGGGTGTCGGCATGAGAGCGCTCATAATTACTGCGGGGTATGTCGGGCGAAGAGACAGTAGCATCAACTAGGCAGTGACATCTTCAGTCGCTGCGGTGGGTGACCGGCAATGCAGTTTGCAGCGAGTTTGCAAATTCAGAGTGCTGCTGTGTTGGGGCCATCAGATACTGCAACACAGTTCCTTTCTTATCTCGGCACAAAACTGCTCCTTCAGACCTTAGGTTGCAGTGCCATTTTAAAAGTCGCAGTCGCCACCGTGTCGCAGTCACACCCGTGTAAGGACCTCGCTTGCCGCAACAGGCTCACTCAAGGACACAAAGCGAGAACCTGCTTTCAGGCGCTTGCTGCCTGTCGCGCCAGCGATTCGAGTGCACCAGACTTGCCGCTCTTGTCCGGCGCCAGTACAGACAGTGCTGCCGTCGTTTGCAGCTTGCCGCATCATGCCACCATCGCGAGCGCCTCTGGATCCCTGCCGCGGAGTCAGCCTCCCTCCGGAATGTCCACGGCATCCACACGTTCGCCAGTCGCGGCTATTACCGTCTCCGGCTGCGTCTGCGGCAGTTGTCCCGCCTGCCGTGCGCCTGTAGTCAGACACAAGTGGCCACATGAAAGCCAGCACCTTGAGGACTGAAGGAGCGCAGTGCGCCTGGTGCACGAGTGCAGCATGATGGCAGCGATTGATGGCAAGCACCGGGCCAACAGTCCCTGCGATGACCTGCTGAGTCGCTGCCGGGTGGCGCTGCCGCTGTGCCACCCCGCTGCTGCTGCTGCTGCTGCTGCTGCTGCTGCGAGGCGGCCTCGCCACTGGGCGCCGCTCCGTCGAGGTCCCCCGCGATGTTGGCAAGGTCGCTGACGGGGCGCGGGCGGGGAAGGCCCTCCACCTCCAGTGGCGCATGCTCAAACTCTGGGCCTGCGGCACAGCAGCCACTTAGAACGTCAAATTTACTGCGGTCGCTAGGCTCGCACAGGTCGAGCCCTGTCTGCGTGGGCGTGCGCGTTTGCACGTGCCGAGCTCCGGCCATCGTGTCTGCCGCGACCGTCTGGCGGGAGGCTTGCTTCTCAGGCGCGGCACACGAGCCATGCTGCGCCTGGCGTGCGCGACAGGCGCAGTCGTGGCAGCAGCAGCACGTCCGTCTCTTGAGGATGTCGGGCCCTGCCGATACAGGGTGGCCCGCACCGAAGTTGAGCGATACTGAGGCTCCCTCCGCCTGCTCTGGCAGCGTGTACAGCGACACCGCCGGGTAGTGCGTCCCCTCCAGCACATCCCTGCGGACAACAGTTGGTGGTCTCAACAGTTGTCCCGGGCATGTGCTCGGTATGGGATGCTTGCACCCGTTCGGAGGGCTGCATGCGGGGGGCGCCCCAATCCGAGCAGCAGTGCCTCCCATGCTGCCCCGCACTGGGAGGAGCGGAGCGGTGGTGGTGTGCAGCAATGTTTCCAAGTGTTCTTGGCTACTTGCAGGACCGGCAGCACTCGGCAGCGCCGGGTGGAGCTGCCGTAGCAAGTGCCGCGTAGCAGGGCCCGAATGTGGACGGCACCTGTAGGCGACGCCCTGTGAGACGCCATTGCGGCTGAAGGCGATGAGCGCGCCCGCTAGGGCCACCGGCGCCGCCTCCACCGGCTCGTCCACGACATACAGGCCGCCCTTGTACGCACGCACGTCCTGCAGTCTTTGCACAGCAGATCACAGTGCTGTACCGTCTCGCAGCTGCATTGGCCTTATCGTCTGGCAGCATGATTGGACCCAGCAATTAAAGAGCGGCAGCTCAACACCTCAAGGAATGCTGCGCATGCGTGAACAGGGCTGGGGAGCTTTGCGAGCAGCGAGCGCGCCACTGCAGTCCCCCGGCCCATTGTCCAGCAAAACAGAATCTCGAGCTGTCCTGAAGGCGCGGGCGCACCGCGCGGCTGCTCTGCAGGGGCCGGCCGCCGGGCGGCAGGTGCAGCAGGCAGCCGATGACGTCGCCCTCCCGGTAGGGCTCACCGTACTCCTCCCGCAGCCCCTTGTGCACCTGCGCTGCAGCCCACACTGTGATCCGAATTCCCCGCGCCTTCAAACTGGTGGGACGCACTGAGTGGCAAGTCATAAACTCGTGTGTTGGTTGCTGCCATTGCGTCATTTGAAATTGACACACACGAAGCACCTTGGAGCCCTCGAGGTCCCTGTAGCCGTAGCCGTGCTGGTCGTATCCCACCTGCAGGCGGAACGGAACCGCAGGGTCTGCGCAATTCGGAGCATGTGCAGTGCCTGAAGGCGATGCGGCCAGCGCCGCTGCTGCGTGCACCCGCACAACACTCGGACAGCGCACTTGGCGGCTGACAGGGCGTCTGCCGCAGCAGCGGAACAGCGTGGCAGGCAGTGGCTCGGGCCCGCCGCCGCAGGCGGGCAGCGAGCGGCGCAGCCAAACCCACCGGCGCCTGGAGCTCCGCCTTGCGGGTGGCCCAGCCGAGACGAGCATGCCCTGTAGCGCCCAGCCGCGCCACCCGCACCTCGAAGTACCATGTCCCCTCGTGCGCGCCGTGCGTCGCCCTCACCTGCATTGGCGGCCGGGCGGCGGGGGGGCGTGAGCGTCAAAGCGGGTGTCGCCTGCACAGGGCGGCCAGCACGCCCGGCAGCAACCAGCACTGTGTTGGCATGCTCCCGGGCGCGTGCCGGCACATGCACTCGTATCCATGCTGCTGTTGAAGGGCGCGTGTGCTCCGGCACGATGCCGCGGCGTCACGCGGGCCGTCAATAGAAACACGGAGTTTCCAGCCACCGTATCTGCGACACAGCTCTCAGGCGCAGCGCCGTGCAGCAGGCGCACCATGCGGTAGCCTTTCGCGGAAGTGACGGACAGGCGGTCCTCGCCCAGCGTCATCTGCGGCGCCCTGTCCACCTTGCTCAGCATCACAGGCCGCCAGCCCTCCTGCGGGGCCATTTGGAGCACCGTGTTGCGGCGATGGGCGATGGCTTCCAAGGAACCAGGTCTCTGGCTGTCGCGTTCCGCGTTCCAACAGGGTGAATCGAGCCCTCCATCTGCCTCGTGAAGCACCAGAGCCTCGCTGATGTTCGCGGGGGGTTCCCCTTCCGGGATCAGAGGTCAAGCGATCGTGGCACATGATCCAAAATACCTGCAGGACCTCGGAGTTTGGCGCCAGCGGCGAGACCGCTACGAGGTCCTGCGGCGCCGCCTCCGCCGCGACGCTGCCGCTAGCGCTGCTGTTGCCGCCGCGCCGCCCCTTCTTCCCCTTCTTGGTCCTCCGCGGCGGCCCGCCATCCGCCGCGGCGTCTGCCGGAGCCTTCCGCTTTTGCAACTCTGTCACCTCCGTGGCGGCTGCGGTGGCGATTGGCGGATTTTGCATCCGAATACAAACAGGCTGTAGATTGGGCGGCCATGCAGGTCCTGGGCGGATGGACCGGCGAGTTTGTGGCGAAGCGGGAAGCTCACCTGACGCTGGTGCCGATGGCGTCTCTGACCCCTGCCCTGGGCCTGCCATGCTGCGGTCGCTATCCTACCCCTAGCACACCAGATCCTCTACACCTTGCGCTCCAGATCCCTGAAGATGAGGGCAGTGGTCAGGGTACTGTAATGCACATGCTGTGCGCTGCAGACGGCCGCGGGTGGCTGGGGATCTCCTAAGAATGGCAGCTCAGAAACTGGTGGCCCAAAGATATCAACCTCCACGGACGATGAAGAAGCAAAGCCAGGAGGGCAAACTCGACCAAGCGCTTGGCAGATCAGTTGCAGACTGCCAGGAGCGTCACGAGGAGCTCGAGTGGCTGGCAGTGCTTTCGCGGGCGGCAAGCACAGAAACCGGGCGGCGCGCAATCGTGAACTTGCCCAATGTGGGAACCATGGCTGATGAAGGAGATCTCAGATTCAAAACATGCATCGGCCAATTTTCGCCAGACTTGCAGGGAAGCAGCGACAGATGTTTATAAAAAGGTCACGGGTCGTCGTATCGTTCGCTTGCACCTACGAAGACAAGCGTCCCCTATTCCTTCTGCATCTGATCTGGCCACCATTCTCAATGGCCGCGCCGCCGCGCATGTCACGTTGCTGCCGAGCTCAACCAGCTCTGTGACTGTGAAGCAACAAGAATGCTCCTGAAACTTCGGCAGACTCCAGCCTCGCGCAAGCTGCTGCAAGAGACCGGCTACGACAGCGACCTCGATAAGGCGCGCAGCAGGGGTTCATTGGTGGCGCCCCATGCATCTGTATGCTGCACGCGTGCCACTGATTTTGCATGCACCCAACGAACCAGACAACCGAGACCGTCTGCAGGGATTGGAAGACGACTTTGTGCATGCTGTGCTTGCGGCAGGACCTGCGGGCAGAAGCCGCAGAATGGGCCAACAGAGAGGCCATCCCCTGGCAGCTGCTGGAGCAGCTGTGTCGCAGAAAAAGGTCAGTTGGCATTGCTTGTCGACAGCTCGCCGTACTTGGAGGGCATGCAGCCCGTCGCGCACGGGTGCTGCCTGTGTGCCCTGTCTCCTCGCGGTGCTGCCTTCCCGCACACAGGACTGTGCCGCAAGGCAACTCCCATGGCGGGCACGTGCGCAGGAGCAGGAAGCCTCAGGCAGACGGCGGCCCGTGGCTGCACAAGGTCACAGCTGGCGGCAGGCTGGCGCTCGCGCCGCCGCCGCCGCGGCAGCGGCCCCCGGAAGTACAGGCCCATCTGGCGCAGCTGCAGCGAAACTTAGACGAAAAGCAGTATTCTGAAATGGTTGCCGACGTCACCGTGGAGGTGCGCCGCCACCGCCGCCGCTTTGGGCCTTGCCATGTCCGGCATGGCCTGTCGTATCGCGAGCGGCGCGAATGTCCTGAAAACGACGACGCAGAGAGTCTCCAGTGCCTGCCTCAGCACACCTGTGTGCCTGAACCCATCACGTTAGAAGCTGGCTCTGCGCAGCCAACATCACACATCAGCATGGCGCGGTGGGATCTCGAGGCCCGACCCCCCCACCCCCCAACCGACGCTCTACCGAACGTGACCTCCCTCTGTCCAGGAGCAGCAGGCACGGGCGCAGGCGGAAAAATACCTCCTAGACTGTAGACCCATGGCGCCCCCTTTAAATCCCTACCACCCTGTTTCCAGGAGCGGCAGGCGCGGGCGCAGGCGGAGGGCGGCTTCGGCACCTTCAGACAGCAGATGTCGTTCGGTGTGCACGTGCTGGCCATGATGGGCGCCTTTTATGCCATGGGCCACGTCGCCGGCGGCGCGCTGTCCTCCCGACCCGCCTACGTGAGGATCCTGCACCCTAGATGTCCCACTCAAACGCAGTCGCTTAGGGGCACTTCAGGCCCTTCTCGAGTCTGGTTTTGCGGCCAGAGCATGCAATTCAAGTGGTATGTCGCCGGCCTGATCGCATGCTGTGACATCCCCGCAGAAAATGGTGGGCGGCATGATCGGGCTCAGTATTGCCATGCTGCTGGAGACGCTGCTGCTCATCCTGCGGACAAGCTTCCCGCCAGAGCTGGGTGCTCAGAAGTCGCAGCAGCGGCATCCTGAGGCGCAACGGCCAGAGCAGCAGCAGCAGCAGCAGCAGCAGCAGCAGCAGCAGCAGCAGCAGCACATCGCCACAGAGCATAAAGCGCCAGGCGCCGCAGAGAAGAAGCGGCAATGAGCACATCGTGTTGGCCTTCCTCACGTCTCTGTGTCGTTGGTTCATTTGTACAGAGAGTGGCTCAACGGTCACACAGGGACAGTGTCGCTGGCTGTATCTCTGTTGATTTTGTGATTTGCCAATGTGCCTGTCAAGGTATTGGGAGGTGGAAGCAGCCTGCTGGAAATTTATGGATTGCATGAAGAGTCAGACAGCATGCACAATCAGAAGAGGCACCTGATGTGAGGGCGGGGCTGACGGGAAGGGCGCCAGGTGCGTGAAAGGCGGCGGCTGCCGGAGGGCACTGACAGCACAGTGTCCTCGCAACGACGGAGAGTGTCTCCAACGCGCAAGCGGGTAAGATGCACTCAAGCGGGGTCGGCTAAACAACATGCACAAAACAGAAAAAGGCACCTGTTTCGAAGGTCAGGCTGACGGAAAGAGCACCAGGTGCGCGAAAAGCGGCGGCTGCTGCAGGGGCAGTGTCAGCAGGCCAGAGGCATATCGGGGCACTGACAGCAGGCGATTGCGAGGGATACAGCGGACTGTGTTCGCACATCACGCCCTTCCGACGGATCCAGCCCAGCCCCTCCAGACAGGTGCTTTTGCTGATTTGTGCATGTCTGCCCGACCTTGCTCGAGTGAATCCCACCCGCCTGCGCTTGAGGTGGGACAGTAAATCGTGGGGTCAGGGGGAGCCGTTACGTACCACTGATCGTAATGATAAATCCTCGGCGGCATATCGGAAACTCCAAGAGCCAATGTAACAACACGCGCCTAGGTAAATCTCTTGCCCACAGGGTCCCGTCAAGACTCCAGAGCTACTGCGTCAAAGACATTGGAGCCTTGAAAAAGCGTAGGCGCTGGCATCTTTGGAACCGCACCCAAACCAAGCTTCAAGACATTGCGAGAGATGTCCGCAAATTCAAACACCCCGCTGTCCACAAGCCGGCCATGTCTCTGCTGCAACTTCCAGACGAGCTCATTTTTGAGATTCTCCAGCGCCTCGACACGCATCACAGGTATAAACATCCTGCATCCTCACGGTTTCCATATGAGAACGCACATGCCGACGCCTTTCGTGTGGCACTGCGTGTCTGACGCGAAGCTCACCGTCTCGGGTCCTCACAGGGCGCGAGCTGCCAGCATTTCCAGCCGGTTCGCTGCGCTGGCCGCTGCATCAGGTGGCCAGCTATGGGCAGGTGTGCGCCTGAGACAGAAGTTGTTCTGGACGCACTCAGAAGATCCCGAGGGAAAGGGCATGGTACTCACGCCGGGCGGGGCAGCAACGCTGCTGAAGTGGGTCTCGCGCCGCCTGCCAGCGCTGCAGCGCGTGGCGCTGCCGAGCCGCTTCCTGCTGTCGGAGGTGATGAATTGCCCACAAAGCTGTGTGCCTGAACCATGAAGCGACTGACCGCGAAAGACACACCAGCAGCATCAAGGCGAGGCCATTGTATTGCAAGGGTGATGTTTTTATGGCACAGGCGCCACCGGCGATGAGGGCTTTAGAGGGCGAACTGTGCGCTGCGCCCATCGTGGAGTCCCTGCTGGCACTTTATACCACGGCGAAGGGCTCCCCCGCCTCGTGATTGGCGAGGCTGAGTTCGGCGATGTCGAACAGAGCACCTACTCTGGCTTTACTGGCACGCCGCCGTGATGCTGGCGGGCATGTGCACCAGCCTCCGCTTTCTGGCGCTCTGGGACATGACCGACTTCTCCGCGTCTGGTGATGAGGCGCTGGCGGCCGCGGTCGCCGGCTTGCCACACCTGCAGGTGAGCGCCGTTGAGAATTTTGCAGCGCAAATGCAGATCGGCATGTCTTTGGACTTGGCGGGACTTGGACGGCTCATCTTGCAGATTCTGGTACACGGTAGAGCGCAGGGCACACTATCGAGAGGCAAAACACATCTGTCGCTACCTCTGGCACACCTCTGTCGAATCTCCGACGTGTCGTCATGTTCCCTGTGTGCAGTCGCTGGGCCTCGGCTGGACCACCGAGGAATACCTGAGGAGGAATACGCTGCTAACCTGGGCATGCACCCGATCTCCACGAGGTCCATCGAGCGGTTATTGGCGGCCCTATCTGGCTGCTCCGGTCTTCGCAGCCTGTGCGTCCTCGGCTCGCGCCATTGCTTTATTTGCTGATAGGCTGCCGGCATGCATGACGGCGCTCACAGCCCTGAGCTCGATGCAGCTGCACGACTGCGGCTTTGCCGGCGCACCAGCGCTGCCAGCGCTGAAGGAGCTGAGCGTGACAGACTTCTGGTTCAGCGAGCCGGAAGACTGCAAACGCATGCCGGAGCTGTCGCAGCTGACGGTGCTCACAGCGCTGCGCACCAGCCGCGGGCAGTGTGCCGGCACGCTGCCGCGATCGCTGCTGCGGCTGTGCATCGAGCCGCAGAAAGGGCACTGGCGGGAGTGGCTGTCGCCAGAGGAGCAGCAGCGGCAGCTTGACACGCTGGCGGCGGCGCTCACACAACTGCCGGCGCTGCGGCACCTGTCGCTGCGACACTACTGGCGCTTCTGCCCAGATGGGCTGCTGCCGGTGGCCCTGGCCAATGCGATCGGCGCTCTGCCGCAGCTAAACAGCCTGCACATAGTGGACGGCGGGCTGAAAGAGATGCCGAAGCTGGCGTGCTTGAGCCGGATGACATATTTCAGTCTCAGGGACGAAATCCTGCAGAAGTTCCCACCCCAGCTGGTGGGGTTGCAGCAGTGCCGCCATATCGACATGAGCGACTGCGGGTTCCGGGCGGCTGGCCGAGTCGAAGCCGTCATGTTGGGCCTGGTCGGCAGCGGCAACGAGCGCACCGTGCCAAAGTCGCTGTGCCTCCACCGGCTTGATCAGCACAACGGTTATGTCAGCGGGTCAGCAACGCCGGAGGTTCTCGAGCGAGCCCAGGCGTTTGCACCTAATGTAGTCGAGCACGACAGCAAGCGCCGCAAGGATTGGATTGACGTCTTAGATTTCATAACTGACCCCGATTTCGGTCGCCTGGAGTTGATTGACCAGCCCTACCAGTAAACTCACGACTGCGCAGAGGAGACAAATTTATCGACGTGCTTTTTGACCTCGACTCCCGCTCTGAACGCACTTTTGGCTTTTAGTTTAGCAGCCTTTTTTAAGAGAAGAAATTTAAACCAGCGCCGAACAGTTTTCTGGCGGGACTGAGCAAGCTGCACTCAAATCGAAAGTCCTTTCCACTGTGCGGTCGATGCCAAGCACCTTCTGAGCCGCAAGAATACTGAAGCCAAGCTCCTGCTCCAGCATCTTGATGTTGAGCGGCAAGAATTCTCACAGCAGCCAGCTGATGAGAGCAAGACTCAATAGCCATACTGTTCCCGCCGACGACATTTCACTTCATCTTCGAGCATCAGTCTCTTCCACAACTGTACTCGTGCGATGAAACTTGTGTCCTACATTTGCCTGCCACCCTGGCTCTGGCAACGCATCGGCATGGTCTCCATGCCTGAATAGTGCTCGTGTTGATGCAGCGCACCCTGGCTCTGGAAATGCATGCCGTAGCGGTATAGTTTATATTTCGGATTAAGTTGGTGCGTGCAAAATTGACCACATGCTCTCACTTGCGCAGCTGGACCGACAACATGCTGTCTGGAGCGATCCGAGGGGACGCATATGTTTGAATATCGTTCCATTCGCTAACTGCCGTCTAGATCTAGAAGAACCGAGATAGCTAGCAACAACCGCCAGCAGACCTGTCGTGGAACAACGTGCAGGTGCGATGGCTTTTGCAAGGACGACAGGTTTCTGACTGATGACCGCTCCTCACTGATGACCAGCCGCAAATGAACGTCGTGACTATCGGCCTCTTGGCCCGACTACAACATGCTGAAACCAACTCAAACAGTTAGGTGACCGCCCCACCGTCAACCCTCATGAGCGGGCGCTGTCCATGGTAGGTAACTTGCTCTTGAGACCTCCAAGGCAGCAGCGGCAGTGGCGGAAGCAATTGCCGGCAGCCTTCACCGCAGGCGGCGGCGCGCCCATGCAGGCACCGCGTCCTGCCACACGCCTGCGCCTGCGGCGCCACCGTCGCTGCCACTGCTGTCAGTCTCCCAGTCATCCTCGCTGCCCGCCATGCCCTGGCCACACACAAACCGTGACGCTCTGTACTGCTTTGTCCAGACGACAGAGGAATACAAGGAGCTGTGGCGGGGGAGGATGTGTCTTGCAGCATGCTAGAGAGGGGTGCGGTGCACGGTCCCTTGGACCAAGCTCTGTCAACCATAATGCCAGGCATGACGCAGGGCAGCGCTGCTGTCAAGGCCCCCACCTCTTCCTCGTAGAAGCGTGGCATGCCGTCGGACCCATCCTCGTCTGACAGCCCGCCACCTGCGCCGTCATCAGACCCTGCAATGCGCCAACCAGCAATGGGCATTGGACAGCTCGCTGGCAAGCCTACAGTGCTTGGCTCGCTCGTTTCCTGTGCAGCTGCGCACATGGCATGGTCTGCAGTCCGCGCGTATGTGGTGCGTGCGCATGGCGGCGCGCTGGCGCCTGCTCAGGGTGGGCCGCACGCAGAGAAGGTTTCCTTTAGAGACGTGCCGCACAGCTGCAAGCATGTGCTGCATCTGGAGTGCGACAGTGCGCACACCATGAATCCTCGCCTGCGCAACCTGGGCCCGGCCCCTCTCCCAACACCCCTTATGGCATGGCGGCAGATGCGGAGTCAAAGGCAGTCTTCAAATAGCGTTACCCGCAGAGTCGGAGGTGCCGTCCGGGGGCGCGTCCGCAAACAGTACAGCAGCGGCGTCCTCCAGCGACGACGTGGAGTCATCGTCATTGTCGTCCGCCCCCGACCCACCCGCCGCCGCCGCCGCCAACGAGTCCTCGTCAGAGTCTTCGGAGGCGCCCATGGAATCGTCCTCGTCTTCCTCTGCATCCTCCCCATCAGACTCCTCCTCGTCTGCAGCGGCGTCGTCGCCGTCTGAGTCGTCGTCCTGTCGTCAGGAGGCGTAAACCCATTGGAGTAATCACTAACAAAATGCCTGGGCGGGCGATTTTAATTGTGGTTGTGGTGGTCTGGGCGAGAGCATGGCAGCAGAGGCATCTTGCCTTGGTTGCACGAATCTTTCAAAAATCTTTCAAAACATCCTCTCATGACATGGACGCAGTTGAGCAGCATCTGCATGCAGACTGAGGAGGCGGGGGGCACCAGGGCGGGGTGGCGGCCGATCTCGTACACGCGCACTGCGGAGGAGGCGGCCTCGCCGCCCTCAGCCGTCACCGCCGCCAGGTAGCTGTCGCCGGCGTCCACCGAAATGCTGCGGAAGCACGGCATGGACGCCACTCAGAACCCACTGCCGACACCCACAGCAGCCGCAAGGAGCCGCAGCGCCGACCGCAGCGCTGACCGCTGCCACGCACCTGGCTCAGTCCGCTCGCTGCAGCTCCACATGACCCTGCAAATGGAGCTAGGCGAGGGAGGCAGCAGCCGCAGGGCCGACGCCAAAGCCGGAGACACTGTGACGGAGCGACCGCGCAGGTGCGGCAGGGGCAAGCGTGCGAGACTCGCGGGTGCGGGACGCTAGCGCGGCGCACCCGACGGCATCAGTGGTGGCAAAGTGTGGAAAGAGACCCTGCAGGGGTGGCAGGGGTGGCAACCGATGCCAGTGCTCCCTTGCGCCGCACCTGAGCACCGCGCGGCCGTCGGCGTCGGTGGTGGCGATCTCGGTGTAGTCGCGCGCATCGACGGCCCGGAACGCTGTGTGCAGCGGGTGCCGCGCGCGTCGCCCGCTCAACTCCACGTCTGCCGGCCCAGGCACGCCGTCAGTGCCGAGCGATATCTCAACATCCCAGATACCCAAGCCAGTCAGGTCCTGCCGATAGTGGACAAGGCCTGCTGGCAGGGACCGACAACCTCTGCTCTCAGCCTGGGGAGCCTTTAGCCCACGTGAGGCCTAGTGGAGGTGGGAACCTGGCACGAGGGGCGCAAAGAATCGCACCAAGGTCGTCGAACAGGCGGCGCTGCGCCGCGTAGATGACGTCGGAGGAGGCGTGCGCAAAGACAGGCGCCGCGCCGTCGAGCGCGGGCGCCGACCGCGCCAGCCGCCGCGTGCGCAGGTCCCACACCTCGCTGTTGATCAGCACCTCCAACCCTGCAGCGCATGACATCATGGCTGGCATCGACCTGTCGAACATCTGGCGATGCCGCAGCTTCATCACAATCGGCCTACACTGCCGACATCCTAGTCACTGTCCACGCACTGCGGCGTCGCCTGAAGGCAGTCAAGGCGAAGCTCCTCCGCACTGTGCAGGGTGCGGAGCAGCGGCGCCAGGATTTGACCTGGTGGCCTTCAGAGCACATGATGCACAACTAAGACCTCCCGGATGACACATGCCAGATGAATGAGTCCAGACGACAACGTTGCAGCGGCACACCGGCGGGGTGCAAAAGGCCGATGGCAAACTAGGTGGTGCAGGTGAATGTATGCGGTATGCATCTGACATGGCCAAATCAGAGGATTGCTCAGTGTTCTTGCAAAGCTTGACGCACCAGCGGGGTGGAAGAAGCCTGTGGCGAAGCTGCTGAAGGAGTCGAAGCGGTGCACGGCGCGCGGCGTGCGCACATCCCACAGCTGGTCGCCCCACATCAGCGTCCAGTCCTCCGCCGGGGAGAACACCGCATAGTCGCGGCAGCACCTGCGGCAGCGCAAACCCTGCCATTCTGGATGCACAAAGGGAAGCAGTTTGACGGCGGCACAGATGTAAGCGCATCTTGAGCTTGGACGGGCTAGATGTGCGGCCGTCGCACCGTCAGTGCTGTGCCGGCCCGGGAATGAATGATTTGCCGCGGTTCAACTGGCTTTCCAGCCTACAAGGACGTTCGGGCACCTGCATGGCTTGGATAAGCATGGACATGGAGAACTGATGGAAAGAGGGTGCGCCCGGACGCACCGTTGAGCGCGCTCGCCGCCGCCGCCGATGGTTTCCGACGCGTCCTCCAGCTGCAGGACCACTGCGCCCGTGACCGCATCGAAGATGGATGTCCGTCTGCGATCAAGGTTGTGTGTTAGCAGGGGTCGATCTGGCCTACAAGGCTCTGCAATCTTCAGAATGCAGAGGTAAAGCCTGTCAAGACGCAGGACAATGCCGAGAGCTCGATGGCCAAAAGCACCAATTTCCGGTAAATTGCGCGCTCACCTGCTATAGGAGGCCACTGCGGCAATCTGGGTGCCGCAGCGGTTGAAGTGGCCGGCGCGGTACCCGGTGAATGTGACTGCCGGCGGTTTGGACAAGTCGAGCGCATCCCACAGCTTGACGTCCTGCCGCCCAACACTGGCACTGGTTTGGTTGACTGCTATGCGGAGGTTGATCTGTTTGGCTCATGTACGACACCAAGGAGCTCGACACAGCCAACCAGCCTGGCAATCTTGGCATGTCAAGGCAACGTGCGGCAGGTGCGAAACCCAGTGCAAGTCTGGCATGGAGACAGTACTGCTGCGGCACCTGGCGCGAGGAGGACAGCAGCACTGTATCGGCGCCACCGGCGCCAGCGCGCGTCTGCAGCAGGTTGACAGGCGCAGCATGCAACTCGGTGCCACAGCCCGCCAGCTCGCCGCTCGCCAGGTCGTACAGCCGCACCTGCAAAACAGCAGGGGTTTGCAGCACTAGTAAGCCCCGAGACTTCACAACCTATTTGCGGTTATGGGTGAGACATCACACCTGCGGAAATCTGGTGATCGTCCATCGGTCGAGCGTCACAAACCCTTGCAGGAAACCAGCCGGTGTTTCTGGCATTTTCGACATTCTGCTCCTCAGGCCGCACAGCCGCACCTCGCCAGAGTGCATCCCAACCGCCAGCAGCTCGCCATGGTCCACAAACGCCGCGCATTTGAACACCGACAGGTGCTCGTTGCGCAGGCTCCTCACCACCCTGCGGGGCAGGCAGCCGACACTCGTTGACAAGCAAGTGCTTTTCAATCAATTTACTTGAAGGCAGGTCGGCATCGTGAAGAGCATGGACACGCAATGCCACAGCCGCCTGAGGAGCTCGTGGCTGTCACGCCAGCTTGCACAGGCGCGGCCGGGCGGAGCCCGCGGATGTGCAGAGTCCTTTCGAGCCACGGCAGCAGAGGGCTGGGACAGACACCTGTAGCGGGAGTGGATGAGGTGGCGCTGCAGGCGGCGGCCGCCGGCGCCGCCATGCGGCCCGACTGTCTGCCTGCGTAGCAGCCGCAGCGCCGCATTGCGCGGCGCCTGTTCGCGCCTGCCAGCCTGCGACCAGGATGCTCGAAATGTATGTGCCTCAGAGGCCACATCCTGCATGTCCTTTAATCTCAGCCGGGGGTCCAGACCAGCATCTCAACATTGACTAGTCGCGTGTCCAAGAAGGCAACAGGTAGGGTGGCGCTGGCGTGAAGCGACAGCTCCTAGGTGCTGGAATCAGACAGACGAACAACAACCTTAGGCAAAACGTGCGGCTCCAGGAGGGAGATGGGCGCGAGGGTCGATATGGGGTTTGCTGCCGCGGCGCACGCGGTCTCGTGTTGCGCCCGGAGGTGCGCCATGACCATGCCATGCAGGCGGCTGGTCGCTGCTGCATCGACCTTCCCGCCGCCGCCGATGTCGGCAGGCGTCGCTGCAGGCGTCGCTGATGATGTTGCCGGCAGGCCGCCATCGGTCGCTGGCCTGCTGGTGCGGCTGCCTGAGGCGCGCGGCTGGCCTACTGGGCCTGCTGGCCTGCTGGGGAGATTTGCCAGGAGGCTGCTCATGAGGGCGGGCCCTGAGGCGGCTTCCCGGGTCGCGGGCGCTTGCGCCAGGCGGTTCAGCCATGTTGCATCGTCAGCGTCCACGCCTTCAACAGTCTGAGGCTGCGCAGCTGTCTGCGACAAGCCGCGGGGTGGCAGCAGCAGCAGCTGTGGAGGAGGGTGAGCTGCACCTCCCTCAGCGGGCGTTCGTGTGTCGGTGGATGGCTGTGGCGCTTGGTGCGCATGCAAGCCACTGCCGACATCTGGCGAGGCGGAGGCGCCAGCCGCCGCCAGAGCAGCCTGCAGGCCCCGCGCAACGCTCAGCCGCCTCCGCTTGGCAGGCGGCGGCCCGTCCTCGCCTGCTGCCGCGCCGCCGTCCCTATCCGCTGCCTGGACCGTGCTATGAGCCCCGCTTGCGTCCTCAGCAGGCCCCCTTGCAGCCGTGTGCTCAGTCGGCTGCTGGGCCGGCCGCTCTGCCGGACGCCGGCGACTGGCACCCGTTGACGCTGGCGACGGCGTCAGCCGCGCCTCGCCCGTCAGCGTGTCCGCACTGGCGTTGAGGCCGCTGGCCCGCAGGTGCTCCGCGATCAGCTGTAGCAGCTCGGCGGGCTGGTAGGCCAGAGGCGTCGCGGCGGCCGCCGCCGCACGCTCCAGCGCCTGCAGCGCATTTGCCGGGGCGCCGCCGCCAGGCATGACCGCGAGCGTCGCCGAGCTCACGCCGGCGCCTAAACGTCAGACAGACCAGAGGGTCAGGACTCTGCTGCGGCCACGCATGCATGGTAGTAATGGGCAGCTGGTGGAAGCTAGGGAGACGAAGCTAGGAAGACAACCATGAGCAGCAAGTCAGAAGGCGCAGTGCCATCATGCAGAATTGGCAAACGCTTTGGTTCGGAGTTGGGTGGCACATGTAGATGCTTCTGCGGGCCGCAGGGCACGTGCCTGCCGCTGTGGTGGACGCGATGAGCTGCAGCGCCAAGTCATTGTAGTAGGAGTGCCAGTTTGTGTGCGGCGGCGGCGGCGAGGCGCCCGCGTCCGCTGCAGACACGGCCATGCGGTGCAGGCTGGCACCGCCCGCCGCCTGGTGCAGCGACTCCGCCAGCGTCCGGCCCACCTGGACGAGATCCGAATGCAACGAGCTTACGTAATGTTTGATGGAACCTCCAAGCTGACGGTCGATCCACAGGCTTTGCAGTGATACACAGCGCCACGAAGCGGCCTGATCACGTCGGCGCCAAGCCTGCATGCTTGCAGGCGGGGCGGTGATGTTCACCTGCAGAGTGGCCAGGATGCTGCGGATGGAGGGGTCGCGGGCCAGGCCCAGCAGGCAGCGGCACGCCAGCGCCCGCACACGGAAGGGGTGGAAGCCGGAGGCGGCGCCCCCGCCTGGCCGGCCGCCCAGTAGTGCCAGCAGCACCTGAACAGGATCAAGTTTGTTTGGTGGGTCTATGCTGTTGTCGTCGATAACCAGCAGCTACTTGCCGGGATTCTTCGCGCGTTGCCCGTCAGCATGGGCTGCACAGTGCAAAAGATGTCGTCTCGTTGCTATGATGAAAAAGCAGCTTGTTGAGGGCGCTTGGGGACTTGCAGCCTACCTTGATGCCATTGGCAGCCCGCATTGCCTTGCGTCCAAGTGCCAGGGTCGCCTCCAGATGCGCCGGCAACGCGTCTGAGCCGTGGCGCTCCTGAGCGCGGATGAAGGGAATTCCAGGGATTCATTCCATCAACATTCACTTGATTGCCCTGTGTCGGCCAGTGCAGCAGGTTCAACCAATACATGCTCATTGCCTGACGCAGTGCAATGGGAAGGTTACGCCGGAATGGCGACTCCTTGCCTGAGCCGACCACATCAGGGTATGCTCGATATCAGAGAGCGAGGCCCGCACCGCCGCAGGCTGCCGGCCCACGGGCGACAGCCAGGCGTTGGGGCTAGCAGGGCGCGAGGACGCGGGCGAGCCCACCGCGGCCGGCAGTAGCGGCTCCAGCGCCGGCGGTGGCTGGAGGCAGTTGCCCAGGACCACCAGCGCCGCCGCCATGACCTGTGCATAACGAAGGATATATTAGACGTTTACCGCTGCAACTGCTGGTCTCCAGAAGCCTGCCCATGGCCGCCAGCCGTCATCGGATCGGTGGACATAGAAAAGGTCGCAGGATGCCTGTGTCGGTGTGGACATGCGACGAACCCAATGACAATCCCGCGACAACACACCGGCTCGATCACGAGTCTGCTGCACAATTTGCGATCTTGTCGCGCTTCATGAAGAGAGCAGTGCAACTTCTAACAACAGCTTGCCTCGGGGTTGCCCATGAAGGTGTGGCCGGCGGCGGCGCCCAGCAGGATGGAGACGCCCATGCGCGAGCGGCGCATGCGCGCGGCCAGGATGGGGCGCCGCGTCGCCGGGACCAGCGTCACCACCGCCAGCACGTCCAGCGCATACATCGCCATCTCCGTAAAGAAGCTGGCGCACGAACGTGCAACAGTGCATCAGCAGGAGCCCCCAGCAGCATCGATGCAGGGGAATCATCGGTGTGGCAGAGGAGCGCTGGAGTGACGAGACAAGTGACAAAGCCGACCGCCGCTGGCTGGGTGTCACCGCGCATAATGCTGTGCAAAGAGCGCCACCGTGCTCCTGCAACAGCATTCACGAAACGAACCAAGCACAGTGGCGCACCGAGTGTTGCGCCGAGCAGCTTTTCCTTCATCAGGGGTTGCGAAGAAACCTCACCGCTCGCCGGGCGATGCCTGGATGAGGTCCAGCATGAGCGTCGGGCCATCGCAGGCCATGAAGTCGTCCAACGGGTGCCACCGCGTGGCCGCAAAGGCCTCTGCCAGCCGCCGCTCGGCGCCCAGGCCGGCCACCACGCGGTCGAAGCTGCCCTGCTGCACGTCCACCGGCCGGTGCGCGCCGCCCGACTGCGTTGCAGCGGGACAACCGCAGCTTTCAGCGCTCACAGTGAGCTCAAAGCCGGCTGGAAGCTTGGGCGGTGGCGGGCGGTGCGGGTGCATCTGCTGGGCAGGAAGCCGCTGTCACAAGGCGTGCAAGTCCCCACAATTCCAAGATCCCTCCCTTGCAAGAGATCGAGCATCTGCTTGAGGAGGCCCGACCTGCTTGGGGGCGCAAGCGCCGGCGAGGCGGCGCTGCAGACCCGCAGCGTGCAGGACCAGGTGGGTCCGGAAGTAGTGGCTCAGCGTGTCGGCGATGTGGTAGCCCAGCTGCCGCTCTGCTCGCACGTCCCCCGCACCCTCCGCCCGCCGCAGCGCGTGCAGCGTCGTGTGCAGCAGCCCCATCAGCTTCCGCAGGCCGCCCTGCGTCGACATTGACTGGTTTGCCGAGCAGGGTGTGGGGGCAGCGGCGGCTGCAGAGGCGCAGGGTGTGAAGCTGCAGACGGTTGCGACTTGGGGTCTGGGGAGTCTCGGCGTCCAGAACATGGCCTCACGGAGCAGATAGGCCAGGTCGCTTGCTGGCATTGTCGTGAGCAGGGGCGCATAGCCAATCTGGGCATCACCTGGACGTCAAATGCCGACAGCAGGGCCGGAAAGTGCAGCGAGTTGCTGAAGAACAGCGACGCGTTCTTGCGGGCGCAGTTGCTGCCGGTCTCCAGGATCGCAAGGCCCGCGGCCGCCAGCTGGGACGCGCAGCCTGCCGAGAGCCGCTCAAAAGTGAGCGGCGCTGCCGACAGCGCGAAGATGATCTGCGAGAGGCCATCTGCGGGTGGCAGGAGCGGACGTGAGAGCCTGCAGCAGAGCTCGGGCCACCTGGGGCAACGACACTAGGTAACGCCCAGCAGAAGCCGGCAATATGGGCGACAGGCTGCCAGCAAACAAGCATTGGATACCCCGCCTCATTGGGTCCACTGATGCCTCATTCATGGATTGAGTGGCAGTGAGGTCAGCTGCGCTGAGCACATGCCATTGGCCTTGACAGCAGGGATGCTTGCGTTGGAGGGCAGAATATTGCAGTTTCTGCTTGTGCTCGCCTGCGGTGTGCAGGGTGATGGGGACGCCCAGCACACGCTGCAGCCGCGGGTCTGCCTCCGCCAGGACCTCCGCCACGCGGCGGTGCGCCAGCAGCGCGCCCATGCAGCACAGCACCTCCGCGGAGCGAATGAGTCCCAGGTCCCGCCCCAGCAGCTGCAGGCATGCCTCCACCGTGTGCTCCTGTGTGTAGCACAGAATCCGCTCAGGCTCCACTGTTCTCTCCTCCAAGCCGGGTGGCGACGAAGTGGTCTTTCAGTTGCGACTTGCAGATGCTGTTGAGGCACGAGCACAGGGCATCCTCGCACCTGCAGGTCCATGATGCAGCCCACGGACGGATCGCTGCACGCACAGTTGGTGCGACACAACTATGTTCATGTGTCGTCCCGGGCACTGCTGAAACAGACAAAGTGCAAAGGCATGCACGTCGCTCTCTCTCTCAGAGCAGTGCTCGGCTTGCAAAACTGCTTTGCAATCGGTACAGCAAGTTGGTGCGAACACGGATGACCCCTCATGCACAACAGGACACCAGCATATGAACGTGTCCGAATGCAAACTCACATGTAGCAGAGGTCCCAGGCACTCCAGGTAGTCTCCAAGGTGAGTCAGCGCCGCCACAACGTTCTCGCGCCGCAGCTCCCGCATGTGGTCCGCGGGCGCCGCCAGGCTGCCGGTGCCATTGGCCGCGGCGGCGCTGGGAGCCTGGATGACTGCTGCGGCGCCGCCGACGCACCGGCGCAGGTAGCGCATGAGGCTGGACGGAATGTCAGACCGCACAAACACCTGCGGAGCCGGACGCCAATGGTGGATGGAAGGCGCGTCTTGCCTCTGTAGTGTAACGTGAAACTGTGTGCTGTGGCCAGACAGGACGTCAAGTACCGGTCTGCAAGCATCGTCCTCTTGTTGGGATGCGCAGGGCAGGAAGGGTTGATTGTGCACGCGCCATGCCGCTGCCCAGGCATGTCTGCACGGAAAGCGCGCAGCCAACCTGTGACGTCTGCGGGTCCTCGATCAAGACAGCCAGCACGCCTGTGGCGTACGTCGCCTGTGCCTCCAGCAGGAATGCCCTCACGCTGGCCGGCGCCGGGTCGCCCCTGCAGCAGCATCAGCATGAGGCCGGTTACGCACAAGCGCTCAAGGCAGGCACCCACTGCTGCTGCATACTTGTGCTTGCCATGGTCAAGGTCCCAGGGCACAATGAAGGCAAACTGCAAGTCGGCGGCTCTGACAATGGAAGCTGCTAGTAAGGAGCTCACTGGACGGCAGGGGGCTTGCTGTCGTCAACCAACACCCAAGCCTTCACGGCGTCCTCCAGCGTGGTGCCCCGCAGCGGCACGCTGGTCACCTCCGGGCCCGCGGCCGCCGCCGCCAGCATCAGGCGCAGACCCGCGACGCAGCCCGCCAGGTGCGCATCGCCCTCCGGGCCCTCCGGCGGCGGCCGTGCCACCAGCAGCGCCTGAGGACAGGGCGGTGCCGGCCGCCGTCAGCTGACATCCAATTCCTCGCTTGCTCGAAGTCTAATCGGCTGCTTGCCCAGTGAGCACCTTCTCGATCCTCACATCCTCAATCACAGCCGGCGGGCAGCGACGGACCTGCATGACGGCGCTAAACGCCTCCGGCTGCTGCCGGACGACGGACAGCAGCTTGCCCACGGGGTGGTGGGGCCGCTGCGCCGGGCGCGAGGGCGCGTCGCCGACCGCAAGCTTGAAGCTCTCCTCGGCGTCCTCCAGCAGCGCCGCCAGCTGGTTGGCGGCAGCGATGCGGGACCTGGCGTCGGCACCATGCCGGGCCACGCCCAGCAGCTCCATGGCGCGCTGCACGTCAGGTGAAAAGTCTCAGGATGAATTGCTTCTGTTTATTGCTCGGATAGTTCATCGGCGGCAGCGTGGCAGTATTTGAGTGGCAGTGCCCACTGCGGCGCGATGGCACCGGGTGCCTCAACTGACACCGCAAGCCATGTTGGGCTTTGCCACGATGTGCGATGTGTCCAAGGTCAGGCACACACGTCCCTGAAACCTTGCTGCAGCTCGCGCTGCCAACACCTAGTCTGCGAGGGTAAGAGGGCGGCGCCATCCTGGGACCGAATTTATCGGACCGGTCCATTCGCTCGATGCCGGTCGCAACTGCTCGAGAAGCTATATGCGTTGCTCCTGGTAGTCAAATCGATGCAGGACATTGCAAAGACTCGCTGCGGTCGCACACGCGGCGGTCAGAGCGCAAGCACGCCACAACATCGGCTGTCCGTGTGAAAGTTCCGACAGCTGGCTCGGGGATGGCGTCTTTGGCGCTGGAAAGACCGCAGGTCACGCGCTGGCGCCCATCATGCGCCCAAAGCCTTTCTAAGCATTCTGTTGATCCTTCGGATGCGGTAGTCGCGCCCACAGCCTGGCCACCGTCTACGTTACGGCTGGTTTACTTGCAGGACGTCCCGGACAGAAGTCAGCCAACAGGTGCAGCTCACCGTTGGAGTCGCAGGCCCTGCGGCATCGTGGCACAGGGGCAGCAGCTCCAGCTCCATGTTGCCTCGTGGCGACAACTCCTCCGCAGGCCGTTCCGTGCGATCGTGCCCCGGCTCCTTAGCTACCTGTCTGAAGGGCCTGCACATGGAGTGAAAGGGAGCACTTCGGGTAATGCCCACCCAGCAGCACCAGCTAGACATTCACTGAGCGATTTGCGCTCAGCATCCGGGCCAGACGCCGCGCTGGTCGGTCGAGCAGCGCGCTTCTGGAAAGTCTGGCGGGGCCTCGGGTCTGCACCAAACCCACGCGACAGCCGAAAGGCTGCCGGCCACCGGGAGACCTTCCCCCAGCGTCTGCGAGCATGATTGATTGCCGTACGCGTCTGCCTGTTTCGTGTCATTGCGAGCAGGCACCTCGGCTCACCGTCAGTGTGGTGGGTATGAGGCTGGTGTGTGTCGGGGGGAAGCGCCCAGCCGCATGCGCGTGGCCAACCACAGCTGTGACGCCTCCTGAGGCTCTTCAAGCCGTCACAAGGTTGCAGCAGTCTGGAAAAGGTGTCAGCTGCAGGCAAGGGATGCGGCCGAGCTTTCGCGCAGATCAGGCCCTGCACTCGCCGCTCTGTGCGCAACGCCGGCACACCCGGCGTGAACTGACCTTCACGGGCGGTGATGACTATTAGGCTCCGCTGCAGAAGGGCCGGCAAAGGTTGTCGCAAGGGGCGCGAACGCTTGCGGGGGACTGCGCAAGCTGTTAGGGCTTTGACGTCAGCGATTGCATCATCACGAACACCAGTTTGCTTGCATTTTGCCGCAAGACCGAGCTGCAACACAGATCGTTAGACGACAAAAGATCGTTGGACAACAAAGCTTCCATTGAGTGCTGCTGGATTGTGACTCCTGGCTTTTACGCCGCGTACAGTGCCAGCCAGCTCTCCGACTGACTTGGTACCATTGACCGGGACGCAGCTCGTTCCTTTGAAGCAGCGCACCGTGCTGAGGGGGCCTCTAGACCTGGTACAGTCTTTCGACGCATCCACATCCAGCCGGCTGCTTGACCTGTGCAGAAGCTGCTGTTGGCGCCGGCAGCAAGCCCGCTGGAGCGCGGCCAGCTACAGTCATCGAATAAGCTCTGAAACATGGCCAAGGACACGGTGAAGCTCATCAGCGCTGAGGGCTTCGAGTTCCTGGTCGACTACAAGGCCGCCTGCGTCTCGGCCACCGTCAAAAACATGCTTAGCTCGCAGGGTGCGGCAGGCGTTTCATTGTGGTCTCATGTGCCTCAATGCACACATGAAGAGCATGTCACGCTTCTCCTGCTCCTGAGATTGAAATTTGCTGAAGCTGTTTCGTTGCACATTCCAAAGCGGCGCATCGCGGCTGCAACACATTCGGTGAAATGCGCAGGCAGCTTCACGGAGACGGAGCTCGGCGAGATCAGGTTCCCGGAGATCTCGACGCCCATCCTGGAGAAAGTGTGCCAGTACGCCTACTACAAGCTGCGATGGGCCAATGCGTGAGCGCCCGGCCCGCCCTCAATATCATCCCAAGGGCTTGTACTGGCCATGCCACGACTGTTGATTCCAAATGCGCCGAGTGTGAGCTACTTGATCTGCTGCGCAGGCCCAGCAAGGACATTCCGGAGTTCAAGGTGGAGCCTGAGATAGCGCTGGAGCTGCTGATGGCCGCAAACTACCTGGACATGTGAACACTGTGTCGCAGACTGCTGCAGCGCATGGCATGTGTAGACAGACGGTGCAGCAGCAAGGATCGTGGGCACGCTGTCCGTCCCAAGCTGACCGGTTGGCCCGAACAATGCCTTTTTGTGGTTTAGCGGGTACTGAACTGAGAATTGAAGTTGGTTGGCAATGGCTGCACCGGGTTCTACACATGGTGTCCTGGCGTGCCCAACTGGGTACCGTATGTGTATGTAAAGACAAGAGGAGTTCTTTGACATTGTCAATTGTGTGCAAAGTCACCACATTGCTGGCTGAGCTGTGCCATGCAGTCCTGTTGCTGCGCGGACAGGCCTCGAGGCACATCAGCCGGCAACACGCTCTGCAGCAGCCATCGGAGTGTCGCACACTTAGACTGCAGCAGTGTGCACGCCGACCGCCTGTTTGGCCGCAGGTGCAGCGCCGCATCAAAGGCCCGAGCCACCTTGCCGGCGCGTTCGTCGACGGTCAGAGGTCGACTGAGCCCCAGATCCAGCACTGCGCCTGCTCCTGCCTGTGCCGCATGCTGCCCGCTGAACAGGACGCCAGCCGCCTGCGAGCCAGAACATTTGCATTTAGAACAGCAGCTGGTCACCCCGAGCATGGCATGATACCGACAGTCTGGCCAACACATGTTTGTCATGAGCATGACGGGATGCAGTGCATCTCGTCAAAGAGGGTGGCGAGCAAAAGCGCCAGGATGCGAGCAGAAAGCAGTGGACGATTTGACATGCGCTCGCCTGGTAGTGCTGCATCGCCTCCGCGGGGCGCCCGTCCGCCACGAGGATGGCAGCCCACTCCGCCTGCAGGTGCGGGTCCGCCGCATGCCGCTCCTGCACAGTCACGACACACCGCATTCCGAAGCTTTCTTCCCCCGCTGATACAGGGCCAAGCCCGCAGCTCAGGATCACCATCACATGCGCTGTCTGTGACTGCGCAAGTTGGAGTGTCAGTGGTCCAAATTCACCTGCACATGGTGGACGAGCGCCGTGTGCGCCGCCTGCGCCTGCGCCCTAGCCTGGTCATCATCCACGTCAAGGCCGCCGCCGCCGCCGCTGCCGCCGCCGCCGGCGGCCCCCCTGCAGCGCTGCCGCGTAGCAGCCAGGTAGCCGAGCACCGCCTGCAGCGCATCGCGCGAGCCTGGGCCACGGCGCTGTACCTCGGCACGCGCGGCGGCGCGGGCGCGCACGCAGCCTGCCAGCTGCTCCAGCCCGGCATCCTGGCCGCCTGCGCGGGCAGCATCCAGTGTTTGGTCGAGCCTCGGAGCTGCATCAGCCTCAGGCTTGGTAGTGCGGCTCGATACAGGGACGCTGCAGTTCAGGGTCACACGTTGCAGCCTTCCCGCGGGTCGCCTCTCTCCGCAGAAGGAACATGAACGTGCTGCCCCGTTGGCTGCGCGCCTGCCGCTTGTATGGCGAGCAGGCACAGCTCGGCCGCGCGGGCCGCATCCGACACCCCCGCCGCAGGGCCACCTGCCGGACCCGCCACCGCCAGACCGGCCAGCTGCTCATACACCTCGCACGCCTCTCTGGTGCGCTTGGCTTTGGCCAAGATGCGCGCCCAATCCTGCGGCACCACCAGTCCCGTAGCGAGGAGACGAGCTGAACGTGTCAGCAGCGGGGCTGGCCAGGTGTGCAGCGAGTGGTGATGATGCTTTCATGCGGCTCTGACCACCCAAACCATAGCACAACGCAGGGCAATGGGACATCTGACTGCTCGCCTGCAGGAACACGGGGTTCTGGCGGCTGTTGCTGTGCAGCACAAGGTACGCCTGGTTGAGAGCCTGCAGCGCCTTCGCTGCCACGTACTTGCACCCGAGCGCCGCCTCCAGCTGCCGCAGCCCCTCCGCCGTCCTGCACCATCACAAACAGCGCCTCAGCTGACATGCATTTTCCCTGCACTACCTCAGTCGAGATAAACCTCCACCTGCACCTGCCACAGCCCCTCCGCCGTCCTGCGGCGCCCCGGCAGATGTTTCGCAACGAAGGTTCTGAAATGCTGTGCCCAGCGCACCTCAATGCCGTTCCAAACCCCTAGACACCTTGGCAGGCGGCCCCAGCCGCCTGCCGCATCAGCGTTGCCTTCCCACATAGGCCCAGCCGTGCAGTCGTGCTCTTCCCCTTCACGCACTCCCAGGACTTGCATGGGCACGCCGTCGGATTGAGCGTTGACCCTGAGCCCAGCGTGCAGGCGCTGCGTCGTCGACAGAGCAGCGGCTAGCCGGCCACAAGCCTCAAACACCCTAATGCCGGGCACCGAGCCTCGCCTGTTGCTGTTGACGAGCGTCAGGCCGCGCCAGAATGTCGGCTCGCAGTAGCCCGGCTCGATGGCCTGCGCCCGGTCAAAGTGCGCCAGCGCGCCTGTCCAGTTGCTGCTGCGCCGCTGCAGGATGCCATTGTTCAGCTGCACCTTGGCGCTGTCGGGGCAAACCTGCCGGGGGCAACAGGTCCAAGGTGTTGTAGTGCTGCAGGATCTCGCACGGGGCTGGAGCGTGAGTATTGCACTGCAGCATGCGTCCGATGCGCCTGTATGGCTCGCCTTCTAGGGCACGGCATGACACACAAGCAAATGCAGCACCACGGAATGTCGAGGTCAGAGGCTCATGGGAATGATGTTTCACCGCAGGCCGCACCTCATGGGCAGCCAGGAACAGCGTGCCCTCGTCGGTCCAGTCGAAGTTCCTGACAAAGGTCCTGGCGCCATACGCTGCCAGCAGCGCGCCGCACACGACCGCTGCACCATGGCGCCGCGCAGCGGCGGGCAGCCTGGCACTCCCCCAGGAGCCGGCTGCCAGGCCGCCTGCGCTGCAGCCGCCCGCAGCTCGCTGCCGGGACCTCGGGTGCTGTCATGCGCACTTGAACGACATGTTGCTGCTAGAAGCGTGGAGACAACAGCAGTGATGGCTCTGACTTTAGTACCCCGTTGTCCAAAGAGCAGTCAGTTCCGCACCTTCGAGCGCCAGCAGGAGGCGCGCCAGCAGGAGGCAGCAGCCGATGGAGGGGATGTACAGCAGCCGCTCGCCGATGAAGGTGCCTACGTAGAACAGCAGGTTGGACGAAGGCAGAAACGGCGCCGCCAGGAGGCCGCAGAACACGAAGCACGCCCACGCTGCCTCTGCGCCGCCGCCAGGCAGCCGATCCGCGCCGCCGCGGCAGGCAGCAGGTCTCTGGGCGCTCCTGCTGCGGGTCGCAGTGCCGCCGCTGCTGCTGCTGCTGCTGCTGCTGCCGCTGCCACTGCCGCCGCCACTGCCGTTGTGGGCTGCCGCAGAGACGCTGGCAGCCGCCAGTCGAGCCGTGGTCCAGGCAGCCCAAGCGACCAGCGAGTACAGCGCCGCCGTCACCAGGTTGCGAGGGTCGCAAAGCGACTGCACCAGCGGCACGCAGGCGAACGACCAGTCGGCGCTCAGGCGCTTCGGCCAGAGCAGCAGGCCGAAGTAGCGCGCGTGCAGGTGCCCAGTGGACAGCGCCCGCCCCACGGCGTCGTCTGCAAATGGGATGGGGTTTTCCACCTGCAGCGACGGCAGCTACCTCAGTGGAATATCGCCTCCATCACCAACACCAACACAGGAGCAAGTGCTGTTGCATGCCTTGCACCGCAGAGCCAGGGCGGCGACACACGCTTGCATGCTGCAACATCTCAAGCCAGAGCTCGATGACATCACGACCCAGGCCACGGCACGCAGAGCAATGCCAGAGACCATCTCCAGAGCGCACTCCTTTCTGTAGATGGACACCAGCTGTGCACCGCCGGTGACTGCCTGCCGCACGCCAACATACGCCGCCGCGACCGCCGTTAACGCTGCAGCGCGGCAGCCCAGCAGCAGGCTGCCAGCGTTACACTGCCCCATCTGCCCATTGCAGCCGCCGCTGATGGGCGCAAGCAGTGTGTCATACAGCAGCATGGGCGCTAGCTGCGCGCAGCATACCACCAGCGGGTCTGTCGCAAATGCGCTAAAGAGAGATGATCACTTCTCTGCAAACAAGAGCAGCTCCTGGAGGCCAGCATCATCATGCGCCGGGTGCGGCGCGCTCACCGCGGTGATGCCGGGCTCCTTGGCAAAGGCAGCCGCCAGCGTCAGTGCCAGCGCAGCAGCGACCAGCGGCCACTGTCCCCAGCCCCGCCAGAGCACGCCGCTTCCGGGTGCTGCATTGCGTGCGCCCTCATGGCCGCCATCGGCCGCGCGCATGTACACCAGCAGCGCGGCGGCAAAAAAGGCAGCAGACAGCAGTTCGGCGTGGCCGACGAGGCCCGCCACTGCCTCCGTGTGCACGGGGTGCGCCGCGAACAGCAGCGCCGCCAGCAGCGCCTCCCTCCCGCATGCTGCCTGGCTCGCTGGCGGCAGCGCCACTGCCGGGGTGTGCCGCACCAGCTGCGGCGCGGCGACACCGGGCCGCTGGCCCTTGCCGCCATGGCGCCGTTGCGTGGGCGCCTGCTGGCTATCCTGCGGCTGCTTGGCTGTCGAATGACTGTGCGGCAGCTGCTGCTTGCCGGCCTCCCGGATCTGACTGAGTCTCAGCGACAAGCTGCGCGGAGCAGTCGGACTTTATGCCGGAAACGTCAATGAAGGGGTGAAGGAACATCACCCGCTTGCAGCAAACGAACCTGTAAACAAGGCGCGTGACGACGAAGTGTAGAAGGATGTTAGCCAGGTGAAAGGGCGCCGTCCCGAAAGGCGGCGGGCGGTCCTGTGCCTGTGACGGATCTGACCGTAGCCCAGAGGCCGGCACAGCCGTGAAGCGCTGGGCGATGCACGCCAGCAGCCGGAAGGAAAGGACCGTTACGGGCCTGTAGGACTTGTGGCTCTGCGGCGAGCTGATGTTCTGGCCCCTGCGACGAGGCATTTTGAATTTGGAGAGAGCCACGCCGACGCCATGTGCCCTCCGCCTCACCATTGATGACATGCAGGTGCCGTGCCTCACCAGAAATCGTGTCGGAAAACACTTTGCAGAGGAGCGTTGCTGTCCACCACGTCCTTGTTTTCGACCTGTGAGTTAGCATTCGAACATCAAGCGTCAGCTCGCCGCGTCATGAGGCGAATGGTCAGGCGATCTCCATGCAGCACGCACATACGTACGATAGCAAAGGTGTCATCGAAAACGAATTCCGAGAAGAATGTGTTGGAGTACAGGAGCACGCAGACCAGCGACAACAGAGCGGTGATCTGACGCTGCTGCATGGGAGATATCAAATGCGCATATTCAGACCTCCACCCTGCGCGACATCTGCAAAGGTCGATGTTCAACCTCGATCATGTGAAAAGGCTTCGATCAAGTGCAGATTCAGCGCAACACAGGCTGCAAAACATGCATGCAAAAGTGCTGACGTGTTTGCGGCCGGCCCAAGATCGACCCTTGCTCCTTGCCCTCTGATTGGTCCAATATGGCGGGAGGACATCACTCGACGATTCTTCCAGGGGGCAGACCGGGCGTGTTTGCCTCATGCACTCTTGGCACAGCCGCAGGCGATTGGTTTCAAAGCACTTCCGTCGAGTCAAAGGCAGCTGCAACGATGTCGCGGCAACAAGCGGCCATGCTGGCCTGCGTGCTGGCGGCAGTGCTGCTGGTGTCGCAAGCGCAGTGCGCCTCGTTCACTGAGAGCTTCGACTCCAGCTTCACAGAGCGCTGGACCCACTCTTCAGCGGAGAAGTACAATGGCAAATTCGCTGCCGAGGCACCAAAGGGCCTCAGCGACGTTGCACTCAAGGTGGCGCCCTGTCTGATTGCCACCTTGATCTGGCTGCGTGGTGCCTCGATCGTCACTGACGGGCAACTCAATCGTTCTGAAGAGTTTGCATGTCAAACACAGCTCATTGGTTGTCATATCATCGAATGGCAAGAGCCCACTACGATGCTCCATATTCTCATCGAGGTATCCGATACTGATGTCGTTCCGCTGCACCCTGCTGCACAGGTGACGGAGAAAGCGCGGCACTACGGCATCGCCACGGCGCTGCCGGAGGTGACGGACCCGGCTCAGGGCCTGGTCCTGCAGTACGACCTGAAGCTCGCCGACGGCCTGACGTGCGGCGGCGCCTACATGAAGTTTCTGACAGCAGATGCGGACGTCAAGTTCGAGGAGCTCAAGGACGACTCGGCGTACACCGTCATGTTCGGCCCCGACAAGTGCGGCGCGACCAACAAGGTGGGGAGCCATCTGACGCAGGTTGTGCGGCCAGAAAGCTGCCCTTATCAGCTTAGCGTGGGCAGGATGTGCATGTCCTAGACCAAGAGTTGGTAGATGATGCAGGAATGCTTCGAGCACTAAGGTGCTGTCAGGCTGCCATAATCAGTGTGGCCTTACCTGGTGGCCGCATTGGTACAGGTGCACCTGATCCTGCGGCACAAGAGCCCGAAGACGGGCGAGATCGAGGAGAAGCACCTCAAGTTCCCGCCCAGCGTCCTGCTGGACGACAAGACACACGTGTACACTGCTGTTCTGCACCCCAACAACACGTGAGCAATCCCGTGTCTGCCGTCCTGCCCGCCATTATCTTGAACGTCATCCGGACCCCCAGCCGTGTTGTGCCGCCTGCCAGTGCCTGCAAACACCAACAATGCGCCCTTGAACACATTTTCGCCACGTCGGTTGGGTCGACCTTGGTGATTATGTTTGCGAGAGGTCATGCCAAGTGCCGATCCATGAACAACTCCGCCCGCGCTTTTGGATAGGTATGATGTCCTCATCGATGGCGTGAGCAAGAAGAGTGGCAGCCTGTTTGACGACTTCGAGCCGGCCATTAACCCGCCGGAGGAGATCGACGATCCCGAGGACCGGAAGCCCGAGACCTGGGTCGACATCGCCAAGTGAGTGTGCCGAAGAAAGCGCCAGCTGCTTGGCAGCCCGCCGCGTCATGGCCCTGATGTGATAGGTCGTGCCCAACTTCTCATTTCGAAGGCTGCATGATACATGCATGCGCATTGCGCAGCATGCACAACATCTGCATGAGGCAAAGCAGGTTTGCAGAAAGGCAGCTGCTTGCATGTGGTAAATTGCATGCTAAGTATGTTGGCATCAGGGGGCAAAACGGCAGCAATTGACAAGCATGTTGCTATTCAGATGTCGATGTTCAGTGGTCCATGTGCGGCAGGATCCCCGACCCCGAGGCGGCCAAGCCGGAGGACTGGGACGAGGACGCACCGCGCGAGATTCCTGACGAGGACGCCGAGAAGCCGGGCGGCTGGCTGGATGACGAGCCTGACGAGATTGACGACCCTGGTAAGATGCAACTGGCAATCCTACCATAGTGATGCAGGGCTCCCGGCTCCTCTCCTGCCGCCTGCACATTGCGCTGCTTGCAAGGGCGAGAGGCTGCATCAGACGGCGCTGCATTGGCCAATGGTTTGTGGCATCCCGTGCTGTTCACTGTGCAGCGCGATGGGGTTGCTGCAGCACCTGTGCATGGACAAGTCTGGACCCTGCATGGCATATATCTCCGGCATGTCGCGCGACCCTGAATAGCACTGAAACTGCCGGCCTAACACGGTGGCGCAGACGCCAAGCAGCCGGAGGACTGGGACGAGGAGGAGGACGGTGTTTGGGAGCCGCCGCGCATCTCCAACCCCGCCTGCAAGGACGCGCCCGGCTGCGGCGAGTGGAAGCGGCCCACGAAGTCCAACCCAGCGTACAAGGGCAAGTGGGTGCCGCCCATGATTGACAACCCCGAGTACAAGGTGAGAGGGCACTGGCCGCCTGTCTGCTGCTCGCAACTCTGTCACATCGGTCCCATGGAGCAGGCCCCTTGGCTGCTGCCATTTTGCGATCTCTCCAGGCAGCCATGCCGTCAGCAGTCAGTGTTGCTGTTCATGGCTGTGTGAATGGCCTGAAGCCGGCAGCCTCGGTCTACTTGCTGCGCAAGCAATACCATGATGCTGTTTCAGGCCCGGGCTATTCGGGAACAGCTGGGGCGGAGATGCGCTGTGTTTCCCTGCACAGCAAGCCACTCGTTCATGCCTGTTGTGCCCCGAACACCTGCCATGCAGTCGCTCCTTTGCACGATGTCTCGCATGATGTGTCACACGTATGGTCCTTGCTGCGCCGCAGGGCATCTGGAAGCCGGCGCGGATCGCAAACCCTGCGTATGTCAAGGATGACACGCCGCTCGCCAACCTGGGCAAGATCTCTGCGGCCGCCATCGAGATCTGGACCATGGACAACAACTACTACTTCGACGACGTCGTTGTGGCCAATGACCCGGCCGTCGCTGAGGCCTTCCGCCTAAAGACCTGGACGCCCAAGCACGAGGTCGAGGTGCGCGGGCTTGCTCTGGTGTCTCCGACTGCCTCGACCCCTGCAGGCTGGCCGACAGCTTCGACTGTAGGTCCACCTCCCTGATCCAAGTGCAACCTCCGATGTGTAAGTCACGAGGTACGATTCGAGAGGCGCCAGAGGCTGCGGTAACAGCCACCGAAAGCAGAGACACACGACCACCTTCACGCATGTAGTGCGAGCGCAAAGTGTGGCTTTCCTATTGTGACACCAGTTCTTTATGTAGTAATGCATGTTTTGAACAGGAGGCGGCGGCGGCGAAGAAGGAGGCGGAGGAGGAGGCAGCCCGCAAGAAGGAGGAGGAAGCCGCCAAGTCGGCGGACAGCGGCGGCATCTTCGAGAAGGCCTCCGACGCGCTGTCGGCGGTCGTCGACAGGCTGCCATTCCTCGCGCCGGCGCAGCCGGTCGCGCAGGCCGCCATCGACTTCGTGGCAGAGCGCCCCTACGTGCTGTACGCCGCGGCAGTGCTGCCCGTGCTCGCGCTGCTGGTCAGCGCCGCCGGTGCCCTGTTCGGTGGCAAGAAGGTGCGCCCCTCTGTGTGATGCCGTCGACAGCGCCCTGCCTTTGGTGCTCGCCATCTCAGGCGGCAGCGCTGTGCGTTGCGACTGCCGTTCTCTATCTGCCGTCACGCTCGTGATCTGGGTGTCTGTGCTCTTCGCCTGACATTCCTTTGCCATGAGGCTGCAGGGTTAAGATCCCCATCGGACCATTGCGTTTATTGCTGGCTGTTCCCATGTCGGCAGGTGGCGGACAGCCTGGCGCAGGCGAAGAAGGAGGACACAGTCACAGCCGACGACGCTGCAGCGGTGGTGGCAGAGGAGGTGGAGGAGGAGGAGGAGGAGGAAGAGGAGGCAGACGCAGCGGCGGCCGCCGGTGCCCGGAAGCGTACCACGCGGGCCCGCCGCGAGTGATGCAAAGGCTGGAGTCCTGCCGCGCCGCACAGCTCAGGGATCTAAAACAAGGCCATGGCTCGCGAGAGCCTGACAGAAGCCCGCATGGAGTTCGCCGCTCTGCCCTGGTGGCGGCGGACTGGGCAGCTGCCACCCATGGCAGGATAGGCACAGTAGGGGATGGTGCTTGGGAAAAACGTGGGCCTGTCAAGCCCTGCTGCTGAAGCGAGCGCGTGCGTGCCAGCTGCTGAGCTGCTTTCAGTCTGTGTTGATTCACTAGGACAAGTGGGAGAATGTGTAATGTTCAGACGAGCCCAAGACACACAGATTCTGGCAAATCGATGGCCAACCCACCCTAGAGCCTACTCGTGGACCCTACCCGTTCCCTGGGGTGACTGTGTCGGAAGTTCGGTTGAGCGTAGGGCGCGCCATTTCCCGACACCACTTTGTGTTGCAAACAGCTCGCAGGCCATGGCTGCGCAAGCTCTCACTCGCAACAGCTGCTGCGCAGGCTGCTCGCGGTCTGGTCGTCCGCTTTGCAGTCCGAGGTTTGCACCCACGGTGTATCCGCACAAATATCGCCTGCCGAGGCGGCAGCCACGCCTCGCGCGGACCGTCTGCGAGTCCGGAGGCGGCTCTGAAATGGCGAGCATCCTGCTCAGCCCGGTGCACAGCATCCAAAAGCGCCTCCAGTCCAAGAAGGCCGACACGCCCTTCGGATCCCTATACAAATTGTTGCTCCCGGGCTATCTGGTGCGTCATGTTGAACATTCGATCCTCGAGATCCTCCAGCACACACACATGATGGAAATTCATTGTCGAGACGGCCTGGGTGTGTGTTGCGAGAAGATAGTGACACGATCGCAACCCTGCACGCACGCAGGCATATACTCCGGCACTGATCATGCCAGCCAGCGCTCTGCTGGCAGCCTACGGCAGCGTGTACGGACCCGACTGGGTCAACCAGCTGCTCGCCTTTGTCACAAGCTTTGAGGTAAGGCGGCTGTGCATAAAATTCCGCAGCCTGCGGCGCCCAGCAGCTGGTGCGATGCTATCGATGGGTCCGCATCTAGCACGCATGTGGCACTGGAGTTGCTTGACAGCTGTCGTGCTGGTTGAGTCGTGCACACCGTATCTGGCACCCGCAGAGCGGCGCGGTGGGGGCGCTCATCAAGCAGCACTGGCCGGGTTCGGGGCTGCTGCACCTGGCCGTGTCGGTGGCCTTTGCCTCGGTGGGCGCGCTGTGCGACTTCATTGCAGTCCCGGCGCTGGACGTGGTGCTCGGCCGCGACCTGGGCTGCGATGACCAGGTGGCTGTGTCCTGCCGGCATCGTGGGCCATGGCTACATCCCTACCGCACAATGCAAGTTGCTGGAATGATTCAGGTCCAATGCACTTCTGCAATTGAGTTGCAGCTTGCTCACTACATCTACTGCTGCCTGCGTCAAGCTCTCTAATTGTTGGTCAGTGGCGCCAAGTCGCCGCGCACCCCCAGCACTCCTGGCATTGAGGGCACAACTGTAGTCTGCACCTGGCAGTGCACAGTCGGTTATGCAAGCATCGAACTTGTCTTTGTCGCTTGGTCAGCCAGCTAGGACCTCATTGACTCTTCATTCTTGATGTTAATCTGGACTAGTCTGCCTGGCTGCCAGGAGCGCGCCAAGATGCTGGAGAAGGACCCGGCATATCGCGGGGTGCTGCACGCCTTCGCGGTGGTGCACCTGCTTGTGCTTGCGGTGTCATGCCACGTGGTGGGCACCCACGAGCTGCACCCGCTGGCGCTCACTGGTGGGTGCCGCTGAAGACATGTTCAGATGAACGCCGATGTTGGCTTCCGCGTTGGCGCTGCCATCACCGCAATGCCATTGCGTCTGGTCGTTGTGCCGTCTGAAGCTGCTCTTGCACTTGGCTGCCCATGTTTGCCATGTCATTTCTTTGACTTCCTTGTGCTGCGGAATGAAATATTCCTGCTGCTATGCGTAGGCGTAATCATCAGCCAGGCGGCGGCGGGCGGCGTCATGCTGACGGTTGTACATGAGCTGGTGGGGTTTTGTCAGACTCGTCCGCTAGGCTGCTCAACGCCGCCGCATTATCGCGCCCCAATTCTATAGGCCCCACACCAACAGCTTTGTGGCAGGCCAGCCGGCGCCCCGGATACCCCCAACACACTCCAGCCACCAGGGCGCTCACTTGTGGCATACACGCGCCACTGCAGGTGCACAGCAGGCGCAAGGGCGACAACCTCCTGGCCTCGGTGCTGCTGGCGACCGTGGCCTACATGCACTGGAGCCTGGCGCACATGGCACACCACGTCAATGTAGGCTGTCTCCGCAGGGCAACACATGAGCCGCTGCCTACCCGACAGCAATGCGCGAGCCACCGCATGTTTGGCAACAGAGCACGGCCCGCCGCCTGCACAGCGGCGATGCACAGGCCGTCGCTTGCCTGGCACTGCAGCGTGATGGAAGTGAGGTCGCACTGCGGCCTGTGGGACACTTCCCTTGCGTGGAAAGTGTCTGCTGACCGGGCCGCCTGCAAGCCGCAGCAAGTTTGGCAACCGTGAAGGTTGCCACCACCGCTACCTTCCTTGGTGTGGTCGAGGCTCCTGCACCTTCGGTGCACCTTGGTGGACTGTGACATGCCGCTTCGCCACATTGACGCAGGTGGGCAAGCACTCGGACCCGGCGACGGCGCGGCGCGGCGAGACGCTGTACGAGTTCGTGCCGCGCAGCGTGGTGGGCCACGTGCAGGACGGCGCCGCCGCGGAGCTGCAGCGCCTGCGTGCAAAGCACATCCCGCTGTGGAGCCCCCGCAACAGGTGCCGAGATGATGTCCCGGCCGCTGCCCGCGGACTGAAGCATGGGACTCGGAATGTGGTGCAGCTGCGATACGGAGGCCCCGCAACATGTGCGGGGCCCGGCACGCATTATGACGCTTGAATTGAATCGAAGCACGAGGCCTGCGATGCACAGCAGTCCTGCTGTCCTGGCAGTGGACCAGTCGGCAGTGCCGCCGAAGGCATCAGTCCCTGCCCACGCTGGCACACAGTTCGGAATATCAGGCAATGCTGCACTGCTGCTTTGTCACCCATGCGTCGTCGAGGGTATGCTCTGAGAAGTGCGCGCCTTCCGCCGGCGCAGGATGATCTGGTGGGCGGCCTGCCCGCTGGCGCTGTCCGCTGTGGCATACGAGACGTGCGGGCCGACGGGCCTACTCATGTTCGTCGGCCAGGCCGCCGGCTCGGTGCTGCTGCTGGAAGTGGTGGGCTTTCGACCAGCTTCTTTGCACAGCTGCTGGTGTAGCATCCCAGTGCTGGAGCTTGCCAGCGGATGTGCACATGCTTGGAGCGCCATCGGGTTGTGGGCAGTGCTGATGGTGCAGTGATGAGGTGCGCTGACATGCCAGAGCAGTTGGAGATGTGTGGATGCATGTGCACGATGTTGGTCCTGGATGGCCAACATCTGGTGTCGGTGCAGGTAAACTACCTGGAGCACTGGGGCCTGGAGCGCAAGCAGCTGCCCAGCGGCAGGTGTGTGTGCGATTCTTTGTTGCAACTGTTGCAATTTACACGCTGCCAGTGTGGTGTTGCTCTGGTCCTCATCGCCCCCTCTGCACCTCCTGCGCCACCCTGGTCATTTCGGAGGTGTGGCCCACCTCGGGGAGCCGTGGAAGCATGGAACCCGAGGAGGCCTTCGTTTCTCTCGTGCTTGTCTGACGCTCTCAAGGCGCAAACTGCTCCGCGCAGGTACGAGAAGGTGGCAGCGCAGCACAGCTGGAACGCCAACTGGATTGCTACAAGCGCCATGACTTTCCGTCTGCAGCGCCATGCGGACCACCACCTCACCTCCAGCCGCCCATACCAGGCGAGTCTGAAGCCAGCTGCCCTTCACGCCACCAACCTGCAGGACGGTGGTTCCGCACGGCAACGCTGGCAGACACGCGCTCCGGCAGCGACCCCGAGCAGTTGCTACTTCGCTGATGGGGCAACGAAGGCGCCACGGGCGGCGCAGCAGCCGACTCGAGTGAGGCATGAGTGTTACCGCATCTGCTGCAGGCGCTGAAGGATGTCGACGAGGCGCCGCAGCTGCCGGCGAGCTACCCGGCCATGGCATTGCTGGTGCGCACCTGTCTGATATTGGATGCGCCCCGCTTACATGCTCTTGCTCCACAGCGACTGAGCACACTTCGTTTTTGCTTGTGAGAAAACAGGTCTGCACACTTTTCGATCAATCCGATGATGAAGTGGGTGTCGCCGTTTGCCACTAGGCGCTGTTCCCGGGCCTCTTCATGGATGTCATGGACCCTCGACTGGACGAGTACCTGGCACTGCAAGCGGCAGGCAGCGACAGCGACGGCGGCAACAGCGATGTGGCCCAGACAGTCGGTCCCAACGACGACTGAATGAGCAGATGACGAGGCGGAACACATGTGCGGCTGGGCAGCGATTCCTAGCATTGCAGGCGGCGGCGGCGGTCATGCCGTTGGTCCTGACGCTGAATGAACAGATGACGCGACAGAAAATGCGTGCTAGCGGGCAATGTATGGGCGGGCGACAACAGCCAGGCGATCTGCTGACCGACTTTGCGAAGAATCGGGTGAGTCCGCAAGACCTCCTGGTGGGAGCTGAGACGAGGGAACATGCTGGATGTGGTAATATGGCGATCTTGATCCATCAGATTGCCAAATCGTATGGGCCCGCACGGCTGTACTTGTACATTTCTTTCGGAGGTCACTCAGGGAACTCGGGTTGAAGAATCTCGGCTTCAGCATCGCTTTTGCCACGCGTGGCGGTGTTGCAATGGCGGCGTACATGCAGCTGCGCATCCGTACTGTTTGTACACAAGCGGACGTTCACTGATAGGAAGACTTGTTAGTGTATCAACAGGTGATCGTTTCGTTGTTCTGTGGTCCTGGCTCTGCTCTATAATTGACTTCAATTCCAGTCTCTAAGCCATCACTGAAATTAGTTGACTGGCCTGACTCCTGAAGGGCGCTGCCCTGCAAGATGCGATGAAGAGCGTCAGAGATTGCACTCTATCGGGCGATGGATGTCTGATTGAGGACATGCAAGAATGTCTCCTGCAGCGATGCGTTTGAGCGAGGAATGGTCCCACCTGTGGGCCGCAAATGCGCAGCATGGACAGCCGCATTGGTCCCGCTGGTCGCCCAACCGTGGTCTGCTCGTGCTAGTCTCCTGACCCTTGGCTATTTCTCCTTCAGTCCCTTCAGATGCCGCAGCGTAGACTCAGCCACATGCTGCCCTCGTTGCACAATCCTGCGCCAGCGACGATATCCGCTTCGCCAAGCCTCCACTGTGGACAAGGTGGTGTAGATCTGCCATGAAGGATGGCCAAGGTACCTAAACGCTGAAGCCATGCAGGATACACAGCCACGCAGCCACAAAGCCATGACACGAGATGAGAGCGGTGCCACTCGCCGTTTGTAACCTACACGCCACGTTAGTGCCAGCGTGAGGCGCTGCTGCTCCGCCGGCACCCCCGCCAGCTCGGCGATGTCTTCGCTGACGGTCGTCGGCAGCGCTGCCAGCACCTCTGTACACAGCCGGCCCAGCAGCTCGAAGGCCCTGCGGCGACCCCGACACCAGGAGTCGGCCGCACAGCACTGGCAAGGTGCAAGCTGGTGCTGCTGTGCCTCAAGGCTGCAGGGTTGGCTTGCAGTTGAGCTTAGTTCGGCAGCGTCGGTGAATCAACAGGCTCCACTCGCCTGGCCTCCGCCACAGAGCTGATAGGCATGCCGGCAGCGGCCAGGTGCCCGCCATTGCGTCGCTCCTTGACTGACGCGGCCGCCAGCCGCAGCGCCTGCATACACACGACTGCGACCATGAGACTGGCAGCACGACTCCGCCAGTTCCGTCCGAACACAGACTCTGGCTTTTGAGACATCTTGCAGCATGTGGGACCAATATTGAGTTGATGGCATGCAGCACAGGACACAACGTGGCATGGGCGGCCGGCCTCGCCAAAGACAGGCCACCGTTGACCTGCGCTTAGGATGTCCACAAGCGGGGCAATGCAGGGTGGGCAGCCGCGCCTGCAAGAGGCGCCATGTGGGCACGCCGCAGCAGTGCAGAGCAGCCTGCGCCGGCGGCAGTGCCACCGCGGCGTCACCCCCGAGGCAGCGGGCCAGCAGCGCCGGCGGCAGCAGCGCGGTGTCGTGCGGGTTGTCGGGCAGCTGGAAGCCGTAGTGCTCTAAACGGTACAAATCACTGGCATCACTTGCCGCGGCAATAACAAGAAGTGAGCAGCTCGGGGATGCCCATTGCAAGGTCGAATCTGAGGCCATCGGCAATCTAGCTGCTGCACTCAGCAGCTGCAGGACGAAGCGCCGACAATCGTGGCGGCAAGGTTGTCGCTCCCTGCCAGAGACCCTCTGCAGGATGAGCGGAGAGCACACCCACAGGTGGGCACGGTCTGCCGCCTGGCCGGCTGGACACAATTTTGGAGCATTTGGCTCTGATCAAACTGGGAAGATATTGTCGAAACGTACCCAGCAGCTCCAGGTTTGTGTAGGTGCCGTACAGCAGGTACACCTGGTCGCCCTTGCGCAGCGGCACGCGCGTGTGCAGACGATATTCTTCCGAAGCCGCGTCAAAGGCGCCATCCCCAGACGCGCGCCCCTGCCCCAGCGCGTGCAGCCCCGACACGCCTGCATGTATGACAGGCGTGACCTGTGGTGCCCTGCGGCAGGGGAGAGGGTCCATGGAGAAGCAACCAAGAAGGCTGCTGCCGTCAAGCATGGCAGTGCCGGCTTTCAGCATGCGAGTAGTGGCCAAACGCGCCTGCGACGTCGGGAACGAATGGCGGCGGTGGCGCCATGTAGTTATGCAAGTCCCCAAAAGGCGTAAGGGCGCCTGCATATGGAATCGACCGAACTCGACCAAAATTGTCTGAGCACTGCGACTCTGAGGGCCATCGCGCGGCGCAACTGACGGCAACCGAACGCGGCAGCAGCACCCGCGAGCAGTAGACGGCGACAGCGCTCAGCGAGCACCATCTGTCTCGAGCAGCCCAGGCGCGAGTGCTGCAGCGGACCTGCCGCGTCGAAAGGCACGTGCATGGTTCGGGACGCCAGAGTGGACGCCGCCCACTGCCAGGCGCCGATGCCAGCCCAGCGCTCCCCGAGCCCTGTGCACCGAAGGGGATGAGCCCCTTGGATCGAGGGGTTTAGGGTTCAGGGTGCAGCTGCCTGGTGCGGGCCAGTGCAGCACAGTGCATGTGTGCACCAGTTGCCTGTGAACAGAAGCAGACAAAGGTGACAAACCTCTGCCCGCGCACCGAGTGACATCAGGAGCGGCAGGGTGGTCTGCCCCTCCTCGTGCAACGCCCGGCAGCTCTCCGCGGCCTCGCACACCGCATGCTCCACCTGTGGCCGTGGTGCAGCTTGGCTGGGCATCGGAACGGAGCCGGGCAACACTCAGCAAGCTTTTGTGCAGAGCTCTGGCACGCAGGGGTCCTCACTCTCACAGCACCTGCAGAGCGCTGATGTCACGAGCCGTCCAGGTGAAGAAAGTGCAGTAGTCAGGCGGCAGCTGCTCCAAGTACGGCGCCCAGCGCGACCGCGACCCCTTGGACGCTTCATACAGCAAGTACGCCGCCAGAGTCTGCACAAGAACGAACATTCCGATGCAGGTTCTCTGGCGGCACAGCAAAAAGCACACCGGTGCATGTTCAACTAGCGATCGAGCACACACAGCACACGCGGGTCCCATACGATAGCCAGGCGGAAGTCTGGCAAACCTGGACTGGCGTCAGGTGGGGCGCGGCATTGTCAAGTGCTGCGGCAAAGCGGGCATCGGCACGGGCGGCACGATTCGTGATCAGGGCCTTTTCTGGAACCTGAAGCAATAGTCCGCCTACAAGACGACAATTCAAGCATCAGCTGGCTGCAACGCAAAATCTCAACGCCCAATGACAAAGGCCTGCTGATGCACCAGGGTGCGGCAGCGGCACGGGCGACGGCAGCTGACCTTCCGGGATGTCGCGATCCGCGATCACGCCTCTGTTCCCATCTGACACAGCGGCAGATGTGATTCCATGCAGCGTCACGCCGTTGGACGCGAGCCACCCAGCGAATGCGTCAGCGGCGCTCATGCACAGGCGCAGGTGGAGTTGCAACGAGGAACTTGGCGTTCTGTGCAGCGGGCGTGATGTGGATGGCGCGTCTCTAACGTTTCAGACACTCAGATGTACCTGTGGCACAGGTACCGTATCGTGCAACCGTTCTGTGTGCAATTGTCCATGGTATGCCCGCAGCGAAATGGTTGCAGTGCTGACTAAACCCTGCCTGGACCCGAGTAAACCCTGCTGCAACACATGTTGTGCAGATCGCCGTGCTCGCGCGGGCCCTTTGCAGAGAGGAAGGCTGGTGGAGGGCCAGGCTACTTCGCCCACCCGGTCCGGCCTTCAGCTCAGCGGTGTCAGCGCCCGCGGCGGGCGCACCAGAGCTCAAAAATATCCAGGGCGGCTCTTGCAGCGAGTCGCCACCCCCCAGTGCCGTCGGTGCGTCTCATATCGGGCAACAGAGGAGCTGCAAGTACCTCGAGCCAGCTGCATCTCGACCTAGCACCGTCACTGGCTGTGTCGCCCATCGGCCGCACTTAGAGCAGCTTGCAGCAGCGATTGGATCGTGTGCCAGCCGGGCGCACGCCTGGCCCCGCAAATCGATCGTGCGACAGAACAAGCCCGCCATGTCTCAAACATGTCAGGTCCAGATACAAGTCTGCCCTGTTGTAGCAGCTCGCAGTTTTTCCTCTGATTGCAGGCTTCCTAGGAGCTGGCTGCGCTGGGCGACGGTCACCAGCATGGCGACCTCCTACCCTGGCCATGGTACGGCCGGAAAGCAAGACCCCACTGGCGCCTCGCCGCTCCCCCAGGCGGTGAGACATTTTGAGCCATCCCACGTGGAATTTGTTGTCTGCTCGTGCATGCTGGACTGGGGCACCTGCCGACGAACGATTTCCATTGCAGCAGTCGAGTGCGTGGACAATGTCGCCCCTCGGGACGATCGGGTGCACACAGCAGTTTCCCAGTGCATGCGCCCTGCGCCCGCAGGTGGGCAACCAGTTTGTGACGCAGTACTACACGGTGCTGCACAAGCAGCCGCACTTGCTGCACCGGTTTTACACGGACCGCTCGACCATGATGTACTCTGAGCCCGGCTCCGCCGAGGCCCTGGTCTTCAACTCCCAGCAGGTCAGCTTGCATGTGCATCCATGCACAGAACCGCACAGAGCCCTCATCCGAGAGGGGGCCGGGGTTTTATGCACATGCATATTGCATGCATGTTACCTGTGCATCAAAGCGCCTTGCATGCATGGCAGATCTGTCCCTTTAACTTGAGTACCTGTAAGTTGAGTACATTGAAGTGCTGTAATTGACCTGTGATTGAGTATACGCAGAATCATTCACGCTGACGCTGACGGCTGGTGGTGTCGTGACTCCGCAGAAGATCCACGACAAGGTCATGTCGCTGGGCTACCAGGACGCGGTGACGGAGATCTACTCGGTGGACTCTCAGTACTCTCTGAACGATGGCGTCATCGTGCAGGTCACCGGCTCGCTGCGGTGCACGGTAAGCCCCACGAATCGAAACACCAGACAGTCGCTGCACCTTGCCGATGCACCTACATGCAGCAGCCCTTGTTTCAGTAGGCGCTTGTCCTACGTGGCTGCCATTTGATAGCACATGCAGTGATCGTGTGCATTGGCACTGGCCCCGTCTCCTGACTGTGTACTTTTTTCTGACTTCGCAGAACCGCCCCAAGCGCAGCTTCACGCAGACCTTCTTCTTGGCGGTGCAAGAGAAGGGCTACTTTGTGCTGAACGACCTGTTCCGGCTGCTGCCGGAGCCGGTTGCCGCGCCGCAGGGCTTCAGCCATGAGGCCCCGGCCGCCTCGGCGCCCCAAGAGAACGGCTACGCCGCGCCGCCCACAATCTTGCACCCTGGCGCCATCGAGCACCCGCCGCAGCTCAACGGCACGCCGATGCCGCCCGCGGTCTCAATGCCGCCCGCGTCAATGCCGCCCATCCCGGCGCTGCCGCCGCAGCAGGCCCAGCAGCCGCAGCAGCAGCAGCAGCAGCAGCCGCAGGCGCCGCCGCCACAGCAGCAGCATGCGCCGCCGCAGCAGCAGGCGCAGCCGCCGGCCGACGCGGCGCAGCAGGCGCCTACGCCGCCGCCGGCGGAGCAGGCGGCCGAGCAGGCGCCCAAGGCGGAGCCCGAGGCCGCTGCTGAGGCGACGCCAGAGTCTGACCAAGAAGAGGCTGCGGCAGCGCCAGCGTCCGTGGAGGAGCCAGAAGCTGCCGCCGAGCCGGAACCGCAGGCTGAGCCGGAGCCCGAGACGCCCTCTGTGCCGCTGACGTGAGTCTGCCTACCGTGTCAACCCGCCAGCGTTCCGCAGGCAGCTTGGCCGATTCGACATCTGCACGAGGTGCTTGACGCCCTGACCGAGACATGGACATCAATGTGCTCAGTGTAGATGTATGTTGATGTCCAGCTTCCGATACTTCACAGGTACGCCGAGCGCCTCAAGCAGGGTGCGAAGGCCACGCCCAAGCCCGCGCCACCGCGCGCTGCCCCCAAGCCTGCGCCTGCCCCCGAGGCCGCTGCCGCCGCCCCCGCCGACGGCAACGGTGCGGAAGGTGCGAGCATGTCCCCTCACCGGGTTTCTTCTGCCTTGTGCGCGCAGTCTGCATCGCACGCCGCATCATGCGTGCTGGTGCCGCACAGTCACAACCCCTGACTTGTCCAGGTGAAAACCCCCTTGTCTTGACTGCTTGCTCCTCCTCCTCCTGCAGCGCCGGCGCCCGCCCCAGGCGGCTACGGCCAGGAGGATGCCCCTGGCTGCGCCATCTTCGTCAAGGACCTGCCGCTGGACATCACCGCCGACAAGCTGGCCGAGGTGCGTGCCCCTAAAACTTGACTCCAGAACACCAAGGTGCTCGCCGAAAGACCTGCTGTGTCACTTCCCGACCATTGTGACCATCGGCCATGCAGTGTGCCCCTCGTCCCGCCTGCAGAGGAGCCTGTCTGTACCCTTTATTCCCATGAAAGGGGTGTGGTCGACCCACCTGGTTGTCGTGTGAGCTGGCATCTGCATGGTGCATGCCAGCGTTGAGGAGCCATCCAGCCTTGCGCGCTGCGCTGAACGCCCGTTGCCCGCTCTACTGCACAGGTTTTCTCGCAGTTTGGCGCTCTGGCGCCCAACAGCCGCGCGGTCAACCTCAAGTCGCAGAAAGACAAGCCCTCTTTCGCATTCATCGAGTTCGAGCAGCCCGCATCGGCCTCCGCCGCCATCACTGGACCGGTGTGCCTCAAGAAGTTGCTGCTTGTTTTTGTATCTTTTAGTCATGCGCCCCATCTTCTGTCTCATGGGCAAGCCTTGATGTGTGTTCTCAGCCGTAGACCATAGCAAGTGCAGTGTGCAGGGCGTCAAAGTTTTGCAGTGCCGCCGGCCGCATGCCAGGCAAATGCTGTTGGGTCAACCCACTCAAACCTGAACCCCAATGATTCAACCCTGCAGGTGGTCATCGACGGGCAGACCGTGCGCGTGGACGAGAAGAAGCCGCTGTACCTGCTGCGCGGCCGCGGCGGCCGCGGCTACGACGGCGGCCGCGGCGCTGGCCGCTTTGACGGCGGCCGCGGCGGCTACTTCGGACGTGGCCCCGGGCGGGGCGGCCCCCCAATGGCCGGTCGCGGTCCTGGCCGTGGTGCGCGCTTCACGCCTTTCAGCAACAATAGTTTGCGCCTGTTCTCGTGCCCCAGTCACACCGTGTGCTCTTGCAGTTAGTTATTACCTTGCATTCCAGGCGCTGTCTGACTGGTGTTGTTGCTACATCTGCACCCCCACCCCCCCCCGCCCGCGTCTGACACTCCTATGCTTTGCAAACCTGCAGGCGAGTTTGCAGGCGGCCGCGGCTATGCGCCGGACGGTGGCCGCGGGCSCGGCCCGAGGCCCGAKGGCGGCCGGGGGAAGGGCCCGCCCGGAAGCGGCCGGGGCCCCCTGGCGGCCGCGGCGGCCGCGGCCCCCGCCTGGCGCCCCCGTGCCGGCGCCCGCAACTACCCCGGAGCAGCCCGCTGCTGCCGGCAGCGTGTAGGGCGGCTCCGGGACCGTCTCTTCGGGGCGGCGCATGCCGCCGCAGCTTCCCATCGAGGCTGCGCAGCCGTGGCACGAGCACTGGGCTCGGGCAGCCTCGAAGCTTTGTCTGGGCAGCAGCGCCGGGCTCAGAAAGGAGGGGAAAGAAAGGGGGGTCTGTGTCATCTACAGGAAGCAACAAGGAGCAGGCAGCCAGGCACCTAAAGGGGAGGCATCTCCGCACGAACAAGCTGTCATAATTCGAGTGCTTGAACCCACACGCCGGCCTTGCCTTGGCACAGCCGGAACAGTCAGGTGTGGGGGGGTGGGTGGGGGGACCGGGAGCATGATTGTGGTGAGGAGSCAGAAGTTGGGAGGGTCTTTGAGGAAGCATTGTCGACTGTACGGCTTGTGGAGGGAGCCGCAGAGGGTGTGAGCGGGCGCGCCGCCTGGTAGGGTTGCGGCGTGCCCAGTTGGGAGGCCTCGGCCTCATTTCTGGCGAGGCATCCGCCTCGTCAGTGTTGCGCCCCGCAGTTCCGTGGCTGCATGCAGCCGTCGGTGCTGGGGGGTGGAACATTGGTGATATGCCTTCTCCAGTCAGATCGCCGCCATTTTGTTAACAAGTCGCCAGCGGATGGTGGCTGGATTGTCAGCCGCAGCTTGTCGGAGCACACAAGCGTGAACAAGCACCACTTGCTTTGGTCTATCCGATGATCCTGCTGAAGTTCGTGCGTGCTGAGGGTGGACTCATCGTACGTAATATATTACAGCGCCCACGCTCATGCAGTGCAATGTGTGGTTGTTCCACAGTTTCTCTCTGTCAGTCCAATGTGATGACGCCTGCCTCCTCCTCTGCGTCCCGCAGCATCTCCTTCAGGTCAGCCACCACCTACGCAGTCGGGGAACCGGAGTGACTCTCCAATTGGCACACACACCTTCTTCGTTTAAGCAAACCATGCAATCGCCTTCCTTGTCTCACACCGGCACGTGCAGGCGCGCCGCACACCACCTGCTCTGCGGAGGCGAGCTCCTCCCGCAGCGCCGCCAGTCTGACGCCGGCGACGCTGGCCGGCGGCGGCCGTTCCCTGCCGCCCTGCCCCGCCGGTCTGCTGCCTTGCTGCTGCCGGCCGGCCTGCCGCTGTCCCCTGCCCCCCTGCCTGCCAGACTGCGGCGCCCGCGGCTGTGTGCTGATGTCTGCCTGTTGCTGCAGCCGGGGCTCGGCCGCGGCCGCCTGTGCTTTGGCGGCGGCCGCGGCCGTCAGGTGCTGCTGCAGCCGCTGCTCGATGGAGGGCATGCTCGCAATGGCGGTGCAGCCGCCGGCGTGCGCCCACAGGCTGTCCTCGAAGCTGACACGCTTGGCGCCGCACCACCGCCAACCTGCATTGCCAAGACGCAGGCTCGGGTGGTTGCGCGGGAGACGTGAGTGGACCAGTTCACTTCAACAGGAACAAAAACCTGTCTGACGGCACAAGAGTTCCCCAGCATGCAGCCGCAATGCACCCACGGTCAGATGCCTTGGGGAACGTTTATACCTGGCCTGCCGTCGGGCTGCATGCCGGCTGGCGGTGCGGTCGCGCCCTGGCTGCCGTCTCGGTTACTGAGCGCAGCCACCGCCGCTGCAGCAGGATGCAAGCTGTCGAACAGTCGCTGTTCAGTTGCGCGGCAGCAGTCTGGGGCAGCCGCGGAGCTATCCGTATCTGCAGCCGCGCGGCTGGCAGCCACTAGCGACTTGAGTGTGGATGCTGCGCTTCCTGCGGCGGCAAGCGAGCAGATGTGGAACAACAAGTGGAGTGCGTTGCAATTCAGGCAGGACTGTTCCTCTGTCGCTCATCATGAGCCGCAGCTCCTCAAGAGGACCACCGCCACATGTTGCCGCCCAGCAAAACTCTCAGGATGCCTGCCTGGCTGAGCTGCCTTTGGCGGCGCGAGGCCGACAGTCACCCCCGCGGCGCCTGCATCGGGCAGCGACAGTGTGAGCTGCTGCGATGCCGGCCTGGCGGCGGCTGGCGGTTTGTCACGCGACGCGGAAGGTGCAGGCCGGCCACACGGCCTGCTGCCCCCTGCTAGCAGCCGCTTCTGCCTGCGAAACACGTGACGTGTCAGGTTGGTTGGGCCTGTCATGAAGGCAGGTGCAGTATGTGGCATTCCTAGGGAAGCTGGATGGGCCATGACAAGCACTCCTGCGGGCAGGCGTTGCACCGACCTGCGGGGCTGGTTCTCGACCGACTGCAGCGGCAGAGCGGCCTTGACCGGGCTGCGGCGGCGCTGCGGCGCTGCCAGCTGCGCCGCCACTGAGACGATCGCCTGCCTCGAGGCTGCATATGTCAGCAATGACCCAGGCAGTCAGTCCATGCTTTTGTGCTCGAGCTACGCGTGACGCCGTGCAGTGCAGCTTGCAGGATACATCGCGTGCAGCAGCACCTGCATCGTGTACGCCCAGCGCCAGCAGATCGGCGTCGCTGAGCGTCGTCAGCACCTCCACCTCAACCTCCTCCTGCTCAAAGGCATCTGCGTGGCGCTCCAGGCCCAGGCTCTGCATGTCAACCAGGCAGATTTGGGGTGTTTCTGTTTCGAGCGCCTTTGCATCTGTTGTTTCATGCAAGGCAGGGGCGATGATGGGCATGCCAGAACGCTCGGCTGCACAGATCAGGGACTCTGCGCGGGCGACACTGAACGCACCTGCAGCCACGACCTGACGTCGCCGCTGTGGGCGATGAGTCCTTCCTGCGCAATCGGCTCAGGTTTTCCGCCTGCGGGCCAGAACTGCTGTTGTCGATTCTGCTGTCCGCCAGGCAAACCCGCTTCTGTGCACTGTTGCTACACAAGACCGTCAGTCCAGCCCCCGAACCCACCTGCTGTGCAGCGCTTGACGTGATTCACTCTGGTTGTCAAGCTCTGCAGCGACAGGTCGCGCTGGCAAATGTCGCACTGGTAGCTGTCGGCCGTCATCATGGTGCATCTGCAGGTGTGGTGCAGACGGTTTTCGACAGGCAACAGCAGCAGACAAGTACCGAGAGCGTCCAAACGATTCTTTCTTTACATGCAATTGTGATGACCGCTGCCTGCAATCTGCTTTGCGTGCTGCGCTCGGGACTCGGGACGTCATGCATTTGTTTGCGCAAATGCGCATGCGCACCGACTGTTCATTGTCGATCGAATCGGATCCGAAACACCCGCACTGATCATGGAGCTTGCCAGCACACTCCAGTATTGATAGAGTGTTGTGACATGCATCCGAGCAGCTGTCTGCCACGGCCTTCAGAGCGCCAAGCAAGTGGCTGGAAGGAGATTGAAACCAACTATAGAACATCTGTGGGTATCGTCTTAACCCCGGCTGCCAGGCAAGGCCCCGTAGTACAAAGTGACATCAGGACAGCCCAGGTGAAGTGCTGCCGGGCCAGGCAACACTGAACATCGTAACGCAGCTGCAGTGAACCTCGTTGGTCTTTCTGCAGGCGCGGCACGGTGCATCGTCTCCGCGTGATCGCATTTGCAGCAAAGAAGGCACCACCAACGCTTGTGGAAGGTGAGGCGCTGTGAATCATACTTCACTGCACGTCTGTGCATCGACCTGAACAAAAGCAACAGCTTCATCTCGAACTTGCAGAACTGCCGGACGGTTCGCTGCTGTTCCGCTTTGGCGACTCCGGCGGATGGAGCAAGGGCAGCATCAATGCAACGACACAGCAGCAGCAGGCGACAGCATCAGCCGGCCTCAGCAAGCGACAGCTGCGCTTAGCGCTGCGTCGGGAGCGTGCCGAACAAGAGAATCACGAACAGCAGGAGGCGGTGGACAGGAAGCAGGCTACGGCGGAGGCGAGACGGGCGAGGCGACGAGAGCGACGGGCCGCAGCCAGGGCTGCGGCGGCGGAGAATGGCGCCCTGTCAGCAGAAGCCGAGCTGACTTCGGATGGCGACGAGAGCGACGTGGACGGGGTGGACGAGCCAGATGCAGGGCAGCAGCAGCAGCAGCAGCAGCAGCAGCGGCAGCATGATGCTGCAGAGTGCCTGTCTGCCACTGCTCAGCCAGGCGGCGACCGCTCTCAGAACGGCGCATGTGAGCCGCAGCTGCAGGAGGCGGCCACGCCAGCCTCAGAAGGAGCTGCCAGCAACGGCTGGCACGGCCGACTGGCTGCCGCCTTCAGCCTGCTGGCGCTTTCCAGGCAGGGCCCTCCTGTCATTGCAATGTTGCACCTTCTGCACAGAGTCGTGGCAGATGTGCATATGCTGCATAATCCTCTGTGGCAGGACACACGACCGAGTGCCAGAAGCTGAATCTGCGCCCTGCAGGCTGCTGCAGAAGGTCGCACAGTGGGCCCTGCTGCCGCTGAAGCGACTGTGGTGGGCGCTGCCGTTCCGCTGGCGGCGGCGCCTGCGCTTGGGCAGGCTGCCGCCGCACCCGGAGGTGCATGCGTCGCCTACCCTGGCTCTTATGCTGAGCAGCGTAGATGGCAAGCTCCCTGGCAGCCGGCGAGCGGCACTCGACAAGGCAGGCTTCGACAGGAAAGGTGGGTCACGTATGCCCCTTTCTCTGTGCAATGTTAGAAGCGTGTCACCCTTGTTCGACCTCGAACCAGAATGCAACAACCCCCTCATCCTCATGGAGCTGTCCCATTGAGTATGTAGGATGTGCTTTGTGTGGTGAGACCTTGCATTGCAACAGGGGTCAGGCGGCGCCTGCGTGAAGGACGGCGGCTGATTGCGAAGGCTGACGAAGCATTCAACGTGTCAACAGCCAACGTGCTCGTGTGCACCGTTTCGTGCAGGCCGCTTCCAGGGGTTGCCGCTGCAGGACGTGCCGCGCTGGCGGCTGGAGGCATTGCTGGGCTTGCCTGTCAAAGACCCACAGCTGTACCGCTGTGCGCTCACGACGCCCTCGGCGCTGCCGCCCGGCCTGGTACAAAACTGCTGTGCGCCCATGCTGTGAGCTTGCGTCTGCACCTGGGATGCTTGCCTGCTGGCCTAACACAAGCACGGCGCAGGGGTCGAGTACTGTGATGGACACATGAGGGACACGAGATGTCAGCCCATGGCCGGCCTAGATCTCAGCGACCCTGGATGCGCAAAAGTAGTCGGTCACCAACCCGTCAGCCTCAGCCTGGTGACCCTGGAGCAGCGGGACTGATTTACCAGATAGCCGCTGGGGTGCCACAGGTGGTGGCGCACTCGTACGAGCGCCTGGAGTTCCTGGGGGATGCGGTGCTGGGCCTGGCGGTGCGGGCGCTACTCATGCAGCGGTATCCCGATGCCACTGAGGGGTCGATGACGCAGGTGTTGTTGGACTCTGGTCTTTTTATTGCTTGATAACTTATGTGTGCTTTGGTAATGAATTTTTCAATCACGGCTCCTCCAGATTCGTGAAAGGTGCTTTTCGCAGGTGCAGAATGCGCTGATCGATGCCAGGGCGCTGCTGCGCATGGCTGAGCATCTGCAGCTGGAGCGCTACATCGCCTCGAGCGGCTTCACCATGCTCAGCGGAGGTGAGTGCTGATGAACAGGCCTCACCATGCTCGTCTCAGCGGAGGCTTGACAGCCGGAAGACAGCCTGTGGTCGGTCAGTTTCTAGCGCAGCGTGCGCTGTGATGCGTGGCCGGCTGCCGCCGTGAACTGCTGCTGCCTTGGGTGTGCCAGCACCAAGGCTGGGAACTGCATGGTGGGGAGAGGTCCACAAGTTTCGGTGTCATTGTGGTCGGGTTTTGCCGGCGGCTCTCCGGCACAGACTGCAGCCCCATCCCTGCCAAACCGCTGCCTGTAGGGCACTGGGGCAACCAGGTGCGCGGCGACGTGTCAGAGGCGCTCATCGGCGCGGTGTTCCTGGACCACGGCTGGCGCACCGCCTTCGACTTTACCTGCCACCTCATCGAGGACGTGCTGGGCGTGCGGACGGCCACCATCAACAGCAACTTCAAGGTGAGCAAGTGCAGGGTTGTAACTGCAACTGCACTTGCAGTTGCAGGGTGCGCCGAGGGTTGCGGAGGAGTCCCGCCGTCCACTTGCTGGTGCGTACTCATCGCTGCTGGCAGTACATGGTGCCGGCAGAACTTGACCCTCTGACAGTGCTGGCTCTGCGCTTGGGTCGGAGGTCCCGGCCTGGCGCAACCTTTGCCATGTCGTCACGACTGAGAATGTGCCCCCTGTCGGGGCTCGCGCGTGTTGCTCGTGCAAAGTTGGTAGCCTCCCAGCAAGTGCTTCCTCCACTGCAGGGCATCCTGTTCGAGCAGTGCCAGATCAAGGAGCTGAGGCCCCCCAGATTCCACGCCAGCCGCTTCCTGGAGGTGGGCAGCCCACTGCGGGCTCGAAGGAGCCCGTGTGCCAGGAGAATATCCAGCATTTGCCTATGTTCATCCCAGGAACTGTCAGGAGGCGGGCAGCCCGTGTGGTCTTAGGATGCACAAGTCTCTGTGAGCACGCCTGACTGTAATGAGCACACCTCGGGTGCTTCTGCCTCTCGCATGGAGCAGACTGCCTGCTGCATTCGCCAGCTCTGTTTCGAGTGCTCTGGTACGTCTGCCATACGAAGCGCCGCGCCCACCTCACAGCTTTCCTGTTCGCCATATGTGCAGGGGAGCGGATCAATGTGGCGGACGACTGTGAAGCTGGGCGGGGAGGTGCTTGGCGAGGGGTCTGGCACTTCTAAGCGGGACGCAGAACAGGAAGCCGCACGGGCTGCGCTCTTGCAGGTGGGGGTTGTTTTGTCTTCTTGAAGGGCTTTCCTTCTGACTGTCAGTGTGCTCGCAGCGCACGTCGTGCGTTTGGTCTCGCGCCCAGGCACGCGCAGTGCGGTGCAAAATTATAAGTTATTGATCTGATGGGACGTGAGGCAAAGGGCCTCCTGGGTGGGGCACATAATGAGCAGCTGACCAACTCACTGCTTCCTGTGCCGCAGGTGGCGCCGGATGCACTGGGGCAAAGCATCACATCAAGCATCTAAGAACAGCTACGATACTTGCCGTTGCAAGATCATCAGAGCACCTCAGGATATACCTAGCTTGATCAGCCTTTCAGCAGTCGTTTCAGCCACCAACACACCTGAAGATAGGCTTTCCGCGGACCGCGGCACAGAGCGTGCCGCTGCAAGCGCACCTGTAGCACAGTCGGCACCTGGCCATGGTCAACTATTTGATGGAACCTGGTGGAGAGAGGTAAGAGAGAGAAGATATTACCTGCAACACGCGATATTCAGACATTTGAGTGTTGGTACCTACCTACCTACATCCTACGCACGAGTATTCCTCGGCGCTGTCAACCTGCTGCACGTTATTATAACAGTTGTGCAGGGGACCCAAGCTTTTTAAAAACCCATACGAAACGCCTGCAGCCTGGAATCTGCTGACAGTGCCCTCCTGCAGCTGCCGCCCTTCGCGCACCTGGCGCCTCTCCGGTCAGCCCAGCCCCTCAAGTCAGGTGCTTTTTCGCGACTGTGCACACGCTTGACCGACCCCGCCTGGGTGCATTCCACCCGCTCGCACTTTGGTTCTCGTTTCCTTAGTTGCGGGGACAGTAGCAGCCTGGAGTTTGCCCGACAGCTTTGCTACCGCCAGGCTTTCCGCCGACTCCCCATGCACCTTCTCCGAAAATATTCATAGCCAGCATATTCGCGTTGCAGCCCTCAACTCAGTGTCGTTATTTGATCAGCATTTCAGAGCGGCGATCTCAAGACCCAGTCTTGGCTCGCAGCGGCGCCGAATCTGGCTGGATTTGCACCACCTGCATCGGGAGCAGCACCTCAAGGGCTTTCGAGTTGGTGATCGCGGGCCCCGATGGCGGATCCAGCCGTGCTGGCAACCTTACAGCGCCGGCCTACGCCAGTGTCAGATGCTGCAGAGCCGCGCAGCCACGCGATCGGCGAGGAGCCACGTGATGGGCCCTCAGGTGCAGGCTCAATCCTGGACCATGCGCCGGCTACAATGCCGCATCTCCCGCAGCAGCAGTTCGAGGGTGGCCTGCTGCCGGCACAGCCGGTGCCGGATTTGCTGCAGGCCTCAACGCCACGCTCGCCCGCAAGGTCCGGCAGCAGCAGCCGCGCCGGGAGCAGCAGCAACCTCGCAAAGGCGAGCGGCAGCAGCGCCTTCGCCGTCGGCAGCCCAGCGCGCGCCGTGCCGCGCTCCCATGGCAACGGAGACAGTGGCGCGAGTGGCAACGGCGACGGAACCAGCCGCGGCGCCAACGGCGACGGCGGCACGTGCGCTGTGCCGCAGCCAAAGAGCCCCATGCGGTCGCCGAGACCGCAGGAGGCGGTGGTCCAGCCCGCGGAGGGGCAGCCACTGCTGCCGACGCAGGCGCTGCCAGTGCGTGGCCCCGTGAACATCACCCACAACTACACTGCGGCGCAGGCGGTGATGGAGGCCGGCGTGCATGAGTCTCCAGAGGTGCGATGCATGCTGCGTGTCAGTCCGAGGGGTGGCAACACGCTTCGTGAGTCGGCGTCGCCTCAATCTGTCATTTGCACAGCCCCAGATGCGGTGGACGCTTCCACTGCAGTCTGAGTGGAGTTGGAGCATGCTCAGCAGGCCTCCGAGGCAGCCGGTGACGACCAGCGCGCGGCGGGTGCACGGAGCCGCGGACTGCGGGACGAACACCAGTCTGCAGGACAGGGGTCCCCGACGGATGACCAACTCCTGCGGCCTCGTGCTGATCCGTGGCGGCGATGATGCGACCGCAGGAGTTTCAGGAGCAGGTGGCCGGCGTGCTGCAGGCCTACCGCGACCGGCTTCAGGAGCGCACCAAGCACCACATGGGGTGCGTTCCGGTGCTCCCGGTCCTGCCGAGATCCGTGGTTCGGGGGGCCGTGCGGCTCCCATGTCGCATGCAGCGGCTGCGGCGGCAGCGGCACGGACAGGGCGCCTCCTGAGCCGCCGGCCGCGCGCCAGGCTTCGGCAGCCAGCGGCCAGCACTGCGCGCTGCAAGGCGCCCTCGACTTCTGTACCGGCCACAGCGGTTGACGACAGCAGGCATTGGCATGGCGCCAGTCAGCAGCGTTCGAGCGGAACTGGTGTCCCTCTTCCGGACCCTCCCCAAACTCCTGCCGAGGCGCCCGCGTGACAGTTGGGCTTCGACTATGGTGCGCTGGAGGGGGAGGAAACGATAGCACCAACAGTCTGATGGAGACCCTGCCCCAAAACCCTGATCCAGGTACCCGTACAACCTGGACTTTGACTATGGCGCCCTGGAGGGCCTGGAGAAGTTCAGCATCAACAACCTGGGGGACCCCTTCATCGAGTCCAACTACGGCGTCCACTCCCGCGAGTTTGAGGTGGGCTGCCCGCGTGTCCCGCCCCAACATCACCTCTCCTCTTGACCACGGTGATGGCCCCCTGACCTGGCGCCTGCAGCACGCAGCAGGGCCGCAAGGCCTGACCTGGCGAACCAGCCTGCGACAGACAGAGCTTCAATGATTCAGCCGCGAGCAATACGCCTGCAACTCCGGGTCGGAAATCCAGCCGCTGGGCTTCCCGCTCTCCGCCCTGCCAAAACTCACGCCAAGCAGCGCCTCCCCCTGCCGCGCAGATCGGTGTGCTGAACTGGTTCGCCAAGCTGTGGGAGATCGACACGGAGGAGTACTGGGGCTATGTCACCAACTGCGGCACTGAGGGCAACCTGCACGGCATCCTGGTCGGCCGCGAGAACCTGCCTGACGGTGCGCCGACAGCTGGTTGTCCACATGTCGGGGACTGAAACACACAGGCGTCATGCCTGAGGCGCTCACGACCCTGGCTCGTCAGCCCGTGGACTGTGCAGCCTCGCCTCTGCCCTGCAATGCTCGGGAGGCGCGCAGCCCAATTGACGGGCAGGCTGGGCTCTGCGGCAAGGGCGCCGGCGCAGCGCCTTGCCTTGAAGGTTGTGTGGCAATTTTACAAACGACGGTCCGCTGACGGTCCGCTTGCTGCAAGAAACCGGTGGACTCCGTGCTTGGCCACCTCCTGCAGGCATCCTGTACACGTCAAAGGAGACGCACTACTCGGTCATGAAGGCGGCGCGCATGTACCGAATGGACGCCATCGAGGTGGTCAAAACCCTGAACCCTTGCATGCCTGCTGACATCTGCCCTTCCTGGTCGTCCGTTGGGCAGCCCTGCTCCGGCTGCGGTGCCGCCAATCCTCTGGCTGCCGTGCTGGCGGCTGACGTGCTGGCGCAAGCCAGCAAGTGGATGACCAGCTAATTGCTGCTCCTGGTCCTGGTCCATACGCTTGCTGGTGCAAAAACTGCGCAGGTTGCGACACTGCCGACGGGCGAAATCGACTATGACGAGCTGGAGGAGCGGCTGCGCGCCAACGTGGCGCGGCCCGCCATCATCAATGTCAACATTGGCACCACGGTGCGACTGCGTCTGACTGCATTTGAATGCGCCTGACTGCGCCTAGAAACTGCAACTTAAGGCCGCGGGTGTGAACTGTGAAATGCGGAGAGGGGAATGAGCGGAGCCGGGGACGGCGGCAAGGCGCTGAACCTGGGCGCTTGTCGAGGGTTGCGCGCCGCTGCGCCACCACGGCTCACGCTGCAGGGCTGCTGGGGAGTCGGGTTGCCCTACATGGATCCCGGTTCCTGAAGTACGAGTATGCCAAACAGGGGCCCTGGCCGGAGCAGCCGCGCGCGCATGCGGGATTGCAAGGGCCGACACATAATCTTCTCATGATGCCACCATATCCGAAACCCTACAGGTTGCGCAGCGCAGTGGACGACCAAAGTAAGGGAGCTGGTCATGTTGGGGGCCGCAAAAGCATTCACCCTCATGCATGTTCATCCCTACAGACCCTGGCTGGCGCAGGTGCGTGGCACGGAGGCCGGCCCGGACCAGCGACAAGCGCACAGCTTCGAGGCAGCGCATTGCACATGCAGCGCACACAGCTACTGAAACCCTGACATGAAACCCTGGGCACCTTGCAGGTGCGCGGTGCGGTGGACGACCTCGACAGGGTGCCGGCCGTCCTGATGGACGCGGAAGTGCCTCCTGCGACCGCTGCTTGCCCTTGACCGCAGAGCGCTGTGCTCCCTGCAGGTGCGCGGCGCTGTTGATGACCTGGACCGGGTGCTGGCCATCCTCGAGAGCGCAGGCTACAGCGAGGACCGCTTTTTCATCCACTGCGACGGCGCCCTTTTCGGCCTCATGGTGAGCCCGCGGTTCCGGCTGGCGCAACAGCAGAGACCGCCTGTGCTTCGTGCTGCGCAAACTGCGCTGCCGGGTTCGATCGGATCTGTCTGGGCTTTTTTTTGCCGCAGCTTGCTCTGACTGATTGCTGCTTCCGCCCACCAGGCGTCGCCATGACATCATTTCATGATGCAGAGCACATGAGCTCAGCGGCGCTGCTGCTGTGCACTGGCGCAGATCCTTCATGTCAAGGCTGCGCCCACGATTGACATTCACGAAGCTGTCATCATGACATACTGAGCCATTTCCACACCTCACGCTGCGCCGCTGCTTTTGCCCGCAGATCCCCTTCGTGAAGGCGGCGCCCATGGTGACTTTCAAGAAGCCCATCGGCTCCGTCAGCGTCAGCGGCCACAAGTTCGTGGGCGCGCCAGTGCCCTGCGGCGTCGTCATCACCCGCATGCGTTACGTCATGGCCCTGTCTAGGTGCGCCACCTGATGTGCAGAGCTAACCGTTATGGGGGTTCAAGGTGCCGGTTTTGGTGCCTACGCCGCATGATGCCTTCATGCGTCTGGCAGCTTTGCGGCGCGCAGTTACGCCACCCTTGCTACGACTTGCACTTCCTTGCCAGCATTTCACACGACAACAACAACCGTCACACAACAAAGGATCGCAAATCACAGAACAAGGCTCTGTCAGTTGCGCACTGTAGCGAGGTGGAGTACCTGAACTCGAGGGACGCTACCATCATGGGCAGCCGCAACGGGCATGCGCCAATCTACATGTGGTACACGCTCACGCTCAAGGGCTACGAGGGCATGCGGCGGGACGTGGAAAAGTGCCTCCGCAACGCCCACCTGCTCAAGGTGCCGCCTTTCTGCTCTGCTCCATTTCCATCCTCCTGTTGGTGTGAGAACCCCTCCCACTGTTGCACGGCTCAGCGCTTCGATGCACGGGGAAGGTTTGCCAGCCACAACGCAGGAGCGGAGGCGTCCTTGCAGTGTGATAGGGGGGAAGGTTCCTGACGGGAGGGATGCTGCAGCTCGCCAGACGCAATAATCACAATCTTTGGCAAGCCACGGTCTGAGTGGCAGAAGTTGTGTAGGCTCTGCACATGCACTTCTTTTATGTGCCACTTTCGTCAGTGTGTGCCTGCAGGCGATGCTGGAGCACGCAGGCATCAAGTGCATGCTGAACGAGCTGAGCAGCACCGTCGTGTTTGAGCGCCCCAAGGACGAGTCCTTCGTCCGCAAGTGGCAGCTCGCCTGCGAGGTGCGTGCACTGTCACCACAAAGCTGACGTGTTCCCACAGTGGAAGTCTCTCACCACTGGGCGAGCTGCTTCGGGCGCTGCATTGCGCCGCGGCGGCGGGATGTACAGTCATTTGCCGCAAGTGCGCGGTGTCTGCAGGCGACCTGCGCAGCCAAGACACCGCACTTGAAGATGCTTCATCCCCGCATCATCGAATTCTGCAGGGCGACATTGCGCACGTGGTGGTGATGCCTAATATCACCATCGCGCTGCTGGAGGAGTTCATGAACAACCTCATCGCATCGCGCTCGCGCGTCGCGGTTGCCGCCACCGCCCAGCTGGCAGCCGACGCGCGCGCGCTGCACACCAGCGACTGAGCTTCACGGATGCCTCCCAACTGGCCAGGCTGTGCGCAGCTGTCGAGACCAAGCACCCTGACGGCCAGCAACCATTAGATGGTGGGACTTGTAGCACATGTATTTGCATAGGTTGACACTGTGAGGGATGAAGAGTGAGCACGAGAACTTCAGAACAGAATTGATTGGGGCATGCACACGAGCAACTTGTAGGCATTTGCAGATAGAACCGTGCAGCACCAGTTTGCAGCGGATTGGGACATTTAAACAGGCGTGTTCCACCGGCAGAATGGTGGGATTTTCTATGGCGGCATTAGGAGAGAGGATTCTATTGCTGTCAGGACAGCAGCGGTGGCCAGATCATGCAGCAGAGTCGACGGGGGGCATGTGATCGTTGAAGAGTGAGGAGATGTGACAGATGCACGCAGGACAAAGTTGTCGGGCTGTTTCCCATCGCAATCACAAGGCTCCCAAAATTGACAAGAAGATGCGTCTCCACACCACAGCAAAATCCACACGTCAATTGACTCGCCATGTAAACCAAGAGCGGGGTCGGTCTTCGCAGGGCAAGACGACGAGAAAAATCAGGGGTTGTGCCAAAACAGGTATCCAGGTTCCATCACACAGCTGCACGAGGCGCCCTAGGGGGTTTTCAGATAGGTATGTATTCTGCCGCAAAGATGTGGTGCGCCGCATCGCCGCCCTGTCCTGGGCGTGCGGCGTCGCTCACATGCTGATTCTGAAGAGGGCGTCCACGTCAAAGTTGCTCTGCACGCTGCTCAGCGAGCTGTTCTCCGGCAGGCGGCCGGGCGTCAGCGGGCTGGCGGGTGGCGGCGAGCCCTCATCCTCCATCGACTCGTACACCTGCGATCGTGATTGAATGCTGTCCTCAAAATGCAGAGGGTCCTACTCACCAGGTCGCTGTGCCACAGCAACCGCTGCGGCTGCAAGCCTTCATACCCTGCAGCTGCTTCCAGCAGGAGCATGCCCAGCAGGTCTGGCTGCATGCTGATCGGGACCACTGGGGTTGCATGCCAGCGCCAGGCATGCAAGGCTGCCCATCTGGCAGTTCCCTAGTTCCCTGTCTGGCAACTATCAGCCTGTCAGCAGCGCACCTCGCGCTGATACAGCTGTTCCGGGGTGAGCGCAAACTGCTGCAGGCGGGCATGCTTGCCGGCAATGAAGTGCCCCGGCGGCACCTCCGCCCAGTCCTCCAGGCGCTCGCCGCCGGGCACGTTGAAAGGCTTGTTCGTGAAGCTGCGTTCATTAACAAAAATGCTAGTGACAATCGCGGTTGCGAGATGCATACAGGCACAGATGTAGACGGGGCAGCGGCTGCAGGGAAGTGAACATGCGCTGTGAGTGCACACTGCCGTCGTCCGGAGCATCGCCGCAAGCGACATCCCACCCCGGCAGGTGAGACAGCACAGTCAGGGGTTCCTGTGCTCAAGCGGCGCAGGCTGGGTTAAATTGATAAGTGCCGCAGTGCACACCTGATGGCTTCGTCCTCATCCACAGCATAGAATAGGGGTTCCCTGCCGCTTGGGTCCCGCGCAGCAAACACACTTTTCTTCGTAGAGTCGTAGATGCAGAAGCTGTAGACGCCCTGCGAAGTTGAGACTTCACCATTCACCGTAGATCCAGTTGTCTGTCTCGAAGCGACAGCTGTCACGGACGACAGACGCCGGGAGCTGTGCTGCTCTTGATGAAAAGAAGTTGGGGCAGAGCATCGCACAGTCACCCGACCGAGCGTATCGATAAGCAGGCAATTTCAATCCCAGCTTCCGAGTGTCAGATGCACTTTCACATTGGAATTCAGCTTTGATTCACCTGCAGCTCGGACAGCATGATCAGGAGATCAGAGGCGCGGGTGGAGTGGTACATGTGAAGCAGCAGCTCCGCGGCGAGGGCGCCATCCTGGGCCGCTCCCACAGCAGGGACGCCAAAGCCACGCGTGCGGCCGCTCTTTGCGAGCAGGTCGATCAGGTCTTCCAGGTTACTAAGGTACCTGCAAGCAGCGGTTCTTTTGTAAGAGGAGCGGGAGTTGAGGCATTTGCACAGGCATAGCATGACTTGTTATTGCTGGAGGATGTGTCGCCTGAGCATGTGCACGGCTGCTGCATGCGGCGAGGTGCGATAGCGATATTGAGGAGTTCTGCAGCGGGCGGCATGCATGAGCAGGGTCGGCCCCAAAACTGCGGCTGAAGAGCAGGCACACCCATGGAAGATGCAGATCTCGTTGCGCGTCTGGAACACCGCGGGCTTGACCCGGTATAGCTCCCCGGCAATCTCCTTGGCCTGGAACACAACCTTGACGCCTGCGCCGTCGCAGCGGAAGGTCTGCGTCTGCTGGCCGGCCAGCCCCTCCTCCGCGCTCAGGGCCGGCGCATCGAAGGTCAGGCTCCTGCGATGGCAAGGCAAGAGCTTGCACGGTTTGGTTCCGAAAGCTTAGTCACATGAGCTGAGGCTGCCGAGAAGCAGACGTCATGCTGGCCCAACGGCGCGGCTGGCATGCTATCGCGCTTAGCGTGCTGGAAGGGTGGGCTGCTAAGCCTCTGCAAGCACGCAAGCGGCCTTGGGCGTGGGGCGAAGCTGCGTGAGCCCTGCCGTGATCTGCACGTGAGGCAGCACTGCTGGCCTGGCGGGACGCGGACGCCGGGCCGTCCAGCAGGCTGCAGGCATCGCATGAGGGCAGCACATGCCACGAGGGCGGACGCGCAGCGCCAGCGACCGACGCTGCTGGCAAGTGTCGGAATTTTCGGGCCATCCTGGTCAAACTGCAAGGCCGCACTCACCGGCTCAGCAGGCCATTAAGGCGCTGCCCGATGGCCCGCTCGAGGCTCTTCCCGCCGAAGCTGAAAGGCAGCCAGTTTGGCGAGGACGTGGACCTGCACCAAAGGGCAAGTCCAGGTGAGCCATACCTCCGGAAGCATAGTTTGACCGCATGGCAACAGGTGCCATGGCCGGACCGTTGTGTGCGAATGCAATGCAACTTCAGAAACGATGAGGAACGCGGCATGCGCTCACCTTGGTATATAGGCAAGATAGTGGTCTGTCTGCATAAAAGGCCAGACGAGCGCGGTGGCAGAACGGCCGGGAGGCGGCTGAGGGCCTGAGTAGAGTCAGCGATGAAGTTTTTGGTAGGGCCGGGGTTGCAAAGGCAGCAAGAGGGTGGGAGCGCCAGCTTCGCGTGCTCAGGCGAAGCACGACAAGGGAATACTTCGGCAAAGATTAGAACCTTTCCCAGGGGAGTACTCAGGATCAACGGGGACACGGTCGATTTGAATTCAGTAAATGCGCAATGCAGCATTGCATTGCAGCAACGTCTGCAGTCTCAAAGCGCAAACATCGCTGCATTCGTCACCAAAAGCGTTCCAAAAGTTCTGCGCTGCCTTGATTTCTCCCCATCTGCAAACTTGCACGTCGGGCATCCGGTTGTCACTTGGCGAGGTGTGCATAGCGTAGAACCACTGCTCAGCGTGCACGCTGTCCATTCGACAGCAGCTCCCTGCCTTATGAAGACCCTCCAGACGGAAGTGTGATCGCAGACGCGTGCTGACACAAGTCTGCGCGCAGAGCGCTCCGCGCGCCGCCGACTCCGCAATGGCTGCTGTGGAGCGCGCCCCGGGTGGGTGGCCGCAGTCATTTTCTGATGAGTTCTCAGTTCCATACTGCAACTTCAATGGCCTTCAATGGCCTGCAGTGCAGCGGAAGTGTGGCATATCCGCAAGCCTGGTCTAGATGTGCATCGTGCGATTCCTTGCATGGTTGCCCGCACATCGTCTTTGTGTCGAGTCCTTCCCCGGATCTGCCTGAGTGCTTTCCGATTCGTTTTGAAGGTTGCTTTAAATGCGGCAAGACGGGCCACTGGTCCAGCCAGTGCACGGTGCCGCCGGACCAGTGGATCCCGCAGGGCACCCGCCCTCAGGCCGCCAGCGCCGCCGGCATCCAGGGCGGCACCCAGCGCAGCACGCAGCAGGTGAGTAGTTGAGACTTATATGACTAGTGATCCGTTGTGTGTCAGCGCCTGCATCAGGTCAGAGAGCCAACCCTGTCGGTTGCAAGGCGGATGTGTGCGGCCAGTGAGCTTGCGTTCCCAGAATGCACGGGTTTGCTTGCAGAGCGGCGGTTTCCAGACGCAGCAGGAGCGCCGCTCGGCGCCGCAACCGACCGGCTGCTTCAAGTGCGGCAAGACGGGCCACTGGTCGCGGGACTGCACGGCGCCACAGGAGGAGTGGGTGCCGCGGGACGGCGGCGGCACTGCGCGGCCCGCGGGCGGGACGGACGAGAACGATGTTCCGCTGCCCGGGTAAGAGCCTATCACGGTCCCACCTCTTGATTGTTGTCGGTCTGATGCAGATGGCTGGCCTGCATCGCACCGGCTGCACTGGCGAAAATGCTCACCTGGGTCTGCCCAATGAACCAGCTGGTGTAGCTGATGGTGGGTGGCGACTCTTCACAGGGCTGCCCCCGCGCCGGCCGCGGGCGTGAAGCGCAAGGCCGCCCGCAAGAAGCGGCCCAAGGTCACAACGGAGGACCTGCGAAAGGACAGCGGCTTCAAGCAGTTGACGGAGGTGTTCCCGGCGCAGTTCCGCGCCGCCTTCAAGGGGCCAGGCCACGAGGTGCGGCCCTGCTGGGGACCGCCGCGCCGCGGTGTGCTCATTCTCAGCCCGCTTCGGCTGCCAGGGCACACACACAAAGACTTGAGCCCCGCCCTGCGGACGGCTGCAGCTTCACGGGCACCAGGGCGCGACAGATTATGCCAAGGAGACGTGTTGCTGACCCCGGCCAGCAGACGAGTCGCTCTGGCGCTGGCAGGCGGGCGACCTGCGGCGGCTGCTGGACATGTACGAGCGGTGGCACCGCCAGGTGGCGCCGGCGCTGCCGTACGACGCCTTCCTGGAGGACCTGGAGAAGATGGGCCAGACGCACGCACTCAAGGTGACTGGGGCCGCAAATGTGGTTCAGAACTCAAAGCCTTCAATACCCCTGGGGCCAACCGCATGTGTTCCAAGGTGCGCCCGTCATGTGGCTCTGTGGGATGGCACTTAACAGGAAGTCAGTGTGGGACAGTGCTGGGTTTCGGTGTGGATAGGCTATGCGAAGCGCGCGGCTGCCCGCTGCCTGCAAGGCTAGGTCGCAAGCCCAGCTGCCATGCACCAGCTGGCGTCTGACTCGTTCGATTTGCCTTGTTCCTGTGTCATATCTCGTACATGCGCATGATGCAGAAGTCGACTCGGTATCCTTGTGCAGATTGAGCTGCGTGGCCTGCGCGACGGCGTCATGAAGGAGGCGGAGCCGGAGCCGGCGACGACGGACGCCGCTGCCGCAGCAGAGGGCCGAGAGGCGGCCAACCCTGATGTCGGCGCGGGGGCGCGAGATGATGATGACAATGACGGCGACTGGGGCGGCGGCGCTGACATGGACGACGACGAGCTGGTGGCGCTGCAGGCCGAGCAGTGGGTGCGCATCCTTCAGCTCACCTTTGCTTGCACGTCGAGATGTTGGCGGACCTGGCAAGCCGGACTGGGCATGTCTAGGCTTGCATTATTCGCGAGGGAAGGCATGTGTGCTGTGCCAATACCCAGGTGCCGGGCGGGGTTGCAAGACTTGCATCAAGCGCGAGTGTTGTCAGTGACAGCACATCTCGTGTATCCTTTGTCATCAGAAGGAACACGTCCTGTTATGTCTGCAGCCGACTGATCGTTGTGGCACTGCAGGAGCAGGCCGTGCCAGAGGAAACGTTTGACGACATGGTCGGCAGGCCACCGGGAGGTGAAGGCATGGACATTGATGCCGCCGGCGCGGCGGCGCCCGCCATCACCGCTTCCCAGGTGATGACCGTTTGTAGGGAGTGCAGCAGCATTGTTGAGCCATACTGTGCCAGTCGTCACACGGCTGAGTCTGGTGCCCTGTCCTTGCTGTGGTAACGTGAACCCAAGGTGCAAAAGGCAGACGAGAGACGTCGCTCTGATGGCCCTCTTGAAGGGGCGCTTTCGCAACTTTTGCTGTCACGAAATGTGCTGCTTGGCCCATGAGGTCAAGGCTTCAAGCCGGTGTTCCAACCATGAGGCCAGGCTGCACAAAACCTTAAAAGGCCATATGCCTCACGCATTGGTGCTGTGCAGGAGGCGCTGGACGACGAGCTGCTGGCGCTTGCGGCCCTTGAGGACGAGAACGAAGGCGATCAGGAGCCCGCAGCCGGGGGCGCCACCGTGCCGCCCACCGCTTCGCAGGTGCGGCCGCAGAGGCGCCTCGCCAGACGTGCAATGCTGCACGGCTGACAGCAGCAAGACTTGTGGCATGGTGGCCCAGGCGCCGCGGCGGCTCTGCGCTGGAGGCCCAATCGTGCACATGATCACTTCATTCTTCATCTTCATTTCCTTCCAAACACATGATTGTGCTACTGCCGAAGGAGGCGCTGGAAGACGAGCTGCTGGCGCTGGCAGCACTGGAGGATGACAACGAGGGTGCGGTGGGCGGGGCTGCCGCCGCTGCGCCGCCGCCGCAATCCGCCATGCAGGTGGCGACGCCCCGCCGCGACCCCTTTGTCAGCCTGGTGCTGTGACACTCCTAGTGCTCGCAAGGCAGATCATATGGAATGGTTCGCACTTGACTGCAGAGCAGGATGTCTACGGTCTGGGCTGAAGGACGCAACACAGACCAAGTGCATGGAACTGAGCTTTCCTGATGGCTCCCTACCCGCCAGACCTTTTGGGTCGGGTGTGTCATGTCAGAGGACATCATCCCATGGCAAGTCACGCATGACGGCCTCGTTCAGATTAAATGGATGTCGCCACAGGAGGCGCTGGAGGACGAGCTGCTCGCACTGGCGGCCCTGGAGGATGCAGACGATGCGGCGCCGATGGACGCTGCAGACACTGAGACCGCTGCACAGGCGGCTGCGGCTGTGGATGTCCCGGCGGCAGCAGAGGCGCCAGGGTCTGCCGCAGCCCAGGCCTACACTGAGGTAAGATCGCCGCGGGGGATTTCCATAAGTCTGGCTGCCCCTTTTGGATGGCAGGGCACCACGGATCTGCATCCAGGCGCTGCGCCGCGGGCGGATGCGCCTCGATTTCTTAGACAGATCTGCTTCGCTGAGTGTCAGCCATCTGCAGGGACATCATCGCGCCCGTTGCCTGCTGCAGGCGCAGCCAGCGACGCCGCTCGCGCCGCAGGCGGACACACAGCTGCTGGACGCGCAGGACCTGGAATTACCACCTGTGTGGGCGGGGCCGGGCGCCCTTTCCGCATCGACGACGGCGCCCTCTGGCGGCACCACTCCAGCGGCACATGGCGGCGGCCCAGCCGGCAACCGCGGCAGCGGCCATGCCGGCTTGGCAGCAGGTGGTACCGAGACAGCTAGCGAGGCCGGTGGCGGCGGGGGCAGCCAAGGGGCCGGCACGCAGCTGCCGGCGGGCGTCGACGTCGCAGACATGGACGATGACGAGCTGCTCGAGTTGGCGATGTCTTGATCCGGACAATACTCATGTGCAGAAGCTGCATGATGGCTGCCAGAAGCTTTCAAGTGAACCCTGTGCCGCTCTCTCTGGTGTTACCGCGCTTCAAACTCTGATGAATTGCTGTGACGTATGACATGGGTCTTGCTGTCAACACTCTTGCAGCACCAAATCCATCTCAGTGTGAAAAATGGCTTTCATTGGGGGCGGCATTTCCCGCCCGCCGCATCTGAAACGGCGGGCCTGTCTCTCTCGGAAATGCCGTCAGGCTCATTCAATGTTTTATGTGTCAAAGCTGATCCTCGCGTGCGATTTCGAAAAATCGTATCATTGCTAGATGGCTTCCACGGTGCCGCACGACTGGAGGCTGGCTGGCACCGGAGGTAAGCACTCTCGATTCGAATGAGGATGTGCGAGTGAAATGCGAACTTCTATGTGTCTGGCAGCCGTCTGACCCACTTTCATGTGTGACACGGTTTATGGTCACTCCAAAACTACTGGCATGCCGTAGACATTCGGTCATTTGTCTAGCGGCCAAATTCGGCAGGCGAGTCTCGTGTTTGCTGACGTCGCGATCTCATTTGTACGTCGCCCTGCTGGACGACAAATTTCGCCTTCTCTCAAATGACCCGCGTTTATGGACATATACTGTATTTTCATGGCAGGCATGTCTAAAGCGCGTGGATGTGCATGGTACGGCGCAGGACAAAACTGAGGCGGCAGTTCAGGAGAAGACAGATATCAGGTGGTGGCTTGGTGGTCGGGAGGCGCGGCTACCATGAACGCAGCCCGCAAACGTGACATCTCTGCCTTCTGGCAGCACGCCGAGGAGTCGCACACCGATGTTCGCGGCCAGCTCCAGGAGGTCCGGAGGAGCGAATCATAATAGCATCAGTTGCAGTGGTCGATCCACGCCTGTTCAAACTGCCTGGCAGTCAGCGAGCTCAGGTTTGATTTGCGCCAGAAGACGGTAGTGATTGGCAGCGGCGGCGGGCGCTTATTGAGATTGCGGTTGCCATGAAGGAGTGGGGAGTGTTTTGGCTCGCTTTCGGCACAATTCACACACAGTTTGCGATCGTGGATTATGATGGCTGCCTCTTCCGGTGTATTTCGCAGGCAGCGTGTGCCAACAGGGCGCAGGGGCTCTCGTCAGCCGGAAGCAAGGCGGCGCTTGCTGGAGATACGAACAGGAAGCAGGAGTCCTGCTCCCTCTACATGGAGAAGTTTGGGGCTCTGACGCTCAAGAGCGCCGAGATGGCGGCGCGCCTGGCGGTGCTGCAGCAAGCAGTGCGCTCTGTTGCTTTGCTGTATGCTGCATTTGTTGCTTTGCACTGTTCACCTCTGGACATGCGCATGCATGTCCTATGGTCAGAACAAGAGTCGGAAAACGCGACTCCGACTGGCGGATGCGCAGGCGTGAGAGTCGCGACACGGCGGCCGAGAATAAGCGGCAGAGCTTTGGCTCGAATCTGACGCTCACAACCGACTTCTGATGCACCAGAGCGTGGATGGGACGTGACAGCGATAAATGGGCTGTGTTTCTTGGAAGTACTGCTTACAGTCCAGCCCCCCAATGAACTTTTATTTATTGTCTCAGCACACATTCAGCAAAGCAACTAGGTACATACCTATCTAGGTTCAACCATTCTAGGCAAGCGCATACATGTGCGATAACCCTGAACTCTGGAGCATGCAGATAAACCAAAACAGAGAAAACTGGATGCCAGGGCCTGCGCTGCTGCGCTGTGCTCACTGCGGCGGCTCGAGACACCAGACGGACTGCGGTTCCATTCACTTGCTGTGACCCTTCGTCACTCTCGACGTTCACAGAGGCCTCGCCAAAGTTGACTGCCTGCTTTGCTATACACCCAGACTGCCGCGGCAGGAGGCCTCCACATGCAACCAGCACGCATGGAGCCCAATGCTCACCCCGGCAGCAGCAGCAATGCCCGCCCGGTGCATCCGAACGTGCATCCAGACAGGCGCCACTGCCACGAGCGAAGCTCCCGTCACGCCCCGCTGCGCAAGAGGCTGTGGAGTGTCACAGACCGCGTCCCCCCCAGCCCCCCCTGCACACCCTCGAATAGCTGGGATGCTGATATTGCGTCTTTCCACAGCAGTCATCTCATGGCACATCTCGCATAGTCAGCACGCCTCGGGGCTGATCGCGCAACTGGGCGCTCAGCCCCATTCAATTGTTCTGGTCGCTACCGGCGCCGTCACGCTCACTTGTTGTGCGACTCGTCGCCTCTGCGGCTGCGCCGCGTCAGCCAGGCCCCAATGCAGTCCCGCGGCATCAGAGGCTGCTGAGCAACCACTGGCCCAGGCGCGTCCGCCCGCTGACGCCTGCGGCCGGGCTGGCTCCAGCGAGGCAGGCCGCACCCCCCTCAGCTGCTCCATTTCCAGTTGGCAAGCGAGTCGATGAGCTCGCGGCCGTCGTCCTGCAGCGTGGGCGCCGCCGCCGGCTTGGCTGCCGGCGCCGCCGACTTGGGCTTGGGCTTGGGCTTGGCGCTGCCCGCCACGGTGCCGCCCAGCTGCGCGCGCACCCTGTCGTACATGGCCCTGTGCGCAAGGGGATAGTATTTTGACACCGTTGCCAACATGTGATGCTCTGTGTCGAGAGGACGCTGGTACCAGCTCTAGTGGCCGCAGACCAGCACGACAACTCGCCTCTCACACCAAAGGCCTCGCGCGCGTGATTGGGAAGATCCTTCTCAGACGAGGTGACGATGACGGCTGGGGAATGCGCAGCTACAACAGCTTTGTCGAGGGTGGATGTACACCAGGAATTGCAGGCGGCTGCCTGCTGCAAAGCTGATTGTAACAGCCGCAGTTGCAGTCGGCGACATGCCAGGATGAGTTTCAGGCAGAGGTCGCATACCCACATGAGCCCCTCCGTCTCCACCTGGTAGCGCCGAGGGGTATAAAAGGTTTTGCGAAAAGCTTTAATACACCTTGGGTAGCGCAGCAGGTGCCTCACCGCTTCTGCGCCGCCGACGACAGCCGGCTGCCGTCCGACGTGTGCACCAGGAAGCGGTGCAGCTCCTGGGGGCGGCGCCCGGGGGGCGCCACCTCGACGACAGGCTCCACGTAGATGTCCGCCATGAAGACGCAGAGGCGCGCCGCATTGAGCGCCGCCGTCACGTCATACGTCACCCGCGGCCGCCCCCGCCCGCCTGCAGGGCGGTCGACCACACAGGCGTGTTGATATAGACGGCGCTGTGATTGCAGTTGCAGCTGCGGGGGGGTGGAGGCTGTGGGAGCCTGGTGCACGATCCAGTGCTTGAGGCAGCCCTCCTCCCATCTTCCCCCACCTCCCCGCTTGGGCGCATTTGATAGGTTGCGCACGCTGACCGGCAGCACAGCAGCAGCGGCGCCAAAACGCACCCGAGTCCAGCTGCGCGGTGACGAGCAGCTCGGTGCAGGTGTCGTCGTAGACGTCCTTGATGGAGATGCGCACGGGGAGCGCCACCGCGTACTTTATGCGCTCCACCAGTTCTGCCTGCGCCTCCCTGCAGGACAGCGCAGGAGGCTGTTGAGCGGCTGGAGGCCGGAGCGGCGGAACGGCTGGGAGGTCAGCGGCGACGCCACCGCGCACTTTAGGCGATGCACAGCTCCGCCTGCGCTTTCCGCGGAGCGTTGCGCACGACACGGTTGATGCATCGAGTCGCCCGTTCAGGAGCTTGGCCATCGGCAGCGTCGATGCGAGTTTCGTGCGTTTCAGCGGCTCCGCCTGCACCTCGCACAGCGCCTGAGAAAAGCCTGATTTGAATGGCGGTCTGAAGCATCAAGAAAAGCCGCAGGCTGCACGCAGGGTGCACGCCTCCAGCCTTTCGAACGAAAGGCTGGCAGCTGGGACGACGGAAAGGCTGGTGGCCATAACTGCTGCCAAGCCACAAGCACCGGCGCGCTTGCCGAGCTGGCTCTCAGGGGGAGGTGCCACAGCCGGGATCAGCCGGCTCCAGCAGGCGAGTCGCGCAGAGAGCATCGCGACATGCGGAAGGATGTTTGCAGATGTCAGCGGAGAGGACTCACGCATCGCGAACGCGGCCGCCGTCCACCTCTTGCACGAACAGGTCCGCCTCGCACATGCCATCGTCCCGCACCCCCACCTGCGACCAGCCGTGCAGACACTTCAGCAGGAGATTCGTCCAGAGGTTGCCGTGTCTTGATCTCGAGACAGCCCCGAAGGTTGAGGTTCCACCAGAGCAGTGCCGAGAGAGTGCAGCATGGGTACGTGAGACACATGGTCTAGGGCATGCGGCCGCCTCATTGTGCAGCTCAGCGTGGCAGCTGCCCGCGGACAGCCGTGCACCACTGGCCGTTGAGGCTGCGGAGGCTCAGAGGCTCAGTACAGCACGCGGCATGCACCTTGGCGTAGGCGACGCGCAGGTGGATGTCCTTGAGCGTGCGCATCAGGTCGTACACTAAACCCTTGCGGTCCGCGGCCACCACGGTGACCAGGGAGTAGGCAGACGTGGTCGCATTGTCCAGCGTGACCGACACCGCCTCCAGGTCGCCGCCGTGTTCGTCGCCGCCGGCCTCCGCCTGCGCGTGCCAGAGGCAGGCGCCTGGATGGGGGTTGCACCAGCTGACTGCCGCTGCTTGCGGGGTCGCTGAGATGCGCCGCGGTGCACACGCCGAGGTGCACACAGGACGTGCGGGTTCCTGATTCCAACATGGCGCGAGCTGCCGCGGGCAGGCGCCCGCCGCAGGCGCCCGTTGTAGGCGCCCCGCCCACCCCTGCATCGATCTGACTGCTGGGGGTTCGAGGTGGCCGCCATGACGGCGCAAAGATGGTCGCCATGACAGTTCAGCCTGCGCACCAGCAGCGTGCCGAAGGAGGAGGAGGAGGAGGAGGCGGCAGTGGACCCGCCGCCGCCGCCGCCGCCGGCGCGCCGCTCCACCAGCCGCGCCAGCGGCGATACCGGGCTGGCGTCCTTGCAGGCGCACCGCGCCGCCATGGACGTTGCCGAGTCGCCCGCCTCGGAGTCGGATGGCGCGGGGGTTATGGCGCACTCGGCCGCCGACTGCCCCAGCACCGTGCGCACCTGGTCCGAGATCTCCAGCACCCTGTGTGCGGCAGGGTCGAGGGTTCAGGACGGCAGGTGTAGGGCGATTGGTCAGGTGGCAGCAGCCGCAGCGGAACCCCTTGAGGGTTCAGGGCGGCGGCTTCTGGGCAAACTGTCGGATGGCAGCGGCCGCAGCGGAGCCTCAGGGTGCACGAGGAGATAGGGGAGCTGCATGAGGGGCGCTCGGCACAGCCACAGCCAACGAGTTGGATTCGTGCCAGTACGAAAGCGTGTGCTGCCGCTTGTCGTACAACATGATGGAGCTTCTTCACGGACCCCTCAAGCTCCGCCCTGTGCAAGTGGCCAAGAGGGCAATGCGCACCTGTGATGGTCGGGCATCTGCTGCCGGTTGGCGTACAACAAAACCTGAGTGTCGGAACAAACCCCTGGAAGGAACTATATAGAGTCGCACCGGTGGTGGTCGGGCAGCTGCTGCCGGTTGTCGTACAACCAGAACATGTCCAGCACCTCGCCCGCGGGGCTGGTCGTGATGTGCGCCTTGAACACCGCCACGTCAGCCTCCCACAGCGTGTGCATCAGGTCTGCAATGCCAAGGCATCGAGCCCCACCGTCAGATTGCATGCACCAATCGTGAAAGCACTGCCCTTACCGGAAACTGCTCCTTACAATACATTCGACCCCATGCCAGCCAGCTGTGCGACTCTAAGGCGCCGGACATCATGAAAGCCTGATGTCCGTCGGTTCAGGGAGCAAATGCGCACCGTGCAGGACGCCGACGCGGTCGTAGGAAGAGACCTGCAGCAGGAAGGGGTTGGCGAAGTCGACCGCAGCGTCGCGCCAGCGGCGCAGCCACATGTTGCCCGTGGACGTGGGGCACAGCGCCTCCAGCCGCGCCTTGAGCAGCCGCCAGTGCGCCGGCATGCCCACCGTCAGCCCCACCTGGGCGCGCAAATGTGCCTCGGTTCGCAGGGCATGCAACGATGACTCTAACACTGATGACTCCCCGATACAGGCCAGGGGATGTGCTGGCAGGAGGACTTCCGGAAGGCTCGCGCATGACAGCAAGCAGCAGGCTGGGGGCAGCAGGCAGCAGGCAGCTGCATCGGTCACCGCAGCCACGGCAAACGCCAGTTAGGGGCTCGGGCCACACCTTGATGATGAGGAAGCACCATTTGCCGTCAGTAGACACATCGCCTACAACGGACAAAGAGGCCGTGTGAGCGCACTGCTGCTTGGATGGTGGGCACACCAGCTGCGTCTGGAAGGTGGGCACACCACCACCAGAAGTGCGCTCCATCACGAGACAGCGTTGTGTGTGTTGAGAGCTGTCGCATTGCGTTCCACCTGAGATGATCTTGAGCCCAAAGTCCAGCAGCATCCTCGCGACGTCGCAGCCTAGCCCCGTCGCGTCTGGGCAACTGATGCGGATCTCGCGAACGCTATCGTCGCCGTCCGCCATGCGCCTGCATTCCGTTCGTGACGCACTCTCACCCCCATGCCAGAAGAGGGTGTGAGTCGAGTGCACGAACGAATCGGGGGCATGTGCAGCAGATGCAGCGCCGCCGTCCTTCTACATGCATTTGCGCGCCACCGAACGCACACCCAGCCCATGCTGAGCTTTCTCCCAAGACCCACCTGAAGGTCACGGCCTCCTCTTCGGGGTCCATGACCGAGTACTCCTTGCGCTCCATGCCCTTCTGCTGCTTGGCCACCCGCCCGTTGGCCGCCTCAGCGTAGGCACTAGCGGCAACCATGCCGCCCGCTGTGGCAGCAATGGTGGCAGGCTGCCAAGGGTGCCGCGGGAGTAATCAGGGCCGCCGCGCCGCAGCAGCGGCAGAAGCGGCAGCAACACCGTCGGCTATTGCCGCAGCGGCGGCAGGAAGCTCCGCCACAGTCCCACCAGCTGCGCTGGCGCCGGTCGGGCTTGCCGTGCATGCAGCAGGCTGCTGGCTACCGTGAACCACCTGCGCAGAGGGCACAGCCTTGGTGTCGGGCCAGCGTGTCGACCGTGCCAACCGTACTCATCAACCTCTGACACGAGGTCAGTGGTAAATCTCACAGACGTCGTGTTGCACGCGCCGGCTAGGTACTTCATGGTCGTCTCAACGCTTGATAATGTCTCCAGACAACTGACACCGGCGCCTCGCGAGCACCTGCGAACAAGGGGCCTGTGCGGAAGATGTTACAAATCGTGCGGACCTGCGAGTGGTGTCCGGCCGGCAATGCCCGCAGCGCTCTGCTGTTCGGAGCAGCTTTCTGAATTGATTCTTGAGGAAACGGCTGCCTCGTTTGACGCGATCATCTGCGACCCGGCAAGGCGATCCCAAGGTCAGGAGCTGCTCGGACGGTGGCTGGTTGAACAACGCGATCTGGCGGCGCGAGGCCGGTCTGGTGCCGAATAAGATGTTCAGGTCTGGCTGGGTCAGGCACGCATGAATTTGCACGCGCAGGCAACCGGACGCGCTGTGTGGCAACGAAGATCGCTGCCACCGTGGCAATGAGCACGGGCTCATGGGAAGCTCGCACCTCGCACAGCCAGTCGATTCACTTTTGAGCACCCATAGCTGTGATCCTTGCAGTTCTCACGTCACCTAGACCATGGCGACAATGAGCCACACGTCCACCACCTGCTTGCTGCAGCCACAAACTTGCAGGACACATCATGTCCGAGCTGCAGCCTTCAGCAGTAGGCCCGCGGTGGCGCAGCTGGTGCACAGGCCGCAGGCCAGCAGGCTGCGTGTGCAACGGACGTCAGTGGGGCCCTGCAGAGCGCAGGAGACAGACGCTGCTGAAGGCGAGCATTGCGCTGCGGCGCTGCCGCTGGGCACATGCATGCCTGATTGTCACGCCAGAATTTCACACTTGCCACCTTGGCGACATCTGAACAAGCCTGGATGTGCGTGGCCTGCAGCGGAGACAGCCACCAGCACCGAGACAGCCAGCACGCGGCCAAAGGGAGACTGGGTGCCAGTCATCGCGCCGGAGGACTTCCCGAAGGGTGCGGCCTCCCCCAAGACTGGCACGATGCGCACGCTGCCATGCCTGCTGCCGTGCTATTCGAGAGCACGCCTGCATACACACTCACTGAAGTCATCGTCATGCTGAGCATGGGAAGCGACGGCGCCACTGACGGTCGCAGTATATGGGCCTCACTACCCATCGTGTGGAAATGCACAGGCGTGCGGAAGGAGGTGCGCGTGGACGGCGTGGACGTCCTGCTGTTCTGGTACCGCAATGAGATCTTCGCCATCGAGGCCAGGTGCGCTCGCAGGGGTGTGACCGCGCATGCCCCCACATGTCAAGTGACACATGTGCTGTGTCTGCCCGGCGCTAGCGCTTGCCCGCCATACCTCGTCGCCTCGGGACTGTCATGCCGCATCGTATCGGACAGTTGGGCGTCAGCAGCCTCCGGCAAGGTGGCCACTGCCGGCCTGCTGCGCCTCCCAACTCCAGAAACCACTTGCAGGGGACATGCGAAGTTGCGCAGCATGCCGGTCAACGGCGACCCTTCTGGCGGCAGGCAGATCAACCCCACACGCACCTCCAGCGTCAGACTCAAGCCTCTGTTGCAACGGCAGGTCGCCGGCGGAGGGCGCCTACTCCGAGGGCTTCATCAGCAGCAAGCTGAACCAGGAGTACTGCATCGAGTGCCCAGGGACGGGGTCCACCTTTGACTTCCGCACGGGTGAGATCAAGGACTGGTACCCGTCCAACCCCGTGCTGCGGGTGCTGACGCCCAAGGGCACCTGCCGCAACCTGGAGACCTACCCCGTGCGCCTCGAGCAGGTTTGTCTCCTGCCCCTGTTCGGCACCTGGGCTCCTCATTTGTAGCGCTGCTTCTCAGTCTGGGTGGCATGTCTGCTGCCTGGGGAGCTGCCCCGTCGGGGCCTGGATCAGGTTGCTGATTGGTTTGCGCTGCACCTCGAGGCATCGTTCACCAAGAATGCATGTGAGGCATTTAGTCTTGCTCCATGCTGCAACTTCGACTCATTTTCGCTCGTCTGATGCATGACGGGTTCGGGTCGGTGGCTCTCGTGACACATGTACTGGTCATCCTCCATGGAATGGGCTCACTTTGCTTGACCAAGGCCCAGGAGCCCTGTGAAGACGTATTTTCGCCTCCTGAAGGCTCTGTGCGCCCGGTGCAGGATGCCATCCTGATCGACGTCAGCAACAGCGCGGTTTTTGGGCGCAAGGACGAGCAGACGCGCGGCGGCGCCAACACCTCCCTCGAAAACAACAACGTGTACAGTGTGGAGCCCAAAGTGTACGTCGAGTCCAATGGTGCGGTCGCTGTCCCACTTTCTTTGCCATTTTGGATCTGGTTCCGTCCAGGCGCTGGGCTGCAAGGCAGGGAACCCACCCACAAGGCCGATCTCACTAAACATGCTCTCGGCCTTGGGTGACTGACGGATTCTGGTCTGCTCTGACATGCGCAGCCGAGCAGGCAGACAAGGGGCCGGTGGACGCCGGCGTGATTGCCACCAATGTGGTGGCAATCACCGGCTTTGTCGGTCTGGCAGTCGCCGGCACAGCCACGGCCAAGTACTGGCAGGTCTGTCCCAGCAGCTCCTCCTGAACCTCATTCATGAGCCATGATGTGCCTTTCAGCCTGCCTCGGCGCTGCCAGGCCGGTAGCTATGCGTGAAGGCACATGCATGCCGTCTTGACTGCATTTGCAGTGGCGCTTGAGAAGATCCTTCTGCTGCAGTGGCGCAAATTCACATACGTCTTTCAAAACTTGTTTGAAGGCAGTGTTTCAAGCTGCCTGCCGGTGATGGTTTGAGCTGATACCGAAATTGTGCCTTTTGTGCAGACGGACATTGGCCTCTACGCGTTCTGGGCAGCCTACATTGTTGGCGGCGGCGCATTCCTTGCAGGGAAATTCAGGAAATGATGAGGAAGGTTTCAGTGGGCAGGGATATGAGAAGTCTCCCACTGAGTGGGCAGATACATGGTGACCGATGCCTGTGGTGTGGATATATCTGAAAGTTTTGTTGCTGTGAGTCGAGATCCGTGAATGGTTTTGTTAAAATCAGATATACGCACCATCAAAGCAAGATTTAAACCAAGGCGGCATGATCTAAACCGTCCATCGGCCGTCACAATGCAGACATCGATTTAGCTACAATGTCAAGGGTCTCTGATGTCCCGCCAGGCGTCGTTGCCGGCGGCACATCGTACCGCAAACCGCTTCCAGCCAGGGATGGGCGCCGTGATGGCGTGAGGAAAACTGATCTGCGTGATCAAAGCAACGACAATGTCATGAAACATCGCGCGCAACATTCCGGAGGCCAGTCCATCCGACGCCCCAAGCAACGACAGCTCGACAGGCCCTTAAATTTGAAGACGAAGTGCAGGTGCAATGCAATGATAAAGCCGGTGCTCATATGGTGCCGCATCCACCTTCTGTTGAGGGCCACACCTGGGGTGTGAAGTGGGTCATGAAAGCAACTGCCAGCGCAAGGCGCCTCATCTCCATCGCGCATGCATATGTGGCAAAGCCCTGCGCCTGGAGCAGCATCCACCACTGCAAACCTGCAGTGGCCAGTCCGAGAGGAGGTTAAAGCTCCTTGTCAACCTGCAACCTACGCCACCTCGCCAGGAGGATTTGGTGATACAAGCGTGGCAGCACTCTTGCGGCGACACATACCAAGCCCTGCCGTGGGCCTACAAACTGTTGTGGGTGCTGCGGTCCTTTGCACTCCCAATGTGCCGGGCTCAAGGACGTGCGCACAACAAATTGCCCCATTCTGCACCGCCCGCCAGACATGCTGACGGCGCACTTTTGCCATTGTGCACGGTGCGCAGGCTGGACTGAAAGGCCCAGGGGCCGGCGATGAAGGCGCAGGCCATGAAGGCGCAGGTGAGGCTCCAGCGCGGCATCAGGTTGAAGCAGCGCTGCCAGGTGGCGCAGCCGATGCAGCAGTTGCCCATGGCTCCAAAGAACATGTTGCCATTGAAGTCCAGTGCCTCGTCCAGCTGTGCAAGAGACAAAACATACCTTGAGAGTGAGGATTGGTGGCAGAGTGCTCGCTGTTGCAGGCCCCATGATGTGGCATTGACCACGATGTGCAAGGCCGGGCGGTCACCAAGAAGCAGCCAGACGGGCGCTCATGTGCGCCTGGAGTCAGGATGCTTGGGCGCACCTCAACGCGTGCAGACGCTGGGGTGTGCTGCTTTTCGAGAGCGGCAATGGCAACGCCCCAGCGCAGGATGGACTCGCCCACCACGAGCGTCGTCTTCTTCTCGATGCGGTTGAAGGCTGCCTCGTGCACTGCGGCCTTGCAGCAGGGGCAGTGCAGGGTGGGCTGCAAGCCTGCGACACCGGCGCAGACAGCTGCGGAATGGGACGCCGCAAGAGTCACAAAGTGGTCAACAGGAGGCAGGTCCCCCATCCATTTCGCAGTCTAAATCACATCGCCTGCGGATGTGTACACGGACTGTTGCATCGCGCATGCCCCGGACACAGCTTCGGGGCGCCCTGCCAATCAGATGGCTGACAGAACATCACACGCAAGCTGTTGCATGCACCCGCAGCAGGGCATTTGAAATTTAGCTAAGACACTGCAGGCGCACCTGTGAAGGGGCACGGCTGGCCACAAAAGGGCGCTGACCAGCGCCCCGGCTCAGATGGCGAGATGGGCGTAGAATTGCTCCAGGGCATGCTCCAGAACCGCGCCTCCCAAACGTCAAACACCGTCGTCTTCAGGAAAAGCGCGAAGAAGCCCAGGATCATGGCGCCGCACACGCCGGCGGTGGCATACTCGGGCGCCCCGATCCTGGATGTTACAGCAGTTCAAAGCAGATCTCACATGCCATCACAGTGCCAGCACGCTGAAGGCCTTTGCCCGATTGCATCAGGACGGACCAGTGGTAGACGTCGTCCAACTCGATCGTTGTATCCGAGACGACCGCCAAGATCCTGTAAGAGGGCGGCGCACCTCCCAGGTGGCAACATGCCGGGCCCCAGGAGAGCACCGCCAAGAGTGCCAACCACCAAGCATATCGCGATGCCCAGCTGCCACCCCACATGCGGACGGCAGAGCGCTTAGAACAAGTTGGTGAAGACGAGGTCCGTCCCACGCAGAGACTTGAGGTTGACGTGATATCGTCAAAGGCGCCGCAGCAGCACCGATGCCGGACAGTCCGCCGGCTACGTAGCACATAATTGCAGGATGTTCATACTGACGTGCGCTGCCAGACGTGCGCCGCCAGACCTGGGTCACACATGCGTGCATGCCTGCAGTGCATGCGGGCTGACCTCACACCTGGTGGCTGGTGCTCCAGGGTCCAACGAGCAGCTGAGCGATCATGCCTCAGCAGTTTGAGCCAGCGTCCGAGTGTTTAGTCCACTGTCCTTGTATCTTGCATTGTTTCTCACCGCCTGTGACACAGCATGTCGATCGGCTCCGGACAGCGGATTCAGCTGATTACCGCCTAGAGATCTGATTATCTGCCAGCCGCAGCGATGAAAAGATTGGTGTCAGAATACCGTCCTCAACCCGTCAGAGCTGCACGAAGGTCGCGGCGGGGACAATGCGGTTTGCGCGCGCCTTCAAGGGTGCGAGATCTGGTCGCCGTGGGGTTCATCATCAGCTTTGAAAACCAACACGCACGATCATTTGCAGGCCCACTGCTAGAACAGCTTTCATAATGTTCGGATATAATCTCTCATGTAGACCAACGGCCTGCACTTTGCCTCGTGTGTCCTTGTGGTAGAATGTCGGAGTGATCTGGCAGGACGGGTCTCGGTTTCGGAGCCAAGCGCGGCGGAACAGCGGACGCTTTCACTTTTGAGATGGATCGCGTGGAATGAGAAAATATTCGAGTACTTAACAGGTCAGAGAGCCATGAACATCAGCAAGGTTCATCGTGCCGGTCGGCCAAAAGTAGTGGTGCTTTTGGCCGTCCTACTCACGCTCGACTGTTGCCGGGTGAGACACAATAACAGAAAAGCTTTTGAAAGTTTTTCTTCCAGTCTCTTCGTGTGTGACGCGCGGCTTGCCGATCGTACCACCGGATGCCGGCGCTAAGGCGCCGTCGCGTCCACTAGGCCGCCAAGTGCCGGCTGGCGTTTGCGTGCTCGCCGCATACCGATGTCCCGACCTGCTCGTGCTGATGCAGAGCAATTGCTCCTCGTTTTCTCGATACAGGTGGTGTCGGCCACAGCACGGCTGCGCCACCACACGACAGTGTCAGGCTCCCGTCAAGGGCGGCAGCTGGTGGACGTGTTCTGCCCTCCAAGCTCCGGTGTGGACCGACTGTGATCGGCATTGAGCCCGATCACATGCTCACTCGTCTTCACGTCGTTTGCGTTTGTGCTTGCAGTGCAGGATTTGCCTACATGTTGTGCCTGCTGCTGCTCACTCTGCTACTGATGTGCAGGGTGCTCGCGGGAAGCGGTCCTCAACCCGGATGGCAGTGGAACCATACCAGTGTGCGTGTGCCCCCCTCCGCCGCAGCCAGCACAAGCCCCGCCGTCGCCCCCAGCGCCGCCCCCTCTTCCGCCATCCCCTCCCCCCCTCCCCGCCGCCAAAGTTGCCACCGCCGCCTCCCAAACCACCGTCGCCGCCGCCGCCGCCGCCGCCGTTGCCCCCTGCTGCGCCAGCGCCGCCGTGGCTGCTGCATCTGGTCTCGTTTAATGGCACCTTCACACGATATCAGGCAAGCGCATCGCAGCAGGCCGGCATGCGCGTCGCAGCAGGCCGGCATGTGCTTCTGACTCTGAGCTTAGTTGACACTTCCTCGTAAGTGTCCAGTGTGCCCGCTGCCCGGCTGTGGGTTGAAAAGGCTGGAGATTCAGGTGCCTGAACTTGCACATTGCCAGCTGGGTGAGCCCCTGACGCGTTGCAAACACCTGCACCAGGCGACGGCGCACACGCCTGCGGAGGTCCAGGGTATAATGGACGATGTGCAACGCGCGGTGATCCTGTTCCTGGACCAGCCGACCGCCGTGGCCAATGTGACTGTGGCTGTGCGGCGGGTCCTTGAGATCGAGGGAGATGGCACATCGGTCAACTCCTACCTGTCGGTGACTGTCACGGTGCGCCATCAACAAGAATTCGCGAGAGAAAGGTTGGTAGACCCGTTCCTCTGCTGGCGTCGAGCTCGATGCCTCAAACGTCTGGCCATCCACCAACTTGCCGTGACGCGCGTGCTGCCCATGCATCGCAGGTGGCCTTCGTGGGGACACAGCCCCAGGACGTGCAGACTGCCGCCACCGCATTTGCCGCCACTGTCGCTACAAACCCAACAGCAGTGTTTGCGGCGTCGCCTCAGCTGGTGGGTCTCAGCACACATTCACCTTCGTCGCATGTCTGGGCAGTACTCTCTGCACGGCTCGAGTAGAGTTTGCACGCGTCATGCCAGCAGCACGCTGCATGGTGAAAGCCAGACCGCGCATCGCATACGGAACAGCCCAGGCCCACTCTGGCATCCTTCCCGGCAGGTGCAGGCAAACGGATTGAAGCTGACCGGTGTGAAGCTGGACGCAACCGCACTGCCTGGCATCTACCTGGTGCGCGGCCGTTGCGCGAGGCAATCACTATCCCTGAACTTTGTGTTGTTCAATTCAGGAGCCCGCAACAGAGCCTGTCATGCCATTACCTGAGTTTTCCTGTACGACTGCAAGCGGTTGCAGACTGCCAAACCGGCTGCATGTGGCAAGCCTGCAGGACGGGTTCACAGGGAAAGTTTCAAATTGACAGTAGTTGCATGGGTCCGAGGTGCGTTGGGATGACGCCGATACAGCGCGTGTTGTGTGACAGGCGCCGCCGCCGCCGCGTCCGCCGTCGTCTGGCGCAAAGAAGATGGAGAAGAGCCTTACATGGCTGTACGCCATTGTGGGCGTGCTGACAGCGCTCATCACGCTCACGGGTGTGCTCTCGAACCTTCCTCGACACTGTGCCACCTCCCACGTGCGCGCACCTGCCTGTCCTCCACAGTCATCGCTGAATGCCTGGCGCTTTGCGCCGGCAGCGTCGTCGTCGCAGCTGATGAGCTGGCAGCCTCCACCTAGCATTAACATGATCCAGCTACAATTGGTAATCGACGTGTACTTGCCTGCAGTCATCGGCTTCGTGGTGTACCAAGTCAAGCGCCGCAAGTGGGAGCTGGAACAGGACATGGCGGAGCTTGCGGCGGCGCACGCCGCCGGCAACATGCAGAGCACAGCCGGCAACTTGGACCTTGGCTTCCTGCGGGAGGTGCGGCGGCATAGTCAGAACGCAGGTTCACAGCAGTGACATATATTAGTCGATCAGCTCATGCTGTGGGGCAGGGCAGACGACAGAGGGGTCGTAATCATTTGCGGCAGCTAGGCCCTGCACTGCAGCGAATCCGCATGCAACGCATGCTAGCGGCCTTGGCTGGCAGTCGTCCGATTGCAGAAATGTTTGCGGCAGTGCGGCACCTGCTCAGGCGCCAACTGCGGCGGTGGCTGCGTGGTGGAGACTCTGATATGTCCAGCTGCACCAGCAAAGCCTGGGCACACAGTGCCCAGGCAGGCATTGGATGCTGACTCTAGGGGTGCCACTTCCGGCAGGTGGACTTCCGGGTCGACCAGGATCCGGCTGGCATGTTGGAGGACACAACGACCAACCCGGCCGCCGGCCTTGTGATGCCGCACCCCGTGGGCGGCGCCTCGCCGAATGGCTTCACCATCCGTTCCGCCGGCCGGGCGCCGCTGCCGAGCGCATGTGAGCGGCCTTTCATGATACTCGTGCCGAAGTGGATGCGTCAGAAAGCTATTTGGTCCAACGATCAACTCGAGAATGGGAGATCGCGGGCATTTGCTGGAGCCGCAATGGACGCCTGGAGCACCGCCAGATGCGCTTGAGAAAGATCTGGAATTTCATGCAGTGCACTTCAAAGTTCACAACTGCCACCCTGGCTGTGATGCGCAGCCGAAGGCGTGTCTGCATGGCGTTGGGGCTACAAGCTGAAGCGCATCTCCGATACCATCCGTTCCGGCAGCATGCAGCGCCGGCCCTCCGCCCTCGCTCACAGTAAGTGTCCCCGGCATCCAGGGGTCCTTTGCGGCTTCCCTTCCAGTCGAGCCTGTCGGAGGTCTTGGCAGGTCTCCCAAGATGCTAATGATGCCACTAGGTGAGGTGCAGAAATGCAGCATTGCGCTCAAGCTCCCAGGCACAAACTGGGGTGGCGCAGGATGCGATACTGCGATAGAGTGGGCGATAGAGCACCCACAACACCTGTCGCGTACCTGTGCTCAGGTAGTAAAGCCCTCGCGAATAACGGAACATGCATTTGAAAATGAATTGATATGCTGCAGGCCCGGTGCCAATGGACCCGCCGGAGATGCACGACCCCAACCCACTGTACGCTGGCAGCAAACGCCGCCCCGGCAGCGTGGTCGCCCTTGATGCGCGCCCGGGATCTGCCAAGTGGCAGGTGACCAGACTGCGACCTGGCTGTTGAACGGAGAATTACTGCCCACTGTGCTCATTATCCAACAGCTTCACTGGTCCAACGTGCGACATGTGTCTCCATAGGCTCCCTGATCGCGCTGACAGCCCTGTGAACCACGTGGGTGCTCGATCGTCGACCTCGTGTGTGCCCTTCCCAACGCAGGACACGCCGTACAACGACCCCACAGACGGCGGCGGCGGCGGCGCCGACCCGCGCAACCAGTTCGAGCCATTGCAGGGCGACGAGGAGGCTCCACCGCAGGAGGGCCTGCAGCCGGCGGCCTACGGCGAACAGGCGGGCGGATATGATGACGCGGTGGCGGCGCGGCAGGAAGAGATCGTCCCGACCGACGCGCAGCAGACTGATGAATATTACGCTGATGACGTCGCGGCTCCCAAGCAGCAGGCACGGGCAGAGGCCACGCCGTTGCCGCCGAGGCCCCACCACTACATGGCCCCGATGCAGCGCTTCAGCAGGACTCAGGTGCGCGTCTCATGGACCTATATCTGGTGCAGTGCCTCACAATTGTGCTCGAGATCGTGTAAGTGCATGCGACTCTCTCACCTTGACTGACCCTCTTTGCACCATGTGCCAACAACTGCTGGTGCGTCCGCCTTTCCTATTTGTGTGCGCCTGCTCTGCACTCTTTTGGAAGCTGCATACGCTGATTAATGGTTTGATGCAGGATTGGCCAGGAACCTCGTCTGATCGGACAGCTCGGTAGACGAATTGCACTTCAGAACATACTGTCCTCACCCCGCCCCGCCTCCTATAGTCTTCATTTGCACATGCTGCGCTTTGGGTGCTGTGAGCGCTTGGCCAGGCTGCAATTGCAGTGCTTGCAATGCTCGACAGATCCTGTCGTGTGTGGTATCAGGGCGAATTTTCTCTTGGTTCAGCACTGAAATCCTCACCAGGCACAATCGGGGTTTCAATGTGAATCGTGCAGGAACCTGCGGCACCTGCGGCACCCTGCATGCATACACATTTCAGACCGTGCAATGGAAATTGACGACACCTCACATGTACATCTGCCAGCGCAACTGCATGCGACCCAAATTTCCATCACAGTATTGTCCTGCCACCGCCGCCGCCGAATCAGCACGATGCCAGGGAGCCCCCCTGCTTCAGCACCTCCCCGCCATCCAGCATGCCATCACAGGAAAGTCCTGCCGCCGCCGGCGCAGCCAGCGCCGCCGCCGCCGCCGAAGCGCGACGCCAGTGACCCCGCCTTTTTTAGCACCTCCGCCGGCGTCGCCGGCGTTGGCGCATGGCCTAGGTCCCGCTCCCTGTCGAACGGCCGCCAGGCGTGCGTCTCCTGCCAGTCGTCCCCGGCGGTGTCCTTGGCGCCAGCGCCGGCGGCCGCCTCTGGCACTTTCCGCTTCTTCTCCTTTCTCTTCTCCTATGTGGCAGCATGACAATCTGACGAGAGCTGAGTGCTGTTCGCACGCACCAGTCGCTGTCTTGGAAGTGCCATGACTGAGAGTGATCACTTGCATGGACAACGATCAAGTGACACACCTTCTTCTGCGCCGCCAGCTTCTCGGCATGCACCTCCACGAGCGTCTTCCGGCGGCTGCCCGCATTGAAAGCGTCCAGCGCCTGCGCCGTCGCCGCGGAGCGCCGTTGCGCCGCGTCCGCTGCCGGGCCCGGCAGCGCCGCGGGCCCCGCCGCCGCCGCCGCCGTGAGGCGCGCCAGCTTCTGGTTGGGGGTCTCCGTCCACTCAGCCGACCCCGGGGTGTTGGCGGGGCCCACGCCGCGGGCGCTGAACGTCGTGACGTTGACCTGCGCGCCAGGCGTCAGTGGGGCTGTGGTTCGGGGGCCATCGGTTTTAGGGATGTGGAGGTTCGGTGGACCGTGGCGCGGCACATGGCAGCGACCCACAGCAGCGGAATCTGCAGTGTTGTTCAGACTTTGTCCGTGGGGACTGTGGTTCGAAGGCCACCGGTTTTAGGAATGTGGAGGTTCGGTGGACCGTGGCGCGGCACATGGCAGCGACCCACAGCAGCGGAATCTGCAGTGTTGTTCAGACTATGTCCGTGGACGCATTACACCATGCACCAGGCTGTGGTGGCACGACCGCTGCTGCGGATACCGCACGAACCTCGCCAGAGACAGCGCTCAGCTGTCTCAGGCGAGCCCGCATGCCACTTCCGCAGCAGCGCGCGGTGTAGCACGAGCTTTCAATGCAGCTAGGGCAGAGCTCTCACGCCTAGTTGACTGTCAGCTTGTGTGTTGCCTGCCCGCAGGCAGCCATGGCACCACCATTCAACACAAACGAATCTCTGTTCCGGGTGCCGCGACTTCTGTGGCACCCACCCACCCTCCCCTTCCCCGGGAAAACCTCCGCGACGACACACACTCAGGCTGCAACCTTTTTTTTTATATTTTGAAAAGTCGCCTGCGGCGCCCCACCTGCTGCGGCGCCGTCGGCCGGCGCGACACCGGCAGCTGCGTCATCCAGGAGCCGCGCCCCTCCGACTCGGCGGAGATTGGGCCGCGGCGGTCCTCCTCGGTCGCGGTGCCGCGCGCGAGGCGCCACTGCCGCGCCCGCTCCAGGTCCTCCGCCTGGGCGACGGCCGCCCGCCGCATCTCTGCGTCCTCTCGCGCCGCGTCGAGCGCCGCCCGCCGGTCCTTGTCCTGCGGAAGGAAAGGGCCGGTTTCGGGTTTGTAAAACCGGCGCTGTGTGTCTGTGCGGAGAGTTCAGGAGTGAGTTCACCTCTGGATATAATTGGCACAGAGACGGTCCGCATTCTGACGATGCAGCCTGCCACAGGGTGAGGCTTAGGAGCCCTGCAAGGCTCCCCTCCCGAACAATTCGCAGAACACTACTGAAGCCGCGCCACATGCGTGCCTTCAGCGCCTCATACGCCACCAACGACAGTGAAGGACATCGAACGCTGTCCCGTGCAAGGCTCAGGGGAAAGTGGAGGGGATTGACCGCTGTCCCTTGCACAGCTCATGGAACAGTGAACGGTGCACGATGCAGCTCGTCTTCTGGGTACCTTCAGCGTCTTGTACGCCACGTCGGCGGCGTGGAAGGCGTCGACGGCCTTGGCGTGGCCGTTCTTGTCGGGGTGCACCCACAGGGAGAGCTTCATGAACTGGCGCCGCGCGGCCGAGGCGTCCACGCTCGCCTCCACGCCGAGCACCTCATAGGCGTCGGGCACCGGCGCGTCCTTGCCGATGGTGAGGAACCTCTCTGGCGCCGCCAGCACCCTGGAGAGACAGGCACTTCATGGATCTTCATGATGTCCGGCACAAGGGGCATCCTTGCAAAGTGAGGAACCGCTCCGACGCCGCCAGCACCCGGGATGGGGGCAGCCACTCGCAGTCATGTTATAGTCCTCCTTGATGGTTCGAAATTGCTCCCGCACAGCCAGCGCCCTGAAAGGCGGGCAAGGGTATCCGAGTCATCCCCCAGAGGCGTGGTTACGTGTTGCGCCTGTACTGCAACCAGCGCAGCAGCCGGGACGGCGCACCTTCACACACATTGGACCTCGTCCTGCAGCCGCCCTCGGGCGCCATTAATAATGTGCAAGGGCACAGAGGGCGCCTCACATCCCGCGACTGTAGCAACCGTCCACTGGTGAACTGCCTGCCGGCGTGCTGGAGGCACAGATGACAAGGAGCCATCTCGTGAGAGGCGAGCAGTGACCTTGCACCGCACCAGCGGGTGGCGCACTCACTTGCAGATGCGCAGGACCTCCGCCGTCGGCTTATCGGCGCCGGCCTCCTCCGCCTCGGCGATGACGTCCGGCGGCAGCGGCCCCAGAAACGTCTCTGCCTCCTCCTCGGCCTGCCGTGCCGCCTCCTCCGCCGCCATCTGCGGCAGGTCGGCAGCACCGATGGAGTTCCTGCCCGCGTCGGTGCAGCGGGCGCCAGCAGAGGATGTTGGTGTGCGCCCTGGCCAATGGGTGCTGCGCGTTCGACTCAAGCAGCCACCATGCGGGACTGCGAGTGCAAACCTGGCCAGTGGCCAGTGTTTTTTTTACCATTGGTATTGTCAAATGGCCTTGTGCATCTAGTGCGCACATGCAACACCTGCTGCTGCCTGATGCCATCGCTGTCGTGCAGTGTCACGATGTTCGTTCCTGTTCACTATGCGAAAATGCTCCCTGAGGCACTCACCGCCTGTGCAGCCTCCTGCGCTGCTTCCAGCAGCTCCGCCGGCGGCCGGGCCGGGCCGTGCACGTGCGGCGGCACCCCCTTTGGCGAAGCCGGACCGCCCTCCCTGTCTGCAGCTCCTGCCTCCTGCGCCTGTGGAGGCGCCTCAGACAAGGATGGGCCCGCCACCTGCGGGATCACCGCGCTCAAGCACATCAGCTGCTGAGTGCCTGTGGTTTCCACTCATTTGTAAGCATGTTGAACCTACCTGGGGGGCACTTAGCAACATGTGTGGCCTTCGACTACGACAGCCAAGGTACAAAGCCGCAAATGCCAGTGTGACACACAGCAGTACCAACATCAAAAGCAGGTGCATGCAGCGCCCGCTGATGGCATAAAGCAGCGCTCACACATGCGGCTTTCGTCAGACCTTCAAACTGCGCGGGCCATGCAGGCAACCTGCGTGCAAACGCCACCCACCGGGCCGATGGACAGGCCGAACGGCGCAGATATAGCCGGCCCGCAGTCGGGCCCAATGTCCGGCCGCACGCTTGCGCCCGCCTGGTTGTCTGCCATGGGCTCCGGACCGTCCGCCACCGCCGCCGCCGCGGCCGCGCCGCCGTCCTCCTCGCCGCCATAGTCCAGTTCCATGCTGCCTTCCCTGACACGGTTCAGCTCGGGCGCGTCCGATGCAGCCACGGCGGCCGCCGCCGGGCCGGGCGCTGCCGCTGCGGACGGTGCCACCTCTGCGTGTGGCCGTGTCGCCACGGCTGCCGCCGCATCCCAGCCCGCAGCGCCTGCCGCCGCTGCGTCGAAAGCACACCTGGCCKCGTCCCCTACCGCCGTCCCGCCTGCTGCCATCCCGTTTGCTGGCTGCGCCGGCTCGGCACCGTCTCTGTCTGCAGACCGGCCATTGGTCTGCGCAGCCGGCATGGCGGCCGCAGCGCGCTCGCAGGCGCTCCGCAGCTGCGCCGGCGTCTCATCAAACACGTGGCCCAGGTGCGTCAGCACTGAGGCGCCGCCGCGCTTGCGCATGAACACACCCTGCATAGCAATATGCAGCAGTCTGCGTCACCTGACAGTAAGGCTGGTAGGCGGCATGTCTTGACAGCGTGCTCACCAACATTCCATCACACAGCCAAGGAGTGGCTGTGCCAGACCTCCCCGAGCTGGTGCAGCACTCAGCAACAGGCACACGAGGCACGAAGCAGAGGGGCGTCGGCAGCATGGATGCCGGAAGCTGGTCCAAGTCAGTCAGATGCACCTGCCGAGTGTGGTCCAGCGGCAGGGTGCTGAACAGCTCTATGAGGCGCGTCCGCATGGCGGCGTCTGCCACGCCTGACATGTCCAGCGCATTGCCCTGGTCCACCGTCCACAGCAGCTGCGGCAACAGCAGCGCGTGGGCCATCAGGGGATGCTCAGGGTGGCGCTGTGCCGCAGGAACCTGCAGGCGGCCGTTGGTCCGTGGCGCAATGGACACCGGAGCGCAACCGGCGCACCCATGGTCGCACAGCAGTGCCTGCACGTGTCAACCGAAACCAGGAACGGCTGCAGACGAGTGCCCTCTTCACCACACCTGCCGCAGGTCCTTGCGCTGGTCAGGATACCGCAGCAGCAGCTCGCGAGCGCAGCGCGCCGCGTGCCGTCCCCTTGCCAGCTCCGCCTGCAGCCGGCCGCCGGCGGCTGCTTTGGCGCCGGCAGCTCTCCTGCCGCTGCCGTCGGAGGCGCAGCCGCTGCCGTCGCTGCTGCTGGCGGACGGCGAGGGTGACACGGAGCGGCGCTTGCCGCGCTTGCTGGACTTGGACCGCTTGCCGTGCTTCGATCTCTTGCTGTCCTTTTCCTGCACCGCGGAATGAAGTTGCAGTGGTGTGAGCAGGAAGAGAGGAGAGGATTCGCCACACGCGCCGCGGAATTAGCAGCCCAAACAATTACGAGCCCCTGCGGAAGCCGAACGTATTGCACAGACGTACTCGGTCTGGTCGTTTGTAATCGGTATTCAGTCTGTTCCAAGCCTTCCAGACTGCAACAACAGGCACCTTCTTCTTGGCGCTGCGGGGCTCCTTTTTGTGCGGCTTCTTGGACGCTTTCTTCTCGTCCTTGCCGCTGCGCTTCCTGTCCGTTCTAGCGATTGACTTCTCGTTCGTGGCGTCTGCCGCTGCGAAAGACTGCACGTTCGCCAGAGCCTCGTCCAGCGTTCCGTGGGCACCCATCTGACTGCAACGCAGTCGGTGTCGGGCTCACTGCATTCACTGCAGGGCCACTGTTGTCCGCGCGCGGCGTGGCGATGTGTATTCGCAGCAACAAGAGTAAACTTCGACGCCTCAAATCGTCAAAGTGAAGACGTTTTGGCACACGGGTGTCGAATTCTGTGACTTCGTCGATTTCACATCAGGGCGCTGTTGCTTTCAACTTTGCAGCGGTTGCAGACTTGCAGCGCATCAACAAGCTTGATCCGGCCTGCTCAAGGAGTCTAAGTATCAATCGCAATGGGCAAGAAATCGAAGGCTGTTGTCGAAGCCGCTGGTGGTGCCGACCCGTCCATCGAGGTGCGCGCACCTCGCAGTCAGCGGCACAGGCCCTGACAGCGTGCTGGCAAACATGTATGCTGATCGAGATTTCCGTCGTGAGCTTGCATTGGTCACAAACAACCGCCCGTCGCAACTTGCACCGGAAAACCAGGCGGCTGCTCGACATCGTGCAAACGCCCATCACAGCTCTGCCATGCACCGGATCCGAAGCAACTAGCCGCTGGTTTGAGATGCAGGTGACGAAGAAGGCAAAGAAGGCCAAGAAGGTTGCGCAGGCAGACCTGGTGCGCCTGCCACCAGCGCCATGCGTAGCCTGCCGGCGCTCGTCACCAGCATGGCCGTGCAGGCGAACGTTTGAGGAGAAGTGCTGATATGGCTTGATTGATTACTCGTAGGCTGCAGCGCCCGAAGCAAAGACAGCAGAGAAGCCGAAGAAGCGGAAGCGCGCTGCCGAGGCAGAGGCGGCAGCAGAGGTGGGTTGCAATTGCAGATGCCCCGCTGCCAACATGCAGTTTGCATTCCGATGTTGCAGCACCTCAATTCTGCAGCACCTCAATGCTGCTTCGCGGCTCGGCCGTGCACATGATGCATCATATCACATGCTGCAGAAAGCGGCGGCGGCTGCTGAGCCCAGAAAGACAAAGAAGGACAAGAAAAAGAAGAAGGGGCAGGCGTCGGAGGGTGAGCTGAAAGGTCTACGACTTAGCCTTGCATAGCATGATGTTGCAGAGGTGACGCATTCTTCGATTTCTCGAAAAGTGCTGCCGCATCCTGAATGCCTTGCCAGCTGCTGCAGATGCCACGGATGGAGCGGCCGGCCTGGAGGTTGGCGCCGTGGCGGTGTTGACCACCACAGAGGAGTCAACGACAGTCACGCAGCCAAAGAAGCTCGCCAAGAAGAGCAAGCCAGCTCTCGACATTGGCGGGCCGGCAACGGTAGCAGCTGCGCCGGATGCAGCCGTGGCACCGGACGCTGCTGGCGAGCCGGCAGCCACGCCGAAGAAGGCCAAGAAGGGGAAGCGGAAGTCAGGCGCGGCAGCAGAGGCAGACGCGGCGGTGGCGGCAACGGAGGCGGCAGCGGCGGCTGAGGAGGCCTTCAGCCCAACAGCGGCGGCAGAGGCAGCACTGGCCCCGGCAGCCGAATCAGAGAAAAAGAAGAAACGAAAGAAGCTGCAGCAGGCGGCAGAGGCGGACAGCGCAGCGGCGCCGGACGCGGGAGCGGCAGTCGAGGCAGCGGCATCGGGGGTGGCCGCCGGCCAGACGGCAGACGGCGCTGCGACAGCAGAGAAAAGGAAGAAGAAAAGGAAAAAGTCCGCAGGCAGCGAGGCCGGCACGCCGGCGACGGCGGCGCAGCCCGCCACACCAGCCGAGGCGAACGGCGCCATCGCGGCGGCGGACGCGTCTGACGCGGACGCCGCGGCGGCGGCCACAGTGACGACTATGGTGACGACCACGACTGTGGAGACGGTGGTGGCGGCTTCGGGCTCGGACGGCGAGGCTGACGGGCGCAGCGGCCGCACGCCGGGCAGCGGCCGCGCATTCCAGCGCGTTAAGTCGGAGGAGTGGATCCAGCACAAGGTGGGGTTGTGGGCGCCTGTATTCGTTCAAGGGCTTCGTACAATGCCCGCCGCCAGCTTCATCGATACCTGAGCGCATCCCAGCGCTGCTGCATGCACAGCCTGCCTGGGGGTGGCCCGCCCAGCCTGCGATATCGCCCCAGCAATCACAGGATCTCTCGCGTGTCGGAGCCACGCCGACGGTCAGACAGCTGCCTGCGCATGGCATAGCACGCTTGAGAGCGCAACCATTCCCCGGTGCGCGGCTGCTCCTTCAAGCCCGCTGCAACACGACTGCAGGCGGCAAGGGACAACTCGTATGTGGGCACCTTCGGCGCGGCCGGCTGGGGCTACAAAGCGCAGGAGATACTGGGCCAGGTGCGGAACTTTTTCCCTGCTGCAGCCTCTGAGCTGTCCAGCAGTGTCCGTGGACGTGACCTTGCACCCTGCTGGATCGTGCATGCCGTGCGGCCGTGGCCGCTGAGGAGCGCCGACTGACAGTGCTGCCGTGCGTTGCTTGTTGCTGCAACAGTTCCAGACAGGGGTTGCTGCCGGCGACGTTCTCTGCACTTCTGCCCTCGCATTCTGCTGCGAGGCCTGACGCAGGTCTGTGGCTGTCCGGCCCAGGTGCGCGGCAAGGACTTCCGGCACGAGAAGACGAAGAAGAAGCGGGGCACCTACAAGGGCGGCAACATCGAGCCCGGCGCCGTGAACTCCTTCAAGTTTGAGAGCGACGACGAGTGACCCACTGGTCCAGTCGGAGGCTCCAGCTTCAGCGACCGACGTATCGTAATGTGCGTGCTGCTGTGATGTGTGGTGCAGGACCAGAGAAAGAACCTACGAGCAAGCAGCAGGTGACAAACGGTAGAACGGACATTGTATGATGATGCGCTCCTGGCAGCTGGTGCCCAGCTCCATGCCTTTCCGCTCATCACCAGGGCCTCCTGAACTGCATCATGACTGAGCATCTGGGCGCTTACAAACAGCAACAAGGTTTTACTCAGGGAAGTCGCCGTGACCCGTATCAAAAATTCGTTGCTCACTGCAAGGCAAGGCCGCCCTGGTTCGAGGAACCCTTCAACGCCACTAGTGCACCAACTTGCGCAACTGTTGGCGACGCGCAGACCCAAGCGGCAGCATACTGGCAGCTCGTTCTCGCCTCGCCGTCGCTGGCATTCTCCATCTACAGGGCAGCCGCTGCGTCAAGCAGCAGCTCCCCGCATCCGTGCAACCCAGCCCAGCAGCATTCACACATCCACCTGGGCGACCATGCCTGCCCTGGAGAATGCCTGCCGCTGCCCAGCTGCCTGTCAGCAGTGTGCCTCTCTTGAGTCCCCTAGCCCAGCCCCCTTAGACCCAGCCCCGCCAGCGCAGCAGCAGCGCCAGCAGCAGCACAAAGATGGCTGCTGCCACCAGCGGGCGTGCTGCCAGGTACGCCCGCGCCCGCTGCGCCCCTGCGATCGCGCGCTGGGTGAAGGCCGCGAACGCCATGAGCCACTGCATCTGCCGCGGGCTGAGCTTGTCCATCTGCAGGGCGGGAGGAGAAGGCAGGGCTCAGGTGTGGGCGTCAAGCATACCATGCTGGCTGGGCACGCAAATTGTACGCTGCAGGCTGGTCGATGGCAGAGCACCGCCGGTCGCGCTAGCAGCCTTCGTCGCCCTGACATGCCCGCAACGGCAGCTCTGTCAACGCCGTACGACGGCTGCCGCCAGGCGCCGCAGGCCTTCATGCAAGTGCCCTTCAAAGCGAGGCCCACACCACAGAGGCGGCAGATCCACCAAACCCTGTGAACCAGCCTCGCACCTGCTCCTTCATCATGCGGGCCTGGTCCGGGGACACGTCCATGCCCGACTGCCGCATCATGGACGCCAGCGCCTCAGGGTCCATGTCCTTCATCATGCGCTGCACCATGCCCGTCATCTCCGGCGTCGCAAACTTGGCCATCATGTCTGCGGGCAGCTCCGGCGCGCCGCCTGACCCCGCGCCTGCGCCAATGCACAGGCTGCTTTCATACCAGTTCATGTGTTTTCGTGGGGCAGGCAAACGCCGCATGGGTGTCAAGCAGCAGTTGGCCGCAGATGCGTCACGTCTGCCGTGTGCCGGCTGCAATCTACGCGCACACTCAACAAGCCCACTGAACAGCAGCCTCAGAATGCGTGTTACAAACATTTCGGCTTTCAGCTGCCAGGTGACTGCCGGCTCAAGGCCTCGCAGAGAGCAGTGCTGGGGCTCCAAGCCGAATCACTCAGATTCCAGACTCAGCAGAGGGAGTGCCACCCCGGCCCAGGCCTGCACCTGGGGCGCCGCCGCCCATACCGCCAGCCATGGCGGTCATGCGCTGCATGTCCTCAGGCGTCATGCTGGACATCATCCTGCTCATGGCGGCCATCATGTCTGGGTTGTTCATCATCTCCGCCATGCCCCCTGGCGCACCCTGCGGTGTCACAGCGGGGTGGGTGTGACAGCAGGAGGAGGGGATGCGAGGGAGGAGAAGTGCCAGAGGGGCTTGGCGGCTGGAGTTTCAACCTGTTACGCTGCAACTGAGGGCAGTGTCGTTCCTGCCGGCACAACATCATCAGCCGGCGCGCAGTCTGCACGCTCTGCGCGCAAGGGGACGACATACCGGCGGCAGGGATGCGGCAGCAGGTGCCACGGCACCAGACGAGGCTCTCGCGGCGACGTCAGTTGCTGCTGCCGCAGGCGACGCTGAGCTGCGTGTAGAAGAAACGTCGCCCCCTCAGTTGGCTGGGCAACAGCGGCAACTGTGGGAATGGAGCAGCCAGGCCGAATGTCAAGGCGCGGAGTTCAGCCGTGTCGCTGCCTGTTGCAAGTCTGCCCAGCAATACGGCGGCTCTCCCAGTCCCCCTCAAAGGTGTGCATGTTACGCGTCAAGTGCTTGAGCTGGCTGAACTTCCGGAGCCTTCGTTGTCTGAGCCGCAAGGGGCATTGCCAGGCACAGGCTGCCCACCTGCCGGCCTCCGAGGCGTGTGCGGCGGCGGCAAAGCGCGCAGCCTCCTGCACCTGGTCCGGTGTCATGCTGGCGGCCTGCATGCAGGGCACCGATTGTCGTCGGCACCCAGTTGTATCCGTCTACTTTGACTCGGCACACCAGCCAATGACACAGTTTTGCAGCATCAGACCCGGCGGGGCTGCACCAGAGACGCCTGCAGGGGCCAGCAAATAAGATTTAGGCTCAGCGCCGGGAGCACGCCCTCGCATGAAGCTGCCTTTGCATGTGGGCGCATTACAATGCGGCAAGAGGACCGCCGTCTGCTGAGGCATCGCTCAATCCTCGCAACACCTGCTGCTGCATGTCCCGCAGCCGGTCGGGTGTGAGGGAGCCGGGCGGCGCGCCGGCGGCCACGGCGGCGGCCTCCAGCTGCTCAGCCGGCATCCCCCGCATCATGTCCAGCGACTGCTTCATCAGCTCTGGGTTGGCCTGTGATCCAAAACTTTGATCAAATCGGCTTGAAACTTTGGTTTTTCTCAGATGGAGCATGGGGGCTCGAGACCCCGCATGGTGTCAAGCGGCTGCTTCATCAGCTCTGCATGGGGTGCATGTGGGATCTGACTAGCGAGTGCAGATCCTAGAGTTGACAGCAAGCGCAGTGAGCTGCGTGATTGCGCTGTCCCCGGTGGTGGTGCTGCTTCCGAGCATGAGGAGCCTTGGCCATGAAGCAAGGCGGCTGTGCTGACGCCGTGAATCGTGTGCCGAGAGCGCCATGTACGATCTCATCAGGGGCATTTGAGGCTTGCACTCGCAATCGACGGCATTTGCCGAAGGAGGTTTCTTGATGATGGCAGACAGCTGATCGTGAGAAACATGCCCTGCGACAGGTGAAGGGGCGGAGACGCTCACCTGCAGCATGCTGGCGGTCTTGGCAAGCTCCTCCCGCGAGGCCATGACACCCGGCGTGAAGTTCTGACGCGATACGGCCGCCAGCTGCTCTGGGCTCATGCCCTATGCGCAGAAATACAGCACAGCCAGAGTTAGATAGCCGCCAGGGAACAGCAAGGCAGCACCGTGCCAACAGGAGGGAAATTGGTCAGCGCTGCTGCGCCGCTGGCGCCAGTCCAAAGCTGTGAAGCCACACCGGGCCAGAGCAGCCGCTTTTGGTGGAGTCTGCTTCCACGACACTGCATGCCACGCAAAATATGTACTCGTACCTTCAAAGCGGATATCTGAGCCTTGGCCTGTTCTGCCGTGATCCGCGGCCCCCCTGATGCCGCCGACTGCATGGCGCGCATGCGGAAATTGTCCGTGGCTGAGATTGCGCTGCTGCAGGCCAGTTGGCCTGGAAATTAATGGTTGATTACTGCCGGCAGCGATTTTGAGTGCTGGCTAGGATGCCAGGACCCCCATTGTACACGTAACTTGGATGCATGCAAGGATGCGACGAGAATAGCTTACCATGGCGTCAAGCTGCTCCTGCGACATGCCGCCGATCATGTTCTCCATCATGGACACCATTGCCGGATTCTTCATCATGTCCCCCACCATCTGCATCTGCAGCGCAGGTGCAGGACATGTAATGTTTGTGTTTGTGTTTGTGTTTGTGTTTTTGTTTGTGTTTGTGTTTGTGTTTGTGTCTGTCTGCCTTTGCGTTTGGCAGCTGCATCCCAAGATTGTGCACGACCATCGATGGTGCGGCTGGTGCACACCTTTTCGCCTGAAAATCCGGAAGCATACTTGGATTTTGCATGTGAACAAGCAGCATTGATGGGAAGAGGGACACATTGACGTGCCTGCGATGGGTCGAAGCCGTGCGGCAAGCCATGGGACGGCGGCATGGCGGTGGGCGCAGGGCTGGGGGCCGGCGCCGCCGCCTCGCTGTCAGTGATGTCCTCAATCGTGACCGAGTCGTCATCGCCGGCATCCTGGGCCTGCGAGCACATCAAGAGGTGCTCGAAGCCAGACGATACCCAAGAGGCATGGCATGCTCCAGAGGAAACACGGGAGTAGGACAGGTGCGCGCCTTGTCACATCTGGCAGGACCACCGCACAGGCTGCAAACTTCTGGGGACTTGTGCAGCATAGCGACACGCCCCGCTGCACAATGAGCAGGGTCGAGGTCCTGGGGCCGACTGGCAGCATGATAGCCGTCACCTTGATAGCTGTGACCTAAACCCTCAAGACCCACTGAGCAGGCCCAGAAGTGGACCGGCGGCAGGCATGCAGGGATATAATTCACCTCGGCAGAATCGGGCGGCAGCTGGGCGCGTGCCCTGTCCAGCACCACCCGCATGACGGCGGCGTCGTCGCCTGACGACAGCCGCACCGCCTTCTGCAGGTCTGGCATGGCTCTGGCGGCCTCCCCCTGCGCTAGCAGCGCCTGCGGCGAACGTGGCAAGCCTTTGTTGGGAGATACAACAGGTATAGCCATTGCACCGTCTTTGGCAGGTCTGGCACGGCGCTGGTGGCCTCCCCTTGCGCCAGTGGCGCCTGCGGCCAGCGCAGCCAAAGATCCATGCGAAAGAGTGTTTTGCATATCTGTCGTCAGGCGATGGCGGTGCAGGGCTCTCGTTTGCCCGGTGGCCTGCCATGGCTGCCTCCTTCGCCCCAACTGTCTGACACCTTGCAGGCAAGCCTCCGCTGTTGCTTGGCACCAGATGCGGACAGCGCCCAAGTGGAAAGTTGCGAGTGTCAGTAGAGGAACTTGCACAACCGACCCTAGCGGCACAGCGCCTGGTCATCGTATCAGCTTTGCTACCAGCACGATGCAAAGCACTACATGTGGGGAGCGACACAGCAATGACGGAGATCAAATGGAAGCCTGCCGCGACGCGGGACGCAGTTGCAGATTGGAAACTTTACCTGGCCCCGCCGGTACAGCGCCTTGATGTTGTCGGGCTCCGCCGCAAGGACGTCGCCGCAGTACTGCACCGCGTCGCCGTGGCGCTGCAGCTTCAGCGCGCAGCTGGCCAGGTTCAGCAGGCACGCCTTGCTGAGCGCCCTGCCCGCCGCCGTCGAGTCGTCTGCGGCCAGGCAGCCCGTGTGTGCTGAGGTGACAGGGTATGATGGGAACGGTGTCGCCGCTGCGTCTGCTCTCGGATGCTGCCGCAGCTGACCGAACCCAGCGCCATCGCTTATTGATGCGTCTGATTGCTGAGAGTTTTGCGTGGTGTCATGCAAGGAGCTGGCACAATCAGGATGCTTCCCGATCAGCACAGCGTGACCAGCCCTGCATGCAGCCCCCACTCACCGCCCAGCATGCAGCAGGCCTGGTCGTGCTCTGCGATCCCTTGCTGGGTCCATTCATGTGTCATGTGACCAGTGCGCACTCACCGCCGAGCGTGCGGCGGGCCTGGATGTACTTTGCGGACGCAGCTTGGTAACTGCCTGCAGAGTGCAGCTTGTTGCCGGCGTCCTTCAGCGCCTGCGCCTTCGCCAGCGGCCCGTCCGCAGCGGGCGGCTCCGGCTGCTGCACCGCCGGCTGGMCCWGCGGCGGCGGCGCGCCGCCCCCCATGCCACCGCCCATGCCGCCCATCCCAGTCGCAGCCGCCTGCACAGCCCCACCAATCGCATGGATGCCTTTTGCAGCACATGCTAAATGGCCAGCGCAGTCCGGGACAGACTGCAGGTTAACAGTCTCCTGCAGTGCAAAGTCAAAGGCCAGAAATGAAAGCGGACCGGCATGGGAAGGGCCAAAAGGCCTTGCGTGCACCTGATGCTCCATGGCGCGAATCTGTTCGGGGGACATGTTGTTCATCATGGACTGCGCCTGCGCCATCTGCGCTGGGTCCATGTTGGCCGCCATCTGCTGCATCTGCGCCATCTGCGGCGGCCAGGCAGGAAGCACCGTCACATCCGAGCTTCCTGCGCAGGCACCTTACCCGCAGTGTTGTGAGCCTCGGTCACAAGCGCGTACTCCGTTCCAAGCGGGACGAGCAGAGACTGTGCAATGTCCGCCGCGCCTGGTTCGTCTTTCAACGAGCCGCAAGCTTGCCGGGGTGTGCATGAACGTGTCGCAGAAACAGCACCTGCTCTGGCGTCATGCGGCTCATCTGTTCCATAGCCATCTTCATCATGTCGGGATTCATGCCGTAGCTGTAACCCGCAGCGCTGACGTCAAGCCTGCTGCGCTGTGGCCGTGACCCAGAACTTGTACGTCCCAGAGTTTGCACCGGGCTTCAACCCGGTTCGATCACCAGTCAACCGAAGCACCAGCAGCATGCATGCCCGGGGTTCAGGCTGCGGGCTGTGACTGACCACTGCTGGATGTTCGATACTTCGCAAAATTATGCTAAGGCAGCCTGATCACGATGTGGGCAGCTGCGAGGCTGAAGGTCTGCCTGCAATTTTGGGACACGCAGAGAGGGCTTAGAAGGTGGAAGGTGGCTGGCGGCCTTGCACTGCCCTGTGACCGGCAGATGTGACTGTGCATCACGCAATCGCTCAAGATTCTCGGCACGCTCGAAGGCGACTGCAATCTGCAGTTACGAGCTGCAGCAGTACTGGCTACAACTTCTATTTGATTTTGATAAGGTTGTTCATTGGCTTGGGCACTTGAGGGAGCCGAGGAAAGTCGGTCAGGCGAATGAACATGCATGGGTCGACGGACCAATTTGTTCGATCGTGTAAGTGTTTGCGGCGAGTTTCCATCATCAAACATACTCAAAGAACTCACTTCGGCAGTTGAACAGCTCGCTGTGTGGCATTTTCGGGCGAGCCAACCAGGTTATCAACTACTGAAGTGGCGCGGTGAAGTATATCACAGCCGGCCTCGTGAACGCCATGCTGGGTCTACCAAGAGTGGCAGACGTCCATCAGAAAGACAGGCCGTCAGTCGCAAATCTTCGCCGACGAGGTAATTATGTTCTGAGCATGTGCACACGATGATGACCTGGTGGTGCAGCGCCACTGGACGGCGCACTCTCGCACCCGCGCACGTGACATGCAATGCAATCCACTCTTGTGATACGGAACGAGATTATTTAATGATAAGGAATGAGTTGAATTGAATCGAACTGCTGTTTGAATCCAGCAACTCACCGACGAGACCGCATGCTCACTTTGGCATGGCATGGACAGGTACAGGAAAGTCGGCAACGGCAGCATGGTTGACGAACGTCTCTTTGGCGGCAGCCCGAGGCAGTCGGCCAACTTGCAGCTCGGTGACGGTGAACGAGGCAATCAGGACAGCTGTGGCGTCAAGCAGAATGACAGTCTTTAAGTGCGCAGGGCAGAAACTGGGTGGGTCCCACCACATCGACATGCCATGCAGCTTACACAACAAAGCTGAACCAGCAGGTTGACACGCAGCAATAAGGGCATCGTACTTCAGACAAGAAAAGCGAAAAGTCAATTGCCTGGAGTCGCTGGGCGTTTTTGACCCAAACTGAAATGGAAAAGGCATCCGAAGACGCCAGTGCGTGATTCCACAGGTCTGGCAAAAAGTCATGCTGACAGAGCAGGAGCTGCAGCGACTGTTGCACTCGGACGAAGCTGACACGCAGCGGCGGCTCGCGGCGCGAGAAGCAGCGGAGCAGGCCTATGCCCTGCAAAACGAAGCCTTCAAGGTGCAGTGTGCCAGGCGCATCAGTCCGCTCTGGCAAAAATGAACACTCTCAAAGTGATCACATCTCTGCGCATTCAGAAGTTCGACTCCACACGGAAGTTGACCAGGCTCTTTCATGATCTCCGCACTCATCTGCCGCCACGCCAGTTGGGACAAGATCGGCGGCGACGGGAGGCCGGGGCACTGGCGGCGCAGACGCCGGAGGCAGCGGCGGAGGCGGCGGCCGCGCGGGCGCGGGCGCAGCTGCTGCTGCGGGAGCAGCGCGACGAGGTCAAGCGCATGAACCAGATGGTGCTGTACAGCCGCTGCGCTGTGGAGCGGGACGCCCAGGTGCCGCTCGCTGACGGTGTTTCTGATTGTCCTGGGGAACCTTTGATCACGAATCCTGGTTGACGTGAGCTCAGGTCTGTGTGTGCATTGGCAGAGATCACAGTGATCTGGGGCACCTCGCACTGGTCAGCCTCCTGCCGCATGCGCGCCGGGGCAGCGGCACAGGCAAGAGCCGTGTTATGCCTCCCATACACAGAGCACACATCCGCCGCTCCGCGCGGCGCGCTGCCGCGCACTCGAGCTGTCTCGACGTGGCGAGTATCCGTTTGCCGTGTGCAGGTTGAGGAGAAGGCGCGGCGAAAGCAGGAGCAGAAGGCCCAGCAGCGGGCGCTGGATGCGGACATGGGGCCCGCCCGCGTTGCAGAGCTGCAGCTGCGCGAGGTGCAGTGGACTGCGGGCAGTAGGCTGCCGGAACTGCTCAGAACTGAAGGACTGCTTGACACACCCAGAAGGCTGCGACAGGTCAGAACGCGCGCCTGATGCACGTGAAACCGCTCGTCCCGAGGACGGTGCAAGGTCTTCGACGGCATCTTGCCTTTCACGCCGGCGTGGCACACGCCAGCAGGCGGCGCAGCAGCGGGCGATGCACTCGTCCACCGGCAATATCGACCCCGTGGCTGCAACGCAGCACCCTGCACGCACCATGTTTTGCCTGTGAGAACACATTTGATTAATGACATGTTTGCCCGCAGTCGCGGGAGGCGGAGGAGGGTGTGGAGCGGCGGCGTGGCGCATCCGTCATCACCGTGCAGCTGGTCGAGCGGCAGTAGGGCCGGCTGGCTGCCGAGGAGGCGCTCCGGAAGGTGTGCCCCGAGATCGGTGGCCTCTCAGTCACGGCACAGACTTCCCCAGTTTCATCCGGCTGGAAAGCGCATATTATCATCATCCCTAGGCCTGGTACCTTTAATTTAAATATTGTTTGGGCAGGCCGTCTGAAGAACAATGGCGGCCCGCCCGCCTCAATGGCTCAAGGCAGCATCGAAGTGCCGTCCTGTACGCGCGCTCTACACTGTTGGGCTCATAATTCCGACCCTCGCTGCCGGGACAAAACTGCAGGAGGTTGCCGCTATAAAGGCAGAGGCGCAGCGGCGCCTGGCGGAGGACGCCGCCGTAGCCGCTGCCCGCCGCGCTGCCGCCGCCACGCTCATGGCGGACGTTGCGCAGGCCAATGACGACATGCTGCTGTGCAATCGGGAAGCCAAGAGCGGAGGAAGGAGAAGGAGGCGGACGCGGTAGTCGGAGCGTACGTTGCCGAGAAGGAGGCCCGCGAGCATGTGCGCCCCGGCATCTTTTACCTCCAAGATCTATCTGGCAGCATTTCCTGGATCCTGCCTGAGGTTGACTTCAACATGCCGACCTGCCTGCCAACTTCGTTGGAGGCAGCCTGGGCAGTCTGTGCAGCAGGTGACTGGGTGTGGCGGCCCCAGTGGCTCAGGGCAGAGGGGAATGCACTGCTCTGAGCCGAGGACGCTATATACATTTTCGCTTAGCTCGATGGCCATCATCCCGGCCGCAGGCGCTGGCGGAGGAGAAAGAGGCCGCCGCGGCGGTGCAGGAGATGGAAACGGTGCGACTTCGCACAGCAGGAGCGCGCCGTTAATCAGCAGTCGCAGATCGACGAGCTGCGGGCACGCAAGTGTGGCGCCCTACAAAACATGCTCATGAGATCTAGCACTCCTTCAGATCAACCTGCCGCACAGATCTTTGTATGTGTCATAGAGGGGTCAGAGTGCGGTTGTGCTCGACACAAGGCGGCAATGTGGCATGTGGGATCCGAGGATCACATCCTACATGCTACAGGCAAGGCTGACATGAGGAGGCAACCACACCTCGTTGCAACGAGGGTGCCATTCGTGGGTGTCTGGGATGCAGGTGGCAGATTGCGGCGGAAAAGGAGGAGGCAGTTAGGAGCACCCCGCGACCGCAAGGCCGCCGTCCAGAGGTGCACCGACCCTGCCATGTTGGCGCTCGACAGTGCAGTGCTTCAAGTTAATGGTTGCCAGCTGCACGCCTGCTCACCTGTTGCGGCGCTTCATTTTCTGGACTGTTATCAATGCAGTGGGATAGCACAGCAATACCTCGTGCATGGGCTACAGGTTGGACGACTTGGGAAGGCACAGGGACATCCTCGCCCCTGTTGCAGGGAGCTGTCAGCGGCGAGGGAGGCGCAGCATGCGATCAAGGTGCAGCGCACCGCGGCGACCGCCGCCGAGGAGAAGTCGGCATCGCATTGTGTCGCGGCCGAGGCCAAGCGCCAACCTGTCGTGCTGCAGGCTAAGGTGTGTGGCCAGACATGTCCAGGATTGATTGTGCACCTTGCATGGCACAAAGAAGCATGCATCGGCCTGGCCGCTGCAGCGCCGGCCCGGGACTGCGCCGCTGCATGCTCGCTGACCGTTGCGCGTTCAACTGTTCTCTCGGCGCGGTCGTGCCATGACGTTCCCGGCCCCTGTCATGCCATGTCGAAACCTTTCCATTCAGAACGGCGGCCGCAGGACCGCCATGCACAGCCCTCGTAAGTAGCACATGCGGCCTCAGTGTCCCAGGGAATGTCATTGCTTTCGCAGGCCGTCGCGAAGCAGGCCTGCGAGGCCGAGCACCTGGCGGCACTGCAGGCACATATGGCGGCGAAGCGCGCCGCCGCGGACGCCGAGCACGCGGACCGACTGGCGGCGTGCGCCGCTGTGCAAGATGCTCTGACGCGCGAGCGGGATGCGTTTGAAGCGATCAGAAGGGAGAAGCTGCAAGCACTGGAGGGGCGGGCGTGCCTGCACGGTACCAGGCCGAGCTGGCCAGCAGAAAGTTGGTGAACTGGTGGTTTTCACAACCCCCAACTGAGTGGCGGCTCGGCCGGCAAGGGCGGCGGCGCTGCGGAGGATGCAGGCGGCGTGGTTGATGCATCAAGCTCAAGCGACTGCAGAAGCTGTGTCGCCAAAATCAGGCACAGTGTGCACGTCCGGACCTCCATGAAGCCGATTGTAGTACGTATGGCAGCTAAATGGCTTTTGAGACCGCCAGAGCGGTTCTATCCCTTTTCTTTGGTACTACTACTAAAATTGTACCTACACAACTGCAGCATCCAAGCCGGAAACAAGTCTGCAGCGGCACTCATTGTCCGACCCCCCTCCGCATTTCATACACGGGCCGAGTCAGGAGATGTTGGCGCCGGCGAGGCTGTCGGCCGTCACGGCGCCAGCCGACGTCATCATGGTGTGCCCCTTGAAGTTGGCGGTCTTGCTGTCGTCGGTCTTGAGCTCCGGCTGCAGCTCCTCCCAGATCTTCTTCTTCTGGATCTGCGCAGGCTATGCGGGACAGTCTGTCCAGACCTGCATCCGGTGCCATACACCACACATGCCCCCGTGCGCTGCACGGTGCAGGGAGCCTGTAACATCGCTTTGCAGCCCTGCACTCTGGCTGCGCCCGGCCGCCTGCCACCTGCCACTGCGCCTGCCAACGACCGCCAACGATCGCAGCACCAATAGCATTTCAGGGGGGAAGCACAAAAAGTAGAAGGAACACCTTGTTGGGCGACTCGGCATCCGACTGGGAGGCGTCTGCCTCGCCGAACCAGATGCGCTCGCCAGGCTGCGCGCCGTCCGGCACCCTGAGCGGCTCCACGGCGTCGTGCGCTTCGTTGCTGGCACACAGCAGCATGCCGTGGGACTTGATGCCCCGCATGTTGCGCGGCTTGAGGTTCGCCAGCACCACCACCGAGCGGCCCTACGGCGCAGGCCCAAGACGCCCCGTCACCCGATGTGTGAAGCAGCATGTGCCGGGCTGCACGCAAAGCAACGGCTGCGAGAGCCATGCAGCGGAAGCTTCACATGCTGTCGGCAGCCGACCTGCAGCAGGCTGCCGCACATGCTGTCTGATGCCGATGTGCCATACATGCCGAGATGCACTGGCTGCGGGGCGTGCCTCCGCCGGGACGCGTCCACGCCCACCACTGCCGGCAAGCAACGATATTGATGACAAGGCGCACCAGCAGCTCCTCCTCTGTCACGAACTTGACAAGGCCGCTGATGATGGTGCGGGGCTCCTCCTCCCCGACCTCCACCTTCTCCACATACAGGCTGCGCGGAATGCGCGGGGGCTTGGTCACTGAGAGCCACATGACCAGTGGATGGTGGACGGTGAGCCTTGTCAGCCCGGTGCAAAGCCGCCATGCGCCCTTTGCCTCTCGTGTGCCTGACGCACAAGGAGCCGCTGCTTGGGGCTGGAGGCAGTACGGCGTATTGCCCTGCCGCCCTGCCTGCCACGGGCCGGCTGGTACCATGGTATGGAGCAACCGCTGCAGCTGGCGCGCTCCTTCACGGATGCGCACCCTGCCTCTGTTCCCATGGTAATGCATTTTCCAGCAGCTCGGGAGACTCTGTCGGGGAGTTCGGTCATGTCTGCACAAGAACTGCGTCTGCATGCGCATCCATGCACCATGTGCCGTAACACAGAAGAGAAATGAAGCCGCCGCCCACCTGTCTGCGTCTGGGTGCTTCTCCACCTCCACGATGCGCCCCACGCGGATGTCCAGCTGCCCGGTCGGCAGCGGCGGCGCCCGCACCTCAACCTCGTTCTCCTCCCCCTCTGCGCGAGGCCAGGCCAGGCAGGATGAGCGGCACAGGCTGTCGACGGTGGGAGTATTGACTGGGGGAGCAGCAGCCTAGGCGGCAAGTGTGCCGCTGCGTGTGATGGATACTGCCAGCTGCGCATGGCTGCGGCAGAAAATGACTGAAGATCAGCCATGCCATGGCGCTAGGGCCGGACCCAGGCATCGGCACCCACCAATGACAAGCTGCTCTATCTTGCAGTTCCTGCTGCATGAATAGCTTGCAGCAAGACTTTCTGCAGTGACTGCGACATCGTTCAGACTTGCAGACGTTTATGCAGCCTCAAGCACTTGTGCTGCAGTCATGCGCTACATCATCTTGGCGCATGGCCTCGGGATACGCTTGGCGACAAGACGTCGAACAATGCAAATATTTTGCATTCACCTTCCCGAATCATGTGACGGCTATCGACGCAAATGACAGAAATCAATCTGATGGCGCCGCACCTGCTGCCTCTGGCAAGTCGGCTGCCGAGGCTGCCACGCAGATGGATCGTCGCCGGGCATGTTCGAGGCTGCTACACCACCTGCGAGAAGTCTCCTGCGACGTGTTGTAGGGCTTCCTTCCGCCTAGCCTTGCGGCAGGGATGCACGGCGAATTTCTGCAATGAGTTCGTGACAACCTGCAAGCAACGGCCTGCCTCAGCAGTGAGGACCTGCACATCGCCTTCATGGTGGATGATTACGATCGCTATCTGGAGCAAATGATAAAACTTTGCGAGCCAGTTGTGATCGAGTTGGACAGCTCAGCAATCAACTTATCGGATGGGCTCTGAGGTGTGACTGGCGTGTGATCGCGACTCATGCTGGATGAAGGTCACGACAACCGGTGCGATGTCATGGTTCCTGTCCATCTTACATTCAGAGAACTATGCCAGACCAATGCAGCATGTGCGGCAGCAGCTCAAACGATGCCCGCCTACGCCGTCGGGCCCGTCGCAGTGGAGTCAACCTTGCGGCATCACGCATGAAGCTGGGCATATGCACAGCAAGGCTACTGCGGGCTTCAGGGCATGACAGCCGCTGGCCCGCCTTGCTGCTTATTGCTGCTTGTGCAGATGTGATTTGAGCATCAGGCGTGTCATATAGGTACCAGCCCGAGTCAGCAGCGCCACATGGTGCCGTGGCTTCCATTGACGTCCCACCGGTTGGCCTCTGTCAATCGCTGGGAATACGACTTTCAAAAGACTTGCAGCCCCCCACATGCGATGTGCGCACTGCTTTGGCTGCCGCAGCACATAGCCGCACGGGGCGGGCACCATGCAGTGCAGCACGAATCGCGCTGCAACGCTTGCCGGGGAGGCGTTCACCGATCTCGCCTCGGCAAGAATCGCCGTCAAGTTGTGCTTGCAGGAGAGCATCCACTTGCAGCGACAGCCGGCCGCCCACGCCGCCGGTGCCGCCCCAGCGCGGTGGCTGCGTATGCTTTCCCAATGCCACACCCGCTCAGGGTGCTGTCAGGACTGCCCTGTTCAAGGCCCGCCGGCCGGCGGGATGTTGGCGTACGCGGCGGCGCACAGCTCGTGCACCACTGGCAGGCGGCCGATGGCGGCGACGACATCGTTTGCGGGACCCACCAGCAGCGCCGCGGCTGCTGCCTCCGCCAGCGGCACCACCCGCGCCAGCGGCAGCCCCTCGCCGCCGCCGATGGACGCCGCAAGCGCCTGCGCCAGCGCTGCGGCCGCCTGCGACACCGCCGCCTGCCGGGGTGCGGGGGACGACCTTGTCCAGATGTGATCGCGGCTCCTGGCTTCTGGGCCTGACTGGTGTACAGGCCCTTTTGCAACACATGAACGCAACACGTGCACATACGCACTCGGAAGGCATGCTGAATTGCAATGTTCATACTGACATTGATTTACAGACCATTCTCGAGATGAGGACGCGAGGGGAGGCGGCAGGCTCACCCGCAGCGCGGTGTCGAAGGCGGGGCTGTTGACCACGTGCCGCACCTCCGCCAGCATGGCAGCCACGCGCGGCGAGGCGTCCTCGTCGGCGCCTGGCAGCAGGTACGGCWGCCAGCCGCCGGCGGCCGCCGCCGCCTCGAAGTCTGCAACGAGCGGCAGGGGTGCGGGCGGCTCAGCGCAGGTGCAGCACCATTCGAAGCTTCCCGAGGCGTGCGATGTGGCAGCAGCAGCTGCACGGCTGGCAGCCCGCGAGGCCCCTGTGTGGCTGCTGCAGCCACTTCCGAAGAGGCGGGCTGCAGCCCCGGAACGCCAGCCTGCAATCAAGCTCCGAGTCCGGGACGCGCTTCGGAACCCCGAGTCCGTGACCAGGGACCAGGCGCACCGTGGTGGATGTCGGACAGCAGGCTCATGGCCTTCTCCGCGCTGATGGGCTGCGACAGCTGGACGCCCTGCAGGACGCTGTGCACGGCCGCCCGCATGGCCGCCACCAGCTGCGGGCACGCACAAGTCCATTGCTGACTCGCATCACCGTCGCCGTTGTGACCACCGCACAGCTGTTCGGAGTCACGTGTGCTCCTCGTAGTCGGTGTCGGTGTGCGATCCCGCCGCTCACCTGCGGCACGCCCTGACGCGCGAGCGTGTCGGCGTAGCCAAGGAACTGGTGCTGCTCCTCTGTCGACAGCTGCGGCGCCTCGCCCGCCAGCAGCCTGTGAACGAGGGAACGGGCGCGGCTGCATATGAGAAGTGCGCCGGTGCGTTGCTGCAGCGCTGCTGGTGCCGCAGCAGCGGGCTGACCGTCAGCAGCATTTCAGCCTCAGAGTGTTCAGAGCATCGATCAGGCAGCTGTCATTCATAGTCACGCAGACGCACAGAAATGCGAAGATGCTTCCACCGCGCTTTTCCCTGTCAACCAGTGGCGACAACCACAGCAATGGTAGGCTCTCGGCGAAAGCCTTCCGAGAGGGAGCGCGCACGGGGAGTCGTTGCGCAGGGAGGCGAAGTACAAGTGGCGCCCCAGCACATTGATCTGCACGCGCAGCAGCAGGTCCAGCAGCGGCAGCGCCCACGCGCTGGCAGCCGTCAGCGCGAAGGTCGCCTCTGCGAGCTCCGTCCACCGCTCCACGCGCTCCGCGTTGCTGTCGGGGCTGCGCTCCGCCTTCATGCGCCTGCAATTTTTTCGTGGGACATGGCCAGCCGCTGCTGATGTGGAGTGCACGAGCCTGTGGGCTGGAGGACTCACATGGCCCTGAAACATGATGGCATCTCGCAACACGTGCCAGGGGCGGTGCGGCGCTGACACGGCGTCGGCGCCGCCAGGTTGTGCTATGAGCATCTGGGCTGTGTGTTTGCATGCTGGCAGGTCCTTATGCGTGGGTCCTGCTTCCATCAGTCCGTTCCTGGAGCGGCATATCATGCTGCACAGCTGCAGTTGCACACCTGAGCTGGTCCTTGAGCGGCGCCGTGTCGGCGGCGCGCACGAGGGCGCCCGACAGCGACGGCAGCAGCGTCGGCATCGTCTTCTGCTCCGGGATGGCCTGGATGCTGGCGAAATGCTGCTCCAGCGCATCCCGGTCCTGCTCCTCCTGGCTGAGGTCGCTGCCGCGTTGCCGCCGGCTGCAGGTCCAACGGCAAGGGAAGGGCTTGAGGAACCCGGCAGGTTGCAGTCTGAAGCGGTAGCTACACAACATTGTAGCAGGGCTTGATCGGTCGTCGGGGTCATGCCCTCTGCAATGACTCGGATGCGGGGCACAACGCGAGTGCGGACGTGCGAGCAGTGGCTCACCTGTGATCCGCCTCATGGGTCTCCTCCTCCGAGTACCACCTGCGTTTTTTCATACGGTTGCATCTGCGTAAGCGGCGCTTTCAACATTGAAGACTGACCTGGAGGTGCACAGTCAGCGCCGTGGGTGTGCGCACCAGGTGTATGCGTAGTAGGCTGCCGCTCCAGCTGCCCCGACGGCTGCAGCGCCCAGTAACCGCCTTCTGTTCCTGCAGCGGACCAGAGGCAGCGTGCAAGCTTCAGTTGTGACTTGCTGTGAAGGGGGTTGCAGAGAGGATGACACAAATGTGACACAGCGTTTGCCCGCGAGACGGCACCTGGCGCGTACAGCAGTGTTTAGGAACGCTAGAATGAAGACAGGAGACTTGGCGCACCTCTGCCAGAACGTCATCACACGCAGCAAGCGGTGTCGGAAGTGGCAATGTGTGCGATGTCACTTCAAAAACGCTGCTGCTGTGCGACGGGCTCCGCGCCACGCCGTCGTTATGGGCACATTATCGAAGCTCGCATGCGGTGTGAAGGCTGCAGCTGCAGATCATGCTCCAAACAGATCATGCATCCGATTTCAACCCCCTGCTTCACTGGGTGATGTGGATCGCGACGACATGCCGGACTCTCTAATATACATTGCCTCATTCCAAGTCGTCTCAAGTGAAGCTTGATTCGTCTGCCGGTGGCGCTCCTAGCACGCACCCCACGGCGGAGCTCCTCCCTGCGCACCTGCAGCGCAGCGGCTCCGGCCCGGCTCACCTAGCATGCAGCAGGCGCAGGGCATGGAGGCTGACATCTACTCTCCTTCCATCGTGCTGGAGGAACTGCTATCCAGCCTGTCGCAGCAATTTCTGCAGGCAGTGCAGCAGCCCCCGATCCCAGCGGATGCAGCGCCTGCAGAACCCAGCGCACAGCGTCAGCAGCCGGTTGGCATCCTGCAGCGTCTGCTGGCAGCTCAGCGGAGTGCGTGGCAGCGATCACACGCTGAACCTGGCGACGGCACAGGTGACTGTGCCATGCAAGGCATTCAGGGGAACCCTGCCAGCTATCGCCGCATCCATGCGCCAATTGATCGGCATTTTGATTTTTTTTTTGCAGATGCAGACGATCTCAGGCAAGCGGCTGTGCGTCGGCAGGCGATTCTGGACGACTTGATGGAGAAATTGGAGGTGCACCGACCTTTCAACATGTCAGCATCAATGCACTGCTGGCAGCGACGGCACGAAGTGCACGTGCCACAGTCAGTCTCCCCGCCGTCAGGCCTGGACGATGACTGCGGCTGCACGTGGACTACCGGAAGAGTTCATAGTCCACATGGAGGCGGATGGCCACGTAGGCGGCGGCCACGGGGCTGTCGGACAGCATCGACCGCAACACGCCGGCTGAGGTGCCGGGTCGCTGCCGGGAGGCGCCCAGCATCGCCTCAGCGGAGCGCATGCTGTCGCTCGCGCACCGGCTGAGCTACACCAGCTTTGCGCCCCCAGGTGTGTCGTTGCGGATGTATTCGATTGGAGCCCGAGCAGATTGCTGTCTTGCAAGCAGCGGCGGATCGAGCGCGCCTGGCGTGACAACTTTGGTGGCGGTGCTGTGAAGTCGACGGGCGGAGTGATGTCCGAACTATGTTGGGCCGTTCTCCAACCAGGGTTTCAGCCGGGCGTCACGCCACTGGGCGTCTTCCGGCCGCCGGCGCCGCAAGACTACCAGATGCGCGCGGCGCAGCTGCATCAATTTGCCGGTGCCCACTCAGGCTACTCCTTCCTGCCTCTGCTTGTCGCCCCTGGTTCTGTAACGTACTGCATTGGCCCAAGAGCTTGTGGTGTCACGAGCTTTCAGGTCGAGCTGGGCGGCACCGAGGTTGGCCACAGCCCCTCATGTCCGCTGCACGAACCCTGGCCCGTCCTGACGCCTTCACCAGAACGAGAGCATCCTGGGTGGCAAAGCAAGTGGCGCGCTGCTGCAGTGGAGTACGAGCAGGCGGAGCTGCGACGGCAGGGGCAGCTGCCGCAGGCGATGGCGGAGATGCAGCCTGCCACGCCGGCGGTGCCGGAGGTCACGCCCGCGCTGCTGGCCGCCATCCCCCGCATGCCGCCGGGTGCGGCGTGCGTTGCCTTGGAGACCTGCGTTCTTGCCGCCAGTCGAGATGCTGCTGTTGTGCAAGCCTAGCGCTTGTACTCTGTTAGTGAAGTCGCTCTTGCCTGGGTACAGCACTTAGCGATTGTGCGTGCAGGCTGGAAGCCGGGAGACCCACTGCCAGAGCAGATGCCGCCGATGCCGTCCGGCTGGAAGCCGGGCGACCCGCTGCCGGACGCGTCAGCGCCCGCAGCCGCAGCTGCGGCGCACGTGACGGCAGATGCGGCGGCCACCCCGGCGCAGCCGACGCCGGCGGACAAACCGCAGCGGCCGGTGCTGGACGCCAGCTTCCTGGTTCTAAACCCGGACCTGGAGGAGGCGGTGGAGGAGGCCTACAGCGACTCCGAGTACAGCGACTCCGACTGAGGGTGGTTCAGTTTATTAATCTGGCATCGGCGCCCGCGAGGACTGGCGGCGATACCTAGGTCTCGGTGGTTCATGAGGGTGAGAAGTGGAATGATCGTCGTCGTAGACGGAGCGTCAAGCAGTACCTAATGCACAGCCTCACTTGCAAAACAGGTGTGGACTGGTGCAAACAGCTGCAGCCTGACCTGATGCAGTCCGATGTTTGCGCATGCACATGCTGCAATGCATCGACAGGGCATGAGAAGACCCCAAGTTGGAAGGCCATTCATGTTTGCATTCCCATCCTCCTTACACACGCTGCCGCCTGTGTCTTTGCAATTTGGCAATAGGAGATGTCGCAGCGCAGAAACCATCTGAAACCAAGATGCAGCACCCTCAGAAGCAGCGGCCCTTGCATCAATTATGATGATCGAGTTCTTTCTGAGTGTTTTACTGACCGAAAGGCTGGAGGCTGTAAGAACTGCTATTCAGGGAAATAACCGGCCTGCCACTTGCGCACAAGGCCCTGTTGTGGCCCTAGGCCCGTGTTGTATGACTCCAACCCAGCATGCGAGCAATTTCAGCTTGCACTGCAGGGTCCGTGTGTCACCAAGGCATTCCAGCCTCGGCTGTTGCTCTGCTAAGATCAGTTCAATGATTCCCCACGCAGGCGGCGGGCCAACATCATGTCCTGTGTCACACAAGGAGATCAATCCAGCCAACTGTTGGACGTACTGTCAGACGCACACGCATGGCATTCAAATGCACAAGTATCATCAATGTGCGCTGCATGCGTGGCACAGCCGCCTGACCTTGGGCATGATGGTGACGCGCTTGGCGTGGAGCGCCGCCAGGTTTGTGTCTTCAAATATACCGGTCTGCACAGTGTCCACAGACAGCAGCAATCATCAGTGACCAGGCTGAGCCTTGCTTGCGCGGAAAGTGTTCTGTTGGTGCATCCATTGCATCAGGGTATTATGTCTCATGAGCGCTGACTGACCAAATAAGCCTCTGCTGCCTCCTGCAGCGCCTCCAGCGCCGCCGGCCGCCACCGCATGTCCATGTTCTCCGTGCCAGTCGTCACATTCTGTGTACAGTGACACAGGATGTGACGAACAATGCGGTCAAATAGCAGTCACCAGTAGCGGCTCAAGGATGTCAAGATAAGGGGCTGCCGAGACCAACATAGGCGTGCGGCATCGGGGAGTGTGGACCTGGGCGATCTCTCGCACGAGGCGGCCGAAAGGCGCCTTCTTGATCAGCAGGTCGAAGGTCGACTGGAACTTGCGGATCTCCCTGCGCATCAAAACCAAGCAAATGCTGTGAAAAGGCGCGGGGCGGGCGCAGCCTTGTCGGATTTCAAACTGAGCCAGAACCCTGCTAGATCGTACTGGGGCAGCAACGAGCATGCACAAGTATGCAGCAAAGCAGTTTTGTAACCCGCACTTGAGCGCCGCGACACCGGGCTTGCGGCGGCGCTTATGTGTCGACTCGCTGCCGCCCACGGCGCGCTTTTGCGACAGCGACATGGGCTGGGACGCCTTACGGCGGCCTGCCAGCATCTGTGGGGCTGTTTTGCCCCCTGTGCTTTTACGCGCCGTCAGCTTGGTGCGCGCCATATTGGCCGGATGCCCGAAAGGTGCGGCGCCGAGCCCTGTCGAACAAGCACGAACGATAAGTGTTATGACAGGCGGCCTGTCATCGCGCAACGAAAAGGGAGGGAGTTAAGAGCACAGCGAGGCAGCGCTGGTGGGGTCCCAGGGCCACCTGGCGAACCTTCCTAGCACAAGAGCCCCGGATGCATATACGATCAGCTTGACATTTGCCGCAGTGCGGCGGATCTGCTGGCTTCCCAGGCTGCCTTGTCGTGTCGATGACCAGTGACAGAAGCCCCAAAGATTAAGGGCGAAGCTCAGATGCAGCTGCTAGGACGCAGTTGGTGGTAGGACGCAGAGCAACAGCGATAGATGAGCACTTGGAAACGCTAGGTTCGCAGGTGCGACGGGCGATTGTCGAGGACGGATGCAACTGCTGCGCGTGCTGTGGCGCAAGACCCAGAGACTCTATGTCTTCTCGTACCGTCAGGAGTCCCTACGTCTCATCGTGCATGTGCGTGCATGTTCATTGTATCCGAACTCAAAGCCGATTGCGCGACGTATGAACAGTATATGCAACAATCAGTCGCACGTTTGGGGCCGGATCTGCGAGGGCTTGGCGCGGATGGCTGGTTTGTCAGATACGGCCTAGTCCGCCCCCTCGGCAGCCCGGTGCAGCAGGAGGCGCGCCATGCAAATCAAACACAAGCTGCGGCGAGAACCACCAAAGCTATGGCGCGTGATGGATTCCATGACGGTCCCCTGAACAATAGGTACTGAGTCACGCTCGCTTAGTGCTGTGCTCCTCAGCTGCACCGTTTCGATGGTTGTTTGAACGCAGAAAGTACAACCACATGAGCTGCTGACATGCAGCGTCTCCAATGGAGCAGGTTGAGAACGATGGAGCGGACATCTTCCTTTCGTTTATGAGCGCCGGCGATCTCGTGTGCAGACACCCACTCAATACTCATAAACCGTGACTGCAGGCGTGGCTGCGTACTATGACGGACTCGGGCGGCTCTGATCGGCAGCAGCCCGCCCGCGAACGGCGCCCGTCCAAGCGGGCGTACGGATATGATCTTCTGGAGGTTGTGCGCCCGTCAAAGGCTGTGCCGCCGCCACAGCAGCAGCCGACTGCTGCCAAGCACCCGGCGCATGGCGGCGCGGCAGCTCCCTCAGCAGGCGGCGCCTCAGCGCGGCAGGCGCCCAACATCGCATCCTTGCTGCTGCCGGCGGTGCCGGTGCGGCCGGCCGGCGGCACGCGCTCCGTGTGGGCCTTCCCGCAGCCGAAGCGGCGGCGCCGCACAGCACTGATGGTGCAGGAGGTAGGCTGCAGCAGCAGGCTCTCTTCCGAAGTCCCACCGCTTATGCTCCTGCAGCCTCGCGCTTATCCAGAGCTTCAGGCTCGCACATCTGGCACATACCCACTAGCAAGTCTGCACAACGGAGAAATAACCGACATGTCATTGTCATCCTCTGTGTGCAGGTCCCTGTCCACGTGGAATTCCACATCAGGGACCTGGCTGCGGCAGCGCAGATGCAGAGCGGCTCCGACGGCCCACCCCTGTTGCAGACCGGCACGGCCGCGGGGCCGCTGCCGGCGCAGCCATCACACAAGAAGGTGGTTCTTGGCTGAACAATGAACTGCGAGCTGGAAGGCAATGCGGGCTCCTCTCAAAACACTGTTGGTGCCAGCGGCTGGCGCTGTGCATCCTGCACAAGCGTCAATTCCCTGGAATACGGTACCCCTCACCAGGGCGTGAGGCGCCGGCTGTCGTCTGCCTGCAGGGGCAGGTGTGCTGCCTGCGCAAGGGGCACAACTGCGCCACGTTGATGGCGGCGCCATGCGCCACCTGGTGGCCCGCGCCCGGCTGCGCCGACAGGTGGCTGTGTACCGACTGCTGGACCAAGCTGGGGACCGTCTGCCCGCACCGCCCGCTGTGCCAGCCCTGCTTCCTGCGGCTCAGGCACGACGACGATGCGGCCGCGCCGGTTCCAGCAAACGGCGGCGGCGGCGGCGGCGTGCCAGCCTCGCTACCGGTCAGTCCGGATTTCGGCACCGCCACCGCGCTGCAGCGCCTGCTCAGGGTGAGAATCTGGCAAACGAAGGCTCGATCAGGGCACCACATGCATCAAACTATATGTCGGCACTTGGCTTGCAACTTCCCAAGTCTGCACAGAACGAGCATACCCCAAGTTTCTCCCAACTTCAGACACACTTGGGTGTTCCCACAGCATTGAAGCGTGGCTGTGAAGCTGCTCCCCGATGTGCCCAACACAATCTGTCTTTCTGTTCTGTGTGGTTCGTTTCATTCTGTGTGTCTCACCCGCCACTCCGCGCCGGCGCAGGGCCTCAAGCAGGTTGCAGCCGAGAAGCCTGTGAACAAGGCGACGCTGCGCGTGCGCGACCTGCTGGCGGCCTACAATGCGGAGGAGGCTGCGAGGAAGCGGGCCAACGACGCGCCGGCGGGCGCCGGCTGGGCGGCCACGGCGTCGTGGCCGCTGCTGCCCGCCGAATTCCAGCGACCCGCGGCGCCCGCCCCGCAGCCCGCGCCCACGCCGCCGCCCACGGCGGCGATGGCAGCGGCAATGGCAGGGGCAGCAGCAGTGGTGGTGGCAGCACCAGTGCCGGCATCACCTGCACCGGCGGCGGCAGCAGCAGCTCCCCTGACAAACGAGGCAGCAGAATCCAGCGGCGCCCGCCCGCTGTCCACGGTGGTGATGTCCTCAGGCCTGCAGCCGGCGCAGCCACCGCTGCTGCCAGGCGGCGCCGGCTCTGCGCCCGCCCGCTCGCAGCCGCAGCCCGACGAGGTCGTCTCACCGCCAGCGCCTGCCCACCCCGCGGCGGCAGGCCGCGCAGCAGCGCCCGTGCGGCAGGTGCTGCCGCCCGACGCGCATGGGGCGCAGGCGGCGCTGCCGCATGCGGCGCAGCCGCCGTCGTGCCTGGGATCTGTGGCCCTGAGCATGCAGACGTCACAGCAGCAGCAGCAGCAGCAGCAGCGGTCCGGCTCAGAGCAGCAGCAGCAGCAGCGGCGGCGGCAGCAGCCGCTGTCCGTCTCAGAGCAGCAGCAGCAGTCACCCCGGGGACAGGCAGACGCGCAGCCGTCTAGTCCGCAGCTGACAGCAGACCGGCTGGCGAGCATGCCGGCGACGCCCGCTGGCCTGCACGTGCATGGCGGCGCGCGGCCGAGCGGCATCGTAGCTTTGCCGCAGCAGAAGGCGACGATTGCCGCGCAAGAGCTGCCGCAGCAAAAGGCGAAGAGCGCTGCACGGGCGCTGCCACAGCCTGGCGGCACTGCAAAGCAGCCGCCACGGCAGGCGGCGGCGGCGTCGCAACCACCGGACGGCGGGCCGCTGGCGCGGGCGGCCGCCTCGCCTGTCACGGCGCTGCGGAAGGCAGCCGGCGAGACCGCGCCAGCTGCCGACACTGCGCATCCCGAGCGGCCGCCGTCCGCCAACAGTGCAGCGCCGGCGCCGGCCCCATCAGCCCGCCAGGCACCGGCCTCCGCGGCTGCAGGGGCAGCGGCAGCAGTGGGCGGCGAGGCCGAGCACCCGGCGATGGCCATGCCCGTTGCAGCCGCCGCCGCCTTGCCGGGGGCGCGGGAATGCAACTCAAACGCGACCGGCAGCGGCGACGCGTCTGCCAGCAGGGAGCTCCCGGGGAAGTGCGAGCGGTGGGAAGTGTCCAAGGCCCAGGTGATGACCTGCTCGCCGACATGTGGTTTGCCCTGTGGTTGTGAGATGCTTGGCATGTATCCTATCGCGCCGGCGGGCGACCTCCTCATATATCGCCTGCTTTCCAGAGCCGACGCAACAGGCTGTCTTCCAGGGCCTGAAACCTTTGACGCTGAACCGCCTGCCTGTGAGCGGGCAGGCCGCGACGCTGCCGCCGCAGGGCGACTCCAGCGTCCAAGCGCTGCTCGCCAGTCGCCTGCTGTTTGACGGCATGGTGGTGTGGTATTTCGACATCGTGCCCATGGGGAACTGGACGGTGCTGGCATCGGCGAAGGTGGATGCAGCGGCCGGCGGGCTGCGCTGCCATCGGTGCCGGGAGGTCGTCAGCCCGGCTCGCTTCGAGCAGCATTGCGCCGGCGCAGTGGCGAGCGGTGAGCCGCTGGCGCACATTCGAGCAGCGAGCTGCGACACGGGCCACCTCCGCCTCCCCCTGCAGGCGAGGCCCCAGTCTTGCGCACCCGCTTGCCGACCGCTGTGTCCGAGCAACTGCGTGTGGCGGACTGCCGCATCACAGGTGCCGCATCGGCAGCCGTATCACAGGCGCCGTGGGCGCGCCCTTGACCGAGGCGCTGCATGCCCTCGTCCCACCTGTCCTTTCGGTATGGCCCGCCCCAGCCTCGGGGGACACTGCCGCAGGACATGCTGCACGAGCTGCGGACGCGGTTGACGAGTGCGGCGCAGGCGGCGGCCGCGCCCGCCCGAGAGGCTGGGCCCGCAGGCAGCCCCGCGGCGGCGGCCCCGGCGGCGGTTGGCCACAAGCGCCAGCGGGAGCAGGAGCTGCAGGCAGCCGCGCCCGCGGCGGCGGAGGGTGCGGCTGCAGTGGGCGAGGGGTGGGCGCCATCGGATGGAGCCCGCGCGGGCGCCGGCACCCCGCAGCCGCCGATCACGCCGGAGACAGCGGCCGAGGCGCCGCCGCTCAGCAGCCCGGACAGGTGGGGTTTGTCTTCTGCATTTTGTGTGTGTCAGGGCTTGTCAGGATGATTCTGAGGTGCCTTGCCATGGGCACATCCGCGCACGGCACCGCTTCACAAACAGCCTGCTCTTGCAGCCGCACAACAGAGTCTGTGTCCCGCATGGTGCCCCAGTGCACGTGCAGCTGCCTTCCCTCGCAGCATCCAACTTGCTGCTCGACTCACCCTCTCGTGCTGGTGTTGGGACCAGGAAGCGGGCGGCGTTGGGCGCCGGCAGTGCAACCGCTGCGGCGACGAGTGGGCGCCGTCAGAGCGATGGAGCGCCCCCAAGCCGCGGCGCTGGCGGCGCGACCGCTGCGGCGGCGAGCGGGCGCCAAGGGAGCGGTGGAGCGGCACCGCGCCGCGGCTCGGGAAACGCATCGCCCACCAGCCTAGTCAGCAACCTGAACCCGCTAGCGGTGCCGTTGTCTCCGTCTGCCTGCGCGGCACGCGGCAATGCAGATGATGCCGCCAGTCCGGCAGCGGCGGCCGCCGCCGCCGAAGTGAAGGAGGCGCATCACGGCGCGCGGCCAGCGGCCAGCCCGCCCGAGGAGTCGTCGCACGACATCGTCGTCGACCTGAGCAACTTTACAACGGACGACGACTCCCAAGGTGCCGATGTGGGCCCAGCCCGAGGGCAGCCGGGCGGCGGGTACTGCCACGTGCGCGCAGGTAGCCGCCGCTCCGTCAGATATCCTGAGCCCGCTTTCATTCCTGGCTTGTCGGTCTGAGGTTTCGCTTGCCCGAACATGCTTGCTGATCTGAAATGCATCCCCGCACTGGCCACCCAGCCAGCAGCGGTAGCAAGCGAGTGGCGCCATGCAATCCCCCACGAGGCATCGGCTGCTGTGGCGCCAGCTTTGCATGTCACCCTACAAGATTTGTCAAGAACGGCGGCGTCTCACTCCTTGATGTGTGTCGCTCCTCTGCTGCAGCCACCACAGACAGCGGCGCCTCCACTGCCGCCGACGCTGCAGTCGATGTGGAGACAGCGGCACCGCGGGCAGCGCCCGGCGGGGCGTCCCAATCAATGCGCCAGGCGCCGGGCGGCGCAGCAGCGGGTGCGGCGGCGTCGCAGCCAGAGGCCTCGCAGGTGGTGATAGATCTGACCATGTCAGAGAACGCGGGCGCGGCCGCTGTAAATGGCCACTGTGTGGGATTCGGTGGCGGCGGCGGCAGTGGCGGCGGCGCTGGAGCGATGCTTGACTGGGTAGCGAGCGCTGCCGCAAATGCAAAAGGCGGCACGTCTTCGGGCAGCTGGTCCGGGATACGCACCAAAATCCGCACCAAAAAGGTGTTGGGGAAGGGGCACGGGTCGCGGCAGCGGGCGCCGTCCAGCATGACAGCAGCGGCGGGCGCGGCTCCGCAGCGGCAGGCAGCAGGCGGCAGCGACGCAGCGGCAGGCGGCGGGCAGCGCGCGACGTGCTCAGCCAGCAGTGCAGACAGCGCCAGCGTTGGCAGTCCCCGCCGCGCCCTGCGGCCCGCGGCGCCAGCGATCGGCTGCGTTCCACAGTAATCGGCGTCCCCAGTGGGCTAGTGCGAGACTGTGTCGGCGCCGAATCTTGGTTTGGGACACGGCGCAGTGCGACTCGTGACAGAATGCACACACTGGATATGGGCAGCATGTACGTCCTGCCGTTAGGAGACGGCTGCTCTCGAGACCGGCTGACAGCTGTTACTCACCAGGCGGCGATGCTGGCGATGGGATGTGCCATTTGTGATTGCAGCCCGCTATTGCAGCAAGGGCCTTGTGTCGAGTCCTTGCGTTCTAGCACGGTCAAGGTGTTTTGATTGAATGTAAAGAGCAGTATCGTGACCAGGACTCCAGCAATGATGCAAGTCCAGGACAACTCGCGCTGTGTAAGGGTGCAAGACTTCAGTTTGCTGGCTGGCATCTTCCTTCTGCTGCCTCTTGAAGTGCGAGGAACTAACAGTGCAATTCAATACCAAACCAGCTACGCTGCAAGGCGACTGCCATGGACGGGACCCAATCGGAATGTTCACACGTTGCAATCAATATCGCTGCGGTCACAAGTGCTGTTGCCACAGTCCTGGTGACGGTTTGAAAGCTGGATCCTGATGTCAGGCGCATGAATCTGGCACAGGCAGCGCGCCACCTCTGAAGACAGATCTATGCTGGTTGCGAATCAACGACGCTGCCGACCCAAAACAATTGCTGCGCCTGAGCAATAACTCCAGAAACCCCCTCTCCGCCCTTGCACAGCCGCTCACGGCCTGGGGCACTTTGCCGCCCACTGAACCTCTGAAGATTCCCACTGCTCGGAGCATTGATGCCTCGCAGCATCCTCGTTCGCAATTAGCAAGAACAACAGTACTCTCAGTCGCTCTGTGCAGCGAAGCTGCCCTGCGGCAGCCTGCGGCCGGCTGCCCCTCACGGCGCATCCGACAGGCACAGCACGCTTCATCCCAGCGCCAGTGACGAGTGAGCTGCGGATGTGGCCCCGGCCGCCTCCGCCCTGCCGCTCGAGCCTGCTGCGGTGCTGCGCGGCGTGCGGCGTGCATATTGCTCGTCAGCGCCAGCGCTCACCGGACGGTGTCCCTCAGGCGCCGGACGCCAGTTCCTCGGAACCTTCGATTGTGACGGTGGTGTGGTTGAATCCGCAGGACACCTGTCGACGCAGCAATTCGACCTCACCAGCACCTCGCCAGCAGCCGTGCCCAAGGCTCAAAGGGAGAACAACCTGTCACTGAAACCTGAAGGGTATCCTCGAAAGTGTTGGAAGCGTCGCCAACTGTGGACAGCCGTCTCGACAACCGCTCTTGATGCAGGGGCACGTGCAGTCACTGCACTGCCTGCATCCGCGGCGTCGCGCCACAGCAATGATCGTGTGGTGCGCACCTGCAGCACCCGCCAGGCGAGGCTGATATCACCGTCCTCGACTTCCTGCACCCGCTGCGGCACGGCGCGGCCGTTCGCGCCGATGAGCTGCAATAGCAGGAGGGTCGTGGTGGGAGCCGCTTCGCTGACGTGCTCGGTTCCCGTTTCCTCAGTCGAGGCAAGCTCTGGTGCCGGGGCAGCACTCTGACGGCAAGTTCTGGTCGTCAGCTGCAGCCAGAGCTGCATGTCGTGCGACAGCGCGAGCAGAACGAATGTCGGGCGCTGTGCACCGACCATGTTGAACAGGTCTCGATGCGCTGCGCACAGGCCAGGAGCTTGGGGCTCTGTCGCACCTCAGGCACACGGGTCGGCAGCCAGCAGTCATTCTCGTTGTCGCGCCCCAGCTGGCCACCGGTCGAGGCTGAGGAGTCGTACGCTGACTGCATGCAGTAGAAAAGAGTTCTCACGGGTTAATATATTCAGTCACCCACGACGTGAACCCGGCAAGGCAAGGCGGCTGCAAGGTTATCACAGGGTGCAGACAGAGGCCACGAAGCGGATGGACTCGATGCCTGCAGACTCGGCCCTGTAAATGTTGAGGCCATACCTGAGTGCCAGCGCTGCCGCCCCAGCCCCATGTCATGAGCTCGCCCGCACGTGTGATGGCGGCGTTGTGCTTCCACCCCGCAGACACCTGTGGGAATGCCAAGGTGCCACTGGTGACACCAAAGCACTGCGAGGACACGTGATGCGCCATTGAGGCAGGCGCAGGTGAGATGCAAGGCACGCTTCGGATGTCAGGGGTCCCGAGACCCTAGGCCACTATGCGCGGCACAGTCCCCCCAACTCGGAGCAGACAGCAGCGGAGGCGGCCTCCCTCTTCTGGGCACGTCTGCGAAGCTGCAGCAGGGGTGCAGGGCTCACATGGGCGCCGAAGCAGTGCGGGATGGGCGTCGGCGTCGCCACATTCTGGTCTGCGGACGGCCCCAGCCCCAGCAGCCCGTGCTGGTTGGCGCCCCACGACAGGACCTGCCCACTGCCGGACACCGCCACACTGTGCAGGCCGCCTGCGCGACAGCACAACACGTTCTTGACTCTGCTTGCACGTCATGCGGTGACGAGGCGGAGTGTGTTTGGCTCGCACCCCTCAGCAACCACGCAGGGCCGCATCTGAAGGTGCCGGTTTGAGGGCAAGGAGGGTGCGTGAGTCTCCAGCTACAGAAATCCTGCAGGTATTAAGAAGTGCAGGCAGGAGGAGTAGAATGGCGCACCGAGGGCAATGGACATCACGTTGGGCAGCTGCAGGATTGCGGTCGGGAAGGGCACCTCCTCATCCTGTCGCAGCCCCAGCTGCGGCCAGCATCGGGAAAGCAGGTTGGTGCGGCTAGCAGGGGCAAGCACAGCATGGACTTCTGTCAGGACCAGCCGAGGCTGGTCAGCAGGGCGTCAATAATGCACAGTCGCACAGCATGGCGTGCGACAGACACCTGGCTTCTGCTGTCTGTAACCATGGCATGGCAACATGTGGCCACATCGGAGCTTCCGAGATTTTTAGGGTGCCTGACGTGCCTGCGAAAAGCGATTGCTGCCCCAGAGGTACGCCTGACCCTCTGCCGTGACCGCCGCTGCGCACCACATGACAATTCGCACATCTCAGGAGCTGGCCAGAGCCACGATGTGAACGAGCGGAAGCCCCTGAACCAGGGCAGACGCATGCGGCATTTACCAAGCAGAAGAATGCAACCAGGCAGCCCAACGTCCCTGATCAGCAATGCCACATGCACCACCTCGCACAACCATACACACAGCACAGGTGCACGCACCACTGCCGGCCTCCACACGGCGCCGCCTCACCCGAGTGCTGGTGCCCGCACTGCACCGAGACGATCGGGATGCCAACGAGGCCGCGCACTAAACGCGGCTCCGCCTGGCGGCCGTAGTTGAGCAGCGTGCGCTCTGGCCGCATGCCCAGGCGGCCGCCGCCGGGGCTGCCCCAGGCGAAGACCTCGCCCGGGTCTGCGCTTACGGCCAGGCTGTGCTCGGCGCCCGCGGCGATCGCTGCCAGGCGGGTGCCTGCAACTCGCCAACCGTCTGGCTCAGCTGGAGCGAGTGCCTGATGAGGAGGGCTGGGTCTGGCATAGGGCGTGCGGCGGCAGTGCGGCGCAGCATCAACAACGGGCTCATGCCCATGGTGCGATTATCAGCAGTGGGAGTTGCCAAGATTCTGCATGTTGCAGGTTGAGAGCAGAAAGGGTTCCAACGGCCGATGCATGATGTGTTTGCGGTTTGCACCCTGTTGGGAAGCTTGCCGCAAGAAAGGGGCAACCTGCCAGGGGCGAAACCCTCAGTGGCGTCCGCTCGTCCGACTTGCTCCTGCCTCCGATCCCCAACTGCCCTGCAGGCACGAGAAGGGCTCTGGGATACCGCTCGGCAGCAGCATCCAGCAGGTCTGCACGACACCTGCACCGGACTGGCACGCATGATGTATTGTGGAGCTGAGCCCACCTGCGGCGTTTCGTCCCCATGCCCAGAGTTCCCCTGTACCAGAGGCATGGTTCGTGATCAGCTTGCAATGGTGGACTGTCAGCGTTGAACACCAGCACTTGACGACAGTGAATATCGCAGCCTGCTGTGGTAGGTACCACGAGCTCGCGCAAGAGTTGTCAAGGCTGTGCTGCGAAACGCCGACGAATGCTGTTTGAGAATTCCACCTGCTTCTGTGAGCGCCAAGGTGTGATAGTGCCCGGCTGTCACCGATGTAACGGGATCTGGCAGATCTACCCGCTGCGGCTCCTGTGCGAGCAAGGTCAAGGTGCCTGTCGTTAAAGAGGCTTTGTACAGGCATGGTAGTGCAACGGCATGATCAATGGGACGTCCCATCGGCAGGATAAGTCATGCATGCGCACCGGCACAGACTCTGCCTGTGCGGAGTGGCCCAGCTGCCCGGCATCGTTCAAGCCTGAGGTCCAAACTTCGCCGTCCTCTGCACTGACAATGATTGAGGGATTGGCCTTTGTTCTGTCGAGCAGGCACATTTTGCCACCCGTGCACTGGCCAGGATTTAGGTTGCATGACAAAACAATGTCAACAGCAGTGCGGCGCGAAATGTCAGCAATCATGTGACTGATCGTCTCACCTGTGACGATTGCGGTGTGAGCGCCACCCGCAGCAGCCTGCCTGACGTGCTTTCCGGCCAGAGACGCCACGATCCTTGGCACGAGCTCCGGTGCGTTGGATCCGTGCGCTAGTCTCCCAAAATCTCCGGAACCAAATGTAGCAGCGAATCTTCTCATTCCCTGGTGCGCCATTGCGTTCACTTTGCCGATATTGGAGGCGATGACCCTCGGTCAGAGAGTCCGACTTCCGGGCAGCAGCGTGTGCAGATGCCGCAGATGTGCACTTTCAAGTCTCAAAAACCCACATTCGAGACGCGCACTTGCAAGATCGGTGCAAACACCATTTCCGCACCACTCGACCCGTGTGCTGCTCATTAGTAATGAAGTATAGGGCAGCAGCTTCCGACTTCCTTCAATCCATTCGGCCCTCTTAATTCCCCCCACAGGCCTGCGATTTGCAAGTCCACCAGCTAGGAGAGCGCGGCGTTTGGCCAAACTGATCAAGGTCAGACTCTGCAGGACGTTTTGCAAACAATACCACTCGATTGTGACGTCTGACTCCACCTGCCGAAACAGATTCAAAGTGGCACGCCCCTCAACACGCCACGGCCACGCTGCGATTTGCCTGCGACGCCGGCAATGCTGCTATTCCAGGCACACAGCTCCACCAGTCGCGCAAACAGTAGCCGGCGGCTCGCTGCTTGCTGAAGCTCCAGTGCAGATACGCCCATGCGGACCACTTGCCGCCACACGCAAGCGCCGGCCATCAGAAGATGAAGGACGGTACGATGAGCGCAAAGCGGGGACACTGCGCGGTTGGACATACAGTGAAACGTCAGCAACGTCGCCACGTAGTATCAAAGGCAGGCTGCCAGGCCCTGCAGCCGCCTTGGCTGGCAGAACATGGCTATTACACGGCACGAGGGAAAACGAGTGCGCACCCTGACGTCAAACTCAGCGCCACCGGGGTGCGACACACTGCCCGGCACAAACGCGAAGGTCCCCTCCATGGCGCCCTGCAGCTCGGTCTGGTTGGTGCAGCTGCAGTAGCTGAACTCCGGGCCGCCTGCCGCACACCACGCCTTTCGAGTCGGTGAGGTGTGGCTCTGACAGGAAGAAGCGTGCATCACCAGGAGACAGCAGATCACCAACTGCCAGCATCAAACTCAACTGCCTTCAGTCCAGGAGGCTGGTGTCGAACGCTCAGGTGCTGTGATGCTATGGAGCGCCAAGCAAGGAGCGAGCCATGCACCTCCAGCTGACAATGCGACGCCCTCGCCGTTCCTGCTGGTCGCAACAGCGTCTGCAAGGCCCGGCTTGTGAAATGACAGGCACTGACGGACCTGCTTTCAGGATGGGGTACTGGCCGATGATACCGTCGCCGCGAATCTCGTCCAGCAGCGCGCCGTTCGCGTCGTGAATGCGCCAGTGCCGAGTCCGCAGCTGCGCCGACTTGAGCGGCCGCCGTTCCCCCAGCGCCTTCTGCTCGCTGGTCGACAGCAGCGACAGGCGGATGCTGCGGGCGCAGCGGGCACAGCATGACTAGTGGAGAAGGCAGGGTCTGCACGGACCTGCATGAAACCTGCTCAACTCGCTGGATCCCTGTGCCTCTCTGACAGGCTGACAGGCATCCTGAAACAAGCAGCTGGTCATGATGCAACCGATGTCGTGTCAGCCGCCGCATCCCAGACAATTGTTCCGTGTCCCAGTGACGAGCTAGCACGATGCCGCACCAGTAGGCGAAGAAGTAGCGATTGCGCGGGCTGCCATTGTCGCCTGACAGCTTCGAGTGCTCTGGCACAAACAGCGGTGAGGCGCTCACCCGCACGCCCCTGGTCACCTGCACATCCTATGCCAGTCATACTCTCAGCTTTTTCAGCAACCACAGAAATGCAGGAAGGCGCACATAAACACAAGGCCACGGCCACGGCAACGGCCATGGCCGCGGGGCAGCCATGCATGTGGTCTGCCAGTGTTTCGAAAACAGCCTGCAAGCTGCGTGACTTGTTTGCGGGAGCTGTCGGGCCTGAAACTTGGGCGCGGCTGGTGTTGCACATCGGCATCTCGCGACCAGCTGCGACCGGCCACGGCAGCCAGCCGTCTGAGCGGGGTTCGAATGTCCATCACTGAGCAGGGCGAGGGCCTGCACCGCGTCGGCGGCAGCGGGCCGCGCGAGGTCAAAGATGCTGAGGGCGAGCGTCGGCGGCACGCCCGCATCGCTGATTGGCGCCACCCTGTAGCGCCCGCTGTGCAGCCTTGCGGCATACTCCTCCAGCCAGCGCAGCACCCCGTCGGCTGGGCCTGCATGTATGGGAGTGCCCCACATCAGGCGCTTGGCATTGCCGCAGCTTTAATGCCACAGGCTTCGAAGCAGAACGTGCAAGAGAGCACTGGCGTTGCACATGCATCTGTCCATGCCATATGGTATTGGCATGGAAGGGTGACTGTGAACGCCCAGTGGTCGGGCAGCGTGCATGGCACGGACAATTGGGAGCACGCCGCAAGACTGCACAGGGCGCTCACTGCCGGGGCCGAGCGGCGGGACGGCGTCCAGCTGGCTCCGCTTGTTGGCCAGGCACGCTTTCACGATGCCGCTCTCCACATCCACCATGAGCATCTGCACGGTACAAGTGCTCGGTTTGTCGATACCTTCCACGGGCTACAAGACGGCTTCACGCACGCACAGCAGCCAAGTTTGTCGGGCACGTCAAGCGCTGCGTGGTCTGGTCGCCATAGCAGGACTGTATGCAGTCGACCACACCCATGACCAACTGCGCAATGGCAGGCTGCCGGCTCTTGCTGCCCAGAATTTTGAAAAGCACCGCATAGGAAGAAAACCCCAGGGTGGCAGCTGCATAACATCTGTGGGCCTGCAGCCAGACGATGCAGGCACGTACCTTGTTGAAATTAAAGGAGGCCGCAAACATGACCTGGCGTCGGCCGCCCAGCAGGTTTTCCTGCGCCAGCCGCGTCCACCGTACCATGCGCGCCAGCGGCAGCAGCCTTGTACTCACCACGTGGTCGTAGAAGACAACTGAGCCTGCGGTACAGGGCATGCAGCGCATACAGGTTTAGGATTTGTGCTGGCCTTGGACACGGGGATTAGTGTAACACAATCGCAGGACTTGTGCCATCACGCCGGTCATGCAGACATCTGGCCTGGCTGCTGCGCAAGCACATGGCCTTGTTGGGGGTGGGATGGAAGAATGGCGGTCAAATCAATATTATTCTACATGTTCCCAGTAAAGTGCTCACGTGGTACTGACTTGCTGGAAGACTGAATCAACTGCACTGCAGCATGCAATGATGACACCCGCGAAATGGTTGCATCCAATGGACTGCTAGATCCCAAACAGTCGTGCAGCATGCTGAGGTGCAGTAATGTACTCGACTGAACTCACCCAGGAGGCCGTGCAGCATGCTGGGGTGCAGCGGCGCCTGGTCCTCCTCGTCCAAAACGCGGTCCATGAGCAGCTCCTGGCCATTCACAAAGCGGTACAGCACTCGCAGCGCCGGCGGCAGCGGCACCCCCAGTGCCTCGTCGGCTGCGTCCAGCTCTGCCTCTGTCGCGCCGGGCCTGCGGTCGCGAACGTACGGCGTTGCTGTGTGCTGCCTTCCCGGCCATGCTGGGTAGGCGAGTAGGCGCTCGGAGGTTCGCCGGAAGGCAAAGTTCAGATGCCACGCCTTGTTGTGCCTTGCCGACTTTCAAGGCGGTTCTGGCATGGCGCAGACGGTATGGTAGGCCCTGCACTGGCGTTGCCACAAGCAGACAGACACACCTGAGGGACTCAGCGACCACCGGCAGGTTGCGCTGCAGCCAAGCAAAGATCGCCGCCCACACGCGGCAGGCGCGGGGCGCGAGCGGCCCGTAGCCGGCGTATTCCCGCTGCCATCTGGCGTACGCCTCCCTGCAGTGCGGCCCCATGTAAGTCGGACGACACGCGGCATGATGACAGTGTGATGATGCCCTCTGTGGCTCAGCACTACGGCTGCATGTGGCACCATGCCACGGTGCGCATGTTACAAGCGGCCAGTGGCTTGCAGCACGGAGCTGCGGCGCCATTCGTGCGTGCAGCCGCACCTGAAGGAGTTGTGGATGATGCCATCAGGCCATAGCGGCGCTTCGATGCCCCAGTCGCGACGGCACAGGTCGTGCCACAGCAGCTCGTCCGCCAGCAGGCGTCGCCATCCGCTGCTCACGCACGCCGCCACGCCGCAGTCCTTGGCCGGCAGGTAGCTGACAAGATGCAGACGATCGCTTCACGCTGACCGGCTGCGACATCGATAAGACCGAGCCGAGCATGCGATGCTGCATCCGATCCCCACTTGGACCGTGCCCCAGGTTCTCGCAGCAGGATCAGAGACGTCAGCATGATGGGCTGCTCTCACCTGAAGATATAAGACAGACAGTGCGAAGGGATGCTATTCACGTCGACAGCAGCCATCTTGCCGGCATATATCGGCGAGGACCAGCCGGTAGCCTGAGTGTCTAGACGAACTGCTGCGAATGGGGGAGATTGCTGCAGTCGTCGTTGCTTCGCAACTGGGCGTGGCGCCTCAACAGGAACACGTGCCTAGCAATATCTGGGAGTCGATGGCCCTGTCGCGACACGCAAGCAACGACGCCTAGTAGGGTTTCCGACTGCTTTCCGCTACTGCTGGTCTGTTGGTGATAGGCTGGACACACGTTGCGAACGAATGCCACGCAGACGAATTTTCTTGGTTCCCCGCGGGGATTAGAGGTATAGAGTCATAGAGACGCCATATTACTGGCGTCAATGATCAGACTTGCTGATCAGGGTCCACATCATCGACCCTGAACCAAGCTGAATGCAGCCACAGACACTTGCAATTCGCCTGCATCTGGCCAACACATCGGCGATCCTCCGACCTGTAGCAGCACCTCAACATGGCCATGCGCAAGCTCGCTTCGGACGTGGTGTCGCGGTGTGGCCTGAGCTTCCGGAGCCACCCGGCTCTGCTGCAGTCCGGCTTTGCGCAGGCCGCCCTGCCGCGGCTGTTCGCCACAGGTACGACATTAGAAACGTGTTTGCAGATCAATGTGCCGGTCAGCCTGCACAGGGTCCATGGTACATACGGCTCTCGCCCATCATACCGAAAGTGTTTGCTTCGCAGTCGTCGACGGCCTGAAGTATCAGGACTCGCACGAGTGGGCAAAGGTCGACGGCGACATTGCCACGGTCGGCCTGTCCGACTTTGCGCAGGTGATCATTGCGATGCACCCCATGCATGTCACCACCTGGTGGAGTCTGTATGTGTCCACTGAATGCACCGCAATGATCCTTTGCTCTGACGTGCCTGCTGCCGATCTTGCTGACATAGTCAGAGCTCGGCGACATCGTGTACGTTGAGCTGCCGGAGGTCGGGTCCGAGGTGAAGCAGGCTGAGCAATTTGGCGTCGTCGAGTCTGTGAAGGTAAGTGTGCACCATAAGCGCCTGCTCCTAGAGTGCTGCCAGCAATGCCAGCGCATGCCTGCACCCTTCATTCCGCAGATTTGGCAACGCTCAGCATGCAGGTCCCAGCACCAGGTCAGCGGGCGCATGATGAAAGCAATTGACTGCCGACACTGCGCAGGCCGCCAGCGATGTAAACTCACCAATCAGCGGCGAGGTGACAGAGGTCAACTCCGCGCTGGTGGACGACCCGTCCCAGGTGAGCAGCGTGTCGCTGCTGTGTGTAGCAGTCCACCGCTCATGACAGTGTCATGAGAACACAGTGGCATGTTTGTACAAGAGAAGCGCTCGCGTCTCTGCCCCAAGAAGCTGCTCGATGTATGGCCTTGCTGACATGTCCTCGCACGGATGCACGCTCTGAGTGCGTCGCTCACTCCCCTGCAGGTCAACAGCAAGCCCTTCGACTCGTGGCTCATGAAGGTGTGGAAGGCAGGAATCTGTATTGCGCATGGTATGCTTCTGTCATGGACAATGTGTGATCCCAGCTTGCGGTAGCAATGTCGTCACCTTGGCCATGAAATTGCTTCCCCGTCTGCGGCGCTCCAGGTCAAGCTGTCCGACAACTCGGAGCTGGACAACCTCTTGGATGCCAAGGCATACGAGAAGATGTGCGAGGAGGGCGGCGGCGACCATTGAGAGGTGCATGCAGCTTTTTCTATGAGTGGGTCGCACGCCTGGTTGCTGGAGGGTGCCTTTGCATGCAAGACACACAGCTGACCGGCTGTTGCTAGGCGCGGTGCTGTGAAGGCGGCAGCAGCCAACACTGCAACTGCAGGAGTCCTGCCCAGCCCTGGCTTTGTTGTGCCTCGCCTTTCACATGTCTATACAGCCTGCTTGATGCTGTGACACGTCCACAGATGTGTGCAGGCGCGGAGCAGCAGTGCAGTACTCGGTAAGACCTGCTGAATTGGTGTAAATGATGCCGCACGCAGGTAGCCAACACACCCCAGCAGCATGCGCAGCAGTTCTGCCGTCCAGAAGCTCTGTCAGGACACCGAGACATGCACTTGACTGAGCCAGCAGGCTGCCGGACGAGCTAGGTGCCCGCTGTGTGGAGTGACACTTACCTGTACTTGGCTGATTGCGCCGCTCCTGTGAACTTCAATGAATTTTGCCGGTTCCGGACAAGCGACTGCTAGATCATTGTTTGCAAATGGCATTCACCGACGAAAGATCATTGAGCAATGACAAAACGTAGCGGACTACGGAGCGCCTTATCGGTGGGCTGAGTAGGTAATCGCTGCTGTAGTGCTGAATCACCCCTTTCTCACAGCAGCAGCTCACTCCGGCCTCAGTACGGTGATTTCGGGAATCCGCGTGCATGATGATGGACTGTACGCGTCCACGTCGCTCGGCAATCTGGCCCCATTGCGCAGTCCTGTCATCCTGGTCATCAGGGTGTCAGCATGCTACACCAAAGTTCCCCAGGGCTCTTTCATCTCTGTCGTGCGGCCTCCTGTGTTTTGTTCATCGGTGTGAGGAATCAGCGACGCCGCTCGAGCGCATCCCACCCAAAACCCGGCGCTTTGCTATATCTTCCTCAGACAGGGACCGTGTTAATGAGGCAATAGCGGATCCGTGTCCGCCAAACCTATCATTGGCGGCATGCCTCGTCGCTGACAAGTGTTCGTGTACGGGAGACTCAGCCGAGGTTTGCGACAGAATGTGACAGAAACGCTTCCCCCTGCTGACAGTATGCCGGGCTGTGCTGCGGCTGCACCGGATGGTCCGTGGAACGAGGGCAAAAGTGAAGGCCCCTGCAGCCCTGCCGGCCCGAGCCCTCCTCACATGGACTCAACGAGGAGGTTTTGTCAGTATTGCTGCACTCAGCCTCAGCGTCTTCGCAGGAAGCTTTGAATGTGTGCTGCATCGGAGCGGTTGGAGTTCTGTGATCGAGCAATGTGGTTGACAAGACTCGAACATGTGCACCTGCAATACACACCTCTGCCAGCAGGCCTTCGTTCTTCACTTGGTTGCACTCATTATTATATGTCGAAGCTGAGGACAGATGACTGCAACGAACGACCAGATGCATGATACCTGGCAGCATTCTTGGCTTGCAGGAGCATGGCTCATGGCAGCGCCTCCATGATCCTGCACTGGGACGACTGGCGGCCAGCAATCAAGCCTCGCCCCAGGCACAACTGTGCAGCAGGCAGCAGCCCAGCAGCCAGCCGCGCTGCTCCCACAGCATCCGCCGACGACGATGCCTTCACACCTGAGAGCTGCCACAACCTCAGCCACAGCCTCGACTACTGTGCCGCGGCGCCGAAGCTGCTGTGCTCCTCTCCGCCTGCGCTGCTGCCTGCCTCAGCTGCCCTGCTGTCTGCCTCCCCTCAGGCAGTGCAGCCCAGTAGCGGAGCCGCCTCCCCGCAGGCTGGCAACCCGGCAGTTACCTTGAATGCCTGCCAGCCAGCCGTCGCCATCACGGGCTTTGGCGGAGGGGATGCGCCCAGGCCGCCTGAGATGCTGAGTGGCAGCTTGGAGACGGAGCAGATGCTCATGCGCTCGTTCTCGGTGCCGGACATGGCGCGGTTTGAGGCGCCCGGCCAGGGAGGCAGCCTCGGCGGGAGCAGCCTGCACTCGCAGCACTCGCCCGCCAACCCTGCTGCCGCAGCAGGCGGCTCGCAGGACAGCAGCGGCACGCCGCTCGTCGGTCGCGGCGCAGTGCGCTCGCTGTCGATCAACGATGTGGGCGCTGCGCGCAAGACGCCAGGTGTGCCCTGCTGCATAGAACCTCCAGACAGTCTTTCGAGCGTTTTTCTGGTACTGGTGTCAGAACCCATGCTTGCGAATCTGCTCCTGCGCCATGCACAAGTGACATGTAAGCAGACGTGCATGCATGCCCCGGGGGGGAGGGCGGGTCCACAGCGCACAGCCTTGACACACCTGCCAGACCTTACTGGTGGAACTTGTCTGTGTGCGAGCCTTCGGGGACATCTGCTGCAGCTTCTCGACGGAACTGATTCGCTTCGAGTCTCCAGGCGACATAGACCCGCTGGACGAGGTGGCCCAGCAGCATGCGCGGCACTTGACGCCGGCGCACCTGCGCAAGGGCAAGGGCGGGCGGCAGCCGGCGGTGGACCCGCGACGCGACCCGGGCGTGCACCCGGCCAAGGCCAAGCGCATCCTGGCCAACCGGCTGTCCGCCGCCCGCTCCAAGATGAAGGCGAAGTTCCAGGCTGAGGTGTGCCTGCTGCTTGCCTGGCGATGCTCTTTTGGGGCAGGCTGCACATGTTTTGACATGTGTGCATGCATGCAGCCAGGACACGTGTTGGCCAACGTGATGCTAGCCAAAGTGATCTCACCCGGGTTCTCGATTTGCCGTACAGCTGCCACACATGCCCTACAATTGCCACACATGTCACCAGAACTGAATTGCCTTCATCTCCGAACGAGAGCCGTACCAGCGCAAAGCCACGAGCTCCCACGCATTCTGATTCGTTGGCACGTGTAGCAAGAGCCAGCCACAAGCTCCGAATCATACCCAAGCTGATCCACCGGTGTGAGGCGCCTGGCAGCAGGTGCTGCGTGCGCGTGAGCAGGCGCTGGAGCAGCAGCGGCGGGGCATCAGGACGGAGCTGCAGGGCCTGGCTGCGTCCTTCCACCGCGCCACCCTCGACAACGCCGCATTGCACCAGCAGCTCAAGGCGTGCACGCGCACTTCAGCCCAGGCGGCTCCTGGCATGTCCTGTTGTGGGCGTCCGAAAGGGTTGTCAAGCAAGTGCAGCCAGATACATGTGTCTGCAGCCTGCAGCAGCGCTCGTGCGGTGCGGGTCAGCAGCTGAGAACCGACGCCCGACATTGCGTCAGGGCACTTGTGATTGTGGCCGCACGTACAAGACACCAGCCCCAGACCTCTACGAGGCTGCAGCAGCACGGACCATGGTACCCAATAGCCTCTGAACATACGTGCCACGCAGGCGCTGCAGCGGCACCGACAGCTTCAAGACATCCTGCACGACCGCCTGTGCGAGCAGCGCGACATCTTGGTGAAGCCGTGCGTCACGCACCCAAGCGCCTCACCGCCGGCGCTATTTCCGGCGGCGCCTCTGCCGCTTTTCGGCGGCCCCACCTCCAGCAGTCCCGCCCAGCCGCTAGGCGCCCCGCCGCAGCGCCTGCTGCAGTCATATTCGCCATGGTACCTGCAGAGTCCTGATGCATTATTACCACTGCTACCGCTGCCGCCGCCGCCGCTGCCGCAGCAGCAGGCGGCCACCGGCATGATGCCTGACGGGTCTGTCCCCATGCCAACTGGCCGTAACGACGGCGACGCTGCGGCGCAAGGACCGTCGCTTCCAGCCCTGCCTCAGTCTTCCCGCGGCCGTACAGCTGAGCACCTGCCCGGCTCCCAGCCGCCAGGCTACCCGCCTCTGCTGGGTGGCTGCCACGACTTGATCATGCACCAGCAGGCGCCGCCGCAGCCGCAGGGCGGTGCGGGCCAGCAGGCTGGGCTCCGCGGCCCTGTGGGCGGCTCCGTCGGCGGCCATGGCAGCAGCTTTGCCGCGTTTACGGGCCACCACCGCCCGCAGCCACAGAGCCCGGACGCTGCTCAGGCTGGCAGCGGCGGCAGCAAAGGCGGCGGAGGCGGCGGTGGAGGCGGAGGCGGAGGCAGCAGCGCCGGCAGCGACGGCACCATGCCCCTGATGGACTGCGCTGCTGCCTTCATGGAGCAGGTGAGCTTTTGAGACCCCTCACCGATCCTGTCATGCCCCACCAATGACGCTGCACTTTGACGCGCACCTTGCTGGAAAAGGAGTGCAGGGCCCTGCGGAGGATTGCGCTTGGTGCCCGCAATCAAGCCACAGATTTTCTTTTGTTTGCAGGACGAATACGATGCCAGCGCCGACTCTGAGCTGGCGGCGCCTTGCCCATTCTAGCGGCAAGCAGCCACAACCATTCTCTGCAACATAGCAATCCCGGTGCGACATCTGGGGCTGGAGAGGGCATACATCATGAGGAACGGGCGCTATTCATATTGCTTCTCAGGCACGATAAGTAGCCAATTAGGCCAGCGCCCTGCTGCATCACTCAGGTGATAAGGCCTGTGTTTAGGATCGGGGTCTGGGCGGCGGGTCTGAAAGTGCAAAGGTCGCCCTGCGGTTCAAGCCCTGGCTCTCCATGCTGATTGGCGCGCAGCAATAATCAGTACTTGGGGGATCTGGTGTACTGGTCCAGCCAGTCTTTCTTCGGGGATTGATGTGAGATGTGAGATGTCTTGGTTGCTACCTGGTTATGTATATGCATCTGCATACTTTCGGATTATTGGTCTGTACAGCCCAGCTGGGTGCGGCAAATAGTGCCGCCGTAAAGGGCAAGTTGCAGCACAGATAGAGTGTGCTGCTTTCGGTTCTGTACGCATCGAATCTGAGCATCAGTGGCGTCAAGGTTGATGTGAGGGGCAACATTCACCATTGCCACGCTAGTGCATGAGGACATTGAAAGCCTCGCCAGTATCTGCTGGTGCTGTTCATGCATGAATGCAAGCAGCCAATTTTTTCGTTATTGGTAGAAAAAAAGTTCCTAGTGTTGATTCGTAGTGTTGTACATTGCGAACCACTTAGCAATTGCGAAGCGTTTGCGGAAGGATGAATTGATGCTAACGTTGAATTGATGCTAACGTTGGCGACGTGCATGCTCTGTGTAAACTTCTCGAGGGTGACAACTTCTTATTTCAAGGTGTTGCTGATAATACTCATCCCTAACATACCTTTATCATAGTTGCTGCTACTAGAGCAGCGCCGCATGGAGTCTCTGCCCGACCGCGCGTCTCGGATGTGACCTGTTTCATTTTCCGAAGGAACTTCTTAGATGTGCTACTCGGAGCCAATGCTTCGCTTTCAGCGCAACCTTTCCTTCCCGTCCATCGCACAATGCGACGTGACGCGATGCCGTGCACAGGAGTGGTATTCTAGCTGACTTTGTGCTCCCTCGAGCCCAACTGCCCCTGAGGAAGCAGCGCCAGCAGGCTCGTTTGTGGCGATTGCCCGTCAGCCTGATTGCAGATACTCGAGAAGCTCCGTCACAGACACACGCTCAGGCTCGGCCCGGGGCAGGCTGCGGAGCACGCAGGGCGATGGCTTGGTGCCTGATGAACGTCTGGTTGGTGGCACGCAGCGCAGCGTCAAAGCCCTCAAAGTCAATCAGGTCGTCGCTGCTGCCGGGGACCGCCAGCAGTGTCTGCTGGAGTGGATCCAGGCCTGCAGCAGTCAGGATTCAGGAATCGGAATGAGCTAATCTTCAAGGCTGCACTTGCGCACGCCTACTTCGCCATGCAGCAGGCCCCAAGCTTTGGCAATGAGCACAGAAGTGCTCAAGACTCAGGACTGCAGTCCTTGAGATCTATAAGATGCGCACCATGCTTATGGACGGCAGCCAGCGCCGCGCGAGCATATGCTTGAGGGAAGTGGTGCCTGTTGTTCTCCATGAACTGCGCGCCGCCACGACAGTCGCGGATCAGCCCATCGCTTTGTTGCTGATGCTTCGTCAGTGCAGCCAAGACGCAGCATCCATAGCAAAGGTGGTGCAGCTGATGACATGTGGTCTTGACATGCCAGTAGCTCAAATGTTGCTGCACTCGCCTCATGCCAACAGGATGTCGCATCAGAGGCTGGCCGCACTGCGGATCACGTGAAACGTGAACTCGTCGGCGTTGAGCAGCTCGAATTGGCGCTGGTGGATGGTCAAGATGGCGCCGACTGCCAGGTCACGCTCTGTGTAGTAACGGCCGCACGCATCCTCAATGCCGGCACTGGCTGTGCTACCAGCCGCAGGCTGGCACACCTGCACAGGAGGGGCCCTCAGGATTGCAGAAACCCAGGAAACGGCGCTGTATGGTGCAGGATGAAGTGTCAGGCATGGCATGACTTGACGGTGCCGACAGTATCTGCAGGCGAAGCAATGCCGTTGGTGGGCCTTGAGCCATCTGCTGCCAAATAGGAGGGTCACAGCCATTCTGAACAGTTAGTTAGCAGGCTACTGACGCAGCATTCACCTTCATCCTCTCCAGATATTTTCCTCCAGAGATGCCGGACTTTTGCTGCGGCGGCTCGAAGATGGCAAGCGTGTCATCGCCGCAAAAGTGCGACAATACGAACTTACGGTCCCTGCTTGCCGCACAGACATCGCAGGTTCAGAACATGCATCTGCCGAAACTGCACAATGCGCATCCAAATCGATCCAACTCGGATGCAGCTGTGCAATTGAAGCTCAGCAGCAGCGACGGTGTCTCATGAAACTACCACCCGAAGCGGAGCACGATGCGGTGCTTCTGCATGAGGTTGTAGAAGTTCTTCCTGCACATGCACGGTACTGTGGCTCGGCCCAACAGCCGCAGCCCATTTTGACGGCAAGCAATACATGGAGTTGGAAACTTGTCTGATCCCCTGTTGTCACGTCAGCATCCGGTGTACTTGCTGAGATCCCTGCACCGCAGGTGGGGAGGGCGCACTTGGGCTGCTGGGCAGCAAGCTGATGCAATTCTGGGCGCTGTCCTCGAAGGAGCCGAAGCCGCTGTAACGCGGCAGCGTGCGGCTGGGCACCGGCGCCGCCGCCGGCGCAGCGATCTCGATCGCCTCCATTTCCTCTGCGGCGACGCCCAGGCGCTCCTGTTGCAGCACTCACATGGCTGATCAGTACCGGTATGCTGGTCGTTTGACAATATCCACACAGAACGTCTGTAATTTATTGCGTTGCTATAGGCCGGTCCCCTAGCGCTGCACACACAGGCAAATGAAGGACGGCGCCGCCGCCGCCGCCCTCCTGACAGCTCGGCAGACCTGTTGCGTTACGTCCTTTGCGGATCTTTGCTGACCCCTTCCTGGCCCGTGGCTCGAAGGGGCCGTCAGTGCGCCGGTGCGCATTTGCCGCAGTGGTCCGGAGCGAGCCCCTCACCTGGTAGTACTGGCGCGTGAAGGCATCGCAGTCGTGCAGGAAGAAGCTGCCGCCGTGGATCTCGATGGTGGCGCCCAGGCGCAGGTCAGAAGGCCTGTAAAAGTCAGCGCCTATGTCGTGGCCCGCGGGCCTCATGCCCACGCTCGAGTGTGCCTGCAGCTCCAGGTGCCTACGTTGGTCGTTGCACGCAGTCATGCGGCGCAGCAGCCACGGGGGCGCATGTCAGGACGTCGTCAAGGTGCACAGCTGCGGGACCAGTCGCCATGGGGCGAACTTCTGTGAAATCACCCAGCAAAGTCGCGGGAAGCGTAGCCGAATGCACCTAGTAACAACAACAGCAACCAGAAAACCAGCATGCTGCAGCTCAGGGACTGCGCTGCATGCCAACCTTGAGTCGGTGGCATGATCATGGCGACAGCCGGCAGAGTGCGCATCGGTGGTGGCTCGCCGTGAGGTTCAGCCAGCACCTTGGGCAGCCTGGCGCGGCGCAGGAACACAGGGAATGCAGCGTGCCCCGAATTGGCCTCGTGCACCTCCAGCACCTCTACAGTGTCGTCCTCCAGGAGGAAATGCAGCCGGTACGGCCGCCGGTCGCCCTGCAGCGAGCCGCGGTCGTCCCACATGCAGTAGAACCGCAGCACCTGCAGCGCAACTGAGTTCGGGGCACATGAAAGAGCCGCCGGAAGCCACAGGCGCGAACGCCGCAGGATGCGCTGCACGCTGCCTGTGTGCGCCATATCCTGACCGAGTGTCTTGTCTACTTGCCGTAAACATACCCAAAGGGCAAGCGCTAGCCAAAGTGCAGCTTGCACACGTTGCAGTATTGATGCCCTATAGTTGACTCGTAGCCGACCTTGCGAGAGTTTTTGAGGTACTGTGCAAGCCGGCTGCCGCGCTCATGCGGCAAGGCCCGCAACATGCTGGAGGTGAAGCTTTCGAGGGGCCGCCTCCACCTGCAGGCATGCACGCTTCAGCCTGCTGCTGCTCGGCTTCCCTGATGCGCCAGTCTGAACCACATGGCTCCCCAAAGGCGCCATGGGTCAGGATCTGTTCATGCCGGCGTGCATGCCTCCCTTCTAAGAGCAGTGCATCGGATGTGGCTGCTAGCACATCAGGTCAGCAGCCTGAGCTGAGACTCTCAGCCATAGCTCTCTATCATGGCAGCTAACGTTCACCTGCGGTGGGCTGCAGTGGCTTACTCGCTGCGGCTGCAGCGCCGCGATCCGGCGTCCAAATGCAGCGAGGTAGTGCTCAAGCGGGTCCGCGGGATACGGCAGCCTGCAGTGGCATGGAAGGAGGTCCAAGTCCACAGAAAGATGCAGCAGCCTGAACCGATTTTGCAAGCCAACAGGACTCTGTTGCAGGTTATGCATGATGTGACACGAGCCGGGTGCATTTCCAGCCTGAGGCACCGACCTGCTGGTAGTCCTGTCATTCAAATCTGAATTACTGCAGTGCGAAAATCAGCCCTTACCTTTCTGCCAGCTGCAACCCAGAAGTCGCCGCCATGTGCTCGCGGGTGAAGCTGTCGGCATCGATGATGTGGAACGTGCGCGAGTACAGGGTGAAAGCGCCTCCCACAAGGAAGTCCGATGGCGCAAAATAGTCTGTGGTATTCTTTCTGGGCCGGTGCCGCTTGATTAGCATGCCCTGTGTCGCCCCAATTGCTGCAGTCACTTCGGATGTGCATGGCGGTTCTAGTGTGTGCAGTTGTGCGGAAGTTGCAGAGCAATGGGAATGTGCAACACGTCCACAACATCATATGCCCTGCGATTTGTGGCTTCAACATATCACTGCAAGTGCCGCGCAGTACAGGGGCGCCAGAGGCACATGGGCAATCCGACCTGCAGCAGGCCGCTGTTATCCTGCCTCGGCTTACAGATGTCGATGGTGTCGTCCTCCAGATAGTAATGAATGTGAATGTGGCGCACCCGCCGGTCCTCCTCCCCAGCACCGTCCGTCACCTGCTCTATGATGTAGCCAAACCACCGCAGCACCTGCGGCTAACCCTGGATGCTCTAAGTTCTGAGATCATATCCATGATGCATTGCACTCGCAGTGCTGCGTGCGGGTTTTCGCTGTGCATCAGACGGCCGCACAAGCTAAGCAGTTGGCACGCTGCTCTTCAGCACTGACCAAGTCACCTTGCGATCGTTCTCCGCCCACTGTGGCAGGTGATTCGAAGGCACGAACGGCTGGGCGTCCGTGTCTGGCGGCTCCACGATCTCAGCTGAGCTATGATGCGTTAAGGCAGGCGCTGCCGCCCCTCCAGCAACTGGCGCCGCTGGAGATGTCACGACTGCATAGCCCCTCAATTTCGGTTCTATTACTTATGAGCATCGAGCGTGTGACTAGTGACCTCACCCTCATCGACAGGCAGGCCGGGCAGGCTGCAGACCTCACCTGTGAAATGTTAAGCCTTGCTTCTTGTGGAAGGCCCGATCAGAGTCAGGAACCTGCGCATACAATAAATCGTCTTTTAACCGATGATTTTCAGTCCGGCGTTGTACTTGAACGGGCATCGCCCTGCGCACGACCAACATGTACCTGGTGCACTCGATAGCCGGGCAAATTCGGCAGCGTCACGGCCTCTGATATCGGGTGAAAGCTCACAAATTAAATCTGCAGCGCTTCTGGGTGTGCCAGCCCAGCAGACCTTGGTCAAGCCCCTGGCTGAGCTTCCGGCAGTCTGGGGCGCGCGATGCCAGGTTCCCGCGAAGGTCTTCATGTGCGTCTCCAAAGAACTTGGTGAAGGCAGATTTTTGGCTGGTGCAGCCGATTGTGCAGACGAGCTGAACCGGATAAATACTGGCGTCACATTGTAGAGAGCTGTCTGAGGCAACCTGAGGCCACACACCGTCGAAGCAGTGTTTGACTGGCGCAACGACCTGGGGTGATTCGCGCTGTAACTGCATCATGTCGGGCAGGCAGATGCTATTTAGGCATCTGAGCACGCTGTCGGGGCGCATCGTTGCAGTACAGCCGACTACAACTACATTCGGCGCTTCCGCCCTCGTCCAGCAGGTGGGCACAGATCACTCGACTGCTCTGATCTGTTTCAGCTCCACCACAGCCCATGCGGTCGTCAGCGTGAGATGCACACTAGCTGTTGAGCATGACATACCCAAGAGTCTCGCATAGCACCCTGTGCGCTCTTATACTTTCGTCATACATAGGGCTGCCTGCCATGCACCTCCTTGCATGATCAGATACTGAAAAACAAGGTCCCTGTGCCTCCGCAGTGTCAACCGCAGCCGCAGCAGCAGCTCTGGAAGCTAGGCGTAGGTCTCATGGCAGCGGCAGCGGCCACGGCGACCGCGCCATCGCCGGCAGCGCACTGTGCGGGCGGCACTGATGCGACGACAAAGCTGCCGGTGCGTCGCTTGCCATAGTTCTCACGTCCCTCGTCGCCACCCTGCTGTAGCATTGTCTTGTCTGGTAGGAACCGCATGGTTCCCGCAGCAGCAAGCACGCAGTCTTGCCCAAGGCGATGTGCAACTTGCGTGCAGGACCTCACAGCGGGCGGCATCTCGCTGCGGGGTTCCAGCACGCCGGCGAAGAGGCAGCGCGACATCGTCTTTGTGCTGGGCGGGCCGGGTTCCGGCAAAGGCACTCAGGTGCCTCTTCTCTTGAATTGGCGTCGAGTTGACATCAATCAAGAGGCCCAGATTCTGCACATCAGCACTGCACTGGGACTAGGGCCATGGCTGAGGCTCTGCGGGTGAAGCAGCTGCACGGCAGCCACACTTTCCCTCACATGTGTCCGCAGCAGCAGCAGCAGCAGCAGCTGGGCCGCAACTGCACGGCCTGCTGCCGGGCGACGGGCCGTTTGACGATTGGCTGGTGGCTGCCTGCGCAGTGCGCCAAGCTGGTGCAGGAGTTTGGCGTTGTGCACCTCAGCGCTGGCGACCTGCTGCGGGCACACATGAAGAGCGGCAGCCCCGACGGCAACATGGTCGCCGAGATGATCAAGGAGGGCAAAATCGTGCCCTCGCATGTGCGTCCCACAAACTTGACCGCCACAGTCGGAGGGCGCAGCCGTGTCTCTGGCGGCTGAAGCATGCTGGCTGCTGCGCTTTGTGGGATGCTGCAGCGAAGGGAAGGGTCAGGGAGAGCCACGCAAGCTGCTTGTTGTAACGGGCACTCAGGTCGTGTCTCCGATAAGCACAGGTGACTAATGGCCTGCTGGAGGACGCGATGAATAAGAGCGGCAAGGACAAGTTTCTGATCGATGGTTTCCCCCGGAATGACGAGAACCGCGCTGCCTTCGAGGTGTGCCCAGTCAGCCAGCTGCATGTCCACCATGCGAGGACGTCACGGTTTACAAGACCTGCATGCCTTGCATTGTGCAGAGAGCGAGAGATCACCATTGCCAGAGGAATGCTGACCTGCCTCGTGTGTGACAATGAAGTAGGGTTGTTGGCTTTGCAGGCGGACACAGGGGAGGAGCCGGCATTCGTGCTGTACTTTGCCTGCCCGGAAGAAGTCATGGAGAGGCGGTTACTGGGCCGCAACGAGGGCCGCACCGACGACAATATCGAGACAATCCGGAAGCGCTTCCAGGTGCGGGTAGCCAACGTTGCAGATTGGCAGTGCACGTGGGCTCTTGTGCATGTCCCTGCCATCCAGGGGGTGTGTCGTGGCCAGATACATACTGGAGGCGTCTTGTTGACAGAAAGCCTCAAGGCACCGTGTGAGTAATTCACATAACCCACCACATATTTTGACTACCCTCTGCATTGCACAGACATTTTTGGACTCCAGCCTGCCGGTTATCGAGCACTACCGTGGCAAGGGCAAGGTGCGGGAGATCCATGCAGACCGGTCCGCAGACGACATCTACCAAGAAGTCCGCAAGCTGTTCGTGGACCTCTGATCGCATCAGTTCTTGGACGTTTATGATGTATCGGGGATATCTAGTTGTCTGCGTTGCAACTTTACATTCGTTGGCCTTGGACTCGCTCACTAGACCGTTTTCCGAGTTGGAGCTCAATCAGGTATCCAGATTGCTTCTAGACAGAGGCACACATCATTGTCGACCGAGCACTGACAAGCCAACGGAGAGTCACCTCTGGCACAAGAGCAATTGCATTCGAAGGACACGGCCGCCAGCGATCAGACAGCACATGCAGCAACTCCCACTGCCCATGGCAGGCCCCAGACCACCATTGTGCAGAGCCATGCATGCTGAGCTTGCCGGGCACTGAGCGCATGCAGCTGCTGCCTAGAGCGGCCGAGCATCTCGCGCCCAGTGGCACTGGAGCGCCGCCGCCGTCAGCCCATGTCAGCGTACTGGAATGCGCCCGACTGCTCGTGCCGCAGCATGTCCAGCGCCACCTCGCAGCTGTGCGCCACGATGGGGTCTTCGTCGGCACAGTGCGCCTCCAGCAGCCGCAGGCACTCGGGGCTGGCGATGCTGCCGAGCGCCTCGGCCGCCTCGTGGCGCACCATCGCCGCCTCCCCCCGGTCCTGCAGCACCCGCCTGCGGGGGCCATGCCAGGGGGAGCGCATTGGCAGCGGCTCGCCTCACAGATAGGTGTCGACACCCGGTCAATGTCCCTGCCCTGGGTTGGACGCGGCCGGCGCTACATGCACGTGCACTTGCATGGGGCCGCGCAACAATGGCCAGGGGTGTCATCCCTTGCAGAAGGGTGAGGCTGCACCGGATGCGTCGGCCGCGGTTCCAAGTTGCAGCATCGCGTCTCACCTCAGAACGTCCACAGCGGACGGGTCTTGCATCTGACCTAGCACGTAGGCAACTTCGTGCTTGAGCAGCGCCGAGCGCGCCCCAAAGGACGCCCCCAGAGCCGAGACCGCGCCTGCGCCGCCACGGTTGCGCAGCGCAAACATCGCGGAGTAGCGCGCCGGCAGCGCTGCGTTCTCGTCCAGCAGCGTCGCCCGCAGCTGCACGGATGGAAGGGTTTCCAATGTCGTCTTCGAGCGAGCCAGGAGCTTGGGGACTGCGAGACTGCCCTTGGCCATTGAGCTGCACAAAAGCAACATTGCCGGCTGGAAGTGTGTTGACGCCCAACTGCGCCCATTCTGACCCATCCTCCCTGATCCTCTTTCTGTGGTCAACAACTGAACAACACGTCTTGCAGGCTCGTGCCCACCTCCTGCATCGGCGTGTCTGCGGGTGCTGCCTGCATCGGGTCGACCGACAGGTATGGCGACGGGCCCTCGTTCGGAGCCTCGGCCGACCCTGCGCGCTCGCGCTCTATCCGCTGCAGCGCCAGCTGACACGTCTCTGCGACCTGTGCATCGAGTAAATCGGTACGAGTATCTGTGCAGGGCGCCGCTGAACATCTTGTGTGGATGGGTCCGGCGCCAGGTTACCACAGTGCCGGCTCAGGTTGACTTGGGAGCGGCGCACCATTCATCCTCCAACAGGCAAGTGTTTCAATGTGAGTGAGGTCTGCAGGCGTGAGGGTGCTAACCTCCAGCACGTCGTCATCTTCGAACTGCCGCAGCGTGCACTGGCACTTGTCGTTGCCGATGGCGCCCAGGGCCTCTGCAGCCTCATGGCGCACCCTGCACGCGCACAAACGACGAGTGAGCAGATGATCATTCATGACACAGAAGGACCCACGAGACAATGGCCACTTGGAGCGACACTTCATTGCCGACGCGCAGACGTGATGACATGTTTGAACAACACGGAGCGGTTTGAGCGCACATGGCGTGCTCCTCGAGGTCCTGCAGGATGGCAGTGAGGGTGCAGATGGACGCCGGCTCCTGCCGCTGGCCCAGGCAGTACGCGATCTCGTGGCGCAACAGCGCGGACGGATCGTTCAGACCTGCAGTAATGCCCCGCGCGGTCAGCACCCAATGAGCAGCATGCGTGTCGCCAACGTCCGCACGTCCTGCCCACCGAAGCTCCAGAAACCGTCTCACCTGCGGCTAGTACTGCTCTGGCTTGCTCCCCTGGCAGGTTTCGCAGCGAGAACAGCACGCGGTATTTCAATGGCAGCGAGGCACTGGAGTCCAGCAACTTGCTCGACAGTGCATCAATGACGGTGTCGTTCGGTGGTGCATGTGCCGCGGCGACCATCCTTACACTGTCTGTGGCTTGTGCTGATTGCAAGCAAGTTTTACGTGCATGCAACGCGCCGCAGTCTTGGTGTCGCACGCAACATCCACGTGGCCCTTCAGCCGTTTCCACTCCCCGTTTGATCCGCAGCAAGCAAAGCACAGAAGCAATCACAGTTTAGCATCCGATTGATATCCACTCTCGGACCCCCTTTGCTTCCGCAGTCGCCGTGGATGTTCTTGCCAAATTGCCAAAGTGCACCCTGGTCCGAACCCTGTCACGTCACGCCTCTGCACCACAGCGAGATCTGGCAGAGCTGCCTTCTCGTTGAAGATCTGGCATGCCGCCGCAGCAATCAGTAGGCGGTGCGCCAATGTCGCCGTGCGACGTGAAGGCGCTCCAGGAATGCCTACAGCGCACCAACGGCGACATGCAGAAGGTGCGCCTGCCGCATGCGTCGCCAATGGGGCTAATGTGCTGCCGGCTGCATCACACAGCGGATCATCCCAATTTAAATGCTCGCCCAGTTGATGATGGCGCCGTCTGCTGCTGCAGTGCCGCAAGGAGATCGACGCCTTCCAGAGCGCCTGCAGCGCAGCAAAGTGAGCCCGTTATACACTCACGCTGCACAGCAATCGATGCAATCTCTTATAAAAATCAATATCTTTGAATGTCAATGCTCAGAGTTCAGAGTCCTGACCCATGTGCCTTGCAGGGCACAGCAGAAGTAAGTCGGATTGGCGGCAGCACCTAGACGGAGCTCAGGAAGCCTGCGGCTGCAGGCACCTGTCCCAGCAAAGATCTCGAAGACCAGCAGCAGCAGCAGCAGCAGTAGCAGCAGCATGGCACAGGCAGCAGCAGCAGCAGCTGTACCGGCACCCGCATCGGACGCCCAACCAGCGCCTCCGACCAGCCCGAGCTGGCTGGACGTTGCGCCCCTGCTGGCGCGCGCCAGCAACGCGATGGCGCCGGGCGAACTGCTGCACGCGGACGGCTTCAGCCTCTTTGAGTCCATCACGGCCGTCGAAATCGGTGAACAGCCGTCAACACAGGGCGGCAGCAGCAGCGCTCCGCCTGCAGCAAGCTCACGCACTGAGAATGTCCTTTTATTTTTTTTGCAATGAAGCGCCCCGCGAGTGGGTGGTAAACCATTTCCGTCCATACTGCCGCCGTTCTCTCGAGCATCCCGCCATCATCCGTCGCCCGCTGCAGGTGACCCGCGCATGGACGCGGGCGCCGACCGCGACTGCCGAACGGCGGCGGAGCTGGTGGCGGCCGGCGCAGCGCCGGAGCGGCTGTCGGATGCTCAGGTCGTGGCGGTCATGGACCGGCTGGCGGGCGCGGAGGCGGCGTGGCACGCCGGCCACTTCCTGCCGCAGTCCGTCTACACCTGCCTGTACATGCTGCTGCCCGGCAGGTGCGGGTGCGGCCCAGCACACGCGGCGCTGCAGGAGAGGCAGTGTGGCTGCAGCGATGGGGTGCCCTGGTGGCGAACGTCCACTGTGCTTGCGTCTGGGTTCCACACGCTGATCCAACGCTGCACCAGCGGACTGGGGACGGCAGGAGGCAGCCTGGTCATGTCCTGCGAAGAACGTAGCTCTTCCCGGACCCCGGTGCAGGGCGCAAGGGATGCTGCCGCTGGCGGCGTTCTGCAAGGCGCTGCGCACCACCTGCAACACCGTGCGGAGCCTCACGCTCGCCAGCAACGTCTGCATGGTGCGCTTCTGGGTTGTTCTCTTAAGCCAGACTGACGGCTGCGCTTGGGAGTTCCACGTGCTGGTGCCGCCAGTGGATGTCCCATGTGAGGGAACGGGCAGCAGAGACACAAACCTCCTCGAGTCGGCCACTCCTCCCTTACGGTTACTGCGGATGCCTGTGTGCGATGATCACATCTAACAAGATCACAAATTACTTTGGATGCGTGTGTTTGGCGCGTCATCAAAGACTTGAAACAGGGCGTGAGTCCACTCCGCCGTCCTGAACCGCCATCCCGAAAGGGGTGAATGGCATCCTGCAGGACGAGGACCTGATGCCGCACGCCTTCGGCCTGGATGTCGACGACCACTTCGCCGAGGTCGGCGGCTGCCCCACACACCTTGCCGCGCTCAGCCTGGCGGAGGACCGCCTGGCTGCCGGCCACTCCAGGGGGGTCTCGGCCAGGCCGGCCTCAGGGGCGCGCGCCAAGCAGCCCGGGGGAGCCGCCGCCGCCAATGGCGGCKGCAMGGCGGCTGCGGCGGCGGCTGCGGATGCGCAGGCGGGCCCTGCGCTGCGGGCGGCGCTGCTGGCGCGGCTGCGCTTCCGGCGCAACCTGCACCAGGTGTCATGTGGAGCGATGCGGTGGCAGCACACGTTCATGCCCCGACAGCTTGGTGCACGCGAAATGGCAGGGAGCATAGGCGTGCAGCTGCGCCTTGAGAAACTTTGGGCTGTGCATGTGTGACCGAGACCACAAACCTCGTACTGGCTGTGTGCCCCTGACGCGGAAAACACGCCCGACTGTGTTCCGCAGGCGCTGGAAAGGCTGCAGAACTTTGCCGCGCCGCCGGACCTGGACTCGGCCGCCAAGCATCTCATCGCGGCGCAGGGCGAGCTGCGGCGGGTGCGCGACTCCGCGGGGCTGGGCTGCCACGACGCCACGGTGGCCGCAGCCTTTGACGCGGGCGTGAACCGGCGGCACATGGCGCCGACGCCGCCGCGCAGCATGCCGGTGCGCGGTCTCGACACGAAGCCAAACCTCTGCACCACGGCCCCTCACCCTTCTCAGCATGCGCATGTGCATGCGAAACCCACTGGTGTGCCGGCACACGCCTGCCGTCTGCGTGCCCGCGGGTGCCGCTGAACACTTTGACAGGCAATAGCAGCATCTCACTGGGTCCAATTTCATTTCGGAGGTGCCGTTGCCGGAGAAGGCGTGGGAGCACTACGAGGGGCTGCTGCAGCGGCTGCTGGCGGTGTGCAAGCTGGCCGGCGTGTCCACCTGGCGCCAGTTGCAGGCCTTCCTGCGCGACTTCGCCACCAAGCAGCCAGGTTTCCACTCGTGTCACATGCTCCACAGCCCCCTTTCATGCTTCTTTGAAATTGCGGCACCGTCGCTGGCTTGTCTGCATGTGAATGCAAGCGCTCAAAGTCCTGTGCTGCGTGGAGGCGAGCGAACCCCGCCGCCAGCGGATTGAGCCCCAGCATCGTAACCCGCAAGCTCATGCGACAGGCCGACTGGGCCTCTTTCGTCTGCGTTGGCCATCACCGAACATGTTTGCGATGACCCTGACAGGCTCCATCGAGCGAGCAGCGCTGCACGTGGTCCTGCGCGGCGGCAAGAAGGCGGCCGGCGGCACCCCACCGCCGGGCTGCCCGCCGTGGGTGCCCCGCCCCGCGCTGCTGGGAGCGGCGTGCGGCCTGCCGCCGGGCGAGGCTCCGTGCCTCGAGGCCAAGACCTTCCTTGAGCAGGCCACCATCGTGGTGCGTGTCACTCACAAGCCGCTCACAAACCGGCCCTGCCCATTGGCCACACCTCTTCCCGAGCCAGCTGCCGCGCGCACCTTGCACAAATATTGGTGTGGCCGCAGGTCTGACGTCCGGTGCGGCAGAGTGCATCGGGGCATAGCCTCAGTGTCGGGCCAGCTGCCTGCCAGCGCCGCGGCTTCTTGCCTACTGCGCAGAGGCGGCTGCGCCTGACTGCACCTGCGCCTGCCCGCCTGCAGGCGCAAAACTGGTGCCAGGCGATGTGCCTGAACCCGGCGCGCACCCGGCGGCGGCTGCGGCGGCTGCTGGAGGACTGGAACAACCTGGGCGGCCACGCCGCCAACGCCGATGCCGCGCCCGAGACGGCCGCGGCGCTGGAGGCTGCCGGCTGGGCGTGGCAGGGCCTCGGCGCCGACGATCCGCAGGTGATTGCGGTTGCCGTTCCGTGCATCCCCGAGGCTGTCGTGACCCCCTGGAAGACTCTTGAGCTGCGGCGCTGGCGATGGAAGATAAGGCATGCTCTGCCTGCCTGCCAACTCCGTTGCGCGTCTGTGGGCCCTGCTTTGTGGTTGCGGCGTGCGGCAAGATCAATACACGGGGGTCCACTCGCAGGGCACGACTGGAGCGTTTTGCCAGCGAACCCCCACCATTGCCGATACCGATGCGATGCGTTGACCCTCTTGGCGCAGGGGCCGCTGGGGACTTGGGTGGAGGTGGAGACGGCGTCGGCAATGCTGCAGCACCTGCTGCTGGGCTGCTCCCAGCAGCTGTACGCGCCCCGTGAATTTTGCAGCCTCTACTGGTGCGGCGGCTCCTGCTGCCTGCCTGCACTGTTTCTGGCGCCGCCAGCTGTGCACACCCCCGCTGTCAGCTCGCCCCACTTTGCTCAACTTGTCACCCATAACAGCTCACGCTGCACACCATCCAAAACCCTTCACGGACCTGCTTTGCTGCCAGCTGGGGGCGCCAAAACTTAACTAACTATATAAGCACCCAACTTGCAAAGTCCACTGTGCCGCCGGTGCGCCATCGGCTCAGCGTCAACTTTTCATCATCGAAGCATGCTCGTGCTCTTCTCGGGAACCCTGTGCTGGTGCAACGCCGTCGCTGTTGCCGCCGCCAGGTACTGCGACTACCTGCACGGCATTGCGCTGGAGGGCAGCCATGCGCTCACCGCCGCGGCGCCGCAGCCGCAGCCGCCGCCGGCCGCCGGCAGGAAGGCCGGCAAGGGCGCCAGCGGCGGCCGCGCCGTCAAGGCGGCACAACGCGCCGCGCAGGAGGCCGCGGAGGAGGCCCTGCAGCGCACCATGGCGGTAGGGCTTCACGGGTTTCTCGGTCAAGGAGGATCGGATCGGGGTCTATCGGAGACCCGATCATATCTGCACTCCTCAGTGACAAGTTGCTACCACTGCAGGGCAGCATGCTGTCTGCTGTTGGTACAGCAAGAAGGGGGAATGCACCCACCCCATGGGTGCGGGCTCAGCGCCGGTGGCATTTCCCTCTGACCGCAGGTGCACTGGCTGGAGGCTGGGCGGGCGGCCTGTCAGGGGCTATTCCGCGCGGCAGCGGGGGCGCACCTCGCGGGCACGCTGCCGGAGCCGCCCGGCACGCTGCCGGGCGCGCCCGCCCAGCGCTTTGACCAGGCAAGTTGCCGCTGCTGTGCTCTCCTTACTGTGGAGGCGGCCACAGAGCCGCTGGGGCTGCAGCGGCGGGCAGCGCGAGCCCGGGTGCAGCGCGGTGGCCGCGTCAGAGGCGCCACGCCTGATGCCACGTCCACGCCACGATAGCAGCAACCATTGCAGCAACGCATGCTCGCACTCGCACGGCACGACACCTAGGGTGCAGCGGTTTCAATGCATCGAGGCGTCATCGAACCCACCGCCGTCCTGCCGCGCAGCGCTTCTCAGCGTTCCAGCGGCTGGTGCGCCCGGAGCCGCTGATGTACCAGCAGTTTGCTGAGGCGATGGACACCTCCAGTGCGCCTCTCACAGCCCCCTAAGCACCCTGATCAAACCGCGTTCGATGTGCGACACGGCCCGCCCGGCTGCACCCGCGTCCAGCTCTTGGTTTCCTGCCCTCAGATCGGTTGCCCCTTGTCACGGGCCCTTGTCGCTCCCCGGACTGCACAACAGGCCCCTGCGTCCAAACTCGAACTTTGGTTTTGAGCCGCGGGTTTGCGCTGCAGACGTGGCTCCGGAGGCGCTGTTCGACCTGGCAGGGGAATGCCTGCTCAAAGCGCGCGCGCACGCGCAGGCACTGGCGGCAGCCGCCTCCTCTCGCCTCACCGCCAGCGAGGTGCGCGCAACCGTCCTTCCAAGCGGTGGTCGGCACACGCTTCCTGCACACTGCCTGGTGGCCTTGCACCTGATCCCCTGCAGATAGGCCACCCTGCCTTCTACTTGTTTCCAGACAACTGGGGTTTCGGTTTGACACTTGGTGTGTCTGATGTAGTCAATTGTTCCTTGGGTGCCTTCCAATGCAGCTGGCGCAGCTAGAGGGCCTGCAGAAGGTGGCGATGCGCAATGCGATGGCGCTGCGGGTGGCGGGCCAGGCGCGACGCGGCGGAGACACCTCCCTGCGCTTGGCCTGGGACTTTGGCCCGCACCCCTGGTACCCCGTCATCTCCGTCAAGCACTGAGCGACCACCATGACCGATGGCGAAGCCCGCCACACGTTTAGGGGATTGTTTTCTCTTCGTTTTCTTCGGGTCACCGGCAATGCCTGAATGCGCCCACCGGCCGGTGCAGGCAGGGGGTGTGAGAGGGCGCTATGCGTCTCCGTATTCGGTGAGCAGCGTGTGTCAGGGTTTGCGAATGTGCGCCACGGCGTGCTGTGCAGCAGTTGAACTTCAGTGCCGGTCCAGGACGTTTCATGCACTTTTGCTTCTGCTTCAGTGGTGCATTTGCTTCCAGTGTTAACCCTTCTTTTGTGCGAGCGTGCATCTGCGAGCTTCGTCACATTGAGCAATCACTTCCAGATGGGTCTCACACCACTGGGGTGCACAACCCGCAACCCTCAACAACAATCAAGCACCATCCCCTCCCATGACAAAACCCAAACACACCTCAGGGTCAGCAGTCTCTGTTGTTGCATGGGTTCAGAATGACGCGGACACAAATGGCCGCTGCCAGCGGCCCGCTGTGCGCGCCCAGCTGGACGCGCACGCCGTCACCGAACGCCAAAAACCCGCAGCAGGCCCAGTGCCGACTGCGCATGCCGGAAGAAGAACGCTGTCATGACCTCCGCGGGATAGAAGATGCGCAGAGCGCCTGGCGGCACCGACCCTGGCCTGGACGCCATCACTGCAGCGGCAGCAAGGAATGGTGGAGAGGGTCATAGATGGACCGACATGCCTGAGTAGCACTGGTGGTGCAATCTGCGAAGTCGACTCCCAGCAAGGAACAGCTGTCGGTGCATACTTGCTAGCGATGACTCAGTGTGTTTGCAGCATCTTTCAGTGAAAGCTTTGACAGCCCAGGCGGGGAAGGCCCATTTGTAAGTGCCATCACAACAGGCTGGAGTGCGAGACTTACCCTGCTTGGCACGGTCTGCTGGGTCGACGTCGCAGGCGATGATGATGAAGCAGGGAAACAGAAGCGCCATCACTGCCGCGCCCACGTAGAACGGCAGCGCCACCTGCACGCAGCTGGGGCCCCTGTACATCCCGCAGAGGCCATCACGCGGGGAAAGCGACGGCACAAGCGAACTGCAGCATGCCACAGAAGGAACGCTCGTGGCTGGAGCCCGTGCGTGCTGCTCATCCAAGTCACCCTTCCAGTGCAAACAAGGGTTGAACCCACACCGCGGCCACAGCGCACACGCTCCCAAAGCCGCCAAAAAACGCCCAGTGCCGCTCGAAGAACGCAAGCCGTGCCGCCAGCGGGTGCGCGACGAGGTGCCACCTGCCAGCGCCAAGACCCCCTCTCAGGCAGGGGAGGCGAGGCCGGGCTGCGCCGCCCAGCGAGCACGCGGCCGGAGTGCTTGGTGCGCACCCCTGTGGAGCTTGCCCAGGGAAGCGGTCGCCGGAGGATGTCAGAAACGGGGGAGCATCGGAAGCCTGACGGCTTGCGATGCGATGCAGCAGCGCACCTGTAGTCGAAGCAGTACAGGGCATACAGCCACGACAGCAGCGCCAGCTCCAGCGCGCCACCTGACCGACACCAGCAGCGGCGCGAGTCAGTCGCGAGCAGCTTCTCATCGCGGCACGGTTGACCAAGCTTGAGAACTGACTCGCTGGTCGTGTTGCTCACTCGTAGGAATATTCGTGTCATTGAGAATGGCAAGCACGCAGGTAGGGCAAGCCTACGCAGATGCATCAGCCGCACCTACAATCGGCACAAAGCCAGCCGCGATTGCCTGCAGCAGGAACGCCGAGCACAGCGCCACTCGATACACCTCCTGCCCCAGCGTCAGGGAGGCTGACCCCGCCGGCTGTTGCCGCTGCTGCAACGCCCCCGGCGGCAGCTTTTGCTTGTGGGCGCGATGCACCGCAACCGTCCTTTTAGCAATGTCGTTGCACCTGCACCGGCAAAGCGTGAAAGCGCTGGCAAAGGCCGCTGCCATGTTCGGGCTATGATTGGGCATGGGCTCTGAGCCTAAGAGAGGCCACAGACGAGACTGGTGCAAAGCTGAGTCTCCTGCAGTCTGGAGCGTACCCTCCCGTGCACTGCTCGGCACCACTGGCACCCATGAGCAACAGCACATGAGATGCAAGGCAGCTTTTCATCCGGCGTCCTGGCCACATTGGCATGCGGCGCTTGCGCCCAGCCCCGTCCTGCAGACAACCCACCATATACTGTTGACGACCAGGCTGACGGCGTAGGCGGGCAGCAGCCACAGCGCATGGTATGCCAGTCCAAAGGCAGCAAGCAGCGCGTCCGCCGCGCCAGAGCCCGCCCATCGCCGCACGCTGTGCGCAAGCAGCCACTGCAGCGCCGGCGCCACCCCGTACTGGAATGCCGCGATGCTGCAAGGCGCGGCAGGGAGGTTTCCAGGAGGCTTGGGAGGCGCCACGCAGCAGCGTTGATGCAGTAGGTGAAGCGTGCGCTCGGCAGGCCATGATAGTATAATGCCGCGCAACATTGCCGCTTTGTTGCCATGCTGCTTGTTCAACTGAAGCTCTTTTGTTGTCTGGTGCACAGGAACTCGCGTTAAATGTGGGAACCGCTGCAACTTTCATGATTCGATGCAGTATGCGGCACACCTGCCGAGAAATATGAAGCCGTTGAGGACGATGCACTGCAGAGTCTTCAGCTGCGGCAAGGTATGACAATTTGCCAAGCAAAAACCGATTGTTTGACTGTTGTACCCTACCAAGGAGCAAGGGTCACGATGCCTTCACGGCATAACAGCGCCACAACGTGGAGAATCTGCTCACCCAGATCTGGTTGTCATGCACGAAGTAGAAGAGGCACTTGTGCAGGGAAACGGCCTGGCACAAGCCGTCCCACCTGCAACGCAGGCACAGGGCTGAGTGGCTGGTAGGGGTGGCATGCATCGCAAGGCGCTGCCACCTCAGCTTCAAGACCAACATGAGCGTATGCCAGCGCCTCACCAGAGCAACACGGCGGTGTACGATGTTTCTCTAAGCACGGATGCAGCAGGGAACCTCATGCCGAACCCCAGAGCTCTGACAGCCTCGCATGCATCGTTCTCGTTGTCGGGAGCGTGGGGGATGCAACGCGGTGCATGCGAGCAAGGGACACAATGCGGTGTGCTGAAGGCTATAAACGGCGATATCAGCTTGTAAAGGAGGTGTGACGTTTATGAGCGATCTTCTTCCTGTCACCAGGCAAACGCACATGCAATCGACAACTCCGAGACCAGGCGGGTAATGGAGGCCACAGACGAGCCGCATGCACAACAGGAATGGACTTTTGCTTACAGCCGGCACGCTTCTCGACACAGTGCGCTGGTTGATGCCATGACCACCCATTGAAACGGCTGCAGAAGAGTCGCCACTGACGTACACAAATGCCCGGCACAGCAGACGCGACCAGGCCATTGCAACCGGCCGCATGCGCACTGCATGCGGCACCACCAGGCAAGGCAGGCACCGCCCACGTAGCCGCCGCCAGTCCCAGCCATCTACCGGTAGCGCTTGAGCGACAGGCTGCATGGCAGAACATAGTGTCTGTCAGAAATCTGCACTGTGTGAAGGTGCGCAGCATTGTGCAGCCCGAATTTTGCGCTCACAACATCCACAAGACGCCGATCATGTTGTGGACTGTGCAAACCATCAGAAAGGCGGCGCAATGGACGAATCCGATTATGAGTCCACACAGTATCGAGGCAACCCACCTGTTGTTGCGCTTCCAGGTGGCGCGGCGGGACGGGCGCAGCTTGTTGGTGGCGTGGCCGCTGTGGCGCAGGCCGCGGTACTTCTTGCCCGCACTGGTCAGGCCCCGCAGCTCACGGTGCTTGTGCACCGGGTTCACGATCCAGTTGATGCGCGGGTCCTGCGGCGGCGAAGGGTCGGAAATTACAAAATGCCGCTCCTCCCGCAAGTGACAGCGGCCAGAGAAACAGAGCAACGACATGCTCCAGGCATGCTTCCAGCAGGCTTCCCAGTGGGCACACAGCTCGAGCTCTGTGTCGCAGCGCGGCACAGCGGCACATTGAATCACAGGCTGCAGGCCGCAGGTTTAGGGTTTAAAATTTGTTTTAGGGGTTTCAGTGCGCACCCGGCGGATGGCGTTGTGCTGCGGATCCACCAGGATGACCTCGAAGTACTTGTACGTCGAGTCCTGCATTGTTTCACGCCGCAGTGCACACCATCAGCACGGTTCCAGCTTACACGACTTGCGCCCAGTCCAGGCCAGCATCGGCCACGCTCGGGAGGCCTGCCTACAGGCAGGAGCCGAATGGCATGCAGTATGCAGAATGCAGCATATCAAACATGATGCCTGCGACTTGCAGGCTTCCGGACACAATTGCAACCAGTGACCCACCTGGTTGACCCAGTAGGAGTTGAGCACCCGCAGGCTGCCGACCTTGCGGCCGATGCGCTCCTCCGCCACATTCTTCAGGTTGCGGGTCGGCTTCAGCTGCGTGATGCCCTGGTTCACCGGCTTACCGTACACAATGCCCTGCATGGAAGAGGCGACAGCAGCGTGACTCACTGCTGCTGGCCGATCACTACAACGATTTGCCCGATTTGCAACGCCCAAAGAGTTCAGACTGCGAACAGTGTCGCAGTCGTCCGCTGGCCGCTGCGAGCTGCAGACTCTTTTGAAAAGCCGTTGTTCGCAATGGAAGCTCAAACTTGCAGGAAGTTTCCGTTGCGCATCGGCAAGCTGGAGGGCGCCGCCTGTCGCTGGTCCGACCCTCTGCCGGTCTTTTGTCAACCAGCCATCCTGAGATTGTGCCTGGTGTCTGCGAACAGCCCCGAAGCCAAGCAGTGCACTCCAGGTGCGGCTTTCCAGGGGAATTTGCCGGGGAAGGTGCTGCACCTTGCTGACGGGGCGCTTGCGGCCACCGCGGCGCACGCGCACGCGGTAGACGACGTATCCCTGCTTCGCCTTGTACCCCAGGCGGCGGGCCTTGTCCGGCCGGCTGGGGCCCGTCAGGCGCACCAGGCTGGGCAGCTGGCGGTACTCCCACGCGCGCACGCGCAGGAGGAAGCGCAGCACATCGCTGCACGGCGGCGGCGGTAGACGTCAGCCAGGTCTGTTCGGTGGCAGAGCAGGGCAGCCAGCAGACGAAATCCTGTTTTCGCAGGAGACACATGTACAGCCCCCAAACGGAGCGGGTGAGGGGTACAAGCTGGTGTTCAGAGCCTCACAGCTCGTGCTCACCTCTGCTTGCGCTTCCACAGCTCCTCCACGTACTGCGGGCAGCAACGAAAAGAACACTCAGAACGTTTCGGCAGAGCATCGTTGCAGACCGATCCGCCCGCGATGAGCACGGCCTGCTACCAGTGCCACTGCTCAGTGCAGCATCAGTATGGCCCAAGCTGCTCTCCGCCATGCCCAGCCAGTCACTGATGCTTCCAACGCCTCGCCCAGGCCGTTTGCTGCATGTGTCCGACCGCAGCTGGCTCCCGCACGCGGGCAGGCCACACAGAGCAGGCCATCTCTCCAGCATACTGCCAGGTCCGCCACCCCCGGTGATCATGCAGCCGTGCAGCGGGCAAGGACGCGCCTTGTAGGCACCCATTGAGACCTTCTGTGCGCTCCCCTGGGCCCTCCTGCAGCCGCCAAAGAGGCCGAATCGGGGCAAACGAGCTCACCTTCCGCAGCCGCAGCGGACTACGAGAACAGCACGCAGCAGAGGGTCCCATTTGCAGCATCGTCTACTGCCTGCGCTGCTTCCATTGCGTGGCATTCGAGCACAAGGCAAATGCACAGTCCGCAAGCTGAACAGGTCGTCTCTGTGTCGGGACGAGCTCTTTGAAGTGCTTCAGCGACGGCCGCTTGTACTAAATCTGTCACCACCAAATTTCAAGCATGAATCTAGCACTTGACACATGCAGCGGCCAGCGCTTTGCGCTCGGAGCATCCTCGAGCACAGCAACGTGCAGGAATTTAGCAGCATTCCCCATCGCATGGCGAAGTCAGAGGGCGGTAATGCTGTCGAGACCATCCAGACGTGGGTCCGGCACATGCAGGGCAGTCAGCGACTCGACAGGCAAGTGTGACTCCCCAGGCATCGCTGGCCACAAAACGTATGTCGTGCACTCTTGCGCGCCTTCCGCATGCTGCCACCGGACACAAGTGATTTTCACGTACATGCACTTGCAAAAACCTTGGCGCCACACCGAATGGCGGTGCGTGCATGCATGAAAATGACAACCTGATACTGCTTGCAGACGGCGATGACAGCGCGGAGTCTCTGTTCGAAAAGGAGCTCCGGAAGCGGGGCCTCAGCGGCAGCGCTGTCACGGCTGATGAGCGCGAGTCGCAGAGTAGGCTTTCGCTGCAACACAACCTTTGCGATGCGTCATGCTGCTCATCTTGCTTCAGTCGAGCATGACCGCTCACTCCACAGTCACTGTGATCTGTCCGCAGGTTCCGGGTCCGGCTCGTCGAGGGACGACCGGCGGTCGCCGCTGCCGCAATTTCGACAGTCAGAACCCAGCTCGTCAGACCAGCTGGAGCGGTCACGGCGGCTCAACTCCGAGGGCCTCGAGGTTCGTGTATTACGACCCTTTGCACATCAGCTGCAGGATGTCTCAGAGTCCTGATGCTGCAAGATGTCATGCGTCCTGATGCGACCTCACTGTGGCTGACATGGTGTGTGTACGCTGCAGGGCCTCATTCCACGGGTGTCAGAGCTGGTGAAGCTCGGCGGCAGCTTCTGGGTGGCCTTCTACCCGCTCATAGGCCTGGTTATCGTGGCCTTTGCTGTTTTGTATCTGGTGAGTTCCCACCCTCTGCCGCTTCTGTCTGTGATGCTGTCGCATCCTCAGATAAATGCGAGGAAGAGGTGTACCAGCCCCACGACCTGAGCTACACCTCTCTGGACTTTCATGCAAGCTCGTTCGCATGCAGGCATCTGGCAGCGGCTTCATCCACCAGGGCGACATGCGCATGGCTGTGCCGGACTACCTGGACAAGAGCTTGTTCCTGGAGGATCCGGCGCCGGATGCGGCAGGCTCAAGCGACGCGGCACCCTCTATCAAGGAGTGACCAGCATCGGCATAGGAGTGCATTTGAGAGTTCGATTGTTGCAGGGTGTTGATGAGCGGCTGTGCGTCGAGTGGCTAACATTGTCAAGACATTGTATGTGTTTCGTGGCGGAGTGCAGAATATCTGGTGCGGTCCGGTGGCAGTACCTGGGTTTGCAAACGTTTTGCACACCATATCAAAATTTTGGGAACACACGTTTCATTTGGTTCACATCCCCGCGCCGCCAAGGTCAGCTTCATAAGGCAGCTTGTAGCATCTACAGGACGGAGGTGGCCTTGAGGGTGGAGGGGTCCACTTCCACAAAGTCGAGGCCGTCGCGGCGCTTGACGGTCTCCATGTCGTCCACCACCTTGGCGCGCAGCGACTCCAGCTGCTTCTTGTACTGCGCACACCACAACAGACTTCAGACTCTGCCATTCCTCTCAAAGGCTGGGAGATGGCGACCGTCTTGGGGCTCCAGTGATGTGGTGCTGCGCACAAAGCATGACCATGACTGCATGGATCGCTCCCAGGGATCGCACCATCTCGAAGATGGCTTTGTCCTTGATCTTGTCGTACGCGTCCAGCTTGTGCTTCGCCTGGATCTCCTGCAGTCGCGGCGCATGTGCACAGCGTGAACAACATCGTCATTATTCGCCACCTTCCTCGCTGATTTCCAGACGCCCTGGCCAAAGATACATGCAGACAATCATGCGTACAAATTCGGTCCCGAGAGGACCAGGGTGACAAGAGCCGCACCCCGATCTTCTTGCCGAGTTGGTCCCAGCCCTTCTCCGACTTGAGGTCCACGCCCTCCAGCGCCTGCTCCACCTCGCCTGCGCACGCACCACAGCGCCGTCAGGCCGGGGGAACACAACGCACGACAGTTTTGGCCAGCAAAGCTGGACTGCCTCGACTGCAGCGCCGTCTGCCAGCTTGCAACCAGCAGGGCTGGAAGCCAGGAGGGCGCCCGAATGGCGCTGCCAGCTGCTGCAACAGGAGGCTAAGGGTGTGAGCTTTGCCAACAGACATCGCAGAGGTCGAAGTAGGCTGACGAAGATGAGCCGGCGCCACGCACCGACAACACCGGAGAACTCGCCCAGGTCCTGCGCCTCAGCGACGCCAGACAGGAAGCTCTTCACGTCGCCGGATGTCTGCAGCTGGTACTCCAGCGTCGCCTCCAGTGCCTCCGCGTGGTCTGGCAGCCCCACCTGGCAGCCAGAAGCGGACATGTTGCCGCGCATGTGTGTGCCTGCATGACAGGCCACCACACCCAACGACATGCTGCTCCAGTGGCTGCGACTGGACATCCAGCAACGTCACTGACCAAAGCGGTCTGGCCATCGGCCAGAGGTGATGTACCACAGCAGAACAGTCGCATCTGTAGAGTTGCACCCACCTTCTTCCGCAGTGTCTCCATGTCCTGGGCGTACTTCTGAATCGCGGCCTCATCCCCGTTCAGCGGCGCCTTCATGTTCTGCACGCCCATGAACCTTGTGGTCGGCCCCTGCTGAAGTTCCTACTCGTACTGGCAATCGCCGGAAGCCCCTGGCTGGTCATTGCGAGGCAGCGCAGCCTGCGACCGGCACAGCAGGCGGCAGCAACCGCTCACCTTGCTGCCGTCCAGCAGATCCTTGTACTGCTTCTGCTGCTCCTTGAAGGTGTCGAACACCATGTCTGACTCGACGCCTGCGTTGTCCAGATGCATGCATGAGGTTTCAGGCCGAGCGCCAACTTGTGCTGCGGCTGCGCATACCAAGTCAATCATGCAGGCTCACCGCCTGACGCCGTGGCGAAGCACCGGATCCGCTCCAGGCCCATGGACCGCCCGGCCTGCGGAAGGAGAGCCATTGTCAGATGCAATCGTCCTGCATCAACAGTCGTGCTGCTGCTGCACTGCCCAGCCGTGACATGGAGGCAGGCTCACCACGGCAGCCCGTGCAAGCCTCGCCATAATCTGCGTCTGCGCCATGCTGCTACCCGCAGCAGCTACTGCCTCCGCTGCTCGCGAGGGTCGAGAGTGGTGCACCAGGTCACGAGTGATGCGTCTTGAGTTACCAACGGAGTCGCTGTGGCCGGCAGACCGCGGTCGCAATGTTGACCTGTCGATCAAATATGATGCTTGCATGCGCTTGCAACTGTGAGCTTGCACCAGGCCTTGCAGATCGCTCCAGTTTGCGCAGGGCTGGCCCTAAACCCTACACATCTGGGTACCTGCAGAAGCATAGTGCAGAGTGCGAGGGTAAGGTGTGCCCGCCTGCTGCGTCACGTCTGTGCCTGTAGCTGTCAGGTATCGCTGCACGTTCGCATGCGCAGCAATGGATCTGGGAATTGCCGAGGACCGGAAAATGTACAGGCCTCATGACGGCGGCAAGGCATGTGACAGAAATGCTAGATCTGAAGCATGCCTTGCCCTAACCGCTGTCCCAGCGAGTAACGATGCCAGCCACGAAATGCATGTGTGAAAGCATTCGACGCTGACTAGAGGCCGCCATTCGCGGTATCGGGCCCGTTGGCGGTGCCGTCCTTGGCGGCGTCGCCCTCGCCCGCAGCTGCGCCTGCCGCCTCCTTTGCCGGCGCGTCCTTGGGGGCGGAGTCCGCCTCCTTCTTCTGCTCCCGGATGGCGTGCTCTGCACGGGGACGACACCAATCGATCAAATGCCAACAATCGATCAAACCAATCCTTTGCACCACCCGCTGCAGGAGGATGAAGCGCTAGTTCATGTGCCAGTCTCGCAAGAATGCTTTCGTGCGCACAGCATGTGGGCGGATCGTGCTGCGCTGCCCGCAAGCCCGTCTCGACGATGGCGACATGGACGCAGCAGGGATGACGCTCGCGGCTCGAGGCGAAACACAGTCACACACCTTCCCGGTTGTCGATGAGGTCGTGCAGCGCGAGCACTGAGCGGATCATGGAGGACAGGTAGATGACCAGCATCATGTCGTTGGACTTGACAGCAAAGCTGTGCGCCAGCTCCTCCATGTTGAGGTTGGGCAGCAGGTTGAAGGCGTCCTGTGCATGGCGCCGCAGGCACAGCAGTCGGAACAGGGGTTCGCCTCGCCTCACTGGTCTGCCTTCTCAAGCTAGTGGACGAGAGCATGCAGTACAGCAGGTGGTTACGTGACAACGCGACAAGCGGCACAAGCACCAGCGGATGCATCACAGCCATTGCCCCTCGAGGTCGCCGCATGGACGCTGGGGTCTTCACGCGGGGGCCTGCCAAAGCTGACAGCACGCTCGGATCCGAAACGGGAACCCGCGGGAGGCACCTGCAGGTCGTAGATGATGTCGTGGTTGACAGGCAGCCGGCCCTCCACGACCAACTTGAGGTACTGCTGCACCTCTGCCAGCCGCGAGCGCAGGCCCTGCAGCCCCGCGTTCATGCGGCCCACCTCCGTCGCCAGCGTGCCGATGCTCGCGTCCTTTACATCCCGCAGCAGGTGCTCCACGCCTGCACGGGCGGCGGCCGAATTGGGGCGTCAACCAAGAGAGTCGAGACCAGACCCAGGGTTGCTGCTGGACCCTCGATGCTGAGCACACGTCTAGTGACCCGCATGCCAGGCTGAGCCTTCCTTGCAGCAGGGTCGTGGGCGTGCGCATGGCGTGCGGCTTCAAACATCGCCAGACCCAGTGCGCTTCTATGCCAGCAGGAAGTCGGTGTGCTGACGAATGACACTCATTGCATTCGTCCACTTCGGCCATGCAGTGATAAGCACTAAGCGCACCAATCTCCTCGGCCTCGGTCGCTCCGACCTCTGTGGGGATGTTGACGAACACCTTCTTGCTCTTCTGAGTGCCATCCTGCGTGTGTCAGGAGAACGCGTCTCAAAGAGCACGACCTGTCGCACAACGCGGGTGCTGAATGCAAGTTGAAGTATGAGTACATATGCATTGATGAGCAGGCTGCTTTGCTTGTGAAGCGCTCCATGCAGATGCTCAGGACACATGGAACACCCTGAAGGAAGGGAGCGCCGTCCCACCTCGCGGATCTCGTCCTTCGTGTAGTACGCTGTGGTCGGCAGCCCCATGTCCTTGGGCTGCAAGCATCCCAAACTACCGTCAGTGGCTGGCCGAGGTGCGCTGCGGCGAGATATGTCTCCATCTACAATGTCCACACAGCACCTGTCGTGATGGCAATGATGGCAACAGGCGGAGAGGCCCTATGCATGGGCGGCATCAAGGAAGGGGTGTGTGGAGGAGAGCTCGTGCCGTGGAGTACCATGATGCTCGAGCAAAACTGCAGTTGGACTGCCTGCCCACCTCGACCTCGCAGATGACGAGCAGCGGGGAGTCGCAATAGGAGGCCATGAGGGCACTGACGTCCAGGTCCGCCTCCCGTATCCGCGGGCCCGTGTGGTACCAGCCCACCACCTTCTCCTTGGCTGCGGGGGGTTGGGAGGCAAACATGATGCGTCAGCTCACTCAGTGCATGGACATAGCGAAACGCCATGGCCCAAGAATGTTGAGAGACCTCAAGCCCAAATTTCCGCAGCACAGCAGCCACGAGACCAGCTGGCGCTTTGGCAGAAGAGTTAGCTTTGGCAGGCAAGCAAGCGTCAATCCGGCTGATAACCTGGCCGCATGCACATGGCGGCTCACCGTTGACCTTCTTGTACATATGCGCCATGTTCTCCAGGTAGCTGTGGTCCAGGAACCAGATGGACGGATCCCGCTCATCCTCCTCGAAGGGCACTGCAGGCATACGTCGCCATGGCCTCAATACCCACTTTCAGACGCCAGCTCAAACGTTCCGGAGGAGGGGCCGCAAGACAGCCGGCAGAGCGCACGAGGGTGTCCCAGGCCTTGCGCGAGGCCGCCAGCGAAACCCTTTTCCAGGACGCGTTTTCACCACCCACCAGCAAAGCTGTTTGTCACATCGGTGCGGCCCTTGGCGACCTCGCCGAGCAGCACGCCCACGACGCGCTTGCGTGTGTCCTTTGCCACCCGGTTGTAGTGGTCCACCACGCTGAGCAGCACCAGCGGGTGCACCACCACAAGGTCTGGGCTCGGCGGCATGCTGCCTGCCCCCGCTGCCTGACCCCGTTCGCCTGCCGCCGCCCTGCACGCAGTCACCGACATGGTTACGCTGCTTCCGCGACAGAGGCTGACACCCGCGCCGTAGGAGAGTAACACAGCAGTGCCTTCGCTCAGGCACACGTGCTTCACTGGCATTGTGTGCAGCACCTGCACGCCTTGGTGAGAACGCTTTGTCTGATGGGCAAGAAGCCCAAATGTTCAAAGTTGTACGGTTGTCGAACAGTCGTCTACTGCCCGAGCGGAACGAACGGAAAGTCAGAGCCACTGCCGCAGTGACGTCCTGTGACCAGAGTTGAGTTGCCGGGCAGCGGAACGACAAATACAATCGAGCACTTTCGGACACCGTGAGACAGCCCGAATCAAGATGTCTGTATTTGCGACTTGCTTTGCGACTGTGATGACACGCCGTGTCGTCCAAAAGCAGCAGTTTGGCGCGGCGTCCGAGGTGCAGATTGCAGAAGGCAGCCTTATGTAGACAGGTCTCCAGTTCATGGCCAAGCCATTGCAATGCAGCACCGTTCACGCAGTTCTCTGTTGCAAGCTTCAGCTTCATCTTCAACATCTACCGGATGATGTAATGCTGCCTCGGCTCGGCGCGCTGCGCAGGCCGTTCTCAGCTGGGCTGCCAAGGACGTCCGCAGCGCATAACCAGGTGCGCATGCGTAAATCCAATGCTAAAACAAGCAGATTGATCAATCCCAGGTGTCCCATTCTCCATCCAAGCAACCTTTCACCCATAAGTGCGTCATGTACAAGCAATAATCAGATTTGTTTCAGCGTCTGACGCCGGGTCTCCCTGAGCATGCAGAAGCGGGGGCATGCGGCACGAGTCGGCAGCCGCCTGCAGCGGGAGATTTTCGCTGCCGAGACCGACGGGGAGCTACTCACCACCATCCTCGCTGCGGCTCGCCGGCAGCACTTTGATCCGCCGTCCCTCGTCGCGGCCAGTCAGCGCCTGTCCCACCTCAGCGAGCAGGCCAGCGGCGGCGCAGGCTGGGGGGACTTGCTTGTGGACGGCGCCGGCAGCGGTGGCCTGGGCAGTGGCGGAGGCGGTGGCGGCTGTTCGGACCTCAGAAATGCGCCCGAAGTGCTGGAGGACGCCATCATGGCGCAGCTTTCCCACTTTTCAGTGGAGCAATTGGCTTGCCTGCTGCACCGGGCGGGCTGGCTGCGCTTGCGGCCGCCGGACAGGCGGCGGGGCCTCCTGGACGCTGCCGCCCGGCTCAGCAGCGCCCAGGTCTTGGCCGCCTGCCTGCCCGCTGTTGCGCCGCCTGCGGATTGGGGATTGCTCTGACTGTGAGAGCCGCAGCAGTGCCCGCATTGGTCATGACATGCACGCAGTCTGGCACATGCCGTGCTCTGTGTGACGCGTGCCGTTGCGACCCAGCTCCTCACAAGGCGTTGGGCCTGCACAGCCCGCCAACCCAATGCCCTGCCATGCCGCAGGTGCTGCACGATGCGACGACGGAGCATGCGGTGTCGCTGCTGCACTCCTTTGCGGAGCTGGGCGGCCACGTCAGCAGCTCGCCGGACGTGGCGGCCTTCCTGGCGCGCCTGACGGCAGAGCTGCGCACCCGCGTCTTCGACGGGCCGGTGCGCGTTTCGGGGCTGGTAGCTTTCGTTGAGGGGAGGCGGAGCGTGCGCATGGGCGAGCAGGGGGGCTGGACGACGAGCCTGACCGTCTCCTGTGCATTCTGGAATGGCATGGCACCTGCAGTCTGTCATGATGCTGATAGCATAGGTAGAATACCGATCCAAATTTGTTCATAAAACCAACCTCTTCCAGCTTCATGTGCCGCTTATCCTCCATCAGGTGCTGCACCTGGCGCCGCTTGCAGACTCCGAGCTGCCGGGCACCAGCTGGGCACTCGCGCGCGTGCATGCGCCGGCGGCGCTGCAGGCTCGGTGGCGGCGGCGCGGCCTGGCCCCGCTGCAGCAGCCGGCGTCAGAGGCGGCGCAGCGCCGCTCGCAGCTGCCTGCGAGCCCGCCGTGCCCGGCAGCAGACCCTGCTCCCGGCTCTGCAGCAGCACGGGAGGCAGACACGGCGGCGGCAGCGGCGACGGAAGCCACATTGGCAGCGGCGGAACGAGCGGCAGCAGCGGAGACGGCGAAACTGCAGCCTGGCGTGGCGGAGCTCATGGATGCGCTCGCCTCGCGCGCGCGGTCGCACCTCATGAACCGCCACTCTGCCCGGGCGACCTTTGCGCCGAGGTGCCGCATCGCCTGCCCGCCTGCCTGCTGCAGCAGTCGAGTCGACCGAATCGAAGGGCAGAACATGGGATCACCTCTTGCGCTGCTGCTCAAATGTTCAAGAGCATGAGAGCTGAGCGCGTGATAGAGACTGCAGCTCGCGGTGATGCTGGAGATTCGCTGGCACATGTCTCATGCTTGCGTGCTATTCGTCCCTTTGCTACTGCGTCATCAACATCGCTGCACCACGTGAACCAGAACCACCCACACCTGCCGCCGCCCCACCGGCTCCTCAGTGTGTGGTCATGCAGCGACCTGGCGTCGCTGGCGGGCTCCTTCGCGCTGGCGGGCCACTACAGCAGCGAGGTGGCGCAGCTTCTGGACGCTGTGCTGGGCTTCGCCAAGCGCCGCATCGACAGCCGCCACCTCAATGCTGTGTCGCGGCTGGACCACACCGCGCAGGCACGAATCTGATGCATGTAGCAAAGTGACAGCCTGCAGGTGCACCACCAGACTGTGATTGCACTGTTCCGCTGGCGCCAGCTGGCTCAGGGCAGAAGCCGCGTAAGCGACGCCGCAGCCACCCTCGAGAGAAAGGAGCCAGCTTCCGTACGCTCGAACACGCACCGAAGCCTGCAGGCATTGTCAAAGTTTCGGTTCTGGTGCCCACAGCTGCTGTGGGCGCTGGCGGTGCTGCATCACCGGACCGTAGCGACGCAGGAGCTGCTGCGCGCCTCCTCCTCGGCGGTGCGGCATCATCCGGTCCAAAAAGATTCTCTCCAAATACAACATTTCCTGAAAGCGAAAGGAAGCAATGTGTCTGGCTGGTGTTTGCGGGATCAAGACCTGGGCGGCGGCTGCAGACTCGTAGGCCAATGGCCCTGCACAAGGGCGCTGGCTCGCGCGCACAGCTTCGGGAGGTCCTCTCACTTCCCCTACGAGAAGGCTCCTGTGGGGCGGCCGCATGTGCATAGTGCGCAGCTCGTCTGCCGGGGCCTCTGACGCTCGTGCTGCAAGGTCGAGACGCCAGGCATGTGTCCCTGCGCAGGTGGCCCATCAGATGTCCTCTGAGGCAGCAGCGGTCCCCAGCGTGCCGGCAGCCGGCGGCGGCGGCGGCCGCGCCGCCGGCGGCCGCCCGTCTGCAGCGGAATCAGAAACCGGCGACCTGCTGACCATCCTGGCGGCGCACTGGCACCTGGGCTACCGGCCCAGCGACCGGGTGCTCACGGCGCTCGGGCCGTTCGTCGCCCGCCGTGGGTCAGCCCTGACGCCCGCGCAGGCTGCCCAGCTGTCGCATCTGCTGCAAGAGTTTGACTTCCACCCAGGTGCGAGCCGGCCACAGACATCCGGCACACATCTTTCCAGGTGCTTTTGGGTTGGCATCTGCATCAGCGTCAGCATGAGCATTGGCATTTGCAGCTGCGTGCCTCATCGGGAGTACCCAAGGCCTGCCCTCCCTTGCAGGTTCTGACCAACAAGAGCGTGCAGATCGCGCTTGACGCCACTGCGCGATGTGTATGCAAACAGATACTCGTGCGCACGGATCGCCTGAAGCCTGCATGTCACGCCCATAACCAAAAAAATGCCAGTGTGTGTGTACAGGCGGCCTGCTGGCGCAGCTGCTGCGGGATCGGCGGGAGGCTGTGTAGATGTGCTGGGGTTGCTTGGGAGAGGCTGCACAGTCGCTGAGAGTGGAAGTGAATGGTACACACACGCCTTAGTGTTTTGCGAGGAGATTTTGCGAGGACTTTTGATTCATGCAAGTCGCCTATATGTTGGCGGCATTGATTGTTGTGAATAAGAGCATGTGGTGCTCAATCTGATCCAGCGCTTTCAACCCCCGCTCACCAGCGACACTTTCGCAGGATCTTTCTTGACACGCCCAGCCTCGCAGTCTTGGCAGCCGAGACTACGTGAGTATACCTAGTAGTCCCCTTCTCGTGTCGCCTGCCAGGTGACATCGGTGTGTCTGCGGTGCGGCCAATGGAGGGAATGGGCCTGATGAAGACTTGAGCAGTACCGGGATTCACCTATAAACCAAAACACTTCCACGCTCGCATTGTTCTCTGACGGCTTCAACAACGCAGCTCATCTATATGTCGCATAGAGCATCTGGACACTGCTGCTGATTCTAAGCACAGAAAGCGTTAGAAGTGTCTCACAGAGATGGTGCCTTGCCATGCCATGGGGGTACAAACGGATGTTGTGACCCTCGGCTCTGGCTCTGTGTTACCAACAGTTTGTAGGCATTTGTAGGCATCGCAGGCACTCCGATGTGCATGTTGACCACGCCTGGCCTGCCGCAGTGTTACCAACTTCGCTCCCTCCCCCACCGTGTCCCTCCAGCACCCACCGCCACACACTCGCAGCGCCGTCAGCTGCGCGGCCGCGGCCGCATCATTGGCGCCCAGCGCATCAGTCCCGCGCCGGCGTGCCAGACAGTGCAGCGTCCATCTTCTTGCGGATCTGCAGCGAGAGCACCACACGTCTCCAGAGCCTGCTGTTACTCTAGCACCCAACAATGCGCACGCTGCACACGGTACGCTGGGCAACAATGCAGCAGCTGCATCACTATGGCACTGCTGTGGAGCGCGCGGGTGACAGGCGGACACATTGGAGGGTAGGGAGGGCACCAGCTGCTCGGCGATAGCGACGGCCTCCTTGGGGCCGCTGATGGTGACGTTGCGGTCGCGGGTGCCCTCAACGTACTCGTCGCGGCCGCTCACTCGGATGCGCACACCGACCACGTTCTTGATCTGGTTGATCACCTGCCACCCGGTCGCGCGTGCACCGTCAGCCACAGCACCGCCAACTGCTGTGGCTGCTGTCACAGGCTGGTTTGGGTCGATTAAATCACCGCACTCACCATTGCAAACCCTGGCAGAGCCACAAGACGACAGCTGGCGACCACGAGAGCAGGCCCGTGATGCAGTGGCTGTGAGGAGCGGGAGTCCGAGTTGATCAAGGGGTCCGGCACACCTCTCCGCCCTTGCCGATGATGGCGCCGACCGCACGGTCAGGCACAGCCACCACCGCCTCACCCTGCGGCCCGTTCTCGAAAACCTGTGTCGGTGCACACGTGTCGTTGAGATGGTGTCGCTGCTTGCCACACTCGTTCTACGAGCATGCCGGAATATATGGTCAAGAGCGCTGCAGGCACTCCTCGTCTGCGGCTCGCAAGCGTCAGCATGCCTACGGGCAGCCGCGCCGCTGCTGCTTTGGACTGCATTTGCACGGCCACAGGCACGCCCCGTTCACCGTCTGACGCCAGCCCTCTGGGACGCAAGTCCCAGGGAAGCGAGCCTACCTCGGGGGGCGGGCCGACGGCGGCGCCGCCGCGGCCGCCGTAGCCGCCAGCGTAGCCGCCGGCGCCGTAGCCGCCGTACGAGACGCTGGTGCTCGTGAAGCGCGAGTAGTTGGGGTTCTGGCTCAGCTTGGTCAAAATGAGCGCCGTGGCGCGCATCAGCTGCTCCAGGTCCTCGCCCGTGATGCGCACCGTACGGTCCGCCACCCCCGGCGGCATGCGGTCCTGTATTTCATCAGAGCAGGTGCAACAAACGTCGGGAGGGCATTCCACCCGAGTCCTGGCGAACCCATTTGCGGCCCTGGCCTGCTCACATGAACATTGCTGGATGACCTCATTCGCCAGGTGTCCTGTGCTGCCCTCCGAGTGCTGGGCAACGCGCCTACCCTCCTCTCCGTGCTTCCCCGCCTTCCCCTCTCGTTGCGGCACGTGCGAAAACCCCCGGCACGCATGTGCGCAGCGAGCCCAAGCGAGCCTCGACTCGGGTGCATTCAGGCTGGCGGCGCGGCGTCGCGGGGGCCTGTCGTCCGTGAGCAGCTGGCGCGACGGCCCACCTGCGGCGACAGGCCGATGGCGGCCTTGGAGTCCTCCGCAAACTGGCGGATGGTGGCGCCGCCCTTGCCGATGATGCTGCCGCACAGCGCCGCCGGCACCAGCAACCGCAGCTCCTGCTGCGTGCCGTCCCTGCGCCGCAGCACCCTTGGCATCAGGGAGGCGGGACCCACAAAGAGCACGACATGGGAGACCGCAGCTCAGAGGCTGCCCACAGCATGCCACAGCCAATGCTGCAGGCTCCGCGGCAGTGGCAGGGGCGTCTGCGGCACGAGCAGCGGTGCACCAATGGCGCGCACCGAGACATCATGGTGTCCTGCACCGCCTTCTCGCTGGACATCTTCGCCAGCACCAGGTGCAGCGCCGTCAGCACCTGTCGCCGGGAGCAGGGGGCCACGTCGTCAGCAGCACAGGCCTTGGTGTAGTTGTGGGGCTCATGGCCCATGATCACAGCTGCGCGGTGGGACCCTGGCCGACCTGAAGTGCGCTGTTCACTGCATACACCTGCAGCTTGACAGCAGTTGAGGGCCGTGTGCTGTAGCTCGACACAGTCATCAAGTGGCTGCACCTGGCCGACGGTGCCGCTGATGAGCATGACGCGGTCGCTGGTGCCCGGGAAGTACTCATTCGCCCGCGACAGCTGGATGCGCGCTGAGCTCTGGGTCTGAAACTCTGCACAAGAGCGGCATGCAAAACAGTCAGGCGAGGAGCATGCTGTCATGGCGCAGTAATCATCATGGGGCGAGACAGCCTGCCGGTGGATGCAGAGCATGCAAGTCGACACTTGGGGCAGCGGCGCGCCACACGTTGCAGGTGTCTGCACCGCCCCCGCACTCACGTCTCGAGCGAGTCAACCGTATGTGAAAAGGGGGAATCGTGGTGCTGCACGGCGCGACCGCGCCAGTAACCCCACCTGCGATGTTGCTGCCGCCCTTGCCGATGACGCTGCCGGCAGCGGCGTTGCTGACCAAAAACTTCGCCACCACCTTCTGGTCCGAGCCGGCCTCTCCATCAGCATCCTCAGCGGCGGGAGCGTCAGCAACCGCCTCGTCCGCGTCGTCGTCACCCTCGGCTGGGACCTCCGGGTCCTGCAGCTCCGTCTTGGCCAGGCTGTCGGCCACCTGTGGACCAGGTTGCCCGGGCGTCAACGTGGCGGAAGCGCACTGCTGCGACCTGGCAAGATCATCGCAACGAGGGGGCAGTGCGAGCGTTCTGGGCGCCGCGCTGCGCCGACAGCAACGGCGCGTCGCGTTCCCATGCTGCAAAAGATGCGAACCGTCGGCACACGCCCACGCAGCCAGCAGGCGACACCCCGTGTTGATCGGACGGTACATCAGCCCGACCAAAGGCAACGCCTTGCTGTCCGAACAGGGCCGTCGCATACGCTCATCCGAGATGCATGCATGCATGAAATCCTTGCACGCGACTCCCAAGCGAGCATCAGTCCGCAGAACGTACCGGCACCCAAGGCGAAAGGCACAGGTCGATTACACACCTCTTCGGTTCCTGACATGGTCGGATGGTGGAGGTGGGGGGCAACGGAACGGTGTGGCTGCGGGGGCAGTCGAGGGGCGAGAGGTGACCGAGTGTCGGTTGCGCGCAGCGGAAATGGGAGTGTGTGTGCAACTCTCGCTGACGCGCCTGGTCTGTCAGCTTGCCTAAGACCTCGACTACATTAGGGGGTCGAAAAGCGGGAAGGACCATGCACCAGGTGCTCGTGAAAACCGTGTGGGGACTGGTGAGGATCCCTCTCTTGCACTGTGCATTGTGTACAACGTGGTGGCAGTCCACGGCTCACGGCTGACAGCTCGACGTGCAAAAGCGGCAGCGCGGACAAAGTTATGAACAGCACCCCGTCATGCGGGGTTGAAACCAGCATCAAGAGCCAGCGACGATGAAACCAGAATCCAGACCCTAGCGTGCACCGGCTCGATGACCGCGAATGCACAAACCACCTGCTTGAAACGTAACCCTGTCCGAAAACGACGCTTGCAGCAGCTCACATGTGGCTGTACTGCCTGAGGAACCATTGTGGACATCGACAGATGAAGAAGGAATCTCCGCGCTGCTCCTGGCGCCGCCACCTGCAGCGCCATCGCGCCCCGCCAATCATGCCGGTCAGCAGCCATTGCTGCGATTCAGCCCCACACCGGGGCGGGCGAGAGAGAGTGTCACTCCTCGGCGTCGGCGCCGCCGTCGACGATGCTGAACATGTTGCCCTTACACTTCGGGACGCCGCAGTTACACTCCATGTAGCGGCCCGCCAGCTCGCGCGCCTGCCAATTGTAGTCGTAGACCAGTTCCTCGCCCGCTGGGATGCGCTGCAGGCAAATTTTTAGAGGTGGTGATTTGCAGAGTGATCCATCTGTGCCCAAGCATAAAGCGGGGTTCCTGAATGGATCTGAAAGAGAAGGCGTCTCGATTTGAAAGAAAGGGTTGTCGTGCATGGCTGGGTTCAAGACAGGGCTGTGATGCAAGGGCTTTCACAAGCCGCGCGCACCTCAGCGGCAAAGAAGGTCAGGTGGTAGTACAGCCCGGAGTCGCCCTCGACGAGGACTGGCTGCTTGACGCAGTTGGGCTGGCATGAGTGGTTGAGGAAGCGTCCCACGTTGCCTGCAACCCAGGAGGCAGCCAGCATGAGCTGAGGACACCTGCCTTGGAATGCGAGTTGACTACCTAATTCAATCCTGCTGTTTTTCGCAAGCAGATGACGGTTGTGTTGCGCAAAATTGTCGCACGAGATGCGGCAACACTGGCGACGGCTGTGCCAAGGAGCCAACAGGTGGCGGCACCTGTGGTGGCGGCGTCCATGCAGAGGGTCTCGGGATGGTCCTTGCCCGCCTGCGACAGCCGTGAGCCGTGCGGCACTGGCGGCGCCCACGCCGGGTGGAACCACTCCGGCTGCGTGTGAATGTGTTTAGGGTTTAGGGTTTTCACACTCCGGCAGCGCACCGCGCAGTCAGCACGACATGTCTCCTTACGGCATGCGTACTTGTGAGGGGATACGAGGGTGGGGCACGCCATTGAGCGCACAGCTGCAGGTGGACCCAGTGACTGCGGCACTGCCAAGGCTGCCGGGCGGCTGCTGAGCACCGGCTATTTGGGTGTGCCAGACAGCGGCACAGAGTCACATAAACATGGGTGTGTGCACGTTCAGCACAGCACAAACTGTGCGTGACGTGAAGCAGCCTGTGGAGCGCCACAGGGGGCTGTCAGCGTGGCACCTGCACCATTGCCGGGTTGGCGACGAGCTCGCTCTCCGTTTGGTCCAGCAGCGAGGGGAAGTGTGTGAGGTCGAACAGATAGGTGTCATCCTCCACCGCCTCCTGCGCCGCACGGCAGCATGCACCCTGGTCAGTGGCTGCCCCGGGGGCGCTGCACGCCATCGCTGCAGTGGCGGGAGGTGGCGCCGGCATGCCTGTGTGCCCCACCACGCCTGCAAGTGGCATTCGCCACAAGGGCAGCAAGATGGCAGGGAGCCGAGCAGTTCCATTCGGAATGGCGCCGCAAAACATGTGCTACCAACGCAAGCGCCGGACGAGCCCGTGGCCTGCTGTTGGCGTCGGACCCGGGGCAATCGTGGGCGAGTAACAGAGGCACAGGCTTGGGGGGCCGCTGCAGCAGGGTTTAGAGAGTTTCGGCGCGTGAGCGCACCGCCTCCTCGTCTGTCATGAGCAGCCCCGCGTAGGTGCATATGAACTCCCCGGGCTTGAGGTCGCGGCGGCAGCGCAGGCCCCACCCCCGGTTGGGCGTCTTGAACACCTCCAGCGGCGCGCGGATGCCGCCGGTGACGACGCGGTTGTCGCGGCAGGCGCGACCGTTGCACGAGGCGGGGCACTGCAGGGCAGGAGCTTACGCCACCTGGGACCGCGGCATCGGGGCGCGCGGGTGCTGTCCCGGCGGTCTCGACCTCACTGCTGCTGTGTGCTTTGGTCGGACCTTGCACTGGCGGCCAGGGTGAACAGGCGGGGCAAGGCCAGCAACGGTGCAAGACGGATGGACAGACAAGGCCTCGCCGGTCCGCTCAGGCTGGAGACATCGGCATCGGCTTCTGCAGCCCCTGCCTCCTGCTGGCAGTGGATGGTGTGCCAGCGCAGGCAGCAAAACTCTAAACCCTATAACCTTAATGCGCACCTCGTGGATGCCGCAACTGTCCATGGCCTTCAGGCAGCCGGCGGCGTAGGGCACCACGCCATCCATGACGCGCAGGCCGCAGCGGGGGCGGGCGCCGGCGGTGCAGGCGGCCTCCAGCGCCGCACGGCCCCTGATCAGCAGCGCCGGCGACTTGGAGCCCGCCATCGGCAACGACTCCCTGTGGAGAACATCACCCACGCAAGCATTTCAGTGGGACCTACCATCCGCGGAAGTATTTTCAGCCACAAGCGGGCTGCCGCCTGGGGGGCTGCCGCTCCTTGGCAGGGTGCGCGCCTTCAGTGACGTGGGCTCCACAGTAGCCCAGCCGAACTGCCGTCTTGCCCCATGTGCAGCGCTCATGGTGTCTGTGAACGTCCAAAGGGTCTAGAGAGGGAACGGACCTGACGTAGGTCAGGCGGGGCGCTGATTCTTCATCGACATCATTGAACGCCGGAATAGGCTTGTCCTCGAGGCCACTGCAGCAACAGCAAAGGGATTTCAGTTGGTGACCTCTGCATGACGAAGCACACTTCCAAGGCCGCTGGAGCTGGTTATGGCAGCTGGGGCGGCCAAGCAATGTCGCTGGGGGCTGTGCTGGGTGGAGTTTGCCAGCAGAGCAGACGTTAACAGGGCGCTGCTGGAGCGCTCAAAGCACATCTGCGTTGCAGCCTGGGAAACACAATAGGCTGCAACTCACCCTGTGATGTCTGCGCTGACCTTGCGCCCCCGCCCTGCAGGCAGGAGTGTCAAGCCTTGACGCGCGACATGAAACCGAGCAACTCTTTGCTTCACCAACAGAAGTGTGCGGCCCCAGACCGCACAGCAAGCACAAGTCTGAGGTTTACTTCCTGCAGAAGGGCGAGGCTGTGTGTCTAGATTGCAGCCCAAAGGCCGCACATCAAGTGGGGCATGCACCGCACATGGCGGTCGAATCGGCTGTCAGCCAGGGGAGAGAGTTCCAGTCGATGCGTGACTCACGCAAAAGGTTGGCCTTTGCGGCGGTGCGGCGGCCAATGTCTGCCGCGGCGGCCGCAGGCCGCTGGCCAGTGGCCGTCATTGCCGGGTCTGCGGCAATTGCCACGAACGGAGGATCAGCGTGCCGGGGGTCGGGTTGTTGCTGATGCACATAACACGGTTGTAGGCATGCGGGGGCATGTCAAACGAGACGAGAGGAACAGCTGCAGAAGAATCTGCGGCACATTCGCAGAGGCAGGGGGACGAATGTCACACCTGCAGCGGCGAGGGCGCGCCGAGGCTGCACGACGGCGGTGTTGGGCAAGCGCGACTTGCGGTTGTTGGCGACCCGCGCCGACACCGTGCTGTTGCCCGGAATGCCGTCCAGGCGGAAGCTGCAGGCGCGACGGCAGTGGGTCAAAGCATCCGGTGGGTCACAGGGAAGAGATGAGGGCGCCGTCCTCTCTGCAGACTAAGCCCGGCGCCGGCCAGTCAACTTTTGCACCACAGTCAACTTTTGCATGATGTTGAAGTTGGCTCCGCCGAGAGAGCCGCCAGGGGCATGGCTGTGCATGCATGCAGGCCAGTTCCTGCCATGATACCCTTGCAAGCAACCTACATCCGCCACTGCACACCCAGGCCTGCCGCATAGTGTACCTGCAGACCCTGTAGCCTGAGACGCCAGTCGTCATGGTGGCCGACGTGACGCGGTACAGCCCCTCATACACACGGGTGATTCCTCTGCACGCAGCAAACCACTCGTCGATGCATGGGGTGCCACTCTTGTGGAGGTGGGGAGGGGCGACTTGCTGGCCTTTGGCAGCCCGTCCTGCACTGCATGTGCCGGCACCGTCCTCACACGAGCGGACATACGTCGAGAGGCGCCTCCATGCCGTCAGAGGCCCCTGGCCGCGCAAAGCAACGTGTCTAGCCAGGTGCCTGATCGCCGAGGTGTTCGGCTTCAAAAAGTTTTGAGAGGCGACGAACCCGGCTTTGCGGCAAACGCGCACGGGCATGCCCTGCTGGAAGCTGAGCAACAGCGCCCTATTGCCTCTGGTCCAGCTCTGGTGACCCTGCACACGACCACTTGTTGGGATGAGAGTTCCACCCTCCGCTGCTCTTGTWTAKGGAGAAGGGGGGAAAGGGGAGGGGGGGGGAGGGGGGGTGGGGGGAGGGCACAGGCTGCGTGGTGTGGAATGTGCTGCACATGCCATGGGGCACAACGCTTTGGGAGAGCCGTAAGGACCTGCGAATTGCCCTCAGAATGCTGCCTGAATGAGCTGGCGCTACGCGGCCCTGTCCCACACGTGCTCGTCACGTCATGGCGGCTGTCCGCATGCTGGACACATGGGATGCAGGACAGCGGAGGCAGAATGTGCAGTGCCAACGCATGTTGCTGCCATATCTACACATCTTTGGGACAAGCACCTTGCCCTGGCCACTGTAGATGAAGCTTGCGCCGGTGTCGTCATTGTCCTCGTACTCCCCTGAAAGCGCGATCGCATACGCCGGCTTCCCCTCCCTGCGCAGCCCAAGCGCCGTCCGCATCAGCTCGGACGTGGCACAGCCAACTGAGCTGCGCGGCATGCCTCCAACTGCAAGGCGCTGACTGCGAGGCTAGCAGCCAGGCATTGCCTGCCGCCAGGAGCTGTGCCTTGGGCGTTGCACCCTGCTGGGGTGCGCGTCAACGTCAGCGAGTGAGCGAGAAAGCGAGGCGAGGTACACCAAATCATGCATGGCACCGGCGCTGGGTGAGGTCGTGTGGAGCGGATGCGCACAAGCAATCGATGCCGGCGGAGATGTTGCAGTGCACGCCGCAGATGGACAGCTCGCCCTTATCGGCAAACACATCGCCGACTGCGACGCCGGGCACATGGCCATGCCTTCGGGACGGCCGCAGCGACTCCAGCTGGCTGTTCGCTATCATGTCTGGCTTCCGCTGCGGCGTCAGCAGGCCAAGTTTGATCAGCAGTTTGCAGCTGCGAGCAAAGCAGTGGCATGGGTGGCACTGCCTCAAGCTGCACACCGTGATTGCCCAGAGAGGGTTGAAGCTGCATCTTCCTGCACGCTGCAGTCTGTGATGCGCAGCAGCTGCTCGCCAGTGGAGGAGACGCCCACCTTGCCGTCGGCCTGCAGCCTTGCGACCAGGGCACGGTACCTCACCAGCACCCCATGGCAGTGCAGCACCTCGGCCTCGTCCGGTACATGGCACCGCGGCAGCACCATCGCGAGCGGCGGCACCGGCAGGTCCGCAGCTGCAGCGGCTGCGGCGGGGCCTGCTGCGGCAGCTGGCGTCGGTTGCGCGGGTGCCGCAGCCGGCGACAGCAGCGGGCCAGCCTGCAGCTGCGCTGCTGCCGTCTCAGCAGTGCCCAGCTGAGCWKCCGGCGCGGCGCCGCCGACTGGGCCTGCAGCGCCTGCGGCTGCTGTAGCGCCGACGGCAGGTGGCTCGGTGCCTGCGACATCGCTGGCTGACTGCAGCATGCAGCGCGGCGTGTCCGCCGGCGTGACGACCGGCTGCCCTGAGGGCGGCGGCGCCCGGGAGGCGACCTGCCGCGCTGCGCCGCCAGCGCCGGCTGCAGAGGCGCCGGCCGCGCCGCCAGCCGCCGCAGATTGCCGTGCAGACATGCTCGACGCTAGCCGATCGTGACGCGAGGCGGGAGGGGCGTGGCGCCCGCCGTGGCCCGAGTCCATGAGCGCCGCCTGTGCCTCCGCATTCTCCTGCAAGGCTCTGTCCAGTTTGACCTCGTGAGAGCTGCCGCGGCGCAGCGTGAGGCCCACGGTGCCTGAGCTAGAGCGGGGGCTGCCGCCAGATGCGCTGCGGCCGCCGCCGAGGCTATCAGGGACGCCGCCGGCCACGCCGCTGTCCTGTCGCTGCGGCCGCGAGGCGCCGGAAGTGCGCGGCACATGCAGCCCGCTTCTGGGCCTGGCGCTGTCATTGTGCGGATGTGAGTCTTGCGGTGGCGAGGTGGCACCCTCCACAGCGGCGCGTCCCTGGTGGCTGGCCCCCATGCTGACGCTCGGCCCGGACACATTTGGCTGTCTGCCACCGGACGGCAGCTTCCCGCTGCCTGACGGCGGGCGGCCATTGGACTGGGCCCGAGGAGTGGTGAGGCCGGTTTGTGTCTGCGGCCGCGACTGCTGCGCCTGGCTGTCGCTGCGGGCTGCCGACGGGTGGCTCGTTGGGCCGGAGCGGTGACTGCCAACAGCCGGCGCCGGGGGCAGGCAGATCTCCCGCCGCTGCAGCTGGCTGCTTGATACGCTCGGCCCCATGGCCCCAGCAGCCGACCCGCCTGCGGCTTCGCCAGCCGCCCGCTGCGGCTCAGGCTGCGGCTGGTGCCGCTGTTGTGCCACAGCTGGGTCCGGAGGCGCGTGGCTGGCTGTCCGTGGCAGGCCGCTCCCCTCCGAGGCGGGCTCCGGCGGGTGCCGCGCCGCTGGCGCCGCTGCCTTCGCGGTGTCCTGCCAGTGGGGCGCCTGGGGCSGGCCGGCTGCTGCGCCCGGCGCAGCCTTGCCGCTGGCGCCGCTCGACCCTACGGCCTGCCGGCCTGGAATGGGTGAGCGCGCTCTCGAGATGAGGGCCGGAGGGTGCCACACCTGCAAGTAGGGCTTTCGTGTCAGTGACATGCGCACTCGAAGGAACGACTGGCTAGCAGGACCCAGTGAGCCCTGAATGTCACATGTTGCGGAACCTACTGGTCTGTATGTGTCTCAGTCCGTTCAGTCGTGTCCAGTCTTACCCCCAGCAGTTCGTGTCAGTCTTTCCGCCAGCAGGACCGGTGCAGTGCAGCAGGTGCCACCACAGCTGAGCACAAATCGAAACAACGACCACTCACCCGAAAGGACGGTGCCGGTCTTGTGCTGCCGCCTCCGACACCGCTGCTGAGAGGGCCACTCGCACAGCCGCTGCCTGTGGATTGCGCTGCGCGCGCAGCGCTGCCGCTGACCGGGGACGCGGCCGCCTGGGAGATACTTGCGGTGATTGGCTCGTCTGCAACCGCTGGCACTCTGGGCATCCCTGTCGAGCCCCCCTGCGATGGCACTTGTGCACACCCAGCTGGGACATGCTACTTGGACTGTCACAGGCGACCGGTAGAATTTCAGCAATTGAAGTTATCAAAGACCTGTGCAGCCGCATGCAGCGACCCGACTCTTCTGTCTACAGAACCATAAATTCAACACAGTTGGCGTCCAAGGGCCCTTTCTGTCGGGAGCTGTCTGCTGCTCCAGCATGAGCAGGCACAGCTGTCATTCTGCCTGCTCGTTCTCAAGGATATGTACCTGCAACGGCACAGCCAGGTCGCAAGTGGTACTCATCAAAGTCAGGCTAGCAGTTGCACCTGTGAGGCGGTGCGTGCTGGCGCCGGAAGCATCACTGTCGGCGTCTGCCCAAGCGGCGCAGGAAGAATTACCGCCGACGGCAATGCTTCCGTCGGCGGTGAAGGCGTGCACGGCATCGCCACCGCTGGCTGCGCTGCATGCCTGTCTGCCCTTGCTGGCAAAGCCGGCACCGGCCGCAGCGCGGCGACGCTGCCGGGAAGCGCTGCCGCCGTACACAGCGGCGGCATATTGGCCGGCGTGGCCACTGCAGCCGCTTCGCGGCCGACAGCTGCGCCTGACGCAGCGTTGCAGGTCGCAGCTGCAGGCATCCCAAATCGGATCAGCTGATGAGCCTTGTGCCTTGGAGGTTGCCGGGGCACTTGCAGCAGCAAGCTGTCGATAGTTTAGTGTAGCAAGTGACTTGAGAACGCTGTCGAGATCCGTCACCGGAACAGGGCCCTGGGCAGCCACAGCGAGTGTCATTGATGCACCTTGCAGCACGTTGGCAACCGGAGTCACGGGCGAGACTTGTCCTGCCGAGCGCGGCTCGAAGCCGGAGGCAGGCTGCATGTCGAGCGTTCTGCGCAGCTTCTTGGTCATCGAAGCCGCCCCTCCCACGGCCTGCGGCAGCTGCCGCTTCTGCTGCTGGCGCTCGGGCGCCGCGGGCTGCGGCGCTGGCACAGCTCCCAGTTGCACGGCCGGAGTCTGCGCCGCTGTCGGCGGGCTTGCAAGCGCCTCTGAACACGCCGCTGTGCACGAGGCCATGCGTGTCGGAGCCGTCGCCTGTGGCTGCGCAGGCACATGCCCGCCTGCAGCACCGCCTGCATGAGCCAGGATCTCGTCAAGCTCATGCGCCGCGCTGGCCTTTGGGGCAGCGGCGGCCTGCGTCCTAGCCGTGCTGGCAGCCCTCCCACTGTCACCGTCGCTGGCTCCGTCGGCTGCCAGCGCGCTGGCGTGCCGCTGTTGCAGTGTCGAGTCGGCCGGCTCGCAGCTGTGCTGCATGTCGCTGCCCTGCTGCTGGCCAGCGTGCTGCAATATGACCATCTCGGCGCTCGCCGTCGAGCCCTGCCTTTGCCGCTTGGCGGGGGGACTGTTCGGCTGAGGCAGCGTCACCGCGCGCCGTTCTGCCTCCGCAGTGCTCCTGCGCCGCTCGGTCTCACGCGCCACCTGCTCAGCTGCCGCCACCTCCGGTGGTACTATCACCACATCATCGTCGCTGTCGACCGCAAGCGCCGCGAGAGCAGGCCTCGAGGGGCTTGCCGGCGGGGTGTCGTCCGTCAGATCGATGATTGCGGCTGGTGCTGGAGGTGCAGGAAGCCTCGGAGGCGCCCAAGCCACAGGCGGAGGTAGCCGTTCTGACTTGACGTCCACGCGTCCCGCGCGCTCCATGGCAAATTAAGCCTGCCGAGCTGTCAGCTGCCCGCTTGCACTGTTAAAGAGGCGCCATGCTGCCAGGAGCGCGACTGCACGCAGGACGGACACCTGCGGCACAAAGTGCATACATGAGCAAAAGCTGTGCGATTGACGTCGCCCGGCAGAGCGTGGCAGCACAGCAGGCCTGCGAGGCCCCGACAGGATGCAACAAGCCTGTGGGTTGCTTAGCTTGGTCTAGGCCGTGTGGTCACGAGTTTGTTACATTGTCGCCAACAAGCACCAAGGGGCTGATCAGCCGTGGCGTCCGTGCTGTGCCCTCAAGCGGGCTTGCACGATCATATGAGGGCAGACATTGCCCGACCGAAAGCCCTCCTGGCGCGCACAGCGGACAGACAGGAGCCGGCCGAGTCAGCTGTGGAGACCTTATGTCAACGATCCGTAGCGCCGGGCGCACGGCAGCCAGGGAGTGACACTGAACTACAATCAGGGATTCACCTGACGGTCTCATACGCCTCCGGAGCAGGTCGTTGAGGCTGCTGCGTCCAAGGACAGAGGACAGATTCAAGTTTTGAAGTCGCCCTGCCGCCGGCGTGACGGGCGCGCGCTCTTCCTGATGACGTATGTTCCTCGTATGAAGAAAATGCTTCAGGAACATGCTTCGCAGGTCAACGGCTCAACGCCTGCATACAAAGCTGGTTGATCGGAAGTGGCGAAGTCGCCTTTGCGGTAGGTTTTGGGACGACCGTTACGTGATGACTCCAGCTTTGAGCTTTGAACTTTCTCCGCAGTCCTCCATGAGGCCACATCGAAACTTGCGTTTGCGTGCCTTCAGGCATCAAGTGCGCCGAGCTGCGGTCCCTTGAGCGCTGCACCGGAGTCCTTTTCGAAGCAGATTCGGACGTTTCGCGCCGCTCTGCGACTTGGACGTGTCGCAAGAGACCTACAGAGCGCTAGAAGATGGTCGGCAAAGACGGAGGGAAGGTGCACGTTCTTCTTGCACCGGAGCTCCGGCTTCCAGGCTGCCTTGCCAAAATTTCGATGCAGAATCGTGCTTGCACCCATCCACAGTACAAGATATGTGCTCTCTTTCTGGCGGCGATGCTTGTTCTCGTGCCACTGTCGCCGGCTGGCGCCTTTCCTGCGGAACCCTGCGTGCCCGCCGGCACTGCCACTGGGCACCGCCGCCGGTGGATATGCGGGCGCCAACGGAGCCGCGCAGGTCTTGCGATGGCTGCACATGCGAGCGCAAGTACAATTCGCACTGCAACAGCTTGTGATTTCATAGTGCCTGGTTGTGATTAGGCCAAGCCGCTGAAGAAGCCAAAGTCATCTAAAGGCGAGCTCGACGACGACGACAAAGCCTTCCTCGAAAAGAAGAAGGCTGAGCAGGTACATTCCACACATAGAATGCTCGGCGAGCGTCCGTGCGTCGCGGTTGGGACATCCTGCGTTGCTTCTTGAAGAAGAAATAGAATTACCTTTGACTCGAGGGTGCACAGGTCTCGTCGCCTTGCGTGTGCAGGCCGCGTTAAAGGCCCTCAAAGAGAAGGCGGCGGGCAAGGGAGGCTTTGCCAAAAACACAAGTGAGGATCACCTTGGAAATTGCTGGTCGCCAGCATCACGGTTGCAATATTGGACCTGTGTGCAAGTGTTCATCTACTCACCCGATACTGACCCCTGTTCCTTTGTTGCCCAGATGTGACCGGCAAGAAGAAGTGAAGCCTCTTGGTTTTGGCCGCGGCAGCCAGCATCCAGGATGGCAGCAGAGGAGGGTGTTTCACGCAGCGCCGGCTCACTGTCTACGCCCGCAGAACTAGGCACGGCGCACGGGGGCCAGGTGGTGGGCAGCGACTGCCTGAGCTGCCGCGTGACCGGCACGCTGGTCTCCGCCGCCTGCGCCGCATATCTGTTGGCGATAAACTACTCGCGGGTGCCGCCGCCGTCAGGCCCGCACCGCTTTGCGCTGCTCGCCCTGTCCGGCGGCTTTGCGTCTATGGCTGCGGTCAGGGCGCTCACATGACGCGGGTTGCAATGACGACCTGAAAGGAATACCGGATCGGAAGACTGCCGCATGGAGCGCACAGCAAGCCCACGCATGGGCGCCGAGTCTGGCCGAGCAGATTGCGGTGCACATCAAATTTAAACCCACAGATCTGATCAGTAGTCTGACAACAACCGGTAGTCTGACAACAACCGGTTCATGCCTAGCGAACGCATTTGCTGTGCATCTCCGGCCCCTGTGGGGGGGGTACTGACTGAACCTGCTGCAGCTCGGCCCAGGTGCGGCAGCCCATCACTCGAAAGTGAGCGTTGAGCCCCGAACCATGCCTAGCAGCTGCTCCAAGATGCGGCAGCCGTCGTCGCGGACGCCTGCAGCAGGGCGGACACCAATGGCGCCCATCGTACACTTGGACCACAGTGTGCCAGGTCGCCACTTGGGTGGCATGTTGGAGGTGTCTGCCTCGGCAGCAGAAGGCAAGGGTGCGGGCGCGCAGGCCATGGCAGTGTTGCACGACACCCGCAAACAAGAAGGAGCGAAGGCAGGCGCCGCCGCCCGCACCCGAGTGCATGAACTCGTTGGTGATCCACTGCTGGATGCCCTTGATGCGGCCCGCCGTCTCCTGCGCCTTGTCGAAGTCGACGTACATGTCCTACAGAGATAAGCACAGCCGCAGCATTGCAGTCGCCGGGCTGCACACTCAAAGCCGTCCGGACCTCCTCTTTGACCATGGCAGTCTGCTAGCATATCCTTGCATCAGTAGCTGCAACTAGGACACGCTGCCGCATGGGCCACAGGCTGCAGAGACGTCTCCGCGGGGACATCCCCGGAACCTGCGGGTCTGCCTCCGCCGCATGCAGCCCGCCCCAGATCCTCCTTACGTGGCTGCACTCGATACAGGTGTGCGGGCTGCCAATGTGCCAGGGAGGTCTGGTAAAACCCTAACAAGCCACACCTCGTAGTAGGTGGCGGAGGCGGTGCGTACGGGCGCCCGGGCGAGCGCCTCCAGGTCGTACAGCGGCGGCCAGTCGGCCTTAGCGGCTATGATCTCCGCCGCCTCCCGCATTGGCGCCAGCACCGACAGGTCCTGCGGTTCGCAGAGGGGATGGACCCTCTTGAGCACTTGCACAGCCGCGCGGCATCTCGAAACGCCAGATCTGACATGGAGTGATGGCGGCTGCAAAGCTCAAGTCTGGGCGGGCATGACATGCTGCTCCACATCGAACCTGCCAGACCCTGTATCTCTTGCATCCTTACGTTGCATCTGCTGCCTCTCGTGTCTAGCACACGCAGAATGCGTGCAGCCAGCCGCACCTCCAGCATCCAGGGGAAGACGGACTCGCCGGTGAACAGCACCGGGCGGCCCGCCTCGGCGGCGCCAATCGCGTCAAAAGCCGAGGCGAACGGCTCCTCCTGGCGCACGGCGTGCGCCGCCCAGTTGGACGCTGCGCCCTGGCAGTAGATCGACTCGTGCAGCACTGCGTGCCGCCGACACAGCCATGGTCTGAAGCCAGCACAAGGGGTTGCTGGCCTCACCGGTCCGGGACCAATCAGGCTCGGCCTGTTGTTGTCGATCATCACCATGCTCATGCTCATGACAGGCTCAATGCACACGGGCAGCGTATCCCGCTGCACCTGGTGGTTGACGCCAAACACGCAGGTCAGCTGCTCTGCACAAGCTGTGAGGGAGCGTTGCAGCTGAAAGGCGCATACCCAGATACAGCGGATTGGTGTCGAAGCTGATCCATGCTTCATACCCCTGCAGTGGCAACAGGCAATCAAAAGGAGCTGCTGTATTGCTCCTTGGCTGTGCAGCAGGCCAGCTTGCAGTCGACAGGGATGCACGTTGTCTCAACATGCAGTGATGCGCGGGCAGCAAACGCGCACCCGCAGAAAGCTGATGCTGAGCTGGCCGTCGCAATCAAATGCCGACTCCAGCAGGTAGTGCAACCGTTCAAAGCCGCCGCCCATGCCCAGCCCAGCCATTCCCAGCAGCTGTAGTCCCCTGCAATACGTTTATGATCCGGTGGCATGTGACAACTCATGAGTTCTGTTTGCAGGACCCTTCTCCGACTCTCCACGCAGAGCGCTGCCCGAGTCGCTGGCAGAGTCAGGCGTGAGCTGAACAGGCTAGCCAGGAGCGACCCGCTCGATGCTGCTAGCAGTGCTCAGTTCAAGGATCAGCACGCTCATGATAGTCACCTCGGACGCAGCACGCCAATGCTGGGCAGGTGGGCGCAGCCGTCTGGCAGCGACTGCAGGTGCCGCACGATGCGGTGTACATGCGCCACATCCCCCGGAAAGCGCTGGTAGTACCTGCGGTGTGTGAGTACCCGCGAAGTGAGACTGCGCCGTCAGGCTGTGATTGTGGCAGCGTGGCAGCCGATGACACGAGTGGCACGGCCAGGAACGGCTGCAAGCTTGGTCCTGGCAGACTTGCCCACAAACGCAGTACCGCAGGCGCTGCACCATCGGAAGGTAGGACCACAGTCGCACGAGCTTGGTGTCCACTCTACATGGCAGCGGCAGGACGCGAGCCGCACCTGTTATTCTGGCGCATGACACGTGGGAAGAGCGCACGGTAGGAGTCGTGCGCCGAGCAGGGAAGTTGGATGCCGGGCGGCAGGCCACCCGTCAGTAGGACCTCCACGAGGCCTGTGAGCAGGCGGTGCGCACAGTTCGTATGCATAGTGGGCGCTGGTCCCATCCTTTGCAATGCGGCAAGCCGCTGCCGAGGTGCAACGTCAGGAGCTGGCGCACTGCCCATTGCTCAGCCAGCCGTCTTCAGTCTCGCTTTCGTGCGGCACAGTATGGAGTAGAATGTTGCCCCCAGGTTTGCACCGTTGAAACCTGAGTCCACTGCAAGCGTGGGAAGGGGCGATGTTGTTTGGTAAGCTCACCCCGTTCAAGATTAACAGAGAGCACTCCCTTAATGCGGCTGCATGAGGATAGCCTCAGCATATTCTCGATGGCCAGGCAGCCGACTGAAGGCAGCATGTCGGACCGCGTGCGGCAGGCCCCACCCTGTGGCGCAATGGAGAGGTAGGTGATGCAGCAGAAGCCGCCAAAGGACTGCCCCAGGATGGTCCACCGCCCGCCGAGGGTGTCCTTGGGCACTAGCGCTGCTCGCACCACCTCCGCATCCCGCACGATGCTGTCTGCCCTGGAGCGCAGAGTTTGGACATGCAGTGTCATACCTCAAGATTCATGCTGTGTGTGCACGATGCTGTCCATCCTGCAGGCAGCAATGGGACCGTCCGCTGGGTCTTGGGTGCGGCAAATGAAGCTGCGGTCCAGTGTTCGGTTCAGGGGGGCGCCGGGCACCCGCAGCAGGCCATGCTCGGCAGCGAATGCCGTCGAGTCCAGATTAGCTCTTGCGGCACGCGCGTGTCAGCCGAAAAGCAGCACGAACGCCTCCTTGCACGGACCTGAAGTGGGTCAGGTACTCTGCCTGCTGCTGCGGGGTGCCGCGGCGCGCGAGCGTCGCCGCGGTGATGGCCGACGAGCGCCCCGTACCACGCTGGTCCATGAGCAGCACGCGAAAGTGCTGCACCGCCGCCTTGATCCAGGCGGACGCCTCCGTCGGGCGCGGCCCCTCATGCCCGGGCCCGCCTGCACGCAGTCGCACCTCTGCCACCACTCGTCTCCAGTGAAGACGCACCACTGTGTACCAGCGTGTGTTTGCTGCGCGCAGCGTGAACGCCAACTGCGTGCAAGCTGATGTGGAGTAGGATGATTCGGAGGACAGCCAAGCTGCTGGCAGCAAGTTTGCTTTTGGGCATGCGCAGCTACCTGCATGCTCTGAGACATCAGAGTTTGCTGCAAAGTCGGAACTGACCCTGCAGGTACAGGAGCGCCGGCCGGCTGCGAGAGGGCGGCAGCGTCGGCTGCGCCACCTCTCGCACAAACACCTCCAGCATTGCGCCATCCTGCGTGCCGCCGTGCACCAGCGGCACCGTAATGAAGTGGTCCGTTGCCAGCAGGCCTGTGGGTTTCGACGTGACACATGTGAGGTGCCGGACTCAGCAGCGGATCATTGCAGCATTGCAGCGCCCAAGCAGCGACATGGAGCGCGGCTGGGCGCGGCGCTTGTTGTGGGACTTCGTCTTCTTCAGTACCAGTCACGATTGACCGCCTCAGTCGTGGCTTCAAGACTGGATACAGCAAGACGTGCAAGCCGCGGCGCGCACCCGGAACCGCAAAGGTGGCAGCGCTGGCGTGGGCGCCCACGCCAGCGCTGCCGGCTGCTGCTGCTACCACGCTTGAATTGTTTCCACCATTTCGGCCGTCCGAAACGCGCCTGCGCTTCGCTTCCTGGTGCGACATGCTGTTGCGTGTATATGATCTAGTGTTTATGATCTCACGAAACCTGGGAGCCTGCGCTGGTCCCGCGAACACACTCGCAATGCGTTGGCAGCTGATCATGGACTGGAACGAAAGTGGCAGGCCCTGCATATTAGCTGTGGCCGAATTTGTTTCGTGAACCGTCTTGATCAGTCATCAGTGCTGCTAGATTGCTAGCTGTGCACACTCTGCAATTGCGCGATCGGATTCAAACTCTACCATTCACCACGCTGCTGTCGGACACAATCCGCAGGATGCGTGAGGCTTGCAAACGGAGGACCTGCAACTACCATCATGGACCACCCAGACACCACTGCAGCGCTGCCAACGGCAGCGGCAATGCAGTTGGCAGTGCGACCGGCCATGCAGCAGCAGCCGAGATGAGCTGGCACAGCAGCAGCAGCAGCAGCAGCAGCAGCAGCAGCGTATCAATTGCAGTCACCTGCGGGATGCATCCCGCAAGGAGGACATGCCGGAGCTGCATCACCTCGTGACGGTGCGTGCCGTTGCGAACCATCACGAGGTGATGCAGCTTTTGCATAGCAGTCCCGAACTACATGAGTATGTGCACAACTGATTCCAAGCCAGTCACCTAGTTCGCATCGCATTCTAGAACTCTGATGGTGTGCACTGCGCTGCGCTTGCCATGCCGCCACAGCCAGAACTTGTGGGCGTATGCGCCTGGGGCCACGGCAACCCGTGATGCGTTAGAGGTGCTGCGATGCTGATCTATGAGTACTTGTATGCAGCCGTGTACCTACAAGCCTCGAATCGAGATCAAATTCTATCCGCACAATCGCATTTGTAATGTAGTCAAGCCATACTGCGCCTCCTTCCCACAAGCACCAAATGTGCTGCGCTACTGGCGGCCACGGTCACAGTGAGATTGTCAAGGAAGCCTTGCGGGAACGATTCAGCCAGCGTGCCAGCGGCGGCCGCCGCTGCTGCGGCCACCAGGATGTCGCGTTCCCTGAGTGCGGGATCAAACAGCCCTTGACTCCTGAAGTACAAAGGCAGCAGTGCGGCTGCTGTAAAGCCGCCCACCAGGCATGCGGCGCTTCCAGCGTAGCTCTGCACGTGCGCCAGGCAATACAGCCTTTCAGGCAGTGTAGCTGGTTGCTTGATTGTCGTAGCTGCAGAGCACACAAGGTGCGAGGTGACCGCCCTCTGATTTCGCCAGCAAACTTGCTACGACTCACCTTTTGTAAATTGTGCGGAAGCTTTTTGGCGCCATACTTCCGGCCCACGATCTCTGCCAGGCCGTCGCCCATGCACAGGACGGCCAGCCCCATCACGCCGGCGGGCGTATCACGCCAGAGCCACAGCGTTGACACGACAATGACGATGCCGTACAGCAGCGGCCCTTGCAGCAGCTCCTGTCGCTGCTTTGACCTCTGCACGTGGCAGCAAGTAGCGTGGCGCCTACCTTGGCAGGAACAGCAGTTGGAGAGAAGTTGTGCAGACGTCAACACAAGTGCTTCAAGTCTTCTGCCACAGGGCACACGGCGCCAATGAGATAGGCATGCACGCGCACGGATGCGGCTGCGACCATGGCGTCGTCTTTGATGACACCGCTGCCCACGAGGGCTATGACCAGCGTCGACAGCAGTGGCACACCGGCGCACGCCACACGCGAGTACGCATGCTCAGGGAACAGCGGCCAGAAGCACATAAAGACAGTCCCCATGCCTGCGGCAGATTGGGCGGCATGTTAAGACATACTGAGTATCCATATGAAAAAAGTTTCAGCATCTCGTGAGCAAGCATGTGGAGACCTGATATACATGTTTACGCCCTCCAAGTGACGGAGGCTCGCACCTATGTGGATCGACTTGCGAGCGTATTGGTCAGGGATAACGCCGCGTTTGTGGAGCTGTGCAATGGCCACTAGGAGAGTTGTGGCAGTCAGCATCGTCCGCCACCAGGCAGAGAATATCGACTGGGCGTCTTCGACGCCTAGTGGCGTCAGGTCTGCAAGCAATCAGCAGCCAGACCTTGAGTCGATCATGCGGCAGGGACGCCATGATGCACCAGCAGCTGCATGACATCGCAGCAAGCCTACCTTGCCGCCTCAGCGTGAGCAATACCGCCATCAAGGCAGCAGCAAACAACACCGCAACTCCGGACAACGCCATCTGCTGCATGATGATGTCAGGCGTTGATTCAACCCAGGAAAACATGACTGAGCATCAGCCTGGCAGCATATGTCCTCGTGCCAGGGACATCATCAATGTCAATTGTCAACAATAAACATGCAGCTGCAAGAGAGGCCCGGTTGTGGCCTGGAACATGTGCTGCACATCACGATCTTGGAGATCCCTTGGAGATGCGCTGATGTGACGCGCTGTGCTGAGCCAGCTGGTGCAGGTGCGTATCGCAGCGACGATGCTTGCACTCGCAGCATTGGCCGGGAAAATTCCCCTCAACAGCACTGTGCGTGCCGCCACACGGTCTACAGGTCCTCAAGGTGTTGATCATGATGCATTCAGAGCCACATTTGGAGGAAAAGCTGACCGTTGATCAAGACTTCCATAAAGCAATCACTGATCCTCGCAGGTTTTAGTCACACACACTCATGCGCAGCAGCTGGCCGAGCCCCAGCGCAGGACTTGCTCGGAAATAGTAGATGCAAGTTGCCGCCGGAGGAGCGGGAGACGGCGGGGCGGCCCGCAACAGACAAGGAGCCTGCGGCGCAGCCCCAACAGCCTGCGTGAGGTTGATGCTATAGATCAGAGATATTCTAGATCAGAGCTGTGTGTAACATAGTGCGGGCTTCGAGCAGCGATGATGAGCTGTTGCCGCATGCGCAGGTCTTGTCATCACTGAGCCGCAGGCAGATGCACGCACCAGCCTGGCGCTGGACCTCCATAATACCGCGGCCGCAGCGGTGAGCCTTGCACTCCCTGCGCCTCTCTTCTTACCTGAAAAAAAGTCTTGGAGAGCTCATTGCGCAGGCCCGATGTTCTTCATGCTTACGAGGTGGATGTTCTTCATGCTTACGAGGTCGCTCTGCCGGCCAAGGCGCCAACGGCTCTGCGCCAGGCAAAATCGATGCCACAGCACCCGTTCAACATGCAGGTGGCGGAGATACAGGGCATTCAGCAGCTGGAGTCAAAGTATGCCGCCCGCACACAGCACGGGCTGCACTCGCATCGTGTGCTTTGGCGTCGGCGACAAGGGCCTCGCCCTGAAAGCCTCCGCCATGCGCCTCTTCCACATCGAGCATACAGGTGCATCAAAGTTTTTGTGCTCAGGATTTGCGAGTGTACAGTGCACAGCTCCTTGTCAGGCCGAAGGCCAAAACACGCCTGCAAACCCTACCACCCAAACACGTGTCGGGGCCCAGCTGCCGTCCATGCGACCTGAACGGTCTACTGGTTGTGAGCAGGGACTTGTCCCCAGGCCCAAGCGTCGACCCGGCTGTTTCCTGACCATATGGGTGCTGTCATGCAGGCATCGCCCGCATTTGAGATGGCCATGCCGCCGGTAGGGCCGTACCACTTGCTTGTGGTCAGCGCTGGGCCGTCTATCTTCAGCACAATCAGGGCGATGGCGCTGATCGCACTACGCCAAGGAGGTCGGTCGGCTCTTTCCAATTTCTGCTTGGCCACTGGCAGCAGAAGATCGCCAATTCTCGAGCAAGCTTTGTCAGCAAGTACTCGCACTCAGCTGCTAGCAATGCGATTGCAGGCGCGCCTGTGCTTGCTTTTATGTGCGATCCGACATCGCCGCTGCCATTTGCGAAGGATGTGGTGCACATCCCCGCGCCGGTGGCCCCTCCGGAGGCGCAGCAGCCGCAGAACCCTCAAGTGGCACAGAAGCACCTGGAAGCGGCATCGGCGTTGGCCAGCACGCTCCTACTGGGCAGCGCATAGGACGCAGCGTTGGGCTGTCGCTGAATTGCATCTTGCTCACTCATGCTGGCGGCGGAGCGGAGCGTCACGAATTCCGTCGGTGCTGTGCCAGCGGCAAATCACCTGAAATGATGACACCGTGCAGCGGGCCCGTGACGGAATTGTTGCTGCAGGATTGCGCCGGTAATGCAGCGCTTTGCTGCGTGCATGGGCGGAGCGCGCTTGCTAGGAACACGCACACGCAGTGGCGAAGTTGTGGGGTTTAGTGCACTGCCATAACTGCGCAACTGATGCCTGTAAGCAAGTCCGCATCGCTGCAGGTGCACTGTCCCGATTCAAAAGCCGGGATCTCGCAGCTGGAACAAAATCTTTCAGCAGACGCGGACTCACTGTTGCTCCCTTAGTGCTGAACCCCACCCGAGCTTGACGTGCCAGGGCTGCCGCCGGGATTCCCGTTTCAAGCCAGGGTTTACAGGAGACCTGTTCCGGAATTTGCAAGCGCAGAAGGCTTCAAAGTTGTTGCTTCACCAGCGCAACTGGCCATCTGCTTGGATGCGCATCTGTTCTGTGGTGACAGGTAGAGCAGCAACTCGTGTTGATCAGAGGAGCTGCGCAGTCCCATTCCGACTTCAAACGCAGGTTTCGAAGCCACTTCCGCCTTTTCAGCGGACTCGGTTCACAGGAACAACCATGCAAAGCGCTCTGGAGAAGATCAAGGCTCGTGTGGGTGGAAATACTGTTCCTGAAGCTGGGCTGTCGGTGAGCATGCTGCACCCATAACCCCAAATCGACGTCGTGGTTCGGTTGAACACAGCCGTCATGATAGTGAATCAAATGAATCACGTGTGACTCTAAAATTCTCGGATCGCGGTCTTGCACATGTCATCGGATCAGGTGCCATTCGCCCCCCTGCGGCCGGCGGCCGCAGCAATTTCATGGGTCATGCGCTCAGCAAGTGCTGCTTCGCAGGTTGGACCCATCAGCGATGCAGAAATCGAGGACCTGGTCGTGTCGCTGCACGAGATCGAGGTGCAGGTCCTAGTGGCGGGCCGCATCTTGCAGCCGGTGCCCTGCATGCTGAGCCCTTGTTGACACTGCGAGCACAGCGCATCTGGCAATACCACCGCAGTCAGATTGCAGACTGGAGATTGTGATATTGATTGTTCTCATGCCCGTGATCAGGCCGTCAAGTTCGGCTCCTTTGAGCTCAAGAGTGGCCTCATCTCCCCGGTCTACATTGACCTGCGGCTGATCGTCTCGTACCCAGACATCCTGCACAAGGTGTGCATCGCGGCCTGCGTCAGCACAGCACCAGCTGTGGCCCGGCGTCGACTGCTGCATGCCGGCACGACAAGTTGCTGGACATGGAGAGACGCATCGGCAAGTAGCATGCGCACTCTTCGCTGTCGCCTTGTCGACACAGCACTTGCTGCTGTGCAGGTGGCGGAGGTGATGTGGCGGCAGGTCCAGGGCGTGTCCTTTGACGTGATGTGCGGGGTTCCGTACACGGCGCTACCCATCGCCACCACCATGTCGCTGCTGCACGGCACGCCGATGCTCATGCGCAGGAAGGAGGTCAGCGCGCTGCACTGGGAGTGCCGTTCCACAGAAGTCGCGTGTGCACGCTGCATCGTTGCTGCTTTCTCGCACCACTGCACGCAGCCAGGGCGGGTCGGGCGGCTCAAAACTCTTCCCGAACTGCATGCTGGGCTGCACTGCGCGTGGAGGTCCTGACCGGCTGCGCAAGCTGGCGTCATCTCCCAAGTATGGTGCTGCTTCTGACGAGCCTCCTGCACACAGGTCAAAGCATACGGCACCAAGAAGGCCATCGAGGGCGCCTTCAAGCCTGGGCAGAGCTGCCTGATCGTGGAGGACCTCGTGACGTCTGGCGCGTCCGTCATGGAGACCGTCGAGCCGCTGCAGGCGCGGTTCCCCGGCTGTGTGTTTTCTGCCTGGGGTGCACCGCGAGGCTGTAATGCAGCACACGTCCAGGCAACACTGTTGGACAGTGTTGCCAGGGGCATGGTCCATGCAGGCATTGCTGCCTGGAGACAGAAGCGGACAGACTGCCGCTGACGGACACCACCCCGTTCTTTGCAGCCTTATGCTTGCGCCCAGTCTTAGTTTGCGCCCTCTCACATGCAGGCGGTGCAGCTGAAGGTCAGCGATGTGGTGGTGCTGATCGACCGGGAGCAGGGCGGCGCATCCCGCCTGGCCTCCGACAGCCTGCGCCTGCATGCCGCCTTCACCCTGTCCTACATCCTCGAGGTGCGGTGGTGAGGGACAGCAGCGAGGCGGCGCGCCGTGTCCGTCCTGCGGCGGCTGCATGCGAGCCGTGAAGTGCACCCTCCAACGCGAGAGGAGCTGCAGGCCTTCCGCTGAGTCAGGGGAGGAGATGTCTCGGATTGAGGCCGTGTCCTCAAGCGTTCGGGGTGGCGCAGCCCGCAGACCAGCCAGCGTGCATGCACACACTCATGTGCACTCTCCGCATCGTTGCGCACGACGGCGCGCGGCAAGGACGAGCACCCGGCACGCAGGTGCTCGTGAGGAGGGGCCTGGTGACGGAGGAGCTGGCGGCAATGGTCACTAAATTCATTTCGGAGAACCAGACGCACCAGCCGGGGCAGGCCGCCCCCGCCGCAGCGCCCGCGCCTGCGTCGCCGCCGGCTGCCAAGCGGTAGGGCCGCGTGAGCTGCCTGCAACAGCGGCGCAGCGCTGCAAAAGCATGTCGAGGCGGCCAAGCGGCAGGGCTGCATGAGCTGCCTGCGACAGCGGCGTAGCGCTGAACAGCATGTCGAGGCAGTTTCAAGGGAAGGACGGCCACTGGCGTGGCCTCCTTCAGACATGCCAGGACCCAAGTAGCTGTGGCCTGCTATCACACGGTGTCCACAAGGCTCACTTGTCACGAGCTTCGGACCAGCGGCTGAGATCAGGTCCACGAGCGCCACGGCAGCATGCAGGAGTGGGTGCCGGCGTGGCGGATGCGCCGCGCGGCTGTGCTTTGAAAAATTCAAGTGAGTTTCCAGCAACCCCACAGCGTCATGTGCGCATTGCATGGCGCACAGGCTGCCATACGAGGAGCGGGCGGGGCTGGCCAAGTGCGAGCTGGGGCAGCAGCTGTTCCGGCTGATGGCGCGGAAGCAGACCAACCTGGCGGTGGCCGCCGACGTGCCCACCTGCGCCCAGGTCCTCGCCTTGGCCGACCAGGTGGGCAGCCGCCCCGCGCCTCCAACATTGCCGGCAGGCTGGTAGCTGTCCGAGTCGAACTGCCGGCGTCTGGAGGTTGAGTTGCGACTGGGCTGTTGCGGGTACACGCTCCAGCGGGGAGGGAGGGGAGCAGGTGTGGGGTTCTGTCCCTAGGGCGCCAAGGTTAACGCCATGCCACGCTCCGGGCAGTGCAGCTGTCTCCAGTCCAGACACGCTCTTCTGCGGCCCGTTGGGCGGCCCCAGCGAGTCGGGGGCTCCTGCCTCGACGGTGTCATTGGAGTATACTGAAGTTTGCGCCATGGCCCAGGTCGGGCCACACATCTGCGTGCTGAAGACGCACGTGGACCTGCTCGGTGAGTTCGACGACGAGTTCGTGCGCCAGCTGCAGGCGCTAGCCGAGAAGCATGGTGCGTTTCTGGCAGCCGCGCTTGCAGTTCCTGCCGCAGCGGCCTCATCGGCAGATGCCAAGCCTGCCGTGCTCGCACCCGCAGCGGCGGCAGACATCAGCTGCCCTGCAGGCACGCAGCATGCGCTACAGAGTGGCAACTGACAATGCAATGGCGGCAAGGGAACCTCGGGACCCCGAACAGCTGCAGACGTTCTGGGGCTGTGCCTCTCGCGCAGACTTCCTGATCTTCGAGGACCGTAAGTTTGCGGATATCGGCAACACGGTGGTGGGCCAGTACCGGGACGGCATCTACAAGATCGCCACCTGGTCGCACATCACCAACGCGCATCTGGTGGGCAGCCTCGTGGAGGGTCTCGTGCTTGGGGCGCATATACAGCATTGCATTGGAGTCGCGGGGCCAGCGACATCGATCCTGTGCTGCCGTCTGCTCAATACAGGCTGCTGCTACTGCTGCTGCTGCTACTGCTGCTGCTGCTGCTGCTGCTGCTGCTGCGCACACCGCCGGACTGATGCCCGGCGCGCATGCCCTGCTGCAGGTGCCGGGCGCCGGCATAATCGATGGCCTGAAGACGGTGGGCAAGCCGCTTGGGCGGGGCCTGCTGCTGTTGGCCGAGATGTCGTCCGCGGGCACCCTGGCCAAGGGTGCGCCCCCGCAGCGCACCCAGCAGGGATTCCTCCCTTCCACTGCCGCGGCGTCTGCTTCAGAGCACTGCCAGCCTCCTGCCGCCTGCCATGCTCATGTGACGGCCTGCAACCAGCCGCACCCCAACGAGTTGTCTGATCAAAGCTCTGCCAGAATCAGACGTGTGCATTCAAAAAGCGAAGAGCATTTGCCGCGCAGCTTGTCCCTTGCCAGCTGCCTGCTTGCTCAATGCCCGCTACGCTTGCACTGTCAGGCACTGAACCGCAATCCGCCCAGGACTGTGCCGCTCGGTGTTGTGCTGAAAGCCGGGTAGCCCCGCCGCAGGCTCCTACACAGAGGCGGTGGCGGCCGCAGCGGCGCAGCATGAGGACTTTGTGATGGGCTTCATCTCGGTGTCACCGGCGCAGTGGAGCGGCCCCGCGCCCGCGCCAGGCCTGGTCCACATGACGCCGGGCGTGCAGCTGCAGGTGGGGCGGCCGCCCCTGGCCGGCAACATGGGCTGCCGTCGGCATCCGGCGACCGACCCCGGAGGCCCCCAGCTACCCAGCCCCCCATGCACAGGCTTGCGCTGCACGATGCTCCTCCGGGCCTGCCTTGCCTCGCATGACGCCCTGACGTCCGGCACTGCCGCAGGCCGGCGGGGACGCGCTGGGGCAGCAGTACAACACGCCAGAGGCGGTGCTGGGGCCGCGCGGCAGCGACGTTATCATCGTCGGCCGCGGCGTCATCAAGGCGCGTCCAGACCGTCAGCACCATGCTGCAGAACGAGTGCAGGAGCCGCATGTGTGCTCGCTTCGCCCGCCGCCCGACGCGGCGCTGCCCGCCCCGGGCTTTGCGGCGGCCACAGCCCCCTGAACCCTCCAGCCGGCCTCCGCCGCTGCAGCTGCGCACCGCGCGGCACCTGCCTGCTGGAAGCGGATGCCATGTCCTTCCAAGGCCGTGAGGCATCCTTTCATCCGTGCACCGTGCAGGCGTCCGACCCGGAGGCTGCCGCCGCCGAGTACCGTGCAGCTGGCTGGAAGGCATATCAGGCTGCGCTGGGGTGAGATAACAGCCTGGCGCCGCCCTGGGCGAGGGCAGAGGCAGGCCCCTCGGCAGCTGTGTTGTTCGGTCAGGCGTGACACCAGCAGAGCGCGTGTGGAGGACCGTGCAATGTCTGGTTTTGAATGACCAAATTGCAGCGTGCCCAGATGGCAGCGGAACAGGATGCACCCGCTGCTCCCGTGCTGGATCGTGGCCGGGCCGCGTGTACCGTAGCAGGGCACGTTGTGACCGCCTTCGCATATGGTGGCACTGGGACACCGGGACGACGGATGACTGTGCGAACTACACTGTTTACAAATCAATTCACGAAAGCACAACGGACTCTACAAATGCTCAAAAGCTCAAATTCTGCGTCTCATCAGTTTTAAGCTGATGCAGTTGTCTGCTGGCGGCGACGCGCACGTAATCATGCCACACACACAACCAGCACGCGCGGCGATCCAACAAAAACCTTATGTTGCAGCTGGCGAATGTCTTGCAAAACACATCTAGGTAGCTGATCGTGGAGGCAGCCGCAAACGACGGACAGCAGTAAAAGCTACAAAGTGAATCTGAGACCCCAACACTTCCAGGCAGATGCCCAAGCTGCACTAATCTCAAGATTCAAGTTCCCTGCGATACTGCGCCACCAAGGGCGCATCGCCAATGTGGTCTGGACCGGCATCGCCGGCGCACTTCCCAGACTGAAACAACGTACGAAGGTGATCTTCCCGATCAGCCGAGAATCAACCTTCCAAGCCCCAGTCAATCAAGCCCCAGCGTCTTGGGGGGTGTTGACAGCTGCGCTGGAAGAATCCGGCGGGCCACTTTGTCTAGTCTCGTCTCCTTGCTGTGCCTCGCATAGTATAGTGCCTTGAATCGAACTTCATGGGTGTAACTTCAATCTTGGCCTTGCAGACTGTGCACAGACCTGCAGGTGAATCATGAGGTGTCAGTACAGCAGCCGCGCAGCAGCACGATTCGCAATTGACGCAAATCGAAGCAGAGATCACCAATGCGCTGCAAAAGGCGTCTCGGCACCCATACCTGCATCATCGGACCAGGTTCCACCTGCAGCTCAGCGGCCGTGCCAGGACAGCATGCGGCGCAACCCGCGCGGCTGTAGCGGCGAAATGACGTTGATCGTTGGAACCTCCAGGTCGCCCCCAGAAGCCCCTGCAGTGCGCACCGCGTCAGCTCAGCCGCGCGGCTTGGATTGCAGCAGGCAGCGAGAGTGAGGAGCTCGCTGCTCGAGACTGTGATGCGCCTGTGGTGTCACCTCCAAGGCGGCCTTGCCACTCATGCGAGCGGGGACACGCGCACCTGCTGCGCCGTCATTGGTGGGTACCGGAGGCGAGCCTGGCAACGGCGGCGGCGCTCGGCCGCCAAAAAACCCCGAGGAGAAGAAGCCAGAGTCTGGCGGCGGGCTGGTGAGGCCGCCTCCTGGCGTCGGGCTGGTAGAGCCGCCTTGTGTAGGGGCGGCGGAGGCCGCTCCTGGCGTCGGAGCAGCAGTGCCTGCCGGCATCTGATCGCGGGCGCCGTCTGAGGTTGGAGTGGACGTGCCTCCTGGTGTTGGGGCGGCGGTGCCTGCTCCAGTCGGAGCGGCAGTTGTTGCGGCCGTGTCCCCAGGTGTTGGGGCGGCAGTGCCGCCATTCGTCGGCACGGCGGTGCTGCCAGAAGCAGTCGGCAGTGCTGCTTCTGCAGTGGCGCAGCAGCAGGTTCAGCACCCGAAATTGGAGCTGATCACGGCTCTACAAGCGCGGACGAACCTGCTGGGATGCGGGTTCACGCATATTATCGGCTCATGCAAAGTCGGGTGTCGCAAGGGAAGTGCCGACACTCACCGCCTGGGGAGGTCGGGGATGCAGTGCCGCCTAAGGTCGCAGCAGCTGTCACAGAAGGCGTAGGCGCCTGCATTCAAGGAAGACAGATGTGCCAACTCTGCCCGACAGACACACAGCTGAACTGGTCGCCGGGCTCCCGGCACGCACCAGACGCACATGTGTGGCAGCCTTGGAACCCTGATAGCAGACGGGGTGCACCTGGAAAACGTTCGTGCGGGTGCCGCTAAAGGATGGTGCTGCAGTCGTTGTTCGTGGTAATCGCACATTTGAGCCAGTGGGCGTCGACGGCAGCGTGCTCGCGTCCGGAGAGAGTTCCGGCAGGGTCGCCGTCGGCAGCGTGAATGACGGCAGGGTGGCGCTGGGCAGCGTCGCCAGCGGCAGCGTGGGCAGCGTGTTCTCAATGGGCGCGCCTGTGGCTGGCAATGTGATGCTGGGCAGCGTGAGGTCGGGAACAGTCGCCGATGGCAGCGTTAATGATGGCAGCGTCAGGCCCGGGAGGGTGGTTGTGGGCAGCGTTGCTGTGGAAAGAGTGGCACCGGGCAGTGTGGCAGTTGGCAGTGTGAATGMCGGCAGCGTCGGCGATGGCAGAGTCGGCCCCGGCAAATCGATGGTGGGGAGTGTTGCCGTCGGCAGCGTGAACGATGGTAGCGTCAGCGTCGGCAGCGTGGCCGTCGGCAGCGTGAACGATGGCAGCGTCAGCGTCGGCAGGGTGGCCGACGGCAGCGTGAACGATGGCAGCGTCTGTGTCGGCAGGGTGGCTGTCGGCAGCGTGAGGGTGGGGAGTGTGGCCGTTGGCAGCGTGAACGATGGCAGCGTCAGTGTCGGCATGGTGGCTGTTGGCAGCGTCAGTGTCGGCAGGGTGGCCGTCGGCAGCGTGAGCGATGGCAGCGTCAGCGTCGGCAGGGTGGCCGTCGACAGCGTGAACGATGGCAGCGTGAACGAGGGCAGCGTCAGTGTCGGCAGGGTGGCTGTCGGCAGCGTGAACGATGGCAGCGTCAGCGTCGGCAGCGTGAGGGTGAGGAGTGTGGCCGTCGGCAGCGTGAACGATGGCAGCGTCAGTGTCGGCAGAGTGGCCGTCGGCAGCGTCAGCGTCGGSAGCGTGAGGGKGGGRAGTGTKGCCTTCGGCAGCGTGAACGATGGCAGCGTCAGTGTCGGCAGGGTGGCCGTCGGCAGCGTGAACGATGGCAGTGTCAGTGTCGGCAKMGTGGCCGTCGGCAGCGTCAGCGTCGGCAGCGTGAGGGTAGGAAGTGTGGCCGTCGGCAGTGTGAAGGATGGCAGCGTCAGTGTCGGCAGGGTGGCCATCGGCAGCGTGAACGATGGCAGTGTCAGTGTCGGCAGAGTGGCTGTTGGCAGCGTCAGCGTCGGCAGCGTGAGGGTGGGAAGTGTGGCCGTCGGCAGCGTGAACGAGGGCAGCGTCAGCGTCGGCAGCGTCAGCGTCGGCAGTGCGCCCGGCGGAAGCGTCACCGACGCCTGCGGCAGYGTCGGCAGCGTGAGGGTGGGAAGTGTGGCCGTCGGCAGCGTGAACGATGGCAGCGTCAGTGTCGGCAGGGTGGCCGTTGGCAGCGTCAGCGTCGGCAGCGTGAGGGTGGGAAGTGTTGCCKTMGGCAGCGTGAACGATGGCAGCGTCAGTGTCGGCAGGGTGGCCGTCGGCAGCGTGAACGATGGCAKTGTCAGTGTCGGCATAGTGGCCGTCGGCAGCGTCAGCGTCGGCAGCGTGAGKGTGGGWAGTGTGGCCGTCGGCAGCGTGAACGATGGCAGCGTCAGTGTCGGCAGGGTGGCCGTCGGAAGCGTGAACGATGGCAGCGTCAGTGTCGGCAGGGTGGCCGTYGGCAGCGTCAGCGTCGGCAGCGTGAGGGTGGGAAGTGTGGCCGTCGGCAGCGTGAACGAGGGCAGCGTCAGCGTCGGCAGCGTCAGCGTCGGCTGGGTGGCCGTCGGCAGCGTGAACGAGGGCAGCGTCAGCTTCGGCAGCGTGAGGGTGGGAAGTGTGGCCGATGGCAGCGTGAACGATGGCAGCGTCAGTGTCGGCAGGGTGGCCGTCGGCAGCGTCAGCGTBGGCAGCGTGAGGGTGGGAAGTGTGGCCGTCGGCAGCGTGAACGATGGCAGCGTCAGTGTCGGCAGGGTGGCCGTTGGCAGCGTCAGCGTCGGCAGCGTGAGGGTGGGAAGTGTGGCCGTCGGCAGCGTGAACGATGGCAGCGTCAGCGTCGGCAGCGTCAGCGTCGGCAGGGTCAGGGTGGCCGTCGGCAGCGTGAACGAGGGCAGCKTCAGCGTCGGCAGCGTGAGCGTGGGAAGTGTGGCCGTCGGCAGCGTGAACGATGGCAGCGTCAGTGTCGGCAGGGTGGCCGTCGGCAGCGTGAACGATGGCAGTGTCAGTGTCGGCAGAGTGGCCGTTGGCAGCGTCAGCGTCGGCAGCGTGAGGGTGGGAAGTGTGGCCGTCGGCAGCGTGAACGATGGCAGCGTCAGTGTCGGCAGGGTGGCCGTCGTCAGCGTGAACGATGGCAGTGTCAGTGTCGGCAGAGTGGCCGTCGGCAGCGTCAGCGTCGGCAGCGTGAGGGTGGGAAGTGTGGCCGTCGGCAGCGTGAACGATGGCAGCGTCAGCGTCGGCAGCGTCGAGGGTGGGAAGTGTGGCCGTCGGCAGCGTGAACGATGGCAGCGTCAGCGTCGGCAGCGTCAGCGTCGGCAGGTCGGTGGCCGTCGGCAGCGTGAACGTGGGCAGCGTCAGCGTCGGCAGCGTGAGGGTGGGAAGTGTTGCCKTMGGCAGCGTGAACGATGGCAGCGTCAGTGTCGGCAGGGTGGCCGTCGGCAGCGTGAACGATGGCAKTGTCAGTGTCGGCATAGTGGCCGTCGGCAGCGTCAGCGTCGGCAGCGTGAGGGTGGGAAGTGTGGCCGTCGGCAGCGTGAACGAGGGCAGCGTCAGCGTCGGCAGCGTCAGCSGTGGGCAGGGTGGCCGTCGGCAGCGTGCACGAGGGCAGCGTCAGCGTCGGCAGCGTGAGGGTGGGAAGTGTGGCCGTCGGCAGCGTGAACGAGGGCAGCGTCAGCGTCGGCAGCGTCAGTGTCGGCAGGGTGGCCGTCGGCAGCGTGAACGATGGCAGCGTCGGGTCGGCATGGTGGCMGTCGGCAGCGTGWACGATGGCAGTGTCAGTGTCGGCAGAGTGGCCGTCTGCAGCGTAAGCGTCCGCAGCGTGAGGGGGGGTAGTGTGGCCGTCGGCAGCGTGAACGATGGCAGCGTCAGCGTCGGCAGGGTGGCCGTCGGCAGTGTGAACGATGGCAGCGTCAGCGTCGGCAGCGTCGAGGGTGGGCAGTGTGGCCGTCGGCAGCGTGAACGATGGCAGCGTCAGTGTCGGCAGGGTGGCTGTCGGCAGCGTCAGCGTCGGCAGCGTGAGGGTGGGAAGTGTTGCCKTMGGCAGCGTGAACGATGGCAGCGTCAGTGTCGGCAGGGTGGCCGTCGGCAGCGTGAACGATGGCAGTGTCAGTGTCGGCAGAGTGGCCGTCGGCAGCGTCAGCGTCGGCAGCGTGAGGGTGGGAAGTGTGGCCGTCGGTAGTGTGAAGGGATGGCAGCGTCACTGTCGGCAGAGTCAGCGTCGGCAGGGGTGCCGTAGGCAGCGTGAAAGATGGGAGGGTCAGGGTCGGGAGGGTGGCCTATGGCAGCGTCAGCGTCAGCGTCAGGTGGCAGGGTGGCCGTCGGYAGYGTGAACGATGGCAGCGTCAGCGTCGGCAGCGTGAGGGTGGGAAGTGTGGCCGATGGCAGCGTGAACGATGGCAGCGTCAGTGTCGGCAGGGTGGCCGTCGGCAGCGTCAGCGTCGGCAGCGTGAGGGTGGGAAGTGTGGCCGTCGGCAGCGTGAACGATGGCAGCGTCAGCGTCCGCAGGGTGGCCGTCGGCAGCGTGAACGAGGGCAGCGTCAGCGTCGGCAGCGTGAKGGTGGGAAGTGTGGCCGTCGGCAGCGTGAACGATGGCAGCGTCAGCGTCGGCAGGGTGGCCGTCGGCAGTGAGAACGATGGCAGCGTCAGCGTCGGCAGCGTGAGGGTGGGAAGTGTGGCCGTCGGCAGCGTGAACGATGGCAGCGTCAGTGTCGGCAGGGTGGCCGTCGGCAGCGTGAACGATGGCAGTGTCAGTGTCGGCAGATAGGCCGTGGGCAGCGTCAGCGTCGGCAGCGTCGAGGGTGGGAAGTGTGGCCGTCGGCAGCGTGAACGATGGCAGCGTCAGTGTCGGCAGTGTCGAGCGTGGGCAGGGTGGCCGTTGGCAGCGTGAACGATGGCAGTGTCAGTGTCGGCAGAGTGGCCGTTGGCAGCGTCAGCGTCGGCAGCGTGAGGGTGGGAAGTGTGGCCGTCGGCAGCGTGAACGATGGCAGCGTCAGCGTCGGCAGCGTGAGGGTGGGAAGTGTGGCCGATGGCAGCGTGAACGATGGCAGCGTCAGTGTCGGCAGGGTGGCCGTCGGCAGCGTCAGCGTCGGCAGCGTGAGGGTGGGAAGTGTGGCCGTCGGCAGCGTGAACGATGGCAGCGTCAGCGTCGGCAGCGTGAGGGTGGGAAGTGTGGCCGATGGCAGCGTGAACGATGGCWGCGTCAGTGTCGGGAGGGTGGCCGTCGGCAGCGTCAGCGTCGGCAGCGTCGAGGGTGGGAAGTGTGGCCGTCGGCAGCGTGAACGATGGCAGCGTCAGCGTCCGCAGGGTGGCCGTCGGCAGCGTGAACGAGGGCAGCGTCAGCGTCGGCAGCGTCGAGGGTGGGCAGTGTGGCCGTCGGCAGCGTGAACGAGGGCAGCGTCAGCGTCGGCAGGGTGGCCGTCGGCAGTGAGAACGATGGCAGCGTCAGCGTCGGCAGCGTGAGGGTGGGAAGTGTGGCCGTCGGCAGCGTGAACGATGGCAGCGTCAGTGTCGGCAGGGTGGCCGTTGGCAGCGTCAGCGTCGGCAGCGTGAGGGTGGGAAGTGTGCCCGTCGGTAGTGTGAAMGATGGCWGCGTCAGCGTCGGCAGCGTCAGCGTCGGCAGGGTTGCCGTCGGCAGTGAGAACGTTGGCAGCGTCAGTGTCGGCAGGGTGGCTGTTGGCAGCGTGAACGATGGCAGCGTCAGCGTCGGCAGAGTGGCCGTCGGCAGCGTGAACGATGGCAGCGTCAGCGTCGGCAGGGTGGCCGTCGGCAGCGTGAACGATGGCAGCGTCAGCGTCCGCAGGGTGGCCGTCGGCAGCGTGAACGAGGGCAGCGTCAGCGTCGGCAGCGTCCGCGTCGGCAGGGTGGCCGTCGGCAGCGTGAACGAGGGCAGCGTCAGCGTCGGCAGCGTCGAGGGTGGGAAGTGTGGCCGTTGGCAGCGTGAACGATGGCAGCGTCAGCGTCGGCAGGGTCGGCCGTCGGCAGCGTCAGCGTCGGCAGCGTGAGGGTGGGAAGTGTGGCCGTCGGCAGCGTGAACGATGGCAGCGTCAGCGTCGGCAGGTCGATGGTGGGCAGGGTGGCCGTCGGCAGCGTGAACGATGGCAGTGTGAGTGTCGGCAGAGTGGCCGTCGGCAGCGTCAGCGTCGGCAGCGTGAGGGTGGGAAGTGTGGCCGTCGGCAGCGTGAACGATGGCAGCGTCAGCGTCGGCAGCGTCGAGGGTGGGAAGTGTGGCCGATGGCAGCGTGAACGATGGCAGCGTCAGCGTCGGCAGCGTCGAGGGTGGGCAGGGTGGCCGTCGGCAGCGTGAACGATGGCAGCGTCAGCGTCGGCAGGGTGGCCGTCGGCAGTGAGAACGATGGCAGCGTCAGCGTCGGCAGCGTGAGGGTGGGAAGTGTGGCCGTCGGCAGCGTGAACGATGGCAGCGTCAGCGTCGGCAGGGTGGCCGTCGGCAGTGAGAACGATGGCAGCGTCAGCGTCGGCAGCGTGAGGGTGGGAAGTGTGGCCGTCGGCAGCGTGAACGATGGCAGCGTCAGTGTCGGCAGGGTGGCCGTTGGCAGCGTCAGCGTCGGCAGCGTGAGGGTGGGAAGTGTGGCCGTCGGCAGCGTGAACGATSGCAGCGTCAGTGKCGGCAGTGTCAGCGGTCGGCAGGGTGGCCGTTGGCAGCGTGAACGATGGCAGTGTCAGTGTCGGCAGAGTGGCCGTTCGCAGCGTCAGCGTCGGCAGGTCGATGGTTGGCAGGGTGGCCGTCGGCAGCGTCASCGTMGGCAGSWCGATGGGKSGCAGGGTTGCCGTCGGCAGGGTGGCCGTCGGCAGCGTCAGCGTCGGCAGGTCGATGGTGGGCAGGGTTGCCGTCGGCAGGGTGGCCGTCGGCAGCGTCAGCGTCGGCAGGGCGATGGTGGGCAGGGTGGCCGTCGGCAGCGTCAGCGTCGGCAGGTCGATGGTGGGCAGGGTTGCCGTCGGCAGCGTCAGCGTCGGCAGGTCGATGCTGGGCAGGGTGGCCGTCGGCAGCGTCAGCGTCGGCAGGTCGATGGTGGGCAGGGTTGCCGTCGGCAGCGTCAGCGTCSGCAGGTCGATGGTGGGCAGGGTTGCCGTTGGCAGGGTGGCCGTCGGCAGCGTCAGCGTCGGCAGGTCGATGGTGGGCAGGGTTGCCGTCGGCAGCGTCAGCGTCGGCAGGTCTATGGTGGGCAGGGTTGCGGTTGGCAGGGAGGCCGTCGGMAGCGTCAGCGTCGGCAGGTCGATGSTGGGCAGGGTKGCCATCGGCAGCGTCAGCGTCGGCAGGTCGATGGTGGGCAGGGTGGCCGTCGGCAGCGTCAGCGGCGGGCTGTCGATGGTGGGCAGGGHTGCCGTTGGCAGGGTGGCCGTCGGCAGCGTCAGCGTCGGCAGGTCGACGGTGGGCAGGGTGGCCGTCGGCAGCGTCAGCGTCGGCAGGTCTATGGTGGGCAGGGTGGCCGTCGGCAGCGTCAGCGTCGGCAGGTCGATGGTGGGCAGGGTGGCCGTTGGCAGGGTGGCCGTCGGCAGCGTCAGCGTCGGCAGGTCGATGGTGGGCAGGGTTGCCGTCGGCAGCGTCAGCGTCGGCAGGTCGATGGTGGGCAGGGTTGCCGTTGGCAGGGTGGCCGTCGGCAGCGTCAGCGTCGGCAGGTCGATGGTGGGCAGGGTGGCCGTCGGCAGCGTCAGCGTCGGCAGGTCGATGGTGGGCAGGGTTGCCGTTGGCAGGGTGGCCGTCGGCAGCGTCAGCCTCGGCACGTCGATGGTGGGCAGGGTGGCCGTCGGCAGCGTCAGCGTCGGCAGGTCGATGGTGGGCAGGGTTGCCGTTGGCAGGGTGGCCGTCGGCAGCGTCAGCGTCGGCAGGTCGATGGTGGGCAGGGTTGCCGTCGGCAGCGTCAGCGTCGGCAGGTCGATGGTGGGCAGGGTTGCCGTTGGCAGGGTGGCCGTCGGCAGCGTCAGCGTCGGCAGGTCGATGCTGGGCAGGGTGGCCGTCGGCAGCGGCAGCGTCGGCAGGTCGATGGTGGGCAGGGTGGCCGTCGGCAGCGTCAGCGTCGGCAGGTCGATGGTGGGCAGGGTTGCCGTTGGCAGGGTTGCCGTCGGCAGCGTCAGCGTCGGCAGGTCGATGGTGGGCAGGGTTGCCGTCGGCAGCGTCAGCGTCGGCAGGTCGATGGTGGGCAGGGTTGCCGTCGGCAGGGTCAGCGTCGGCAGCGTCAGCGTCGGCAGGTCGATGGTGGGCAGGGTTGCCGTCGGCAGCGTCAGCGTCGGCAGGTCGATGGTGGGCAGGGTGGCCGTCGGCAGCGTCAGCGTCGGCAGGTCGATGGTGGGCAGGGTTGCCGTCGGCAGGGTGGCCGTCGGCAGCGTCAGCGTCGGCAGGTCGATGGTGGGCAGGGTTGCCGTCGGCAGGGTTGCCTTCGGCAGCGTCAGCGTCGGCAGGTCGATGGTGGGCAGGGTTGCSGTCGKCAGCGTCAGCGTCGGCAGGTCGATGGTGGGCAGGGTCGCTGTCGGCAGGGTGGCCGTCGGCAGCGTCAGCGTCGGCAGGTCGATGGTGGGCAGGGTGGCCGTCGGCAGCGTCAGCGTCGGCAGGTCGATGGTGGGCAGGGTCGCTGTCGGCAGGGTGGCCGTCGGCAGCGTCAGCGTCGGCAGGTCGATGGTGGGCAGGGTGGCCGTCGGCAGCGTCAGCGTCGGCAGGTCGATGGTGGGCAGGGTGGCCGTCGGCAGCGTCAGCGTCGGCAGGTCGATGGTGGGCAGGGTGGCCGTCGGCAGCGTCAGCGTCGGCAGGTCGATGGTGGGCAGGGTTGCCGTCGGCAGCGTCAGCGTCGGCAGGTCGATGGTGGGCAGGGTTGCCGTCGGCAGGGTGGCCGTCGGCAGCGTCAGCGTCGGCAGGGCGATGGTGGGCAGGGTGGCCGTCGGCAGCGTCAGCGTCGGCAGGTCGATGGTGGGCAGGGTTGCCGTCGGCAGCGTCAGCGTCGGCAGGTCGATGCTGGGCAGGGTGGCCGTCGGCAGCGTCAGCGTCGGCAGGTCGATGGTGGGCAGGGTTGCCGTCGGCAGCGTCAGCGTCSGCAGGTCGATGGTGGGCAGGGTTGCCGTTGGCAGGGTGGCCGTCGGCAGCGTCAGCGTCGGCAGGTCGATGGTGGGCAGGGTTGTCGTCGGCAGCGTCAGCGTCGGCAGGTCGATGGTGGGCAGGGTTGCCGTTGGCAGTGTGGCCGTCGGCAGCGTCAGCGTCGGCAGGTCGATGCTGGGCAGGGTGGCCGTCGGCAGCGTCAGCGTCGGCAGGTCGATGGTGGGCAGGGTTGCCGTCGGCAGCGTCAGCGTCGGCAGGTCGATGSTGGGCASGGTYGSCGTTGGCAGGGTGGCCGTCGGCAGCGTCAGCGTCGGCAGGTCGATGGTGGGCAGGGTTGCCGTCGGCAGCGTCAGCGTCGGCAGGTCGATGGTGGGCAGGGTTGCCGTTGGCAGGGTGGCCGTCGGCAGCGTCAGCGTCGGCAGGTCGATGGTGGGCAGGGTTGCCGTCGGCAGCGTCAGCGTCGGCAGGTCGATGGTGGGCAGGGTCGCTGTCGGCAGGGTGGCCGTCGGCAGCGTCAGCGTCGGCAGGTCGATGGTGGGCAGGGTGGCCGTCGGCAGCGTCAGCGTCGGCAGGTCGATGGTGGGCAGGGTCGCTGTCG